>JAXDDX010000025.1:487500-1792500 GCA_034670405.1 Hoplostethus atlanticus
AAACCGGTCGCTTTCTGCACTTTTATTCACTTGACCTGTACATTTATTGCTGTCATTGATATTGGGTATTGCATGGGGGGGCAACCTTGGTAGATAGGAGCAATAAACGACTGAGTCTGGCATCGTACCACCACCGATGTAACTACTTCAAAAGGTACATGTACATGCACATTTATGTCTGAGTGTACCTGATCGTATTCGGAGCCGGCCTCCAGCAGACTCTGCTGTATGGCAAACTGCAGCAGGTCCTCCTCCTCCTCTCTCATGCTGTCTCTCTGTTTGCCTCCCAGCACGCTGTATCCCGGCGGGGGTTCGAACACACACGGGGGGATCTCTCCAGCCCGACACGACACTGCAGCACACACAGGGAAGGCAAAGGGCAGGGAGTAGGGAAGGACTTAACAAGGGCAGTGACTAGAGAACATGTTTGGGATCCAGATATGAGTTGTATGAGAATTTTATTTTTTCTAATGGAATCAAACCAATTGATTTTTTTACTATGGTATATAGGTATATTTTCATAGGACTATAACCTAAGGTAGCACATTTCTGCTAGATGCTACGTTTTCCACAGAGGTTCCTCTATATCTCTCCACCACGGCTGCAGTTTCAACGTGGCTGCTGATCAAGTGATATCCCTAACCCTAACCTTTCATCTACCATCAGCGATAAATACGTAAATTCACCGTAAATTCAATTAGCGAACTCGGCGAAAGCATCCTCCATAAATAGGATTCATTCTTGCAAAAAAAGTCAGACAATTTGAATCCGTATTTCAAATTTAAAGGCTCTTTCAAGCTAAACCTCATCTGTAATGTCGTCATCAGAAGACACCGCCTCTCATCTTGACTGCAGTGGCTGAGAGGTTAGATTGTAGGTTCATATCTTAAAATATTACAATTGAAGTTACAATATCAACAGCACTAAACAAGTGGGTTATGTATCCATTGTCCCAAAAAAAAAATCCCAAAAAGCGTGTTTGTGTGTTCTCACTGGTGGAGCTGGAGCTGGAGACGCTGGAGGAGTCGCTGCCTGGAGAGGGGGTGTCTGTGCTGGGGGTGTCCCTCTGTCCGCCCCCCTCCCCTACCTCGGTGTCGCCCCGGACCCCCGTCCCCTCCTCGCAGCCGTTCAGGTTGCTGAAGGTGATCCTGGCGTTCAGGATGTGGTAGATAGGGATCTCTACAGGGAGCAGAAAGAAACAATCTGTACGTCATTATCTCCAGCCATCCCTACGTCCATCTATTATCCATCATCATTCTCTCCCCCCCGCCTTATTACCTCCCTCCCTCCTTCCATCTGTCCATCCCTCTATCCCTCCCACTCTCTCTTCCCCCTCACCTATCTTGACAGGGAAGCCAGGTGGCAGGCGCAGAGTGATGAAGTCACGCAGCTTAGCAAATAAGGTGTTAGAGATCGCCATGAGGTCAATGATGGGCGCCACTTGTTCTGCCAGGGACAGCGGATGGGACTCGCACAGCCACAGCTTTGCTTTGAACCTGGAAACACACACACACACACACACACACACACACACACACAATGTGAAACAGGCCGACGGCTAACAGGTGGACAATTTGTTGGTGAGACTGCAGAACATAACCAAACTCAACTGTGACTTGAATTTCACAAAGCTTATAGTATATTCAGTATAATAGCAGCAATTCACGTCCTCAATCCAGGACCTTGGCCAGAAACACACCAAGGCATTGATCACGTCTGCTGAGTCGTGATTCAACTGAGGCCAATCAATGCTTCTGTTTTAACTCGGCCAATAATGGACACTGGATTGAAAGGTGGCTCTGCACCCAAAAACCTCCTCTCCATGATGTGCTGTCGCTTGCTATTAACTATTGAGGGCCAACGTAAATGACAATTAAAAATGATAAGACAGGTCCAATAGCCAATTAGAAGAACACAGGGCAGATGATAGGGCGTCAGGTGGGCGGGCTGGTGAGGGAGGCTGCCTAGGAGTCAAAGGGCTGCTGGCTGGAAGAACTGACAATGTCCAGTTAACATTAGCTACACTACTGTGACACAGCACAATAATACATGCTCGCAATATATCCCTTTTCTATCTTCTCACATTTTCTCACAAATGTTCTCCTTTCTTCACATTCTCTTAGAAGAGACACTGCAGGGTTCCTTGATTTTTCTTTTTGTTTGGGAAAAGAGGCAAGTACAGATGATGTATCATGAGTCATCAAGCAAGAGCTCTGGAGTCTGTCTGTCTGTCTGTCTGTCTGTCTGTCTGTCTGCAAGAGCTCTGGAGTCTGTCTGTCTGTCTGTCTGTCTGTCTGTCTGTTCAACTCTCCACCAGCTTTGTAGAAATCTACTGCCAATGCTGCTGCTGCTGCATTGTATGTATATATCTATATGTGTGTGTGCGTATCTGCTGGTGGTGTGTGTCTATCTTTCACCTCTGGATCTCTGGTCAGCTGGCAGGGTGTGTGTGTGTGTGTGTGTGTGTGTGTGTGTGTGTCTATTCTGCGCCCATCAGTTCGTCAGCTCTGGCAGTTAGCTGTGAGATCGAAGGGTGGCCGATTTCACCTTGTGTACGGGGGTCCTGTCTGTTTGCCTGCCTGTCAGTGTCAGTGGCAGTCTGTGTGTCGTTGCATCACCTCTGGGTCTTGGTGGTGAGCTGGCTGGGGTGGCCGATGTCCTTCCGAGTCGGTGACAGACTGGGGTTGAAGTACTCCTCAGCAGTCAGCGAGGAAGGGTTGGTCACCGCAGGACACGACATCTGGGTCACCAGGGCCTGGAGAAACAAACAAAGACACAGAGGACAGAACGTGAGAAAATATTAAGACTCATTCTAAGAAATTTAGCTGATCAGGTGAATCAGGGTGAGAGTTATAATCCTTTGATGAGTTCACCTATTAACCTTCTAGACGCCAGAGCAGCCAGGAACAGCCCTACTGTGTTTTACTGTCACACTTGTAACAGACTGGGGTATCTGCCACAGGAAAACTCTGGGGAAATACTACATTTCCCAGCAGACAACAGCCAGTCGGCCATCTTGCCCCAGCTGAGGAGCATTACTAATCAGCCAGGCGGGAGCTGACTCACAAAAGAGACATAAGAGTGGATTCCACACTGCAAGGAGAGAGACCACCCAGAGAGCAGCCAGGGAGAACTGAATGTATTAGACCAGTGTAGGTTTGCCAGGAATCTGCCCACAGACGGCTTGTGACGACCTGCCATTTCCCCTGAATGATAAATGCATCAATTGACCAAAATAATCCACAGTGAATCACATCCACTTTAACATGAGCTTCTTGGTGAGAAGACTGTGCTGATATTACCACATGCTGCCATTTGAAAGAGCCAATAAGTAAGGCTTTTACTGCCCTAAAGCAGCATATGTGCTGGAGTTTGAGAGCGTTGTTGATCAATACTAGTGGCTCAACGATTATTTCACTGGTTGTTGAGATATCTGGCTCTCGGGAAATCCCCCCCCCACACACACACACACATACACACCCCTTCTGACATTGTCAACTGCTCAACAGTGGAGGACGGTACTACGAGCAAAGACATTTCAGCTATGAAGGCTAAAAAGCCTCATTCTCAAGCCAAAAAAGCAAATGGCAAAGCCGTTTTATTATTACGGTGCATTTTGCATTGTGATATATTATCTCATCATTAGATGTTTCTGTTGGATCTCTGCTCTAACACTCTAGCGTGCTCATCTATTATTAAGAGTGACTTTATTGTTTATGTCAGGCCTCTGTCACTGCAGGGGATGGGGTCTGTGTCAGGGACTTGTGTAGGAGAACAGAAGTCCCATCCATGTTGTTGTCGATCAATAAAAGATCACTTAATGCCCAGTTAACATTTCAGGTTCAGCTAAATCAAAACAACATAACAGCTCTACAGTTGTGGAAAACATCTGCAGAGCCAGAGTGAGTAAAATAGCAGCTTTTGCCAAGCAAATACTATCTTGAGATTATTTAGACACAGATCGGGCAAAAGGGTGTACACCTCGATATTAGGACAGCGTATAGGTGCAGGAGAAACGGACAGGTGATGGAAAAGAGGAGGGGTAGCCTAATGGTGGAGGGATGGAGGTATGAGTCAAAGAGGGCTCCCCATTAAAAAAGGCAATCAATATTTGATATTTATTTTACATGCTCACCTTTTGATACAGTGTAATGAGGAACCAGGACTAGATGATGTTGATGGTGACAGCAACAACCACGCTAAAGACAGCGACGATGATGACAGCGCTGATTACGATTACTATCAGGATCATGATGGCTATCCACCAGCTGATTCCAATAATATCGAGAAATACCTGGCAATCACAATGTCAGCAGCAAAATACACACACACACACACACTAAACTATCTGCCTCCTGACTCACCCCGTTGTTCGGTCCCATATGCTGCTCAGCAATCCCTAGGAAGTTCTGCAGGGGCGTCTTCCCGCCTGGTCAGAGACACAGAGCGGTAATGAGTTAGACAGAGAGAACACAGTTAAATACACAAATGGATGAACTCAAACTGTGCCCTTAGTTTGATTTGATGGCCCCTGGGGGCCACTTTAGACTTTAAACTCAAGAGAAAAAGAACCGTGGGCTCATTTCTCCCCACCAATTAGTTTGCTTAATTTCATGATTCTCACGCCTGTACAGGAACTTTGTGTTTTTCCAGGATGAACAACCTTTAATTGCCTTCTTGGTCTTGTCTGATCAGCTGGATGTTCGATATGAGCATATGTTGAGGTTATGTGTTTGAGTGTGCTTTTATGTAATGTGTTTTATTATGTTATGACCTCTTTAATTCATCTCTTTAATTCATCTTCATTCTTCTCAGAAGAACCCACAATGAACCCTTATTTTTTAGAGTGCATGGAGTAGGCATTTAGATAGATTTAGATATTACAGAGTTGAGTTAATGGAAAACAAATGTCCATCAATTAGCTTTAGTGCTTGTGGCGTTGTGGTAGCTGAAGATAATACACCTCGCTTGGTCTACAAGACAAGTGTCCACATTTTGACATTTGACCAACCGATGGTCTACGGCCGCTTGACCCAAGATCTCTACGCATCTTTCTTTAAAAAAGTGCTTTAAAGTTAATAAAACAAGGCTGAAAGTTAGTACAAGGGTAGGACAAATGGAAGTTGTGTTAGTTATCCAGGCGCCGGCAACGTGTATCGCTTCCAAGAATACTTCCCTCATGAAGATTACCCAAGTGCAGATGGGGATCATGACCTGGGAGAGTTGAGCTCTCACAGGGACACGTTGATGGTTGATCCTGGCTGACAGCGGCAGTCTGGGGAAGGGAAAGCTTGCTAATCCAGTTTGATTTATGATCTGAACCAGAAAACGACACAGGGCTTCTGAAAGAATGTTGAGGGCCGTTCACCAGAGCCCCCAGGTGATCTTGTAGAGCTCAACTAAATAGGGATTACGCATCAGCGACTGATTTCCCAGAAATGTCTCACCACTTAGACTGTCTTTTCCCCACTCGGCTACGATGGGACAAAGCTAGTTGTAGCTGTAGCTGTGATGTAACCACAGGTAAAGAATGCCTCATTGGTCATCAAGAGGTGATCAAGATCCAACTCTGGAAACTCTAGTGAGGTACCTTTGGCCTTGGTCTTGTTCTGGTCTGATAGATGGTCAGTTCTGGTCCTGGTGATCAACTCCACATTGGATGCTCCATATACCTAAGGAGAGCAGGAGAAAAGGAGACAGGGGTGGTGATGAGGGAGTAATATAATATTCCCCAAAAATCCCCATTTGTCACAGCCTGTTCTTCAGGGAATCCCAAGACCCCACAATGAGCTGGTGTTTAAAGGACGTGGGGCCTGGCCTATTTTAAGTAGCATATCTAAAGTAGTGCATATAGCCAGATGTGAAAAAGAAAATCCTTTACTTCTAGACATAGCCTGTTATAGCCTGTTATAGCCTGTTATGTTATATATCATTTGTTACACAGCGTACGGCTTACAACTATCACAAATTCAGATAGTGTTGAAATCCTACAAACCTAATTTCCCCCGTTCCCCCGACACCAATGCACTTTGTTTTGTGTTCACAACAACTTCTCTTTACCAACTGCAACAACTTTAACACAACTATCTGAAATATGCAATACCAATTTTCATTTCTTGCAGGAAGGTCAAGAGAACCTGGACAGGAACACCTGGGGGGCCCAGTCCCCGGGGGCCACTCCCCACAGAAAGCAAAGACTGACTGAAAAGTTTTGTGATTCTGAATTCGCGCAGGAGGAAGGGAAGAAGGGAAGCCAAGGCTAAAAAGCAATCGGGAGGAGAGCAGCGGACCAGGAGTTGTCTGTTTACATTTGTAATTTTAAATCAATGGTGCAGAACATAGATGTTTTTCAGGGGCGAGCCTTTTACTGTAGAGCTCGTCTGAAGTGCTCTCAAACCACTAGTGACAGATGGTCTTGGGTGTCCAACACTTGTCTCCCATTGATCCCTTCTACGGGGCCACGAAAACAAATAAGGTCACGGTAATGTGCCTGTCTGTGCTATCTTAAAAAAGGAAGACATAAAGGAAGACAGGTAGATCGATAGATAGATTCGTTCTCACAACTCACAAAATGCTGTATTGCAGTTTCAGAGCTGTCACGCACAACACCTCATAACTTCAGCACATTCTGTTTCAACTTTCCTTGAGAGGCCACACGGTCTTGTATGTGCTGGATAGGTTTCCTCATCCCACGGTCAATGAATTCATACTCTTCTATTGTAGAATTTCAAAAATCCCATTTGAAAATGGCAGGTGTCAGTGCAAAACTCTGTATATCTATTTTGGAATAGAAATTGCAGTCAATATTTGAAACTGTGACTGAAAAAGAGGACTGTTTTGCTCTGGTAGCAGTGGCTTATCTGAGCTAGGTTACAGAGTGAGAGGGTGCAGTGCGTCATCGGTGCAGTGTGTGAGCTCTACCTTGGCTTCGTATCCATTCACCATCTCAGTCTTCTCACTCCTCCAGCCCAGTATACCCGTCCTATTCCTGCAGTGTAGATATACAGCACACCGCAGTTCAATTCTTCAATATCATATCCCTATTCCAGCCATCATAGCAAGGACCTGAAACTTGTGAAATGCATTAAATCAATTCAGTAGGTTTGTGGATTGACGCAGTCTCAACTCGCAGACATTGACAGAAATCCTCAAGCCGAGTTCTGCTTTATAATATGCACCCTGAAAGCATTCCTGCAGTGACGCTCAACAGTTCAATGTATTAGGAAGCCCTCCCAGACGTTACTGAGGCATATCACATCTTCGTGATCTATTCACATTTAGGTGACAGATTATTGAGCTATTCTTGGAAAGCAAAACCATGTATGCGCAAAAAGCATGTTTTTCAAAAATGATGCATTTTCTCATCGACACCCTTGTATTTTGAATGAGTTTGAACCAATGGGTTTTAACACATTTCAAGGGCTCAAGCAAGACAGGGTTTTTCCATGACTGCATGCGATTCGTTCAGGTGGATGTTCTGTCCGCTGTACTTGACGAGGTGTCTCGCTCTCAGCATCATAAATGGATTATTGGCGTGTAGACAAGAGTGCTGACCAAGGAAAATGCATAGAGGTGACACTGAGGTGAGAGTCCAACACGGGGATGTTTTCATATTCCCTCCGGCTCGCCTTCTCTCTGACTCCTTTCTCTTTACCTGCTATTTATCTTTTACCAGTCGCTTCCTGTCTCTGTGTCTCTTTGCCTGATTCACCTATCTATCACTGTGTCCCTCTGCAGTCTATCTTTTATACCTTACCTCTCCTCCCGCCTCCCCCATCTACCCCCCGTTTATGGCTTGCGTATCATTTTTTATAGTCTTTTGTGTCTCATTCATCTGTCTCATCCCATGTTCTCTGCCCATACATTTCCCTTTTCCTCTCATCTGTCTCTCTCATCCCTCTTTCTCTCCCTCATCTCATCTCTCTCTGTCTATACCTTTCTCTATCCATCTACTCCCTCTCTCTTCTGTCCCATACCTTACTCTCTCTCTCTCTCTCTCTCTCTCTCTCTCTCTTCTCTCTCTCGCCCCCCCGTCTCATCCCTCTCTGTCTGTTCTCTCCACCTCATTCCTCTCCTGTCCAAAACTTTCTCTGTCCTCTCATTCCCCCTCTTTTTTGGTCACATCCTGCTTATCTCACCACTTGACTGGGATAAGATGAGTGTTGTCCTCTATGTCCCTTCTTCCCACATCCTTACTCCCAACTCCTTAATTCACAAAAGTCTCACTCTTTCTTTCTCTCAAGCTCATCGTGCATTCCCCTTCTTTTCCATCCCTCCCTTCCTAAACCCTTTTCCGCACATCATTTCAACACCTGTAAAACCTGTGCTGTAAAACCAAATGTTGTTTTGCTGCTAGGACAATAAACGCACCTATCAATCTAACCGGTTGACCACCTGCTTTTCCCATAAATGTTTCCCTTCTCGTCTCCCTCCATGTTTTATCCTCTTCTATTCCACTTCTTCTTTTCTCCCTTTCCCTCATCTTTTCATTCTGCTATCTGCCTCCCCCATCCACATCCACGTCCACTCCTGCCTTCCCAGGACGAGGGAGCGTACTGGTGAGCTTCTTTGAAGTGCTCCATGTCTGATTCCACCAAACATCTGCGATGTGTCCACTTGATAACTTGAAACACTTTCTGATTAAGTGTTTGTAAAAGCCATGCGAGGCAACACTGCGGGGTCAAGCTTGTTGTCAGTTCTGCCAATTAGAAGTAAAGTGTCAATACGAGAATCAATCCCAGCTTAGCTGGCTCAATGAAAGATGCCGGAAGAAAGTCATAAATTATGGTGGACTGCCCAATTAAAACACAAATCTGACCAAAACTATATGTGCTATAACTGAATTTTAGAAATAAAATCTCGATGTGACTTCAAGTTGTCTGTGTTTGGGAGTGATAAGTGGGAAATGGGAGTGAGAGGAGAGGGAAAGCACAGTCAGCACCGTGGACAGCGCCCCAAGCAGCTGCTTTAACTCAGCACCACGGCCAGCGCCGCAGGCTTCTCCTGGGCCGAGCGGCTGAGGGGAAGTATTATCCCGACCACGTGCTGCAGCCGGTCGGCACATGGACCCGGACACACCCTGGACACACCGATTCCCTAATTACCCGCCTCACGATAAATACCAGCCTGTCTCTTGGCCGTGTGCAAGCTTGGCAGCGAGGACGCCACACAGCCCGGACTGCAGCTCCCCCTACGGCGGGTACGGAGGAGGAAAAGCTGCCAAGTGAATTATTGCTTCTATTGCCCACGGCTTTGGAAAGGGGCTGCCGGGTGTTGATGTCCACCAGCTTTACCTGTTCTTTCTTCCTCTCTCCTTCAACAAACACATGCCATTGATGGGCAGGACAGGGCAACTGTATTTAGCGCCGCAGTACCACAGCACGCCCCCAGGCTAGTGAAGGAGGACTAGCCTTAGCCCCAACTAGGAAGGATTTAAGTTGGATTTTGCCCACTCGCCTTTCCCCCTAATCCTTGAACTATTTTTGTTTCTGCAGCAAAACCTGTCTCTGTGTGTTGTTCTGTTCTGAATTCATCAAACTTCCCCCTGGGCTGCCACACAGTGTTTTAGGGTGGATGCTTCCTTTAAATTTTCATTGGCGTGTTGAGTGCAGGCCACTACTGCAACATTCCCGTGTTACGTCAAGACTTGGCTTCAAAGACGCCTTCCTGGCTCCTATTAATTTAATGTATTTTAACATTGGCAGTGGGGTGGCATCGATTTCTTGCACTAGGGGCCCTGTCGTGTTCTACTTACTCTACTGGTTGTATAGTATGTGTCTCTGGTGCTTATGCATGATTATGACAGAATTTGACATCCTGTATATTTGGTTGCTTGTTCAGTTTGGCATTGCTCCTCTGACCTCTCGAAGGCGATGTTGCGGGTGTCTAGCTGAGTGGTCACCACGGGGGCCGACAGCCTGGACGCCACCTGCTCATCGCTGGGCTGCAGGCCCCCCAGGAGGCCCAGGCCAGCGGTGGTGGTGCTGCAGCCAGTCCCGCCGCAGCCGTTCCTCCGGCCAGGGGAGGGCGCCGTGAGTGATGAGACACACAGGGTCTCGCAGAACACCTGCTGTCTATCGTGGTCCACCTCCATCACCTCTGCACTGGAGTCTGCAGGGAAGAGGGACATGAAGGGGGAGAGGACGAAGTGCGAAGTTGAGGGTGATTTTTTTTTTTTTGGAGGGGGGCATACGAAGAGTGGGAAAGATACAGTATTTACATGTAGACTCTGGTGCTGAGGCCAGCACACTCACACAGCTGCACACTAGAAAACCGTCCATGCACACAGAAGCACACACAAACTCAAGAGAGCTGATGACAAATCTCAAGAGAAAAAGGATGCAGACAGAGAGAAGTAAAGAGCAAATCCAGGCACGCCCAAAGATGAGAGAGATCAGAAACAGAGAGCGAGGGCTTATGGAGAGCAAAAACTTCCAGGAAAAAGGTCAGAACAGGAGTACATTAAGAGAGGGAGCAAGAGGAAAGAGAAGAACTGGGTGAAATAATGCAGAGAGAAGCCAGTGGAGAATCAACTGAGTGGAAAGAGCTGTGCAGTGAAGTCGGATGGTCCAGATCCACTGAGAGAGGCAGACAGAGGGAGGGAGGTGAGGCGAGAAGAGAAATTACCGATGATATCATCCTGGAAAATACTAGAAAACCAGATGAGCTGGGAGGCACAGGAGGAAAGGAAGGAAGGAAGGATGGATGGAAGAAAGGAAATGGAAAGGCCTTGCGACAACAAAAAGAAAACGCAGAATGTGACAATAAGATGCACACAAACAAACACACGCACACACACACATGCACACACAAACACACACACACACATGCACACAGCATGCAGATAGAGTTTGACCTCTAACCTTGCCCCCTGAAAATGAAGCTGCGGTTTCCTCTCTGCCAGGTCATCTGGTCAAATCCCATCAGGGTGGTGTCGACGCGGAGACACTGACCGCTCTTCCACACCCTGTAGGTGTCGCTGGGGCAGATACGAGACACCAGGGGCACTGGGGGACAAACACAGACCCCCCATTTCAATCCAATAAAAATGATGGAAGTACTATGAAATGAGTTTGTAGTGTCGATTCTAATGTAAATCTACGGGATTTAATGGACAGCAACAAAAAGAAGAAACCAGGGTAAACAAAATTAGTGATGCTAATGCTATAGCACAAAACAGCTGCAAAGAAGAAAAAAAACACCTCTTCACAATGTGTTTTGTGCTTTCATTTGGCTCAAGTTGGCAGTTCTTGGGCTCAATGCCCTGTTCAGTCTATTCCAATATGTAGGTTCTGGTAAGCTGTGAATCAAAGGCAGCGGGGAGTGGAAATAAATAAGTCTACTGTTACAAAGCAGTTGATTATTGCATGACGTTGACATTTGGAGGGGTATTTGATTTGGAATCGCCACATGTAACAGCAATATATACAAAAAAAACAAATTTGTAACAGCAGCATTAGAAAATCTAGGCCAACTAATAATATCCCCTATATGATTTGTGGTGTGGCTGGACAGAGGGGTTTGCCACCGATACTCGAAATGTATGCACAAGGAGCACCTCCACCTCCACATCGATATGTAACGCCCAAAATCAAAACCCAGAGTTGATTCTGCAGGACAAGAAGTGTGTGAGAGTCCAGTAAAACAGGAAGAGACAGGCCTCTTCAGCCCCAGAGGAAGATGATAACATGATTATTTCTGACTGGTCGGGACTGGACTGCTGTACTGATGGGAGTGACGCAAACACTGGACTCACCCCAGCTGGTAAACTCCCATTTCATCTCCACATAGAAGTCCTGGGCCTGGACAGAGAGAGAGAGAGAGAGAGAGAGAGAGAGAGAGAGAGAGAGAGAGACAAATGAGAAAGAGACAGACAGAGACGAAGAGGAGGAGAGAGAAAGAGAGCGAGATTAAGGGAGGGGGGGAGAGGGAGTGAGAGTTTCAGATAAAAGAGAGAAAGTGGGGGAAATAGAACGAGACTGATAAATCGAAATTTTTAAATGGGTAGATAGAGAGAGGGGGCTAATCACAAAGAGGAGGACAAGAAGAAAAGGGCAAATAAAGAGAACCAGGAGAAAGTGTTTCACTCCCTGTCCCAAAGATGGAGGGACCTGCCACAGAGACGGAGAGAGGAGGATCATCTAATAATAGAACTGGAGGAAGAGATGGATAGAAGAAGGATGGTGTGATGTATGCGACCACATGTATGCAAGTGCATATGTGTGTGTGTGTGTGTGTGTGTGTGTGTGTGTGTGTGTGTGCCAGGCAGCCAGCTGGAGCAGATACACAGGGAGACAGACAGTGTGAAGACAGCTCTCCGTGTCCCTCTTCCTTTTCTCTCTCCAGCTATAGCACTGCAGCAGCTTCAACACTATCCACTACACCTCCACACGTATCCGACAGGATTACAACCGCCAACCCGAGGGCTCTCCAGGGATTGTCTGTCACTGATATTGTGCCTTTGAGCAAGGCCCATCAGTCAGCCCTACCCCCCTTGGCTGACTCAAATTGTGGTGTTGTAACACCGGGAGTCAGACCCTCTGTCTGTCAGTGGAAGTTTATTTCCCTTGTTGAATAGAAAACCGAAGATATTAATAACCTTCAAACAACAAAACCTAGAATATTTATATCTTAAAACAAATGTGTAAATATTAAAAAGATTAATTTGCAATGCAAATGAACTCAACTCTGTTTACAAATCTCCTTGACATGCCTTTGTGGTTTGCGCATGTGTGTGTGTGTGTGCATGTGTCTGTTTCCGTGTGTGTGTGTGTGTCTGTTCCGTGTGTGTGTGTGTGTGTGTGTGTGCATGTGAGTGTGTGTGTGTGTGTGTGTGTGTGTGTTCCCACCTGGCGCAGTCTCTCCAGCAGGATGGGGATGCCCGCCAGTCTCTTGGCAGTCCGCTGGTAGTCACGGTAACGAAGGACGAGGCGCACCAACTCCGGATCTCTGGTACTGACGGCCTCCTGGAGAACTGAGCCACAGAGAGAGAGAGAGAGAGAGAGAGAGAGAGAGAGAGAGTGTGTAAAAGAGACCCAATCATTCAGGCCTCATCTAAAATGTATGCATATGTGCAATTCAAGGAGGCAGCGAGCGTCGCCTAACCTGCCTGAACTGAACTGGGCCTGAGGAAAGCTCGTAAGGCCAATTACAGGAGCTCACCCATCATTCATCAGACAGCCACTTTACTGTTCATTTTAGAGGCTGGTCTGCCCTCGAACAATTATAGAAGAATATCCCTTCTCTCTCTTCTAGCAACAAATGCAACAAGTGCAAATGCAGGCTAACACACACCAAAAACACACACACACACACAGCTGGAGACTGACAGATTACACGCAGTGGGATTATAGTAATCTGATAACAATCCATTGTAATCCATTACACAGTAATCAGATTAGTGGAGACACATATTCAGAATCAAACAGACGACATATAAGATTACACAAGCAAAGAGGAGGACGGCGGTAAACACAAAGACCTAACCACAAGGATGGGGGTGGGAGACAGACTCTGGGTCAGGTAAGGGCTGGGGGAGGGGCTACAGTTATACCAGCAAACTTCATTGCTTCATAGTTTGAAGGTTAAAAAGATTTTCATTCGTTTCATACTCTTTGGATAGATTATTTGACATTTAAGGTACATGTAGCGTTTTAACATCACTAAAATCATGATCACATCATGTTTTAGATATTAATATTATTACAGTAAACAAACGAGACCATCTCCGAGAAAACTGGCAGCCTCCTTCAGCCTCTACCCTGCATTTTACATTGTGCGCATCGCCAAGTCAGATTTCAGCCGAAGTCCTCCTGTACTGCTTTACAGCACAAGAGTTTCAGAGTTTCTCGTAACGGTAGATGGTGGAAGGAGTGAAAGGCCGATGGAAAAATCACAACATGTTTGTCATCTTCAGTAAAGCCGAAACCTTTGGCCGAAGAAGCGACAGCCTCATTGTCACAGGAAGCAACAGGGTTTATGGGAAACGTGGTCCTACCACTAACGGCACCACTGATAGAGGACATCTATCATCTCATCATTTGTTTACGGTAATTATAGGTACCATGATTAATTTGACAATGATATATTGATGTTTAAAAATGGCCACCACCACTCCACGATGCATTAAGCACAATGCACGCCCTAATAGCTCAATTCCCTACACACACACACACACACACACACACACACACACACACACTCACCGGTCCATCCATTGCGGTTCTCCTTGCTAACGTCAGCTCCCTGCTGCAGCAGGACCCTGGCGCAGTCCAGGTGGCCCAGCGTGACGGCCAGGTGGAGAGGAGTCCGGCCACGAGGGTCCAGAGACTCTAAATCAGTCTGGAGGGGAGAGGAGGAGGGGGAGAAGGATGTGGGGGAGAGAGAGGGGGGTGCAGAGGAGAGATGAAGTGCAAGGGGAGGAGAAAGAGGAGAGGAGAGGAGAGAGGGGATAGAAAGGAGGAGGAGGAGGAGGAGGAGGAGGAGGAGGAGAGAGGGAGAGAAACAATGGAGAAAGGGGAGTGGGGAGAGGACGAAGAGGAGAGAGGGTGAGACGGAGGGAGGAGAGATGGAGGTGGGGAGAAGAGTGGGAGAGAGCAGGGGAGAGAATGGAGGAGAGAGGCAGAATAGGGAAGGGAGAGAGAGGACAGGAAGAGGATAAGGAGGAGAGGGGGAGAAGAGAGAAGGAGACATCAAGGAAGACGGTGTAAAGAGAAGGGAGAGGGTAGGGAAGAGGACCATGCAGAGCAGGAGAGAGGGGGAGAGATGGGGGAGGAGGAAATTGGGGTTAATTGTGTATCATTGTAGTGCTCTGTCTAGCTCAGGCTGAGGGGGCAAAGACAGAGAGAGAGAGTGAGAGAAGTAGAACAAAGAGAGAAATGTGAGGAAGATGACAGAGAGAGAGAGAGAGAGACCGTGACATGTGCTAATTGATCTGTCACCACTCCAACATGGCTGGGTGGTCGACTCCTGTGTCTGCTCCTCTACTTATTGTCTGGGTGGATGGATTGGCTGTAGCTGGAAACAGAGCCTAGCCCACGCTGTTAAAAGTCGTGGACGTTTTTCAACCAGCCTCCCTTCTGCTAGTTTTTCAAGAGATGCCACTTGAGACAGGGGACGCCTAGGAGGTTAGAGAAGGTGGCCGGTTTGAATCCCAGCTGGGGAAAATCTGAGCAGGGTCGAGCGCAAATGAGTAGCGATCTCCTCATCCAACTCCAACTGCGGAGCTGCTTAGTGGCCAACAGTGAAGCCATGTGGTTATACCAAGCAGCTCCCAGGTGTTTTCATGTGTGTAACTGTGAGTGTGAAGTAGGGCGTTGCTGATAAAGCGAACCTCCCCTGGAATAAATAAATGCTTTAGGCTTCAAAGCGATGCACAGAGGGACGGCCCTTGGCTCCACTCTGGTCCTGGATTTAGATTCATGCCCTGTCCACACGGCACTATCAAACCAGGAAAACCTCGTCTGTGTGATCTGTACCAATGATATCAACGCTCTAATATGATGAATTTCATGTGCCTTGAAACAAAAAATGTTCAATCACCCTTCTTGAGGTGTCACAGAAGACAGAAAGAGAAGGAAATAGCGACGGAACATTTTAGATGCTAAAAATACAAGTACAGTGCTTCTGGTTTATGATGCATCCTCATAAAAAACAAATGAACAAAACATAAATTCGTTTTTGAAAAATTGTTCTTGTAATTTTGAACCCTCTAGCTCAAGCTTTTATCAGTCTTTATGGGTACACAATTTTCACAACCCGTGATGTCAAGGGCTGTTAGACACCAGTTTGGCTTGAAGCAGAATGGGTTTTACGTTCTTTGATTAGAAACCATTACTGTTTGCAGGCATATGCCAAGGAAAAAATATCCAGATCATGTATTGTCTGATCTGAATACATTTCAGATGTGCAAATAGCAAATCAAAGATTGAAAATGATTAGTGGATCAGTCCAGCTGTGCCTCACCACGTGTTTATATCTGTCTCAGCCCAAAGATGCCGAAAGGCTGACAGGATGGGCCGCTCGTTCTATCTATCTGATGATTAAGACAGCCGTTAAATATCATATGACAGCATAGACACGGCAGCTGGGGGGGAGCGGCGATGCACTGCTCTCAGCTCTTGGTAATTATATATATCGATGTTTAAATATGCTGCACGTGCTGATACAATTCGGTTTCTGATCTGCTGAGCGGGCCGTCTCAGCTGCCCCATTAGCTTAGAATTGTTGAAATCGATAGCAAGATCAGAAATTATTGAGTAGTGTTGGGAATTAGGGATAAGCCTAAGCATATAGGCAGGGAAACCTCAGCGACATACCCGCACACTCTCACACACACACACACACACACACACACACACACACATGTCCTCTATAGTCGCCATTTGGGGGTTAGTGCATCACTCTTATTGATGAACTGGGCTTCTATATGAATGTGCTGTGTACTCTAAAATGATTACAAGACCCAGGCTTTTCCATTTTCCTGTATCATACTTTTTTGATTACAAGAATAAAAGCACAGGTTCCCGGGGCGGCTAATGGTTTATTGTTCACTGACATATTCAAGTAAAAAATGTGAATCGTGAAAATTCACAGTAAATCTCTTGTCATCCTATATTGTAGCAAGAATAGACTATTTTTTTCCTGCTAGCATGCGGTGTTGGGATATCTTCCTGTAATTAGAAAAGCATCTACATAGCAGATATTGTACAGATATTGGTTACTTGCTATCTGACTGTATCGTATTATCTCCATGAGCTGCAGTGATCCAGTGTACACCTGATGAGTTGTCATTTCTTTACACAAATAATCTGATTCAATTATCCACTGGCTGTATTGCGTTGCTGCTATCACATCCCCCCCCCCCCTCCCTCTCTCTCTCCCCCTCCCTCTCTCTCTCCCCTCTATCTCTCTCCCCCTCTATCTCTCTAGGTCCAAACCCTGTCCTATGCATCACTGTTTTGATGCTGCCTCTCTCTGCAGTGTGCTCCTTTGAAATCAGCAACTTCTACAACGCTGATCCCAGATCTGGCCTCCAATTAAACAGAGCTGGCTGACGGACGTCATTATCCAAGGCCTAGGCTGATCCGAGGTCAGCGCTGTCAATCCATTGCAGGTCTGAATCCTAATTGAGGATTACGCTCAAGAGATAAGCAGGGCGTGACTCAGAAGCAGCTCTTTGATGGAAGACAGGAAGGATGCCGTGGACATTTCTAGAAATAGAAATGAGAAACTTCTGAGGGATGTTTTGAATGTTTGAGTGGTTATATCTGTTGGTATATAATATTAAAAATGTCGGGAATATCAGAAATAGGGCTGACCAGGTGAATGCAGGTGAGAGGTATGAGACTTTACAGATCCACCTAAACTGTGAAGAGGTGACGTAGTTGAAGTGGAGGAGACATATTAAAGAACCTGAGATTAAACTGCGCAAAAAAAGAGTGAGGAAAGTGTCCCCTGGTATTTAGTGCACTCACTGTATAATATAGCAATAAAAGTGATTGACAGCTACTGTGTGATACAGGTAAACTCTTACGCTTGAAGAAACACACATTGTGTGCACTGCGAGTAAGACTATCCATCACTCACTGAAGCCTTCTGTTTCTGGTATTTGCAAGGGAAATGAAGCAAACCACATAGGATCCACACAGACATGGACGACTGTACAAATGCAGCTACACTAACGGTAACAGTACACTGGGAAATAAACACATGTGGACAAACACACACATGCAAAAAGACAAAGGCACACACACACAAACACACACACACACATACACACTTTGTCCAAGCATACCTGATACCGAGGCTTCAGTGTGTTGATTAGTACACAGTGTTTTCAATCTCTCTCTCTCTCTCTCTCTCTCTCTCTCTCTCTCTCTCTACTATCTCTAGCTATCCACTCCTTGGTTAACAACTCTGCTCTCCACTTTTCCAGCACTGGCTACAATAGCAAAGACAAAGGCAAACAATGTGGGTGAGAGAAATCTCTGTTGTAAGAAAGCGCCTGTCAGCAACATCTGCAACATGTAAGACAGGGGAAGATAGGGGGAGAGAGAGAGAGAGAGAGAGGGAGAGAGAGAGAGAGAGAGAGAGAGAGAGAGAGAGAGAGAGGGGTGACAGATTCCTATTGTAAGCAACGGTTATGACAACAAAGACAGGGGGAGGATGAGGAAAGAGCGTAGGAGCAGAAGGAGAAAGAGAGATAACGAGAGGAGAGAGCGAGAGAGGAGGGAGTGCCGAGAAGGGAGTAGAACAAGACAACAACCGGAGGCAGTCCCTCAGGAGCTCTGGGGATCGGGGAATAGAGGGGTGGCGAAGGATGGAACATTACAGCAACAGACGGAAAGAAAGCGAGCAGTCGGCCTTGTTTGTGTGTGCTGAATAACGA
Source organism: Hoplostethus atlanticus (assembly GCA_034670405.1). Lineage (NCBI taxonomy): Eukaryota > Metazoa > Chordata > Actinopteri > Trachichthyiformes > Trachichthyidae > Hoplostethus > Hoplostethus atlanticus. The sequence continues at coordinate 505,889 of JAXDDX010000025.1, forward strand.
AGGGAGGCCAGGTGGTAAATGCAAATACACGACCGCATTCAGTTGTGTGTGTGTGTGTGTGTGTGTGTGTGTGTGTGTGTGTGTGTATCACAACACGTCTCGACACGGCAGAAGACGTGAGCTCAGGCAGCATTAGATATGAAGAACTTCAAAAAGTCAAGAATTCGAAGTGCAAACTGAGATGTTCACCACTTCTGCAGAGAAAGCGACTGCAGAAAGGAAAACTCACTGTTGAGCGTGACAAGTTGTCAGCTAGCTTGAGTCCCGTACATGTCAGAGGGTTTTTTTTAAATGGTGAGCAATGGAAATCATTATGTTTTCCCAATATATATATATATATCATTTTGGAAAAGAAACCCTTCACATATAGTCAGTGAATATCAGAGAGAGAGGGAGAGGTGGGAGAAAGCTGAGCTGATGGGTGGTGAGAAAGAATAGAGAGGAATAAGGACAGGAGAGAAAAAAGAGCTGGTTGGCTCTTATTTCACTTTTGTCTCTTTTGGCGCTTTCTTTTATTGAGGACGCTTGAATATTCAGTGAAAACAGGAACGTTTTGTACTTACTCCACTGTCTTAGCGCTGTTCTTTCATCCATTGCTCTCCCTATTATTGGCTGCTTGTAATGTTGGCGATGATCAAGTTGAGCTTATTTTACAATCGTGGATAAAAGGGTCTGCTGAATAGCTAAAATGCAGCCAAAGAAAGAAGGGAAAAAGAAGGGAAGGAAGAGAGAGAAAGAGTTGATGCTCATGAGAATATGGGCTAAGGGGGGAGATAGAGAGAGAGAGAGAACGTCAACAAAAGAAGATTGTGTGGTGGATACAGGGAAAAGGAGGATGTAGAAAAAGAAGACAGGATGCTGCCACATAATACACCATATTATATAGGGTGTCAGGGAGACGACAGAACAGACAATGCATTGAACTGTGGCCTATGTGCGGCGTGTAGCTAGTCCTGCTCCCCTCTCCCCTACGTTCCTCCTCTACTTGCACCTGAGCTTGCTCCTGTCTTGTTAAAAAAAACAACATTTCACCTTTTCTGCCCGGCTGATGTATATGTCGTTCTTTACCTGGCACTTCTCTGTCATATACATCACGATTCCAGGCACACAGGAGTAATTGCTATCATTCATTATCCGGGGCGGTGCGTTACTCATTGTAAGTTACTACAAGAGTGTCATGTGAAATGTAAAAATGCAAAATGTAAGCGTCTAACAAAACGTCATTTGAGTTTATCAAGCACCTTCACTCACAACCCTTGGGTTTACGTGCCTTGCTCAAAGGCAAACTGAACCGGTGACCTTCCCATCACCAGCTCCTTTACCCATAGCCAATACAAACAACACCTACTGCTTGTCATCAGCGCAAGCCTATTTGTGTTAGCTCCGTTGTGATGCCATCGTCTTACGCTATCAAATACAATGTTCCCGGCGATTTGCTGAGGTTCGTTTGGTCCGATGTGCATCAAAGGTTGGAAACTGAATGCGGCGATAGAGAGCTGCCAGACTTCTGCAGAGGTCGCCAGAAAGGAGAGAGAGGTTGTCAACAGTTATTATTGACACCTACAGGAGTGACACGCTAAGCTAGTCAGACCGCTTCGATGCTCTTTAACAGTGACATCAGCGGTAAACACTGACCTGCAGACATACTGGCATACTTATTCAGTCACATGTAAACAATGTGCAGCTGAAAAAAAAACAAACACACACACACACACACACACATAGAAGGAACATGACACCAAAAACTCATAGCTCCCCTCCCCCATTAACAAAATAGGAACTCTCTAGAGGAAGTGGTTGTTTATTACAAATGGACTGTACAGTTGCTCTCTCTCTCTCTCTCTCTCACACACACACACACACACACACACACACGGGGCCCTTGTTTGACTGTCGTGTGGTTCAGTAGTCACAGTAGGGACATTATGTCATCCCCACTCGTCTCTCAGCTCCCCCCCCCTTCACAACACAGAGCTGACACTGTGGCCACATCCAGTCAGTAATACTGGGTGTGGCGCGTGCATGGTGACACATTTTCATGCACAGCGGCACATTGCACGAATCGACGAAGACCAGTTTTGATTGCTGCTGAAGTTAACACCAGCCTCAGTCCAATGGGTGGATGTCTTGTTTCTATTTGATTGTCATGACACAGACTGACCAGGTGACTCCTGACTCTTCCAGTTGCTTCTTATAGATCATCGCCTTTGGTCTATATTTTGCTCTTCTTACTCAGACCTTTCACTCTATCGCCACCTTCACTCCTCCTCTCCTCTCACTCTCTCTCTTCGCTATAATTCTGCAACCTTGCTCCTTCTCTATTTTATCCCTCACCCCATATCTATAATCAAACTCCTTCTGTGCTCTCCTCTTTCCTCCCTCTCTCCCTCCCTCCACTTCGTTCCCCCCTATTGCATCTTGTCCTCTCAGTGGAGGCTGCATTATTGATAGGCATCTCTGTCTGTGGCATCTGCTCTCTCTCTCTCTCTCTCTCTCTCTCTCTCTCTCTCTCTCGCTCTCTCTCTCTCGCTCAGTGTGTGCCTGGCCTGATGCAGCTTGGCAGGTACTTAGGCCAACATCAATCTTTCATACACACGCACACACACACACACACACACACAATTGCGCATATAAACACACAGGCGCTTTCCCAAAATGTTTGTGCATGGGGCGCACAGGAGCAGAGGGTGGCGATGGGAGGGAGGAGTGTAAAAATAACTTTTATCCCCTCACCCCCTTCTCGCCTGTGTGATTCTCCATCCAGAGGAGACTTTGACAAATGCTCAGCTGCAATGAAACCCTGATCCATTTTCAATATGACATGGCTTCAGAAAAAAAGAAAAATAAGAACAGTATAAAGCCTGCGTAGTAGATGATAGAGTGCACGGTCCCCCTCGCGGAGGAGTAACACGACCTCTCACGACGTCTTCACACAGCCGCCATCAGCACTTTTGAGTTACAGTGCGCGCCTCTATTGAACACTTGTCAGTCCTTAGAAATAAGACCAAATGTACCAGATCACCAAGCAAAAACCGCTGACCCAGATCCCAGATTATGTAATGTCTCTTTCTCTTCACCTCCCTCTAGATGTGTATTCTAGATAGATAGATAGATAGATAGATAGATAGATAGATAGATAGATAGACACATGACACACACACACACACACACACACATTCACAGATGGGGGGAGTAAATCTTTCGTTTGAATGAGACAGAGAGTGCATACGCTTTAAATGAGCAGAATCACATAATGTGGTTTACTGAAGTGAAACACCGCAGCTGTCACTTTCTGTTTGGTGTGTGTCTGTGCAGATTTAGATGCATGTATGAGTGTGTGTGTGTGTGTGTGTGTGTGAGAGAGAGAGAGAGAGAGAGAGTTATGTTGCAATTTCAGGTAAACCAATGGTCTAGTGAGCTAACGGTAGTTGTGCTTGGCCAGAGCCGATAATGAAATCAGAGGGTCATTTTCCCGGCGCCATTCATTTCCTTCACAGCCTTTAGTCTGCCACGCGACGGGCTGGCGGTGTTAAAGGGATATCTCCAATTGTAACTTTTACTTGTTTAGTTATACTTGCCGCGCTTGGGGGGGCGGGGGCGGGGGGGGGGGCGGGGGGGTGTCTCTACCGTCGTCTTAAAGTGTCCCAGAAATGGATAGCAACAGCCTAGTTAGCATTCCCCACTGAACCCAAAGGGCACAGGTAGCCGCAGGACAAAGTGTCTGGTGAAGAAAGAAATACCCCACTGAATTTCAATGTATCGATTCAGTGTCGTTTTTAAACTGCTTAAAACACACTTCTACTTTTTTTTTTAACTTGCTTACATGTCATATTCTTGATATTGCCACTGCTTAACCAATTTCTTATTGTTTCAGTTGACTACCACATAAATAAACTCTAAACCTGAATTTCTCTGTTCCTGCATCTCTCGCTCTCCTTTCTGTTTCTACTGCCTCTCTCTCTCTCTCTCTCTCTCTCTCTCTCTCTCTCTCTCTCTCCGTTAAAAGCTCTCAACAACTTAACTAAATCTGACCCCAACTCAGCCCTCGTGGCATCCCCTTGTGGCTTCGCTGTGCTGCAATTAGGACTTGGGTTTCATTACACTGAAGAGGGCAGGAGGAGATGGATGGATGGTAGGAGGTAAAGAGGGAGGGAGGGCCCCAGAGGAGGGGGATAAGGGAAACTTAACAGTGGATGGACGTGATTGGAGGAGACAGGGAGAAGGAGGAGGAGAGGAGAGGAGAGGAGAGGAGAGGAGTATAGAAAAAGACAAACAGTTTAGATATTCAAGAGTAGGAGAAGAGGAAGTAGGAGGAGCAAGGAGGAGAGCGGTGAGCCTTCTAGTGGACAGGTGGTGGTCAGACTCAGCTAGCAGACAGCAGATGATGGGAGTATTGAAGCAGGCCCAGAGTGGAGGGGATGAACCCTTGAGCCTTCATTTATAGCTCCACTCCCTCAAGCCAGCAGGCCAGCATAAGATTTTATGCTGCTGAGTTAACATTAGCACCTTGCCGAGGGCATCATAATCATACTGGGCAATGAGTGATGGAGTGTGTGAGAGACAGAGGGAGTGATAGAGAGAGAGAGAGAGTCAGGATGGGGTCAGAAAGACACAAAGAGGACAAGAAACAGAGCGACAGAGAAAGAGAGCAGAGATCTTTATTTCATTTCCTGCCTCTCTTCTGAGGCAGACCATCCCTCTTCACAAGGTCCTGTTCTGTTTCACTCCCGTTGTGCCTGTGTTTGTGTGTAGGGCCGCGGCCACGGCCCAGACGGATGCTATTCTCGCTCAGATGCTGTCGTTATTTCCTCCCCTCTCCCTACTCATGTTCTCTCCCTCACTTCATCAAACCTGTTTCTACCTCCCCCTCCCTGCTTCAGTCTCTCAGTGTTGCCTCCCTCTCCCCTTTCGCTTTCGCTGCTTTCCTACCTGGCTGTCGGCTCCCTCCGTAACATCCACCTTGTTAAATGGCACCACTGAGCAGAGCTACAAATTGATCTCATTCTTCCATTATCACCCACCCCGTATTATCCCTATTATTTTACTATACCTCCTCTCTCTCTCTCTCTCTCTCTCTCTCTCCCAGGCCAGCTTTATGCATCTCCAGCTTTTATTCTCCTCTTTGTTCTTCTGTCCAGCTTCCTCTCTCTCAGCGTTGTAACATTGATAGCCGATATACCAATTATTCCTCTCCCGGTCTGGTGTGGTAACAATTCTCCTCTCCGCACTCTAACCATCATGGAGCCATCGATCACACGTACACGCTGATGTATACGCTGCTCATGGAACATTGGATACATGCAGGAGTCTACATCTGGTTTTCCACAGCGGCTGGGAACCAGGCCCTAAGCAAATTTCATCACAGCTACGCGCATCCACCACAGCCATTCATCTCATTGCTGTGCTGGGAGGAAATATCAGTGCGATCATAAACAGTGCCGGATATTTGATGCATGCACATAGTGAAATGAGTCTCATCATGGTGCCAAAGCTGGGCAGGCTTTAAAGAACTCTGTTGCGGAGACGGCTGCAGATTACCTTTATTTGACTGTTGCATTACACCGAGGTCAATAACATTACACTATTTTCCCACAGATGAGTCGGGAGACAAAACATTATCATGCAATATCTGCACAATACCGCCTTTGTCATTGGGGCTGTAATAGCATGGTCGGAATGTAATTTCCTAATACCTATAATAAGAAATATCACAATGCAATCTGCCCCCCTTGTCTTTTCTGTCATGGCTCTGCCTTCACTTTGAAAGTGGATCATTGAACTCACTACACTAAGTGTGTGTGTGTGTGTGTGTGTGTGTGTGCCAAGTGAGTGCAGGATCTCTCTGTCAGCCATCCCATCAACTGGAAAAAGCTTTAAATAGCACTGATGAACAGGACTAGACACTAAACGTTTGTGTGGGCCTGATGTATTCATCCTGGACCCGCCCCCTCCTGCATGGTGCCTTTTTTTGCCCTTCTCCCTCCACCTGCAGGTTTGCTTCCTGGCCCTGCCCGCTACCACAAGACATCACGGCTTGCACCACAATTAGAGAAAGACTAGATAATCTAATACCTTTTAAAATGTGATTTATTTTGACAAAGCATTGTTTTCAACAATTAACAAGATACAATGCCCGTGACCATGACCATGCCCAGTGTGTTGGCTGCCGGCCGAATAGAGTAGAATTCAAAAGGAACACGGCTGATAAGACTACATGGTTTATCTCACAAAATCCATCACAAATCTATTTTCAGCAGCTTTGATATTGGCATAATCAAAGTCACCACCTAGCTCCTCCATGTTCTGTCTGATTTGGCTGACTTGGTGTATTGTCAGGGTAGGTCAGCAAGATGTGTAGCTTGGTGGCCTTGTTTTTCTGATGTTAGCAATCGCTTCCAATTTTCTCACAGTTTACACTAATGGGTGTGATGCTACGTTCTGTTTATGCATGGCAGGCAGGCCCGATGCAATAGACGAAGCAATATCGATGTCCTGATTTGCTTGCATTTTCGAAAGAATGCAGACAGATTACACGCTACTATTGAAATTACATTTACCTATTCTCATTATTCCTGCAGCGTTCTAAAACTTGCCTGCAGCTATTAAAAAAAACCTGTGCTGTCAAAGTCTGATTCATGCAATCTGGCTCATGGGAGTCCCACAATTATACAGAGCGCTGAGGAAGTGATGTGATCCTAGTTTTGCAGTTTACGACACATCGTAGCCCGAGAGCTAATTTTACTTTATGAAAAAATCCTACATACTGTACGTCAAATGAGTTTATGGGATCTGATTCCAACGTGGCGCTAGTGTGATTCAAGTTGATGTGAATCCCTGGGCAGCTGTAAATGTTTGAGCATGCAAACATACGTGGTTGCATGCAACACATGCAAAACCATGATTCACGCACATACACACTCACACAGAGAGAGAGAGAGCAAGAGAGTGAGTTGGAGAGAGAGAGTTTGAAAGCCATTGTTGTAGATGAGACCAAGCAGAAGTCCATCAGCTCACGAGACAGGAACAAGAGAAGAGAGAAGAGCTCTGGTTCCTCTGCTGTAGTTTACTAATCTTCATGACTTCCTCTCCTCTGCCACCAAACAGAGCCAGCTCATAACAGGGACGTTTTTTTAGGGTTTAGGGTCTAGGAGAGTTTCTCTGGAGCTAGCAAGCAGATGGAGTGATGGCCCTTGTGAGAAATGGAAAAGTCCCATTCTCTGTCTTTCTCTCGTGTGTGTGTTTATTTGTAAACAGCTTTAAAGGCATAATCTAGTCAAAATCATGTTTTCCAGACTATGAAAACCAATACGATTAATGTCATTTTAAAGGAAAAAAACAAGTGTTCCAAGGGGGTTCTTAGATAGATTAAATAAGTGGTACGGTTCAGCATAGATTAGCATAGCATTCTCGTTCCACCAATTTTCTATTGTTGCAAATAAGGTTTGTTTGCTATTAAAAGAAATGGTGGAGTAAGAATTCTCTGTGGATCTTCTTTAAAATGAGCAGTTTCACCGCTGTGCAAAGGGTTCAGCACAGAAGAGTTGTAGCTGGAGAAACACATTTGGCACAAGAGTGTTCTCAAGGTCTGCAAGGTGGCGAAAAGGAGATTCGTTCTCACCTATAAGAACATTTACTGCTACAGGTCATTCTGTGTGGCTCAGTTTGCAAAATGCATCAAAGATATGATTAAAAGGTCCTGGGTTCAAATCCACAGCAGGAGAAGCATAACATTTGCATCATAAAATATTAATAGTTAGTAGAGGTCTCTGCAAAATGAATGACTTTGGCGATCTGAGGCCTCATTTATTAAGCTTGTGTACACCAAAAAATACACTTTGCACATTGCCACTCACAAGTTCTGATTCATAGAACTTCAACTTGATGTGAAAATGTACCTACACCATATATATTTAGACATTTATTTACATTACAACATACATATATTGTGACACACTTCTTGAAAATGTGAGAATCATTATAACTTACCTAATATCCAACTTCTTTTGACATATTTTCCTTTCACTGAGCCCCCTGGTGGGATGTGGTGTGTCACTTTGTGCTGTTTCTTAATAAATACAATTATTTTCAGTTTAGTGTCATGTGAGCACAAATTCAGGATGATCGTGATTTTTAACTCGAAACATGTACATTTTTAAGAGTTTAATTTAAGTTCACTTTTGTGATCTGTAGAGGATCAGCAGCATACACTCACAACTTAAATGACTGTGCTTTTTGACTTTCCTGTACATAAGCTCTCTAGGTAAAACGATGCTCCACCAAAAAAAAAAAAAAACGATCCTCGGTTGGGAAAGGGTTCTACATCTGACCTATAGGTTCTTGTACAGTGACAAGCCGAGGGACCCATATAGAGAATGTAGAGGATATAGTCAGCAGGGAATGGAAAATGAGTATTCAACAACTGCAGAGCTACAGCAGTTTGAAAAGGTTTCGCTGTCTCCTCTGCTGCAAGTATTTATAGGGTTCTTTTCCTGCTCCTGCTTTCTGTGAAATATGTTACCTGTGACATTGATTTGAATACCAAAGGTCTTAGTGTGTTCTTACCAATCCTCTATAGTGCCCTTTTGGCCACTTACAGGTGTGATCAGGTTCCCAATTGTTCAGCTCACCTCACAGTGTGGATGAGTGCTGGATGTCACTGCCACACTCGCTTAATTGTTGAGATTGTGGTAAACCAACTATTGATGATTTTAAGGCACTCGCTCACCATTTTGTTGAAAGGAAACTGTGTCTCGTGGTATCATAACCGCAAGAATAAGTTAACATAACACTGAAATGTGACATGTAGGATAGGTGTGTGTGTGTGTGTGTGTGCGCGAGTCTGATTTCTTGAGACAACTGCATGCACTCAGAAATCTGCTTTTGGTGGAGAAGCTGCAGAGCATCTCTTATGTAATTGCAATGCGCTTCAGTATATTTGCAAAAAAGATAATTGAATTCACACACATGCATGCTCTTACAAAGACACACGCGCACAAAATCCAGTATTACCAGCTCCCTGTAGTGTAATGCTTATTATGTCCATCATCTGGCCCCCTCACCCTCACCACATAGCTGAAGTACTCTAATGAAAATATTCTGCCCTGCATTTTGATTATGACAAACATCTTATCTGGAGAAAGCCTAATACAATACCTTAATGATTCCATTACTGTAGTTACTGTTGTGGTAGGCAACTGTTCGCTCACATGCTACAGTATCCGCATTGTCTCACCCACTCACAAATGGTGTAGGTGCTGGTGGGAAGGTGGAGAGCACACAATTTTGAATAGATCACAGTGGTGAATGATGCTGCTTACACACATGCCTGGGGCACCGCTGACTCTGACACACACACACACACACACACACACACACATACACGCACTCGCGCACACACACACACACACACACACACACACACACACACACACACTGCAACCTTATCAGGCTTGGAAATAACAGTTAACATCATATGCATATGTCATATGCACTGGGAATTTTCCAACAATAAACTCCTGGCACAACTTCCCTGGATGCTTTTACCTCTACTGAATGACATCATTTCTGGAATAGTGTATGTTAAAAAAATCCTGGGTAGAGGAAAAACATTTTTTAAACCCCACTGCAGTAAATAGCACAAATCATAGTCATGTAAAGACTGCTCATGTCATCATGGGATGTAAAAACGAATGATAATGAAACATGCAATGCAAAATTAAGATTCAGGATATAGTCCACAAGTACCCCCAACAGAGAGAACAATTAACTGAGCTATTCCCAATTACCGACCAGGTTCTTGAATGAGGTGCTCCGTGGATGGCACCCTTACCATCACCTATTAAACCATCATCAAGGCTGGTGCATGGACCCACACCGCCCTTATAACCGCCTATAATAAATACATAGGCCTATGTCTGTAAGGGAAAATATGTTTTACCCCGCTCTCTCTCTCGCTCTCACCTGCTCATTCGCTGCCAGCTCTTTCTCCAGCTGTCGGTGTTTGTTGTGCCACACCAAATAGTGGATAGGATAACGACTCTTCTCCGGAGTTTTCTTGGCAGAAATCATCTTCGGACCATAGTTTGCCTCCTCCCTGTTTCTTCACTGTGGATTGCAAGCCTACTTTGTTAGGGATTTCTCGCTAGATAATAAAGCCTATCATCCTTTATCGCCCGTGATGCCCAAAGGCGTATAGGATAGCCTTGTGCGTCAGAAATAGTGAATGATTCCCCACTCGCTCTGCTAGTAATAAACGACAAAGCCCCTTGAAAATCATTTAGTATATAAGAAACCCCCCGTTTGATTGTCTTATAACATTGCACCGTTATCCACCCCTACCTCCACCTCTTGCCTCCCTCTCTCTCTCTTTCTCTCTTCCTTCCTTGCGTACTCTAACACATCTATCTTCCTCCTCTCCTCCCATTCGGTGGTGACTGAGAGAGATGCGATGACAAGCCGCAATGAAATGTGCGCACACTCAGCCAATCGGCTGTCAGGGCTATTGCGATAAAAAAAAAAAAAAATACCCCTCACTAAGAAGAGAACCCCAGTAAGACTATAATACATTTCAGAAATATACTATACAACTATTAAGCATAAAAAGGAAAATTATAGTGTTATCATATAGGAGATTAAAAAGTACTATAAGGTCACTATAAACTCAGTATTGAGTACTACAGACACAATACACATACATAAACGCAAAATGCATCGCCGCAGCCGATAGCCCCGTGTGAATTGGGACTACAGTGCTTACATCGATTTTATTCGATAGTCTAAACAATATACTGACAACAGCAACAACAATAATAATAACAATAATTTAACTACTATTTAAATAATAAATAAATAGCATATACCTATAAGCTATGACTCCTCCAAAACTGTATTTATTGTTTAAGCAACATACAGGAGGGGAATGACACTGAATTTAAATTTTATGCTGCCATTAAACAATCCTGGATTGCCATTCACCATTAGATTTAAACTGCCCAAGCCTCCTAACACCATAGAATAACCGGCATTAAATAAAAAGGCTATATTTAATTCATATAGCCTACAAGGCAATCGTTAAAAGTTTTATAATGAGGCGTGGGTTTGAAGTGACTGTAACACATTTCCCATACAAAAAGAACCCCAAATACATTTTATATATATATATATATACTATATACTTCAAAAAATTGTTAGAGGTCGTCTATATTTCAAAATATCCATAACTGGCCCAAAATGTATTCGTACATAGATAACATTCATATATATTTTCATCGTCGTGACCATTTGTCTGTGACATGTCGTCCCACCTGTCAAAGTGAAGAAAGAAACAAATGCCCGTGGGTTGGTGGAGTCAATGACAGGATTATTTTTGCGCTACCCCCCCCATAGGTAATGCGGGGTTATTGGGTGTGTGTGCGGAAACTGACAGGTAGAGAGAGAGCTGCCGTCTCTCGGTGAGTTGTTGGCAATGCAGGGAACAAATATATCCAGTATAGCCCTTCGAGATGAGCTTTATACAAACAGTTAGATTAGCTATCTCCACCAAACGTGGCTCTGGACCCGGAATCTAGTACTGAACGTGGACGAAACGACTAGGAAGTATCGGGAAAGTAGCTGTTAGTTGGCCGGGAAAGCCGACCACACCGCCCGGCTTCCGGGGATTCAGGGGCCGCATCGGTTGACGGCAGACGTCGGTGTTAGTTCGGGGGAAAGAGGGCGAACATCCACATCATTACCGACATCCACCTCTTGAATTCAGCCACTTTCGACATGTCAAGGAAGCTCCAAAGGACAGAAGTCTGCGCCGACTGCAGTGCGCCAGGTAGAAGCAAGGAAAATCATGAAAAATCACTATCCTGGAACAATACGTAGGGAGGGCGACATGGTGGGGCGATGGGGCCGAGGCTGCTATCACTGTCAGCGGGTCTGCAGAGCAGGAAAACGGCCGGGGCTTCCTAGCGTCGCTTAGGCCCAAATTAAACAGTGAAAAATAGGCGTGTTATCACAACGGGAAATATGGTTAGCTAATAGCTGTTTAACGTTACTTTACCCCATTGAGCAGGTCAATATGTATATTTATTTGACTATGATTTCTGATCGTATGTGATGGCGACCCATTTGTTTGCCGCAGTGGTGGATTTGAATGTCAGATTTGTGTCGCCTTCCTAGTTGGAGAGACGTTTGTTTTGATTTTCATGACCGGGGCAGACTTCTTAACACGTTAGCTTAGCCCGGCTAACGAGCTAGCGATTTTGACAGACTGTCTTGCTGGCTCACTTTCAATATTTAACACTTTGCATACTAACTTCCGATAGCCCGGCGTTTTTTTGTGAGCGCTGGTGTTAACATTTGGTTTTGCCCATGGCGTTTTGATCTGTGTCTACCATGGCTAACGTTGCTAGCTTACGACATTAGCTAACCTAGCTAACTTTGGCTACTTATCAAATAGTATTGCTAACAGCTAACACTGGGTAGTTATTATAACGTGATTTAGCGTTAGTTTTTGAGTTCCCATGTAGACACCTCAAAAAATTTAAAGGGTTGGCTAGAGTAAAGGTTGATTTTTTTTGTCTCACTGATGTTTTATTCTAGTCCACAGTTCACATACGATTTGGTAGCTCAGACAATTTATAGTAACAATTATAGTTAATAGACACACATTTAAGTGATACACAATTTCAAACTTCACCTGTCGTATTTGAGTGATATAACGTTAGTCATAAGGTTGTGCACGAGCATTGCAATAAACATACGTTATTTGTAGTTCGTTTTTACATCTTGTTTCTTGCTATCTGTGTGGGTGGGTGGGAGAGAGGAGGGAGTGAGAGGTGATGCCAAAACAAGCTTGGCATCCCTTCCATTGCCTTGGCCTTGCATCTGTAGCCCCACATGACCCGTTTGTAGGTAGACATACTTGGTAATGGGTGCTCCTGTGTTTGTGTGTATGTGTGTTTGCATTCATGCGTGTGCGCCTGTGTTAAAACAGCTGCTCTCCCTTTTCGCAGGGTGCACCTGTGTGTGTGTGTGTGTGTGTGTGTGTGTGTGTGTGTGTGTGTGTGTGTGTGTATGTATGCGTTTGCAAGTGTGCTGTAGCTTGCGTGTGCATGACTGTCCACAAGCTTTAGCGCCCTACTGCTCTGTGCTCACCCCTTGCTGGCTACACTATCCGTTCTGATTTATGTCCTGAACCTATTCCCTGCTATAACACTCTACTCTGCTCTCTACTTACCTGCCTCAATGTCCTCCTCTCCCCTCCCATTCCCTTTCCTACTTCATATCCTGACCAGGGCCTCAGCAGCCCTGGTTGAAACCTCGCCCTTGTAAATTAAATGCCAAACAAATGTTGATCGATGTGCCTGACAGATGAATCCTATAAGAAAAATGCTTGCAAAGGCTCTCTGAGTTCAAGATGTATATTTGTTGTAAGGCAACCATAGAGCACAATGTGTAGTAAAGGAACTAATTCCAGTAGGTTGCCTTATAAAAATAGGCTTATTCAGCAGAGACTGGTTAGCCTGTTTGTACTGGGGTGTCTGGTATTGGTTATATTCTTCTTGTAATAGTCTACTGTCAGCTTTCTGCATGCAGCCCCTCCTCAGGATGACACACACACACGCAGTGCGCTCTCCAAGATGCTGACCTAGCCACTGGTGACAGCCCACTTCCCTATTCTCCAGCTTTCTGTCATACTAGGGAATACTTTGATGACGACTGGTCAACCCTACCGCAGCCAAGCCTTAGGAGGCTTTAATGTCATGCCATGGCAACCTGCACAGTTTATGGCAACAATGCATAATGTTGCCATCATGGTAAACTCCTATTGAGCACAGTCACAGTTGTATCAGTAATTGAGACTCTTATGCAAGCATTCAACGCATTTTTGTCATGACACCCAATCCCCCATTCTGCGTTGTATAGAGAATCATATTGTCTAATGACTCTCTGGCAGACTTTTGTCCTATATATCCAGAACAAGCATCTGTATCTCTACTTGATGCAGCTGTATAAAATCATTAGAGGGGGGAAAGCCTGTGTAAGAATTGAAATCAACCCATTAATGGCTCGGTAAGTGGAGCTAAGTGTGGATACTGGATGCTAAAATGGATACTCTGCTGTGAGGCTCCTCCTATGTGAAATATGAATTAGCCTGTCACACCGACAGCCCACAGTTCTTAGCGTGAAAGAATGGAAAACCAACCAGTTAGAGTACTCTCCCAAGATTTTCAGTATTTATTTCAACAAGAGATTGTCAAATTTTAAATCGAAATTTTCATCATTTACACTCACTGTGCTAGATTTATTTAGGTCCAAGTAGTGCTCAATATCTAAATTGGCCTGAGGTCTAATAGTGATAGGCCAGCTCCGGCCTGAATTATGTTATCCTCCAAATTTGGCCGATGCCCCACTGCCAATCATTACCCAAGTCTAATAGCTTAATGGTGTAGCCTAGTATTGATCCAGTGGGCTAAGCACATAGCCTAGCTATGGGAGTTTTTATATTTATTACACAGATTAAGGAATTAAATTGCTGCAGCCCAACCTTTAAAGCCTATGGGCTACTGTTCTAAACTGGGCTATAGCTCTTATCAAAATCATTTTGCATTTGCCTTTTCTCTCTCTGCAGGCAAAAAGACCTAGAGCTGTTCAGTTCATCTGATGATAGGGTATTAATGGAGCTAAAATAGTCTAAGCCCAGCCAGTTTTATCCCAGGCTGAGAGTGACTAATGCCCACAGTAGACGTGTTTGTGTGTGCACACACACATGCATGTGTGTTGATGTTGCAGAGTGTGTTAGTTGTTAGCAGCTCATCACATCAGGGTCCTGAGGGCATAAACATGACCCAGACTGCATGACTAGACTATGGCTAAGTCTCAGTAGGCTGGCCTTGATTCCTTGCCTCCTTCCCTTCCCATCCTCACCTGCTTTATACACATCTATTCCCATCGTCTGGGATAGAAGGCAGTGGCGTTGTCCCCCAAAATTGTAAACTCAACTTGTACGTCACTTCAGTCAGGCTAAAGCAAATACTGAAAGTAGGAACTTCAGACTACTGTGAAAGACTAGTGGATCTGACATTTGGCGCAGCCAGCGAGGCACCTCTGGTTTTATACCAAGCTGCTTATGACTGATTAAAGGTCAGAGGTGTGCGTGTGAGCATGTACACATATTAGGAGTGTTTGCCTTTACCCAAAGTTGAGCATTCAAATCTGCATATGTGTAAAAACGTTTTTCTTTTGTACGTTTTACACATACCATTTAGTATTATGTGTTAGTGTATTTAGCCTGACAATTAAATGCCATGGTCTTGAAAAAGACTCAACTCTCTCTGGTCTTGTTGACTCCTTACATGTTAGGCATGAAGCAGATGCTCTTATCCGGAGTGATTCAGGGGTTCAGTGTCTTTCCCGAGCAAACTTCGACAGGACACATAGCTGTTGCTGGGGATCAAACCAGAGTCCTTCTAATCACAACGCTAACATGGTCTTGGATCAGCCCTGCTGATAGTGTATTGTTTGAAGCTTTTCCATGCACCACTGAAGTTATAATTCTTTCAGACTCAGCGTGACCAGGCTTGCTAGAGTCCTTATTGCATGAAAAAAAGCACCTGCTTCTCTGATCTGATGGGAATTGCTATTAGCATGCACAGCACAATTATACATTCAATTGTGAAATCTTTCCCAAAATTGAAAGTTTGGGTGTGGAGGTAACAGGCTTACCATGTCAGGCATTGCACACCTATCTTTATGCTTGCCTGTGTGTTTATTCGTACATGGTATGTACTACATACTACCATTTAATACTCAAAGCATATCCTCCTAAAAGATTCATTCACACAGATTGAATGTAGGAATGGGCATTTTCAATTGTTTACTCAGATCAAACTCCTACACTTCTTACCCATACTTGTAATTATTTCAATCTAGTAGCACATGTGTTCCTGGGGGACCCCCGAGAGCCCTGGTGTAGCAGGCTGTCATTTAGACCCCTCACTGTGGCAACTCATATCTTGAGGGCTTTATTTTAGGTTGGAAGGCCTGGGGTGTTTATTTAGACCTAATGACTGTTGTGGTGTAGCTTTTAATGACTCCTTCACAGGTCTGTAGGCTAGCTGTCGTACACAGCGTGCTTACAAGGCTCCTAATACCACCTATCTGTCTCACTCCCACTTTCTCTCTCTCGCTGTCAGACCCAGGCTGGACCAGTATCAACCGAGGGGTTCTGATCTGTGACGAGTGCTGCTCGGTCCACCGCAGCCTGGGCCGTCACATCTCCATAGTCAAGCACCTGAGGCACAGCGGCTGGCCCCCTGCACTGCTGCAGGTAAGACTGAGATAGAAAGGAGAGAGGGGGAAGGAAACAGGGGCAGGCTCAGGGAGAGGACAAGACAAACTCTGGAGGGATGTCTGGGGCAACACTTGGGGCAAATACTTGAGTCTCTATGCACTGCCACAGTTAAGGACTAGTACAGAAACCTGGATAGCACTGAGGTTGCATGTCTATTCCCACTGTTGTGCATTTATTCTTCCTGTTTCTCTATCCATTTCTCCATTTCTCTGTCTATCTGCATCTATGTTTGTCTCTATCTCTGCCACTATTTATTTGCTTGTGTCTTTGCCTCTGTCCATCTCTGTTTGTCTCAATCTCAATCCATCCAAAATGTGAGTTGGCACTCTGTTGCTATGTGACCATAGATACTCCTGAAAACCTGCTTTGTCTGGCTCACATTCTGTGCAGAATAATGGTGCACAGTGGTTTCATGCTGTGCTTAAAAACACACTTTCCATTGTAATCAAGGGGGACGATAAGAGTCTGAGGGGAAAAAAGCCTGGGGTGGTCATGCCATCGCAATAAAGACACTAGTTGGCATGTGGCTGGGTTGAGGTAGAGCCCAGTACACCACTACTTTATGTAGGTCTATACATGGGTTAGGACCCTAGTGGGCCGTGCTTTGTCTGTAACTTTATGTAGCAGAAGAGAGAGAAGAGCTTAGGAGAGAGGTCATTTTAGTGGTAGTTCCATGTCCATCACTGTTTTGGTTCCAGAGCTAAAAATAATAACATAACATCATAAAAAATACCTGTGTTGGTGGCATTTGGTGGTGTACTACTGCTGAAACACTGGTGTGTGTGCATGTGTCTGTGTGTGTCTGTGTCAGATGGTGCAGACCCTGGCCAGTAATGGGGCAAACTCCATATGGGAACACAGTCTCCTAGACCCTGCTCAGGTGCAGAGCGGTCGCAGGAAACCCAACCCCCAGGACAAAGTCCAGTAAGTATACATACAGGCCGAAAATACACAGAACACCACGTGAGGAAGAGCCTTCTCCTAACTATCAACATTACTGGGGGACATTCATTGCCTCAGCTGCATGGGGATTTTATATAACTCTTCTGTAGGATCTACATTACAGACCCCAGTTTTCCCTTCACTATGAAATTGTCTTCTTAATGAATCTTGTTCTCCGACGATACAGCTTTTTGTGGAACTAGATACAGGATAGTTTTGTCAATCCAGTGGTTTCTCGTGGGGAAAATGGCCATTGGGGGCCATGAGATCAGTAATTTGACCTGCAGGGTAATTCCTTGCTCTTTTCACTCCCACATGTTTACAAATGTGCAGTGTGCGCCAAATGCGTAAACACATTGTGCACAGCCCCTGAAAATTCATACGCTTGCGTTTGTTTGTGTGAAACGAGCAGGAAACCAGTGGTGACCCATCATTTCTGGTCCATTCTGCAGATCAACTATCTCCACTGTCAAAAATAATTCTGACGCTTTTTGGGAGTTACACTAAAAGGTCTGGAAGAATAATTGTTGTGAAGAATAATCTTTGGCTATAAATGAATGTGGCCCAGTTTAGTTGTATTGCTCAGCCACCATAAGCTTACATCATGTTGAAGACTGGGCTAAATCTTAAAATCAAGACAAGAAATGGTCTCGTCTGGAAGAAGTGATATTGTGAAATGGAAAATGTGTAGGAACCCTGCTCAGGCCACGCCAAGAAAGGTCGTTCTTGCAGGCTTGTCTCTCCCTTTGCTCTCTCAAAGTCTTTTTTTATTTGAAAGGAGAGTGGGTGGATTTTTCAGAGCTTTTCACATAGCACAAGGAAGAAAAACCAGAACAAAGAAAAGAAAGAAGAAGGGTGAAGTCAAGCATGAGCCGGGATTTGAACCCAGGCAGGCCCGGAACTGTCTCCCAGTCAGGTGCTCTAGCCCCCGCACAATCAGTATATGAAATATCACTCGTAGGCTAGATTCACAATTGACTGTGAAGTCATTTGTCTTGAGGAAAAGTACAAGATTTACACACTTCTATTGTTTGCACCGTTTTTCTTCCTGGGGCTGAGCTCACGGGAGTGGGAACTTGGCAGTCATGTTTGTCCAATCAATCAGTAATGGGCTTAGCGCAATAATAGAGCGACCCTCCCTCCACAATAGCTGAATGGACAGGTTTGCATGTATGCATCTGCGTTCTGGTTCTGTGCTGCTCAGTGGACAGAGATGGCTCTAACACTGCTGGGTTGAGGGGTTTGAATCCTGCTGGGGCCCCATCCTAAAAACCGTTTCTCTTTCCCCCTCCCCCTGTCCAGTCCCACCAAGTCAGAGTTCATCAGAGCCAAGTACCAGATGCTGGCCTTTGTGCACAAGCTGCCCTGCCGCGATGACGACGGCGTCACCACCAAGGACCTCAGCAAGGTGAGCTTGAGATTTCACAGTTGAGAGGCCAAAGGTCATGAGTACTGGTTAATGAGCTTACACAGAGAGAGAGTCATAATGTGGAAGTGCGTGTGTAAGCACAAACGCTGTTTCATCGTATAGACTGGGGAGTGGGGTGACCTCAGACATCAACATGCACGCTCATGCATGGGTACACACACACACACACACACACACACACACACACAGAGTTTCCACACTGATGAGACCCCCTAGCAGGAAACGATCTGAATGACACAGCGGGATGTAATAACGATCTCTAATGCTGTGGAGCTCTACTGGGCTAATAAGGGGATTCTCTGCCTGTTTCTCTCGCTCAACTTTTATTCCTCCCTGATGCTTAATCTTTCCACCCCCGTCTCTCTCTTTTTCTCTGTCCCTCCCTCTCTCTCTCTCTCCCTCTCTTCCTCTTTCAGCAACTCCACTCCAGTGTGCGGACAGGGAGTTTAGAGACGTGTCTCCGGCTGCTGTCCCTTGGCGCTCAGGCCAACTTTTTCCACCCGGTCAGAAGACAACATCTACTCGCTGACTCACTTATCTAGCAATTAGCCTGCACAGTTCAGTTCCTCTCCTTCCGCCAGGCTTCTTGTCCTGACTCTGTGTGTGTGTGTGTGTGTGTGTGTGTGTGTGTGTGTGTGTGTGTGTGTGCGTGTGCGCGTGTGCGCGTGTGTGCGTGCCTGTATGACCTTCCAGGAGAAAGGCACTACCCCGCTCCATGTGGCGGCCAAGGCAGGCCAGATCTTGCAGGCTGAGCTGCTAGTGGTGTACGGTGCAGATCCCGGTGCACCTGACATCAATGGACGCACGCCCATGGACTACGCTAGGTACATGATAACAGACACACATAGATGTACATATACAAGTAATAATAATAATAATATGCACCATTTTTAGATTATTTAAAAGCAAGTAAAAAAGCAAATGAATAAAAAGTATTTCATATAATAATTTGTGTGTTCGCTCATTGGCTCCAGGCAAGCGGGCCAGGTGGAGCTAGCAGAGCGGCTGGTGGAGTGTCAGTATGAGCTGACCGACAGGCTAGCCTTCTACCTGTGTGGCCGTCGCCCAGGTAAACTGCAGACATTCAGCTGTTCTCTGTGCTTCCCAAAAACATCTTTCACAATTCACTTCACTTACAAAGATTCTTCTCTTCTCTTCTCCAGATCACAAGAATGGCCACTACATCATTCCTCAGATGGCAGACAGGTATGGGTCGTGGTTTATTGGCTTGTGTTAAACTGGTATGGATGTGCTGTGGTTCAGTTGCATGAAGGGTTTCTGTTAAATATTGAGTGTGTGTTAGTGTACTTGAACATCTTTGCAGCTGTCTCACTTGCCATGCCTTGGTGACTCTGCTTGAATTCGATTTGGTAATGTTGCAGTTCAGTATTTTTACCACTAGGTGTTGCCATAGTACAGATCATCATCTCTCCTCAGAGTTGGAAAGGGGAGGTCTTTGGCTTCTCTAACAAAGCTGGCTGTTTATTTCCACTGCTGATCTAAGCTATTATAGCTAACTCTCATGATTTAGATGCTTGAGGTGTGCTTGATTTGTTAGGCCTGAACTGTAGGGTTGATTTGAGAGGCCCAAAAGTGCACAGTCAGGCTGTGATAAATCAAGTTCGTTATTAATTGGCTCAACTCCTTTCAAATACTTGAAGGGTGTGAGCTCAGTTGAAGAAGTGGTCCCAAAAGTATACATGCAAGTGTACACGTAAGGCAGCTAAACCAAACCCACCTCAGAATCTATTTCTTCTTTGAGGTGGACACTACTTTTGGCATGGCCATCTAACTCCACTCTGTTCTGGTGAATGGTACCTCTTGATAATAACTTTTGAAGCTGTTTTGATGTGCCCTCTGTACCTCTCTTTTTCTCTCTTTCTTCCTTTTGGTCACTCGTTTTCTGTTCTCTCCATTTCGCTGCGCTTGGTGGAGCCAGAGCTCGTCCTAAGTGCCCGACACAGAGGTATCTTCACTCTCCTTGTTCTCCCTTTTCTTCCTTCGTGTCAACCCCCTACCCAGTCCTCTGTAGATTCCCCTGCTGTATACCATAAAATGCCAACCTCTCCTCCCCTGGTCTCAGGGATAGAGGGGAAGAATACTAGTTTTAACAACTAGTTAGTTGTTAAAAAATAAATCTAAATTGCTAGAGGCTGCTAAAGTACGGTGTTTCAGATCGCCTCCTTCATAACTTGTTACGTAGCTTTGGAGAATCCCCGGGCTACAAATCATGTTGCACATCACAGCGCATCTCTCATTTAATTCAAACAGAACAAATTCAAACTTGTGAGCATCCTCATTTTCCTGAACGTATTTCAAACATGTAGAAACAAATTCTGTAGGAAAATGTATTTGCTTTTCATATGACATCAAACACAAGCAAGGCAAATGAGTTACAAAAAAACGTTACACCATGACAACAACGCATCGCTCAAACAGAAAGGGCTGAATGTTCTTTTTCCTCTGGCAAACCACGTCCGTCTGCAGGATGAATCCAGTCAATCTCCGAGCAAGAAAGCAAGTAGAGTCTGCTTCAAAGTCACAGTCTAAAATAGACCTTAAACCAATTGAAGCCCTGTGCAGTGCTGTTTCTTTTTCCCACGGCTCGGTGGCCAATCGAGTGAAAATCCAGGTCAGTCAGGGGCCGACACTTCACTCCTCTGTATCTGCACAATCGATTTTCTTCACGGTTTAAGGCGTTTGAGAAAATCGTTTTATGTTTGTTGTTTATTTAACAGTACCTTGCACATTGTCAAAATGTAACCTATGAACTATGAATCTTCACACCTGAGTGGCAAACTCAATTCTCTCTCTCGTATTCAAAAAGAGCCACTCTGTCTTTGCCTACTGTCAACATCAGAGGAAAGATCTCCCTTTTTGGATACATGGAGTTGGAAATCCTTTTTGTCACACTTCACAACACAATCTGACATGAGTTACGTGGGACTGTATAGAAAATTGTTTTCATGTTAAACTTCGCTCTTAAAGGCATCATCATATCAAGGCCCCCTCTTGATCTGACACCAAACACCCACCCCAAATACCCCCTCCCTCTCCTTGTCCAGCCCTCTCTAGCCAAACCCTACCCCACCTCCTCACCTGTCTCTCCTCTCTCCATCCTCATCCCTTCCACCCTCCCTCCCCCCTGCCCTCTCTTTATTCCCCCGTATCTCTGTTGTGCTTGTCTGATTACTGCTATTTGTGTTTCGTAGTCTGGACCTCTCAGAACTGGCCAAGGCCGCCAAGAAGAAGCTCCAAGCGGTGAGTAGGGGGGATTAATAACATGGCAGTTACACCAGAGTTTACCCATTTAGCTTATAAAACAACTTGAGTCACAGCACCCAGCTGGAACACATTTTCCTGTCTCCTTAGAATATAGACGTAAAATAGAGAAGTGCAAGGATTTGTTTGCTGTTGCTGGATTTGCTGTTCCTAGTCTAAAATAATAGTCTGTTAGTTCTTTCCAAGACGCCAACGATTCAAAAACTGAAGCTTGAAGGTTCAGTTATCTTCATTTGAAGGGACTTGATTCATAAACCAAGAAACATTAGTTCTTGGAAAGATGTGAGGGCAGACTGGAAAGCGAGAGAACAGACTGAGTGAAATCCTAGGAAGTGTCGCAACAGAATTGATAACCCTGAGTGTTTGAGGAAGTGCCGTCTGAGGTTTTTCTAGTCTACTACATGGTGTACATCAGGTTATACGCATGAACCCATCAGTCACTCTGTTTGTCTCTTTTTCTCTGTGTGTAACAGCTGAACAATCATCTGTTTGAGGAGCTAGCCATGGACGTGTACGACGAGGTGGATCGCAGAGAGAACGACGCAGGTGAGCCTCTCCTCCCTCCCTCCTCCCTCTCTCCTCCCCACAGCAGACCTGTCTGTGTCTTTTGCCTTTTTCAGACATGGAAACTTTTTCTCTAGCTGCAGGGACGTTGAAGTAAACACCTCCCCGCGAGACGCACACTGTTTAGAACTCAGATATAACAACTTGTAAACTTGAGCCAAGGAAGGATGGGGAGATGATTTATCAAAAGAATCATTCTGTACTGCGGTTATGCTGAACTCTGTTTGGGGGATGGGGGACAGAAAGGGGGAGGAAGATAGACCAGAGTGGAAGAAAAAGAGACAGAGAAGGGGGATGAGAAGGGAAAGAGTGAATTTTTGAAGGGCATGGGGATCGGAGAAGGAGAGGAGAGAGGGAAGAGAAGAGGAAAAGAGAGTGAATGTCGAAGAGGAAGGCCAAATGGAGGGAGGAGGAGAGAGTGTTTGAGTGAGGAAGTGCCTCAGGAATTCTTGAGTCTCTCTCCTCCTCCTCCTCGGCTCCTTCTCTTTTTCTCTTTCTCTTCTCCCTCTCCCCCAGTAGCAGTCATATGGTGCTTTCTGGCAGAGGCACTGCAGGTAAGTGGCAGGGACACACACACACACACACACACACACACACACAGAGAGGGGGGGAGGGTTCAGAGCACAGCGGTGCGTTGTAGTGGGAATTTAGTTTTTGTGTCTCCAGTACAGTTTTTACTTTACTTTTTGTTTTTTTAAACTAGGCCTGTGTGTATGTGTGGGTGTCTGGACAAGGCTTGACTGGGCGTGGAGTTGCCTGTGTTCCAGTCGAGATGACTTTGTTTCATGCACACACACACACACACACACTCACACACGTGCACACATACACAGACTAACTTTGTGTCCTGTGTGTGTGTGTGTGTGTGTGTCCAGTGTGGCTGACGACTCAGAACCACAGCACTCTGGTAACGGAACGCAGCGCAGTGCCCTTCCTGCCAGTCAACCCCGAGTACTCGGCCACGCGCAACCAGGTAAACACACACAAATATACACACAGGTTACATACTTACACGCACAGGCAGATAAAAAACTGCTGAGATTTTTGTACCTGTAGAGAATGACAAGACAAAACGGTAGGTGCAAGAGAGAAAGGTGAAACATGTCCACAAATAGCATTGTGTGATGTCTTGGCTTAGAGGGAGAGGTGTGTGTGTGTGTGTGTGTGAGTGTGTGAGTGTGTGACTGAGAGGGGGAAGAGCTGAGAATGAGTGTGAAATAGACAAGGGATGTTCTTCAGTGGGAGAGAGGGAAAGATGTCATCCATCTGTGTTCTCTCTCTCTCGCTGTGTGTGTGTGTGAGAAATCCTTCTCACATAGTTCTGTCCTCAGCCGTTTGGCTCGTTTGTGTAAACAGTGACCTTAATGCACACATACACACACACGAAACGCCCATGGCCACGTTTACTCTGCTCTGATTGGGCTGTTCACTGTGGCCCGGGAGCTGCTGACTATTTATGGTGGGAAACAGAGAAAACACACACTTACATCTGAACTTTCAACACTCTTTTGTCTTCCTTAAACAAAGCGACGTGCTATGAATAGATGGATAATTCCACCGAGTTCAGAACTTGGATGAAAACTGACATTTTTATTCTCTTATGTAAACACCAGCAGGCTACTGTAATTGCATGGTACAGTGGTTGGTTTATGTGTGTGTGTGTGTGCATGCGTGTGTGTGTGTATATGACTGTGTTTTTCCACAGCACATGGCCATTGACCACAGCAGTCAAACAGACAGTGAACCAGCGGCTGGATCACATTTGAATACCACACAACTCATGATAGATCTCAGTGCTTCACTGAAGTTTACACATGCCCGTGTGTGTTTAAATAATTATTTAACACACATTTAAAAAGTTCTAACATCTCTTGTTGTCTGTCATTGCCTGATGCCCTCCTCCCCCCTCTCTCCCTCCCTCTTCTCTGCCTGGCACCCTCCCTCTCTTTCAGGGCCGCCAGAAGCTGGCCCGTTTCAACGCTCGGGAGTTCGCCACACTCATCATCGACATCCTGAGCGACGCCAAGAGGAGGCAGCAGGGGAAAGGCCTCAGCAGCCCTACTGGTGAGAAACTGGGAAGGAGGGAGGGATGAGGGATATATGGAGGGATATATGAAGGGTTTGAAAGAGGAAGGAGGGGAGAGGAAAGAACAAGGCCAGAGGTTTTATCCTGGTTGGAAAAATGGATCGATGGAAAGTCATGAATGGATGGTTGGAGGGCTTGAAAGGAGGAAAGACAGTTGATCTGATCTAAATTCTTGGGGCCCATACAGGCCAATTGACTGATACCAGCAGTGTAGCTTCACAAAGCTTTTAAACTGTCTGCAGGTTTAAAGTTTTAGAATGCAACTGTGTGAAGTGAAGGCGAGGAGATTAAATTGTGCTTTACGAGGCCACCGCCTTCGGGTGAGCGAAGGGAAACAGTGGATTTGGACTATCAACGGCCGACTACAAGCACTTGACTAAATAAGATTGTTACAATTACATATTGTAATAAAAAACAAACTAAGTAGTAATTAGGGCTGTGTGTTTTATTTTACTGGTCACCGAGGCAGGCTCTGTCCCTGAGCCCTTTATTCAATTTGTCAGCCTAGCCATGTATTTATCGTGCGGCAATAAAAGTAAGGATTTTATATGAGAGAATATAAAAATTAAGAGGTATGGGAAACAGAAACCCTGGGTGCTATAATTGCCCTCGCCATGCTATATTATGTGCAAAAGACGTTGTAATAATTTGGTCTTTAAGCTTATTAAATAAGAGGTTTCAGCCTGCACAAAGCACCCGGCGCTACAATCGCTCACACATTTGTTAACCTACGTTAATGTTAGTAGTAACCATAGTAACCTACAGGTCTAGGTTACTATGGTTACTACTAACATTAACGTAGGTTAACAAATACTAAATCATAGAGATTAAAGGTTTAACAGTTGTTTATAGTGCTGAAACCTGTCATCAAGCAGTCAATTCATTATACCTTCTTTGCATCAGGTTCTTCATGTCCAAGCGTCACCGTACTGTTTGGTAGGCTGTGATTGCGGTAGGGCTACCGTTACATTGGTGAAATACTTCAGTCATGGCAGAGTGCGGCTTGGCTCGATAACAGTGGGTCATAACTCCTCTGAATCCCTCACCGTCCACACCAGAATGTGGCAGGGTATCAAGGGCTATGAACTCCATTACCCTTCCCTGATATCTCCTTGCCAATCTTGCCTTCCCTGTTGTTGCTAAATGACCACCGAGAGACTTGTGCAAGTCGTCTGCCTTGACGTTTCCCCTTTTTGGGACTTTCCATTGCACACATGACTTCCATTACACATTTCAGATTGGAGGTTTATTATCACTGACTACATTTTCCTTGAGACACTTTTTCCATGTGCAGAGAGAGCTGGCTCATGTTGTCTGCATCCTAGGATCAGTTCTTTTGTGCAGCCAATTTAGAGACCAGAGCTGAAATAATTTAGGACAGGTGTAGAGAGAGAGAGAGAGAGAAATCTAATGAAGGAACACATTTTTCCCCTCTGTCAGACCCGTTGGACCTGGGCATCGACGATGACCAGCATGACTATGACAGCGTAGCCTCCGATGAAGACACGGACAGCGAGCTGACCACCCAGAACAACAACAACACGCAACGCAACAACCGTGCCAAGGTATAACGCTCAGACACGCGCACATAGCATACTCGACGAAGCCATACATGCCTGCACACATCCACGTGCACCACAAAGCTTATCAGCCACAATCAAAACAACACCCGTTGCCGAGGTAACACCCGCTAATGCAGACATACCTACACGCTAACGTACACCTTCGAAATCTTCGCCAAGAACAACAATCGACCGCTCGCCAAAGCAGGAGATTCACACATGCTCAACAAGCAGCAGCTACCAAAGCTATTCATGTTTTCTTCCTCTATGACTGCCTGTCCCAGCATGCTTTGCGGGCTGCTACATAGCTCCCGGGTGACATCATCAGCTATTCTGGGACCCAGTCAGAAAAGCATTGTTCAGACGGAGAGAGCGGGACATATTAGTGGGAGGGAAGAGGGGACTTGGAAAGAGAGGGGAGATGGCGGAGAAGGTTAGGGACTTGTGGAAATGGCAAAGCATACAATGGCTCACCCAGTAAACAACTCCTTTTCCTGTGGACCCGTGCAGATCAGTGGGTAGAGCACTGGCATTGCTAGTATTCCCAATTGCATACTAAAAATATATGCACTCATGGTTGAAATGAAATGGCACTCAAAATGACACTACTTCCAATGACATATGGTATTATCTCTAGTCTGTTATCAAGTGGAGGACTTGGGACTTGGGATGGACAAATGGGTAAATTGTGAAAGAGATGAATAGATGAGAAAGAGGGGGCATGGAAGAACAGCAGATGAGTCATAGCATGTACAGACAATAACTGCTAAAGATTGGTACTGAGACAGCAAACGTAGAGAATACGTTTATAGGATGAATTGTATAGAGTATAGAAGTGTATTTGAACACGCTCCCAGAGTTTACAGGAAGTAGCGTGGGCGCATGCCGCGGGAGAACTAAGGCTCCACTGTGTGTGTGATCCGCTGCTGGCCAGCCCTCTGCCTCTCACACAGTACTAAGCTCTGTCTTTACCCAGCTCAAAAAAGGCACCAATACATTTTCCATCCGATTCATTTCCCCCCCCCTTCCCATATCGCCTCAGCATAAATCCTGCATACGCTGGATAGAGAGCATGAAATGGTGTCTGCTTATACCAAGGGGTCTGACACTTTCTGGCACCATTCTGTGGTGCTGGAACCTGGGCTTATTAAAACCCGCTAGACTCTTGACAGTGACTCAAGTTGAAATGGTGAGAAATAGTTTTAGAAACCTAAGAAATGGTGTTAGAGTACACTGTTCATCCCCTGCCAGTGAGAAACAATAAAGAAATGATGTGTCCTATTGGGATATTAATCCTGCAATAGGAGCAAGTTTCACAATGTCGGTCTCCTCACTGTGTATCTGTGTGTGTGTGTGTCCGTCTGTCTGTGTTTCTGTCTGTCTCTCTATCCGTCTGTCTGCCTGCTTGTCTGTCCCCCTATCTATCCAGAGTATGGACTCGTCGGACCTGTCGGACGGTCCCATCACCCTGCAGGAGTACCTGGAGGTGAAGAAGGCCCTGGCCTCCTCGGAAGCCAAGGTCCAGCAGCTGATGAAGGTCAACAACAACCTCAGCGAGGAGCTCCGGCGGCTCCAGAAGGAGGTAAGGAGGACGGGCGGAGGGAGAGATGAAAGGAGGGGTAGGGAGGAATGAGGCAGAGGAAGGAAGGAGCAATATTTGTAGCAGAACTCTGAGAAATGCATTGCAAGCTGATTCATTTTCCTATGCCGTTATTGGAAAAGTCATTCAGTGCACAAAGTAGTTGTCATTCACACGGGGCGCTATGATGTTAACAAACTCTGGTTCCCATTTTGGTCTAGTAGGGAGTTATTTTTAGTTAACGGCACTCATCTGTTCAATGTTTTTTCATTTGGCTTCCTATGATTGTCATCATCATCAGTTCATTGTATTCATTAGTGGTCAAACGACATGACCGGTGATCCACGTGTTCATGTTGTCACTTGATTAGCGATAGAGTGAAGCACGCACGCGCTCAAACACACAA
The DNA here is from genome assembly GCA_034670405.1 of Hoplostethus atlanticus. NCBI lineage: Eukaryota > Metazoa > Chordata > Actinopteri > Trachichthyiformes > Trachichthyidae > Hoplostethus > Hoplostethus atlanticus. The sequence goes on from JAXDDX010000025.1 coordinate 534,081, forward strand.
CCATGCATCCACACACACTTATACACGCAAGATAGACACGAGCCGTAAGAAATTACAAAAGTAGTGTGGTCAAATTAGCGCGTCACATGTAGACAGTAGCGCTTCAGTGCAGGTGAGCCACAACACCAAACCCTTCCTAGCAAACTAGGTATGTATGTAACCTTCCCCTTCCTGAACATCCTAACAGCCCTAACTCAGCATGTAGCCTAGTGTCCTCACGGCACATTCCCTCCCTCCCTAATGCTTATGTGAAATAATATGTGAAGCCCTGTACATGTAAACAAAGTCTCCCCTCTTACTGTACCTGTGTGTTTGTGGATGCTTGTCTTTGACCATTCAGTTGACACCTCCCTCCCTCCCCTTCAACCTCCCCATGTGCCTCCCTCCCTCCATCCTTTCATCCCTCCCTGCCCCCTCCCTCCTCTCCTGTAGATCACGCGGATGCAGACGGAGAACAGTGCGCTGCGGGGAGGGCAGCAGGCTGGGGGGGCGGCTGGCCATGGGGTAGGGGGGCCCGGTGGAGGAGGGGGAGGAGGCCACTGGTCAGGGGGCGGGATGAGAGGAGGAATAGGAGGAGGGATGGGTGGGCTGGTGCCAGGTGGGGACCCCCCGGGGTTCTCAGTGCCCTCCTCGGTGGCCCCTCACTCCCACCCCCATCGACGGGACCGCCAGGCCTTCTCCATGTACGAGCCTGGGGCGGCCCCTGGCCCCAAGGCCCACGGCCCCCCAGCCCTGGACTCCCTGGCAGCCCGCCTGCAGCCTCTGAACACACCCAGCGTAAGTTAGAACCCCCCCGCCACCCTCCACCTCCCTTTTGGTGGCCCTGATTAACGGCTGGTAGTCCAATCCCTCTCTCTCTCTCTCTGTCCCTTTGACCCTCTCTCCCTGCATTTAGATTCCCCATCCTTCTCTTTGAAGTCGTGCATGAGCCCCGCTTCGATGTAAAAGCGTAGGTTAGACCTCATCCTACGCTTTTGGAGCCATGAAGGGGGAAGTGCATGAGTGTGACCTAAGAGAGAAAGATGGAAAATAGGGATTGTCTTGTCTGGTCTGGCGACGCCTCTGATGCACTGCTCTCCAACCTGCTCTGCACTTTCTGACCTTTGAACTTTTGACCCCTTTTTGACCTCCAGCTCGCTCCAGCTCATGTTGTCTTCTACTGCTGGACTGCTTCGTAATCTGGGAGCCGCTGCAACACCACACACACACACACAAAGGAAGGAAATTCACTTTTTGTCTACAGACCACAGTGGCTGATAAATTCCCAGATTCACCAGCCACTATTTTGCCAGTTAACTAGAATGGCAAAGAATCTCCATGCTAGGGTTACTTGCCTGCTGAAGTGGCTGGTAGAGCAGACAACTAGTCAACCACCTGTAGCATCGATCAGTATTTGGCTGATGATGTTCATTTCGGTGTGTTAGTTTCCCACCCTGCTTACCCACACACCTATAGAGATACAGGCTAAGTTGCCCCTGCCTCCGGTGAGAGGCTCAGCACAACCCTAGGAAACAAAGCTGTTGCATATCTACGTAGCTATGCAATCACACAAGCACTCGCCACTGCTATCAGCCTCTCTATGGAGAGCTCCATAGAAGATATAACTCGCTGTCCAATTCACCATCCTGACAAAAGATTTACCTGTTTGTCTGTTTTCTTTCTGTCTGTCTGTCTCTTCACCTGTCTGTCTCTTGCTGACTGCAGTGCAGCCGTGCATCCTTTGGATGTAAGCATTCTGTCTGTCTGTCTGTCTGTCTGTCTGTCTGTCTGTCATTGGGCATTGCATTATGTTTTCCATTTCATCCTCAAATGGTGGATTCTCTCTCTACATGCAACTATGCATCACCTCTGTTGATTATTCATTCTAGTGTCGGTGTGTAGTTATTTCTGTTGAGATGGTTTTGTGTGATTTGTAGCTCTACGTCCCTCTACCACCAGGTAGTTTAGTTGAGGATGTTATTTGACGTTCAGTGTCAGATCACTGTAGACTCCTAGTCTTGGTGGGATGATGGGTGAACTGCTCTCACTGGGTCGTTCCTCTTGTTTTCTCTGCAAAAACCTCTTTCCTTCCCTATCTCTATCTGCCCCTCACCTTACTGCTCTTTCCCCTACATCTTTCCCCCCTGCATCTTTCTCCCTCCATCTCTCTCTTTCTTCCCTCCACTCTCTCTCCAGGTGAGGAGGGGTGGTCCTGGGGGCCCAGCACCCTATGGGGGCCAGCATCTGTCTGGATCTACGGAGATGGGAAGATACATGGTGAGTTCTTATACTGCCGCCCTGAATTTATATTGATTTCTTTGTGATCCTGTACTCGGAATTCAATCCCTTCAGGATTAGGATCACACAGGACAGGAGGTTTGGTCAGGTAGATGGTGACTGTAATGATGTAGCGTGTCGTCACTGTGTCCTTCCCCAGGTCCCTAAAGCAGAGAAGCACGGCAGTGGCACGGACAGCGACTATGACAACACACAGACATACGACCTCTCGCTAAGGTCAGACTCACTGTAGATCAGTGTCATTACACAGGGATATGTTTGTACTTTGTACTGTGAGACTGAAAGGAGGAGGAGGAAAGGAGCTGTACTTTGCACCAAGTCTTTACGGATTAGGAAGTGTCTGATCTTCACTAACAGTTTTAATGAGAACTACAGAGCAGATGAGGAACTAGACAGTTCCTTACAGCTTTTAGCACTTAGAGAAAGTGTTGAGGTGTTACAGTCTACACTGTCTTCAGACCCAGAGTGATAGATGACCTCATTGTCTATCACCTCTCATTGGTTTAAGGTGTTAATTAAAGTATGTGTGTGTGTGTGTCTCTCTCTCTCAGTATGGGCCGCAGCAGCGAGGAGGAAGGCCGCGGGGAGTCTGAGGACGGAGGAGGTGGGGAGGCGGGGGAGCCGGACCCCACCTTGCCCTGCACAGAGGATGTCATACTGAAGACGGAACAGGTGACCAAAAACATCCAGGAGCTCCTGAGGGCCGCGCAGGAATTCAAACACGACAGGTAGGAGGGACCAGATGACGTTGATGAAGGATGGAGTGCTGAAAGCGTTTTGTCTGGCTTAGAATAAATACTGCTTTAGGGTATCCTTGCTGCTGGTGAACATTAGAATAGGCAGAAGTGACGTCAACGGTCATCGTGTCTACTCGTGTGATCAGTGGTCTGTTCCTCTCCTCCTCAGCTTCGTTCCATGTTCTGAGAAGATCCACTCCGCTGTCACTGAGATGGCCTCACTCTTCCCCAAAGTAAGCTCCTCTATCCATGTCTCTCTCAGTGTCTTTCTCTTCCTTGTACTCTGTTTGCAACACCTTCCATCTTGTACGTGATGGTACGTTCTGACTCCCCTTCGTCTCCCCGTAGCGTCCGGCCTTAGATGCGGTCCACTGCTCGCTGCGCCTGCTGGCCTCCAGCGCCTCGCGGTTGCAGGTGGAGTGCCGCAAGGCGTCGCCCTCAGAGCCCGGGGCCCCCGCCGTGGACTACCAGCTCCTCACCCAACAGGTCATTCAGTGCGCCTACGACATTGCCAAGGCCGCCAAGCAACTGGTCACCATCACCACCCGCGAAAAGAAGCAGTGACCCACAGATGGACGGATGGATGAGAGGGAAGAGGGGGAGAAAGGACTTGGGATCGATGCACGGATGGGCCGAGGGGGATGGAAGGGAGGAAGCGCGAGAGGGCGTGACTGAGAATGATGGAGAGAGGAGGAATGCAAGCCAGAGAGAGAGAACAGACTTGTAGGAAGGTAGGGGGATGCAGAGAAAGAGGACAGAGAAAGATAAGAGGGAGAATTGATTATGTTTAGGTAGTAAGACTACAGAGAAAACCAGGTAGGAGACACTAAGGGGAGACGTTCCACACAATGCCAAGGGATGAAAGCGACCCCCCCCCCCCCCCCCCACCCCCAAAATAACCTGTCGAATGAAACCGTGACGTGTATAATAACCGCTTCAACTGTGATGCATCCGACGGTGGTGATGTACAGAGAATGCACACCGAGATATTACAGCTTCTATTTATTCTCACCTCTCGCCATCCCCTCCCCCCTCCCCGTTCATCTTTAGTGGAGGAATTAGATAGATGAGCCGCGACATACAGTACATACATCTCCGTCCCTCCCGAGAGGAGTTGGGATGTTCCTCCTCTCCACTCCGTCCCTATGTCTCTCTCTCTCTCTCTCTGTCTCCCTCTCTCTCCATCCACGTCTACCAGAAGCAAGGCTCCTCTATCTCCCATCCCGCCCCCAGACAGGATGGTGGGGAGAGGGGCCCCCCAGGGACCTGCCTTGCCCCACCCTCCCCACACCTCCTTCCTGGGTTAGCCATAGCAGAGGGCTCCACCTCTTTCCCATCAGTCTGTGGTTCTCCAGACCCCCCCCCCCCCCTCCTCCTCCTCCTCCCACGCCACTCACCCCCACTTGGTGGTACACAGCATGACTTGGCATGTTTTTCCTTTCCTTCTCTTGTTTTCCTTTTGTTTGTTTGTTTTTTTTGTTGTTTTTTTTCCTTTTTTGAATCTGCAGATCGGTCGGGTCCGCACCTCCCGAGGACAAAAAATGACTGACTTATGAAAACAAAACACACTGGAATAATTGTGATTTATTGTTATTATTGTTTATCATGTCTATTGTTTTTGTATTAATGATATTTTTACTGACTCGTCATCATGATTTAACTGTTTATGTATGTTTATTTCAATGTCTCAAATATGATTCTCATTCAGCGGAATAGGGAGACAGCCGGGAGTACGCACTCAACCTCTGGCCGGGGTCGACACACACACCACACACACATACAGACACACACATTCAGAACCACCTGTGAAATGATCCTCAACACTTCTCAAGCACTCCTTTTCCTCTCTGGGTGACAGTTGAATTTTTATATGGAATAGATCTTTTCTTTTGTACCTGTCATGTTGAGATATGTCTTGTGGCCAAGGGGTTGAACAGTTGCCAAAGGGGGAAAAGGGCGTTTTTGGGCGGGGGTGTGTGTGTGTTGTTGGTTTTGATTTTCTGTCAGACTGAAAGTCCCTTGGTGCGCTGTGACAGGACCTGTGTCAAACTGTTCCTTCATGTTCCCTCAACTGTTTTCTGTGCGCTTGATCTACCTTGCAGCGGATTTAACAGAGCCAGTGGAATCATCTCAGAATCAATCCCGCGTCCATTTGCTGTGCCGAGCAAGAGCAACAAAATCAAGCGCACCATTAGGTACAGTTTGTGTATGAGGATCAACCCCCACCACCACCACCAAGTCTGGCTTTAAGACAATATGTCATTTACACGACAGGCTTGAACAGCCTTGGGAGAGGGATAGCGGGGTTTGCTCCAGGAAGCATTACATCGGGGCTGAACACAGCAACCATTAGTGGCATGCATGTTATCAAATGTTCGGCCACATATTGGAATGATCTAGCATCCCAGTATGTTGCAGTTAGACGTATTTACACTTATCCACGTGTTGTGGGAACCACCAGATCTAGAAACCTGGAACATACCTAAGGTAGCTTTAGGCTGCTCGGTCAGCTGCGTTTGGTTAAGAGCTAGAACTCATTTCAACATATCTGGGGGAAAAAAAAACCATTCATTTGGAATGGGTTCAACTTAACCTCCTCAAAGCGTGCCTGATTTAGTTTGCCTCGTATTATTTTCACTTTGTGTTTGGCGAGCTGAATCAAGCCTACCACCTTGTTCTCCCCAAATGCCGTTTCCAGTGGCTTCCCGGTCATGGCCTGCTGACCCGGGCCACAGAAGTCGTCACTTATAGCTCACTCTGCCAGTCAGAGACAACATTGGGAACAAAGACGTTTTTTTACAAGCAAGATATCGCACTTAGCCTGCTGTAGGTTTAAAGCTTGTTGTACTGTGCCGAACAAACGTCTGTTACGAAGGATGCAGACGGGCCATAGTGAGTCCTTCCTAGCAGTTAGCTGATCTACCTGCCCTAAGGACCGTCCTCTTCTTAGATTCACCTCTGACCCTTCTCCAGTGATTCTTCGGCTGCTTTCTCAAGGCGCTTGTGGCTAATAGTTTGTTGTTCCTCACCTAGGCCTATTCTATTCAGTGCACAAAATGTCTCTTTGTGCATTTCATTTCCTCATGCAAGACATTGTCCTCATCCTTTAAAGAGTAACGACGTGACTATTTCTTTGTCCTTGTTTCACTGCCTTCAGAGAGGAGCAATTACAACTTTAGCCCCAAGCACTTTGTGATTGAAGCCAGAATACCTTCAGCACTTCTGTCTGCTTCATTCATGTTTTGTTTTTTCCGCCCACCATCACTTAGGGTCTCTGTCTGTCAAGGTTTCTCAGTCTGTCATCTGGTGGTACACAGATTTGCCCCGAAGCGGGAGGATGGATTGGTTAGACGCTTTATTCTGTTCCCTGTCAAAATCATCACGTCCAGGAGACTGTTAAACTGTATCATTGTTAGTGATATTGTATGCCTTTGCACATCATCTCCTGTTTGACTGACTTAGTTAGTGATGTCGTACTCTCTGCTGAAACATACTTTCACTCACACTCACACAGGGCCAGTAGAGCAGCTTCTAACCACTTGTCCCTTCAATCATCATCACCCAGGTTCTAGACTAGAGCCATATATATGAACATATATTTTCATTCTATATTTTATATTAAGCTACATGTTAGGATTATGTTTGCAATATATTTATGTCCGTCTATTTGTTTGCCAAGGTGGGCTTCAGGCTATGGGACCCATTCACCAAACCTCCAGTCAACCCACAGATCTCGACACCCAATGCACTTGTGGTTATCTTAATTTAGGTTGTGTGAGTACGGTTATGTTGTGTTTGCCCCCCATCTCGTCTCTGGTTGCGATCCTACCAAAACCTACTGCAATCAGCACGTGAAGCAAAGAGCATTAGCAACAACATGGGATATGTGTGATTTAGCTCATTTCTTAATAGTGTGGCATTAGTTCCACTACATTCAAACACCAGTTGGGTTAATTGTGTACTACACACTGCCCAAAGGTGTCACTGCAAGTACAATGGGTGTAGGATCTAGGGGTCTGATTTGGGATGGGGCCATAGCGAAGGTCTGAAGTGTACTTAGGCTTAGCACTACAGTCATCTCAATCTGTGTGGGAGTGGAGGGGGGGGGGGGCGAAATGCACAAGGCCTAGTCCCTCCCCGATTTAGTGGACACTACGTAGGGTGCCTCTAGTGTGAATGTTAGATGCTTCCGTCTATCCATGTCAAACTCATTCTCTACAGCAACCATGCATCCAGAATGCAACACACATTTTCCACCCTCAACACACATGCATCGAGTGGACCAAGCCTTCCACAAATACATGCATAGTGAATTCATCATTTAAACACTTGCAGCCAGTGAACCATACTTTTCATTTGCGCGTGCACACACACACACACACACACACACACACACACACCAAACACTCCTGATGTTCAGCCGTTGGCAGTACACTGTGGCCTGTACTGTACACTTTGGGAGATGGGTTACAGGAGAGTTATCTTTTAACAGAAGACGTTAAAAACTGTATAAAGTAGAGAAAAACAATGACTTAAAAGGTCAATCGTAATGGAAACTCATAAGCTGTACATTTGTAATAAAATAATAAAACAAGTTAATTGTCCGGGAGCTGTTTGTTTTGGGGTTTTTGTCTCTATGAATGTTTCTGTCATGACCGACTGACCAAGAGTGGCCAAAGGCTGAAATTTAATGTTAACAGTGGCCTGCAAGCAAAAATGATGCTACTGGACATTTGTTAGGATGGTGAATAATCAAAATGTGTATATTAATATTTATTAGGTATTTAACTAAATACTAGGTAATAAGATGCTTACTCATAGACTCACAGACTCTTAGACATTGTTCACTCAAAATAACTATTTTTTAGCTGTTTTTTAATTGAATCTAAACCGATCAGTGAAGAATACTTGAAACTCTTTGGGGTCAAATTCAACCGGCAGGCACCAGTTTGGGCACTGAGCAGCTATTACACATTACGCACTTAATGTTTAACTGTGCTGTCTTTTAATAGTTTTTACACCGGTTGTTAATTATATAGTTGTAGTTAAGCAGAGTAATCACACTCCATTACACAGTAATAGATAGAGGTGCAGTTGGAGCAACAGCCTGGTCGTTTGTCACACTGAGGTCTAGAAATCTCACCGACAACCTATTAGGAAATGTAAGTACCTACAATATGGCTACCACAAATATTGACAATGTAGTGGTGCAATAAGCGACTGATGTTCTTGCATTTGTAAACCATATTTCTTGGTTCCTCATCAAGGCTTCAGTTATGGGAAAGATCATATGTACTGCACATTACTCAGTCGACAGACCCTGAACGTGGCTGGACAGGCTTGATGTTTCTCCCAGACACTATAAAACATTTCAGAGACAATACTGTTTCGAACAACAGTCCACATACTCCACAACACCTCTGTCAAGTACTTTAATCTGATTTGGAGTGGCTCCTCTCCAGACTGTATCTAAAAACCTCTTCTCTCATGTTCGTACCGTACGACGACGACGACACACTCCTGACACACTGTTGCTTATAACAGCAACTTACATACTGAACCTTCACAGGTGAAAACATTGCAATATTACAATAAAAACAAAGTATAAAGCAAAATGCGTAAATAATGCAATACAATAAAACAATGCCTTGGGGTAGAGAAAGTGGTTAGGCCACAAAAGGAGATATGCTGAATGCTGTACTACCCCTTGGGCTCACTGGGATCCAGCTAGTCAACATGTACCAGCCTCTTTAGTCAATATATTCTTTGGTGGTTGTTATCTAGAATATTTAATTAATGTTAAAACTATGACATTGTCTATCTAATCTGTGTTTGGAACAAGAAAAGGTTACAATCTAGACCAATCCAAATGTAGCCGCTATGTGGTATTTTAGCTTAAGGTTATCCAGCAACTTGTCCTCCCCTTCTGCGGGAGGTGGTGCAGTCCAAGCAGGTGAAAGACAGTACTAGTACATGCCATATGGGGGCGCACACACACTGTACAAAATATCAGGAATGCTGTGCTAATAAGGAGTTGCACCCTGTTTTGCAGAGTCTACATCTCGCTTTGTAACTCTGACGGTCTTTCATGGAGAGACAAGGTGGTGCTAATATTTTGGAGAGTCCACTCTCTTCTTGGGGACGTTTCCTTCGTATTTCTACTGGTGCCACTGGTCCTCGTCTGAGCTGGAGGAGCTGGGGAGTAGAACGCACTCCTGTCTTCTGCTTCTCTTCCGCCTCCTCTTTGCTATTCTCAGCCTCCTGCGGATCACATCTGGAACACACACACACACACACACACTATTAATGAGACATGAACCATTCACAGAAAAATGAATCTGAATCCTGGCTGTGCAAAACAATGTTAGGACCACCTGCTATTTCCATGAAATAAACCGTCAAGGATCACTTACTGATGTTACCAATTAAATCTACTTCAGTAATGAATGGGGGAAGGAGCGAGGTTCAAGATGTTTAAACCTTGAGAGAGTTCAAAAGCGACTCGGTATAGCTCTCCACGGCCACCTACCTGCCACGCTGTCGTAGTCCTGCCGCGGGTCGTGCCAGTACAGGCTGGGCGTGGTCCTCCAGTGGCGGTACAGGCGTGTGTGGAGCACCGACAGCGCCAGGAGAACCAGCAGGAAGCCCAGCGCCGCCGCCGCCCACACCGCCTCGTCTGTCCTGGGGGTCCGCGGCATCCCGTTGGCCAGCTCGGCGGCTCGGCCCTGGGCTCCGGAGGCCTCGGTGCAGTCACAGTGGCCTTCCGGGTCACAGTCTCCACAGTCATGGGTGTCAGACGGGTAACCGGCAGGCTGCGGGTGATGTGGCTGGGATGGAGGATCAGGTGGGGCTTGTGATTGGGTTTGGGATGCAGGGTTGAACCCAGTCTTTTGGCTTTTGCTGCGAGTGTGTGTGTTACCGTGCGTTGGCCTATGCTGCACCTCTCTCTCTTTTACATCTACTAGATCTTTATCCTTCATCTTGCCGTCTGTCAAGTTGTCTTTATCAGAGTCTTTCTCCGTCTGTTTGTCCTGCTCCTCTGTCGTGTTGCGTTTAGCAGAGTCTTTGTCTCTCTGGTTAACTAGGTCTGTGCTCTCTTGGGCTTGGACTGCTTGTCCCAGGTCTGAATGTGGCATTTCAGGCCTGGCGGTAGGAGTGTGTTCACGACTGGACTGTAGTGGTTCCGGTTGTTGTGCTAGCCTGTGTTTTTTAGCATTAGGTTTAGGCTCAGAGGTCCTGGATCCTAAAGGTTCAGATGCATTCAATCCTAAAGCAGTTACGGGCCTGGGCATAGGTCCCTGATGTAGCATCCTAGGTTGAGGAGAAGGAGCCTCCCTGGGTGCAGGGGGGTCTGTTCTGAGGGTGGGCTCAGAGGAAGCCCTGGTCCCTGGTCCAGACTTCTTGTTGTACTTCTGGACCTCATCTGTGCTACTGGGGATGGTTCTATTGGTCTGGTTGGTCAGCAGAGAGGAGATATGTGCTGTTGTGTTTTCTCTCTCCTTCCCATGCTCCTCGTTCTCCTGGTTTTCTCTGATGTCTCTGTCTTTCTCCTCTTTCGTACTTCTCTTCTTCCTCGTTGAATCTAGCTCTGTCTCCATCCCTCCATCCAGGAGCGAAATGAGGGTCTGCTCACAGCATCGCCTCACAGACTGATGGGGGTTCAAAAACAAGAGCTACTCAATACACCATACATAGAAACATCTAGAACAGTATTGAAAAGGCCCCTCTCCGGTGCTTTAATTGCAGTGCATGTACTACTACTGATGAATAACACCATCTACAGCAACAAACCTCTGTCTTGGGTGAGTGTTTCTCTGGTTGTGTGTGCGGGTGCTGCTCCGCTGGCCGAGTCAACAGCAGGTTGTACTTCATGGTCTGGCCCACATCGCCACGCGTACGTCCTGTGGTCGTCGTCGTCGTCGTCTCCAGCCAATTGCAGACGTCTGAGGTGGCCGCGGTGGACATCTCCAAAGTGCGACCCCAGGATACCAAGGCTACCGGCTGAACACAGAGGGACCAGTAGAGATACACTCAATCCTCCAAGAAGTACCTCATGTCACCTTCTCCTCTCCTCTCATCACGAATAGCTTTCAAAAATCCCTTCTACCTCTCTCCTTAGCTCTTATTTTATTTGTTTTCCTAGCACACCTCTTGGCTAAATTGCTAATACACACATGGGCTAGGCTAGACACGGTGCAATAAGGACTAATTACAGATTACCTGTCCATGAAAAGTAATTAATAACTGATATTTACAATCAATACTTACTTTTTAGATTACTCCCGGGTTGTTTTCAGGAGTTAGGTTTTGTTTTGAGCAGTACCTACATGCCAAAAGTTGTAGGTAAATTCATTGAGTTGAAGACGATTTAGGCTACAGGATCCAAACAATGGAATTGACTGACAAAGCATCAAAGCGTGTCTCTAGCACCCAACTTGCCAATGATGTGGTGCTTCCATGTTCCACTTTAGTTTAAGGTGACTGTAGGTGGTCCTAACAAATGCTAAAAGGGACAGAGAAGCTGAGTACATTATCATTAAGACTGGCGCTTAGCTTTCACACCCACCCAACCCCCTCAAAGGGGTTTTTAACATGCTTGATAGGCCTGGTTGTGCTCCGTCTACTTGTGAAAGAGCATGTGGCTTCCAGTTGCTCTTCCCTGTTCAGATGATAATATTTCACCACGAGAATGCACTCACTAAAAAGTTAACAATCAGATTCAACACTGTATAAAATGTATTTTGGGCTGATTGCAGTTGATGTATTAGTGATGGTGTTGTGTTTTTTTTTATAGTGCTCTTACTGTTATACTGTAAATATTGTGTTGGTTTTTTATTGTAAATAGTGTGTACTTGTTGCCCTTTGCACATTCCTGCTGAGCATTGACACTTTCCATTCCACTGCACACCCTGTGTGTGTATGTGACAAATAAAGTTCTTGAATCTTGAGTGCCTTCTGCCTTGCACAGATTAGACAACTGTGATGAAGTGCATGTCTTACCGCGTGCTTACTGAGCTCTGGATGCGTGGTAACGATGTAGTCGGACAGACAGGAGCGGGCCAGGACGGACAGAAGGAGGCGCTCACGGAGAGGAGCGCAAGGGTGGTAGAGCAACACGGTGGCGCCATGCTGGAAAAAGCATACACACACACACACACAACACACACACACACACACACACACATGATCATCACGATCACCATCCTCAATGCAACACTACCACCACTACCACAGGGTTCCCACTGTGGTAAAAATGGTAAAATATCCCATTATACTTCCCCAGAGAATTTTACAATTGTCTGGATTACAATTGTTCTAAAATCGATGATATTATTGGTCGGAATTTGTATGATTCCCAACAGCTTAACGATCACATTGTGGTCAGTGTAGAGTATCAAGAGGTACCCGGCGTTGTGACTTACGTGCAGGTTATTGAGCCATCGTTGAGGAGGACAATACAAGTACTCTCCACTCTCCGCCCTTACTGGTCTGTACGCACCACTACAACACACACACACACACACACACACACACACACACACACACACACACACACACACACACACACACACACACACACACACCTTAATGCCCTCGATAGCACTTAGTACATCACTAAATTACACACGCTGACTACTTTATTGCATTGTTACAAAGTACAGACACCATGAGTAGATGAGCATCATAAAGACCTTGCTGCTGTTGTGCGTGACTACAGGTGTGCATATCAGTGTGTGTGTGTGTGACTGCTGTATGTATATTAAGTCTCCTAACTTTACTCCCCACTTGGCTAGCCTACCATATCATATCATATCATATCATATAATGTAGCGTATCATATCTCTGTACACACAGCCTTACCTGTTGGGAATGGTGCGGTCGTAAGAGATACGTGTATCCAAGCAAACCTGCCTGGCCGGCTGGAGTGAAAAAAAATCAGGTCAAATTGGATGATATCACTCCTACATCTGGGTTAACGCTACACGCCGAAGCATCAAACACCCAAAACACAAAGTTAGAAGCTGTTGAAATGTTGACCTTTTGAAATGTTGTTGTCTTGACTCATGCAGTTAAGCAACACTTAGGTGCCAAGCAAAGTGAGTACCAATCTGCCTGTGTGTTTTCTGAAGCTGGGACTATAGGCCAGGTCAATGTGGCAGCCAACATTTCTTGTGACCCCGGATAAGACGTCAATTTTGCTTCACGCCTTCAGTAATATGTGAACTTTGGATTCAGATGTGGAGTTGAATGTTACGTTATCCCTCTCTGCTTTGATTTTGAGAAACAGCCAAGTTGCTATTTTAAGGGTCAAAGATTGCGGGCGGGAAATCTCCATAAAGATAGTTACTGGAAGACAAGAGGTTTCTGTTTGTAGTGTGTGTTGACTCACCTCAGGATCATACACCGTGTCAATACAGGGAAGTCTCTGCAGATAGAGGGGAGAGAGGCACATGGACAGCCTGGTTTGTGACAGAAGGAGACTATAACTACATAGGATATTTGATGTATGTGCATTTTGAATATTAGTTAACAGCACTATGTATTTCAGGCCAGATCACACAGAAATTGATATATATATGTGTTGCCCAGTGCTCTCAGGCAGTCAAATCCAATTTCTGCCTGAGAGCATTGGGAAACACAACTACTGGGACAAATAGTTTTTGAAAATACTTTTGAGAATTTGATTTAACCTACTTGGGAGCACCAGTGTCAGCAAACTCTCCACTCACAGTCTAATTCTAAATACATTTTCAACTACTTTCCTGTGATTGTTTAAACGTCCTATATGGCAAACCCCACCCATCGGGCACCTGAGCCGGCTAAAACAAACCATACAACAAGATTATACAGTTTGTCCCAGGTCTGAAGATGATGATGTGTGACATGATTCAATGGGATGAAGTTCACAGTATCCATGGTTACCTGAGTGGGACTCTGGCCAAGGTGACACGGGACAGTCCCACACCGCATCCTGAGGCAGGTCCCTCTCCAGTGAGAGCTGTTACACACACACACACACACACACACACACACAGTCATTACGTACAGTAAAACAATTCAGGTGTCTTTATAAAACGTTGGGTGGGCACAAACCAACGGACACGAACATGAATTACATCGTACCTTTCCACTGTCGCATCCTTGCCACGGAGACCCGACGCCACCGCACCGACCCAAACTGACCCAAAGAGCGGCCAACAAAGTCACCGTCAGAGGCGGGGACGTCGTTTGGCTCCGCATGGTGAGCAGCTAGTCACTCAGGTGTGATCAGACACACATTTAGTAGTCATCTCTTCTCTCTTGTCCTCTACAGAGCGGGACACAAAGGACTGAGCTTTCATAACGTTAGTCCCAAAACACTCATTTGCATTGGCAAACTTCTACAGCGAAAGAGCAATGAGGCGTGCGAACGTGCGTAAAAAAAGACAACCGCCACTCTCCGTTTTCTTTCTGTACGCAACCGTTAGTGTTTTTTCCCCCATAAATCACATCAAGCTGATACTATAACTGCTTGTTGTGGTCACGCAGAAAATGAAGTAAGCCATAAATAAGTTAGACCGCTGTCAAGAATGCTAGATTGTAAAAGATGGAACTTCCGATGAGAATGTTCAAAATAAAGCCCTTATTGACTAACATCATTTTAGTATCTTAATATGTTAACTTACTATTTATTTTACAACTGTAGTTTCATGCCCTATTTAATCTAGTAATTCCATAGAGTTTTTTTGATACGAGCATTTTGTCCTTCGATGCAACCCAATATTTAAAACTTATTTTTGACAAAGGTAAGCTTTTATTTTCAATGTATTTCCGGTGTTACGATAGCTAATTCTGACTGACTTAACACAGCTACAGGCTACGGAAGCTCAGAAGGGACATTCATAACACTTAGGTTTTTTCGCTGAGTGTGTCGGGTAGAATTGAACGCTGAATGACCACACCGCGGCGACATATGTTTGCCTGAGATTGGTTTCTGGTTTACAACCTGCACCCCGTCACTGGTCTTTTAAGAAACTCTCCACCTCTATCCATATTCATCCCTTCTGCCACTGATACATGTTTTCAGTTAAAACGAACGCGACAGGTTTTGTGTTATGGACCCTTGGTGCATAAGAACGAAAATGATTGCGCCCTATAATATTCCTAGTTTGTGGTCGTCAATAGTGAGTTTATAACGACCGTATAGTAGCTAATCTCCTATGGTATTACTGTAAGTATTTCTGTGAAATAATTTTTTGACCTACAATATGATATACATGATATTTTAAAGTTTGCTGTGACATGTTTATAGTACCCTAGTACTATTATAGGACTACTATACTGTAGCTGTTTTCGTAGAATAGACCAGAGGTAAAAACAAAATCCCAACACGTTGACTCAGTTGAGGTTTGGTGTTGACACTGCTCAAAAAGCACGAATTAAGGCAAACAAGTTCTGCAGCTCTGACCCATGCAAAACGAGTGTTTCACGAGCCTGTCAATGACCAACGGCAATCAGAACCGGTTTTACCTGTTACGCCCAAAGGTAGACCAGCCCACTTCTACCTCCGTCAAGCCTGCCAGATATAGCCAGAGTAACACCGGAAGTTAGACGGGCTCATCTTCAAAATAAAAACGTAAAAGATTATGTGTTGAAGTGTGCAGAGCTCAAGAGCGCAGCAAAGCTCGTATTAAAGAACTCAGAAGGAGAATTTGGTTAATTATGGAGTGACACTAAAACTGGAAAATCGACACAAACTGATTGCGTTGTCTTATGTTTGTCAATGAGGGATTTTATTTTGGATTTGTGAGCGGAAGTTTAACCTTTAGTTAGGACTTGCTTGACTTGCGAATCAGTGATCGCAAGTCTGGCCCTGTTCCTCCCTCATGTCACTCCCAAAGACAGGGTCCGTGGTTATAAGACTCTACAGGTGGGTCTGTGAGTCAGATGACAGCCGGATCCCTGAGCAGAGGACTTGCCTGGACCTGAATGGAGTCCAGCCGATCCCAAAGGTTTGGCCATAATCACTTTCAACAGTCTACTAGTGATCATTGCATTTTACCTTCTGATGTGTTTCTAATGCAATTTTGGCAATTTTGGCAATTTTGAGAGCAAACATTTCTGCAGAGTAGTAGTATGCATATGATAGTTGTTATAAAGTCGTTCCTAAGGTTAATATGTTTACACATAACAAAGCCATATACACTTTCTCCATTTTACTGTCAGGGGCGTGGCATGGTATCTTGGTGTATTGCTCTTCAGCATTGTAATATTTCAGCAATTCAATGGTTATATGGCAAAAGACAGAGAAAAGACTCAAAGGCCTGCAGTGTACCATTTGATCAGTTCCGTAACACCATATACTTGATTTTGCTATCTGCTTGTTTTTTTTTAACCTGGCTTCACCTGGTTTTAAGGAAGTTACAAAGGAATAAGGAAGTGCAGTTGTACGGCCCGGACAGCTCAGTTGGTAGTGCATGAGACTCTCAGTCTCAGGGTCGTGGGTTTCGATCCCTACATAGTGTCAAGTACCTTTGTATGTCTCTTTGGATAAAAGCGTCTGCTAAATGACTGTAATGTACATTACATTACACCACTGTACATTGATATATGGATGTCATCACTGGATATATTCAAGCATCACAGAATTCTAGCCTATCAAAAATAGAAATGAACTAATTAAACAGCAGAGCCACGACAGACATTTGGCAGCTCATTATAGTTCCTGATTTTTATGAACTCTGAAACTTCTCTAATCTTGTCAAATCCATGCTTCTGTCTAGCTCCTGGTGGAGCAGACGCTGGAGGGGGAGTTCAGCCAGTGGTGGTCCTGACTGGTGTAGTGCAGCCCCCAGCTGAGGCAGGGGAACCTGCAGTCCTGGGCAGGGTGGATGGAGCTAAGATTGACTGCAAATACCCTGCAGGAGTAGGAATTGAACAGGTGAGAGGGAGAGACGTTTGAAGAATGTCATTTTAATAACACCGTGTATCCATTTTGAATAAAAGTTAAGCTCATGGCTCAGTATTTTGCTATTTTGTCATCAATTGTTTAAATGACCTTGCACCTCCAATATTCAATATTTACCTTTACTTTCATGGCATTAATCAATTTTCAATCCAAAATTAGATATAAAAGATCTGAAATATCTGTTATTTTGAAATCCTAAATATCCACTATTGAATTTCAGGAAGCAATGTTTTTTTTCAAAAATGTATACATAGCATTTTGAAGTGAAAAGTGTTTCAAATGGTGGATGTCTCCTTTTGGAATTAAACGATTATTAAACAATTAAATGGCTGAAACTAAACTAAAGGCTTCAATTGAAACGCTTACTGCGAGAGTGGCAAGAGGTGTTCAAGAAAGCTATGAAGTCCTGTTTACGCACAGTGATATTATTTACAAGGTTCAGAAGACTGTAAATGTCACAGTAAATAATTGCTCCTTTCTCTCTCTGTGTTTCACCAGGAGCTGTACTCGTCTGACAGCTCTCCGTCCTCCTCAGACAGCGAGGATGAGGGTATAGGCAAGAAGGAAAAGAAAAAGAAGAAACTAAAGAAGAAAAAGAAGAAAGTAGGTGTCTCAAAAAAGCACATCTGCATCACCGAACAATTCTACTTGCAGAACAATGTCATTCAAAATCAAAGTGAAAAAAACATGTAGCTATCACATCTGGATTTGAAGTCAGCTCCAACTGAAGAGAGAGAATTTCAAACCAAATCTGTATTTTTTCTGTATTGCAACTGTAATCCTCCTGAAGTCAGAGCCTGATTCTAATTGTTTTAATGACTATTAGTTTGGCTAGCGCTGTCTTCGAAGCCAAATGTGAATAGCTACTTTTCTTTTTCAACAACTGCTTTTACCTTACTGAGTATATGCTGAAAACCCACAATGAAGTTGCAAGGATGAAAATGGGACAGACAGTGCTGCAAGGAAAAACACATGCTAAGCAGATTAAGAGATAGTCACTGCAAAACTAGATCCTGAGGTTAGTTGAGGGTGTTGTCCTGATTGGAAGCCAGGCACCTAGAGGGCTGTGTGTGTGTGTGTGTGTGTGTGTGTGTTTGTTTGGTTGTGTGTCGGGGGGTTACAATGCAGGGTTTACCTATGCTAAGAATACAGTCAGTCAAACGGGAGAGTTTGGAGCGGCATAAGTTTATGGATAACGTGGATCAACTTTCACTCTCGCAAAAATTGAATTGGCTCACAGTTCTGCTGGAATGTGTGTTTGGGTGTGTTTGCGTCATTTTGGTCAAACACCTGCTTGTGTAGATTCCTGTGTGTGTGTGTGGACGACTCCCCGAAGAGCCCCTCCCTTCTGCTTCCAGCCAAACCGCTATCTCTGAGAAGTTAGGACAAAGCATTGTTCCACAGTGCTTGTGCACATTGACTCATTCGTTTAGTTTCTCATTTACCACTTTCACCAATGCAGGGAGGTGTAAATAAACCTGTGCCGTATTTGCACAAACTTGAGCAATAACTTCCCCGCCCCATGTGTCAACAGGATTCCAGCTCATCGTCATCGTCATCATCCTCATCGTCTTCCTCCTCCTCCTCCTCCTCTTCCTCGTCAGACAGTGACAGTGAGGTACGTTTTCAGGGTGGGGTTTTGGTAAATGCTGATCAAGGATGACATCATTGTTGACAGTCTTGGGTACCATGGGAACTGAAAATGCTTTCTTCAGTACCACACTGGACGATCCAGCCCGCTGTCACGCTAACATCATGAATGCACAATGTGAAACGTCGACAAAATGTCAAACGACGTGTGCAGTAAGTTGTACCCACTGTAACTCTCTCGCTATAACATGTCACATGCTATTTGTTCTGGTCACACATCTTTCAGGACCACAGAACATCCTCCCTATCCCCAAATTAAACAATTAAACAGAATGTAGATCTGATTGGCTGACAGTGCACACTGTGGCATGGCTGCTGTTCACCCTGCCACCAATCAGCTGTGTATGTTTTCATCCTTGGAAAAGTTATCTCTCTATAAATCTCTTGCCAAAAGCGCAAACAATTTCACAACAGCTCAAAAGTGATTGATAGTCCCTTCTAACTATGTCAGTGCCTTAGGTGAGGATATTTGATTTTGTCAAAGCTGATAACACAGTCTCTGAAGTGTCAATCATTTGGACTATTTATTAAGAATCTAAAAATTGAGTGTTCATTGTTGTAAGGCAAGTTGGAGGATTAGCACATCACCCCTCCTCTAGACGGTTTATCAACAGCTTAAGCTTTGCAATACCTCCGGTATGCTAACACTTTCAACCGTGTGGGTGGAAAATCAGGAGACTCAGGAAATGTAAGAAGCTCAACTCTTGCAAGGTTTTGATGAACAACTAAGACAAATTCAAGACAAAAAAAAAACAATAAGTTGTCCAAACATCTGATAGGGTTGAAGCATCTTCAAAAAGAAGAGCTGGTGCCTGTGAAGAGCAGCTGCAGGGCACAATGGGGAGAACAGTGTACTGGAATGCAGTGCTGGGCAGTAAGTATAGGCACAGATATATAGCTTTGATAGCAGATGATAGGAGAGGAACACACCCAGTCATAACCTCAAACGCCTATCAACCACAGGAAGTTCATGTTAATACTTATCTGTGATCTCCTTGGATTTAGTATCGGAACGCCTCAAGCATCACAAATGTTTGTGTGCATGTATGCTATATGTGTGTGCATGCTCAGATGCATGGATATACAGTGTGTACATGCATACAGTATGTGTGTAAGATGCATCATACCTTACCTGTAGCATTGCTTGTGCATGTCATTTCACTTTTGTTAGTAGTGGCAGCATATCCAGAGTGGGTGTGGATGTTAGTTTATCAAATCTACTGAAAGCAAAAGAATGTTTTAGTATGTACCTTGTAGGTGGCACTCAAGTAACTGAATGAACATGTTGAATGAACATAATGGAGATGGTTGGACTGCGAAAAGATAAATACTACCTTCCCAAACAAGCCTGATAGGCAAGTACACATAAATAAACACATTGCAGACTGCACAGCCCCAACCTGCAATTACACCCGTTCACAGATGCACAGATACGCCTTGGTCTTATTTCACTGTCCATTACCAATCAGTGTTTGATATTGCCCAGTCTAGTTTAATTCAATGAACTAGACTAGACTGATTAATGATTGCCGTCAACATTTGCTTGCAGGACGAGAAGAAGAAGAAGAAGAAGAAGAAAAAGGAAAAAAAGGCGGCGAAAAATGATGAGGAGAAGAAAGCCTTGGTGTATGTCTGGGACAGCACTGTCATATCTGAGGCTGGTAAGTGAAAATATTTCACTCCAAGTGATAAAGTTTGTTGGCTTTTAAAAAAAAATCAAAAGGGATTTCTATGGTTTTTCATCAGAAGTGTTCAATTAATCTTAACATTAAAGATTATTGTTAAAACTCTCCTTAGATTCTAGACCAGCTAGAGATAACAATTTTTGAAAGCACTTCAATTGCCACATTAGTGTAATTAGAAATGTCCCCAAGAGACACACATAAGTACATGTATGCATTTAACAGTAGGGGGCAGATCACAGGGTCAGGGTCTTGCAAAAACCCCATCACCATGTTGGTGCTTCTCATTTACTCTACATGACAGTTTATATAACAACCAGGGACCATGGGACAAATCCTAGTGTTAAAACTTAAAACGTCATGTTTATCCACTGGAACATTAAATTATTGTTCTTAATTCATTTTTTTCTCCCCGCAGCGTTGATATGAAATCAGATATACATTGCATGAAGTATTGTTGATGACAGTGTTGATTAAAGCAGACATAATGCTTGTTTGTAGATGCTAATGGCCACATGGAACCGATATCTACAGAAGGCATGAAGGTGAACAAGGTGACAGACACTCAAATCAAATGTCCCTCCTTTTTAACCAAGCTGTTTTTTTCTGGGGGGTTTTCTGGACACCATGGCACTCCTTCCTTACTGTTGGTTGCTTGTAACGTCAATGGCCTAGGAGTTTACTTATTCTGCTCCAGATAAGAGTGCCAGCTCAACGCCTAAAATGTAAAATGTATCAATGGTGTGTTTGAATATTGTCTGCTGAACACCGGACCGGGAGATGTCGGGTTGTACGTTTTTCTCCAAGTGAGTGTTTTTTTTGGTCTGCTTCAGGATTTCAACAGCGAAGATGAGAAGAAGAAAGAGAAAAAGAAGAAGAAGAAGAAGGAGAAGAAAAAGAAGAAGAAGAAGAAGGTATGTCAAATATGTTTTCAATATACAGCAAGTACACACCTGTCTTTTCAGTCATACTAGTACGCATCAAAAAGTCACGCTTGACACTGAAACATCAACATGTCAACTGCCCTCCTCAGTTGTGTCTTCAGAAACCTCATAGAACTGAATACCTGCTTCTGTTTTTTTGTCCCAGGATTCCAGCTCCTCTTCTTCCAGTTCTTCATCCTCAGACAGTGAGGATGAAGAGAAGAAAAAGAAGAAGAAGAAGAAAAAGAAGACCAAGAAGAAGAAGAAGAAGAAGGTACGGTTCCAAATGCTTGGTGTCTGACTGTCCGATCTGGTCTTTTCTGTAAAAAAAAGTAAAAAGTAAAGTAAAGTAAAAAGTAAAATCAAATGCAAGTCGACATTTGTTATATATGAGTTTGTTCTTCTGTCTCAGGACTCCAGTTCCTCCTCTTCAGATAGCTCTTCCTCTTCATCATCCTCCTCCGACAGCGACGATGACAAGAAGAAAAAGAAGAAGAAGAAAAAGAAGACAAAGAAGAAGAAGAAGAAGAAGGTACGGTTCCAAATGCTTGGTGTCTGACTGTCCGATCTGGTCTTTTCTGTAAAAAAAAGTAAAAAGTAAAGTAAAGTAAAAAGTAAAATCAAATGCAAGTCGACATTTGTTATAAATGAGTTTGTTCTTCTGTCTCAGGACTCCAGTTCCTCCTCTTCAGATAGCTCTTCCTCTTCATCATCCTCCTCCGACAGCGACGATGACAAGAAGAAAAAGAAGAAGAAGAAAAAGAAGACAAAGAAGAAGAGGAAGGTATGCTGATCATGGTTAGCCAAAACCTGCAGTTACAAATATATTAATGTAATTACATTGTATAGTTTTTATTGTTTATTATGATTTGTATTGCTGAGTAAATTATTTCAATGTTTTATTTATGAAGATGAAAATAACTGGGTTGTTTATTGGCACAGGATTCTAGCTCTTCATCCTCTGACAGTGACAAAGACAAGAAGAAGAAGAAGAAGAAGACGGACAAGAAAAAGAAGAAGAAGAAGGATAAGAAAAAGGTACAGAAAGCCTGTGGGCTGTAAATTAAGTTAGGTAGCAGAGGATTGCTTCCCCAAGAGTATTCGCCTCCTCAGTGTTTTAACCCAGGACAAAACAGGGTGGATGCTACTTTACCTGTCTGGACCTGTAAGAGAATGCTATGGAAAGATTCATGTTGTTGCCACACTCTCGTACCACATTACCTCATGCTCTAACTTTTGGAATATACACCAATACATTTTTTTGTAATATAAATGCCACAAACAAGATTCATCAGCGTGTTTGTGCATGTGTGTCCACTTGTGTGTGTCCATGTGTGTTGGCAGGGGGAATACAACGATCTGCCAAAATGACTCTGGTGAGGTATAGCATGCAAGACGCTAACTACATTGAGACTGATGCTGTTTGTTGTTTGACAGGGAGAAGAGAAGGATGGTGCGGAGAAAGACGAGCTCAGTGCTGCTGCTGCCCTATCAGCTGCCGGTGAGTGCCTCCTCTTTCTAGTGACTGACAGACACTGTAACAACGACGAGAGCAGAATGTGACCAAACCAGTTCGTATGGTTGCTGCTATACTGCTGGAATACATTACAGTACTAGTACATTACAGCGACTTAGCGAGATAGTTGACTCTATGAACTCACGCGCTCTACCGACTGAGCTGTCCGGGACCGGCAATAATGTGTCGCTTTCTGCAGGCGGTGAGAGTGCAGGACCGAGTGCCGATGGAGATAAAAAGAAGAAAGATGAAGATGACCACAAGGTGAAACACACACACACACGCACGCACACACAGACACACACACACACACACACACATACACTCACAGGTAATCCTTTTCTTTTTCATGACAGCGCAAGAAAGAGGACAAAGCAAAAGAAGACGACTATCTGGCTTCTGAATTCCCTGGTATGTGTGCTGCTCTGGCTGATCTACCAATCAACAAGTGATTGGATGTTTGGATACGTAGGCATTGCTTTTGTTGTAATAATGTCTCTCCTATCGTTTCCCCTAACAACAGCTGAGGGAGCCGAGGCGAAACCTGGTTGTATCGATGAGGGGCACCTGAGTGATGATGAGGGAGAAGGAGGGACGGACAAAGACAAGGAAAAGAAGAAGAAGTTGAAGAAAAAGAAAAAGGTAATCATGCCACAGTGTGTGTACTACAAAGAGATACTGATCGTCACCATATGTTGATACAGTTACTGCATAGTATAGTAAAGTTGCAGTATTAGTAAGTGTGAAGTGCACAGTGTATTGTACCTTTTTGTTTTCTGCAACAGGATTCTGGCTCATCTTCTTCAGACAGCGATGATGACGAGAAAGACAAGAAGAAGAAAAAGAAGAAGGAAAAGGTAGAGACCGTGTGTGTGGGTAGTACCTGCTGATCTCAGTAGAGGCAAATACTGTTTAAGTAGCATTATGCAGACAATGGCAGAATGTAATGCTTGTGCCAATACCAATAAATAAAGTGCTGTGACATTGTCAGGGTTCCTGCAGTTCCCAGGAACTGAAATTTGATTAGCAAAAAGGTGTAGCAACCCTGCATTGTTCACATTTAGCATGGTGCATTTCACAATACAGTTATAGTACAATATATTGTACTATATTTTTAGGATTGGGATTTAGCAACTGTTCTTCAGAGGACAGAGCAGAGACACCCAGAGCCTCGAAACCCATTATGAAAACATTCAATTTGTTTGTGGTTATTCATGTTTTGCTTGATTTGATCTACAGGACTCTTCCAGCTCCTCCTCTTCCTCTTCTGACAGCTCCTCGTCAGACAGTGAAGATGAGAAAAAGAAGAAGAAGAAGAAGAAAAAGAAGATGAAGAAGAAGAAGGACAAGGTATGTGTCCTCAAACCCCATCCACAAAATCCCTTTTTGTGTGTGCTTGTGTTATCACTGCGTGGTTCAGCAGCGTGTAAAGCTCTCTGTCTTTACAGGATTCTAGCTCTTCTTCCTCTTCCTCTGATAGCGAAGATGACAAGAAGAAGAAGAAAAAGAAAAAGAAGAAGGTAGCCGTCTCAAAATATTGTGTGCTTAAAAAAAACGATGAATCAAAAATCCCTCAGAATGTGTTGATTGTTTCTGTGTAGCTCAATGGGTAGAGCATGGTCTAACACTGCCAGGGTTAGGGGGTTATTTCCTGCTTGGGCCACCCATGTATCCTCAGGTGATGCTTATTTTCTGGCATGGCTGTCTTCATGGCTGCTCTCCTGAATTCATCACCTCAGCCCTCATACATCCACAGCCTGAATCATTCCTGACCATCTTCTTAATCCACTAATCCTACAGACCTGTTTCTACAGCTCTCTTGTAATCTCTTTCCACTGTTGTTTGTTCTGTTGTGGTTTAACCTCACACCCCTTACGCCCACAAATCGGTGAGTCCAATCAGAGTGCTTGATGCCTCTACTCTCAAACTGCCTCATCAGAGGTAACCACTGGCAATCCCAAATGGTTTATTAACCAGAGAATACCAGTGAAAATGAAAAGGAGTGATTCATGGGGTTGGATCCAGGCTAGTTCTATAATTGGACCTGTAATTTGACAGGGGTGAACCTTGGTTGGTACTGACATACAAATCCCTAAGAACCTTCGCATAGGGCTCCATGACCGATTACTGACTCACTGATATGCTTTCTAGAAGTCCAGCTCCTCCGATGACAGCTCCTCTTCATCCTCCTCTTCCTCCTCCTCTGATAGTGATGATGACAAGGTGAGAAAACACACACATACACACACACACACACAAATAATGCACCACACAAAGGTTATGAAGTCATAAGATGGATTTTATCATGACCGCATTTTTGTTTCCATCAGAAAAAGAAGAAAAAGGACAAAAAGAAGAAAGATAAGAAAAAGAAGAAGAAGAAGGTGAGATGAAGTTTGGCGTTTAATGTCGAACCTAAAGTCCAATCCTTTGTGAAAATGCGATATGCCATGCTGCAGAGAGACCTGATGTTCTTGTCTGCTGCCTGTCTCAGGACGACTCCTCAGATTCTGACAGTGACAACGACAAAAAGAAGAAGAAGAAGAAGAAGAAGATGAAGAAGAAAAAGGTGGGTTTAGTGGCAACATTGCTTTATGTATGTCTCATATAACAAATATAACAAATGCCATTAAATAATAACTTATTATTAAATGATGGCAGGATTCTGACTCTGACAGCGACGATGATAAGAAGAAAAAGAAGAAGAAGGATAAGAAGAAGAAGAAGAAAAAGAAGAAGGAGGTACCGAAAGCTTTTGGTCTGATCTTATGGTTGCATTTTGGCAGCCCAACTAAATCATGTCTGTTAGCTTAGTACTGTACGTGGTTATCTACAGACACAAAAGTTAAACACCATCAGAAAGATAGGACAGCTTGATAATGTGTAACAATCTTCTCTGTCCGTACACATAATAGTGTAATACAACCCCACTATTCAACTAATCCAAGTATAGAGTGGAAGGGTTTTGGACATTAACTGAGCACCCTAGGGATACCATTCTCAAGCGCCATGTATTTATAAGTTGGTGTATAAGCTTTTGTGTTGATACAATCAGTTACACAGTTATGGACAACTTTTGAGCCACAAAAATGCATGAAAAGATCCCCAATAAATAAAAGGTAAATTAACTGACTTGCTATTGACAACTTTTGATAAATAAAAGTTCCTGAAAAAATTGGTCATTTTGGTAAGCCCTCGCCCGCCTTGCCCGATGTCTTTACGGCCCACAGCCCGACAAAGTCAGACCCGAGCCTGACAGCTTGAAAAGCCGACAGCAACACATACAGCCAATAGCCTAGTAGTAGTGTACCTCTAGTCATTACTATTACTGGAATGTCAGAGGTATTACCATCGTTTTTTCTTTTCTGTCCAGGATTGTTCTTCTGACTCCGATTCTTCTAGTGACGATGATAAGAAGAAGAAGAAGAAGAAGAAAAAGGATAAGAAGAAGAAGAAAAAGAAAGACAAGAAAAAGGTAAAGCAGGATGGGGGTTTTGGAATTTGGCCAAAGCATCAAAGCAGCCCCCCTGCTTACACACACAGAAGTGAAAATAATTTCCCAGTAGAGTTGGAAGTTTGAATTCAGGTATATTAAGTAAGTTATACTAAAAATAACTTACTTAATAATTCATGGTTTCCTATGCAAGATTTAAGTCAATTTTATTCCAAAGTGCCAAAAATACAGAATGCAGCGCAGCAAATGTTTCAGTCAGGTGGCCATGCTCAGTTCATATGTTTGAATTAAACCCGTGTGTTATTGAGCTCACATCAAAATTTAATCAAAATGCCCATATTCACATCCATCTAGGATTCAGATTCTTCGAGCAGTGATGATGATAAGAAAAAGAAAAAGAAGGACAAGAAGAAGAAAAAGAAGAAGGACAAGAAGAAGAAGAAGAAGAAGAAGAAGGTAATTCAGTGCACGTGAAAAGAAAACCACTTCATGCACATTATTCCACATTATGAACGATGAATGATGGGATTTTTCACCCTCTTTGAGCAGGACTCAAGCTCAAGTTCATCAAGTTCATCAAGTTCATCTGACAGTTCCAGTGACAGTGACAAGGAGAACAAGAAGAAGAAGAAGAAGAAGAAAAAGGTAAATTACACATGAAAAGGAAATATTATGTTGATGTCCACATGAAGGGGGATGACAGGATCTTACTGGCTCTCTGCTTACCTCCCAGAGTTCAAGCCCATCAGGAAGCGAAGACGACAAGAAGAAAAAGAATGTGAGTTTTATTTTAATATAAATTCTGGAGCAATATTAGGGATGATTACAGGCTTAGGTTCATTTTTGGGGCATCTTTTATCAAGTGGAGGAAACCACCATTTAGATCTGTGAAATTTGTGAAGGTATTTGAGAAGACAGTTAACTGTGTATTAAAAAAGGCTTCATTTATGAGAGATTACTGTATTTTTCTCGCAAACAAAACCAACCTAGTGGATCGCTAACCCATGTACTGTAGTACTTTGCTGATTCTCACCATCAATTAATTTTCGAACCATCTTACTGCAGGATAGCCCTGGCGGTGAGGACAGCGGGGAGCCAAAGGCGGGGGGGTCAGTCCCAGGAGGCAGTGAAGGTTCAGCCGCTGGTGGCAGCAGCCCCAAGCCCAGTACCACTCATAGCGTCTCTTCCGTATTGCTCCCCTCCAAACCCATCCTGAAGCTGGAGCCTTTGGGTCCTGTAGCTGGCTTCAAGCCCTCCCGTTTTGAGCCTCATTTGGGCCCCTCTGGCTCCTCTCTAAATGTCGGCGAGAGGGCCGCTTCCCGCAGGCCCCTCAGCCCCATGGAGTCCTTGATGGGGAGCCCAAGGAGGTTTGGAGAGGGAGGGAGCCGGACCACTTCCCACCTCACCTCTAGTGATCTACTAAGAGGCCCCAAGCCTTATCAGCCCTGAGATGCCAAAGACCTGTGGAGTTGTTATTGATCAGATAGGCTTTACTGTGTTTTGGTATTAGAAATAGATAGCTTACATTATCTCAGAGATGCAAAGGATGTTGAAAGTGCTTTAATATAAAAAAAAATATGCTCTAATAAGGCCCTCAGTGCTCTGATTTCACATAAAAGAAAATGTCATTAGTGTCTTCTAGGGGAAAAGAGGTATTTTCTTGGTAACAATGTGTCCTTAGCAGATGCTTTTAAGCAACTTACAAAGGTGATAGCTGACACTATGTGGGGCTCGAACCCACGACCCTGAGAGTCTCATGCTCTACCAATGGAGCTAACCAGGCCCACTTGACATAATGAAACATGATGATGATGAAAACATACATGATGTGGGATATAATCATGCAAAAATGGCATAAATATCATTCGATGTCCTTTATGTGGTAAAAAGTGTCTTTACAGATTTAAGGCGCCTAAGTTCTAAAATGAAAAGATCATCCAAATGCTTGCTTTGGGGAATAAAATACATGATATTATTTATTTTGTGTGATGTGTGTTTTTGTATGATTGTTATTGTATTATTATTATTATGGTATGGCATCCATTTGAACACACTAAAAAGAAGAGTAGAATAAGCACATTAAAGAATTAGCAATCGGTGTAGTTCTGTAAGGGTGTACAGTATTAGGCCTACAGCTATAATTACTTCAGGTGGAATGCAGTCGTGGCCCTGTGGAGAAGTTGTGACGCACCTTTGCAAAGATGTTATGTAACAAAAGAGGATGTATGCCCATGTGTATTGTAAAGAGGAGAAAACGATTGGATACCTTGAACTAATCAGGATGAATGAGAGGTGTAGAATCAGTACAACCCTAATTATTGTAGCGTTCAAATTCTATTTTAATTTTTTTATTTAACCAGGAAGTCCCACTGAGATTAGTCCCATTGATAATAAAATAGTGCACAGTAATGTAGGGTCACTTTCTCTCATCACAGTTGATAGGAGGAAGTGTCTGCATGCAGGTTGACATTAACTTCCCATGAAGAAGAGAGAGGTGCTGCTTTCAAGTGCTGCGCGTGAGTTCGTTTTTGTACCTGTTGGGCATTGAAGTGCTTTTGATCGGAAACAACAGGTTAATAAAACAAAACAAAATAGCATTTGGTGGCCGTTGTCTTATTATATATTATATTATATATTATAGAGATCAAGCTGCACAGAGCTTCTTTGTGTAGCAGCAACAGAAAGAAGAGAAAAAAAATATGCATTAGGAATGTAACTGATTTTGACTGGTTTTGACTTTTTTAATTTAATATGTGACAAAAGTTAAACAAAAAGTGAACAGTACTAAACATATGTTACTAATATATCAGCCTGTATGCTATCTGCCCCTTAAACACATGTATGTATTACGTATTGTGTATTTTAGTCCATTCCCATTCCCAATATTACATCCCATCGTTTCAATGTTCCCCAGCTTTGTTTACCACTCGGTCGTCACTCGTAATTTCGATATTTCCGGCAAGCAAAAGTGTACATTACTGCACCTGATGGCAAACCATACAGGACACGTGGTTGCGGGGTGTGGCCAGGTGCGGTCCGTTCAGTTTCCTGGCAATCCTGTCCTGTCGCTTGCTGCATTATTTGCAAAAGTGCTCTCACAGGAGTGACGATGGATTTCGACTTGGCGTCAGGTAGGCTCGAGATTATGTGGATTTGTTTGTTAACATGCGTCGATACAGAATGAGCTTGCAGATATCGACCTGACGCCTTCTGTTTGTCCAGCTTTCTAACACCTGTTAACTATAATTGATGCGGAACAGCCGCTTTGAGACCTTAAATATCCAAGTTGATTGGGCGTGTGAGGGGAAAGTAGCCAAAACTGCTGATTGTTGTTTACCTCCATCCTCTTAATTGCTTATCGCACTTTTAATGTAAATCACTTTTATCTGTCAGTTCTCTTGTAATTCTCACACTGTCAACCTCCTGCACACCACCCCTCCTCCTCCTCTTCATGCAGCTGTAGGTAAGGAGGATGATGTGAAGAAGGACGATGCCTCTGGTAATGACCAGAAGTTTTCCCTGTTCGGCTTGGGGAAGGTAGGAGCTTTGTATGTGTACCATTTGACAAGATGCCAAGCTTTAATACTAATCATAAATGTGAGAGTTTTCCCAACTACTGCGAAGGTAAGAGTGTCTTTTGGAGGATGAAGTGGGTCTACGGGGCTTTCAGAATACAACTTACATACAGCAAGTCCAAAATGGCTTTTGTGAGGGCCAACTCCAGAGATTGGTAAAGAACACCAAGGTGGAAAACATTTATTGTGGTAAAACGACCTATACTCTGATGACTGAAACAAACTCCAGCACAGCCCTTATGCTTAAAAAAAAAACAGGATCAATGATTTGGTCTCTCTCATCTTCTCCTGAAGGCTCCATTTGTGTTTTTCAGAAAGACAAAGACAAAGACAAGTCCAAGGATCACTCCAAGGATCACAGCAAGGATAAGTCCAAGGATCACACCAAGGATAAGTCCAAGGATCACACCAAGGATAAGTCCAAGGATCACACCAAGGATCACACCAAGGATCACACCAAGGATAAGTCCAAGGATAAGTCCAAGGATAAGTCCAAGGATAAGTGCAAGGATAAGTCCAAGGATAAGTGTAAGGATAAGGATCACAGCGGTAAAGAGCACAAGAAGAAGGACAAGAAGACAGACAAACAAAAAGATGGAAATCACTCAGACACCTCCACATCCTCCTCTTCTTCATCCTCCAGCAGCGATGAGGAGGTAGGCCTACCTACCGCTGCAGCTAATGAACACCGATCTCTCAATTGCAGATAAAATTGACAGGGACGAATTTGGCTGCGCTGTTAGAGTATGGAAGTGCTTGGCCAAAATTCAGCCCCACGGGCCTTTTTATTCCTTCAATAGTTAATGCTTAGTTTGTGAAAGTGCATGTGGTAACCCGCGGACTTTTCTCCATTGTAATTACAGTGCTAAAGTACACAACAGTTGAGCTGGATAAAATGCAGCTCGACGGGTAACATACCTGTCACACCTAGCTTCAAAGGTTACCAACCAAACCGAACAGGTCTGACCAACAGCGTCAGTTGTGTTCAGGGCCCACCACCGCACCCAGCTCTGCGCGGGTGTGTCTGCTGTTTTTATTTATAGTTCATGCTCTAGATACTGTTGTTAAGTGGCTACCTTACTGCTCCAAATGCATTCTGGGGGCATAAACCTGTTTGGCTGCAGCCAAACGGTCACCTTTTCACCTTTTTGGCTGTCGCTTTGCTGCAGTTCTATGCGGTGTAGATGGAGCAAATACATTCTGCGCTGTTTGCTGTTGTGCGGATAATAGTTTTTCCATGTAAATGATTTGTTGCCAAGAGGAAAGAGCCCAGCCCAGGGTGGGGAAGACAAACAGGTCAGATAGGAGAGTCATAAAAGAGCTGAACACACACTGCAGTCAGACCTGTCATGGTCTATTAAAGATAGCAGCTGTTTCTTTAGTCCATCATGCTTTGTGCAGTAACACCATGTCCTTTTGTTGTTTCAGGAGTAGAAGAAGGACTGAATGAGTGATGCCTCTTTGGGGACTAGTGGTCTCCGTGTGTCCCATATGATATTGTCTGTTGAAAAGTGTGTGTGTGTGGTGGTACTATGTCCTTTCCTCTTGTCCTTTCACGGGTCTAATGGAAACATACTGGTCTTGTGTAAACAAAATGGCCAATTCCTAGAAGTAAATGCCCTAAAAACACACAGAATGGGTTTTTTTTTGGTGGTTTTTTTTCTCACATTGTTGTTCTATCAAGTTAAGGGTTTGGCCAGAAGATGGCAGCGTTTTCACTTTTTCAAGATGAATAAAAAGTCAACCATTGTTCAGTGGACTTTCGTTTTCATTTAAGGGATATTTTGAGGAAAAATGTTTTTGTTGCCAGTTTTACTTAACTAAAGGAAAGGAGGTCTTGTTAAAAATGGTTAAATGCATTGTTAGACATGCAACAAGGGTTTATTTCCAAAATGTCATATATCCACTTTATAAAAAAACATTACCTGGAGTTCATTATTTGTAATATATAAAAGGATTAGATCTGTAAAAGTGTGTCAACCAAAGACATATGTATACTATCCTTCGAAATGGACCATCATCTGTTTTTAATTTAGCTAGTTTGTGAGACTAGGTGTCACTTTTTTTAGACATCTCATTCTGGAATGAATCTTGGGAGCTTGATTTGACCTGAGCCGTTCCAACAGAACAGATCGGCCCCGGAAACAAACAAATCTCTCAAAAAGGGCTGGGACAACTCTAGGAATAACACGATGCAGCACTAAAAAAAGACCAGCCGTTTCCTTTACTTGACATCAATATTGAAGTTGTGGTGAACGCCAGCCGAGACTGTCAGGAGAAGAGAATTACAGCATTTAGCGTCACGGATCTCCTTCAGGTCTTGTGAATCTTTTATGGGGGTGCGGGAAAAAGAAAATGGAACGGTTTCAGAAAGGAATCAAGCATGCATTTTTGGGGGGCTGTTGAAGAAACCCAACGTAACCCACCCATCACGCTCAAACCATTCAATTTAACCTTTATGGAAATGCCAAAGGGAGAAATGAGTGTACATGTACATCCCAGTATTCATAGTTCATAGTCTGTCTTGCACCTGTCCCTTTGTGCTGTAACTTAGGTCCTGTTTTCCCTGTGTCATATGTGACTGTGCACACTGTTGTTATGTCTCTGCACCAATATCATCAAGACAAACCCCTGTACATTTATTGCAATAAAGTGTTTCTGATTCGGACATGACCTCAGCGTTTTAAGGTTGTGCAGTCAGTGGGTCAGCGTCCTGTCATGTTTTCTGTCCCCCATGGATTTTTCATAACGTCGGGTAAAATCTGAGAGACAATCTGCCCTCGTGGAGGATCTGGTTTGCATGTAAATGATGACAAAATGTACACAACCCCGAGCTGCGTGCGCACGTGAGAAAAAGGAAAAGCGAGGGATGTGTGTGCCCCGAGGCATCCTACTGATTTTCTTATTTGTACCTCAGTCAGGAGTGACAGGTGTATTCCTATGAAGTGCCGCCAATAGCCAGAGGCAGAAGACAGGGAGGGAGGGACGGATGGATAGCACTCTCCCCCCTGCCATGCCTTCTCATCTCTGATTTTTTTCCCTCTCTCTAAAGTCAACAAAAAATAAAATAAAAATCGATGAATAAGAGAAAATAAAGTTTCCATCCAAACTGTTTGTCTTTTGATGTTTTTTTGTCTTGCCAAGAAACTGTTCGGAGACCA
Organism: Hoplostethus atlanticus; assembly: GCA_034670405.1. Taxonomy (NCBI): domain Eukaryota; kingdom Metazoa; phylum Chordata; class Actinopteri; order Trachichthyiformes; family Trachichthyidae; genus Hoplostethus; species Hoplostethus atlanticus. The sequence continues at coordinate 567,004 of JAXDDX010000025.1, forward strand.
AAAATCCCTGAGAGGCAGAAAAGATTCATGTGGTCATGTAGTGCTGAGCTGAGCATAGGCTGGTTGATGCAATCCTCCCATCAGTTAACATTAAATACTTCCTTCAGCCTGCCATCACAGTGTAAGTAGCTCTTTACGGGTTTTGTTTTTGTTTTGTTTTCGTCACGCTATTGAAAAGCTCTAATCTTTAGTATTTTGGTCTTTTAAATTAAAAAAATACTTGCATGAAAACAATTACAAATTTTGAAGATGCACAGAAGTAATTCACTATGTATTTGAATGTCTTACATGCTTTGTACCTATTTGCTTGTGTGTGTGTGTGTGTGTGTGTGTGTGTGAGTGAGAGCGAAAGAGAGAGTCCATGACTTTCCGTGTACATAATCGTGTGTATGCTGTATCCTCCTCTCCGAGTGCTTCTGTTTATGTTTTACAGGCTGTGTAGTAGGTCTGGGGGGACTCTGGCATACAAAGCAGGCAGCTGGCATGGACTCAGTGAACAACTCAGCTGTGTAACTTTTATGTTGACATGACACTGTGCTGAATAGTGAGTGATATGCAGGATTACTTTGAAAATGATTTGATGATGTAATGAGAAATGAGAAAACATTCTCAGAAGACATTCTGGCACTAAATTCAAATATTTATCTACACCTGTGAAATATGTTGCAGTCTGATGGTGACTGTTTGGTTGGGTGTATAAGTATATAAGTAGGTAAATACTGTATCTGAGTCCCTGTGACATTATTATAGCTGTATATATTATAGTTACCATAAAAGATACAAACATACCACAATGTATGACTAGGTCACAATAACCTTCCTATTGAGTACCACAGATACACTATAAGTCCCTGTACATATAACATATAAGAATATTCTAGTGACTATTAGGGGAAATTCTATTCTATTCTATTCTATTCTATTCTATTCTATTCCATCGTATTCTATCGGTTGTTCTCTGGACCCACCGCAAGGGGGCACGGACGTCTCTCCCTCCCGGTTGGCGTCAGCGGTCTCCTGGCAACAACCCGGATTTGAGCTCATCTCAATCAACCGTTGCTGAGCGTCGTCAAGCCAAACAGAGGCACACAGAATACAACCGGAAAACAGGTGGAGTTGCCTTCAAAATAAAAGCACAAAACAGGTATTTTAGGATCCCATTGAATGGCCTTTAGGAAGTCTTAACACAGCTATGGGTTAAAATGCACCTTTTCCAGGTAGCACACTATCCCAAGAGATGACTGGTATATGTTTTATCTTTGAGGCTTTGTACATTTTGGCAGCCCTATTTATACATCAAGTGCAGGTGACTGGTGGCTTATTCTGGCTGACTTGACACTGGGCACTGGAGCTCCCATTCTACAGCCTTCAGGTAGAGGGCCTTCTGCCTGTCTGGTATTTGTTTTGTGACATCTCTTTGTCCATATTTTGGAAGACCAATATCTATATCTATATCTATCTATCTATATGGGCTATGAACAGCATCTCACATGGGACTGTGAATATATGGTGTGAAAAGGACAATAATAATAATGGATAATACGTACAGATTCTGTACAGGCAATACTGTTCCTGAATACACAGAGGACTGTGGGAGTTGTGTGAAACTTTGCTGCTAAGGTATGAAGATTCATAATTAAAACATAAACAACTTTAAATTATTTAAATGATGTAAACACCAGAGATGATTTGTAGAAAAGGATTCTTCACGTGCAACTGTGAAGAAATTTGATAGCACACTGGTTTAGAGTGAAGTACCTCACTTTGACTGACTGACCTGAATCTGAATTTGCCACTTGATGACGATGACGCTGTGGTGACAGTGTCATGATTAAATTAAAATTAAATAAAATATTTCATCTAGTACAACGTCCTATGCTTCATTTTCGCTGTAATATTTTGTAAGACTACAAACCGTTGCTGTTTATTTTGAAAAATAGGGACCGGAAGTTTTGTTGTCTTCAATTCTCTCTCATTTACCGACAGGTCCACTCAATTGCAGCAGATTAGAAACCATGGAGCGCAACAAGACACGTTGGAGAGACTCACCTAGCCGACGGGAAAAGTGTCAGTTTCTGATTTGTGTGCAACTGTAAGTAAGTAAATGTAAGTCACTGTCAACTACAGCGGGCACATTTTGACTCTCCGGCAAGTGGACAGTGTTTTTTTTCAGAGGGTGCGTAAACTGATTGGAGTGGTCGGAGGAAGAAAACAGTGAGCGGAGCGGTTTTGGAGCGGCCAGCAGCAGCCGAACAACGAAGAAAGGAAAAGACGATTAAAAGCGCCCTAAAGGAGAAGGACGTTGGATCGGAATGCACTTGGCTTTATTCCTCACACACTGAAACCTTTCGCCTTGTCTCAGGAAAATGTCGCTGAAGTGCGCTGCGTAAAAAAATACCTGCACGCTTTCATGTCTCATGCCATTACAAGGGACAACTACTTTTCTTGGAAGAAACTGTGAGCGCACCTCTCGTTTAATTTCATCGGGCTGAAGCTGGAAAACGACTCACCAGACAATTACGAACCATGGTGAAGTTTCACAACTCGGACCTATGGATAGCCTGGATGGTCATTTTTTGCATGGAGGGTAAGTTTCCTGTCACTCTCTGAAACTTGTGTGCCCAGTCCCAACTCTGCCCACACCTTGCTCCACGGCGATGGCAAGATGTTACAAACAAAAATAAGTGTATTTATTAAAAAAAAAGATTTCAAAAACTATTTCAATATTTTGCCACCGACTACCAAGTTTCGGTGGGTGGAAAAACGACATTATTCTGTTGGACGGATTAATTTGCAAACCTTCCATGTGGCAATTCAGGTGACATAGAAAACTATGATTACAATGCCTCTGACAATATTGCAAAAAAAAAAGATGTATCTGGAAATCGTGCCATGGACGCAGCCTCTCCTCTCCAAGAGCGCATGCCACAGCCATTTGATCCCCCCGCCTCAATTGGACCAGGCGGACAAATCCCCGGCATTTCCACATAAAACTAAAGCACTGATTTAGGATGGCCTTGCTCCGATAGTCACCATGTCATCTCTCATAAAAAAAAGTACTTTTGATTGCGCGCAACTGATCCATAATGCGCTCTGCTGTGCGTTATGCCATTTTTGCGCGTCCTATACTGTCACTATACCAGACTAGACGCCTAAATGATGGTTCTTTAACCACGCTAACGCCACTGAAACGCGGTCCAGTAGTGGGACAGTCGGGTGTTTTGAAATAGAAACGGAGCAGACGGTGGAGGGTTGCGCCGGTAATCCGTCCGATTAACGAGGATCGTGGTGCACGGCGACCAAGCAGCAAAGGGACGCAGGCAGGAAGTGCAACCCCAAAGGAGAAAACACTATAATATTCCTGTAATATCTTAATAGGGATTATAGTTTGTCTGTGGTGCTCAATAGTGAGTTTAGGGACCTTATCGGTATTTTCTGTCTCCATGGGTATCGCGATAATATTCCTATAATAATCCTATAATCTTCCTATAGGGATTTATAGTGTACCTGTGGTATTCCATAGTGAGTTTGTACTCAATCTCTCACACTTGATATTTTTTTTATCTCCTATAATATCACTCCAGTATTCCCACTGGGGCTTATAGTTTTTCTGTGATATGTGTATAGTATCCTTCTAAATTTTATTATAGGATTACTAGAGTTGCTTAGAGCAGCCCCCTGTAGAGCAGGGAATTTAAACAAACAAACACAACAGAAATAATGTTGACTAGAATATTAATAACAATAAAAGTCAGAAATACAACATTTGAAAACATAATTAAAAAACTGTAATAAATGACTAGAAATAGCATTAAACGCTGTTTTAGTTGGTTGAAGCCTCTCTTTATTATTAAAGAAGTTCAGTTCATCTGCTGTCCATCAACTTGACTATTCCTACCTTCAAATGTCTTACAAACAAGTGTGTTTTTCCTCAGGGGGGAAGAGGGGGGTAATAGTGCAGGGGGGAAGAATAATGCTAGAGGGGAGATCAAATCCCCATGGGGCCTCCTGTCAGGACACAAGCATTTCCATGCAGCGACACACACCACCCTGACATGTCAATTTAAGTGTTGGACAGAACACTCTTGCGAGATTGAATTTGGTCCTTATTGCCAAGGTGTTTCACTCCACTGCCTAGTTATTTAGCCTGGGCTACCTCTGAATGGGTGTGTATGTTGTCTTGTCACCTCTACTCAGGGTTGGACTCCCACTAACACACACACACAGCCTTTCTAATCAGTCTGGCCCCTTGTCTGGTAAAATCACCCCGAGACAAATGAAAACGGTGGATTCTTCTCCTTCCTCTCTTGTTTTCACCTAAAAGTGATCTGGGGTTCAATGCACCAGGTCCACCTGAAGAAGAAACTGAGCTATTGCAATGAATCAACAATTAAATCTAAGAATGAAACTGATGCACCTGTGCTGAAAGGCCGTAGGTTACAGTACGTCTACCACACCAATGTCAGCCCCCTTTCTGTCCAAACACTCTGAGAACAAATTGCATGTATGAGCTCAGCTCTACTAGCAAGCCAACTTGTTTGAAAATAAGCTGCCACTGCATTTGCTGAACATTTTTTTTCCTCCTCTCTTCTTAAGTCCTGGTGGGGAACAGCCAGTGTTTCTATAAATAAACTCTGGTGCAGCAATGTGTGTATCGATTGTGGTTGCTTGTTTTGGCTGTATGCATTGACCTCCTAGTTTTGCATGTCAGGCGTTGTATACTAGATTGATCTGATCAGTTCATTATGTTAGCAGATCATCTTTATTACCCAATCAGATCCGCTTATTGACCTGCATCATTTCAACTTGATTTTTCATGCTGCACTTGTTTAGTCTTTCTCCTTGGGTGACTGGTTAGCTCGCACAATACTTCATCTCTATCACACATGCAATGTCATATCTTCTGTGTGTGTGTTTGTGTGCATGTATCTGCTCACACACACACACACAGACACACATATGCCAGCCTGTATGCACACATAACGGGTGTGTTTGTAAGCAACAGCAGCAGACACAGACACGTGCTAAGTTAAAAGAGAAAGTGTGAAAAACAGAAAGAGTGAGCGACGAAGAGAGGAGGCAGGCACATTCAGCAAGTGGCGCTGGACAGGCGTCGGCCGTGGCAGGTCCATGCCTAACTTCCAGCATTACGCCATGTCCTGCTTCAGCCATCAAACTCTCCCCAGTCAGTCACACATCCCTCCCTTTTTCGTTTAGCGACAGCCATCTTACAGCTCCACAGGAAAGAAGAGTCATTCACATGCAACAGAGAGTGTGAAAGAAAATGTGCTTTAAGAGTATTTTCTGAAAGTTGAAAAGAGCGTTCCAGAAGTGAGAAGGATGAGTGATAGAGGCTCCATACCAATGAGCCGATTGGTTCAGCCTTTGTCAGAATGACCCCCCTGGCAGTAGCAACAGAGAGCTGCTCTATCCATGCCTTGATTTAGCGATTTACCCAGAACACGCCCTGGGGGTGTTGCGGGGGACCAATCCGGGGGACCAATCCGGGGGACCAATCCGGGGGACCAATCCGGGGGACCAATCGATCAAGCAAATTAAATCCAACCGGAGGTGGTGGCCCTAAGCTTTTCTACTAGTTGTTGTTTTGGCTGTGTGCAAGATAGATCATATAGAACAACATTGAATTCAAATACGCTGAAATGTTTTGCCCTCTAGGCTCACTTTCCACAGTCTGTATGGTGTGACTGGTGAGTCCAGTGAGGAAGAGGAGGATACAGAAGACATTAAAAAAGACTCTTGACATTCAGGATGTTTGCGTCTGCATTAAAGCTGAATTTTGACCAGCCCCCCTCGACGCTGCCTCTGTGGGCTTGTTAACCTTTGAGGCCCTCGTGTTGCATAGCGAGCCTGGTGTGTTTTGTGGTTCACATTCTCTCATCTGCTCAGTTTGGCCTTTTCATTTCTCAATCAATCCGTCACTCAAGCATGATTCATGCAGCACATTTGTACTGGGTTCCTAGTACAACATGTTTCACACTGTCTCTCTATTGCCTGCTGCAAGCTGCTTTTGTTTTTTGTTCAGTGCGAATTATTTTCAATCAACTACAACGCGCAGGTAGTCAACGATAATGAGAGACAGACAAAGAGAACAGAGCGACACGAGTGACGGTGCGGGGAGGACTCTGAAGAGAGAAAAACATGGTGGAGAGGTGAAGAGAGCTTCACAGCTCAATGAGCCATTTAAACATGCTCCAGCTTTCTGTAATCACAGCTGATCTTTCACAGCAAACTTTTGTTTTTTTTAATGAAAGGCACCTAGAACGCATCAACCTTTTTGATGGGAAAAAAACAAACCTCATCACCCTCTATTTAAAAACCCTACCAATGGAGAATGCATATAATAAATTATCTGGTAAATTGATGCGCAAGTAGCATTTTTTCCCCCCCTCTTTCCGCCCGCTGCTAAAAAGGAGCAGCTGGAACGAGTGTGTTGGACAGATGGAACTTTCCACCTCGATTATTTTTCACACTAAAAATAGCCTCTCAAAAAATTAAAAGACCTCTGGGACCGCTTGCAAAGTGCATGAGCATGTGTGTGTGCATGTGTGTGTGTGCATGTGTGTGTGTGTGTGTGTGTGTGTATGTTTGAGTGACAGAGGCAGAGAGAACTTCAGATGACGGGGTCCTGGGATGATGGCAGTGACGGCCATCCTGGGGATGTGTATGAATAAGTGATGGGCAGATATTTGGAGGAGAGAGAGAGAGCAGAGCAGTCGCCTGGTCCCTCGCTCTCTTAAGGACACATTCAACTAGGCCCTAAAGAGTCTACAGACTGCTCCACCGCAGGACAGTTGGCCAAGCATCTGGGCCCCAACATCTGATCTGGTCACTTCACAGAGGTTTAGGGGTTTGGGGGCTTGGAGGTTTTGCGTGGGTTGTACCTTTTATCACACTGGCAAATTAGAGAATCATGAGTGAGTCATGAGCGCAGGGAGAAGGGGTGCACAAACATAGATCCTGTTGATGCTGATACCAGGCCAGATTGGCTTTTAACTCCCACATCTGGGTTAGGCATTTGGACGGTTACGAACTGACTTCAACTTAGAACCTTGAGGAGTTGTGTTTTTCAAATTCAGAGGTGGTGTTGGAGAGGTCGATACAGACGTTTGGAGTCAGTTAGTCCACTTGTCAAACTTGGTTTGTGTGCAGGTTTGCCCCTCGATTCACCTTTGATGCATCAGCGCTTCGGTCTCCGATGGAAGTTCATTAATTTCAAATGAGTCTCATTCTGTGCAGATGCATTGCGCTGTGCATGCATTGGATTTATTGTACATTTGCTACACATTGCGTAGTGAATACTGTGTTACCCAAGGATGAAAACATTTCATCAGTGAATCAAGGCTGCAATGAAAATGTGTGTTGTAATACTATAATCAGTAACCACTTTCTATCAGGTTTATCTCAATACTCCTGAGCCAAAGGATCATTGAGCAGCACACAGTTTGCAGCAACATGAATGCAGGGCGGATTAAGTGTGATCGCGGCATTAGATGGTGAAAGCTGATGTTATTTAAGAACCTGCAAAGGCAACACTACCTCACTCTAGCTAAAGGATGGAGAAGGGAATCTCTACACCCCTGCAATAATGTTTTGTATGCTTTGTGACAGGTGCAGAGGGGATAATATAATACCAAAAGTGCAGAGAAATGAGAAACCACAACAATGACAACCATTTGACTGCTTAGCATTTGGTTTACATTCAAGTGAATATATATGCTTTTATTGTATGCAGTTCTTGCATGGAAATATTTCACTCACAGAATCTCGGTCTAACATTTGAGAGAGAAGAGCTATCTTTTAGCTTGATTTCCCCTTCTCGTGAGTGTGTGTGTGTGTGTGTGGGACCCAGAGCTTATGCATCTTTAAAGCGGATGTCTTCCTCGTGTGGCAGCCTGAAGTTCATCTCCTTGAATTGAGCGGTTGCGTGCTTTGCTAGCTCTTGAGGTTTGACAGGACCTTTGCTGGAGATGACGGCCAGAGTTTAAGGTCGTCCGGGGCGACCTATCAGTAACTTGTCGACATTTGGTGAAGACTTTTCTCCGCTAAATACGGATTCATGCTTTTTCTATACTATTTTTTTTTTGGAATACTTTTTCAATAGATTCTAGATCGAAAAGTCTTAAGCTTTTTAAAAATTGAAAACTCTTTGTAACCGCCAGTCTGTTTTAGTTCAGTGTTTACCAACATAACCAATGTAAGCAAACATTTTACATCCATAAAATATGTAAGACTCGTGTTTAGCTGTTGCATACTGTCAGTCGTTGTTCCAAAAGCTCAATTATTCAATTTGAGAGTGAAAAAAATGGCTCCAAAATGCCTCCAGTCTAAAGTCATTTGTGGGGAGACAGTGTTTCAACACTAGTACCACCCTGCGATCACAAACTGCGGTTTTAAACACTGACCCTATCATTGTTTGCAAGAATATTTACTGTCTTTGCACATAAATCGGTGGTTCACTCTCTGGCACAGGATCCTACCCAGTATCACAAAGAGTATCTCATTTAAACCAGTTTTCAAACAATATAAATCCACCTTTCGCTGTGTGTAATCTAATACAGCTCTAAACTGTTTCACAAGCTCATTACGATTTACCGTCTTGGAGTCACCATTAATAGTTTGGGAGTATAAATCACACCAACAAGGCTCCACCGTTGACGGCTATGTTTTGAATGAAAGGTTTCTTTTATTAGAAGACCTCTTCTTTTATTCTTACATTTATTTGTCTGATAAAAAAATATATTGCTGTTCTCAGTGTTTAGTGCTGCCTCCCAGATGTTGAGGTTCGTAACGAGCCTTTCTTATTGACTTACTCTCCTACGCTCAACTCCCTCGTGCGTGTGTGTGATATATTGCAGCTCTCAATCAATGTCTGACGGAGGGTCGTTAGGCTAGATCTCTGGCATTACTAACAATGGTTGCTGTGTTTATCATTGCAAGCCTTTTGTGGGCTCAGATCAATGGCTAAGGAAATGCTGCTGTGCACCCAGTATTCCCACAAGTGTGTTTTAAAAGTGTGTGCCAACATGTGCTGTGCGAGTGTGTGCCTGTGCGCTCATATTCCCTTGGCAAATAAATCACAGTGGATCCCAAAGGACCCAGGGTTTCCCCCGCTCTGTAATAACCTCATCAGTGTGATCCACCAATCACAGGCCAGGAGAATGATGTTGTTTTAGCTTCACTATATTAAGGAAGATTCACGCTCCCCAGTGAAGTCATTGTTTGGACAAAAGACAACACAGTTCACTCGGTTCAGCTGTTCATTATTTTTCCTTCGTGATGTGAATTTAGTAGCCTACATGCTCACACCTTTTGAAATAACTGGAAAATGTGCATAGTTCAAAAATAGAATGAACCTTACTGCACACAGCTGACATCCTCGCATGGGTGTGAATGGGGAAAAAAATGAATAACTAGAAACAGTGGCCGTTATGTTTGTCAGCAGAAAGGTGAACAAATTTCACAAAAGTATTGTGGGCAGCACACCGCATAAACGAAAATATCATACTGGCCAAACAAGAAGAAGCACACAGTCTTTTCATCTTTGACAGAGAGCTACATGAAACGATGCAGTGGGGCACTCCAGTGAAAATCCTGCATTTGCATTAGGCTTTGGGTCAAGTGTTCCTGACAAACCCGTCCTCAAACACGGACCGTATATGGCAACTGAAATCAGCTGTACTCCCTAGTGGCCTTACATTACTAATTTGAAATTGATTACCAATGGATCCACAAAACAACTACATGACCGTATAGAGCACTTGATGAGCCAAGCTGCAGCTGCTGGACAATATCGAGGGCAGAGATGTCTGTGCGATCGAGGAAGTGAATAATGTGGCGTCTTGCTCGAATGAATTCACCAGACCGTCGAGTTGTCCTCACCAGATAATTGCCCAGGCTCTAAAAATACACCGCGGATAATTTCATACTCTAGAAGAATGTAATTCTGAACATGGCACAGTGTGTTGTCGCTGCTTCTCCGTAATAGCTACCTGTACTTCTAGGTGTTTGACTGAAAGCACCTCCAACATAAATTCCTTTTCTCCTTTTGGTTTTTGAAAAGCGTCTCAGGTTCAGAGGGGCCCTGGTGTCACGTGGATTCAAAGGCAATGGAGAACCTGTTGGCATTCAACCTTTGGAAGTTGGTTGCTGCTATTCAAGTCTATAATATATAACTAAAGTTGCCATCGTATTCATGTGACACCTTAACTTTCAAGATATATTTGTTTTTTTTTTGCAGACACTGTGGTAATTAGTTGCACTAAACTTGAAAAACCTTTTTTCTGACACCATCTGATGTTATGCTTGCAATGGAGTGACAGTGCAGAACGGGAGAGGGGAGAATAGAGGGGAACAAAGAGAAAGGGGGACAGATTCTCCTGCATTAAATATGCCCCGGGATTTTCACACACAGCCGTAGGTAATTCATAAACCGACTGTTAAAATACTGCTTTTTAAAAAAGTTTCTCTCTCTCTCTCTCTCTGTCAATACGCACGTCTCTATATAGACATCAGTAGTAAAATGACTAGAAAACCAGACAGACACTGACTCCCTCCTGGCTCCAAGGCCTGACCCAGTGCTCCAGTGGAGGAGGGCAAGCGGAAAACAGAGTTACCCTACGGGGTCGATCGGTTAAGCATCACACCATCGCATTAAGACACAATACAATCATCAAAAGCTATTTGCTCAAGCATATCACTTCCGAGAGTGCCAGCTTTAGCTAGGGCTCACCGCGGCAGAGCAAAGGGAAGAGAACGCAGTATGCAGCTCATCCCGACATGCCTTCAGCCCCAAGTGCTGGGCTGGGACCGCACATGTACAAGCCATTACAGTGTGTGTGTGTGTGTGTGTGTCTGGCTAGTGAGACGCAAAGATGAGCTGTCCCCCACAGGAGTGGAAGGCTAGCTCTGGGTGTGACACACTTTACCTCCTGGCAAATGCGTGTTAACTGCCTGAATCGCTCCCTGTAGGAACGGTCTTGTAGCTTCCTTATTGGTGCCTCCTTTGTATGGAGTCTCTCTCTCTCTCTCTCTCCCTCTCTCTGTTTGACTGTTGTTCTTTTGCTTTGTCTCTCTCAGGAGTCATTCTGAGAAGCTTGATAATTACTGGTCCATCTCTCTCTCCCTTCCTCTCTCTCCCTCTCTTTATTTCTCTCTCTCCCTTCATCTCCCAGTATCTCTCTCTCTCTCTCTGCCCTCCTCTGTATTTGATCTCGTTTCTCTCTGTATTTCACTCTCCCTTTTTCGTTCTCTCTTTCACTCTGTATTTCTCTCTCTGTCTCTCTTTCTCAGTCCTCCCACACACTCAGTAGATACTCAAAAGGCTTTCCAGGGATGAAGCCGAGGCTGAAAAGTGGCTGCAGCCAGAGTCTGCGGCTGTGCTTGTAGAGAACGAATGAGCATGTCATATCTGATGCATATGAACAGCCAGGAAGACACACAGACAGACAGAAAGAGAGAGGGAGAGAGAGAGAGAGAGAGAGAGACAAAGAGAGAAGAAGGGAGGCAAGCACAAGAAGGAGAGATCCCATCTGTGCATTGTTACAGCAGACTTCACCTAAGCATCGTCACTGTTGTATCCCACAGAGAAGGGGGGGGGGGGCACAGGTGGGTCTTTGATGAACTAGGGAACACACATATACAAACAGGAGTGACATGCAGGCATAGACATGCATGCACATGTACACACACACGTCTGATAGTCACAGGCCTAGAAACACCCCTTCATAGCTATAGATTCTACAGAACTATTCACAGTGGGAGTAATCACAATCTTACACTTACTCTGGTCTATGATTTGTAATGGAGTGTCTAGTCTTTACACCTGCCCTCTGTGCTTCAGCCTCTTCTGGGTCTTCAGTGGGTTTGGGTGCAGAGTAGATACAGTTCTGGCCAAGATTATAGGCACCTTATAGGCATCTTCTGAAATAACTTCACACATTCATCTATGATCAAACAATAAGAAAAAACATAAAACATATTTTATGCTTTCAAAATTGAAAAGTGGCCATGGTCAACAATTCACTTCAAATGAATTTTGGTGGAGTAGATAGATTCTCACCTTCAACTCACCTGTGACAAGTGATGAAACAGTCTGTTGCTTCCCTGGTCATCTGTGAAAATAGTGGAGAGGAAAGAGCTGTCTGAGTATGTGAGAAATAACTACTATTATCAGCGTTCACAAGGCTTTAAGGCATCTCCAGAGACCTTTTCCTATTATTCCTGTTTCCACCGTCCACAATGTTAGAATCATATAGGTCGTAATGTTAAGTTCGCTGCTCATGGAATTGATAAGAATCTCCCAGAATGTGGTGGTAAGAGGAAAATTGATCTCAGATGTCATTGAAGGTTGGTGGGAGCCATTGAAAAAACGCCTTGCATGACAAGGCTGACCTGGAGAGGTCTGGGCTAATGGTTTCAGCCTGTATGATACGCCGGGCACTGAACCAAGAAGGGCTTGACGGTCGAAGGCCATGGAACCTCACTGCTGAAAGAGAAACACAAGGAGGCCCAGAAGCACCCTGGAATGGTTCAAGAGAAAACGTTGGACTGTTCTGGAGTGGCCAGCGATGAGTCCTGATCTCGATCCCATTGACAACCAATGGCGAGGCCTGAAATGTGCAGTTGGTCAAAGGAATCCTTCAAACATTGAAGAACTGGAGCAGGTTGCAAATGACGAGTGGGAGAAACTGCCAGCAGAAAGGTACAGGATTGATCTGATATTGATTGTTACAAGAAATGTTTGGAAGCAGTCCTCATTGCCAAAGGCTCTGCTACTAAGTATTAGAAAAGGGTGCCAATAATCATGACCATAGCCAGTTTTCAATTTTGAAGCCATAAAAGATTTTTTTTTAAATATTTGTATTATGGTTTCATCATGTGCTGTTAAATAAATCAGATGTACATGTGAATTTTTATAATTGTATTGTGTTAAATTATTATTATTATTATTATTATTGTTATTATTTCATAAGATATTGTACATTATCTGCAAGATGCCGATGATCTTGGCCAGAACTGTATACACTGTATGTCAGGGATATACTGGGAGGGGTTTCTGGGCATATCACTGCTGTCAGTTTGACATGACCTTTTCATTACATTGGAAGCATTTGGCTAACACTCTTATCCAAAGAGATGAGCAGGTAGGGGTTCAATGTCAAGGACACTTCAACATGACACATGGCTGTTGCTGGGATTGAACCTGTGACCTTTTAGTGGTCTCTAACCACTATGCCATCCCGCTGTCATGGAAAAACTACAACCCTGTAGTTTGGGTATATTTACTTTTCTTACCTAAATTGAAGGTTATATGATCTTTTATGTGTTATATGAGCTTGATGACTCTTGGGTCCCTTGGAACCTGTTAAAAACCTATAATACATTTTATAAATGAGAAGGGAAAAAATGCACATTCTTTTCCATGTGTGAGTCCAAGAACAGCGATATAAGGGGCATGGATATCAGGGGCCACCACATGTTACTGTGCCCCTTCAACCCTTAATCCATGCCTCTACTGCCTTATCTGGTCACCCGCACTGAAAGCCTGGAAACTGCGGTGGTGGGGGCAGGGAAACACCGTCCATTTTGCTGGAGACTGCTTTGTATTTGTAACGTGCTCTCCATCCAAATCCACTTGGCCTCAGATACCTTGGTCGGAGCGTGAGGGGCCAAATTCACCATCGCACACACACACACACACATATACATGCACACACAGATACAAACAAGCACACATGCACGTACCTACCCACCCACACATATTCATGCACACCCAAACACACACACACAAAACATGTAGATCCTCCACCATCACCCTCCCACACACACATTAAAACACTAGGATATTGCATTGACTTGTGTGTGTGTGTGTGTGTGTGTGTGTGTGTGTGTGTGTGTGTGTTTTGTTAGTCCACTATCCTCCAACAGAAAGTAGATTCCAGCTATTTGGGGGGCTTTAAACGGGCACAACACAATAATGGCCTGTTTGTCCCACATGGGCCAGCGGGGCAGCAATAAAAAATAAAGAGACAAACTGGCATCAATTTACCCTCTCTCACTTTACCAACTCCAAAAAACAAACCCAGCATTCCAGGACATCGATAGAGTGCTAATGCCACTGGTGTCCAGCTGCCCATGCTTAACACACAAGTGTAGAAGTGCATATCTGTTAGGACCATCTTCCTAACAGATGTGTAGAAGTGCATATCTGTTAGGACCATCTTCCTAACACCGACTTGCATCTTCTTTTGCACAATCCACGTCTCAGTTGTCTCAACACGTCAAAATCCTTCTTTAAAATGTCTCCTACATCAAATTCATGACTCAAGTGGATTTAATAGGTGAAATCCATAAGGGACTCTATCTTTTCACCTGGATTCACTTGGTCTGTATTCCATGCGATGATTAGGTGTAACGTTAGGTGCAATTACTGTATATTCTACAAGTATGCTTAAAACCTTTTCAGCCCAGGACCGAAATAGAGTAACTAGAGTCTCATAGCTCAGACTCAGTTTGATCGCAGCAGAATGTTGTTCTGTCTGTTGCCACTGTCACTGTTAGAAACAAGGACATTTTAATGATTTAAGAGTTAGCGTAGTGCAGTGCCTCTCAAAATGGGACATAGATATATTTAGGTGGCGTATTGACTTTCTTTTGGCGTATTGGAGAAAGTCTGCCAGGAGCTGATCGGGATATGGAATTGAGTTTTTTCAGCCGAACAGATAAGGGAGACATGATTGCTGATCCTTATTCAGCACGTCGACTATGAGGCGATTTGGGAATATGGGACAATGTGTAAACTACTGAGTCATGGCCCAAATCATCTGCTAAAACAGGCTTTGCTACAGATTATGTCTGTCGGTTGGTCTATGACCCTGGTTTATAGATTATAGATAGCTTTGGCTTTATTTGATCGGTTCAGTGACACAGGAGCAAAATCTCACATTTGCACACACGTTTACATACACTTGCAGCTGCACACACACACACACACACACACACACAGGCTGACCTATCATGGCACAGATTGAGAAACAAGGCAAGGTCACTGTAACAACATAGCCCATGTGATCTACTCTCGTCATCCATTTGCTATATTTATGTTTTTTTTTTACAGTTTCCTCTGATTTCACCATATATTCACCTATCTCTTTGGTTTTCCATGATTCACACATTTTACCACAGATTTGTCATCCCATGGGTGACGGGAATCGGGGAGGAGATGACCGCTTGTACCATGTTTAAATCTTTCAAGAGCATTTTCTGTGACAAGTTCACTGCAGAGTGGAGGAAGTGTCTGTCTAGGTTTGGTGTCTAGGAGGCGCCATGCCTTTATAACGGGGGAGGAGAATGGCTTGAAGATGTCAAGAGTCAAGGTCCATTGGAATTTAGCTTTGGAATTGATTGGAATTTGCCGCTAACATAATTGTAATTAAGAAAACATTTACAACACAACCCTGCTCTGTATCATTTTCATATTGCCTGTTAATCCTTCTTGGCCTCTTTGAATCATGAATCATGAATCATGAATCATGAATTAGGTATGATTTAAAATCCTAACCTTCTTCCCTTTGTCCCTCTGCTAGAAGCAAACAGCAGCTCATTCTCTCCCCGCTCAGAAAGGAGACAGGTGTGCTGTGACAATGACAATTCACTGAAATAACGATGGTAAAAAAAAAGGCTGATAGAATTCTTCCATCCCGCTGCTCCTACAAATAGAGTCTCCTGTGGATATTTGTTTGTCAACTGCACCGACACACACACACACGCTCACACACATACACACACATCCATGCAGCGTCAAATAATCCAATTAACTACCATCTAGTCAATTTGGCTAATTATCCAGAGACAATTGAGGCTATTTCTCCCCGTGCACTAGCACAACTGTAATTAGGGCAAAGCAACAATAATGTGCAATTACAATTGCTCTGCAGTGATGTCAGTAAAGCTGGCAAAAAGGGGTGCTGAGACTACAGGGAAGCCTACACCGTAATATTGGATTTAGACAGAGATAGACCCTGGCTTTGTGCGGCCATTGTGGGCCTCAGTTTAAAAGGCTGTCCAAGTCTCGCTCTCAAGCGCTGCAGGGCGGAGGGAGGCGGTGGAAAAAGGGGCGAGCTTAATGAGAAGCCAGAGAGAGAGTATCCTCACAGGGACCTCCCCGAGTCTGAGTCTAGCTCTTCATAAACAGATCTCATAATCAATGGCTGAATATCAAGTGATCCATCTTTTCTGGCCTGTAAACGCTTGACATTTTCCCTTTATTAAAGCTGTGAGATGAAACGGGGGGGGTTTTAACGACGACGCGGCATGATCGATGAGTCCATTGTACCGGGCTGGAGGATGCTTTATTAACACAGAGGGTTGTCCCATTCCAAAACCATTTCTCAATATTTAGAGGATGATGGGTATTGGAGTTTGGCTCTCTAGATGCTCCGAGTTTGCTCATGGTGTGTGCGTGGTTTCTTCCTCCTTTGTGGATTGTAATTGAGCAGAATAGGTGATGTTTTAGGAGAGAGAGGCTGGCCTTTATTTCTTTATCAATGGGTGATGAGAGAGAGGGAGGCAGGGTGAGGAGAAAGGGAGAGATGTGTGTTGACTCTATTAGCTATAGAGCACAATGAATAAAAATTGGTCTTTGTTAAAACGAGGGGAGGCTAGAATAGGAGGGTCCGTCGAGACTGCCATCAGTGTGCCTGTGCAGCCACACGAGATGCTACCACCATTGTCACCATTGTTGCAATAAAACACTGCTCAGATGAATGCAGGTTGAGCAGCAGAGCTACAGCAGCCACTCTGTAGCAGATTATACCGCCACCGTGCATGGTGGGAAAAAAAACCCATTCATTAATCCTTGTTTAAATGAGAGTGAAAAATTCATTCTGCACATTTGCTATGCAGATGGGATGAGACATATATGATCCAGTGGTTTATAGCTATAGTTAGCAAAGCATCACAGACAGAGAGAAGGGGTGTGTGTGTGTGTGTGTGTGTGTCACTGTAGATGGAGAAGTCAACGTGAAGAAATGCGTGCATAGTGGAGAGAGAGTGAGAGAATCAGCCACCCAAGCAGATTTTCACACCCGGCTGAGCAGTAGGTGCGAGGATGGACCTGGGACAGAGGGAAGGGATACAGGGGGGAGGAGGGAGGAGGGCAGGGCTGGGTGAGAGGACTGGGGTTGAGAGGCTGTGGCAGGGAGAAGGAATTGGGAACAAGTTGGGGGGGCTGAGGATGAGGATGGTCGGATGAGGGGCCTTCTGCACCTTCGCTCATTTCTCTGTTTCATTTATGTCTGACTTAATTTCTGCTTTCTGCTGCATCCCCCCTTTCTTACTGCTTCCTCTCCTCCTCTCCTCTCCTCTCTCCATTATATTCAACAATTCGCTTCAACTCAAAAACATCTGGAGCCCGCCATGGCCTAAATCCCTGTCTCTTAAACCATTTAACACTCGTTTGCTTCGTGCCATCCCTCGATCTTCCACTTTCTTTTCAGAGGGCAGAGGGAACCTCGAAGCCCAAATGCTGAATTTCCTGTTTTGTTGTTTTTTCTAATTTCTTTCTTCCTTTCCCCGTCCCTTTCCAGCTTGGGGAGCAGTGCGTGAAAAAAAACAAAAAAACATTTGATTCATTTCTACAGTTCATTTGCGCTGCATTTCTCTCTCTCCCCAGCCCGGCCTGCTGGAGGCTCAGGTGGGCATGAGTATTAATAGCTTTCCCCGTTCGTGACGTCAGCCGAAATCACACAAGCACCACTTAATGCTCTGATGGTGTTTGCTCGTTAGTCACATCACTCTCTCCGTGGTTATTTGGTGAACTCAGTATTCGGCTTGTCAGGAAAGAAATGACATTTTTCTTGCTTCTCCGCCTCTTTTTTCATGCCATCATCTTTCGTTCACATACTTTTTCCCCATGCTTTCTTGCTCTTGTTTTCTCTCTCTCTCTCTCTCTCTCTCCCTCTTTCTCTGGTTCTGTCTGTGCCTCCTGCTAACCTGCTCTTTCTCTCCCCCGTTCATTCCTTCTCCCTGTCTCTCTCTTTACCTCTCTCTCTCTTACCTCCTCTCTCTCTCTCTAATCGTTCTACTCTTTAATGCTTGTCTTATTTTATTCCACCTCCTTACTCTGTCTCTCTGTCACCATGTGACTAATCTCTCTCTCTCTCTCTCTCTCTCTCTCTCTCTCTCCGTCTCTCTTTCTCACTCTCTCTTTCTATGCCTCCCTCTCCTCTGAAAAGGATTGTATGCTCTCGTTGAAAGCTTTGTGGGGTCCTAAATGCTAAATGCCAGTCTGTCTCTGCCAGGCGCCCGCTTAGTGCTGGTCTCCTTGGTGATGAGACCAGCGATCAGGCCGTTTCGTGCCAGACACTGAGGGGTTTGTGATTGTGTGTGCACGTTTGTGTGTATGTGTGTGTGTATGTGTGTGTGTGTGTGTGTGTGTGAGTATGTGTGCACTGATCTGTACTGTATGTAAGAGAGAGAGAGAGAAGGGGCGAGCGAGGGACACGTACACACTGGCTCATTTTCATGTGAATGAATTATGTTTCCTGCCACTGTGTTTTCCGCCAAACAAGGGGCCCCCCTGTTCTCGCTGCCAGGACTCGGGGGGGGGGGGGGGGTGCCACAGCGGGCCGGTCCCAGCGCGGTGCGGTTCTGCACTGGCACATTTCACCAGGACTTTAGCTCCACGGACACTGCTGTTGGCCTCATTCTGATTCAATCCATCTGTACTGGTATCCCAACTTGTGGATCTGAACGGAGCCACAGTCAGCCGTGGAGGAATCACTACACCGGGAACTGGAGTGGCAGACTCCATGCCAAGAGATACAGGCTGTCATGTTTTATGACTGGTGCACATTTAAACATGTTTATAATATTATCCAGACTGTTTCTGAACGAGAAGGGGGTGTTAGGACTTCTTATTATGATGGTAAAGTGTGATGTAGGTCAGTGTGTGTGTGTGTGTGTGTAGTCCCCTATGTATTTGGGTATACTGAGGGCCTGCATGACTGAGTGTGAGTGCAGCTCACCGTATTATTGGATTATCTGTATGTGCTCCAGTGTATTATCTGTCCATAACTTCTAGTACATGTCTTTTACTGTGCTTGAACAGGTGAATTTCCCAGAGGGGTAATAAAGTCTATCTTGTACCACGGCAATCAAGCGCTGGCTGTGCTACTCGTTTGTAAAAAAGAGCTGAGCCCATTCTGTTTTCTGTAAATCAAATCTCAAGAGGTTTTTAACAACCAACGGAGGAGCAAAACTGCACTGCACCACGTAGGTGGCCTTTGCCATTATCATCACCTGCTCAGTAGTACTCCACAACAGGCTCAGTGTTTATTAGCAGCCCCCCAACCGCGGGGTGTGGGGTCTCTAGCTTGATGTTGGGGTATTGATCCAGCTGACAGAGACTAATTCTCTGGTACACAGGGCAAGAGTTGGAGGTCAGCCCTATGGTCTGGGTGCTCGGATCTCACTGGGACCAATTTAAAGGCCTGGATGGCCGAAGGTACTGTGGGGGTTTCAGCACGACCCCCTGTGGCTTTTGGGGGTTATGCTCACAACTTTAACCAAATCCAAGAGTGAAGCTCACATCACACCCGTTGTAGCCTGTTTGTTAGAATTGATTTAACGATTTTACGGATAACTTTTGAGGCACTGCATGGTCTGGCCCCCAGCTACATATCAGACCTTTTATCCCTCATCAGGCTGTGCACGGCCTCAGATCCTCAGGGAGGACGCCCCCGGCTGCTCCAAAGTCCAGGCTAAAGACAAAAGGTGACCGGGCTTTTGCCGTCGGAGCCCCGGGGCTTCGGACCACCAGGATAGCAAAATCAGTTTTATAAAGCACTTTTATGAACAAGCCCTTTTTATAATTGGCCCTTTTATTTTTGTTGTTCTACCTTGCATTCTGTTTTTATTCTTGCACCTGTGTCGTGTATTTTTCTATCTCATTTCCTCGTATTAAATTTGTATGTACCTTGATTTTATTTATTCACTTGTGCCGTGCAACATCATGGCATTTTGCTAACTGGACGAATAGCTGAATAGGACGTATGCTGCTGCTGTCAGAACCAACATATTCAGACAGATTCACTAACCCAGAAAATAGGCTCTCTGCTGCGTATGGCCTCATGTATTATGAACAACACAAGGGTATCTGTTATGTATTGTCTGTGGTCTCAACTCAGTGGTAGAGTTAAAGTAGAGGTTGGCTGAATGTCTGCAATGGGCTTTGACGTTGCCCTCCAGGAATTGGTAGAACTCTAAACATAAGGAATCAAAATCTGAATTAGCTCATAACACTTGTACTTATTTAACCTATATTATCCAGGATAAAGGCTCAATTAGCTCCATCTTACCCTCTGCTCCATCTTACCCTCCGCTCTGTACCACGAGCTGAGAGAGCACCGAAGCCGAAGAGTGGATTCACGTCTTGGCTTCCCTGTAGATTCAACTTTTTTTCAGTCCATGACTCAAATTGAGGCGAATCGGTCCGACTATGGAGCTGTGGCGCATTGAATCATACAAGTACCCTTGTCATGTGTAGGGGGGACACTTGAGAAACAGGCCCAACCTCCATTTTGGTTTCTGCCCTGCCATTTCACAAGGCATGCTGGAGAGAGAGCATTTGGAAGGCAATACTCTTCCTACCTCCACCTCCAGAAGGAATGCAAACCTCATCCAGGAAGTTGGCTCTACCAGCCTCATGCTCTAGTATTGTGTCTGTGCCAGACTGAAGGATTTGCCACTCTGAGGACTCATTTCCTTCACGGCTATTCCAATTAATACATGACAGGACAGCAGTCTGCTTGGTCATATGTGTATGTGTGTGTGTGTGTGTGTGTGTGTGTGTGTTCTATAAAGAAAGAGAGAGAAACAGACAGTATGTGTCTGTATGAGTGTGTCCAGATATGTGTGTACATGCATCTTGGCTTGCCTCTGAACAGAGTTACAACAGTCTTGGCACAGGACAAGCGTTTCTGTGTCATGTCTTTATTATCTTGGCTCAAAGGTGTTTGTGTGTGCATGTGTGTGTGTAGCTTTATTACCCATTATCTTGTCTTAATTGTGTATGTGTGTGGGTGTGCGTGTGCACGTCCGTTATCTTGGCTCATCGGACGTCTGTGCTCTCAGTTCACACTCACACCGGGTGAACTGACCTCTGGAGATGCTTCACTCCTCAACAGTAATGAAGAGTTTCTGGCGTGATCGTCTGGATTATACGATTATTCTGCCTTAGATCTGAGATTTGGTAGGTGGTTCTGAGGCGGCGCGTTGCTTTTTTTAAATGTCACGTTCGAGCGTAGTCATCTTACAACTTTCAAATGTTACATATTTTCTTTAATGAATGTCAGAAATATTGCAAATGTGAAACGTAGGATGAGATTAAGAAGATTAACCAGCTCCTGAAGTGTGCAGATTAAAATGGGAGTGCAGAGTTTACTTTTTCTTTTTTTTCCACTTTTTTTTAGGAATGGGCATTTCAACAAAATCACATTGCACAAGGAGCATTTGAGGAATTCTGTTCCTAAATGAGATGACCACAAATGCCAGTCCCTTCACAAAATGATTGATAATGCAACTTTAAAATAAATTCTGCTGCTTTTTAATGGTCAGTACTGTAAATAAATCTGGTTGACAAAAATACACTTTTACAGACCAGATACTCTATGTTTTAGGAATATCTTCAGGTACAAATTTTCCCCCAAAATGTGAATCCAGTGCCGTGGAACAGAATTCTTCATTTGTTTTATTCACGTGCAGATAAATTATATATAAACAATATTAAAAGGTCTGATCATCAATGATTAATAGTCTTTGTGCTGTAATGTAGGTTAGGGCCCAGGGGGCGAGTGAGCTGGAACATAAAACAAACAAATCATTCCCCATAAAGGAAAACATCTTTTAACACCCTATCCACTGTAGCCTGCATTGTAATGACCTGTATTCCCAATAACAAAGAGAGCCGACGATGAAAAACGATCAATGCGATGAAGTCATGAGGGGTTTTTGAAACTTGTGTGTGCAAATTTGTTTTCAGCGTTCTCAAGGACGGTGTGCCTTTTTGTTGAATACACGCACACACTCAAAGAAACTAATTAAGCCTTTCTGAAACAAACAACTTGATTAAGACTCAGGAGGGGAGAGAATCAGGTGTGAACACCTTGGGTCATGAAATCATGTGTTAACTTATGCCAAGGATTTTTTCTTTTAAAGATGCTGGTTTTAACAAAAGCTCCACATCCGGCGGGAGTTTCTCTGGGCATGTTATATCCAGCATTGTTGCTCACTACCTACCGATCATCTTCTGGCTGGGCGCACTAGTTGCAGAACCGAGCTTAGGTGTGCACCTCTGGGAGACATCTCTTTTTTTTTTCCCCTCAAGCTTAATTTGTTCCGGGTCCAGTGAGCAATTCTCTTCCCTTAGTATTTTTTTCCTTCATTGGCAAAGGCCTTTACCTCTACACCATCTCAGGGCACACAGCAGTGTTCTCTGCTCAGTCACATTTATTGGTCCCTGAATCACAATAGCAAATTAGAGATGTTTACATTCTTCCAGTACTTAGAAGTAGTAACAGCATGTTTTCAGATCAGACAACAGCATCACTGACCTTTGTTTATATCCCCTGAAGCTACTGAATGTTGCTACTGAATTGCAGCTTCTCAAGCTTGATCATGCTGTAGTCATGTGCCTGTTTGTGTGCCTGTGTGTGTGTGTGTGTGTCTGAGCAATGTGAGCATGAGTTCCTTACGTGGTAAAGTCACCAACAGATACAGATCTTCACTGAGGTGGTAAAACAGCCATAATAACCCATAATGTGCTGATACTGCCAAAGCTGCTTTTTCATTCTTTCTCTAATTGGGATACGACCCCTGTTAACTCACAGCATTTATTCCCCCGACTCACTTATTCACTTTCCAGTCATTCAATTTTGCATCTTGGCGTTTTAAAATTCCGATTCTCCCGAGCGCATCGGAAAATCAGCAGGATGCAGCCGAGAAACAGCAAATGAGCAGTGGGTATAAGTGACGGTACCAATTACCAACATTGGTAAACACACAGGCAGATGTTTGAACCAAGAACAAAGACGCACAGATGAACACAAACTGATGTCAGAGAACAAGAGAAAGGGCAAGGGGAGTCACGGGAGAGGTTTACGGAGAGGGAGGGTTGGTGATATGTGCCCGTCAACGGCTTTCGTTATACACTTGGACCGCGTGGCGAGGGGGGGGGGCTACAGCCGGGGTGCCTTGGTCTCCATGGAAACTGACATTCCCTTGAAGGTGCTTGGCAGCCAATTGTTGTGCTTGGGTAATGGTTCGAAATTCTCAGCAAAGTGCCTCGGAGGTTGAGATGAAATTCATACTGCTTGGCGTAGTCTCGCACGGTGAATAATCACATCGTTTTAGACAGACAGACAGAGAGGCGGATTAATGGCATTCAGACAGGGAAATATATATATATATATTATCGCCTGTTGCTTGGATATTAAATGTTTCTTTTAGCTCCATTGTTCCTGACCACCAGACGCTCTATGAATTACCACTTTTTCAGCCACAAAGAAGCACTTGGGCATTCCTGCAGTGATGTTCATTGAGCGCTCTTGTATTCTGGGTGAGAGAGACGTATCCAACCATGCTTCAGTGTTAGTTCTGCAACAGAGGTTCAGTATTGCTATGCTATTGAGAAGGTGTGCCATTTTCTTTAGGTCTCATATATATTTACTGTGAAATAAACAACCCATGTGCAATGCTTGTTCTCTGGGTAATTTTCTTTCTCTCTTACCCCTCCCTCCCTCCCTCCCGAGCCTTTCCCGTGATGCTTTGCTCCAGCAGACAGACCTATTTAAGTGAGAGTGGTCAGGCCCACGCTGCTTAACAACTGATGAAATGATTGCTCCCCTCTTTCTCTCCAAGTGCAGACCACTTTAGGGGTATGGCAGGTAGAATTAAGGCCTCGGCGGATGGCGCCTGTCAACGTCATCAATTCAATAGCAGCATCCAGGCGAAACGTCGGCCTCGCACCTCTGCTCCCGTCGCCAGCTCAGGCAGAAAATATGGAAGATTAACGCGCCTTTCCAGCACTTGTTTTTACCTTTATTTAAATGAATAGCAGTTCAGCTGGAATTGAGTTTGTAAATGCAGGTTGACTTGAAGAGGCAAGGCTGGTAAACCATTTTGGGGGTTTGGGGGTTGAAAATGGGGTTTTCAACTGAGCCACTGCACAACTACTATATACTTTGCCAAAATGATAAGCGCTCATCTCAGTGCAGTATGCTACTTGCATCGGTAACGATAAACAGTAATAGACAAACAAGTACCATAGGGAGAAATATGAATGCATTCATGATTGAAATAGACAGGGTTAGGCACACTAGGGATCTGGAGAGCTAAATGGGATGTGGTCCTGTGGTACATGTGTTTGTGTGCATTTGTGAGTGCGTGTTTTGTCTGCATGTATGCATGTGAACTCGGGTGTGTAGAGGAATGTGAGAGTGTTTGTGCGTGTGTGAATGTGTGCATAGATACGTGTGTGTGTTTGATGCTGGTTTATTTGCTGTTCTTTCTTCCTCGCTTTTTGTTATCCAAGATCAGGTTTGCATCCAAGGTGGAAACACACTAGAGAAGAATCTGGCCGATTTCCTTCCGAGAATTGGGCCGGCTCCCCGATCTAAGGCTTCGTCGGGACGAGTATCAGCAAGGATTCTATAATGTGAAGCATTACAGACTAAATCTGAAGCCTCCCGATCGACTCGCAAGCTGATTGGGGGGGGGGTGCCCCGATAATATCAAACATGTTTCATATTTACGATTCGATATTGGCGCGGGCACCTTTAGTGTGTGGGTATTTAGGAATAGCCAATGGGAGGCAAGAGGCGGGAGTTACAGAAAGTTGTGTTTGATTTGTTTCCCTCTATTGTTGTTTTGACTGAAGCTGTACAGGAATGTTCTTCATATGGTTTAGTGTGTGACCCCCCGGCCCGAACTCTGCCATCTAAAGTATTTTAACGGCGTGAGGCGAAAAAATCTAATCTGTCAGTATGTGTGTGATACAATGCGTTTTCAAGATCGGTTAGGATTTTAAAATGTGTCTAGTGTGTTGCAGGCGATGCATAGGATAAAGTAAAATATCACTGTTGTCTTTGAGAATTACTGTATGTTTTTCAAAAATTCACTCACTCGCCCAGGAATGTTTGAAACAATGGAGTATTAATAGGCTTCATGTATCCAATTTGATAATATTCAAAGCTCACACACTGAAGTTTAAGCATTTCAAACACATACTGTAGCTTAACAAAATGTCACTCATCAAGCCCCAGCCAGCGCTGGACCATCTGACTGAGCAGATACTGTTATCACAGAGCAGATATAGCAGGCATCTGTCAACAGATGTACAAACCAACTAAATGAGAAGTCGTTCATCCAGCAGATACGAGGCAGTTTGTTCCAGTGGAAGCCATTAATTGAGGGGAAATGTGGTTTGGGGATTTGGGGAGAAAATGTTGTTTTGGGAAATGTACTCTATTGGCAGTGTTGGTGGGCATGGTTTGGCACTGCATCTGCATTGAGGAGGCGTATAAAACATTCATTTCAATTCCCATTGAATCCATTATTTATCATGTATCAAAATGAAGATGCAAACGTATCTACAAAGTATTTTCTGTTATGCCAGCGAGTATTACCGAACCTCTCAGTGCAAAGCTGAAACAGGAAATCACATTTTATACTGTAGGAATGTATCGAATATGCCCTCTCAATGACCTCTGTAGCAGACTTTGTTGCATATTTAGAGCACTTTACATGGTACTAGTCAAATGTAACAGAAATGTCATGCTGGTGTGTGTTCAGCTTTGGGGAGAAATCGGATAGGTTGATTGCTGCCAGTCGTAATGACGACGGCAGTGACGATGATGATATTGGCGGACCGGTGGAAGCCAGTCGATGGTGGCACATCCGTCAGCCATCTGATCTGCCTGGCAGAGAGAGAGAGAGAGAGAGAGAGAGAGAGAGAGAGAGAGAGAGAGAGAGAGAGAGAGAGAGAGAGAGAGAGAGAGAGAGAGAGAGAGAGAGAGAGAGAGAGAGAGAGAGAGAGAGAGAGAGAGAGAATTAGTGTGTTTGCGTGCATGTGATATTGGGAACTAGTTGATGGTGACAGAAAGCTGTCCGATCTGCTTGGCATATGATGGCGCCTACTCACAGGGCAAGGTGATGATGCAAGGCTCCATTCCTGTTTGAAATCTGAATATGGATGTGAGTGTGTGTGTGTGTGTGTGCACATGTGTAAAGGATGTGCTCTTTGTACTTGTGTTTCTTCCGTGCACCGACACATGCATTTTGTTGAGTTTCTTGGTGGATACGGATCCATGCAATTATTTTATGTTCAGTTGCAGGGAAGGATTTAATTAACTGTCCCCTGTCACACAGGGATCGATATGTAATCAATAACACACACACAAGCACACACAGAATAGTCTATGTTTCCCATCCTAAAACTAATGCTGTGACTGAAATGTACTAACAATTAGTTGCTTTTGCAGGAAGGTAAAATACACGTCTTGAGTGACACGGCTCAATAGACAATTACAGAGGACTATTGAGAAAGTCTCCCACCATGAACTGAGCGCTGTGTGGGCTGTGTCTGCCTTTTGAGAGAAGGCAATGTTGATTCTTCCTTAAATGGCTTTTTCGTTACGGTCCCGAGTCAGAACTTGACAGTAAACATGTTTTCTTCTCGTTTCACAGGTTCAAGATTTGATCTGCACACAGGGAAAGGTAAATAGTGACGTTTTATTCCTTTAACCCATCTCCATATCTCATTTCTCGCTCTCCTCTTTTTCCTCTGTGTGCTTGAAGAGGCGGGATGATAGTACAAGCATTTGGCTGTATCTGTGGTTGTGTGTATTCAGGATGTGTGTAGATGGATGGAGGCATTATTGGAGAGATTTGTGTACCAGTTTCCTCACTGAACACACACGTACACACACACACAACACACACACACACACACACACACACACACACACACACACACACACACACACACACACACACACAGTTTAGTGCAGCAGTCTGTTGTCCTAATCACACTGAACATAAAATGTGGATTAGGGGTGTCAGAGCCTGCTTTATGGTATCAATCCTGATCACACAGACACACAAACACACACTCAAACATGCACGCACACACCTGCTGCGAAAACCACGCGACTAGTCAGGAAGGGAGGGAATCCCGTCGTGTTTATCTGCCATTACATCTCCACAGGACTGCCATCCAAAAAATGGCTAATGCTAGGTTAGCTACCTTTTAACTTTTTAGTTGATCTAATTAGCGACTGCACATTTCTAAAAAGGCCCCATGCTGTGTGTGTGTGTTTATGTGAAACTGTGTGTGCGCAATTGTGTGTCTAGCAGTGCATACTAGGGATGCAACGATTATAGATTTTGATGGGACGAATTATAGTCTGAGGAAAAATCACGGTTTCACGATTATTATGCATCAATTTATTTCACAACGAGTATTTCACGGCGATCTCACCCATGTTCTTATGTGTTTGACGCTACTGTTAGTAGATTGGGTAACTATGTTTCCCATACATCCTAGGGGGTGATTATGTTTTGTGGTCTGTGACAACTAGGAAGTGAAGTAATGTTGTTGAAATAAACGAAGGGTGATCTTTTAACTCTACAACAAGGAGTTGTCAGCGTGTTTCCCTAGCACACAACTTCCACAGTACCATAATGTCCCTTTTTTGAGAGTCAGAACAGAAATTTCGGTGTAGCTGAGTCTTTACGGTTACACAACCGTGCCGTTAATAGTGAAATCGGTTAATCGCTGCATCCCTAGTGCATACATGCATGTATGTGTAGCTAATGACTCAGCAGGACATCTGTTGCAGCGGACTGTAATAAGAACACCACTGGCGGCTGTGAAGGCAATCGAACGTTGGTGATCTAAAATCATTTTTGCCCTTTCAGTGCACCTGATCCAAGATCAGCAGTTCTACCCTGAGATAGTTTCTGCGTTGTTTAGACACTCATATCAATAGATGCTGTTAAATATGATCAATATGATGACAATTTCATGGAAGGGCATGGAAGTCCCGCCCCCACATCTTTCCTGCATTAGTATGACAGTGAAAGCCATGGTAGAATCCCCCCACCTGCATCTATCCTGGATTAGTCCTACAGTGGTCGCCATAAACCATTAGCATGTCAAATGAAACTTCCACAATGGCTACACGCGTGTCCTGGGTTTTGCCATCTAGAAAGTGGTTGATCCGGATGGTGATGGTGGGCCTAGATATCTTTTTGGTCTATTTCTGGCAGATGGAGTCTGTAACGGTTTATGTCTGCAGCCTTCCCTTAGTGGATCCCAGAGTATTTTAGTCCAGAATAATCCCCACCATCTGCTGTCTCCTCTACTACGTTATAGCACTCAGTATCTCTCTCTCTATTTGTTTCTATCACTCTCGATCCATTTCTATTGCGTTTTCTCTCTCTCTTTCTCTCCTCTCTCGCTTAATCTCTCAATCTCCACCACTTTCTTTCTCTGTCTCACACGCAATCCCAGTTCCTCTCTCTGATCTCTCCATCACTCCTTCTGGGTCTTTATTCTCTCCCTCTCACCTCCCTTTCTCTCCTCCATGATCTCTGTGACTTCCTCGCACTTCCTTTCATTCTCGCTTTACTTCTGTCTTGCCTTAAATCTCTCTTGATTTCTCTTTTTCCGTCTCCTCGCTTCTCTCTCCCACTCTATTCCTCTCTTTATCCCCCACACAGCCACCCTTACCCCTCCCAAGGCCTGTCCAATCCTAATCTGGGCTGTTCCTTCCTTAAACACAGACTCCAGCTTCCTGGGCTTCGATTTGAAGACTAAAATCTTCCCCAATATGAATGTGAGGATTACTTAAGCAGCGATTTTCAAACTATTCCTCCTGGGAGCCACATTTACAACCACATTTTTTTCTGAAGATCCAAAATTTGATTGTGCAGTCTACAACATTTTGTCCTATTTTTAGGCTGCTAGTTTATTCAGACATCTTTGCACGGCAAGGACTTGGCAGTTTATAACATAGCCATTAGCACTGCATAACTATTTCCTAAGAATACTGTAAAGACCCAGGGTGGCCTAGTGGTCAGAGAGCCCGTCCTTCACCGTGGCGACTTGGGTTGCAAATATCCACCCTGCTGAAGTGTCTTTGAGCAAGACTCAAAGGAGCACCGGACCTTACTGCAACCCATATTTCATGGAAAACATTCTAATATTATATGCATCTGCCTGTTGCTTGATAAAACCGCTGAACTTTCTGAATCTGTTGAATTGGATAAAAGATGAAGAAAACCATTTTGACATTTTGTGGTAGTTCAAAGGTTAGAGAGGTGGGACTTGCCTGGAATACCACCCCTCCCCGCCCCTACTCTATTTTCCCAGGCTGTTAATCTACGACATTCAGTTTGCACGGACACAGATTGTTGCCAATGTAAATATAAATGTACAGATCATTGATGATGAGACCGCCCTTTGACATGAGCATCTCCGCAATGACAACAATGACTAGTCAAACAGGTAAGACTACAGCAGTTGTCAGTTGTAACAGCACACTGCTGGATTAACAATGACTCTGAATGGATTAGTGTGTGTTTGTGTGTGTCTATGCGTGAGAAAGAGAGAGAGAGTCAGACAGAAATCTGACTGTGAATGACTGTGACTCCTGTGTCGGGGGCAAGTGGGTATTTGATAAAGCCGGATACCTTAAACAGATACTGA
The DNA here is from genome assembly GCA_034670405.1 of Hoplostethus atlanticus. Lineage (NCBI taxonomy): Eukaryota > Metazoa > Chordata > Actinopteri > Trachichthyiformes > Trachichthyidae > Hoplostethus > Hoplostethus atlanticus. Next base: position 596,792 of record JAXDDX010000025.1, read on the forward strand.
TAATACCCGTAGATCATCACATTTTGGCTTGACATCACACGCACACACGCACTCATATCATATCATCGTCATCTAACCCAAATCCATTACCAATAGGACACACAACCTCCCCTCTCTCGATGTCCTCCTCCGTTTCTCCTCTTCGCCTGTGAGTTTGTCTGAAATTATATGATTACACTCAGAGAGGGAGGAGCCACCAGATTAAGCATGAGGTACCCATGGCCCATCTGGGTACTGGCGCGGTACAGCTAACTAGCTAGCGGCTAGTGTTGCAACCAGCCTCTCTTCATGCGCATCAGCATGACAAAGTTATTCATTCTCACCATTTTGCAGTCTGCTGAGAGCAGAGGCAGCCAATTATGTGAAAGCCGATAAAGCTAACCTCACCCTAACCTGAAGCTAACCCAGAAAATACAGTTGTAGTGGGTCACACATAGAGGTTGTTTTGCCAGCATTGGCAGTTTGATGCCCTATGGGGTCACGCATACTATAGCAAACGTTGATGTTCATTGAAATATTGTCTTGCGTGGTTCTTTGGGTCAGTGAGATTATGCGTGTGTGTGTGTGTGTGTGTGTGTGTGTGTGTGCGCGTGTGTGTGTGTGTGCGTGTGTGTGTGTGTGTATATCTACGCGTGCACGTGTGATTTCCAGCCAGACCATTTATGCTGAATACACATGCCTTTCTGCTATTGTAAATTGCTGTGAATTGCTGTGAATGGCTACTTATTATCATCTCCCTATAAGTCCAATATTAAAATCTGCCATGATGTCATTCTTCTGAAGCTCTTTCATCCTCATTGCAGTAATGCGTCTCGTGGATTACTGTATTAGAACATCATCTAGCGGTCTGAGAATGTCGGTAATGAATGCAAGACATACAATCTGCTTGACTGTTCAAAATGGTCTTAATTGAAATGCTGAAAAGACAGCTCCGGCTAATCAGCTTAGAGATGTAGTCCACAGTTGACAGATAATAAAGAGGATCGTACTGTTGAAGAGTCTATTACCACCCAGCTCTAATCAGATCTGACGACAATGAAGAAATGGGGGGGGGGGGGGGGGGTTAAAGAAAGAGACAGAGAGAGCAAGTGAGAGACTGAGAAAGAGAGTGAGAGATGAGGTGATTCCTATTCAGACAGTGTTATCCCAAACCATCGCTATGCCACTGAGCACCTTGTCTTCCTTCCAAATGGTTCGAAGTTCAAAGAAGTCTCGACAGCCTGAGAGGGCTCTACTGTACGTACAGGAAATAATGGGGGGTAACAGGAGGTAACCGGAAGGGTTTTACCAACAGAGACGATGAAGGAAAGAAAGAATGAAAGGAGGAGACGAGAAAGAAAACAGACAAATGTACTTTGATGTAAAATGAAAGGAAATGACAAAAACCTTGATGTTAAATGGAAGGGATATAAAGAAAACAAGATATAAGTCAAATTTTGCCCTCCGCATTTCTTTTTTTTGTTTGTTGTACGTGTAAGATTTTCAGTTTGGTGTATTATGGTACAATTTAATTGTATTTGAGGAGGATAAACAGGCTTAACCATGCCTACATATTCCATAACAGCCTGGACTGTACACCAATTTTTCAAGGAGCGGCATGGGGAGAAACCAGGAGACAAAAGAGCCCGTGTTGTGTCCTGAAGATGTTGGGTTTTCTAGCATGCTTTGCGCTACACTGAGCACTAGACACCCCTCTATACCGATAGATGTAGTCAACAAGAGGGAGCGCCCACAAAAGCATCATATCTGCTCCTCCATATCTGCTATCCCCGCGGCGGCAAACAACGTTGGGCGACCATAGCTTGCTGTGAAACTTGGTAGCGTTTTATATTGGACTGGATTTGATCTTCTGGACAGGAAAAGATGCCTTGATCTTTGTGTTGTGGAAAAACACCCCTACAAAAAACAGTGTGCCTTCAGGGACCTATAGCTTTTCATGTTCTCCTTTATGTACGTCCCTGTTAAAACATAATGGTGAGTGTGCTGTCATTCAAGAGAGGAGAGGACTACAGAATAGCCTAGCATACTTTTGATCGCACTATATTTATGTTTTTTTAAAGGTTAGGGTTATGGTTAAATCTAACTAAGCACCACAAACTCATCTGATATATTGCCTCACATATGCCAGATAACATACACATACTACATATACAGCTCATGTATAGTCATGTGAGTGCCTCCATACCAGGACATTCAATCAGATGACAGAAGGGGCGTGGACAAAAAAGGGTCATGCAGGCAGGAGAGGAGCCTAGCAATAGTAGTCAAATAGACACATCTGAGCACGCCTGTCCCTTGCTCGGTGGCTGGTTGCAGCAAAAAAAGTGATTGTCTCACAGAAAGCATAGCAAAGTGTATACATTTACACAGACATGAATGTTTATCTTGTGTCATATTTGTCAAGTTAGCGTAGCTTAGCCAGTTGAAGGGACCTTCTCGGTCCAACTGGTGTCTTTTCTTTCGCCTCTGTCTGCCCAGTGATATCTTCTCCTGGAAGCTGCCTGACTCACAGCTGCAGCTCGGTTTTGCCTCCTTTGCAAACTCCCCTCAGCAGAGTGTTGTGGTTCATACAAGAATGGCTGAAGTGGGGACGCCGAGAAAATGTAGATGAAAATGTGGTTGTCCATTATGACAGTGGCATTCCTCACTGCAGGCACAGTTACCTCAGCTTTTGGAAATAAGCAGATATCACTAGCTAACTGGCTAATATGCTAAGGTTAGCATTTTGCAACAAGCCAGAGGGAAGGCGTAGAGCCAACAGAGTTTTAATATCACCATGCTAGGATTCATGATGCAATTTTGATGTAGCAAATCCTGAAACTCAAACTTATAACTCATATTATAAAAGTTTGAGCACACTTGCTTTAGGGAGAAATAAAAAAAAAAGATTTGGTCCTGTATTTAGCAGTGACATTGGATCTTGTAGGAAAGGGGAGTTAGGTGAGGGCAAGTATGTCAGAGGGGGTTATTGGTCTTGCAGACAAAGATCCATGGCCTTCTGTTAAACAAGTTTTATTGATAGGACAAAGAATCTTACAAGTAAAGGCTCCTGTAAAAGTAACAGGGTTTTTGAGTGTAGACTATTTTATTTCCAACAGTAAATACATCACAGAGGAGTTGAATGTCGCTCTTTGTTGTTGTCTCGATGTGTCCTGGGAGATTGGCTCTGCAGTAAGTACAGTTAACAGTAGATCCAGGCTTCAGTCGTAGGATTACACGGCACAGGACAACTCTCTCCGGACACTCACCTCTCTCTCTCTCTCTCACTCTCTCACTTTCACTCTTTCTGACCTTCCAAAACCCCTCCACTCGCATGGACAGCCTCACACACACTCAGACACACACAGTTTCCCATTATGGCCCTCTGTTTATGAGACAGACAGACAGTATGAGTGGAATGATACAGGACACACTAGCAAGCAGCTCCCCGCTGTACTAACACAAGGCTATCACAGGGTGCCCAGACATCTGATTTATTACCTTAGTGTATACCAATAACCTCCCCCTATTGGAATTGATTTGTTACCTCATATAGCCTAAAGTTTGCTTGGCAATTCTGTAGAATGTATTTCTAATCCAATTAAAGTTGAAAGTTGAAACACACACCGCTTGGAATTAACAGTGCATGCCGCTTAGTTATTGAGAGGCCCAATGTGCTCAGATGTCCCATTTAAATTAACCTGTCCTTGCAGTGACTGTCCTCACAGTTGGCACTGTAGCTGCATTAATACAGGAGCTCCTAACTAGTGTATTTACGTGCACTCAGTATTCCAGATGACACTCATATCCCCCTGTTCTTATATGGGATAGGCTGTTCATCTTGATATCCTGCTCCAGAGTATCTCTGCAAAGATATAAATCACTACAATATTCTGTAGTCTGCTCACACAGACTACAGAAACCAAGCAACCAAGTAAGTAAGTGGAATAAGTTTTCTATTCTATTCTATTCTCCCAATGATGTAGCTACCAGATTACATCACCTCCCCCTCCCTTGCCCCCCAGCCAGGGATACCGTGTCTCGTATTATGCAAGGTGGGTAGATGCCAGCAAAGGGAAAGGAGGGGCAGAACAAGTCCCACTCCTCATTATCGTTAATAACAGTATCATTAATCATCGCACCGACACAGGTGCCCACGTTTCTGATGCCTACAGCATATAAACGGTGGGCTGGGTATGCTGAGGTTCAAAGAGTAGTGCCAGTAGGGTACCACTTATTATTATATAGGCCATGACAAAATGACAGCAGCCATGTTTCCTCAACATTCAATGACTGTGGTACCAGCACTGACAAAGATTTATTTTTGCTTGGAACATGTCACCTGTCTTAAGAAAGGAAGGAAGTAAGGAAGGAAGGAAGGAAATGAATTGAGGGTTCGAGGACTCGTCAGGCCATGCTAGCCGACAGAGTTGGTGAATCTTGACCTTGTGAGCCTCACTCTAGCAGTACAGCAGTGACATTATTATACTGTCTCTTTATACACCTGTGTAGTCACCATATGCACTGAGGGATCATTATATCATTGCTGAGGTTTCATACAGCCAATGAACTGTTCAAAGTTTGCACCAGTCGTCTATTAGTTGTGAGACAGTGAACAAGTGGTTCTATAGATGAGGCGTAGTGGGTTTTAACATTGTTTAAGCACGAGCCAGTAGGTGGCTTATACGCATGGTGAATTAAAGAAAGTATAATTGGGAGGGTAGATTTCTATCATATCATGCTTAAGTAAGCGCAGGAGTCATTTTCTTGGCTGTGGATTGTGGTGCATATGAGGGGCGCGCTGATTCAGAGATATATCTTTTATTGGCTGACATTTCCTGTGGCCCCAGAGCTAAAACTTATTACACATGTGCATAAAACAATTATTCCTTGGGTGGGAAGAAAACAAGCTGCTCATGTAAACTGGTCAGTTTTCAAAAGCCAGTGGCAGTAGATTTTCATTTCAAAATGACAATGCAATGAAATTACGATCATTTTGGTTCGATTAGGTTTTTTTTGAAGGCGGCCCGTTTTCACAGGAGGGGTCCTCTCAATGCTTGCCCACCCCAAGGTTTGGAAAACATTGTTTAGAGTGTGAGGTAGAGAGGGTGAGGTTAAGGTGAGGTGTATCCCCAAGGCTCAGGGTGTGTTTAGCATCTCGCGGCTAATTTAGAATGTGCCGTGTCGGAGTAATAGGAGCTGAGTACAAACCCCTGACACGTATCCACACACACACACACACACACACACACACACACACAACCTGACACTACACTACACACATGACCCATGTGTGGATGGAGCAAAGAGGAGATAAAGAATGGGTCTTTGGGGGAGGCAAAATGCAGCATTAGAAATGGACAGGGGAAGAGAGGAGTTAAAAGTTTGGCTGTGACTGACAGAAAGAGGAAGGCAAGGAGTGCAAGGCAGAGAGGAGGAAGGAAAAGGAAGGAGGGGAGAGGAGGAGCAGCTGTCTTTAGAAGTCTGTCTGTATAGGCTTGAAGACTGAAACTCACAAGTCCCTGAAGTGGCAACACTGTGGACCTACACTTTCCCAACCTGGGCGTTGGCATGATATGAAAATAGGGAATGAAGAATAATATCTGGCATTATATTGTAATGAAAGAACGACTTTGATTTCTTTGACTACTACTACATTTTCATGGCCTTAACATGTTGGGGTCATGGGGTTTCTTGTGCGAGGGACGGGTCCATTTTATTCCAAAGTTGTGAAAGTGCTGTGACTTTTATCTACTCGGCGCTCTTTACTTGAATTGCAAAATTACACGGTCCTCTATGTGCTGAGGAAATTTCATGATCCGGCTGCCTATGAGACCCATTCAAAACCCATAATTGCATAATTTCAGAAATACAAGGGGCGACAAGGGGAAAATGAGCCAGTTTCCTCATTGATTGACCTTTTGGAAATAAAAGGTTTTTATCTGACAGAAGTGATGTCCTTCAGTCAAAACTCACAAAGGGTAACATGATCTATACCGCAACCACCTGGAGTGATTGTCATAATTACAACGGTCATGATGAGGGCCTGGCTGAAGCACGTATTGATTTTGCTCAGGCCGTAGTGTCTGTTGGCATATGAGTTGATGACTACATCGGCATTGAGGGCTAGCAGTGTAGCACCAGTGGGACACGCAAAAAAGACCTGCGGCCTATCCGTCTTATTCCTGACCCGGGCCTGCTTTGATTCCTTTTCCCTGCCAGCTTCCCCCTGCCTGTGTGGCGGTCTGTCACGCGATGCTCTGTCAAATTCTATGTGAAGAGGGCTGATATCTAACACACACACGTGCACTCAAACACACACACACACACACGCCCAGATTTCTGCACCATTGATTATGGGACTATTTGTTTTGGCGGTGATTTGGACCATGTCGTGGTGCTCATGCTTTATGCATCAAATATGGTACTGTTGGCTGCACTGCACAGCGGGAGAAAAGCAATAAGCATTTGCTATCATCCGTTATTCTGGGGAAATTAAAGGATAGTAATATGCCTGCAGAGCCCAGGCCGATGGATAACAGTGGTTCCCAGTTATTGTTTTTTTGATAACAGCACTTTCCGACACTATTCCAATTGGTGTTGTTATCTCCTCGCAGGTTTGGAGATGGCAGTGTGTCAGCGTCATTATCAGATATATCGATGGAATATTCTGTTTCAAATCTAGCAATACAACCCCCTCCTTGAATATCAATGTGAATAACAGAATTTTGAGGTTCCTTTTTTTCCTTTTTTTTTTTTCCAGACATTCCCTTGGATGTCATATCTGAAGTTATCTGCTGGGGAAGAATTCATTACTCAGCATGGCAGCTATCTAATGTTACATAAAATACCTCCTCCTCATTTTTTTTAGGTGAAGGCCACTGGATATATTTTATTTACACCAGTGTGAATTATTCAGGGGAATGTTTCTTGATGTAGCTGGCTAGCTAACTGTCTCCCATCTATGAGTGGTTGAGTTATTCTAATGATCCCCCTCTCCCCCATATGGATTAGCGTGAGCCTGCAGGCTCTACCACAGCTACTCATCAGAGGGGCGGTGGATGGAGAGGGCCGGGGTGATTCTGTCTCAGTACAAAGCTGCTGCCTCAGTTGGAGGAGCGAGACGTGACCGCCCAAATCACTCTCCCAATTTAACTCCCCAGGTCTGTGTGTGACCTTGTGTGTGTGTGTTGGGGGGGCACAGCTTCATGTAAGGGTGTATGTATGTGTGTGTGAGTGCATGTGTATGTGTGTATGTCCTGCACTCTTCTCAATGCAAATCTCTCTTGTCTCCCTCTTTCTTTCTTTTCTTTTTGCAGAGTAATCTCTCCCCTGCTTTTTTTTTTCATCGTCCACACACTAACTCCTTTTTCATTCTGCCACCTTTTTTCTCCCATCTTTTCACTCCTTCCCCCTCTCCCTCTCTCTCTTTCTCCCTCCATCTTTCTCCCTCCCTTCATCTCTTCTTTGAAGTGACCACAAGGCAAACCTTTGTTTAAGGAGTTTCATGAACTGATGTCAGGAATGCTGTTTTTTGTGTGTGTGTGTGTGTGTGTGTGTGTGTGTGTGTGTGTGTGTGTGGTTGTGAGGAAGGCATATTTGTTACTAACTGATCTTTGTGCAAGGGAGCTCGACCTGTCAGAGCTGACATGACGTTCAAACAATCTCCACTTCAGACTGTGGTGTTGTCAGGAAATGCAGTTTTTTTTCAGTGTAGGACAGGATTCAGCAGAAATCTTTTTTCTTTTTTCTTTTTTTGTTTGACAAACTCACTTTTGTCTTGTGTCTTCTAAAAGTTGAACAATTTTCAGACTGGCCAGCTGCAACTGGGTCTCCAAAAACAGCAGTCACCAGTCGCTCAGCACAGGCCTCTTTCCCTCTCCCCCCTCGCTCCTCTCTCCGAGCCTCCAAGACTCCCTCCCTGTTTTCTCTGATCTTATGAACATCAATCCCTCGTTCCTCATAGCAAAAAAAGGGGGATGAGAGATGACAAAAACGAGATGACAGATTACCTTCTATATATAGAGTCAGTCTCATGCCGCTTCTCTTATTCATCTTTTCCCAGCGCCCCCAAGCTATTGGACACACCTTTTGGTTTTGCGACTGCCGATGCAAATAGACCCTCTCCCCCATCTCAGTGCTCTCAAAATTCAATGGCGCGTGCCACACATTCACAGGTTCACAATAAGGTTGGTGATCACAGGTTTTCTGTCATGGAGAGGGAATTTGTGTTGAAAAAAGCCCAATGAAATGATTCATGCTTTTGATGTTATTTGATTTCACTTTGGAATATGTTATACTGTGGGTTTGAATCTGAGGCACAAGAGCAGCAGGGGAAGAATCACAGTTCACCCATGATAAAATAGTCTGATAATTGTCCCCATGCATGCTGTAAACACTTACTGCCTGTGGCTCCAGCACTCATAGTAACACACTTATCTGTCTGGGGAGAGACAGATTACCATGGTCCCTCATGTAATATCCTTCTCTTCCTCCTGTCCATTTGTCTGCTAAGTGTTCCTATAGACTGTGTCATACAGCAGATTTATGCTCTCCTGGCTCTGGGCGACAATATTGTAAAGTATGGATTAGAACTACACTGAAAGGCCAGGGATAATCTCACTCTCTTGCTTTTTTTCTGTCACATTCACTTTTCATTCTCACTCTCTTGTGCTTTTTCCTCACACTCTCTGTCTCTCTCTCTCTCTGTTTCCCATTTTTGCAGTAAATTATCAGTAAATCATTGGATTCTCCTATCTAGGATTTCGCCCCCGTTGAGAAGATTCATCATTTATATTACAGAAACAATACGGCTGGTCTCTGTTCTTATCATTACCTTCAAAGTGGAAGTTCATCTTTTTCAGCCACCAGCATTCTGCATTAATATATCCACATGTAGTGAAGTGTGTATTCATCAGCATAGCTTAACACAGCCTACTTTATTACCATCTCAATCAGTTGTGACAGTAGACAGAGGTACAGAAAAGACATCAGGGATTCTAAAATTCTCATATTTCGCCAAAACTCAAAAATCAAGTTTCAAGTTGTTGTAAGAGATTTCCTAAACCGCAACTCTTCAATGGTCTTTTTCTATTTGTAAGAATGTTCAAATGACACAGTGTATTAACAATTTAAAATATGTTCCTAATGAAATGCATTGTCACAAATGGAAAGTGGGTTGTTATGGCTGATAAGAGGCTTAAATTTCCCAAAACACTGTGTGACAACCACATGCACGCACGCATGCACACACACACACATGCACACACACACATGCACACACACACACATACACATATGTCCATGCACATACATACACACTCCACATCCGGTTTGTCTCTTTAGATGAGAAGAGGAAGAAGAACATGGGCTTTTAGGAATAGGTCATACACTACAGTATGATTAGGATCTGGGCTGGTGTGTGTGTGTGTGTGTGTGTGTGTGTGTGTGTGTGTGTGTGTGTGTGTGTGTGTGTGTGTGTGTGTACATTCAAGCCTTTTGGCAGTGGACTTAGCACTTTTCTGGCCCGGGATTTTTAGTAGGCTACAGGAGTAATCCAAGCTGTACTGCACAAGATATAGGGAGACGACAACTTTGTACTCTACTCTTTCCTCAATATTCAATATTTGAGTACAGTATAACAAATGCTACTTGGAACACTCAGTGTGTTTCTACAACTGAAAGAAACCATGTACAGTATATAACATATAGATCCAACAAAAACATGACATATTAAATGTGAAAAATTGAGATTAAAGTGTTAAACACAAGCAAACAGACAAATAAACAAATGGTTTTGTTTACTTCCTGGACCCAGAGACCTTTAGTAAATGTTCCTGTATGTGTTTCTGGCACAATATTCAAGGGCCTATATACACTGACGCTTTTGTACAACTTATGCAGATGTGTACAAGCCTCGCCTCACTGCATATCACACAGCATATTTATTCATTAAAAATATTTCATCTCTCTCTTTCTTCCTCGCCCACTTTCATCTTCTCTCTCGCTCATCAACATATCATCAGGATATTACTGTGTAGTTATTCCTTTATGTGTCATTCGCTCATCACACTGCCTTTATGTAGCCTAATCAGAGAGAGAGAGAGAGAGAGACCGACCTCCCCTGGGATATAATTTATGTTATCTCATATTTACATCAAACCCAAAGGTAAGGTCCTGCTCTTTCCCAGTCCGCCTCTCTACCTCCAAATTCTAGACATGAATAAAGATTCTACATTTCCAATTGGAATTTTTTTTTCCCCTTGTACTTCTTTTTTCATTGGAACACAAGAATATGTGCCAGCAAGGGCAGTGAGAGACAAATTGGAGGAATGAAACTATTTCTTTTCATGCTCAGAGGAGAAGGAGAGCTCTGTTAGCCTAGCTGACATTCCACTTAATTTGATTCATTATGGCGTGGTGACGCCGTCGTCGCCACATGCAGGGAAGTGGGCCAGTAGAAGAAGCCGGGAATGTCCCGGTGGACAATACAGCTACCATGGTACAAAGAAAGACGAATCCAGCCCAACCAGTATAGCTTTTTGTGAGGTCTAACCTGGCTAAAGCCTGAAATAGTGAATGATTTTCTAATATTACATTACCAATGCCAGTATTTTGAACAACATTGTTGAGCCTGGAACCAAATCAAGTGTGAGCAAGTACATTAGAAATTCAGTCTGACCAGAACCAAGCCCATCAGGTGCAGTGGTGACCTGCCAAGCTCGAGCAGAACCACAGAGTGATGCTGTGAAGAACAACATGGGTTCTACAGTAGAACTCTGGAATGCCCATTCAGAGAACAACATGGGTTCTACAGTAAGACTCTGGAATGCCCATTCAGTGAACAACATGGGTTCTACAGTAGAACTCTGGAATGCCCCTCTAGAGAACAACATGGGTTCTACAGTAGAACTCTGGAATGCCCATTCAGAGAACAACATGGGTTCTACAGTATAACTCTGGAATGCCCATTCAGAGAACAACATAGGTTCTACAGTAGAACTCTGGAATGCCCATTCAGAGAACATCATTGGTTCTACAGTAGAAATCTGGAATGTCCATTCAGAGAACAACATGGGTTCTACAGTAGAACTCTAGAATGCCCCTCTAGAGAACAACATGGGTTCTACAGTAGAACTCTGGAGTGTCCATTCAGAGAACAACATGGGTTTTACAGTAGAACTCTGGAATGCCCATTCAGAGAACATCATTGGTTCTACAGTAGAAATCTGGAATGTCCATTCAGAGAACAACATGGGTTCTACAGTAGAACTCTAGAATGCCCCTCTAGAGAACAACATGGGTTCTACAGTAGAACTCTGGAATGTCCATTCAGAGAACAACATGGGTTCTACAGTAGAACTCTAGAATGCCCCTCTAGAGAACAACATGGGTTCTACAGTAGAACTCTAGAATGCCCCTCTAGAGAACAACATGGGTTCTACAGTAGAACTAGTGTCCATTCAGAGAACAACATGGGTTCTACAGTAGAACTCTAGAATGCCCCTCTAGAGAACAACATGGGTTCAACAATAGAGCATTTGGATTGCTGCCTCAAAGAAAAGTGTTGTTTCCTCACTATAGTCCTGGAAAGTTAATCATGCAGATTTAACATGGCTCACTTGAGTGACATGCTGAATAGAAAATAATAAATGTTCTGTTAGGGAACCTCAGTCTGCAAATTTCCAGGTTTTCCGCCTCAGACAATGTGTTCACTGGGAGATGACAGAGCAGTACAACAATATGGTTGTCATATCACTGACATATGAATGGACTCAGATGGAGACCAAAGCGCAATCTGTGTGACGGCTGTTGCATGACTCATGTGCATACAGTATGAGGAACTGGTGGTTTTGGCCAGTACGAGTTGCTCACTTACACTGTTGTGGTTCAAATATGTGCAGAGTAAGGATGATTCATGTGACAGAAACCTTCATGTGCTCTTTCTATGCCACCTTTCAGTTTTTATTTTGATTAGTGGATCTGTATTTCGTTTGTACGCAGCAAACAACAACACCTAGTCTCATATTCAGTCATGAAATCTTATTTAAAAAATAAAATAAATGAAATATAATGCCACTTGTTTCAGTATTTTTCTAGGAACAAATATCTTGAATCAAGGCAGAACAAAGTAGCTCACTCCACTAGCATCAAGAAAATGGCATTTGATTAAGATTTCTTCCCTTGTTTTAAAAAAAAATAGGATTTTACGACTCAATACTAATAAGAATTTGATTAACACACTAAACAAAGCCCCGCTCATTGCTCTCTCTATGTTGTTGACAAAAATGATTTAATTTCATTATTGTTATTCAGAACAGGTAAAAAGCTGGCTATTATTGTTTTGGTTCGCTATTTGTTCTCTACGCTAGATGTAATGTCAATAATGATGATTTACACGCATATAGTCTCTTTGTACATACGGATCCTCACTGACAAATGTCTTAAGGGAAACAATGGAGAATGGAGCATTCTTTCAGCCTAGTCCATTTTTCACTGTCACATCCAACTGACTTCCTTCCCTGTGCTGATGCTTTCTTCCTTAAAGATTTAGAGACACAGGGCTACAATTGTGAACTGACAAGCCATATATCCTGCAAGGCATTCAAACAAGGATACATTTGAGTTGTGATAAATAGTCTAATAGAGTTTGCCTGTACTGGTCTGTCCCACTTCAAAAAGGTTTTCAGGGGGAGGATGGACTTCAGCCATATACTGAATTTTAAATGTTATTTTGCAAGACATTCTAGCCAAAAAGTACCACCTTATGAAGTTGAGTGGGTGCTTTTCTTTATCAAAGTGTCAGTGCCTCTTTGTGTCCAACATCTTGTGTCAGATCTCTCTAAAGCCCATTCTTCTGAGTTCCATTTTTCCAAAGACGGAGACACCAACACCACCTGCTAGGCAAGACTGGCTTTGTAGAGAAAATCATCCCTTTCACTGTGTACTGTACCACAGTTTCACTACTCCGTCTCTCAAGCAAGTACCCACCTTAAGCCCTTTTCCTAGGCTTAAGGAGAGTGTTCTGACTGCCTTGCCTACTTCTTTATTCCTAATACGCTGGAGCGTAAATTGTGGTGAAAAAAAAGAGTATGGGAAGAGGATAGAAGTAGCACAGAGCCTCTAGACGGACCTAATTCTGTGCTGGAGAAAGAGCGTTATGATTGGCGTGCAGAGACGACATTCATTCATCATGTCACGCTTCCATACGCCGCCACAAGTGATTTTAAACCTAACCATCTACCGACCTCCTCTCCCCTTCCCTAGCCTTCCTCGGCTATAAATCATCTTCTAGCCACAGGGCACTGGGGCGCGGAGCAAGGTGACACTCCAACCTGCTAGAAACGCCGCTGGAGGTAGGAAGTAGAGAGGGAGTGGAGAGAGAGAGGGGAGAGTAAGAGAAATAGAGAGAACCAGAGAAAGAGAGAGAGAGGGGGGCAATAGGTCGAGAGCAGGCAGGCAAGAGAAAGAGGAGAGAATGAAAGAGAGAGTGTGTATCTATCCGCTAGCGTGTCACAGTGGGAGGGCGATCTTTGATGTAAACTCTATTAGTATTAGCTGTGTGGAGACACAGTGCAGACGTGATTGAAACGCTGTGGGGTTCACTGTGCCTTGGAAAGTGTAGAACCTAGCTCGACATGCAGACACATGTAGACACAGTGCAAGATTTTATTCTTGGTACTCCTCCTGGTAATATGTCGTGGCTAGACTGGCTACATGAAGGCATCAAGGGGAACTGGTGTAACAATATATATATATAACATGTCTCCTTGGGTTCTTGGGGTTATGATTTCTAATCCCATCCTCATCCTTGATGAGGTTGTAGCATAGGAGGAGATGGAGCTTCAAGCTTTCCAAACATGGGGTTTGGGCTTCATGTGGGGCCCCTCGTGTGAAAATGGGGTCCCAAGAACAGAATAATCAGGGAAGGGAACTGTTTTCTTCATGAAAGGCTTACTGATTGGTTAATTAGGCTGTGTACTTGCTTGTACTCTGTGCCTGCCACACGAGGACATCAGTTTCCTCTTGGGAGAAGCTTTTGTGGCAGAGCCGCTCCAGACTGTTCTCTTCCATCACCGAATTGTCAGAGCGCCTTGGCGCACAGCGTGCTGCTTTGAAAGGGAAAGGAAAAGAGGGGATTTCACTGATGATTGAAGCCAGACTCACCACACCTATTGATGATATATTCCTCCTAGTCCAACCCTGTTTCCAACTGTGCCTCAGGTGCCCAGTGCGCTTCTAGCCCGAAATTACCAAAAATCTGTTGCTACGCCCGGCGAAAATAAAGCCCTTAGTTGTCATTGGCAAGCTCACCACACACATTTTAAATATTTGGCACAATGTCAGGTGTTTCAAACAATGTGGTTGCAGGAATTTTCCTACCTCAGTCTGGTGTTGCCTACTAAAAAGAATGTGAACTCACATCAGAGAATATTCAGAATATCAAGTTTCAGAAGTGACGAATCGTTATACTATGCAAGAAATTCACTTGTGAGGAACATTTCAGCCCATTTTATTTGCCCATAACAATTCCAGTGATTTATACTAACTTCATGCATCATCTCTCAAGTGTAATGAGCCTGTGCAAGTGGGAGCACAAGGTTATGATAGCAGCTTTACAGGGGGTTGGTTCACTTAACCTGGACGTCATTGGCTCTTATCATCGGCTCTTATTTCATGCAAGATGCTGTAGACAGAAAATCAAATGTCATTGAATGAATCACCAACTCTGGTTTAATGAACCTTGTGTATTGGAGTAGAGAAGGCAACGTGACTTTTTATTGCTTGTGTCCTACTGTCTCATTCAAAAACAGACACCATTTACACATATTTATCAGTCCTCAAGTGAAATGAAGCAGGCAAGCTGGAAGCAATGCTATGAGATTGACCCAGCAGTAGGTTCAGTGGGTAAGGTTGAATACCGCCATCATTTTATTTCTTAGGCTATGAAAGAGAAGCAGAGGCGGGTGGTAGTCACCCATTTATCAGTCCCCAACTGTAACAAGGCTGTCCTTGGGCACTGTTATGAGAAAAGCACCGCAGGAGGTGGAGAAGAAAGGGAGTATAGTCTATTCCTCCACTGCCACCACTTCCCAACATGCAGCCTATCAGCAGCAGAATAAAAAAGAGGGAGAGAGAAAGAATAGGAAATGAATCACAGAATACCATAAGGCACGCTCAGAAATAAGCAAAAATAACTAACTGGGAGCTAGAATGAACTTATATATGTGATGAATAGTAAAGCTAGTACTGTCATGCTATTAGTGCTTAACAGAGAACTGTCTGATTTTATTTCACTCTGGACTTTGATGTCTGTATAAGTTTAAAGTCATTAGAGCCAAACCATGCAGGTTTTCAACTATGTTACAGTTTTGTTTACCACGACAGCAAGCATGAGGTGAAGTGCTAGATCAGGTGTGTTGGTGAGCATGTGTATGCATGTGTGTGTGTGTGTGTGTGTGAGTGAATCTGCACATGTATGCCTGTGTGTCCTGGTTTTCCAGCTATCCCTCTGTGTTGAGATGAAAGGGTCTGGAGATGACGAGAAAGAAAACAGCTGAGGACAGAGGAGGTAGCGAGAAAAGGGAGGGCCAAAATGCTTTTGTTTTTGTTGCTGTCAGCTTGACATCAGCTCATGCACCACTTCTTCCTCGAAAGTCC
This sequence comes from Hoplostethus atlanticus, assembly GCA_034670405.1. Lineage (NCBI taxonomy): Eukaryota > Metazoa > Chordata > Actinopteri > Trachichthyiformes > Trachichthyidae > Hoplostethus > Hoplostethus atlanticus. The sequence continues at coordinate 612,431 of JAXDDX010000025.1, forward strand.
CCTGAAAAGGGTAGAGAAATGAAGTTAAGACCACGACCAACCCTTATCTGCTCCCACTCTGTTTTAATCACTTGTAATATACAATTATTGTATAGGACAGATTGAGGTCAATGTCTATTAGATCTCAGGCTTTTCATAGCATGTTTTTGCTTACTGATGGTCCGTAGTGGGATATAGAGAGAGTGCTGTTCTGCTGTGTCAGTGGGCTAACCCACACACACATGCACACACACACATAAACACACACACACACACACACACACACACACACACACACACACACACACTCGTCTCTCTTGCTGCAGGCATTTCTTCTGCATGGCTTGTAGTGCTTGTCCTCTTGTCGGCTAAATGGATCCGTGTAGCTTCTCCAATTCACACTATGCTATCAACACTTAACTGTCCCTCAAGTTAGACTGGCATCTATTTACTCAGCTGTGAAACCGCTTCAATTTGGCCGAGGAGGTTTTTGATGTTTTTTTTTTTCCTCTACAGAGGAAGTTTGACGTTAAAGCCAATTTCTTTCACTATTTATTTTGAATGCACGGTGAAAGTACATAAATCCATACACATACAGACACACTCAAATGTGCTAATGCACGCATACACACACACACACACACACACACACACACACACACACACACACACACACACATGCACACACATATGCGTGCACACCCAGTCACACTTTGAATGACTATTTTCACACCTAGCTCCTTGACAGAGTTTGACAAATTTCACCACTGCTTCACACCAAGGGAAATCATCATTTCTGCTTGAACAAGTGGTCCATCTCATATACACTCAGCCCCCACTTGATCACACCTACGTCACTTTCACAGTATCCCAGCTCAAGCTAATAACCAAGATATGTTTTTTTTTTTTTTTTTTTGTTTCATTTTGTTAAATTGCTGGCCTTATGATAAAGCTTAATCATTTCCATGGCAACAGAATCTGCATCTTTGGGTTTATATTGAATCCATATATCCTGGGCGTAGTCTCACAGGCTCTCTAATACTCAGGGGTGGAATTAAAAGTTTGCACTTTAAGCTGTGAGTTGTCATCTCTTTGCGTGTACTTAGTTTTAGTCTCCCAGCTGGCAGATGCTGGAGTCTATTTGCAGCTGGTCCCTCACCAGTCTCCAACACAACAGAGACAATGTGTGAATTTTGCTTTCACCTTGTCTCCAGAACTATTTGTGGACCTGTTACAAATGAGCAATCAACATAAAGACCATGCATTAGGCCTTGTTACTGATGGATTATCGAGTATGCAGCATAAACAAGTGTACCCTGATGTTTTGTCACAATAAGCGGTTTTATCAATGCAACCTCGACTAGAACTAAAACCCAGGTTCCATCTTTCTGCCTCATCACGTTTCTCTCTGTCTTATATGTATTCTTCATATGTCATTGTCATTATCCATGTTATTGCCCCTTTTATTGTTTTGTCCCGGCACCTATTCCTCAGGTGTCCTGGTGGGGGATCCCTCTTTGAATCCCCCCCCCCCCCCAAGGTTTCTTCCATTGTTTTATTCCTAATAAGGTTATGAAGATTATTGTATTGCAACATTTTGTTCTGTGATTGATTGCTGAGTAGTTAAGTCTTGCTAGGCTCATTCATTCTCTGTAAAGTCCTATGAGACGTGCTTTGTGATGAAGGGCTATATAAATAAACTTGATAAATAGAGCTAAGATAGGGATGGCGGTATAGCCTCGAAGCTAGACAAGCAGGCTTGCTAATTCAAGTCCCAAGAGTGGCTGGGAAAATGATTGGCAGATGTTTTCCCCTGCCTCAACCCCTACAGTTGAGGTGCCCTGAGCAAGGCACTTAACCCTCGGCTGCTCCAGTGGAGCAGCTCAGCGATCTATGCTCCCTTAGCTCAATACATGAATACTACCTAGCTTTTCCTGACCATTGTTAGAGCACAGAGAGACTTTGCTTCTTCCCTTCTGGGTCTCTCTGTCTTGCTTTTGGCTGGTGTCACACTATGTTCACCCAAAAAAGAGAAACTGCTTTTAACTCTTATCAGAATGTCCGAGTCATCGCATGGGCAGCCTGCACGATTAAAGCAGACAACCTTAGAGGCCCTCTGCACCATGTCTCCATCACAGCTGCTGCCCATCGAAGGAAGTGAGTCAGAGAGAAACACTTTAATTAATCCAAGTCCTAAATTTTAACTTCCCAGTGCACTTCAAAGGCTAGGACTCATGTGTTGGACAAACAATGAGAGCCGAATGTGAAATAGGTTGAGAGAATTAGCTGAGCCCGCTGAGCTTGTAGAGCACGTTCACGGCTGTCGCCCTTGTTATTTTTGTTGTTGTTGTTTTTTTTTTTTGGCTGAAGCCCGGAGGAAGAGGCAGCGGCTCACTCACTGCATGGATCATTTCCTGTCTTGGTTGGTGGAAGTGGAGAGGACTCTAAGCTGCTTGTCTTGAGTAATTGGTGAACTAATCAGGCGTGTCCGTAATAGAATATTTAATGTGGAAGAGGTCGTTTTGCATAGCTCTGATAACAGCGTCTGACTGCCGAACGTTGAGTTTCTGAATAAACACACTGCATCATGTTGGAAAAGAAGTCGAATACAGTGGCGGTTGTTGCGCAGTCCACTCAGAGGAAGGTGTGAGACGGCAGAATGATCAATCATCGATTTAGGATCATCGATTCAGGCTGCGCTCTAGTCAGAAGTAGCGGTGGAAAGTTGTCACTAAACGGTCCCGTTTGGTACACCACCCTTGGTTTAGGAAACTTATATAAATGGAATGACTTTCGGTCTAATCATGGCCAGCCAGCTGAAGTGAGAGAGTTTAAAGTTTACGTTCATATACCAATGAGGTTGAAATATATGCTCCTCAGCTAGCTAATGATCTTGAAATCAAATCAAATCCCATTTATGTGTATATCCCTTAATCACCTGTTACAGTCTCACAGGGCTTCACAGTGCCCAACATGTGAAACAATAAATGGTTAGTACACGACATCCCCCAGCCTTGGACCCTCACAGAGGACAAGGGAAAACTCCCACAAAACCTTTTAGGAAAAATGGAAGAAACCTTAGGGAGGGGCTACTCAATGTCTTTTATTTTCTTTTATTACCAAACGCACTCAAAAAACATTTTCCCTGCTGTACTAAATATTAACAAAATGAAAACCCCAACACCAAGGTAAGCACTGAACCATGATTTTATGACCGTTTTAGCATTAGTCATAACAAAACCAAGCTCCTCATTAGGGACTGAGGTTAAAGAAGAGAGTAAAAAAAAAAGTAAGGAATGGAGAAGAGTGGAAAAGAGATTTGTCCATGCCATGTACTGAAGGTACTGAGAAAATATGTTTCCAAATGTCTTATTAATTTTATGCAGACAAGTGCATTTATCACCTTTTGATTTAACTTCACTGGCAGAGCATTTGCAACTTGTTTACGTGTGCAAGTTTTTCTTGACATTTTCCAAAATGAATTGCACGAGCTAAATGTTTGTCATTGCAGTTCATGTACCGAGGGATATAACCAGGCAGGCAGAGGAGAATAAACCCACCTTCGTTTACCCTTCTTTTTAGGCTGACATAAATCTCTAGGATGTAAATTCATAGCACACCCCATTAGTAAGTGGTGTCAAACTGATTTAATGTAATGATGATGGATACAATAAGGTCTTTTTCAGACACAAAACATGAATGAATGCTTTTCTGAAAATAGGACTGATTTGTATTTATATTGGTGGTTGTTTGCCTTATGGTGATCAGTGACTGGTTATGATGTATCCACCTTTACATGTGCCCCTACATCACTGGGCATACTATAACATTACGTTATGCCCATGATGTGAATGAAGCACAAACCACTCCCATCTCTCTCCATCTCACAGTAGCCTGGTCCTCCTGAGGCTGGACTAACCCCGCAGTGTGGCGGTGGTAGTCGGCCCAATGTTATCCTGTCCTGCTGGATGCTCTGTGGGCAGTGTGGCTTTACAGGTTGTGACCTAACCCAGCTGTCCACTGGCCCCGGCTATGCTGTGGGTCTCTGTGTGCATATGTGTATGTGTGTGTGTATGAATGTGTGTGTGTGTGTGTGTGACAGAGAGAGTGTTTGTGAGCTGGCCAACCTCCTGCTCTGTCCTCTGCTGTGCTCGGCGTGCTGTGGAGTCTGTAGAGGGAAAACGGGTCATTCTGCTCATTGATCTGCTCGCATCACACCCGATCACCTCTCTCCAGCCACCTACTGCCTCGCCCCCCCCCCCCCCCCCCCTCTCTGGCCCTCCCTCCCTCCCTCCTTCCCTGTCTGTGTCCACTAGTGGCCCAGCTGTCTGTGAAGTGTGTAAAATAGAACCAGGCTCAAGGTACTGCACTGACAGGGGCTTCAGTATCAAAAAGAAGTGGTCCATTGCCTGTCACTTCTGTTTAAACAGATCCATATGTCCTTTTTGCTGAACACAAACCAGTTTGACAACTTGTTTGTTTGTTCATTTGATCTGCAGTATCTGTCTGTCACGCTGTTCAACCTCCCCAAGGCGGACAGGATTGGGTTCCTTTCACTGTTAGCATAACACCTACAGGCTAAAGCTCCTTATAGCGCCCAGTGTGTAAACTGATTTCATGGGGGGAAAGCAGGGCCTTGTATGTACACAGCCATTGCTGTACTGTTGCACAGGGATTTAAGGGAGCGGTTTTAGCCCAATGGTTAGAGAAGCACCACCAGCTAGAGCAAGTGGAGCTGCTCAGCGGTCAGCAATACACTGAGAAATGTGTTAGTGTGTGATCCTCCCTCCCCCTAACTACTCCTGCGGGCTGTTGCCCTAAATAAGAATCTGCTCTTTCAAGTTGCCTGGTCTGATAAGGATTGCCCAATTAAATAAGAGTTTGAAAGATTTGATAATAAAGGTTTGACAAGCCCTTGATGGTTCGGCTACAGTTACTCCACAGTAATGTAGAAACAGGTTTTCCAGGAAAGTATGCAATACAAAAAGACAAGAAATCAAAATGATTTGAATGTTGTATTGCTTTGTTTTTGCCCTGCTTGACATTAGGCTTAATTCTTTGCTTGTCGGCGGAGTGTAATTTCCCATACAGTCTTATCACCGATCAGCACCTCACATCTGACTTAATGATTTCTTCTGAGACACCTCAAGATGATGCTACTATTTTTACATGGCAACAGCTGTGGCATTTGAATGGCTGAGGAAATCGTGTCAACAGTTATTTTGAGAGACCTGAGTTTACACACCAGGCCAGGCCAGGCCATATAAACCAATATATCTGCTGTGAGAGAGAGAGAGAGAGAGAGAGAGAGCGAGAGAGAGACAGAGAGAGGCACCGAGGGGGATTTGTGAGAAAGAAAGAGAGAAGGTGAGAGAGACTTTTCTGACCCCAGTGAAAGTGAGGAAGAGATTGAGTTGCCGGTGCCGCTGAGGGAGGGAGGCTATTCCAAGAGGCGGGATACAGTTTCATCTTTGTCATGTATGAAATAGCAAGACCTGTCCTGTCCTGTGCGTCTGTCTAACACCGACCCTAACCCTTTCAAAGAAGCGCTTCTAATTCTGACCCGTCTTCCTGACGCGGCTGCATACCTCTGGATCCGTGTCCCCGAGACGTCTCCGTCTCGTTCCACGCCTTAGTCTTTATGGAGGTGTAGAAGGAGAGTGTGTGTGTGTGTTTGTGTGTGAGTGATACACACACAAATATCCCCCGCCAGTACATTGTGCTTGTGTCAATCATCATGTGTCAAGGTGATCTCTGTTTCTAATCTTGGTCTGTGTTGTGTTCACTGCAATTATGTGTTATCCAGCAGCTCTGGTGGTCCCGCTGTAATTAGCGTCTGATACCATAAGCCATGTCCATTACCTGACACACCACAGGGGCCAGGGAGTATCATCTTATCATTCAAGGCTCATCTATCCCTTTGGCTAACATTTGTAATATCATACCATTGCTTCGAGGCGTCCGGCATGATTTACTAATTGCACCAGTAAGACGTAGATAACCAAATAGAAGTTAAATACGATTGTAGGGCCTCGTTTTCTCATCTACTGATGTAAAATATAAGTGTTGCACATCATAAATGTCCTTTAATGTGCAAAACACTAACGCCAGCGGACATATTGCACACCAGCAGGCCTAACAAGCCGAAGTAACTAACGGGCAGAAATAATTAGTCTTCACCGGTGATCACCACGCTCGGTAATCAGCTCAGGGTGAACCGTGAAGACATAAATCGCTCTCATACTAAACCCACATAACATTACACGTCTGTAATTACCAGCCGGATTACGCAGAATATAGGAGTCGTTAGTCATTACCAGCCCGATGGTGCGCAGACTATAATTCAGACTGTAACCAGACTGTATTTCCATCGAGTCTTCATCATGTGGAGCTCGCGTCAATGCGGGCGTGTACTCGTACACAGTTGATTACAGCGTGCGGAGGGGCGCGCGATAAATCAGCTGTAATCATTTTCAGGTTCCTGACAGTTTAACGAGAAATCAGAATTGGAGGACAACCGATCAGCGCCCTGTGCTTTATGTGAATAGGCTTACAGGCTAAGCAGAGCTGTGTGTGTGTGTGTGTGTATTTACCTATGTGCATGCAGCACCGCATAAAGGCGTGGTAGTGTTTAGTTAGAGCCTGATAGCCTTGATTTGTATTCTCGTTGTGCCATGAACGTTTTCCATTCATCGTGATTTATGACAGAAGTCGACCCACTCATGAATTGGTTCCAACTGAGTTCACTCTCTCTCTCTCTCTCTCTCTCTCTCTCTCTCTCCCCCCTCTCTCTCTTTCTCTCCAACTGTGATGGGTGCGAGTTAGCTGATTTGCATCCCCCAATGCCGCGTAACTGCTTTCTCTCGCTGCATATAGATAGGTAGATCAGATGTTGTGTTCGTACATGTGTGAGTGTGTATGTTCGTGAACACATGTGTGGTTGTGTGTGTGCGTTCATGCGCGTACGTGCAGTTGTGTGTGTCTGTGTGCGCGCTTGGGCTATATGTGTTTGAACCTCGCTGATATTATGCATGTCACGTCAGAGCCAATTAAGCCCCTGCTTACTGGAGCCCCTTTAAGTGTGATTTTTCACAGAAGCGAGTGTGAAATCTCGAGGATAGGCTTGAATTCACACCGACTCTATATTCAGAGGCTGAACCAGGCTGCTGACTCCTCTCATCGGAGCAAGCTAGGCCAGGTTACCTGCCTAATGAACGCGTTCATTCGGGCGACAACTGCGATCTGTGTTTCTTCTTGTGACCAATTACATCCGGGTGAAAGAATCCGGAAAGCATCTGCCTGGTTAAGTAAGTCCAAGTGATGAAGAGGATGAATCCTGAAATGTAACGCAGAGAGGAGACTGCAACAAGGATCGGATGAAAAACAATCCTTTATGCCTGCCTAGTATTAGTAATCAATACTCACCATTTTACATACAATACTCATCTGTTGACAACGGAGTTAAACATTGCTAACGTCTTGACAGCTTCACCAAAATACGAACTCAGTGTTGATTGGTTGACTGAGTGATTTGGATGCCTAGTGCTCTAAAAATATATGGTTTCAATGAACGGGAACAGGCGTAGTTCTCCTATAGAGCATCATGCTGCCGCTCTCTATAGTATGTAAACCTTCCTTATAGCTTGAAGACCAGCTTTCACACACACCCTCGCAATATACCCACAGCTCTCGGACTTCTCTTAAGTGCTCGTCTCCGGGCAGACCCCACATGGTGCCATACTTGGCCTTGAAACTGACCCTGTGTTATCATAGCTAGGTGCTTACGACTCCTCCGAGGAACTATGGATGGAAAGGCTTTCAAGGCTGCCTCTGATTTAAACTTAGTCTACCGTACCCCCCCCCCCCCCCCCCCCCCCGGGCTGAAAATCATCCCCGGATAGGCTTACAGCAGAATCACAGCCTCTCCCGGTTCCATGTGTGAAACTGAGTGTGTGATGGAGAGATAACTGCAAAGTGGGACGAAGTGACAGATTGTATTTTTAGATGTTTGTTTAAGATCTCCCCTCCTCCGTCTCTAACTCGCTCCGATCCGGTTACTGTGTTTTGCAGTCTTAATGTCCCGCCAGAGACATCAGATGACTAATAGACTTGACACAAGATGTTATTATAGCAGCCTGTCCTGAACACGCCCTTCTCATGTTGTGTCTGATGTTATCCCCGTTTACAATCTTTTCACGGTCACACTAAAATTGATAAGGCACCTTTGACGCTGTGTTTGTAAGAAGGTGGCAATGTACCTTTTTTGCAGATCTGGGAGAAAATTGTATTGTTAATACTCATCGCTTTGAATAATTCTACTCATCTAAAAGTTGTACATCTTTCTTGGCTTGTAGAGTTGTTGTCTACACATAAGAACTCACCCAGCTGTGTCCCTCTACTCACAAACGTCTATGTCTTTGTGTGTGTGTAAGAGCATCTCTGTGTGTGTGTGTGTGTGTGTGTGTGTGTGTGTGTGTGTGTGTGTGTGTGTGTTTGTGTGTTTAACAGGCATATCCCTGTCGAATAGGGCTGCATCATGTGCCAGTCATCCCCCCCGTCTGTCCCCAGGGAGAAGAGACAACAGGACTATTTAGCCAGGCCAGACAGAAGGACAGTTATACGAGTGGGGAGGAATACTCTCCAGCACTTTGTATGGGCCCTCTGTCTCCACTTCTAATTGGGTTAGGGGGTTCGTCTTTGGATGTCACTGCAACTATGTAGGAGTCCAGTAGGAGTGATGGAATTGGATTTGAGATCGCGCTCACGCTACAGCTAATGTAACAGCAGATGTAATGCAGAGCGTGAGAGAGGTGATGACTTACATTTGGCAGGGCAGGGCACGGTTTTCTTCACATGACAGTTATCGCACCATGGGCACAGCCTTTATGCACTGCACCTAAACTGTAGTTCCTGAATATACCTCACAGCCGACCAACTTCATAACTTCTGAAGGCCACAACTTTTTCCCTTTTTAATAATAATAATCCACGACGGCCTTAATGCAACCCGTAAGGGTGCCAATCTAGCCAATTATCTTTGAAGTAAAAATAAAGACCTCATCATTGTAAGGTTACACTCGCACAGCCCAGATACATTAGCCACAGTTAAGCAACACGGAGACAGCAGCTTATCCTCCACACCCGTCTCCCCCCTTTTATCTTCACCGTACTGTATTAAGGAAGAAACTGCATCACCCAGAGCAGAATTTCAGAGAATCGGTTGATGCTAATTGATATTCTAAACTTGTCTGTCCATGCCCGAGGCGAACCCGTCTCTATTAAACGATGTAGGATAACTAACAAAACTTCTTTTTTTTTTTGTCGATCTAAGCAGATTTTTCCGAACGCACCACCACCAGGAGTTCCTAGAGGACAAGCTCCAGAGGAGAGAACATCTAGCTTTTTCTTTTCCCCTCGGTCCTCTTGTCTCTATCACAGGGAGCGTATCGGGGAACGATATGCACAATTGTTGTAGTCTCATATGCTTTCCATTACTAGACGATGCCTCCCCGCTGTTGTAATGTTGTAATTGCATCATAACATGGAGCATATTGGATACTGTGTGTATATTTGACGAACTTGGACTGCAGCCACATTTCTTTCTCATGATGCCCAACTTATAATAATAATTCAGTAATGTCTAGATTAAATAAGCTTGTAGTTTAAACTGGTGACTGTAATCAAAGCAGGCACACTTCCTACTGTCTCTACCCGTAGCAGCTCCCAAAAAGTAATGCTGACAACAAGAGGTTAGGAATCGAAATCCAATGAGAATATTGCCATGATGTATTTGTTGCTGTTAGTGAACTGGATATCGGTTAGGAGACCAGTGTCTGTGTACCCATTGCCGTACCAAACAGGTTTTGTGCTTTAACTGATCATGTTGATTCACCGGCTTTCCTCCTCGTCAGAAAACGTCAGCCACAGCAACTCTCATTGCCGTTGGATAAAGATGCAACACACTGCGAGTGGATGAGATTGCTCTGTCTCTCACTCTCTCCCTCGCTTGCTTTTGCGTTCCCTTTCCTCCCGCTTTCCTTCCTCCCCCTCAACACCCCCCATCCCTCCCTCCATCTCCTCGGCCAGGCCCAAAGCTATAGCGGAGTCTTTCTAGGACTATCCCCAAGACAAGATGTGGGTGCGCGTTTCAACCAAGGTCACACATTCATTTTCCAGCCTGTGACAGTTCTGTGGTACAGATATGGGTCAAAGCTCTCTGAGCGTAGCCGTACCCCCCTTATTCTCCCTGACCCTCCACGAAAGGGCTTTGGGGGGGAGGGGGGTGGGGTGAAGACATTGTACATATATATTCATCATTTCGTCTGAGACGTCCCAGTGGAATCCCAGTGTAAATTTAGACTCTCCTCCTCCCCACCAAGTGCTGAGAGGAATCCGCAATGATCTTTCATTGATTCTGCAGAGCCAAATGGAGGCCCATTATATCGACTGTGGCGGCAGCAACAGGAGCAACAGCACACCCCGCACTAGTAGATTTCCTCTGTGTCATTGTCACCTCTCACAAGTCTATATTTTCCTGGTGCAGCCTCCCACGTGGCTAGCCTCATTGGTTCTCTCATTGTTTGTTAATTGTTCAGTGCGTAGACGGCCAAGTAACCACGACTTTATTAGGTGTTCCACACGGGACCAATCAGAGGGCAGCGAGGGACAGCGGAGTCAGGGTACACTGTGGTACCGCGGGGTGAAAGGAACGCTGCAGCACGGCAATGCTGCACACCCTGACTATCCTCCAGCTCTCGTATTGTACTGAAGGAATCCCAAAGGAAGGCGTAGCAGCCGAGCTTTCTTTACTCCTGCCTTTGAGTGGTGAATGGTGATAATGTTGGCCGTCACAACACATACTGTCCTGGTTTTATTCCTGTTGTCCAAATCCCCACTGATAATGAACATATAGTACATATAGTAGTATTGGTCAACAGAGACTGTGCATTTTGTCTGTGTATGTGTGTGTGTGTGTGTGTGTGTCTCCGCCAATAATGAATCCTGTTCTTTGTCTAATAGGAGCATATAATGATGCAGCGCACTATCACGGTTATTTGAAATTACTGGTCGTCCTGTACCACACAGCGGCCACCCACTATCTCTCTCTTATGTGATCATATTCACATGAGTCGATGTGAATATTCCCATGAAGGCGCCCATATGACATTTATCCATTCACATGACCACAATCATATGCAAAGGTTAGCAGTTAAGTCACAGGGCTGCCAGCGCTCCATGCAACTGAAGTAATGTTCTCTATTGAACGTATATTAAAATATGGATATTAAAGGATAGATACACAGAGCGCCGGTATATGAAATATCAACCCGAGACATTTGGGAATCTGGGCAGAGGACGGGATGTGAAGTGATCCAGTTAAAAAAAAAAATCGACTGTTCTTCAAATGTGGTTAAAGATGAACCCATGAATCATTTATACTGTGAGCCTCTCTGAACATGATGGGTGCCTCATCTCTGCGCTCTCTCTATCTATCTATCTCTCTCTCTGTCGCTTTCTAATTCACTCTTTCACCCCCCCCCGCGTCTTCTCTACCTCCCATCACCGCTTCTCCTTTCTCTCTCATGCTCTCCCTGCTTCCCTTCCCCTCCTCCCTCTCTCACTCTACTGGAAGGCCTTCTTCATCTTTCTTGTCTTCACTGTGTTTTTTTTTTTTTTCATTTCTTTTTTTTTTATGAAGGCAGCAGCCCGTGTCATCGTCGCTGAGGAGCTGAGAAGAGGATTGGAAGTGATTTAGCTATTCAGCAGCTACTCTGATTGTTATCTAGGCGGGGACCACAGATGGATGAGGGATGGTGAAGACCAGATAAATGCCCCCCTCTCTCTCTCTCTCTCTCTCTCTCTCTCTCTCTCTCTCTCTCTCTCTCTCCCTCCTTTTAACTGTAGTGCAGGCAAACTGGCTTGTCACTCTATCAGACACACACTCTCTGCAAAAGGCCGCTCCACTCATACCCCTTTCATACTGGACTAGTGACTTGTCAGTGAGAAAGTGTTCTGTGACATCCGCCATATTGAACACAGAGTGTACACACATCTGCTTTGGGTGACATTACATGGCCACAGCCTGTAGAACATTTGATGGACCGATTTCAGCGTCCCATAATACTCCCAGGTCGTGTGTAAAAGGTGTATATGAGTGACTGAACCCCCAGTTGGGTCACTAATACCTCTTTCGGGTCAGTAGGTGTTTTCAAAGGGACAGGCGACCAGGCAGAGAGACACAGAAGGGACAAGTCAAGATAGTCAGTGAGGCAGACAGAAAGACAGAAAGACCCAATGACATCTCACTGAAATAGAATATCTGTAATAGTCATGTTGGGAAATCCTCTGGAGGTTCAGTGCAGCAGAGAGCTCTTGCTCAACTCAAGATGGACCGCCGAGTTTTAATGCAGAGCACTGACTGAAGAGAAATATTGCTCCAAATGCGTGTAAATGCCCGACTTCCACCCATATATATATCTGCCAAAGTCGCTCTCGGTTTCTTTTTAAGAGCCGAGGGAACTAATGGTGACCCTTGTATATTTTATTCCCTTTAGAAGTCCACGATGTATTAAAATCCTTGCGGGATCATCGGTGTAAAGTGCTACTTTTCCCTACTACAGACGGGAACATACTTTGAAGGATTTGTGCATGAGTGCGTGTCTGTTTCATCCCCAGATCTTCTGCGAGGCCGCGTGCAGCCTCCATGCACTACGCCGTACAAACCAGCGTTGCATGATGCAGTGTGTTTAGGCGTAATCCCTTTCATCCATATGTCAGGGGGTTAGAGCATGAAACTATGTATTGTCCTCTTAATCTGTTTTAACTCAGATCTTCTGGGTGTAGGATGCAGAACACAATGCAAGATAACATTATGGTAGAAATGCGATTACACGTGCAACATTAACGTGTCTTTAAGCTTAGCCTAGCGTATCGGGCCCATGGCATAACTCATTTTCTCCGAAGGTATTTCACTTACGCGTACCACACTTGCGTGATATCGTAACCCAGATGACTCTTGTTCACAGTTACTTAGCCGAGTTATTTTACCATGGAAATTTACGCCTCATCCATAATCTAAAGCAAAAACATTAACCAGCTCTCTCATGTCCAAATTACTTCACCTTCCATGTCTCTCTCTCTCTCTCTCTCTCTCTCTCTCTCTCCATTTCCCTCTCTAAATCTATGTTTGGAGAATATATATGATGAATGATGACAACACACAACGTTACAAAGAGGATATTGTGCAACCCAGCACACGTAATAGATACACACGTAATGGATCAATACTGCATTTGATGCTCAAAACCAGTTAACACACATGCTACTGCAACCTTCTTCCACTTCCATTTAGTCTTTGAAAAGTCAACGGATACTGTAATGTTCTGAGTCTTTTGTGTGTTTGTTGTCTTTTCTATGGATCTCTAGCTCTTTCTACTCCAGGCAGTTTTTCTATTTGAACTGCTCTCTGTTGTTGCATTGTATTGAAAACTACAGTGTGTGTGTGTGTGTGTGTGTGTGTGTGTCTGTGTCTGGACGGGCAGATTAATTGTTCTATATAAACTATTTGTAAGTGTATTCAAGTGCTTGCCTGCGTATATCTGTTTGCATATGTGCCGTTACGCGCATCTATATCTGTGTGTGTGTATGTGTGTGAAGGTTTGGTGTCTCTATGTGTGTGTATTCACCCACATGGTCAAGGTTTTTGTGTGTGTGTGTGTGTGTGTGTGCTGTGTGTGCTGTGTGTGTGTGTGTGTTTTCTCCCACATGGTCCAGGTGGCATGAGGAGGCATCCCTTCCGGCTTCCACTTGGAACACACACACACACACACACACACACACACACAGGCACACTCTGGTGGATGACTGCACGTTTCTACGGATGATTAGATTACGCAAGAAAACACTGCGGAGCCCTAATAGTTGGTAAACCCAGATTACGCCGGATTATCGTCCCTTTTGCTCCGCCTCTGTTCTCCCTCTGTGTGTGTGTCTGTGTGTGTGTCTGCATACATGGGGAGAGTGGATGAGGGGGGGGGGGGTGAAAAGGGAGGGGAGGGAGAAAGGGGTGATGATAGGGTTGGGTTGGGGTGGGGGGGGGGGTGAATGATGCTGTAAACACCAGAGCCAGATGGGACAGAACCCCTAAGCTGCTTAGAGTCACAGTAATCACGCGGGCTAAGTTGCCATGAATGGTGTGTGTGAGTGTGTGTGTGTGCACTCCTACATGTGTGTGAGTGTGTGTGTGTGCACTCCTACATGTGTGTGTGTGTGTGTGTGTGTGTGTGTGTGTGTGTGTGTGTGTGTGGTATCTTATACATTAAACTGGGACCACACAGATGCACACTTGCGTACACACACTGACATCAGATCCCTTACAGTATCAAAATGTGAGAGAGAGAGAGGGGAGGAAGGGAGAATAAGAAGAAGCTGTAACATACAATACATCAAGATACCAGAGGCACAGAGAGAGGGACATAGGGAGAGGGAGCGAGAGGATGAGGGAGACAAAGGTAGAGAGTGTGTCAGTAATATAGAAAGAGATAATAGAGACGAGCAGGACAAAGACACGGCGTTATTCTCATCCCCACCGAGATATTACAGAAACAATGGAGAGGGAAATGACACTGTGCATGTCACAATACACGGATAAAGGCCTCAGGGGACCGAGGATCAATAGCGCTCTTGTCAATAGCAATCAGCTTTGAATTTCTCTTTGAAATTGATCTACGTTATTTTCACGCATTAACAAAAATCAAGAGGAGGAAGAGCATTTGAGCACTTCCCCGACCCGAGTGAGAGCCAGAACAGAGACGACACAAGAGCCTCAAAACATCCACTTTAATGTCTGCATGTATGGAGCATAAACACATGAAGAGTAGCGATGTTGGAAATGTTGTGTGCCTCCCCACACAATGGGAGGGTGGGCGGCTTTAAAACCACACACAAAAACAAAGAAAACGTCTGAACCCAGCAGAGAGGGTTGCATGGATGTATTTACCTACATGAATATTCACTAACTGGGGGGGGGGGGGCAGCACTTCACAAAGAGGAGTAATCACTGATTTATTTATTAGTGTTTTTGACATGCTATGCGATCATGCCACTGCAGGCAAGCTGCTGGGCTGCTCTGCCCTTGCGTCTGAGCTGTGTTGAGAGATCTGTTATTGATTCAAATGGATCAATAGTGATGATTGTTCTGGTGCAAGCAACATAGCAGTGGTCAGTGAATGATACGCTGTATTTCCACAGGGAGAAAACTGCTTTCACCTACAGCCACCTTACTTCACTTTCCCTGTATCCCCCCCGACGCCTTTCTCCGTCTCCTCTCTACGAGGAGAAGGGGTGATGACAGCTAGCCCCCTCTCTCCGCTCGTTTGAACGTTCAGCTCAGCTTTTGATGGAATTCATTTGAATGTAAATGACGCTGTGACCAAAAAGCTTTCATCGGCCCCGGCGTGCAAAACTTCACACGGCGGTACCACCCGTGCTACCCCCCTGATGTGTGAGCTGTTCCACGGAGAGAGAAAAAAGCCCGAGAACAATATGACGCTATTAACAGCCCCGCTACATAATGAAAATACCCTGTCACTCAATGGATTTAGTCAATGATTTGATCAATACATGTCTTATGTCTTCATTTGTAATTTTCATTCAACGTCAACGGGGCTGTTCGTTTCATGACTTGTAGCCCCAGAGGGACGGTGCAGGTTCAAACGACAGGGCACGATTGCCATTTTACAAAGTGAGACGCTGAGCAAAGAAGAAATGTTGAAATTAAACACATTTCATGTCATTAAGCATCATTATTGTTTACTGTACGGGTTTTTTTTGAGTACATTTACTCTAGTGTGCATCACATTACCGCAATAAAACGACTATTCCTAGAGAAATTCCTCCTCCAAGTCTTTTGGATTGACTCCTTGAAAGCAAGATGGGCTTATCAATGAATACGTATACAGGTGCAAATATGTAAAAGCCTTTATTCTGATGGCTACTTGGTTAAAAACAAATGACCAATGTACATCAACCAGATGTGGTGCCTTGGCTTGTTTTGGGGGGATGCATGTAGACACAATTTTGAAAAAAGAAAATTCACCTTCAAGTATTTCCACTTGTAATCTCCTCTCCTCTCCTCTCCTCTCCTCCTCTCCTCCAGGTTCTTCTCTTCCTCACCTCTCCCTCTCCTCATGTATGTTTGGCCTCTCTAACCCCATCCTGTTTGTTTCAGCTCTTTTTCTACTTGGGCTTCACCCTTTCTCACTCTTTCTATCTATTCACCTTCTTTCTTTCTATCTGTCAATGTAGAGTCCTCCACCTCTCTCTGCTCTCACACCCTTACTACTTTTACTACTACTAATAATAATATACCAAATATAAAATACAGAATTAATCAAATAATCCAATAACCAAATAACAGACAGTAGGAAAAAACACTTTTACACATTACAAATACAAAACACAGCAAAAATCACTGGAACGTCTGCAACAAAATGAAAATACACATTAAATACTAGAAGAAGTCTATCTGAGAGTGGTGGAAAGAGAAGGAGATCAACTGGAGGCCAGAGATAACAGATATATTATATTCTTCTCGGTCACTATTAGAGCCTTTTAAGATCATACAGGGCCACAATTTATGTTTGCTGACATTTGTGGCTGGACCACTCTGTTTTATAGGGCAGCTTGAGCTTCCTTCACATTCAGAGGATCCAACATGACGTTCACCATTCCATACCTTTCACAACACCATTGATTTCCAGTACTCACCCGGTGGGAGGCCTCAGCCTGCTCACCCCTAGCGTCATACATCACCCGACATTAAGGCTTCACCTTTTATATCTCGCTCCCCTTATATCATCATATCCCTTACTCTGGTTTTACCGCTCTCTCAAACCCTCTGATTTCAGACCGATGCCTCTCTGAATTACCACTTATCTCCTCTATGACGAAGAGGGCTGGGGTGAAGATATTTCTCGGGATTAGAGAGGTTTTAAAGATTTATCAGCCTATTCAATCATTCCAGCCTGCGGAATTCTCTTCCTTCAACCGTACGGCTCGAGAGTAGACGTGTGAATTAGTCAAGATGGCACTTTGATGCTACAATCCCTTTCTGTGGTGTTCTTCTTCTTCTTCTTTTTTGACTTTCCTTAGATAGAGGTATAAAAATCTCATAATAATCTTCTGGAAGTCTTACCCATACAGTGGTTTCAGTGGGGCTCTTGGAGACAGGAATAAACCGATGAAGTGTGTGACTGCCTCCACAGTAATTACATGATGAATGCATTCATTCTGCGCGTAGCCCCGAGCACAGAGCGGTGTGAATAGCTCGACTGATTATTGAGGGGTGTGTGTGTGTGTGTGTGAGCGAGAGTGTGTGTGTGTGTGTGTGTGTGTGCTTGCTGGGAGTTAGAGCAGTAGATGGATTGAAACAAAGGATCTCAAAGGCTATGCCAGCTCAGTGGAGAGAGTGCGTGTGCTAATAACGCTCATTGACTCCACTGAACTTGCACCCAGCTTGGACTCTGGCGCTCAGCATTGACGTCTCAAAGAACATTGGTGGTGCA
Organism: Hoplostethus atlanticus; assembly: GCA_034670405.1. Classification (NCBI taxonomy): domain Eukaryota; kingdom Metazoa; phylum Chordata; class Actinopteri; order Trachichthyiformes; family Trachichthyidae; genus Hoplostethus; species Hoplostethus atlanticus. The sequence continues at coordinate 629,973 of JAXDDX010000025.1, forward strand.
ACAGCATGGTGGCACATCCCACAACCGTGAATCGCTGACCTGTGTGATGAAAAGCAACGGAAGGCTTGTGAGAAAATAGTAAACCCCGTCCACTATCCCGCTTTTTAACCATTAGCATTTATAACCAGACATTCAGATGTATTGAACCAGATGCCGATTTGTTATTGCTATCCCAACACCATCTCTCACTGCTTTGAAATATTCAGGCTAACATATCAAGCTTTCGACATTTTAAACCCCCTTAGATAGATATTAAGCCCCATTAATAATACCTACGGTCTCGCTGTCCAGCTCATGGATTTTCCTTCACAAGCAGGATATAGTGAGAGAGGCCGAGAGCAACAGAGGTGGGGGGGGGGTGTGTGTGAGATGGATCATAGAGGGATAATGTACAGTAGCTCCTACATTAGGCGCCAAGCCTCCACGGGTCATACTTTAGTAAGCCTATATGCGTTCTAATTGGATGGCCCACACACAAATATGGATACACACACCCTCCCTCTCTCAGGCCCGACTTACTGCTTGTCAGTCAGGCACCTGGACCCTCATATGCTCACACAGACACACACACACACACACACACACACACACAAACAGGTGTACAGGGAAGATCAATGGGCTTGCGTTTATCCAGCAGCGTACCCCCCCCACCCCTCCAAGTCTCTGACCCGCTCCTCGACAGCAGACGTAGTGGAGGTATTGATTTCCTCATATCAACACAGCCTTCATCACAAGCCCCAGGCAGCACAGGAAAGGAGAAGAGGAGGGAAGAAAGAAGAAGAAGGAGGAGGGGAGAAGGAGGATGAAAGCAGGAGAGCAAGTTGGAGGAGATAGGAAGAGATAGGGAGGAGGAGGGCAAAAGTGAGATGAGAGGAGGATGAGGATGAGAAAGGGGGAGAAGATGATGAGGATGAGAGGGGGAGGAGAAAGAGAGGAAGAGTGATGAAGGCCTGGTGCCTCTGATACTCAACATCATGCTCAAAAAGATCCAGAAGTCAGATGTGAGCGAGTCAATACATGCTCTCGCCTTAAAGCTAAATTAATAGTTTGCACTGTACAGTATGTGTTTGTCTATGATTTGTATGTGTTACTCTGGTTCACAAAACCTTAGTGATAAAACTGCCTTGTTTTTAGCTTGGCGTGCATTTTTCAGCTTATCCACTGGGTTTTGAAATGGTTTCATGAAGAAACCCCAAATCCTACAACCCATAGAGGACAAAGTAACCCATCAATTGAAGTTAAAACATGAAAAATCATCAAAAGAGTTACAAGGTTTTCACCTAACAACAACAACAAGGCTATAACAACATCTAGCACTCCAAGCAGGTTACAGAGTCTGAGCGGTATTGTGCGAGGGCTGTTTGACCCAGGTCTGGTGTGGATAGTAGAAATTAGTATTGTTGGGGTGTTTAAGACATTAGTGTGTTTGGGAGTGAAGTGGATCTGTCAGCTGAGGCTAATGGGAGGCACGTGCTGCTCCTCACCCATCAGCTGTTACTCTCTTCTGCCTTCCTTCCCTCGCGCTTTCTCTCGCACTCGCTTTTCTCTGTCTTACACGCACACTCGTCTCACTCATTTTCTCTTTTCACTCCGAGCTCTCTCTTTCTCTCTCTCTGCGGAGGAGGAGTAGGAGGCGTGTTTGCCACCCATATGGCAGTGCCAGGGGCGTCCGGAGCAGATGTGCTCGGCATTGGGGCTCTGCTCCGTCAAACACACGAACGCACGCACACATACACATACACACAGGCTTAAGAGGCGCCTGTTACCGAGGAAGAGGTCACACACTGACAGCAGCATTAACTAACTCCCAAAGGGTGGCCGTGCTGGCTACAGGAACTACAAAACCCACAGTGCCGTGCCGCCGAACTTTCAACGGGACTACAAATTGATGATTACCACCTTCTAAATCTCATTCAGTGACTGTCTCATAGTGCTGTCTCTTCAGCTTAGAACTATGATGTCCTAATAATGTTACATATCAAGAAACATGGTATACACTAATGTATACTATGGTATACACACATTCTACTTTCCACAGCCACCATCACAAAGTTACAAAAGCGCTCCAAAATGTATTTGGAAACATAATTTTAAATATATCCACATAGATTCTTGAAAATTTAGACTTTGACACCGGTTTATTTTAGTTGTTTTCTAGAATTACCAAAGTAAATAAAACTTTTACAGCCTCAAAATGGATTTCAAACTCTATATGCATAGCTGTCATATACCTGAATCAATAGCTCAGTCAAAATTTGAGTCAAAATATTTGAGTCAAAATATCTTCAGTCTTCAATTCAAAAACAAAACAAACCTAAGCAAAGCTATGCAATGATGTCCTTTGATAATGGGCTTTAAAAGTCTTGAGAAGAAATCTTTGTTCTCCTCATTTTCTCCTCACAAGGAATTCACTATTTCATATTGTTGAACAGCTAACGATGCACAAATCTATTAATGTGGAGAGCCAACGATGCACGTTTGCACACCCCATCTTATGTCCATCATGTCCATCTTATCTTGATGCCAATGGCATTGTTTACATAGTGATTTATCAGATTTATCAGGGCTTGTCTTCACACTGAAAATTGACAGTATGTGATTTGCAACATGTATTTTAAGGCTGTAAAAAATGTAAACAGTGCATTAAACCAGACCTTTTGAGTTATGAAGGGTCAAACTCTATATCCATTTTGTGTGAAAAACGTTACCTAATGTTTAATGCTCCATATTTAAAAAACAGAAATAAATGAGTACATCCGCTAAAATTTAATTTTGTCAATGGTAAAATCAATAATCATCCATAGTGAGTTAAACAGTAAAAGTTTTTTATTCCAAAGTTTGTATTGGTTTTTATTCTATGGCCATTTGATTCATTACAAAATCTCAATCTTCATCATTATTGAACTCCATTACAAATCAAAACTTTAGCTGTATGGCTAACTTTGCTCACTTCCCAACAAGTTACGCTTGTTCTGGTGGGAAGCAAGAGCTTCTGCCAGTGAAAGTGCATTATTTTTGTCCAATATCTATTTTACCAATCCCCTAAACAAGCCCAGCAGGTTTACATGCCATTAAAATGAACTAACCATCCAGCCTTAGAGCTGCTACAAGCTCTCATTTGTCTTCAGATGGTGAATTGTTCAAGCCGTTGCTTTTGACTGATCACTGTGTAAGAAAGGTTCCTTTTTACGGTGATCAGTGTTTGGTCCTCTGGTTTCTATGCTGTCTGGGAAACAGCCCTTGTCGCCTGAAGAGAGCCGACTCAGCGTGTTTGTGTTGATTTTCTTTAGAGCTGCTTTTTGCTGAATAGTAGAAGAAGTATAGAGGGTGGTGAGGTGTGCGTGTGCGTGTGTGTATGTGTGTGCGTGCATGCGCTCGCTAATATGCACATGCCCATGCCGAGCTGTGTGTAAGTACAGGGAAGTTTACTCTGAATGAAATGGGATGTAAATTTGACCGGTGTGCGGAATGAGAATGTTCCTCGTGTTTGCTGAGCCAGCGCTCGGCCCACGCTGACTCGAAGAGCTGATTGAGTTTAAAACCATCCCCATGCCGGTCAACACCTAGAAACAAGCACACATCAAAGGGATTAGGCAGGAAGACAGAAACTTCACATGCCAAAGCACTTTTTGATTCCCAAATACCTTTGAAGTTATTATTTAGTTTTATTTAGTTATTATTTAGACCTGATAAGTAGAAATAGATCAGAGATACTTGGATACTGAAATCAACAATGTGACACATCCAATAACCTATTGGTGTCTGGTGTTTTGTTGACTGCCTCTGATGTTGGTCCTCATGTGTGCATTTTTGTTTGAAAGTATAAATACACACAATATGTATATACAGAGGTAATCAATTGATATTTTGTATTTGTGCTATTGCAATGCCCACCTATAGAGTTGCAAGTAAATACCTCTCAGCGATGTAATGTTACATTGAACAGGATGAGCTTGGGTAATATCGGGGAGTAATAATGACTGACTAGTCATGTGATAAAATAGTAATATATGAAATGCCTCCTCATGTCATCCTTGATATGCACAGTATGCCAGTGCATCGGGGCATCTGTGTATTAAAACAGTATTCACCATGAGAGCAGTTGTTTATGAAAAACTGGAAATGGGAAATTTAGATTTTTGGAAAGAAGCAGTTGTTGCTCTTTCAAATGAGATGTTTTCATGAACCCAGCCCCTCCTCTGTTCCTGGAACCACCAAACAAAAATGTAATCAAAAGAGGACTGCGGTGATCTATAAATGGCATTAGTAGATAGGATGGGGAGAAAAAACAGATTGCTAAATGAGATGAAAATGTTTTTTTTACAGGGAATCAATAGTTGTTATTTCTTTTCTAAATAACAACACGCATCACTTGGTTGGTTGTACGTCATGCAGAGTCAGCTGAGAGCAGTTGTCCACGGGGAGATCACAAACTCTAACCTTTGAACCTGAGACACGTGGGACAGGAAGTTCAGTGTGTGTGTGAGTGACAGCTGGTGCAGTGCAGTCAATGGCTTCTCAAACCTCTCCTTCAAATATAGTACATGTTTGACAATACTGATCTCACTGTGTGTGTGTGTGTGTGTGTGTGTGTGTGTGTGTGTGTGTGTGTGTGTGTGTGTGTGTGTGTAGGGGTATGTTTTACGTCTTAGTTTGTTATTTTGACAGGAAATGGGAAGGAGAGGGAGGGGAAGACAAGGAAGAAAGAAAGGAAGAAAGGTCAGGCAGGATTTGCGCTTTGACATTCAAACAACGTTGGTTCATATCCCTAAGAGAGTCCCTAAGTAAGAAGTTGAGCCAGCTCCTGAGGGGAAATGGTCTTGGTCTGGCTTGGTCTCCTGACTGCCTCGTCTTCTGGCTGACTGACTGATATGCTGTCCTTAGAAGACACATTCATTGGTATCTGCTGATACTGATACCAACAAGTAACATGCCAAAAAATCTGAGCAAAGTGATTTAATTTGCCTTTCACACATAGAAGGGTGTTCGATGCCCTTAACGGAGAAAAATGATTTTGCGTCACTTTTTTATTTAATGGCCCTAAACTAACGGTCTAAGTCTACATAATTATGTGAAAGTAATGGATTGCATCTGATGGAAGATGGAAGTATTCAGAATTGGCATTGACAGATAAAGAGTGGTGCTGGTGCACTCTCCCACCCTCTTATGTGTGCTTTTACTTTCTCCTCTCTCTCCTTGACCCCCCAGACTCGGGTTAAGACATACTGCCCTGATTTTGACATACTGTACACTCAGGTCATTCAGACATGATTTCAGGCAACAACAACAACAGCATGACATCACTGCTAATCTACCTACCTAGTCTTTGTCATTTTATCCTGATATATAGTGGTTAAGAGACACAAGACACAAGATAGCCTGTAGACATTTGAAACACTATCACAACATATAATTAACTTCACCGAGTTTAAAAATATCTTAAATCAAATATGGCACAGGTTTTTGCGAAACGACAACCCCAGGTGTAGCTCTCAGCCTTATTCTCTCTCTCTCTTATTTCCACTGATAGTATATAAATCAGTTGAGTTGAACTAGAGTTCATTCCGGAGTCACAGGGAGACTCAGAGGATAAATCATTATCGGCACGGATTCCTGGAGCGCTGTCCTGACCAAGTCACCTGCAGAAGCACTGCTGCTCCCAAGTGTCCCAGCCAGTGTTGGCATGCAGAAAATCACCGTCCTCAGATGGAGCGCTAAGGAGAGAGAGGAAGAGACAGAGATATATAGAGAGAGACAGAGAGAGGCAGAGGAATAAAGCCAGACGGAACGAGAGGACCGAAAAATAAGTGGAATAGAACAAAGAGTAGAAAGGCAACAAGAGAGAGGGAGCCAGCTCTACCTGCAGGCCAATTACTAACTAAGGGGCGTCAGAAAAGGTTACCTGAGGCTAAATGCTGGTTCCAGGAATAGCCCTCTAATATTATGTTCTGGCTGGCAGTGTGGGGCCATGGCGGGCTGACTGAGAAGCTTAGACTGTACATGCCGGTAACCCGTGGCCTGCAGACAGTGGAGGGAGTGCCTGTCTAGCTTTACCTGCAGAAAGGGAAGCTATGGCCGTTCTCTACACCACAGGGGCTCTCAAAGTGGGAGAAAAATTTAAGGTGGTATTTTTGCAGTTGTTTCATTTACTCCTCAGCATAATGGGATTATACCCATCCAACCCCCTTCAAGATCACTTTCATTTCAAGTGTGCTAATTTGTTTAAATCCCGCGGTATCTACGGTGTGATATGGATGGTTTTGAAGACGCACTATTCCTCTTATCCAAGTCAAGTTAAGGCGTTGTGAGTGAATATCAGTTTGGAGTCTAAATATCTGAATACACCCCTGTTTATATCCCCCCAAACCGTCTCATGCTTAAACAAAGTGACAGTGGAGTTAGCTGACAAACGGAGCTTTGCTAGGCTGTCATACTTTGCGTGTACGGTAGCTATTTTAACATACCTACCAGACATGGGGACTCATGCCTCATGCTGCTTCATTTTGACGTCTTTGGCAGTCGTTGAACACAGGCCATTGTCACCCAGTTAAAAGGGAGTTCAGGATGGCAGCTGCCAAATAGCAAAACAGAGACCCTTGCCAATCATTTCATCTTACTGGCAGATCAGTCTGCTTGCCAGGATGTTAGATCTACGTGCAGACACTGTGACGGGTTTGCCAAACACGCAAGTCTGCCAGAGAATGGAGTTACCGCACACACAGCTGGTAGTTGGTGGTTGACAGGAACAGAGTCTGGAAATCCAGGTTGTGGGCTTTTGAAAGAGTATATAATAATGCATGTTGTGACAATATGCAAAGCTGTGTAGTTTCTGTCGTGTGCAGTACGTGTGACCATGTGAGCAGTGTTTTAGATTATATTTGTGTATTTGCGATTAGTGTATTCTAGTGAAGTTGGTTGTTGAGTGCATGTTTTTGGACTTAATGTGTGTGTGTGTGTGTGTGTGTGTGTGTGTGTGTGTGTGTGTGTAGCTGTGTCCAGGGCTGCATGTGCAGAGCCATCTGTTTGCCGCTTTAGCAGTAGTCTTCCAGCGCCCAGGCTTATCTGTGCACGAGGGGCAGTGGCCTACTTTAACTTTGTGCTCACTCTCTCTGCCCTGCCCACTGGTATGTTTGATAGGCCCGCTGGCTTGTTTGTTAGAGCTTCCCTGGTCCGTTTGCAGTAGTAAACATTAGTCTTGGGCTTGTTCCTCTAAAATGGAACGTCACTCATTACTCATTTGAAAAGTAGTGTTATTACTTTTCCTAATACTCCTAATACTGGGAGCAGTAATCCATTACACTACTCATTATATTACTTTTCTGTTACACCCCCAAACTGGTGATTGCATCCTCTCTTACCTTCAAAAATCAGCATAGCTCAGATATTTCTGCTGTGCATTCCTGTGTGAATGATCAAGCGGACCAAATAGCATCATCCTTTTGACCCATAAAATCAAAGTAGTAGGAATAGAGTTACATTTTAAAAAATTAAAAAGTTTTCGGTGCTGAATTGCCATGTAAAGAAATCAATACAATACAACAGTAGAGCTGATCGGCTGACCATGTGCACCCACTCTTATCTGTGTGTGTGCATGCTTGTTTGTTTACAACACAAGGCCAGTTTTAGATGTGTAAGCTCATTGACACATGGCATTCTAGGCATTGGTAAATAAAAAGGACCATCATCATCGTAAGGCTAACATCATGCTAACCCTATACTGTATATTTAGCTCATAAAGATTTATGTCCACCTAAAATGGTGACTTAAGTCTATTCCACCCAAATAAAAAGGTGGCAAACTGAGTTGAGATGAATTGGCCCTCCACTACATCTCTCGTTGTGAGACTGCCTAAGCTAGGCTGTAGGTGAATAACGTGAACAGCGCTACATGCTATGATTCCATTGATTTACTATGAATTTGTTTGTGGGCTGTGTGGCCTGGTGTTTACAGTAGTAGTGCATTAGGAGTGCATTAAGCTGGGCTAGTCAGTACAGTTTAGCAGGAGGGTATTAAGCTCTGTAGGCTAGTCAGTGGGGTTGGCTGTTGTGGCTAATAGGTCAACCAGGATGGGCGGGGCAGCGGATGAGGGGGAGGATGAGCAAGAGTTTTTTAAGGCTCTTTCATTGGTTGAGGCTCAACTGGAGAGGCCGAGGAGGGAAGGATAGAGAGAGGGAGGAGAGGAGGAATTAAACGGAGAGTCATGTGAGCAAAACGTCTGGCAGACATTCAGCTGACACCATCACCTGAGCTCCCTTTGACCCGCTGAAGTCCTTTGGCAAATGAGAGTAACTCCATGATTTCTCCCAAATGAGAGTGAACCAATTGAGTTTCCCCACCAAATAGCTTAACCTGAAGAAGGTCCTAGCCTTTTGTTGCTTCCTGAAACCCCTTGTTGGTGCGTATTGTGGTTTTGTTAGTTTATGTTATTCAGTAGTTCGGTTATATATAAAATCTCTGCAGCTAAGACAGGCACAAGCTGAAGAGTTTCCTAGGCCTAGGCTCTGTACACAGTAGTGGAGAGGACCAACATTTGCTCCTGTATCAAATATGGATGAGGACCTTTTATAATGTGGTCCCTATGGTCTATGGTTATAAACAGGCCTGTCCAGGACACACGCTTGTTTACGCTGATGTGAAACTTCCTCTTATGTAAGGGACCGAGTCTTATGTACATCATGTGAGCAGTGTGTGAAGAACTAAATAGGTTTCGTTATCACTGTCAGACGTAGCAGGGGTGGTTATTCAAAAAGATTTAGAGGGGTAACGGGGGAAGTTGTATAAAAGTAGACTACTTGTGTGACGCCAACAGCTTTGAAAGTGGAGACAAAAAGTACCTTGCTTCAGTAGCTTAAACTTTTTCAGAAAGTGGAAGTACACTTGCTATAGTATAGTATAAAAGTATATAAAAGTATACAAAAAAAAACATTAGAAAAAGGTACATGGCATCCTTCAGTCGAACACCATCAAGGCCAAAGCATCGTTAAAGCATTGTAGTAAAGGGCCATTTCAGGGAGGAAACAAAGTTGAGGTTTTTTTTTTTTTCATGGCGCTTGATGAGGTTCCAGCAAGCAGCTGGGTACACAGCTATACCACCTGAGTTCCACATGGATGTGGACGTCTCGCTCGCTTGTTGTTTCGCCCTGGCGCCTCGCAGGCTGTGGCATCATCACAGGGTCCTCCACATGAACGCTGCTCACCACGAAGCCCCTGGGTCCCCTACAAAAGACTGCGACACGGAGCTCTGTCTGTGTATGTGTGGGCACAGGTGTAGGTGTACATGCGTGAATCCACGTGTGCACGTGTTCATGCTTTGTGCAGTTAAAGTTAAAGTCCAGAGGTGGAGACGCCGCCGTGGCTGCACTAGGTGTTTGAATAAGAGGGGAACTTCTGAACGGATGCTGGTAAATCATGAAATCAGAGCTGCCAACTGTCACGCCGGGAGCAGGAGACACATGGTTTTATGCTCGATCACTCCCTCTCACTCTTACTTATGAGGCCTCACGCACAGAGAAAATGATTGTGTGTGATTGCCTGTATGATGTCAAATTTGAAAATGGCACGCCATGCAGCTGACAAAAGTTGACAACCATGCACGAAACCGGTTAACGGGGAGATTTTTGAAAGAGTGACTTTCTCAGGGCTGGCTCCACTCCAACTGTTTTACATTCAGTGTTACTGAAATTGGATGTGAATTTGAGTCCAAAGTTGAAGAATTTAGATATTCACCCTCGTCTGCAAGGAGGCACCCAGAGCAACTTTGCTTTAGTGTCAGAAAAAAAGGGAATATTTCACTCTTACATGTGTATCGCATTGTGGCTTTCTTTGGTTAGGTCTTTTCTCTATCATCAATCATCAGACTTAAACAGCGGTGTGTGTGTGTGTGTGCTTGTAGGTGTGTGTGCCTGTGTGTGTTTTCCCTAGCCCACTCAGTGAAGCTGTGCCAGAAGCTCATCACATCACAGCATCATGGGCATCTGTTTGAAACTGGAATAAAAGTAAAGCGAATGAATAAAAGAGCCACATGAATAAAAACACAGGCCTGTGATGCAAATGAATTGCCAGGCAGGGATCGAGAGGGACGAGTGTGTGTGTGTGTGTGTGTGTGTGTGTGTGTGTGTGTGTGTGTGTGTGTGTGTGTGTGTATGCAGTATCCATTTGCTCTCCAACCCATCATGGCTGTACCTCATCCTGAGTGAGTGAGTAAGTAGTCACACACACACACACACACACAGACATACAGATATCCAGGCTCTCTGAGGTGTATGTTTTCCTCATGCATTAACCAACAGCAGTTTTGACACTTGGCTCTTGAATGAGAAGAGGGAGCTCACGGAGCCACGCTGCCGGTTCTCTCCCTTCACTCCACAAGCACTGCTAGCGCTGCCCGGGGTGACTTTATCAATTAGGCCTCCCTGGAAACATAGCCGCATTCTGCCTCCCCCCCCTTCCATCCTTCTCCGGTTCACTCCTCCCCTCTCCTCTTCTTTCTTCCTTTGGATTTATTCTGCCCCTCTGTACCTCCCACTCTACATCCCCTACCCTCACATCCTACGGTGCATCTTTCTTGCTTTTCTCTTCCTCCCCCTCTGCCGTTGTCCTAAAACTTTTGCCCACTCATCACGCCCCTCTCTCCTCCTCCTCCTCTCGCTTGTCTCTTCCTCATCTCCACTTCACCCTTTCCCTTGTGTGCCTCTTCTCTTTCTCCTCACTTCCTTCCTCCACCATCCTCTCCACAATCTTTTGTCCATTTTACTCTGAGCATACAAAACATTGAGATGAAATGTTGAGTTGCACCCTTTTGCTCAATACATGTCTCAATTGTCTCAAAGCTTAAAAATTGGTCAAATCAACAATGGATCATAGCTTTCAACTGGATTCACCTGATCAGTCTATTTCATGGAAAAAGCAGGTGCAGCTCATATTTTGTACACAGATTACAGTGTTAACCTTGTCATGCAATTAATGAGGAATATTCTCACTGCCAACTTTATTTTTTATTTAGTCAACAAAAGGCAGGAGTCATGCGACAGTGTCTGCAGCACTCTTCTATTATGCATCACTGTGGGCAGTAGCTGGCTAGCAACGGGGGATGCTAGCATAGTTAGTGAGCTACTTCCCGTCAGTCAGGCTCCTCTGGGCACTGCTGAGGTACGCCTCAGGATAGCTTGGGGGCGGAGAAGAGAGGAGAAGAGAACAAGATGTTTGTTGACAGAAAAAACGGAAAGACTTGGCTGGTAAACCAAGTGAGATGGGCAGCTCGTTTGCATCACGCCCGTACACAACATCAGCTCAGACGTGAAGAAGAGAGCAAAACTCTCTGATGTACTCACCACGGAGCAAGAGTATCAAGGAAACAAGGAAACAACGTAATACAACATAACTTCTCTATCACCATGGGGATATTCCCTAAAAAGAACATAAAGCTCATCAACACATCTGGGCTGGTGATGGGAAAATGTAACGTATTCTGTACCGTAGTGTGGCCATATTGGACATTGAGTCTCTTACACTTCAACCTGCACAGACCACAACCTCTTTCAATTCTACATTCGACAAGAACAAATTTCTCCCGAACATCCTTCAAGAGCGGAGTTGAGAAGAGCCAGCGTAACGCTTTGGCAGAGGACTGTGCAATAAAGAGGCAATGCCAGGCAATCCCATCGTGTAGCTGGAGAGCCGATAGCTGTCCAGCCTTTCCTCTCTGTGTCTCTTAGATGTGTCCCTAAAGGGCTACCATACATACCTCTGTTGACTCTGCTGATATTTGTTTGAACATGTGCCTGTGTGTATATGTGTGTGTGTGTCTCTGGCAGTGTATTTGTGTGTCGGGGTGGGGGGGTGCATGCATATGCATATGTGTACGCTATATGTATGTGTACATATGTTTCCTTGTGTGTGTGTGTGTGTGTGTGTGTGTGTGTGTGTGTTCCTTCTTTGGTCATGGGAGCTTACAGGCTCTGTGCGCAGTGGTTCCCTAATCCAGTGGTTTGAAATGAGCCCTCCAGCTGTTGTGGGCTTGAGAGAGTGCTGCCTTGGAGGAGGCTTAGAGATGATAAGATGCTTCTTCTATCGCTATCCCTCTAGGACCTCTTCTTCCTTTCTGTCTTTCTTTCTCTTGCTTTCTCTTTTTCTTTCTTTTTTCTTTCTTTTTCTTTCTTCCTCCCTACACTCCTGCCTCCTTCCTTCCTTCTCTCATGTCTTCCTTCCTTCTTTCCATCCATACTAATCTAGTACTTTCAATATCTGTGTGGACATGAGAATAAAAAGTTACACTAATCTCACGCTGCTAACACAGTCACACATTCTGCTGAGGTCTTGACCCTGCGGTATGAACTTCTTCCTCTTATCTGTTAATCCTCCAATAAGAACTTAGATTGATTCTGTGCAGGAAGTGAACACTGTGTTCACGGAGGATGGAAGAAGATCTCTGAGATTACAGCGGTGACCTAAGAGTTTATGATGACAGTCGAAATTGTAGATTTATTAAGGGGCAAACGGAGTTCATTAGCTCGTGCACAGAGGAGGCTGGTGGGAAGTAGAGAGGAAGACTATCATGCTGCCTTCTGTCCAAGTGTGGCGGCTCCAATTCTCAGTTGCACTTGAACTCAGTTGAACTTTGTTATTGATTTACACCAGGTCGTCATTATGAATGAGGAGGTTTATTAAAAAAAGAATAATAGATACAATAAAATATGCATATATATATTGACATTCCAGTGGAGTACAGTGCCGGAGTGAAATTACTGGCGTAATTCATAGGACGTCTTTTCAAGAATTGTATATCTTTCATCTGATATTCCATAATTGAACAGAGGGGTAAGATCCTCTGGAGAGTGTGGCCTCTCGCCTGTCGGTCAGCAGTGATGCTGGAGGGTGTGTGGCGTATGCCAGCAGAAGGAAGGCGAAGGACGGCCAGCAGGCGTCGGGACAGACAGAGTGCAACAGGCTGTCTGTCAGTTAGAATACGACGGTGATATTCAAAGCCCAGATTTGGCAGAACCGACACACGCTGAAGCCCAGATTTCATAGCAGATGGAAAGTGTTATATATATTTAAATACCGTGATCTAAAAATACTCCAAATAAATGGTTATATGTTTTATCAGATATACATAAATTGTGACATTACATAAATTGTCAGATACATAAATTGCACTGTAACTGTCTGGCTTGACTTCTACCTACCATAAAACTATGCTAGCGGCTTATATTTATACTCCCACGTCACGATCATCATCTTAGATTATAACTAACAAGGACGATTCACAGGACATGATCAATTACCTGTAATCGAATCACTGCCATCATCCTTCTCACTATTGCTCAGATGATATTGCTTCCCATTGGGGTTTTTGGACATGGATACATGTTTGCGGGGGAGATCTAACTTAATTTAAGCTGTAATGTCTTTAGCTGCTCTAGAAATAGCATGAGGCATGTTTGTCTTTCTGGGTCTGTTATGCCTGACGGATGAGTCAAGATGAGGAAGGCAACTCTTTGATTTCTTTGGTACACCTCCTGCAGTTGTTTAGTACCCACCATTATCCACACATGTTCACTTAGTCTGTATTGATAAAGAATAATAAAACAAGAAACACGTTCTTTTAGAAAATGCATGAGAATAATAGGGACAATAAATCGTATTCCCCCAATTTAACTACTACATTATTGCATGTGATCTTTCACATTGTGATTTAGATATTCCTTTGGCTAGTTCAGAAATCATGTTTGATTTGCTGTAAAGATGCAAAGGCAGAGGATAAGGGTCTGGAGAGCACGATGTGCTGAGAGACTAAACAAGACGTTTTGCCTTTGAAAATAGGTTTCGCTCACTATTTATACTATTATAGTGATGTTTCTCTCTGTATGTCTTTAAAGGCAAATTTGCCAATATAGTCAATATACATAGACCCAGTCAAGATGTCTTGAAGATCTTTTCACCCTTTGTGCCGAATAGCCTGCAGAAAGACTTCGAACTGCAGGAACTTGTTTCTCTTGCCAAGTTCAAAGGTCTATGAGAGAGATTATGGAAGATGAATCCATTGGGAACTGTTATTTCTTGAGTAAGACATTCTCTGCTCTACTCTCTCTATCTCTCTCCGTCTTTCTATTCTCTTTATTCTCTAGCTGGTTTTTCCGTTATATGTGTGTGTTTTTTATGAGTGTGCGTTTATGCCCTTGTATATATTTTGAGTACCAATAAATGACAGCGATCTCTCATCTCCTCACTGCAGTGTGTGTGCGGGCGCTGGACGTGACGGTGTCCCAGAGCAGTATCCAGGTGGCCCGCGGCCAGGCTGCCATCCTGCCCTGCTCCTTCACCACCAGCGCTGCCCTCAACAACCTCAACATCATCTGGATGGTCATACCGCTGTCCAACGCCAACCAGCCAGAGCAGGTACAGTACGCATTGTTTACAGATCCTCTCCATCGCAGTAGAACAGAGCTCTTCCAGCCCAGGACCAGACATAGTACCGCAACCCGCTTTGGTTCCCAGCCACTAGCTTATGAGCCATTGTCATTGTCATGTATTGCTGTGATGCTTGTCATGGTGTAGATGAGTGCATCATTCCCCAAACAGCCAGAGGAGGTATACATTGTTTAGAAACATACTGAGCTATGCTGTCTATCCCTTGTTTCCTAACTCATCTGGATGGTCATACCGCTGTCCAACACCAACCTCACAGCCAAAGCAGGTACATGTGTTTTACTATTGATCTGTATTGGGATATAATAAAGTTATAGATATATATTAGAGTATTAATAGAACTATATAGAGTAGTGAAGCCTACATACGTACGTACATAATCTAGATAGCTGTACCACTAGCCAATGGCAAGCAGCCAGTGCAGTTTTAAGTTCTGCTGTAGCTTGCAGACTGCTATGTAATTTGATGCTTTGCTGTCTGTAATGGAGTGCACCAATTTTTTTTTTTTAAAAAGCAAAGAAAATCAACTTTGAAGTTGTTCAACTCACAAGATTGGTAGCAGTTTGACTGATCTGTGTTCAGTATTTTGTGTGCTGCGGTTGTTTTGAGATCATCTACTAAATATACTTGCCAGCTTGCCAGCATGTTGATGGAACAGAAAAAGATGACAATGCTCTTCACTCTGTTGGCTGTATAAATGCTAAACCCAACACTTGCTGTGTGAGGTTTAGATGAAGTTAGATGCATGGTCACTACTCAGCTGTACCTGTGCCACCACCGTCACCACTAGAATGATATTTCCCATCAGACGGGGAGCATGTGTGGACTAAAACTATGCCAAGGTCAAATGCATTCAAGCAGCTAAACCTCATGCATATAAGTGCTCACTCACTCACTCGTTCACTCACTCACTCACTCACTCGTTTATTCGTTCACTCACTCACACACACCAACAACGAAAAAACACCCAGAACTGGAAGTGAGTCTTGACTGTCACTCTCTACAGTATATCTCAGCTTAACCTACGTGCCTCCTGTTTTGCCTCATATTGGCTCTCCTCCATCATCCTTTCTTGGCTCTTTACTCTCATTTTCTTTTCTCTCACCATCATCACCATCATCATCCCCCCCCCCCCCCCCGCGGGACCTCTGTGATTCCATTTGAGTTGTTTAACATGCAGCTGCAGGCCCTACAAGCTCACCTGCCTCCCTTCACTTTGAACCCCGGCGCCAGTCGGCCGTCCACATAATACAATCATCTTCTGCACTAATTACCCCACGCCCACGACAGGCTGTATATCGCAGCTGTTCTCACCACACACACACCAGCACACAAACAGACACACACACACACACAAATTGGCAAAAGACACAAACGCAATGCGGACGGGCATGCATACATGCAGGATTTATACATATTTACTGAGTTCATGCAGGCATACATACACGAGAAGAGTGTGAAAACAGACATGGATGGATCCACATGTCCACAAATTGACAATGCAGTCACACATAACGGTGCTGTGATGTAAACAACTATGAATAAACGCATATACTGTTGCATGCACACATATACACACACACACACAGCTAGCACACAAACATGTATACGCACTTATTCTGGGATGAATGCATGCAACGTTCAAATGCCATCCGGGTGATGATGGGTGCTGATACATGCAGAAAGACACATAAAAAGTACCTAAAATGCACCTAGCTATCACACCACTCACGCAGACACAGATAAACACACACATGATCCACACACTCAGAGAGCAGCATGTACCGTGTGAAGTGTAGGGGAACTGGGAAATGCTGTGTATAGCTGCTATCAAATTGTGTCTGTGAACCTGGCTAGTCAGCTGTCCAGAAAAGTGAGCTATGACATAAAGTGCTGCGTTAGGAGCGACAGTACAAGGTCATTTCAGAGGAAGTGGATGTCATAAGTTGTTATGCTTGAAGCTAAAAGCCATTAAGAGTTACTGAACAGAACTCTGTACACCCTCACAACCTGTATTTGCACTTTTTGAGTATACCTCCACATCATCCACTTTGAAAAGGTGACGCCGGTTCAAATAGGGCTGTGATACACAACCTTTCCAGCAATGTTGTAGGGCAACAATACCAAGAAACATTTCCGCTCCTTGTTGCCCGTATGATTTATGAAATTCTATATTTTGCCGCATGACACAGTTACATTGACTTGTCACGTTGTACAAGAGGTTGCCAGGTGCATCACGGCACCTCCATATGGAGTACTAGATCAGCGGAGTTAAAAGTATGAAATCCCTCCATATATCTGAGACCTCACACTGTATACGATTATCTTATGTATCCATCCTCCCACCCACCATGATGGTTACACTTATGTTTGTTTATGAGTCAAGGAGTGCGTCTGCCTGGCGGAGTCTGTTTGGGCCCCCCACTCCCTGAGGTAATGAATAAGAAACGAGATGTTTCCCAAGTAATGTTGCTTACTTCCCCCCCGTCTAATAGATTTGATATGAAAAAAATATATATAGGACTGCCATGATACAGTTCTACGTATTGTGAAAAAAAGGTTCTATGCCAACAGCACAAATTATATTCATTATATTATATTATATTTATCCCATACTAATCCCATACGGTTTTTATGTGTCCCCAGTTGAAGTCTACAGTTTGTGTTCCTGGCAGTGTTACAAATGTAAAGTAAACGAGCCCTCCATAAAAACATGCTAGCTTTGGTTAGTTTTTTTTTCGGGTATATATAATTAATTCCAGGCAGTTTTCAATGAATCAGCCGGTGAAAATGTGAAAATGAAATGAAGGCAATGAACGCGTAATAATTGATGCAGTTAATCCTGAATGCTCAAAGAAATAACAACTTTCATCCTCCTAACCGGTCCCGTCTCAGGGTCTTAGCCTTGCCTGACAGTCAATTGAACCAAGAAGGACAGTAGAAATGGCCTAGCTGTTGTTTGTATATAAACTGATTATCTGACATGCTCAGCCCCAGATTACAGCACATATTTTAGACGTGTGTGTGTGTGTGTGTGTGTGTGTGTGTGTGTGTGTGTGTTCTCTGTGTATATAATCTGTCCATCATGCTGTTATTGTGATCAAATATGCTGACCCCTCACTCTTGAGCCACTAGGTGTGAGATAATCCAGATAGATACACACACACACACACACACACACACACACAACCAGGGAGTAGTTTTATGGTTCTCAGCTGTTGTATATCCTGTCTAAACTGTTCCTTGGATATTGATGTTTTTATGTTATAATAAAAGCCTCATTTTCAATGTCCTCTTGCTACAACAGTGAAACTGATTTTGCACTTAAGATCATGAAAATACTTGATATATCAAAATAATATCCAACACTTTCAAGGAGATGTGCCTTCGATGCGGTGAACTTGGCAGTTTAATATCAGTAGCGTTGCCTGAAATCCTCTAAGATGTAATTTTGCTACTTTTTCTTTCCTCATTAACTTGAATTGGAGCGAGAACGCTTACGTGCAGGAGAAAGTTTCATAACTCGAGGGCTGATGAAAACTCACAGTCATTGAATCATTTCAAAATGCTCGTCAGTCTGGTGGAGAAAAAAAAGAAATGTCTTCATCAATTTCTGGAAAGGTAGTCTTTTGTTGATGCAAGATTTCACAACATGGATTAGAGTTTTGGAATACAAATTGTACAGTTGTACAATTCTAATGAAATGAAGCCCTGGTGAAATTGAGGGCATGGAGAGGCTGTGGTGCAGAAATGATGTCAATCTGTAATGGAGAACATCTGCCATAGTGGTTTAGATGATCAGGTCCTGATCCTTGACTGACCCCATCAGTCTGGTGGAGGACGGATCAAATAAAGGCTGAATTCACATACTCTCAAAATATAACCTTTTTCCTTTCCTTGCTGCCTCCTCCTAACCCCACCGATCATTTTTTTTGCTGGATAGGTCAACGGAAATTAACAAGGAGCTGTTTTAGACAAAGCTGCGCATGACATATGAATGAGGTTTCTGTGGCTGTGGCTGTAACCATAATATTCCTATGGTTATTGCAGTGAAATTAACACACACTTTCTGGAACCAAGATGTAAGTGCAGTGTATCAAAATGTGAACTTTGACCTTCTGCTTGCCTCCGAACTAGTCATCCGCTGATCAGAAGCCCATCCATCAGTCTGAGAGCGCACAGTGTTTTTCAATCTGAAGGGTATACTTTGAGCATGGTAGCACGGGGTCAAGAGGTTAAGCCTGGGGATATGGGGTTCACAGGGGGTATATGGCATTGTGGGATGGATCTGGGCCCATATTGCTCAGAACATGTCTGAGAGGATAGAAGGAGATAACAGTGGAGGCTTACAGCCAGTGGATCGACGGGAGGCTGTGGCGGTTTAGAGGTTTACTCAGGCTTTAGTCAGGGGATGGAAGTGTCACTAGTGTCTGGGGCCAACAGGGTCCTGTTGGATAGGGGGGATAGGAGAGAGGGGTCATTTAGAAGTAGGCTATGCTCAGGAGACTGGTAGACACAGAATATAGAGATGTAGTGATTTAGAGTCAGAGAGAATATCCAGAGGTTTACCGTGTGTATCCCCTGACACAGATCTTACAGGGTGGATTGTCGCGCTAGAGAGGACTAGAGCCGGGGATCTAATGTGTGTGTGAATGAGTGCATTTGTGTGTCTGAGGTGTGCGTGTGCCCGTGTGCCCGTGTGTCCGTACACACACTCAAACCGGATATACTCAGTGAGCGTTTTTTACTATGGGAAGGGATGTAGCAGAGGTTTACTGCTGACCCAGCGGTGGTACGTCCAGTTATTCACTTGGGACAACAGAGTTCTTAGTTCTTAGGGCCCTCCTCCATCTGTACGCCAGCCATGACCTCCTTTCTCCCCGCGCCCAGCTACAAAGCCAACCAGGTCATGGGCCGAGGTGATCTCACACATATATAGATAGATCAACACTGTGGACAGACACAAGAAAGAAAAAAAACCACAGAAAGAAGTAAAATGTAACACGTTTTCGGCTGGCAGATACACACACACACGTATGTGCACATTATTGTGTTTGGATATTTTCAACATATCCAAACACAATACTGCATGTGTGCAGTTAGGTACTGCACATCCGGTGCTCTCCGTTGCTTATGTGCACATATTGTCAGAAAGTAACAACACACAGGAACACCGAAAAATACAAATGTATGGACCAATGTAAGACACAACAATACACTTATGAGTATTGAAAACACACGCAGGTAGGAAGCAATGTACAGAGTAAGATCCTCCATTAAAGTGATATTCTGTGAGATTCTTGATTTCGGCGACCCCTTTGGTGATAAGAACTCATTGCATTGCATTTAGTCTGGACAGCCAGCAGCTCCCACACCCCTAGACCAGTGGTCCTCAAATCCGGACCTAGGGGGTCCGGAGTACTGCTGGTTTTCTATTCTGCCAGGTAGTTTCCATTCTAGCTGTCTAATCAGGTGTTGATTATGACCTGGGATGCCAGGTGAATGCAATTAACTTCCTGGTAGGAGAGAAAACCAGCAGCACTCCGGCCCCCGAGGCCCGGATTTGAGGAACTCTGCCCTAGACAAACAAGCATGGGCTGTTCAGCTGAGACCAGTGACATTACAAATAACAGAACAGCAGAATTTCAGTTTGGTGTCTTACAGCAACCATGTCTACAGGCACATGATATATTTTATATATGAATGTATCAAAAATGTTTGAAAAATGTGATTAATGCTTAGTTCCATTATTACTGCATATCTACTACAGTTGATTGCAATGGGTCTATATTAGTACTTTTAACCTGCTAACCGAGCTATTGCTAAACAGACAAACAGACTGCAGCTTATAAACAATAGCAAAACCTACCAGTCCAAGAGAAAAAGAGCCACATCTGTGTAACTCCTCATCATCCCTGCTCATCTTGGAGTGAAACGTAAAACGCATCACTTCCTGTGCGGCAGAGGATTTTTCCCGGAAAAGAGGTGCCCTTCTCATAGGTTTTTGGAACAGCAAATGTAAAAGCTTGAATGAATTGGGTATAGGTTGACTCAGTATTGTATAAATCAGCTATATATATATTACCTTCATACTTGACTCATTCCCGCACAGACACACACACACACACACACACACACACACACACACACACACACACACACACACACACACACACACACACACACGGTTGTGTGTGAGGCCGACTGATTGGATCACTTTCACCTAGCATGCAGATTATAGTGTCAGGTCATCAGGAGTGTAGAGCCGGGTCATACCAATGCCGTCTGTTAGAGAGTGAGAGTGAGAGACAGAGAGCGAGACAGGCAGGCAGACAGACAGACAGACAGACAGACAGAGAAATAACTATCACAATGAAAATCAGAAAAACAGAAAATGAGGCAGAGAGACACAGAGCGAGAGGACAGACAGTATATCAGAGTCAGGCCACGCATTTATTGGCACCCTGTAGAGACTGGGAGACAGCTACTATGCTACAATAATCGCGCGCGCACACACACACACACACACACACACACACACACACGCACACAGAGGAGGTGCAGTTGCAAGCTCTCATCACAGCTGAGGAGCTGCCTATTCATCTGCACATAAGAGGACAAAGCGAGCGTGCAGCACTCAGGAAATTGCAGTAGCGCAATTTACAACCGTTAAGCAGCAGTGGAGGACACACACACCCTCACACAAACGCTGACATACACACATACACACTCCTTCACTTGTATCACTTTCTCACACGCACGGACACACACACACACATGCATATACGCAGCTTCACTGTGCTAGTTGTTTCCCTGCCTGGGTCTTTGAACAGTTCAATGAGGGCTCTTTTCACCAAAATGAATAGCCCCTCTGATTCCCCTCTATGCTTGTGTGTGTGTGTGTGTGTGTGTGTGTGTGTGTGTGTGTGTGTGTGTGAGTGAGTGCGTGCGTGAGCTGTGGTGCGCATGTGTTCGGTGTCTGCGCGGACAGACGTACTCAGATTGTGTCTGTGCACATAGCATGTGTTTGTGTGTCCTCTTCGTCTTTTGTGTGGGCCCAGCTGAGGGGTGAGAGCTGCTTTTCATGTGGCTGAGTCTCACAAATGAGCCCGTTCAACCCCAGTTCGAAGCTTGAGGGAAGCTTTTGAACACCTTGGGCCTCCATCACTCTTAAATTTGGACCTCAGAGACCAGACCCACCTCCACCTGAGGGCTTTTGAGATGAATAGTACCAAAAGTGTTTTCTTGCCCATGATAGTCTCTCTATTGTGATTCAACGTTCGGCTTTGATTTGATTTCTTGTTACATGTGAGTTGACCAACAGAAGTCTCTATGCTTGGTTTCTCTTGAATTTCTCAGATTGCGGTTTATATGTTTCAAGTTAAAATGCTTTCAATTATGCATACCGTTTAGTGGATGCTTTTATCCAAAGTGCCTTACAGCACCATGAGAGCATACTTCAAATCGAACCCCTTACCCTGGAATCGTTAGTGCCATGCTCTACCCACTGAGCTAAAAAAGTACCAAATAAAAGTTTTTATGTTTGTTTGTTTGTTTCCAGAAAATAAAACCTCGTCTGTATATAACAGTCTATTCACCCAATCCCCTTACTCGAGCTGTGTCGAGCTATGTTTCTGTATTGTAGTAGAGCTAGGTCTCCCTCTAGTGAGAGAAATTTGCAACTGGCCTCCCAAGACACCGATGACAGCCTTGTCCAGGAGTCACGCTCATAAACAGAGATATTGTTCCTTCTCCTGCAGGAGTTAATCTCCACCCCATGACATGATGTACAATGACAAGAACACATAAAGTTAATATGACTACTTGGCTTAGGGGATACCACCTGCTAAGATTTCCTTGGAAAACAGGGACTTTTTTCTAAGATTCTAAATGACTTGTTGATTCTCTCGTTTTCCATTTTTCTCCATTCTTTTCTCTGACCTCTGTCTTTCCCATCCCGTCACCCGCTCTCTCTCCCTTCCCCACTTCTGCCCCCCCCCCCTCTACTTTACCCCTTCCGCCTTTTCTTCTAACTCTCTCTTCTCTACATCTCTTATCTTCTCTGTCTGTCTCCCCCTTCCCTCCGATGTCCAAATCCAGGTGATCATTTACCAGGGCGGCCAGGTGTTCAGCCTAGCCAACCACCTCATTGGTCGTGTGGGCTTCGTGGCCACCATGCCTAGCACAAGTGCCTCCATCGTCATCAACAACACCCAGCTGTCAGACACGGGGACCTACCAGTGCCTGGTCAATAACCTCCCAGACAGAGGGGGGCGCAACATCGGTGTCATTGGGCTCACTGTGTTGGGTAACTAACCACACAACCCACGAAGCAGTTTTACGTTGATTTAGCCGTTTGAAAGATATTTTAAAAGGTTTATAGCCATGTTAGTACATATCGACTTCTCTGGTGCACGTTTCTGATATTTACAGATGTTTATGTGTTGTTTAAATATGTAATAATGTATTTACTGCTTGCTCTAAAACTGTCAGTTACCAAGGGCTTTACAAAAAATAAGACAATAATAAAAGCCGAAAAATAAACAATAAAAACAGAAATTAAAAGCAGTCTTAAGGGTGTACACACAGCTTATCAGTCTAAATCATAAATTGGGGCTGCAACACTAATTGAGACCCTGTAGATTTTCCCTATTTGCCCAAATCAATTTCAGGTGTTGGATGTGGTCACTGGCGGGAAATCTTCTCGCCACACAGGAAATGATGAGTCCAAACTCAAGTGCGAAATACAAAACTGATCACCTTACTTAGATGAGTTTGATTTCTTTAGATATCTTGAGGGTTTTTTTCTGCATTTAGGAATAGAAAGCCAAGATAGCTCTTTTGATGCAATACACTAACACTATTCTCTATTGGGATCCAAATACTTTGCTGACCCCACCCTATCTCTTCCAGTCCCTCCTTCGGTGCCGGCGTGTCGAATCCAGGGCACGCTGGATGTGGGCAGTGACATCATGCTGATGTGCAGCTCGGAGGAAGGCATCCCCACGCCGTCCTACTCCTGGGAGAAGCTGGACGCGCTGCCCAAGCTGCCGCACAACGCCATGCAAGGTACTAAAAACAAGCTGGCCGTCGGAGTGCCCTTTTGCCCCACCTTTGCTGGTAAATCTTACACACATAGTGTTGCCAGACTCAGCAACAACTCCACCATCACTACCACCTTTCATCTGCCTGGCAACTGTCCGCCCGAAGGTTCCCCACCACTGATCCTGCTGACGGGTGATGATGGATGGATGGGTGGAGTGTGAGGAGGGTGTGTGTGTGTGTGTGTGTGTGTGTAAGTGAGCAAAGTGATGCTTTTGTGGTGTGGTGTGTTTTTTTTCTCATGCTGTACACCAACTCTGCCCCAGTTTTCTCACCCAATCCAAACACTTACACTTCTGAGAGAACTGGACCGGTGTAAATCGATACAGTCGCCCTGTTTCCAACTTCACCAATCAAACAGCATTACAACCGTCCATCTACTCTCAGGTCTATGAGGATTGTAAGGGTGGGTGTATTGAGGCTGCAGTTGGTCTTCCGCATTGGAGAGCATTGCTCGGTGTGGTGACTTCTCCCCTCTTCTCCAGCTGTGCCCTTGGCACAGTCCAATAATCTTCATCAACAGTCCCCTGCTCTAACTCTACACTACTGGTCAACCTAAGGCTACTGGAGAGGGACAGACAACGTTTCCCATCAATCAATTGCACACAGTGGATTCTCAGGACCATGCAATGAAATGATTTTCTTGTGCCGCTGTAGATCCACACAGCAATCTAAAAATATAGCTTGGAGTCTTTTTTCAAAAGTTTAGACAGACTTCAAATTTTCTATTATGCTGCATTAGAGGAAACACAATCATACACAAAATATTAAGACCACCTTCTTTTGCACAAGCCATGTCTCAGTTGTATCAAGGCTTAAAACTCTTTTAATCTGTCTCTCTTCATCTACATCTCCCCTTCATGACTGAAGTGGATTTAATTGGAGCTGAAAAAAACAATGAAAGCTTCCCCCTTCCCCCCTGGATGGACCTCTTCATTTTATCTCACTGAGAGTGCAAGTGGTCTTAATATTCTGCACACACTTACCATTTGAGTTTGTCTTCTGCTGTTTGTATTTGATTCAAATTGAGATCTTGGATTTGTCCCTGTCACTCCTACTCCTGTCTCTCTGTGTGTGTAGTTTGACACCGACAGCTGTTGAGTAGCAACAGTGATATGTAAGTGCCAACTACCACATGGCACTGTCAAGAGAGTAGAAGAGAAATCTGGGTCAAAAATCTGGCTCACTTCCACAACTAATAATCAGCTCAAATATCCCAATAGTAGCCTTTTTTCTGAATCCAGTAGTGTATTGCCCCAAGATTGTAAACTCATCAGTTCATTATTAACTGACAAATCATTTGTGAAACAATGTAATCTGTGCCTTCACCTTCGGATTCACCATATTATGTCCCAGTGAATTGTTAAAATGTTTATAGGTAAACTTAGTATGTGGCACCCGCTATTGGTTGATGTTAAGTAGTTCACATGAATGTATCATATAAGAAATATTTGTGTGACAGCTTTACGCAGATTTCAATTCACAAAGTCATTTTAATTTCATTTGAATTTATTATATTTTCAGTGCTGACTTTCTTCCATACACTTACTGACTTTATTTGTAATTGTTTCTTGACATTTATGGGGGTCTGCAAGCTTATGTGCACGGGCATTTGCATGTGTGCCTGTGCGTGTGTGTGTGTGTGTGTGTGTGTGTGTGTGTGTGTGTGTGTGTGTTTTTGATGACTCTGTGTGTGTCTTCCAGATCAGATGCAGGGTACTGTAACACTGAGGAACATCAGTACCGGCACCTCAGGACTCTACCAGTGTACCTCCAGCAATGCAATTGGCAAGAGCACTTGTCTGCTCAACCTGCAGGTTGTGGCACGTAAGTACACACACACACACACACACACACACACACACACACACACACACACACACACTTCTTGAAGCGGAGATAATAGGGATTTAATAGGTGGAATCAATAATGGAGCTTAGCTTTCACCTGGATTAAGATGGTCAGTCTTTGTCGTGGAAAGAGCAGGTCTCAATGTTTCTCAAGTGTAATTAGTCCAATCTATCTTGGTGCCAACATCCATTTGGCTGCTCTTTCTCCACCGTGATTGCTAATGCTTATAGTATAAAACCATATTAAAGCTAGCTCCCAACGTGATGAGTTGCATTCGCCCAGTATGACAGGTGTTTATGAATCATACATGCTGCTCCTTATGCTAATCCAACATGACACTGTTATTGTCATATCCAGATGGGCTGACAGATGGCTGTGTTAAGGGATGAAGATTTTATAGACAGAAGAGCCCTCTCCTCATCTCACTCAAACAGACAGACAGGGATAAAGTTAGAAGCCTTCTCCTCCAATGACGCTTCTCAAGCAGACAGGCAGACAGGAAAACAGAAAGCAAAACAAACAAACAAACAAAAAACAAACAAACAAAGGCCAGTATAAAGATCTTGCGGATCGGAGCACTCTCCACATCTGACACTAATCAGACAGAGAGTTAGTTAGGGGGTGTACAGGCAGTCAGACAGTTTGGATAGCTAGGCTGGGAGGACTTTAACAAGGATTTTATTTCTCTCATCTGATGTGTGGCAGGCCCTTGCTCATTTTTTAAATAAATTTAGGCAGGCTGACAGCTGAGCACTGAACGAGTCTATCAGATATTGCAGCGGCTCTCAATCCTTTTTAGCTTGCAAATGTGGAAAACAACACGACGTCTACTTGGCGCAGGTGTCAAACTGCCAAATGATTATTTTTATTTTCTAGAAAATAGATGCCTAGAAATGAGCATTCATCACAAAGATTAAAAAAAATAGATTAAATGTGTGCATTAGAAATATAGTTTTTCACATTCAATAAATCAACATGGAACACCGCAAAGTCATCTCGCAAACCCTCTGGGGTTCCCGGCTCCCAGGTTGGGAACCACTGGCGTACAAGACCTCCCCTTTCCAACTGTCTGGCCCCAGGCAGTCAGTCAGACAGACAGACAGAGAGTGACACAGCTAGACACTTTGTCACTCCACCAATCCTTTTAGACATAAGTGTTTTTTGACCAAGCAGTATATACCTGACAGGATACCATTTTTATCTACTGCTGGTGCATATATCGTGTCACACTGTGATGGAGTTTGGAAACCATCACCTGAGACAGTCTGGTTGACAGTTGAGAGCATTGGGAGCTCATTATAGAAGGCTCTGAATAATGGGGGCTCCCTCACCTATACACTTGTTCACCTCTTGTTCTCTCTACCTTCTGCTTCTCCACTCCTTGCTTTAGCATCAATACTCTCTCTCTCTCGTCTCAGGTCCATACCCATCTTTCTATGTTGCTTTCTTTCTCTTGCTCTCTCTTTCCATCCGTCCCCACTACATGTTTAGTTTATGGTTAAGAGAGAGCCACCAGAGAAACATATCAGCCATATCAGTAGCATTCACAGCTCACATATGCAAAGACTATTAGTTGTGCAGATATAAGGCTACTGTTTACTATTAAACAACATTTTTTGATCAACCTTCGATTTTCTGACAAGACGATTGGTTGCAGTATGTGTCTGGTATTAATTAAAAAACACGTCAGCATACTTTGCGTGTTTGGTGGATAATGATATCCACCATGATTTTATTTAGTTTTATATGTTCTTCTTTTTTTAAATCTCTCATGTAAAGCACTTTGAATTGCCTCCATGTATGAAAGGTGCTATACAAATGAACTTGATTGATTGAATGATCTTCAAAGAATAAGCAAAGGGGACACTGCTAGCAATATCCCTGTGATATGATGGTATATTGTCCAATGAGTTTATATACCAAAGGTTGGTGTATTCCTTTAAATGAAACTGTAAATTCTAGTCCCACCAGCACTTTCCTCAACCAGTGGAGACACAGTAGTGCTTACACTGACTATTTCCCCAGTGAATTATTCAGTCAACTTACCTACCCTTCCTCCTCCCTCTCTGTCCATCAGCCCAGCCTCAGAGTGTGGGTCTGATAGCAGGGACCATCGCAACGGGAGTCCTGGCTGTCATCATCTGTGCCCTGTTGGTGGTGGTCACGCTCTTCTACTGGAGGAACAAGAACAAGTACGATGAGGAGGAGATCCCCAACGAGATCAGGTCGGGCTTCAACTGACGATCTTCTCGCTCCTTTACAGTATGCAGCTTTGGCCAGTTACAATCCAGAGCTGCGATAGTCTCCAGTGCACAAAGAACAGATAGTGCCCATGAATGAATTGGCTTAGTGTGTCGGAATCAAACAGGAGTTGCTTTGATGCCTTCCATGCTGTGTTGCAGTGGAGACTAAATGTAGCCTGTGAACTGTAAATAGTAACAAGATGCATAATGCAACAGTGGCTTTGTGTTTCTGCTTGTAGAATACTAAACGTGGCAGCCTTGCAATCACAAGAATTCACCACAGAAAAACCAGTAAATTGGATTTAAAGTTTTGAGGTTTCAACTTACTTTTATCTCGTGGCAGCAACTTTTTGCTTCATCACAGCCTAATTTGTCTTTTCAAGCAGCCTGTGAAGCTCTGTGACTTGTTTAAATGGGCTGCAATTCCTCCTCTAAATTACTTCATAAATCAACTGAAGATAAATCATTGTTCAAACATTTCAGGCTTTGGCTGGTTTGGATAACATCTGCCTCATTCTGGGCTCAACTACATTCTTACATTCACAATTACCTCCCCTGTGGGCTTCTGCCATTCCCCACTTACACAGCAAATCACAATGGAGATTTTCTTCCTCAGCTAAATGAAGCAGGAGCCAAGCTCCTCTAGCCAATATTACTCCCCGTAAGACACCATTTAAAGGAGTGATGTTAGAATAATCTGGAACTCATGAGCAATGATTTTGACAGTATCATTTCAAAACCACCACTGTATATTTCCCAAAAGCCTCTTCCAAATAAGTTTTGTTTTAAATAAATGCGGTAGTGGTGGTTGTCGAACTATATCTAACATGCTGCAGAGTTATCTGTGGGCAGAAATGAATAAAAGTAGTATTTAGTTTCCCAGTGTGCGTCACAACTTGACTGCCTAGAGGTGCCCCCAAGCTCTTTTAACTATTAATTCCTGATAGAGGATTTGTGATAAATATTTGAAGATGATCTAATTGGCTGCCTTGCTTCTATCTTTTCCTATATTACTGATGTCCTCAGAACTCCAGTGTGGTGATTCAGTGGAGGATGAGGCTAACTCACACAGTTGCATTTCTTATCAGCCTGTGAACAAACAGGGCGTCTTGTTTTGCTTTGTTTCAAATTCAGGGTACAACAAATACTTAGACTCATGGTTAGAAACTGCCGATGCCTATTCAATCAATATGTTACGTAAAACCCTTGCAAAGAAACTCCTGTGAATCTTACAAAACACTAATTTGACGTTATATCAAAGGCTTATATTTCAGCAAAGTCTTTTTTCAAGCTGATCAACTAAAACTAAAAAGATATGTGCAGTGGTAAAAACATTAAATTGGGTTACCACTTGATTTATTTGAAACACACCAACAAACGTCACATTTACTCTGCATGAATCTTGTTTGACTATCTACCTGAACTAGCTGACCCTCTTTGAATTATCCCCTCAACAGAGAAGACGACCTTCCTCCTAAGAGGTCATCGTCAGTGAAGGCGTTCCACGCAGACGCCTCGTCCTCGGAGAACGACACGCTGACGTCTACCAACACCTACAATAGCCGCTACTGGCACAACCCCAAACCCAACTACGACACCAACTCCTACACGCGTTACAATGGAGACACGCGCCAGACCTTCTCCACCGCTGCCCACGGCACACATGCGCACGGGCACAACCAGAACACGGGACACGGCCACAGTTCAGCGGTCACGGCGCCGGGCTCAGCCCCCCTGTCCCGCCACGCACAGCCCGCGGCAGCGACAACGTCATCTTTTGCCAATGGCAGCCACACGCTCCCACCGCCCAAGACCCTGGTGGTCACCACAAACTCTGCCCCCTCCCCACCCACCATGGTGCGTAGCAATGGCTCGGTGAGCCTCAAGCCGGTGGCGATGTCGACGCACGGGCAGCACACACACTCGTACGCGGTGAGCCAGGCCACACTGGAGCGGATGGGAGCGGTGCCTGTTATGGTGCCCGCCCAGAGCAGAGCAGGCTCGCTGGTGTGAAATTTGACTTGCTGAACCCTCACAACAGTGACCTTCGAGAAATGAGACTAAGTGAGTGGTCGGCTGTGGTGTTCGAAGCCCGTTGGTTTGTGAGACTGTAGGCAGAAGCAGCCTGCTTCCCTTTACAACTCTGTCTTTCTGTATTCTGTCTTTCTCTCAACCTTTTTATCTCACAATAAACTGGGATTTTACAGTGCAGAGTTCATCTAATGCCAACTCCTTGATGACAGGACTCTCTATTTGTAGACAAGCAGCACCTGGTATGGAATCAACCCGTGTTAGGTGGATTTTCCTGGTGGGTGTGGTATTCTGTTTCAGCTAGTAGGGGAAAGAACTTTATATTTCAACCAGCTGGATGATTTCACAAATCCTGGATTTCTTTTCAGCACCGGATCATTGTGATGATTGTGTGTTTTTGGACTCACAGCAACAAAAAGCATTTTCATCTCTGTGTCCCCAATGCATGGTCAGACCGGGGCGAGCTCGGATTCCCACATAAACACAACTGAATATGCATGTGTACTTTGTTCAAGGGTAGCAGGTCAATTCAATATAATTTGTAATGTTTTCTTCTCACGTTTATTATTTTGATTATGACAATAATGATGGTGATAATGATGATGATGAATTAGGAATGTGAATATTATAATGTGTATTTGATGTGATCTCAATGAAGAAAGCGATTGAACAAAACTATGTTGGTTGAAATGGCCTTAGAAGCTTAGTAAGAGAGAATGAGGGGCTTTACAGGATGCAATACAGCGCTGCTGGCTATTATGGTTTAACAATTGCTATATGTATCTCACCATACACTTTACTTCATTGAACGCAAACACGTTTTTGCACTTTCTGGAGCATTTTTTATATCAAAACTGCTGTCTTATAAACAATAGTTCAGTCTTACTAATCCAATGCTTTACCCATATGAAAATAAATTGAAACCTTTCTACACATACTAGGGAATACAAAGAAATACTGATGACAACTGGGAGAACGTTATATGTAATAATACAAGTGATGGACTTACAGAAAAATTGCACAAAACTTGGAAAATTATGGAAAGCTACTGTTCCCTTGGTTTAAACTTGAAACTGCTGGCAGACATTGTTTGTTGTAGACCATGCTGTGTGTGTATGCTGTTGGCTTGCCCTAATCCGGTTCATCTCACATCAGTGCTGCTTTGAGAAGATGTAGAAAAGGGGATGTCTTATTTGATAAATCCTTTTTAAAGAGAAAATATATATTTAAAGGTGATTTTTCCCTTGGAAAAGGCTAACAACTACTGTTTTCTACTGTACATATTGTAACTACTACCAGTAGGCTAGGTTGTGGATCAAAGAAAATAATTTACATGTCTGATTGAAGGATATTTTACAACTCATGTGTCTTAATTTTAAAAATGGTCTTTTTTTGTTACAGTAGACACCAAATTGGGTTTGATAGGCAGTGTTGTTGGTTTTAATGAAGGGGTGTTTTTTTCATTACAACATTTTCATTTCATAAATATTGATTGCCATTTCATTGCAAGGTCTGAGGTAAAATATATTGAAACACTAATGGCCAAATGTTACTATAAATAGTACAAATCTATATATGGTATAAAGTAATACTCTATTTATGTTTCAACAAAATCTCACCACTGGAAAAATAGTTCTGATAGAACTGTTTATGGTACTACGGTACAGTATTCCCAAATGTAGCCAATCCTCATTTCGTTATGTGCATGTAATGAATGCACAGTATGAGAGTCACAAATGTAACTGCATGTTACAGGTTCAATGAATTCTGGATGACTGCCAGAGGCGGTGCTTTAGCACTGGATCTTCTGCATCTTGTGCATGCGTAGGTCGAGTCATTATACCAACAAAGTCACCTGTGACCTGGGATGATATAGGACACACAGTATAAAACCCCTCGTCATCCCGTAATCTGTTCCAACAAAATCTTCTCGCCAAGATTCCGAGTGACAGAGTCATCCAGAATTCATAGAACTGCAATTACATTCTATTTCATTCTTCCTGACCTCAGAGGCAATGCTTTAGCACTGGATGACGTATACCAACAGGGTCACAAGGAAGCAATTACAATGCTAAGAGTCAGAAGCGGCTGGTAGCATGGCTGCTGCAACAGCGTGGGGAGCAGCAACATTGACCCGGGAGAAATGGGCAAAAGTGCATGGGAAGTCAAGGTAGCGGCAAGTTCAGAATAGTATGAACAACTGATTGGTCACAAGTCACCAGAAGTGCGCCTTGGCCTTCAAAGGCCAGATGCATAGCTGTAGAATATCCGGGTTCAGGTGCCATATGCGACCTTCCAGGTGCGACAGAAGGTCTGGCCTCCTCGTGAGGTGCCATGGCATTCCATCGAGGACCCTTAGTAGAACAGGAAACCATGGCCTTCCTGGCCACTTTGGGGCCACTACGAGTAGCCTGCGCCTGTCTTGTTGCACTTTGTCCAACATCACGATTATTAGGAGAGTCAGAGGAAAACCATAGAGAAGGCAGTCTGGCCAAGGATGAACCAGAGTGTCCTGTCCAATTGGGCTGGCTCGAGGAAGACAAATGAAGCACTCACCCCTGCAGTTTAGGGCACCGCTGTGTATGGCTAGCCCTCCGAGGCAGAGAGCTGCCATATAACTCCTAACTATAGCTCAGTGCTAATAAGCTAATCAATACTTAATATATATATAAATTTAAACAGGGAGGTCAGGAAGAATGAAATAGAACTAATAATTATCTTCCACCTATGATGCAATATTTTAAAAAGCAATTCTTTGTGTGTTATATGACAGTGCAGTAACCTTTATTTTTCTCTTGAACTAAGTCTAATTTATGGGTTTATAATGAATTTTGCAATACCCATTCTGTATTTTTTTGCATTTAAAATCTTACTATAGAAGTTAATGCTGATGAATTTGTGTGCTAACATTATAAAATTTAGATTTAAACAAAAACAATTGCATCACTTTTTGGTAAAAACTTTTCATTATTATAACCAGATTACTTCATTGACTACAGCCCTACTTCTCTTTATGAGGATTATTCAGTGATTGTTTTTCATGATTTTTGCCATGAAGTGATAGATGCAATGAAATAAACTGTGTTATTAAAGTTCATTGAATAGAAGGAGAACACATTACTTGATGGGTTGGCAGTTAATTTAGAGTAATGTGGTATTAATCAGAATTTTAGACTTAGTGAGTAAAGCAATATGAATCGCAAACAGAACACTGTAAATCCAATCAATATTCACATCATAAGAGCAATAAATACTAGTTAAGAAGCTGTATATTTTTCCAGATTATTGATGATGTCATCCATTTTATACACAAGTTTATAAATGGAGTCTCAAATATTAGACATGATGTGTGCCAGTCAACATTCATGGTTTTCCATCATGGTTTGTTGTCCAATGATGTAGGCCTGTAGTACTAGCAAACCTGGGTCAAACAGTATCCCTTGCTTATTTCTGCCTGGGAATCCTGATGGGAATGGTTTGTATATTTTGTACTATTCCATTCCATTACTATGGACCAGGCCAGATCATGTACATGCAGCTACTTTTTGACCCTACGTACTGCTCAATGTTATGTTACTGGCTTCTGTTCTGCACAGTCATTATGACATTTAGACTATCTTTATTGTAAAACGTTGAGTTCATCCAAATTATTTATTCATCTTTTTGTTTTTTTTCTGATAACAGCCCCAAGTCTGTCTGCTATGGCCTCCATCTTATGCCAGCAGCTCAAATAGGGTAATCTAGCACCAAATCTAGATATTTAAATTAATAAAATGAGATTTGTGCAGAGCAATTAACTAAATGGATACATACAAATGACATAATTTTTCTCTGTGCATAAATTATTTATTTCTGTTTTTATTCATTATTTTGCTGACAAATCACAGCTGAAGCCATTTATTGTTTTGTGTATTTTATTTCAGCACTTTTAAGATTTTGTTATTTACATACTTTGCATTTAAATATATAGAGCCGTTTATTTGGGCTATTTTACTCAATATAGGCACATATATATTTGTATATATATCTATTATCCTCAGATTTCAGATTTTCTTATACTTACACTGTAATATATAAATGAGGTTTGTCAATCGAACAGCAGTTGAGTATAGATCAATATGGTCTAAGCGGATTTGGGTTACTTGGGTGTGCCTATAGTTGTGCAGTGCAGAGGACGTTTTTTGTGCTTGAGTGAGTGACCAGACGACTGCAGCACTACCGAGTAATGACCAGGCCCTAACATGGATCTAAAAGACTCATTGGCTACGTTCAAATCAATAGCTATCATCCTTATGCTGCACCTTGCATGGATACATTTTTTTGTGGAAAACTTGCCCAGGTGAAGATTTTGGCCTTGGGTAAGACAGATGTCAGTGTTTTGGATCGCACAGAATTCTACAAACAATGTTTATCTGCTACCTAATGTCATGGCAGCTCGGTGAAAATATTTCTTTTTCCTTGTGCAGTGCCTTTCTCAGGTCCCTTGTGGCCGATTGAAATACAGCTGCAGACTCTCATTACAAAGTTGGAGCAATAAAATAGGAACTATAAGGGAAGGAAAATACTAAATAGGAGAATCAGAAAATAGGAAAAGAGCTGAATGAATAAATATGTGCCATGATTGAATAAAATAGCCTAAATAGACACTAATTAAATAATTAAATATTTAAATTCAAAAATAAAAATAAGAAAACATCAAAAATGCAGAATTTAAATTAATAGATCAAAGCTGTGATTTGTGTGCAAAATAATAAATCAAACTAAATAAATTATTTACGTATAGAAAAAAAGATATAGAATGTTGTATGTATCCATTTAATTAATTTTTCCAAACAAATATATATATGTAATCTTGTTATATGTCTGTTTGTCACACGCAAGTGCATACACACACACACACACACACACACACACACACACACACACACACACACACACACACAGTAATTAATTTATAATTACAAAGAAGCTGACTGAAGTCAGATAATTAGACACCAGTTCACCTTTGACCCTGATTAATAAAACCTATAGAGAATGAAGTTGTCTTTCTCAATAGTTTCCTCTGAATTCCTCTCACCATCTCTCCGGGTGTTTCTTTCCTGAACAATCACTGATAAGGTCAGAGAACATGAACTGTTTTTTTCTCTGAGGGATCTGGCTTTATATTTCACAGAGAGGATGGCAGGCAAATAGAAAGCTAAGTCCTGAGATTTCTTTTCTGTGGCTTTGCCCTCCAGTTGTAAGAGGCAGGCAAGGGAAAAGAACACAATCAATAGTAGACGATTGAGATTCTACCCCAGACTCAATACACATTACATCATCTACCCAGGCTATAAATTAGTATATGGTACACAAGGTGGTGTGTGGTTTGTGTATATAGATAAATAATAATATATTATGTGAAATATTGCCAATAGTAAAACAAATCTGTAAATATGTAAATTATATATCTTGTTCTTACTGTTGGATTGAAATGAAATATGAAAACAATAACACCGGAAGTTGTAGTGAATAAATATTGTTAATACATTCTACTCAGCATCCTACTCATTTGTTTGTGTGCTGTGTGCTGCTCAAAACAACAATGTATTTCATCTTTTTGAAACAAATGACCCGGCTGCCTCAGGATTTTAAGTTGAACCAAGTTGCAACGTATAGTCAGGGCTCAAACAATTTCTCACGGCTGCCTCTTTATGGTCTTTCAGCGCAATATTTTGTTGAGTATATGTCGACTCAAACATGAACAGGCTTTTATTCAGTGAAAAATATCCAAGTATTTGTAGGCCTTGTAAGCTTTATTGTTGTTGTTTTTTGTTTATTTGTAATTCAATAAGTTAAGTTCCTTATCCAGCTACAGCCTACTCATCGGGACTCATTTTCAATACCATCAACACAGATGTTAATGGAGTTAAACTGCATACCAATTTCATTAAAGATAAACCCACCATGTTAACAAATATAAGATTAAAACATAGCTGCAGCAAGCATCTGTCTGTGGGAGTACCCTTGAAGTACCCTGAAATGTGACAAATATGCACATTTATTTGGTGTGAGGGAAATAAAAGGAACAATTCATTAGATTTTGGTGGTGATGCAGAGACCTTAGCAGGCCTTTGTTCAGCCACAAAAATATGCAACTGTGCCAATTCCCAGGCTAATGTGTAATACCATAAATATGACCTCCAGGTGGCGCTACAGGCTCCAGTAAAGACCAGCTCCATGAAGCAGAAGCAGGGCTTTTGCGCAGTGAAAAAAATCATTCAAGTGCATTGTGAAGTTTCTCTGTACTCAGAAACTGCGGTTCTCAAGTTCGCCACTAGGGTGCAGTGCTTGTACAAGCATGCCACCTTTACTCAAAGAGCTGGGTTATCTTTGGGTTATATATCATAGCAACA
Source organism: Hoplostethus atlanticus (assembly GCA_034670405.1). Classification (NCBI taxonomy): domain Eukaryota; kingdom Metazoa; phylum Chordata; class Actinopteri; order Trachichthyiformes; family Trachichthyidae; genus Hoplostethus; species Hoplostethus atlanticus. Next base: position 666,022 of record JAXDDX010000025.1, read on the forward strand.
AATCTACCAGCAACTGATGTACAAGCAAGAGAGAGAAGGACCATATCCAAGACCCACCAAGTAGAACCAACTCTGAATTGGTTCAGAGGCAAGCAAGGGAAATTAGTTCTTCAACAGTAGCGATTAAGAATAGATTCAAGGTTAATGGATTTGAGGGTTTTCAAATTCAATCGAATGTATATTTGAATTACATTTAATCCACATGGTTTCATTTCTCATCTCTATTTCAATCACTATTTTCCTTTTTATCTCTAACTCATTTCTTCTTGAAGAATCAACATGAGTGACCTTCAAAAAGGAAGTCACACTCAGCAGCATGAAGAGGAATGGCAGACTTGTGTTCGTAAAAGTAGTATTTATTATTTGCACATGAGGTGATCAGCCTGGTTGCTTTGTGTGTATTAGTGTGTGTTCGTTTGTTCATGCGTTGTCATTGTCTGTGTGCTCACACTCATAAATGATACATAGGGAAGTTAAATTGGGATTGATTGTCTTAGAATTGACTTGCATGAACCAAAGGAATGTTTGTATACCTCCCTTCCCTCCAACATTCTCTTTCCCATAATCCCTCTCTCTCCTCCTTCATCCTAACACCGTGTCTCTCTTCCTCCTCCCTCCCTCTGTCTTGTATAGCTGATGGATGTCTTTACAAGTGACCATGGCAGTCTACAGTGCATACTTTAACCTCCTGCCAGTGCTGACCACAACAGAACAACTTTATTGAATTGTCCAGATGCCATCATGCAACTCTCTTCTCTCTCTCTCCTCTCAAAATCTCTCTCTTTAAATCTAACGGATGACATTAAATAGTATTTTGAGTCACACACATCAACCTCCATCGCATCTAGTGAGCTTTACTGGATGTTAGCTCACGATGTTATGCTTAAAAGCTTGGCAGCCAAATATCTTTGCTGCATGGAGCATTTTAAGGAATAAATCTTCCTCTTCATCAATAAATCATCTACATTAATGTGCTTGGCTAGCCAACAGAATGCTCCTTTGTCAATGCAACACACAGATTCTGTTCCCCTCCCCCCACTGCCAGGTAGAAACATTAAGTTTACTTTTGAGTTAAATGATCTTAAAGAACACATTTGCAGCAACTATTGTTTTGAAGCCACTTGGAGTGTAACAGTGTCATCATTGTGTGCCTCACGTACCAGTACCACAGCAGAGGGCAACTTTTCCATGTTGGACGTGGATGTGTAAAGTAATGTCACATTTTAAAGATTTTTCTTCATCAACTTTTACTCAAGGTAATGAACATATGGTTAATATTTGCTGGGCCCAAATCTGTTCATTCATTTTCTTTACCTGCTTATTCCTATTCACGGGCATGGGGGCTGGAGCCTATCCCAGCATGCACTGTGTGGAAGGCAGAGACACACCCTGGACAGGTCTGTAAATATTTGACACCTTTCTCTGAGCAGATATCACTGTTGTGGTGTATTTCAGGGCTGCCGGTACAGGTGCCATGTCCTCCATTATTCACCAGTACTCATCAGAGAGGGTTTGGGCATCTTGCTGCTTTAGTTACAGAGCAGTCAGATAGGACAGCGGTCACTACTCATCGCTGTTCCACAAACATTGCAAACATATAATCTGTGACATGCTGTAATTTACCTTCTTATTGTATCCACTTTCCCTCAACCTGCCTCATCTATTTCTACTTCACTTAGTGATTCCCTACATTTCCCAGAATGCCTTTCAACAACCACCAGAGAACGTGCACGGACTTGTTTTGTTCAGATGAGTTTAACCTGTAGGAGGAGAGCGCAATAGTGATAGTGATCGTGATAGCGATAGTAAGAGCAAGGGAGGGAGAGTTTCTAGTCAAGAAAAAGCGACAGTTGCGCCCCATACTCAAAAAACATGTCTTGTGCGTGCAAGGTGATCTATTGAGGCCCATTATGGTCTATTGAGACTACCGTTGGTGGAGGAATTCGACACATATTCGCACAACAGTTGCCATCAGTCTTCCCCTGAGGTCTTGTGGTGGTGACTTTGAATGTCTCCAAGTTTCTTCCCAATCCTCCCTTCTATGCCAGGGAAGTCTTTTTAATGAAAGCGTTACAGTTGTGTAGTTCTATATCACTGTTTACCACTACCTCTACCTTTAACTTCCTGGGTCATTTAAATCTCTATTTTGAATTATCCAAATGTCATTTCCAGTGATTGGTGTTGTTCTTTTGTTTTGGTGCAGAGTTCCTTTAATTGACAGACCACTCGCTAATAACGTTATAAGCCAGTGCCAACTATTAAAAAAGCCCTTGATGCAAAGCTTAGCTGTATCAGCTGTATGGATTGATCAGTCAAGGTAGGCCAGAGATCAGTGAAAACTTCAGGAAAGTGTGTGTGTTTGTGTGTTGACAAGCCCGGCCTATAGCGGCTCTTAAAGATGGGTGGATTGAGGAGACAAGATCGGTTCCCAGTAGGTTTAAGTGTGTTTCTTTATTTGGCCGTGAGAGAGGAGGGGGTGAGTGGGCACGACAGCCTGGCCTCAGTGAGGGTGGGAAGCCGGTGCGGCAGGAGGGATGGGGTCCGGGGAACCTGGGAGGACACAGAAAGGAGAGGGGGGTGAGAGACGGAGGGGTTGTCTGGCGTTGTCGTTGCCATTTGCTCTGGGTCGGTTTGCCGGGGTTCGGGGTCCGCCTTGGTCCAGTGTCTCTGGGGGGTCACACACAGAATGAGTTAGCGCTGTCGTTCTCTCCTCCACTTCTTACCGTTCTCGAGATTCGGTTTGCAACTACCACTTGCAACCACCTTCCTCTCTGTCTCCTGGGCCGTGCTGTGCCCTTTTGAAGGGCTGCGCCTGCATGATTGCTGATGGAGAGCAGCCGTGTGTTCCCCAGGTTCTCAGGATTTCCCTGTGGTAGTATGTGTGGTCTACCACTACTCCCAGGTGGCGCTGCTGGGGCCATGGGTGATGTGCTCTACCTGCGGGGTGGTGAGGGTCCGGTCCGGTGTGTGTGTGTGTGTCCACATTTATGCATTTATGCATGACAACTTGTTCATCAGGCTGAGGTTCACTGAGAATCGGAGATTGGAGAAAAATTGAAACAGAATAAATGGAAGAAGGCAGCAACCCATTTCCCAGCAGGGCAGACAGGTGGCCGACCAGGGAGCTGAATCCAGCCAATCAGGTGTTTATGGTTTCCAAGCTGAATGCACAATGTTGTTTCTGAGAAAGCACTTTGGGCTTCCATTACAAGGCCCAATCCAAAGTGATTTCTGCACACAGTGTTGTCTATAGAGCAGCCATCCCATAATACTGACTCTCTCTCTCTCTCTCTCTTTCAGGCCTTTTGTTATTCATGGCTGTCTGTGAGAAAAGGAAGCCTGACTGGCAATGTGGGAACAAAATAATTGTCCTTTAAATTAGATTGGATGTGCTCAATTTCTTTCTTTCTTTCTTTCTTTCCAATTTCTCACTAGCGTGCTGTATTTATACTGAGTTATACTGTTAAACAGTGGATCTTTATCTGCAATAAAATAAAGTAATGCCAATGTTCAATGTGCGGCAGACAAGATCATTTTTGAACAATCTTGTCTGCTGCACTTTAAGCTTTGCTGTTCTTTTGTTTCTTACTTTCCGCCATTGTTGTTGTTGCTATGACTTCCCTGCGCTTGATAGCCACAACCCAGCTCACTGCTGGCCACCCCCATAGGACACTCGCCCACAGCAAAACGTTGCAATATGCAAAAAATTGCATATTGTAGTAGTAAAGCACTTGTTAAACCATCCTTGCAAGTTAAATTTGAATCTTGAGGTAAGGAAAGAACAACTAAAAATAGATCATAGAAATAGGAAACAGGAGCTGGCTTCAGAATGAATGTGTTACAACAACAAGCATATTGTTGAGGTCAAATGTTGTATACCAAAGTATACCAAATATCAAGTAGAATTAATATCGGCAAAGGAGAAAAGAGTTAGGATGCCTTGCAATCAAACACAGTCTAACTTGGATATTTGGTCTAGAAGATTTATTTGAGAAACCGGAAAACAAATGTAAACATCAAAGGATTAAATTGTACAAAGGGAAGGGAAACAAAAAAGAAAAAGGCTTAAGAAGAATCCTCGAGGTCACACCAAGACTGGAATACAACTTTAAAATGAGATTCATTCTAAATGTGCCCATGAAAGTAAGGGAGGTAATCCTGGCCATGCGAGATAGTAGGAAATGAACCCAAAGCAGCCGAGAAATTGGTTTTGATAATTAAGGAATTAGAGGCCTAAGGTGCAATCAAAAGAGCAGACTGTGCCTGTTTCAATTCCCCAACAGTTGGCATGTTAAAATTCAACAGAACCTGGAATACAGTGATAAATTATTGTGCCCTTGATGAAAGATTCAGACCAGACCAAAGACGTCTAACAAATGCCCAACATAATAAGAGTGAAACGAAAGTACAAATCTATGTACGGAAATCTATGGATTAAAGGAGAAGAGAGCCTTTGCCTATGATGAAAGTTCTTCTGTGTGTGCGGCATGCAAGGAAATAAGAAAAGTCTTGGTGTTTTTCAAGCTGTAATGTTGGATATTTTAAAGGAAAAGTAATAATAAGATAATATTTACTGTATGGTCAACAAGAAAAAAAGATGATAATAATAATAATGTAAGTAATAAGAACATTTATTCATAGGGCATGGATCAAATTGCTTTACATCATGAATAAAAATGTAAGCATTAAATAAAATAGAGTAAAAAAGTTGACAAGGAAGGAACACAAAGAAAAGAAAAATATATTGGTGTCTCAGGACTGGGGCAGTTTGTTTTTGCAGTAGATGTCACCCTTTCAGGGCAGTCTTGTCCGCTGGTCTGATAGAGTTCTAGATGTTGTTAACCCCGTGAGCCAGAGGTCAGAGGTCCAAGCAGTTCATCTGGGAGGGAATCAATGGAGAATGGGAAAGAGAAAGAAGAGCGAAAATAAGGTGATAAGAGCAGATTCAGCACAGGGATGAACAGGAGAAGAGTTTGGAGGAGGAGGCCAGCTTAGAGAAAAGCAATTTAAGTTTTGATAAAGAGAAAGATGAACTTCTCAGTATAGTTTCTTGAGTGGATACCAAGACTGAGACTGGATATCAAATCTACTTATTGTCTTTTACCTGACAAATGTACAGTAATACATTTCCATATTATTTGCAGTGTAAATAGGATTTTGTTCACAAGACCCACAAATAACTTTATTTTAATTTTAGTTTTTTTTTTTCATTTTAAAGGTCAGAGCAGTGCCACTGGAATGGGAAGGGCCTACTCTGTTGCAGCAATCTGAGGGTTGAATGCGTTAGGATTACATATTATAAAATCAAGGGCACCTCAATACAACAACTCATTAATTTACCCCATCTAGAGAATGTCACAATCATTCCAGGGTTTTAAACCTTACAAACTTCTAGTTGCAAGCATGCTTCACTTAACCTTAAGGCCACTGTCACCCAAAGGTGTTAGACTACATTAAAACTACATTGTGAAAATTCATCATATCTGGAAAGTCACAATGTCACAAAGACAAGGATCCAAACAAATACAACTGCAACAGATCAGATGCTCATTTATGCTGTCGCCATAAAAAAACAGGTGAATGTTCAAATATTCCTTAACTGTGGGGCACTGTTCATTCACACAGAGCAAGATGAATATAGTTTGAAATAATAATAATTCAGCATATTGACACAACTTCTAAACCTAGAAAAAGAGACAGCCATGACATTAGGGACATCCTTGCAGACTAGATTTAGATCTAGATCTAGTTTGTGCGTCATCACATAATAAAAACATGCTAAGAACAACATTTGACATTAAGGAAAAACTTGCCAAGTTAATCTGTCAAAAAATATCTGGAATCAACATGCATTGGCACACAAAGACCTGAACAAAGCATGGGACCTCTTGCACATTCAAGTTCCCCGATTGCCCAGTGGCTACCCACCCAAGATCACACAGATCCTGAAAGAAGTCAGTAAAGCCAAAGAAAAGGAGAAAGTCTCAGTTCGCAACTTGATTTACTCACTGGCGCAGGCAGGCATACATGACAAGACAAGAAATTGGGAAATGTGAGTGCTATTACAAGCTTGATCCTTTCCTACCTTACAAAACTTCAAACATAAAGTCAATATTTATTGCAACCACTTCTTGAGGAAATGTCAGCTACATTCTGAAACAGTGACAGGATTTCGAATAGAGGGGTGGGAAGGACACCACATTGTGACAGGAACTCCATAACAACAACAACAAACAACAATAACAACAAACCCACGGAAATACAGTGTGCTTTGTTTTTTGCCGTGAGATATGAACTCATGGCAATTTGTAAGGTCAATTGAAACTGAAGCTTGCAAAATTCAGATCCTGAACCAAAAAACGAGGACCACCACATGAAAACAAGTCAGATCTATGCCCAGACTGTGAAGAGAAATGCAAATCAGTCCACATTACTGATTTGCACTGCTCTCCTATACTGCCTTAACTAATCCTAACAAGTCAAGAAAATGATTTTCCAAAAAAAGTGGAGAAATACAAGTAGCCTATATTTACAAATTGACCCAGAACTGAGAGCAAGAGAAACATAATGAAGTTGCAATAGAGTATGCTGACGAATATCTACGAATATTCGTCAGCATACGAATATCCCCCCCAGACACACACACACACACATTCAACCTTATAGACATCTAGGGACACAGATCAAAAATGTAAAGATGCAGGCATATCAAGTGCTGCATTGCCTCTGGCCATAGAAGTACAGGAATGTGTCACAGCGTGAGCTACTGGAACACTGGATACTAGACTCATAGACAATCCTATAATACAAGCCAATCCTGTTTGGCGGTATGACAAAAGAACAACAGGTGGTATGATTTCATCTGCCACTGATGTTCAGATGTTGATGTGTAAATGATGGATATATAAATGGAGGATGAAGTAGCAAAGCCAGCTCTTTTAACAACTCAGCTAAATTCACAATAAAACCACCAGTCTTCAGTGAATGATGCAGGCAGTTTCCTTCTGAAGTCAATCCTGAAGTCAATTGTTCATCTCCAGGTTCACCATGTGACCCAGTCCATTGCTTTCCTGTACATGCAGTCATCATTGTTGCCAATTGTTGCACCTACCAGGGTGGTGTCATCTGCAAACTTAAGCAATCAGCGGACAGACAGGTGGCAGGAGGGACAGTATGTACTGGAAGTAGAGGAGCAAAAGAGGTGCAGAGATAGAAAATCTCATTAAAATTGTCTGGTTTCTCTCATGTTCTGCCAACAGGCCAACAGGAAAGAAACAGAATTCGCCCTGCTGTTCCTTTTAAAAGTGAGAACACACATGGGAACAAGAAAAGGAGATGTGGTGAGTGGGATGTGACAGACAAAAATGGGTACATGCACAGTTGGGTATGTACACACACACACGCACACACAGAAACTCAAACACAACTAATGCTCAAGATGCACTATGCTTTGGCTCAAGGCGGCACATCAGAAATTCATAGTAGGGCAGGCAGTGATTGTGTGTGTGTTTTTTGTATGACATTGAAGACATTGTCAGGGTTGGGGCGGTTTTATAAGCTGAAGCCTCCTTCAAAACAAAATACTAGCTCCATTCTTTTTTATCTGAACACTTTTCATGAATATGGAGATGGAGAATAGATAGAACTTCCAGTTTTGAAGATGAACTGTTTATGACCTTTTGGAAGCGAATACAATATAGTCATTCATGTGGTAGAGGCTTTCTGTCATGAGAATGGCAGAAAAGGATAAAAGACATTTTCTACATGAACCAAAATTGAGATGAAATAGTGCGATTCTCTGGAGTGGAGCAGATTGTCATGTCGTAGGAGGAGCAATATGGAATCAGGTCTCACAGATTGGGCCTGAGAACCAGGTTGTTTTGTCTGTGGGACTGGATTCACAGTAATCAGTCAGTAATCACAGTTTAGAATTAAGGTTATTAAATCATATTTATATAGTCAAACATTAAGTAATAATTCTACAACATACGTGTCAATATACGTGTATAGTTCCCACACTTAAATCTGTGTTATGACAAACAAAACTCATAACAACATTTGTCCTACAACAGCTTTCCAATCTCTCTGGGAAATGAGGGAGAGAAAACTTAGTACAGTAGCATGCTTTTAATGAAATCCTTTTGGAGACAATTGAAGTGAAGTTCTGTATTACACCCACCATCTTGTCCTCTTTATCTGTAAGTGCTGAAGTGGTGGAGCCCCAATCTCCTCTATTACTGCATGTTACCAGGGGAGAGGACTTCAGAGTCACCCTGTCAGACAGAGACGAAGAGAAGAGGAACCATGATGGAGTCAGATGGGTGAGGTCTATAGTCAGGTTCAGCAGGCAATGCTGTCCGTCACATGATGAGTTTCTTGGCCCCTGGCAAGGACTCTTTGCTGGTCACCTTCTCACTGTGTTTCCATTCTCAATATCTCTCTGTTTGTTGCTCTTTTTCTCTCTGTCTGTGTATCACAGACGGGCAGAACTACTTTATTTGCCCAAAAGAATAGGCAATGAAATGGTGGCCATCAGACAATACGTCACTTTTCTCAAACGTCAGTGAGTATGAGAGACAGTCTTTAGGTGTTGGATATTGTTTTGGTTGGTCTGGTATTGAGAGATAGGTATTGAGAGAGGTATTGATTGGTAAGAGAATAATGGGTGAAGTGAATGATTAATACCAGACTGAGTGAAAGAATACAGAGGATCATGGAATGTCTGATTAAAGGGATGTTAATATGTGTTATTTATATTTGACAATGATATTTGGGGCTATGTAGAAGCTTCTGCCTGTAGAATACGCTCCATCAGAATCACTTTATTTGCCAAGGACAAGAAATGTACAATTTGCTGGAGGGACATACTGACAAATCATGTAGTAAAATACATCGTAAGTAGATACTTGTGCATGGTACAACAGGACCTTACATTCAGTACAAGGGGACAGTGGAAGCTATATAATAGTCTAGACTATACAGATCATTATGTGACATACAGTGGGCTGCAAGAGTCAAACAGTATTTTTAGTCTTTTCAGGCTTCTCTTCCCTAGACGCATTTGCTGTGGCGTATTTCTGTTAATGGGTTCATTCCAAGGCCTCATCTCTCTGCATCTACTGAGACAAGAACATATAAGTGAGGGTTAATTGGGAGCAGATGAACAATGTTGCCACCCACACCTCTCTCTGCCCCCTGACCAATGCTCAACCCCACCCTTGTCCCTGCTTGCAACCCATATTGTGAGATAGTTACACTGAGCAGGATGAAATGCATAAAAATAAATTCTAAACGTGAGAGCATGGGCATAATTCCTTAGCCCTAAGGGGCATAATGTATAAAGACAAACCAGGTGGTTGGACTAAACAGTAACAGTAATGAGATTACCGTTACTTCCATAGGGAGTGGTGAGAGGGAGACCTTTTCTTCACCCTGGCATCCTGAAGGAGCTTGGAGTAGGAGGAAGTGGAGGAAAACCAGAATGTGATCGAAGATGTGAGGATGCTTTTGATTATTGAGCAGGAGATTCAGAGTAGGATTTGTTGTGATGCATTCCTCATTTGCTGCATGAAGAACTTAATTTATTGAACTTTCTTAATTGACCAGAATATATTTTCATCCCATTACAGCAAGGAGTAGAGACCAAAAGAATTTATACAAAATTCCTCCCCAGTTCTCTGGGTCTTTCCAGGACATCTCTAACTCTGGACCTTGAAGTCTGGACTTTGTACTATTGGTCATTAATTTGTTAGAGGTCTCTCTCTGGTCTGCTTGCTAGAAGTGGGAACTCTCCCTCCACTTTGCCCTGCAACTCTGGTCAGACTGGGTAATCTGGTTCAGATAGGGAATATGTGGAGTGTGTGATGGGCATGAGAAACCATGAGGGGAAAAAAATGGGCAAAGCAAAACCAAATGACCATAGAATTCTTTATCAAAGATCCTGCATCTACGGTAGACTACATTCCATTTCAGAGAAAGGCTGAATAAAACATAGCAGGACCAAATAAATCTGAACATAGACAAATTGCTAATGTACTGCAGTCACTAAATCAGTTTTAAAGCTGAATAAATTAAATCACAGCAGGACAGAATAGATGGGAACAGATTAATAGCTGAAGTACTGCAGTACTGCAATCAGTGTGCTTTCCAGATCTCTGTCTACATAGCAGTGAGCCAAACTCTGTGCTCTGCTACTGCACTGTCTCTGTCCATGGTCCTGACTGGAGGCTGCTCAAATTACTGTATGTTACTGTCCATATTATTTTACCAGAGGGATTAACAGTATGCAGTACACACATCAATGTACAGTAGATGTCTGTTTACTGTCCAAGGACCAAAGCATGTGGTGAATGAGCAGCACGGCTCCATCTATCTATTACTGTAGTTCAGTTCAGTTCAGTCGCTCTGGACTTTATTGTTGCTGTCCTCGGCACTGACTTCACCAGGATGCTGACTGCTCACATACATACATACATACATACATACATACATGTCAATTATGTCATCAATTCATACATCATTTACTGTGAATTAGACAACAATGTAGGAAATTAACAAATCATCAATTAATTGTTAGTTAACCATTAAATTGTCATTAATAAATATAAATTATAATGATTAAAAGCAGTAGTTTTGTATTTCAAAATACTCAAATTACTAGAAAACATTTTTTTATCAATTAAAATAGGATTTTTTAAATTCAGATTTCCTTTAGAGCTACTTCTGCTATATATGGATGGTTACTTCATCAAGCCAAATCATTGAATGCGACACGCTCACAGGTGTTTAGATTACGGTACCACCCTCACCCCGCAGAACTGCACTAAACAGAAAAAAACCCATCTACCAAAAGGTAAAAACTACTAATATCACCAGATAAATGCACCCTAAAGCTAAAGCCAACTGAGCAATGTTCTATGTGGATGGAGAAAACAATGAGCCAACAGTTTCTCCTGTTTTGCGCTAAATTACCTGGTGGCATAATCTGGCTAGCGTTATTTAGCTAGCTAGCAAATTGGTTTAGCTAACGTTAGAATTTGAAATGGAGATTAAGAGGAAGAGAGAAACAGATGAAAAAGATACACGAACAAGAGACAAAGCAGTAATGTGTACACAAGGCAGCAAGAAACAGAAATGTGAGTAAAAATCAGAGAGAAAAAAAGTAAAAATGTTGCCTAACAAGTTAAAGAGGACAGTTACCTTTTCTTTTAACGGTTTTTAGACAATTGTCTAACGTTTGGGGCTCTCAAATTTAACAAATGTTTGTATTAAAAGTTGAAGTTGTTGTTGAAATAATGCCAGCATTTACAGTTTCAACAATGTACTTTTGTATGTTGAAAATGCAACAAGATACGTTTTTATATACTTTTGCCCATCTCTGCCTCTTTTGGGTGTGTACACTTTTGATATCCACTGTATATAATCAATCTCCAGCATTAGTATGGATTGGCCTACAAAGACAGCTCCATAGCAACCCCGATTACCCGCTGTTGAGTTAAAACCCAACTGAGAGAACAGATTGTTTGTGTCTGTGGTGGGTCATTGGGCTACTTACCTTGTCTGTGTACTAATGCCTGGCAGTTTGAGTTCTCCTCCTAATTTCTCCTTTCTCCTTTCTCTAAAAACACTAGATGGCACTACGGGCTCGCCCGAAGTCCCACCAAACTTGTCAGCGTGAGACAGAGAGGGGGAGAGCCCCGCATTAGGTGCTCCAGTACTTGTGTGGTTCGCATCAGCATCGGTTGCAGTCAGTGAGCTATTTGCCTTTTAAGCATAATTTCCAGAGGACAACCGTTTCTCTTCGAGGTCAAGAGTAATTACTGCTGGAGACCCACCTTCGTCTGGAGCACCGACATTCGTCCGGAGGACCAATATTCGTCTGGAGACCGAGCTTCGTCTGGAAGAGGGCTGAGCTTTTGGACCTGATTAAAGGACATCATGCTTTACTTCTGGATACACACCGTGTGGATCCCCGGCGTCGCTTTCCTCTTTGGATTTCAAGGCAAGGCATTTTTTTCAAACATTTCAGCATAGTTCAGAATACTGTAAAATACTAATGTTGTTGGGATTGTTGTGGGGACCCGCTGGCACCCTGGAGATGTTCATGGCGCAGTTGCCATCTGCAGATCTCCGTGTCATGCTTGCTTGAAATATCAAACAGTTGCGCACTTTAAAAAGGGGGAGGGGGCAGACATCTCCGCGGGACTCCATTTGGAGAGCAATTGGGAATAAATCATTAGAATTAAGAGGTGTTGGTAGCAAAGTTGAGATGAGCAAAGCACATTGACAGCTAGGTATGAAATGATTTTCGAGGAGACTTGTATCATGATTTGCTTGCCAAAGTATTTGTGTACTGTGCTGCTCCTCTGTACTGGGCTCTGTGACACAGAGAAGAGGGTGACTGAGAGCAGCCTTGGAGCATGATGGTTCATCTGTCAGCTGTGCAGTGAGTCTACAGTATACTCTGTGTGAGACTCCCTGTAGGATATAGAGTGTGAATGATTACAGTGTATGTCCTATGAGAGACCCTTAGTAGGAGGGCATGATACATGTGCTCTGAGAGCTTTCAGGTGGAGGGTTGCGGTCGTGACAGTGTCCTGCAACACTTGAGCCAGGCACCCTATTGCTGCAGGGCTACTGCGCTAGAGGTAACCCTGAACTCTGACCTCAACCGTACACATCTCTTTACAGTCCATACCATGATCCTCCTAAGTGACATGATCTGACCCACCTCAGGGAGCTGAGGGCTGAATCAATTAGCTCCCTTCTTCTCCCTCAGGACCACACTAGCTAGAATAGACCACCCTGACCAAGCATATTGGATTCACTGTGACACTGCTCTGATGCTGCCAAGGAGCCGTGTGTGTGTGTGTGTGTGTGTGTGTGTGTGTGTGTGTGTGTGTGTGTGGAGAAACAGAAAAAGGAGGGCTATAGAAAGGAAGCATGAGAGAGAAGGAAGGAAAAGCATGGAGAGAGAGAGAGGAAGGGAGAGAAAGCAGACAGGAGCAAGGGAGATAACTGAGAAGAGTGAGAATTTATGTATGAGAGTGAGAGAAGAGGGTGATAGGACAGCTGAAAAGAAATAAATAGATGGAGGGAATATGCTTGTTTGCATGCATTCTGTTTCCCTCTACTTTTGTAATGAAATGTCATCAGTAATTAATGATGCTCTCCAACTGTAAATAGCTCAGCCCTAAAAGGACTTGTGTGTGTGTGGTAATGGAGAGGTGACAAAAGCAGCACAGCGATCGATCAGCAGCTCAATAGGACTTAATGAGGAAATCACTCTGAGTGAAAACACAACGTCAGGTTTTCAGGGTCAATGCTGGGAATCAAAAGTGACCATTCCTCCATGAATTCTGGGTCAGCTAGTTGAGTTAAAGCCTCTCTATTCCAGCAGTTTGATGAAACTGGCATTGCAAGAGGTGCCCTGGTCTTCTTGGTCAGGTATAAGGTATATCAGTCCCTAAAGGACTGATTAGTGAACCTGAATGTCTTCAGGACTGTGAAAACTGGTAGAGCTAAAGGATGATTGGTAGCCTCTATCACATGTCAGTGGTATTGTTAGTGTTTCTCAAAATTAAAACGTAATTTCCCATAAACCGTACTACTTCCTGTTGCAAAGAGGATGTTGGTACTTGCTCTGTATGTACTGGAAGAACAGCTGCTGTCTTTGTGTTTTGTGCCATCAAACATTGTTTCTTTGCCACAAAATCTGTTCTGGTGGTACACAATGTAAAATGCAGTGTAGAGGCTGCCAATCCTTTTGACCTTATAGTTTATGGAAATTATACTAATGTCTCAATATTAATGTAATTATTGATTTATTGATGTTAAAATGCTACAGGTAGCACCTTTTAATTTAGGCTGTATTCATACTGCAGGCAATTATGCTCAATTCCAAACTGTGGGTCATATCGTTTTTTTGGTGACTGTTCACATCAATTTTAAAATGCAACGCTGCCTACACTACTTTGGTCAAGTTAGCTAACACGGAAGGTGCTCAACGATGGCTCTTTTATTTATTGGATTTTGATGTATTTGCAAATATGCGCAAATCAGCAACAACTACATCATCAGGTGATACAGGCCAGACAGAACGATAACAGTTTATAAATTATAAAAGGTTATAATCTGTATGGGTTTACATGACAGAGACTGTAAGAAACTCTTACAGTGACTGTCTGTTTAATATGAGCTGTCCTGCACCACCTAGTCCTGTAGTGTGATACTAGATCACCTCAGACTCAGAATCTGCACTCACTCACTCACTCACTCACTCACTCACTCACTCACACCTTCTCCTCACTCTTGCTTTACATTAATCTACAGACTGGATTAATATCATGCTCATTTGGGCTGTGAGTATGTCTCAGAGCAGACGGCGACTGATTAAGTGTCTTAAATCACAGCTAAGTTTCCCCTCACTGCTTAATACTCCTTTATTTCTCTCTCATTGACCAGTTGAAACACATCAGACTATTCTCTCTTTTCTCATCACTCTCTTTTTATCTGGCTTCCTAACTTATTTCTGCTGGCTCTCCTGAATTTTAAGCTGCCGCTGGACTATTTTTCTTAGAGCAGTGACTTTATGAGACACGGTGAGGTTAGTTGAGGTCAGCTCATAGCTCATAGTGCAGCGATGAGAGAGTTTGAGGCTCACTGAAGGTGAAGTTAGCTGACTGGAGAGGATCTCCCGTCTCTCATCCAAATATGGTAATTTGTGTCTCTGTGTGTGTTGCCAGAATAATACAAAAATGCTAAACCATTAAATCAGGGCCCATTCCAACAGTGAATACTCTGCTCTTAATTCAAGGGCAGACAGAGTAATGGACAAACGTAGAAAGTAAAGTGCTTGGGGTGAAAGGAGAGAGGGAAATATTTCAAAGCTGCAGTACTGCTGGAGTGCTTGAGCTGAGCATATGGCTCAGATTAATACCTTCATTACTTTTAAATCAGAACATTGCACTGGAAAATATGCTGTCTGGTCTGTCAACAACTATCAGTGAATTTCCCTTGAGCAAGGCACTTAACCCCTAACTGCTCAGGGGCAAGCAGAAGAATTATTGCAAAGCTCCCTGGTGTGAATATGTGTGCACTCTCTGCATGCTGCTGCTGTAAAAAAGAATGTGTCGCTATTAGGGATGGGCATAATTAGTCGACAAATCGATTAGTCGACTCGGGCAGTGATGTCGACTAGCTGATATCAATAATTATTATTATTATTTTTTAACACGACCGAGAAACTATTCACGATTTTGTTTCCGCCCGGACTCTAATAAGTGTAGCACACGCATCACGTTATAATGGCAGTGGACAGCTAGGTGGGTGGAGCGGAGAGAATGATGGCGGCGAGACGGAGCGAAGTGTGGCGCATGGACACCGCAAATCCCGGTAAGTGGAGGGCAAAAAAGGCAGTGTTTTTATAAATGTCAACCTAGGCTACTTTATATTAACTGAAAATAACTTTAATAATGTTACTTAATACTTTTATTTTAATGCAACATTAACGTTAGGTAACCTAAATACAATCGTTTGTGTGTTTTAATAGGCAAAGCGGCCCTGATTGCCTCTGCATTAGACCCGAGACACAAGCATCTGCGCTTCGTGGACCAGCCAGCATTACGTCTCGGCATTCGAGAAAAATTGACTGAGTTGTACAATGGAGTTGTCCTAGAGCATGCGCCCAGCGGAGAAGCGGCTACTGCTGCCGCCGACACCATGGAAGATGACGAAGAGGCAGGGATTGATTGGGCAAACACGTCGGCAATCAGTGCTCTACTTGGGGAGGATTACAGTGCCGAGGACACCGAGCAAGACGAAATGGATCGCTACTTTAATGAGCCATGCGTTTCACCTGATGACAATCCCGTGTTATGGTGGCAAAACAACGAATCACGTTTCAAACATCTCTGCGTCCTTGCAAGGCAGTACCTCGCCATACCCACCACCTCCGTTCCAGCAGAGAGGGTTTTTTCAACTGCTGGACAGGTTGTAAACAGGCTGCGCACACGCCTATCCCCAGAACACGTTGACATGCTGGTTTTCCTTTATAAGAACTAATCTGATAGGACTGATTTTCATTTTGCCATCTCTGGTAAGACTTTTGTTCACTGTAGCACTTGGCCTGTTTGGAAAAATAAAAGAATAATTTTAAATGGCACGTGTTGTAGTTGTATTTATGTACTGGTAACTTTGTTTCATGGTAGTTATGTGCGGTTAATGGTCTATGTTGGGCGGGGGTGATGACATCACGGCTAGTCGACTAATCGACTGAAATTCTTGTTAGTAGTCGACCACTAAAAAAAATGAAAATGCCCATCCCTAGTCGCTATGCCTAATTAATTTTAATGAATAGGGTCTCAAGCATGCAATGCTTACTGAAACGAGACGGGGCACACAAGTTTATAGCTACTGAGCCTTGGGTTTATACGGAAAATACTGGAGCCTAACAGAGGTGTCCACCTCCATGCTTTACATACTGGAGATGATTTTATTGTTTTATTCGATTCCTGGGTCACGTTTGGGCGGGTGTTTAACACTGAGTAACTCTATAATAAAACCTCAGCAGGATAGTCTCCAGAGGGAGCAGACAGTCTCCACCACTGAGAGAGAACTGCTGTATTCTCAGGGGTCCAGACTTCCTACAGACTAGCATTCTCTGGAGGAAAGAGATCAACTATTTTGGAGGGCTAGCTGGTGATCAGTTTGTAGCTTTTTAGACCCTCAGTATGTTACACCTCAGTTTACCATATCTGTATTCATTATAGATGGCTAACTGCTAATACCTAACATACGTTTTCTAAAGTAAATTCACAATTCTGTTTTTCTTGGCTTCATTTGAGAAAGCTTCACAATGCACAAACATGATGTAAGGTTTGTTTCCAATTGAATATTGTCACTCACTAACTTTTTCTCAAAGGGTAGTTTACAGATAATCATGAATGACACAGTACTACCTATTAAGTTCTATCTAAAGAGAAAACATCTCAGCACTATCAGCTCCAAATATACTTCAAACAAACAGATATAACTGTGACATAGGCTTATTAACACATTGTGGCATTTGGCAAATATTGCTCTGAATCATGCGAGCTGCACTGTAAGAAAAAAATCCGTAAAAAAACGGATAATGTCCTGGCAGAAAATTACCAGTACATTTTCCGTTAAGTTAACGGACATTTCCTTCAACCCTAAAACGGAAAGTTCTGTAGATTTACAGTATATCCTCTGTACCATTCACGGACATTTCCTTTAATTCTAAAACGGATAATTCAGTAGATTTACAGTACATCCTCTCTACCATTCACGGACACTTCCGTCAATCCTAAAGCAGAAATTTCTGTAAAATTACAGCATATCCTGAATATCCAAAATTCTTCACCACGGAAAATTCTAATAATCAAATCTGTAATCAAAACAGTTTCTTCAAAGCTGAAATGTAAAATTCTGTAGTCACTAGTAGCCTACATTCTGATAAATATACATGTATTTTCTTGCACTTTAAAACAATGCTAAAATACAATAATGACTGGTATCCATCACCAGACCAATGTAATGTTCTAATGTGATAAAATAACGATTTAAACAGCTGATACAGCAACATGATCAAATAAATCCACCACAATATATACAAATTGAACATGTTTATTTTTTCCTCGTCATTTTTTTCCTCTTGCAAACATGTATTCATAAAAGTGCATTCATTGACTTTTTCCTCATGTAAACATATTCATAAAAGTGCATTCAATGGCTTTTGTTTGTGTGGCGGACTGGGGGGAGGGAGGGTGGTAGGTTCGGCTGGACTCAGCGGCTGCGGCCAATTAAAGCTGAGTGCAGCCGGGCCTTTTTAACCTGGGTGTGTGAATGTGTGAGTGGAAGGGACGCGCCAGTGTGAGAGGCTGGCGGCGTGTATGCGGGAGCCAGCGGCGATCGGGAGGATCGAGGGCCGGCAGACCGGAGGAGCGGAGAGCGAGCCAGCAGCAGCAGCCGCGTCTGAGCGGGGTCCGCGGCTGGAGTGCCGGGACGGAGGCGAGGGCGCGAGCTGCGGGACGGAGTGGGAGAGCGGCGTCTCCCTCCGCGGCGACGACCGACGGAGGTCCCCGGGGGTGCAGTCGGGAGCCGCCTGGAAGAGCTGGTGACAGTCGGGGTTGGGGCGGGATGCCCCTGCAAGCCTGGCAGGCTGGCCGGCTTTGGGGTTCCGCGGCTGACCCGCCGGGGAGGACTGAGGTGCGTCGGCGGAGGGAGACGGCGCTACCAACTGCCGTCAACACCGGGGCCGGGTTTATTGGTGTTGGTGAATAAAACGGCCCTGCTGGCCAACTAACCCTCCTCATGCCTTGTGTCTCTGTCTGTCACGGACCCCGGTTATGTGGCACCTTGCCACAGTTTGCTTTAAACAGGTTAACAAACTAAAACATTGAAATGACAACAATTCATTTAACAATGTGCAAAGCACCATTAAAAAAAGTGCTTGTTTTGTAGAAGACGTTTTTTTTTTTGCTTTAAACAGCAACAAACAGAATAAAACACAACAAATGAAGATACATTCAATAATGAGTAACGTACCTGTACAATAATGGTGTGGCACCAAAGGATGGTCACAATAAAGTATTAAACTTTGAAACAAGTGAAACTTTCAAGATTCAAAACCATTTTCAAATACATGGCAAAAAACAAATTACAAGCACCAATCCAAATCTGGCATACAAAGATAGGGCATGAAGCGTGAAGCGAGAGGCAGGGCTCCATGCGTGTGTGTGTGTGTGTGTGTGTGTGTGTTCTTGGTACCTCTCTCCATGTGCCAGTGTGAGCAAGCTACTGAATACAGCCTCCAGTTTTTCCTTTCGTCTGCACGTTCAGTCCAACAAGTTCCATTTTGAGCTATGAAAAAAAGCTCAAATTGTCCATGGATTTTCAAAGTTGTTCAGTTCACACAGGAACTTCAGCAGTCTTGGAGGAATGTGTAGCTGTTTTGTTCCCTTCATCTCAGCCTTTGACCCTCGTTCAGGATTTATTCCCAGGAAAACTCTGAAGGAAATGGATACGTTCTTTTTAGCTACACAAGTAATGAAATGAATGAAACTGAACTACAGAGTAACATGCAGACCAAGTTGAGATGGAAAAATACTCATATACTCCAAGACTTTTGGAGTATATTTGAGTATTTTTCCATTACAGTATTGAATTTACTGAACTGCATCAGTTTCCCATACATAGGCTCTCCTTGGGCGGCCCGCCCAGGTAGATTAAGACCCGCCCAGGTAGATAAAATCCGAATTCCAATTTTTTTTGGATATATTTCATCCTGGGGAAAGCAAGATTCAACAATTTCCAATTTAATAAACAGCAACACAACAATATGCTCTATACACAACATTTCAAAACATAAACAATGAGTTGCTTACCTTTGTATGAATTCCAGGGTAAGTGACATCTCCTTTGGGTATTTTATGTTTAAGACATAAAACAAAGAGAAAGCGTAGCTCAGGGCCACAACGGGGCAGGTGATGTGGTCATTCACAACTTCCTGATCGACAGCAATCTTGAATCGCCGATCACCTTAAACATATAAGATATTACAAAAATAACTACTTCAGAAAACCACTCCAAACATGGTTGTTTAAATCTTCCATACTCAAACAATTTGGTTCTCTACTGACCATATACAGTTGTTGGTAATAACAAGCATAAAATGCCTTGAAAAGGTATTCAGCAACCAACATTTTTTTCTCTCGACATTTTGTTTTCTCAGACTCTAAATTTTACATACATTTTAAGATTTTGTCCCCACCAATCTACATAGTGCTGAGCACCACTTCAAATCAACAAACTCCAGACATTTTCAGCAATGCACTAAAAATTGTGTCCCAAATTATCCAACTGTCTTAGCAGCAAAACTAAAAACAAGTGAAAAACATATCACAAGTTAGCTGGGGTGAGAAAATATGTTAATATGATAAAACAGACTACAAACCCATCATAAGGATGCAGGGGGTGCTTGGGATGCTCAGTCCAGCAGCAGTTGAGTCCTGTTGTTGCAAAATAAAACATCAAAGAAACACTATGAATGTCATGAACTATGTTTCCAATGTATACAGTGTTTCCCATACACATACTTGCATCATAAATGACTAATAAGAATTAAAAAACAAGATAATAAAAAGTCTAAACCTACCTCATTTTGGTAGAAAAGGTGATCAGGGTTTTCTTTGAAGAATTTCGCAATGCCAGAGATCAGCTGTACAGGATCTTCACCTTGTATCTTCATCCCCTTTGAGTCAAGGAAGTCTTTGATGCTCTTTCCTTTTCTTGACAATTCCTCTGCCAGCTTTGTTTGCACCGGCAAGCCAAGGAGGGTACATGTGTGATCAAACAGGTGAACAGCTTCAAAAAGGAAGGGCCACTCTTCCAATACTGTGTTTACAGTGCGTCCTTTGTTGATAGTTGCACGCTGGATGCAATATGTTTCGGTCATCAATTTTCGAACACATGACTCCTGAAGATGATGGGTTTTGAAGGCACTTTTCAATTCATCTTGCTTAGATTCTAGTTCTGCTGTACCCTCAATAGCAGGCTGCCACTCCACACATCCATAACGATCTGAATGTGTGGACTTTTTGCTCATTGCATCTTCATTCTCTGCTGGCCTCTTTGCTGAGCTGATGGTTAATGGCCTCCGAACATTTTCGACTCTGTTTTCTAGCTGTATAAAGAGAGCATCCAATGACTTTAGTTCCATTGAGCTCTCTGTCTTGGAAAGAGCAGGGATATCGTTCTACAATCTGCTTGGCAATCTCACGCAGCTTTGCTCTTCCAGGCCTTCCATGCTCTTTACTGAGTACATCATCAATGACTATACGAACCAGCTCTCTTCTCTCTTTAGGCTTTGGTCTTTTCTTTTCACTCAAGGCAAGCATGAGGTTTGGGGGCATTTTGTGCCATGGTACAGCATATGCCTCACGGGATGGGGAATACTCCATGGGACCAGGTGTCGGAGGTGGTGTTTGGGTCAGATGGACATTCTGTGGCAGAGGTGTCGAAGCGGGGCCAAGTACAGCTTGTGACTCTATGGATAACATACAGCACCAAAAATTAATGACATGACCAATGTTACATTTATTTATTTATTTATATATATATTTATTTATATAAATCAATATACATTTTTTAAGCTATAACAATCCAGGCCATGGTATGCGTAAATGCATGTCACAGCTTGCTGCCCTATAAAATTTACATATACCAAGACTTGGTATAACTTTTTTTCTTAATAATAATAATAATAATAATAATAATAATAATAATAATAAAAAGGTTACTAAAGAAATTAAAATCAAATACACTGTAACTAAATATTGACTTTATTGCGTTAAATTTAGAGCAGGGTAATAACTATTAGAAGCCTATAACCACAGTAACCCATGGATTATAAGATATACAGACAGTACAGTGCAGAAGGATTTAAAAACTTACCTGCACTGAAAGCTTGAATTAGTCTTCTACACTGAATGGGTAGCAGAATTCCATCGACGTCCTCAGTCTTGACAAAGTTAAGGTCATCTACACTGTTTACTCCAATCACCTCCAGTCTAGCCATGAGTGAGTCCATCAGATCATTACTGAGCGATGGCATAGCTTTCCAAACTAATTCTTTCACATGCTCCATAGTGGCATATGCTTGAGTGGGATGAGTAACCTTGCACCTCTGTGGTAAAAAGAAAGTGGAGCATAATCATTAAGCTCGTCAAGATTTTTGCAAATGAGCTTATCAGAACTATTTTTATCGATTTCATAGACTCCAAGCTCAGGCACCCAGCTCGCAGTTTTTCCCCGCAGCAAAAGTAGGACAGTTGTTTCACTTTTGATAACAACGCTCGCTATTTGCCCTAACTGTAGTTGTCTTTTGGTATATCTCAGTAGGACAAGCATACCATTTGCATATGAAGTGCCTCTAACTTGGACTTTATCTGTGACAACTGAGTTACATGAGGTAAGTCCGAAGTCTGCAACTGCTGCCCTTATGCCACCATCATAGAGCTCTGGATAAAAGCTAGTGGAGTCTGAAACCTGAACCTGGGGACTAAATAACCTGCCGTGACTCTGATAAGCCTGAAACAACTGATGTCTATCAGCAAGTGACTTAGTCACATTTCTGAAGTTTTTACTTGACCTGATACATCTTTTGAAATAGCTATGCTTACTTTCAAAGCGCATGGTCCAAGTATGTATGAGTGGACCAAACTGTAAACTCAAGTCAGCATAATGAAGCAGATAGTGGTGTTTTGGTCTAAGATTTACATGTGGGAATAACTCTTGCCTCATTTCCACATACTCTTCGATCAGTACCTTCATGTAAGCAATCTGAGACTCTGAAAGACTAGGTGCGCAGACAAATTCAACTAACTCCCTCAGAAGAAGTACCAGCTGCCATACAGCATTGTCAGCATCTTCAATTCTGTCATGCACTAAAATAGGCAAGAACCTCAATAGCCACCTGTTTTGGGCTGCATGGCCTCCAAGCTTTGCTCCCTTGTTGGGAATAGCATTTGGCTTGTTGCTGCTTTCACCAGGAAATGATTTGAGTCTGTCATTTAGTGACTCGTAACTGAACCACTTTTTCGTTTTAATCAAGAACTGCAAACACATCGCCACGTCATAGTCAACAACTCCCTCAAACATGTCATGTGCTAGACAGGGCGGCAGTCCAGGCTGACACACGTGGAAATTAGATAGTTTGTTGAAAACACTGTCGCCTTTAATGCCCTGATGCATGGTCACTTCAGAGTGACTCTCCAAAAACTGCACAGACTCATTATAACCAGCAGGATCTCTATGAGTGACAACTGTGACAGGGTTAGACTGAAATACATCTTTTGTGACTAGACAGTATCTACAGAAATACTCAGCACAGCTGAAATTTTCTGTAAACCCACCAATCGTGGGAGCCCAGGTTATCTCCCATTATGCATGCGACAGTACCTTTATATATTTTACCCTCAGAAGATATGCCCTTTACCTCCAGCTCACACAAGTCTGACACAAGCTCACTGAAAACTTTATCCACTCCAAAATATTTACAGTCTTTCTCTATACAGAGCAGTACCAACTGTATTTGATCAACAGTTGATCGGTGGTGTGGATAGAAATTTCCCAGAGTGAAGTAGACAGCTAAAACTTTGTGCTTTTGCTTGGCAGATCCAAGCGGATTAGCCACCTCAAACGCGTCTTGAAAAAGCATCACCTTTAAAGAATCTGGGTCTGAGGCAAACATGGCATTAGATCTAATGACATGCCCATCAGTGAAATCACGGAGTGTACCATCTTCGACAAGAAGAGGGTTAAAACTCTGCTGAGCTGCACTTCCCTCTTTTAGCATTGCTCTGAGGCTTTCCAATACTGGAATGTAATGATAGTGCCTCTTCTGCCCTCTATCATTGTACCCAAGTGTGACTTCAACAGGCTGAACATAGTTATAGTGCGTCTTGTAATATTGCAGTCTTCGATGGTGTGTAGTTAAAGGACCATTTGCATGTAAGGCCTCGTGCATAGGGCTCTGCTCGTATGCACTCTTCCCAAGACGTGTTAACGTCTCTGTTGGAACACCAAACTGTTCAAGTTCTCGAGATAGCACATCCATTGTATACTCCTGTTGAATATCCTGAAGAGTTTTCATTTCATTTGCTATCTCTGTAATTGTGGAGGCTGGGACTAAATACTTTGCCTGCAAACCCAAGTAAAACAGAGCTAGATTCTCGGTGTAGGCATCTTGCACTTTATCACTCCCAACATCCTTACTTTGGTCTGCATCAATCACATCACTCCCAACATCCTTACTTTGGTCTGCATCAATAACATCAATTCCTTCAGGTACGTTCTCTGCAACATGTGCTCCCTCACCTGGAAAAGACTGTTCTGCAACTTCACATAGATGAACAGGTGCTATCTGGGTGACATTCCACCCTCTATGATATCTGGAAATATGCGATGAAAAAGATGTCTTTATGTTAAAAGTCTTAGAACATCCATCAAAGGGACAAGTTACAGTCAGACCCTCTTGTATGTGGCCACTCAAGTGAGACACAAGCCCTTTAACATCTGCATATTCTCTGCTGCAAAAATTCAATGAACACTTCAACTGTACAGACACACTCCGGTTCCAAGTTTGTCTGGTCCTTGTGTCAGGGTGTGTTCGTGACATATGAACAGCAAAGCAGTTGAATGAGGAAAACCTTCTTCCACAATCTTTATGGCCACATTAAAAAAATACATTGTTAACATGTCTGTGTGATCTGCAGTGCTTCAGGTATTCAGTCAATGAGACGCATTTAAACTCACAAACATTACAAGCCAACATAACGGTAAGACTGCCTTATCTAATCTGGCACCATGCAAATTCAAATTGTTCAAAGTACTGTACTGTTGAAGGCATTAAACTGACCTATACACACCAGCATTGCACTTAATGTATTTTATCGCAACTGTTCAACAACGTCACTACATCAATATGCCGCATGCTCCGCGAATATCAACGTGTTACGATATGCATGCGATGATAAATGTTCCGGGTCCACTTGCCACGGTAGCCCATTATCTCGCTAACTGGCGTTAGCTGGTTAGCTGGATAGCCAACTAGCAGGCCCAGAACGCTAGCATTTGTACCTATCGGTCCTTGGGCGGACCGCCTGAGGCTAAAACTGGGGCTAGCATTAGCCCAACTCTAACGTTAGCAGCCCCTACCTCAATGATTTGATTCAACTTAAGTCAGGTCTGTTTGCCTTCTCATTGAAGTGTCTAATCAGCTCTGCTACATCTTTCAGTCGATGAGGCTCATCATGAGCTGAGTATCATTGTAATCACACACGTAGCTCACTGGTCCACCTACTCTTTCTCCCCTCTAACAAGACCGGCTACTAATTCATCATCACTGCTGTGTTTGGCAGAGAACCTTTTATGAGAGCTAAGTGGAGGAAATAAATGAGAAAACCTCCCTCATGAAAACCCAAATCAATTTTGTCTCCATAAACAATGTGGGGGCTTTGTGAATATCATAGCCTGGGTGGCTAATCAGGAGAATCTGGAAGATTCCTGCTGGTTGTTTGGGCCCAGTTGCGAAATCTATATACGACTTGATCATCATGTATGTTGCCTGCCTGCACGGGCCGCTGGCACTGCCAAGCACTTCTCTCCATTGCTCTGCTCTGTCTGTGCCTCGTAGTGCAGCCACACACACACACACACACACACACACACACACACCCTCCCCAAAAGACAGACAGCAAAGTCCACTTGGATGCTGATAGGGGGGGTGAGAGCACATAATTATCTGCTGAGTATCATTGTAATCACACAGGTAGCTCACTGGTCCACCTACTCTGTCTCCCCTCTAACAAGACCGGCTGCTAATTCATCATCACTGCTGTGTTTGGCAGAGATGGTTTATGTAGAAAATGGAGAAAATAAATGAAACTCCTATATTGAAAGCCCAAATCAATTTGTCTTCATAAACAATGTGGGGGCTTTGTGGATACAGTATCTCTATATGAAGGTTTAGAGTTAATAAAGTAAGATAAATCAATGCCCATTATTCATCCCTGTCCAATTGCCATGTCCAATGTGCAATTTCTGCAACCTTCTCTGCTTTTAAATTGGAGACTAGTTTATCTGCAGATGGCGTAATGGAGCTTTAATGAGGTTTGGATCCGTGACACGTCATTCATCAGTTTCAAACAATAAGATGGCAGTTGCACAGATTTAGTGAATGTGGGGGTGAGGAATTGAACTGTTACACAGAAGGTACATTAAAATATGTTTTCTACTTTATTCTACTCTTTACCCTCTTTACGTCTGGTTGTGTGCAGCAAAAAGAACATGTCACCTATATGTTATTTATTACAGTGTCATCAAGTTTGTTTCTAGATTTTGGACTTCCAGAGCCTTCCTGCAGCAGGCAGTCTGTCCAGTTTTCTAGGAATAACCAAGTCAGATTTTGACCTTTGACCCTGTGATACTTTTCTGGCTGTTGCATATTTTATAGGCCAGACTCCAGCTGGCTGAGTGTTTTTGAGTGGAATACACACACACACACACACACACACACACACACACAAAACAATCGAGGCAAAGTAAAGTAGCATCAGTGTGTCAGCATGTATTTCCACTTCAGAGTTCCCCTGGGGAGAGGCGATACGTGATATTTAGAGTCATGTTTTAGTTTTTACACCTGAAGTGGAGGGTAAAATTGTCCTTGTCTTACCTCCCCTGGCTGCAGCTTTAAACAGGTAAAGTGCTGTAAAGGTTGTGCTTCAGTGAGTCTGACATCTTTTAGCTGTCAAGGATCTCAGAGTCGCTGAGAATATAAGGATGTCAAACAAGTTATTTTCTTCTTTGGCAATAGAAGCTTAACACTAGGACCGCCAGGATTATAGCACTACCTTCAAGCGCCACAGCGGTCTGATGGCGTTCACAGTTGCAGTAACAATGCATTTGTTTGATAAAGTTGTTAATTATCAAAAATAAATTAAAAAAATACAATACGATACAATACGAAATAAGCTATAGGGTCTCGGTATATGGTATTACGATACGGTATTAGCCGATGCAAGTGTGCAAGTGTGGAATTCAAGCTATATTTCCTAAACCAATATACAAGAAATAATAATGCATGACTTAGATATATGCAACCAAGGAAACAACACATGCAAAGTCAACTAAAGTGTTAGGCTATAGGCGATATCGACGGGCTTTGCTCTAGGCTTCTTTCACAGTGCGCAGTAGCCTTTCACGGCACGGGCCAAAGCTGAACAGTTTGTAGTATTGACACTGCTAAAATAGAATAATTTACACTATTCTATCAGATAGGACAACTATGCATATCAATACAGAAATGACACAATAAACGAAATAAAAACATTTATTGGCTGCAGGAATCAGTGTCCCGACACAAAATAGCAGGCAAAAAACACATAATAAAAATCACACAATATTCAGAAAAAAATAATGAATGAATATTAGAAAATAACAAACAATAATAATGATGTAGACTACATAGAGTAAACGAAATACAATATAATTCGTCAAATTTTAACATTAATAATTAATTATTATTATGAACAATATAACAGAACAAATAATCAGAATATTTTAACAGGTCAGGTGAAACGAAACAAGACGATGTGTCGCAAGATGTGCGCGTTGATGGCAGCCAGGTCCAGGATGAGTACAGCCAAGCCATCGGATCCACCACGTCAACTCCGACCTGAGATAGAAATTAGCGCAAACTGTCATAATTGTTGGTGGTAAAAATTGAATGAAATTAAATTGTCCAATGGAAATATTTTTTACAACATCAGTGTGTTTTTATCTGTCTCTACAATACTACCATTTACACAGCTCACCTTGGAAACGTTGTAGAAGGATTAGGAACAATTATGAACAATATAACGAACAAATAATCACAATATCTTAACAGGTCAGGGGAAACGAAACAAGACTAGTGATGTGTCGCAAGATGTGCGCGTTGATGGCAGCCAGGTCCAGGATGTTGCAGAGCAGAATACAGCCGAGCCATCGGATCCACCACGTCAACTCCGACCTGAGATAGAAATTAGCGCAAGCTGTAATCATTGTCCAACGCAAATATTTGTCACAACATCAGTGTGTTTTTATCTGTCTCTATAATACTACCATTTACACAGCTCACCTTGGAAACGTTGTAGAAGTTGACAGTCTCTGGCTTCTTCTTCAATCACTACCAATATCCAGGCGTTGGTGTGCTGTGATAAGGATAATTGTAATATTAATAATCCGTTAGTAATAATTATGAACAATTATGAACAATATAACAAACAAATAATCACAGAATATTTTGACAGGTCAGAGGAAACGAAATAGAACATAACAATAGGTGATTTTGAACAAACCTGAGGTCCAATAGGCAGTCCAGCTGCCTAATTTGCTTTACGCACTGCAGCCAGGGCAAAAGCTCTTCACCCTTGCAGTGCACTTCCCGCAAACAGGTCGCTTGCATCCTTCACATGCAATCAGGGTCTTATTCTTTTTGCAGTGGCTGTTGATCTGGCATTGCTTCCGTGTTGCGGGCTGTTGCTGGTGTGGCTCTCTCGGAACATGCGCGGGCAGACTGGCCTTGACGCGCATGTGGTCTTCTCTCAGCTCCTTGGCCAGCTGGAGGATGAAGACTCTTCGGGCGATGCTGTTCCCTGTGCACGTCTTCTACAAGATGTGCGCGTTGATGGCAATAATAAAAATAATAACCTATGCCAACCTGGCAACAATGGAGTGGATGTGGAAGTATATGGCTCAGCTGGCAGAACTGGGGCAGCGTTGTTGGACTTGGATTTTTTACGCCGGGGTTCCTCTAGCTGATAGTCGGAATCAGACGAACACTCCTCCTCGTTCCAGTCCACATCACTCAAGTCTGAAACTTCTCCACCATCAGATTCCCCTTCACCCAGTTCGTGAAATAATGCCAAAGCCTCCTCTACATTCAGTCTTCTGTTTGCTCTCTTCATCTTCTCTCTCTTCGTCCTCTTGATCATCAAATAGCGGGCAATAGCAGACAATACTGACTCAACTCAAATATGCTACTGCTCTGTGTTTTGGATTGAGATCTTACTATATATAGACAACGGGTATTATTGAAGAAAAACAAGAAACATTGCGCAAAATGAAACCCGCGAAATTTGAAAAAAAAAAATACATGGTAATGTAGCGATGTATGGACATACAGTATGCCGTCAATCTGACCGCTATGGCTAGGTATAAATGCTCAGAAATCTTTTGTCTTTTGATTTAGAACCTTCAAACTTTGTGAAAATAAAGTTAACACATATTTAGGAAAAGTCATGGACTGGGGGCCTCATACTCTTTATTTTAACAGAGATATTTGCAACAGAAAACCCCAAACCGCCTGTGAGACCGCCGTGGCGCTTCTAGTGTTAAAGGAAACATATACCGGTATACTATTACATATCATCAATCAGTGATATTCACTGCATTCCAGGAGTTATGTTGTGATTGTGTGTTGTAATTTACCTTCCCTCAAGCTGCCTAATCTACTTGTTTCAGTTTATGATTTGCTACATTTCCCAGAATGCCTTAAATACAAACGTCCTCTTTAAAACAAGTGGAGTTGGTGTTGCTATATTGTTGACTCAACATGACTGAACAGTTCAAAAAAGACCAGTACCTTCACCATACGTGCAAGAAAGCGACTGTCTTAAAATGAAAATGAAAAACACGTTCTCAAGATGGAGAAAATCTAATAACCGATGCGGATGTGGCAGCTGGTAGGTTTTTTGGATTTAATGTGATACTGATAGCGCTAGTCTGCATTTTGTTTTTGTGTCAGTGCTAGTTAGCTAGCAAGCTAACCTAGATCTCTTGCAAGTTCAGTAAAAAATGGCCACATTCATCATTAGCCATAACCAACCAAATTTATATGTCTGTTGGCTATAAAGGCTCCAAATGTTTGCCACTTGCATGCATGTAGCTTTTCATGAAGAAGCTTCTTGTCAGGACCACATTCAGGCCTTCCACTCTCATTTCTTCTGTCTTTCTCACAGTGTTTTATAAACACTTCCTGAGACTCCTGAGTTTACAGTTTTTCTGGTTCCATCCAGTTTTTTCCAAACACATCTCTGTCTTTCCTGGTGTTGGTTGTAGCAGTGTTGGTCGTGCAGATCTGTTCTCATGTGGCCAGAGCCAAATATTAGTTGATAATTATTATGAGCTCCCCAGAAGCATCTCAGTGGAAGAACAAATGTCATGTCATATATTTTATTAATCCCCAAAGGGGACACTGGGTTGATCACCCGCACATAAAACCACAAAAAGTCACAAACAGCACAGCATTTTCCAAAAAGGCATAGTTACTTCTCAGGTCTCGACCAAGCAAACAAATACGGAGTCATTAAATACAGTTAGAAACAGGCCTGTACAAATGCACACAAATTTTACATATTAGCAGTTTTAACTGCTGAAGGCATAAATGACCTAAAACGCTCTGTAGAACATCTGGGTGTTATTAACCGGCCACTGAATGTACTCCTTAGGCAGTTTAAAATACCAAATATAGGATGGCCATCATCATCATATCATCAAGACATCTGGAGGCATCAATTTGTTGATCCTGTTTCTATCATCGACTGTGATGCTGTTACCCCAGCAAATCACAGCGTAAAAAAGGACACTGGCCACAGTGCTTTGATAAAACACATTTTAAAGGTACCTACTGACTTCAAAGGACTTAAGTTTCCTATGGAAGAACAACCTGGATTAAACCTTTTTAAATACAGCGTTTGTTATTTTTCCAATTGAGGTATTTGTCGACATGAACACCCAGATATTTGTAAGACTAACTATTTCGACCTGGTGACCTTTTAGTAATAACTGGAGTGGCCTTCTCCTAAAATCGATGACCAGCTCTTTGGTTTTATTAATGTTAAGGTTCAGGTAATTGTCCTCACACCACTCTACAGACCGTTTGACTTTATCCCTATAGAACTGGTCATTGCCATTTAGTCTATGGCCTACAAGAGCACATATACTAAATGGCAATGACCAGTCCTATAGTTATAATATACACCGATCAGCCTCAACATTAAAACCACTGACAGGTGAAGTGAATAACATTGATTATCTCGTTACAATGGCACCTGTCAAGGGGTGGGATATATTGGGAAGCAAGTGAACAGTCAGTTCTTGAAGTTGATGTGTTGGAAGCAGGAAAAATGGGCAAGCGTAAGGATCTGAGCAACTTTGACAAGGGTCAAATTGTGATGGCTAGACGACTCGGTCATAGCATCTCCAAAATGGCGGGTCTTGTGGGGTGTTCCCGGAATGCAGTGGTTAGTACCAAAAGTTGTCCAAGGAAGGACAACTGGCGACAGGGTCATGGGCGCCCAAGGCTCATTGATGCGTGTGGGGAGTGAAGGCTAGCCCGTCTGGTCCGATCCCACAGAAGAGCTACTGTAGCACAAATTGCTGAAAACGTTAATGCTGGCTATGATAGAACGGTGTCAGAACACACAGTGCATCGCAGTTTGCTGCGTATGGGGCTGCGTAGCCGCAGACCGGTCAGAGTGCCCATGCTGACCCCTGTCCACCGCCAAAAGCGCCTACAATGGGCAGAATGGGACCATGGAGCAATAGAAGCCTGGTCTGATGAATCACGTTTTCTTTTCGATGGCACCAGGATGCACTATGGGAAGAAGGCAAGCCGGCGGAGGCAGTGTGATGCTCTGGGCAATGTTCTGCTGGGAAACCTTGGGTCCTAGCATTCATGTGGATGTTACTTTGACATGTACCACCTACCTAAACATTGTTGCAGACCCCCTTCATGGCAACGGTATTCCCTGATGGCAGTGACCTCTTTCAGCAGGATAATGCGCCCTGCCACACTGCAAAAATTGTTCAGGAATGGTTCTGATCGAGCATCTGTGGGATGTGCTGGAAAAACAAGTCCGATCCATGGAGGCCCCACCTCGCAACTTACAGGACTTAAAGGATCTGCTGCTAACATCTTGGTGCCAGATACCGCAGGACACCTTCAGAGGTCTTGTGGAGTCCATGCCTCGACGGGTCAGAGCTGTTTTGGCGGCACGAGGGGAACCTACACAATATTAGGCAGGTGGTTTTAATGTTATAGCTGATCGGTGTATGTTCTGGTCCAGTCAGTCAGTGAGTCTTTGAGTCTGTCAAGGAGGAGGGACAGACACACTGATGTACTTTGGCAGAAGAAAGTATTCATGCATACATACATACATAATATGTTTGCATGTTCAAAAGAGACACAACAAATATGTACTTTTAAATTATTTATACTCATTTAAATATGACTAAATATGTTTAAATATTGCATCAGTTGAGCATGAAACATTTTTGTTTTTCTGAAAGCAGTCATGGAACTTAAGCAGCTCAAGTTTAACTCATTTATCACAACTGGCAGTATGCTTTGAGTATTAAAACATAAGTATAGGAACATAATAACACAGTAACATTGCATCATCAGGCAAATTTAATCATTGACTTTGTCGCTGACAAATCCTGGTTTTTGTCTTCAACCAATATCAATGATGCCCATGATGGTAGAGATGCACTTTGGGAACAGTAGTATTTCTCTCATGTTATGCTCACATCCACTGACACACACATACACACAGTTTAGTTTACTTGTTTATGTCAAGTATTTGTTATAGATTAACGTTGGATTGATTTACTATTTAATTGCGAGTGGACCAATATGTAGGTTTTATTAAGTAAGATGTTGATGTTGAGTAAGATGTCCTAGATGTTTTTGAAGATTATAATCACCAAGTATAAAGTTTCCACAAAAATAAACATTTGACCAGTACACATAAATAAAATACTTATATTTGTATATATTTAAAAACACATTTTAGACTACACTTATCATTGATTAGGTTGAATATGGTCAATTCAATTGAACTTTATTGTATTGTCTATTTTTGGCAATATCTACTTGGCAATCAAAATCTTTCCTCTGTGTAAAGTATTAAGGTATAACAGGTTTAGCTTGTCCAGTTTCCAATGCCAGTACATCCTGAATACATCCTGCTGATCTTGGTGCAGCCGTGCTGGCTTTGTGTTTTAGTACCAGGGGAAAAAATGTAAAACAAATTTAGGGTCTCCTGTCCACCTGGATCCAGTGGCAGTGCTGCTCTGCTGGTTGTCAATCTAGATGGAGGGTGTTGGGAGGTAGGGAGGGAGGGAGCAGAGGATTCAGTCGAGCTGTCAGGCTGTCTGTCAGTGGAGAGGAGTGGAGGAAGTGTGTGTGTGTGTGTGTGTGTGTGTGTGTGTAGTGTCTTTCAATGATATGTGTGTCAGATAATACATGTGTTTTTTAGCCCTCCTACATCCAGTCTTGGTGTCCCATCGTCCCAGATGGAAGCTGTCAAGCAGCTTAATGATGCCTGTCTTTCCCACACTGGCTCTAGCAGCAGCCTCCATGCTGAGGAACAAACGGACAGACTAGCTCTCACACACACACACACACACACACACACACACACACAGAAGTTAGTCCTCTTCGTTTAGCTTTTTACACATCTTTGTTTTTTACCATGCA
Source organism: Hoplostethus atlanticus (assembly GCA_034670405.1). Lineage (NCBI taxonomy): Eukaryota > Metazoa > Chordata > Actinopteri > Trachichthyiformes > Trachichthyidae > Hoplostethus > Hoplostethus atlanticus. The sequence continues at coordinate 699,128 of JAXDDX010000025.1, forward strand.
CTCTACACAACCTCTTTTGAATTCAGTGTGTGTGTGTGTGTGTGTGTGTGTGTGTGTGTGTGTACTGATTGTTAGTGTAGTTCTTTTTGGCATTTCACTAAATGAGGCGAAGAGCAAATGTGAGCTGAAAAGCTTCCCTGCTAATCAAAACTCGGAGAATAAAAACATTCACACCAAGAAATAACAAGAAAAAACCTGTAGGTCGTTCTAATTCGTTGTTCTAGACGTTTCTAGATGAACCGTTCTAGCCAATGATGTCTCCTGTCTAGAGCTGCTTTGAAACTGATGTACTTGCGTTAGTTTCTAAAAAGACCACTGATTATATATGTATGAATTTTATAAGGGAAACAAAGACAGTGTTAAGCAATATTTTAGCTCAAACAACAAGACATTGGTTGGAGAGTATATACAGCCAGCGGATCTTTTATATTGCGTTGTCTGAGGAGGAGTGGTGTGCAGTGTGCTCCTTCACACTCCATAAACATACATAAAAAGAGACAATCCTGCTGCAGACTCCTGCTGTAGTTATTTGTTCATTCCTCCAGCCAAACACAAACTCATCGTCCCAGTGGGAGCTCTCCCCTGGAAATCAAAAGGAGAGACTGATTTACACACCAAAGAGGAGTGAATACTGTTTAAACGCTCTCTATCTCCATACTCTCTGTCTTCAACAAGAGGAATCAAGCTCAAAACACTGTACATTTCAGTGATGAGAACTCAAGGCTGGGCGGTGCGGTCTGTCGTATTTATTTAACAGGTTTTAGGTTACATTTTCCCCAGAGACAATAGAAACAGTGCTGAACAGCTTCTTCGTGAGAGGCCATCCATAGCTTGAATAATGCCTTGTAAATGATGCCAGTATCAATACATGAGAAATGACTGGTCACATGAGCCAATTCCCTCTGCCTCTCCTCTGACAGGACATCATTGGTTTTTCAATGACATTATGTACAAGACATCAAGTTCAGCTGGTGTGTGTGTGTGGTTTGTTGTCATTGTATTAAACTTTAGTCTAGCGTTGTAACATTTCAATAATGTGCTCAGGGTGGGAGTAAGATGTGTGGTAGTGAAAGTGTTTTTCTGCTGAAATGGTGTATGGTTAATCAAAATGATGGAGTTGCTCAGCTGCTCTGTCAGGGGTTTGTTTGCGTGTGTGTGTGTGTGTGTGTGTGTGTGTTTGTGTAAGCCAACTGAACAACTATTGTATTTAAAACATAGCCAAATGGAATAAAAGACAGATTCATTGTAAATACGTCTATCCATAAAGAGTTTTGCAATACTTCTTCATACCCACTCAATGTCTCGCTTTGTTAGTCTGTTTTCGTTGATGACTGTTGTCAAAGATTATACATTATTACAGATACCTGAGCACGGCTACTGGCTCAAAAGCAGGAAAAGGATGTTGTGACTTGGCTTAACCAAGATGGAGAGAGAAAGAGAAGGAAAGAAAGAGAGGAAAATATACAGAACTAGAAAGAGAGTGTCTTCCTCTCCATCAGGGCTCAGGATGAAACCTGTATCCCTCCCAGCTCCCTCAGCTAGACAGAGCTACAATAGTTCTCCAAAGAGGAGAAGACAGTAGTAGTGTAGATAATAATGACTGTTTTAACACAGACAGAAATATCACAGTTGCAGGAAACATGCCAGAAGGTTTTGGTAGTGTTTGTCAAGGATCAGTTGTATCACTGGCTAGTGTTAGAGCTGCTTGATGTTGGAGAGTTGAACAAAGCTGACAACAGGTCGGATCAGTGTGAGATCTGTGAATAGATAAATGTACAATGGTAACTTTATTCTCACGTGTCTCTTTAATCACCAAGTATAACAATACAATGTATTATTACTAGTCTGTATTGACACTGATATACAGTGCAGTATTCTATACAGCTTGTAGGAATTGAATATACATGCAGAGTATGAGTAGAGTATATGACTGAAACTACATTGTAGTTTCCAGAGTCCTGGAACCACACAGACGTCTACTACAGCTTCCTAGAGATGGTATTAGTATTCCTTAGGGCTCATAGAGATCCACCAGTGCTCCTCTCTTCATTACATAATACTAACCTCTCTATAACACAAACCTCTCTAAAGGCCCTGTATATTACTAACTCACAAAGGGAAAACTGGTTTGGTGTGCCTAATCAAGTGCCTAATCAACTCAAGCAGAATTATGTGTCTTCAATTATATTTGTAAGTCAAGAAGTGACAGCTTCTGCTAATGTACTTTCCATGGTTTCTGCTAGAAAATGTAATTAGTGCTTATTATTGTCCTCTTGAAATGATTGTCCTTATAAAAATGAGCTTATGTGATTAAAGTACTGTGGGCTGGGCCTGGACCAGGACTGGGTTTGGCTTGCTTTCTAAATCCCATTACTTCCCTTCTCTCTGGTTTAAGCTCATGTGTTCTTTTGTGTCTTTGTTCCAGCTTAGACTGCTCTACCACAGTTGTTGCTTCGTAGGAAGATAGGAAACAGTAATGGTAACTGGATTGAACCATGCTGTATAGTAATAATAATTCATTAGAATTAATTCTAATTATAGATATTTTAACAGCCTCATCTTGTTTTTAAAGCTTTTGCTTAAAGAAAAACAAATGTCTTTATTGTAGACATATAATTTAAACATTAGCCTAATCTTCTAGACAATCTCAAATCTAGCTACATCTCATTAAACTGATATGATTGACCTTTTTTTAACCAGAAACCTTTGTTTAACCTCTTCATGCAACAACTCACCTCATCTTTCAGATTTCAGAGCGAGACTTCACCTTGAGTGAGACTTCTGTTTCTGGTTTAAAAAAAAGTCTATCTCTGTAGCAATTCTTTCCGTAATGTTGTCAGACACTTGTCAGACACTTGTCAGACACAGGAATCACAATCTGAGCCTGTCAGTGGCAAAAACAAGCACTTTTAGTGGCCGTACTTTGATCGGCGCACTTGCCCCTGCGGATTACATTGCAGCCATAGCAGCCCGTTTCGCGACTGCCGACTGAGGCGATCTACCGGAGCAATTCCAAAATGTTTGGTACCTATTTTGCGGTATGAATAACACTTTTGTACACATAGACCCCACTGAGCTTTAAATCACAACATCATCAGACCAAAACCAAAGTTACATTTTCAAAACCTCATCAATTGATTTCCAATATTTTTATATCTTTAATGACTGAAAGGTTTGGAAATGTATAAACCTGGATGTCATTAAACATATGGAGGCAGGTGGTCCAGACGTGCATATTTTGGCACAAATACACAATTTTGTTTTTTAGGTATGATTCAACAGGCTTTGCTTTGCCTTTCATTCCTTTCATTTCTGAGAACCTCAGATCTCCCCAAACCGAAAGAGTTACACTTGAAGTGTTGTTTCTGATTATATTATTAAACTATTTTAAGCCAAGCTGTAAAGGTAAATTCAGGTGAGGCAGTTTGTCCTTGTAATGCAATTAGAATACAAGATTCCATCTATATAAACTCTCAAAACTGCAATATTAGTTTACTGACCTGCTTGTCAGCTCTGCTTTCTCTGTATCTTCTCACATACACTATGTGTCAGTTTCATGTACACTCTTGATAGTTGAGCCCAGCAGGGAGTTGGCATCAGATTAGCTTATTTATTAGGATCTCCATGAGCTGATGCCTCAGCAACTGCTAGTCCTTCTGGGACACACACACACACACACACACACACACACACACTTCACAGTAAACACCCTCATCTATGGGAATACAGTGCCTAAATTATCATAATGAATTGATATCAAATACAGTTTTAGCCAGCATGCCCAGCCTCAAAGTTCTAGGCTTTCTTTTCAACACTGATTAACTGGGTTAAGGTGCTGTAATGGGTTATATAACTGTATAGATAGACAGTAGAATTTAAAGTTAGAGTGGTTAGACTCATCCTTGCTTTGCTTTCAAAAATGTTCACGTCATATAATAAATAAAAATAACATTCCATATCATCTTATACATATGTCAATATGGTATTTTCCCTATTTTGTGATTCCTTTCAGCTTTCTTTTCATATTTCCTCATTTATTAATTTCCTGTGATTGTCATTTCATTGGAGCAAATGGTTAAAATCAGACAGTGGGTGGATGGTGAAGCCTCTACATGTTCAACCCAGCTCCTTCACCTACACAGAGCCGAGCTAAACTTGATGAAACTTGGTGAAAGTGGAGTTTTGCAAAAGCAAAGATCCACTTTGTTGTTTTACATAGAGATTCTCCTGCTGCATTCTATTGACAACAGTTGTCTGATAGACTTAAAGACTTATTTTTTCACTCCTGCTGAAGATATTGACTTGTATTTTTATTATCATCTAAATCATCGACTGATTGGAGAATAGGGTCAATGGGTATTTGTGCCTCTCTGTGTTTTATTTCCATTGAAGAGCAGGTCATGGACAGATTGGATGGACCCGTTACACAGACTGAGGGTCCAGTAGTTTGTTAGTGAATCGTTGTACCATTGTCTTTGGTGTCTGTGGCTCAAATGCTTCCAATCTAGCTCTGATCACCTCTCCTTTTTGTCCAAGATGAACTCAATGGGCCTCATTCACAAAACGTGATTTGTGAAAAACTTTTGTGAATGATGCCCAATGTCACTTTGAAACAAATGCAGTAAACTATAGCACAAGCTTATTACCTCGGGGGTTGTGACAGACAGAGACAGGATACAGGTAGGAGAGTTTACTGGCTGGTGGGCAGTTTTATTTTACAAATACAATAGATCATTACCATGTAAATCAACATAAATCTAACGATTGTGTCTTTAGCTTTTAAGCTCAGTTTCTGTGGTCTGCACAACTGCTGCCAGTCAGGTTCCCTCTCACTCGAAAAGACAAACACACTCTGAGGGAGTGCAGAGAGACAGTGAGTCTTTTTAAAAACAAATAGATGTATATTGAATTGTAAAGCGAAAGACAGGGATGTTCTTTCATCTCCACTCATTGTGTAGCAATTCAATCAGTCTTTACATTGTATGCATTGTATGTGTTTTGTGTTTGTCGTTGTGTAATTGAGTGTGCGCGACTTATTTTACACATTGTCTTCTGTTAAACTTATGTTTGTGTTAATCCATATACCATGACAGTGTACACCATAACCCAGGTTGACATAACCACAACACATACATTTGTTGCAATTATTTATTTACCACGTTGCCAGATCTCCGTTGCATTTATTGATATTATGAATTATATCAGTAAAGACAATTTCAATCTTTTATTGGCAAAAACTGTAAAATGTAAAAAAAAAAAACTGTTCACACCAAGTAAATCAAAGAGATCACATCAAAAAACCTATCAAAAAAAGATTTTACACATTGTCAATGGGCATGTTGTGTCGTCATCTTGTCTGTGAATCAATCAGCTCTTGCCATGACTGGATGAACGCAATGCATGACGCACCGTGCAGTAGGCGGAGCCATTTACATCACTAAAAAGATATTTATTTATCATCATATCAACTCTACCTAACTACGCTACATTTTCACATCATGGAAAACCAGACAAGCAAGGCGAAAAGGCCTTGGCATTCTTGTGAACACCGTGATAATGATCTGTCTCATACGTAGTACTTGTTGAGCGTTTGGGAAAGATGGTAAAAAGGCTAGATTGGATGCCACCAGACCAATGCACATCCTTATATCAAAGATTGAAGCCAGCCAAGGCCTACCGGATTATACAATGTTTGAATTTCTTGAAGAAAACATGGTTAATATGGTTTCAACTCAAGAGACACCAACAGAAACATCACAGGAACACCAACTGATGATACAGAGAGTGGTAAGCAACAATTTTACAACAATAACATTTACTGTTTAGATCATGGATTTTATTACTTTTGACAGTGATTGGGTCAATCAAACAATCTTCTCATTTTTATTACTGCTGTAACTTAAATGCATTATGTTTCATGTTTCTGTTTCCTGATTGGGTAAACAGATTTTACTTCTGATGAAATGCTGGTGTACACTCATTATAAACTTAGAATTTGCCAGAAAAATTAAGAATTTTTAACAAAAAAAAGTGCTTATACAGATATACAGACCTACCTAAATTTTATATTGCCTAATGATAGAAAATAGAATGGATGTCTTATACTTTTACCTTTACCTTTTACCTTTACTTTTACCGTTCCTGCCTTGTTCAGGCTGCTTCACTTTTCAAGTTTCATATTGGTTCATTCTTAAAAACAAGCACATTACATTTGAAATTCACTTGCTACCATAATCACAGTTAATCAACAAAAACTGTCAAATCAATAGCATACAGTCAAAACTATTAAGATATTGTGTTTTGCTAAGCTAATGCAGTGCTTTTATTTTATATATACAGACATTTTTCTCCCAAGTTTGTCAATCTTTTTGGGCCATCATAATGCACACCTTACATGCATATGCATTTTCATTTGAGAATGCATGTTGGACTATGGACCAGTCTATTCATTCTGGTGTTTTTCATTCGAACGCTTTAATGGAATGCTGGGAAGGTACCATAACAACAGCAGGACAATTGAGGTTCAGATTATGGGGCAGTTTCAGCAAAGCCAACAGCTTAATATGCCTTGACCATGTGCACCATGTGTTATGGTGTTGATTTTGCCTGAATTTTATAAGGACAAAGCGTTGGGACTGTGTCTGTCAGTGACACCACTGATATGAACTATGTGAAGCATAATATTAAGGTGTCACCTGAAAAACGTCTCATAGAAGACGAACATACAGTAGAGCCATTATCTCATATTCAACTCATTGTCCTGGATGAGCTTGACAGACACACAAAATGTACCCTGAAAGTTCCATCTCTAAGGTTGACTGTTTTGCCACCACTTACATTAGGGTAAAGCATCTTGGTCTAACTTACTCTGTAGATGAATCTAGAGCAGTATGTGCAAAGTAGTGTGGATGCAACAACAGTTTTGAGGAACCATCCTTGACCCTCATGCAGAATAATGAGCAGCTATTGTAAAACAGTTCATTGTTGTCAATGCCATGTCAGAGAATGCTGCATTTAAGCATGTCGTTGCAAGTATTTCCTGGCTTCATTACCATCCAGAAAGATATTTTTATGGGAAGCCTGTAGAAGTTTGTAGTTTGCAGGGCACTGAGACATCCTGTCCGGTATCATTACTGCCTGTTGAGCACTGGCAGATGTGTGATAAGTGCATCCACTGTGCAATTAAGCCAGACAAGAGAAAAGGTGGCAGTAGTAATACTGCTGTGCACAATGGTTGGTGGTATATTGATTCTTTACAGTGTTGATATGTTGGCTTGCTGATACAATTTGGTTTCTGATCTGCTGAGCAGGCTGTCTCAAGCCAGCAGAATCAGCCGTCCCTTTACAGCATGTATTGATTGGTAAAACAAGTTACTGACCCTCATTCCGTAATCTTTAAATAAATCCTTTGAAAGACGTCCTGTTTAGTATATCATTTAAAATAAAAAAAATGACTGACCCTTGCAAATGGGATATAAGATAATTCAACATAGTAGACTTACATACAGTGCCTTGCAAAAGTATTCATACCCCTTGAACTTTTCCACATTTTCTCACGTTACAAGCACAAACTTAAATGTATTTTATTGGGATTTTATGTGATAGACCAACACAAAGTAGCGCATAATTGTGAAGTGGAAGGAAAATGATACGTGGTGTTCAAGATTTTTTACAAATAAAAATCTGAAAAGTGTGGCGTGCATATGTATTCAGCCCCCCTGAGTCAATACTTTGTCGAACCACCTTTCGCTGCAATTACAGCTGCAAGTCTTTTGGGGTATGTCTCTACCAGCTTTGCACATCTAGAGACTGCAATTTTTGCCCATTCTTCTTTGCTAAATAGCTCCAGTTCAGTCAGATTGGATGGAGAGCGTCTGTGAACAGCAATTTTCAAGTCTTGCCACAGATTCTCAATAGGATTTAGGTCTGGACTTTGACTGGGCCATTCTAACACATGAATATGCTTTGATCTAAACCATTCCATTGTAGCTCTGGCTGTATGTTTAGGGTCGTTGTCCTGCTGGAAGGTGAACCTCCGCCCCAGTCTCAAGTCTTTTGCAGCCTCTAACAGGTTTTCTTCCAGGATTGCCCTGTATTTAGCTCCATCCATCTTCCCATCAACTCTGACCAGCTTCCCTGTCCCTGCTGAAGAAAAGCATCCCCACAGCATGATGCTGCCACCACCATGTTTCACGGTGGGGATGGTGTGTTCAGGTTGATACGCAGTGTTAGGTTTCCGCCACACATAGCGTTTTGCATGTAGGCCAAAAAGTTCAATTTTGGTCTCATCTGACCAGAGCACCTTCTTCCACATGTTTGCTGTGTCCCCTACATGGCTTGTGGCAAACTGCAAACGGGACTTCTTATTGCTTTCTTTCAACAATGGCTTTCTTCTTGCCACTCTTCCATAAAAGCCAGATTTGTGGAGTGCACGACTAATAGTTGTCCTGTGGACAGATTCTCCCACCTGAGCTGTGGATCTCTGCAGCTCCTCCAGAGTTACCATGGGCCTCTTGGCTGCTTCTCTGATTAATGCTCTTCTTGCCCGGCCTGTCAGTTTAGGTGGACGGCCATGTCTTGGTAGGTTTGCAGTTGTGCCATACGCTTTCCATTTTCGGATAATGGATTGAACAGTGCTCCGTGAGATGTTCAAAGCTTGGGATATGTTTTTATAACCTAACCCTGCTTTAAACTTCTCCACAACTTTATCCCTGACCTGTCTGGTGTGTTCCTTAGTCTTCATGATGCTGTTTGTTCACTAATGTTCTCTAACAAACCTCTGAGGCCTTCACAGAACAGCTGTATTTATACTGAGATTGAAGTACACACAGGTGGCCTCTATTTACTAATTAGGCGACTTCTGAAGGCAGTTGGTTGCACTGGATTTTATTTAGGGGTATCAGAGTAAAGGGGGCTGAATACATATGCACGCCACACTTTTCAGATTTTTATTTGTAAAAAATCTTGAACACCACGTATCATTTTCCTTCCACTTCACAATTATGCGCTACTTTGTGTTGGTCTATCACATAAAATCCCAATAAAATACATTTAAGTTTGTGCTTGTAACGTGACAAAATGTGGAAAAGTTCAAGGGGTATGAATACTTTTGCAAGGCACTGTATATAAACCAAATCTGTTGATACTTTTGATAATATAGTATAAATGTATACTATACCTAATCTGTTCATACTAGAGGTATGCCTATAACCTGGAGTTGGTAACTGTGAGAAAAATAGGTGAATTGTAGACTCTACAGTAGAAAACAAATTCTACACATGACAAAGAAAAGAATGAACTTGCCTGTGGGTCTCCACATTTACAATCTTTGTAGGCAACTCGTCTCCTCGAGGCAGTGGAGCAAAGTGGTCGGGCTGGGGTGTAAGGCTTGACCATGGCCTGGAGGTAGGAAGGAGCTGTTCCTTTCACTGCCCTGTAGGCTAGCACCAGAGTCTTAAACTGGATGCGAGCTGCTACAGGGAGCCAGTGTAGAGAATGGAGAAGGGAGGTTGTGTGTGAGAACTTGGGGTGGTTGAATACCAGACGAGCTGCAGCTTTCTGAACAAGCTCCAGAGGTCTGATGGCAGACCCCGGGGCACCAGCAAAAACTGACGATTATCCTTATTTTCAAGCAGTGAGGCTTTCTCTCATTTACAGTGTGGTATTGGAAATGATGCATGTTTGTCTTATTCCCCGTATAATCCTCTGCACTGTAAACAAACAAAAAACATAAACCTTCATGTAAGCATAGAAACCTCTGGAAATGCCTTAATTCCCATTGTATTTCCCATACTTTCCCCAATGCGTGCGTTCATTAACTGTCCCCTTAAAAAAGATACTACGTCGTGTTCAGTCACATGCCTCCGCCCCGTCCAACTAATGCTGGGTTCAGACCGGTTTTGACTGTTCAGACCAGCTGCGCTGTGGCGGGGAGTTCCTCTGCAGCTCTGAAGCCATAGTTTCGGTGTCTGGTCTATATTTTCCGCGAGCCACGAGCGAATGTGTCAAGCCGGGCAGGAAGTCAGTCACAGGAACGGCATAGAGCATCCGGTCTGTTCCTTCTAAAACCACTTTCGCCTCCTGTTGATCATCTTAATAACAATCACAGTGAGGCAGCAGGGAGGCTGTTTAATTTATTCAGCTCTGAAGTAAACCTTCTGTGTGTACTTTGTATGGAGAAATCACCACGATCATATACTGTGTGTGTGTGTGTGTGTGTGTGTGTGTGTACACCTCCTTGAGGCTGTCTCATTAGCTTTCCTGACATGCGGCATAGTGGTGGAGCTCAGATTCAACACACACATCCAAGCCCAGTGCAGCTCCCAGGTTCTTCTGTGTCTCCTGTGTCATGATAAGGAGCCTGTATGTCAAACAGATTACAGCCTCCTCAACATCCCAGCCTCAACATCCCATAATAATATCCAAGGACACATGAGCTACAGCATGATGAACTCAGCATGGTGGCTACATTGCTTTTTTTCTCTTCACTAACAAATAATAAGACAGCTGGTAGTAGACGTCCAGGGCTGATGCAGAATAAACCAAACTACAGCACAGTGATTACTCCAGTAGATGGAGCCAGTAAATGGATGACTGTATTAACAGTCAGTATAAAACAGTCCATCTGGCTGTAGGCTGGGCCACATGTCAGAGCAGCCATACTGTAGACATATTTTGATGGGTGAGTGCCAAGTCAATTAGTTTGTGTTGAGGTGTGGAGTGGTGTTAAGACGTCACAGCTCTGCAGAGTTCGGTGGCCATTACAGATAATGACTCCCAAGTCCTCTGACAATGAGGACAGTTTTTATGGCGTGTTTACTGGGAGATGAAGTGTCAAGGATGGATAGTTCCCTCTGTACTCTGGTGGCTATCTTGTGTGGTATTACGATCCATCGCCACTTGAGACATCACAGACGTGCTTAATTATTTTGAGTGCTTGGTAACACTATTGAATGAGTCTACCGTGCTTGGCGAAACCTTGTAATTCAGGAGCATTCATTTAAATTGGTACCACAGATGTATATGGAGCTGGAAGCCACAGGACTCACTTCTTCCAGGCGTTCTCCCTGCTGGCTAAGCTCTGTGTGATCAATAGGGCTGTTACTCCATCAAATAATACAACATTATTAGATTCCCCCTGCTCTTTGTGTTGGGCTCTTTGGGGCTGCTCTTCGCTCCCTGATGCAGGGATAACTAGCCCACTAGCTTGATTCTCTAGTCCATTCATCCAGTCCACACCGCACATACACCTCAACCATACCCCAGTCTGCCACAATTGATCACTGTCAGTCAGATGAGATAAATCATATCATCCAGTCAAGATTCTCTCATACAGCCTGTATTCCTAAATTCTTTGGGTATCCTGTGAACATTGTCCTGGTTTTATTAGCACTTAAAACGCTGTCAAACACTTTAGGGGAGAGAAAATCATTTGTGCCATTATTATGTTAACATGTAAAACTGATGGTGAGGCAGGGACAGCTGTCTGACAAGACTTGAATTTCCTGTTAGGAAACCAGTTGGAGAATGTCAAGTGGAAAGAGTTTATAATGACTAGCTACTGGATAACAAGCACATGTCTGAATACATTTTGAGTGGCTGTCAAATAAACCAACACTCACAGTCACAGCCAGGGGCAAAATGTATAAACCATGCGTACACACAAAAAATGTGTGTACACCACTTTCCACACGATTCAGAATTTCTAAAAATCAACTGGTGGTGTGCGTGTACTGGTACACATCTTTCACATCATGCAAAAAATGGATCATGTCGAACTGTGAATTTGGGTTAATTTTATTTATAGCTTTTTTCTTTCACTACATTGTGTTAGGATGTAATCTGTAGTTTAAATAACGTTCGCTATGATTACATAGTGATGCGTGTTTTTTCGACAAGCCTTAATTTCGTTCTAAACGGATGAAGCAAGCCACGGAGAGCGTGCTGGGGTCCCCTCTTCTCCTCCACTGGCTTCCCTCTCCTCCTCCACTGGGTCCCCTCTTCTCTTCCACTGGGTCCCCTCTTCTCCTCCACTGGGTCCCCTCTTCTCCTCCACTGGGTCCCCTCTTCTCCTCCACTGGGGTTCCCCCCTTCTCCTCCACTTGGGTCCCCTCTCCTCCTTCAGTGGCCTGCACCGGGCCTCAGAACTAACGTTTACTACTGCAGTCATCTTTTGCCATTCATCATATTTTGTTTGTAACGACAGAGCTAAGGCCTCCAAATAATAGGCTTTTTTTCTATTTCTCCAACCATTGATTCAACTTCACAGTCTGTGAAATAATTGGGGGTGTGTTTGAAGCTATTTGTAGTAAATTGTGGGCATGGTCATAAGGCTTGTGCACATGCGCACGATTTCAGGAGATTTATCAGGAAAAAAGACACATCCATGATTCATGTGTTCAGGGACACCTTGTGTGTTATGCTGATGACACTGTTCTACCTTCAACTATGGATGTCTCTTCAAAGGAACATATTAGGATTCCCATCCTATTACTGATCATAATGAGTGGAGGCTGCATTAAAGACAACAGGGCAGTGATGTGAGTAAAAATAGCAAAAAGGATCTTAGAAATACCATCCAGTCCTCGAGGATCGTCCTTGAGTCTTTGAGAGTGGATTTGGAGACAAAGGAAGGAGAGATACAGGAGGTGAGACAGAGTCAGGCATTTTCCTATGGAACTGATCAGACACCAATACAAATCTTATCACTTACCAATAAACAGTTTCTGGTATTTGTTGTGTGACCAGACGTACTGGAAAATCTAAATTATCGGCCCTAGTTGGCCCTTATGAATACCATCAACAGTCTCCTCAGTTAATCTGCTCTCCCACTCATCTCCCCACAATCAGCCTCCACGTGAATGCCTCTACAGCTTGTTCATTCAACACAGGCTGCTCTGTAGTCAATAGGCTTCCCTACAGCCTTGCTGATATGGACCTGGCATTTCCAGAGTGAAAAGAAGGCCTGTCCATTGATTCACCTGCTTTGTCACCGAGCCTCCTGCCATGATGCAGCGCTGAGAGGGCCTGTTAAAATAGAAATGTCTGATAGTGGAAGAGCAATAGAGATGGACCACTCTGTCTGTTTCCATCAATTGCTCTCTCTCTTAGTCTCTCTCTCCCTTTCTCTCTGTGTTTCCATCTGTCTGTGGTTTGTTCACACCCAAGGACTGGAGAGAAATGGAGGAAGAAGGAAGAGGATAAAATGATAAGGGAGAAGCTGAGTGAGAGTTTTCTCTCTAAAGGCAGAAATACACTAGGGGAGAATCTTGCCAAATTCAGACAGATTCAGAAAAATCTGACTGATCTGATATAGAAATATGAATACTAGCTGGTCTCCAACTAGGTTATAATGAGCAGACTGTAGAGTAGGGGTGGGCGATATGACTTCAAATCAATATCACGATTATTTCAAACTTTTACCTCGATTACGATTAATGAACGATTATTTTATTTGTTTTTTTGTTTTATTTTGAAAATTGACAGGATGCTCTATGCCGTTCCTGTGTCTGACTTCCTGCCCGGCTTGACACATTCGCTCGCGGCTCGCAAAAAACGAACGGTCAAAACCTGTCTGAACACGGCGTTAGTTGGATGGGACGTGACTGAATATGACCTTTTTTAAGGGGACAGTTCATTAATGCACGCATTGGGGAAAGTATTTGGCCCATTCATTTGCAGGAAAGTGATGTTACGTCTGATGCGCGCACACACACACAGACACTCACACTGTGGGTTGCTTTGCTAACTGGCGCTTCTAGACGTTCCTCGTTCTTGTAGCCTAAATAACAATCGAAATCAACGATTTTGAAAATTTGCCACGATTACATAATTAAAATGACTATTACGATTATAAACACGATTATCGCCCACCCCTACTGTAGAGCAGGGTATACAACAATTGTATGTCTTTATAAAGAAAATGTGATACAGTACCCATCATTGTGTGCGTGTGTGCATGTTTTACCTGACCTGATCTCACACATTTTGTTGGAAGACCAGTCATATATCTACTCTACTAGATTCCTGACACTTTGCCAATGCATGTGTCATTTTGGTTGATGTCATTCTGGTCTTCGTGGTAATAATGCAGTACAAACTTTAGCATCATTGCAGTAGGAGTTGCACAGTGTCTGTCTCTGGTCAGTGAGCTTTGCTGTCTGTTTCCCTTGTGATCAACTTTCCATTAGCACTCTGCACCACTTCACACTCAAGAAGATTTATCTCTACTCTCAACTAATAATGAGGTTTGGTAATAGCTCATTAGATGAGTTTTGTACAACAGCAAGGTAAGCAGCAAGGTAAGCTTGCTCATGCTGTACTGGTGTGTATCTGAGCAGCATCTGCAGACTCCTCAACACATCTGTAAGGCCCATCTGGAGTGAGAAACTCTGCTTTTTAATTCAGCAGTGAAAATGCAGAGCCATTAATGCTCTTCAGTTAAAGTGCAATATAGACTTTGTTAAAAGGAGCAATAAGCAATATATTTTACTCTTGACATTGATAATAAATTGATATACCATATGCCATATGAGGACACAGCTGAGATTTAGTGGTGAGCACTGACAACATGGTGTCACTCTCAGCCCCTCTGTGTGTTTCTGAACTTTGTTGTCAAAAGCTGGACCGTGTTTTAGCTCCGGCCAACTCCGCCCATCTCCCTGGACCCCTCCAGAACTTTATAAAAGGGCTGAAAACAAACTGTTAGTATCTGCCGGTTAGCCCTGTAGCGCTGTACTGGCTACGAAATGACAGACAGTGGAAAACGCTCAGTTCTGTCCTAGGCAGCACATACGATAACACTTGATCGATACAGAGAAGATTAGCATGGCCCCAAAAAAGCTCAGATGAAACTGAGAGTCCAGCAGACACTAAACCGAAGAAACAGCGGCAAAGCTAGAGTCAACATTGGACTCACTATTCTGACATGGACAGCACTGAGAGCCGCTAAAGGACTGAAGCTTGACTCCGACTTGGCTTTTTTCCTCCTGTACGCGTGAGTAATACCGCTCCCTTCTATAACGTATGTATGTATTTGAGGCAGCCAGCCGACGTTAAGTTTGGCCCAGCTACAAAGTGTTGGTTTTTGCTTTCAGAAATCAGGTAGCTAACTCTGTTAGGTTTAGTATTTCACATTTGTTTGGATGTAGTGCTAACTTAGCTAGCACATGCCAACGCTATTAGCTTAGATGCTGTTGTTCCTCGCTGGCACATAACTTCTCTGGCTGTGCGTAGCTAACTGTTGGAAAAACTGCACAGATGACATGTAAGGTCGTTTTCTGAACAGGTAATTGCTATTTGTATTGGCGAATCTCAGGCGAAGAAATAGTTTCTCTTGTCATGTTTTTGCTTATTGACATTGTTTACATTGTGACTAACTGAACTTCAACTGTATGGTTGAATTCTATTAAAAGGCACTGTGACTTGGCATCATACAATCACGTCTGTGGCAGTCACTCCTGGGCTGTGAGAACTTCCCATGATGGGGGGGTACCCTCTGTAGGTCAAAAGAGAGGTTGAAGAGGTGATCCCTCTCTGAGTAGCCCCTTCCAAGGTTTCTTCCATTTTTTCCTAAAAGGTTTTGTGGGAGTTTATCCTTGTCCTCTACGTGGGTCCAAGGTTGGGCGGTGCCGTGTGCCGTCATTTATTGTTTTGTTAATGTAGGCATTGTGAAGCCCTTTGAGACTGTAACCATGATTAAGGGCTGTACAAATACATTTGATTTGATTTATCGGGTTTTTGCAGGAGTCAATGGTCCACACAACCAGAGTCATTTGAAATCCAGATCAATGCACAAAATAAAGACGCCTTTGCTAAGAAATTGATTTTTGTTGCAGATTCTGCATCAGGTCATTAAGGTCTGCTTTGAATAATGGAGCACTTAGGAAAGATGAAGCTGATGAAGATGAAGCTCACAACCAACACACACACATGTTCTTATTGTGTTTAGTTGTGAATGAGAGTGAATTGTGACTTGGGTGTTGCTGTTTTAAGTGGTTGTTTCATTAAAAGATATACTCCCACTGATCTCAACAAATTCTTTTCTTAGAGGCTTTTTAAAAGTGTCTGGTTTCATGCTGCTCTCTCTCTGCATCTGGAGGACATTTTCCCCTGAAATGTTTTGCTTAATGGATTCAACTGAGCTTTTAGCGTCATTTTTGAGATAACTCTGGTCAGTTTGGTCTCATCTAATTTGAGTTAGAATAAAGCAGTGTTTGTGCCTGAATCAGTTTGCAAAAAGGTTTGCAGCTTGCTGAGTTCTTAGGAATGATTCAGTCCAGTCAGTGCTCCTGTTTCCATGTGACGCCAAACTGTGGACTATAAATCTATGTTGTTCTCCATTCAAAAACATCACAAAACATTTAAATGTAAATTGAGGTCAGTTCATTTATTCGTTTCTTAGATCACATTAAATATTTTTCCTAAACTCGGTTGTATTATCAAATCATCTTAAAGTCATCTTTGACTTTTTTGTTACACTTTGTACAATTTCAGTATGTTTTGAGGTTAAACACATTTATTCAGGGAAGGATGATTAACACCTTCACACACACAACACAAATCGAGAAAAATTATGTGGCATTTCTTAATTTTTCCAACTTCAGATCTTTTTCTTTGTTATACATTTCACACATGTCACCTGTTCCATGATGTGTGTACAGTTGTTATATCTTCTCTTTCAGTCAACTTCATTTGATACAACTCACTCTATGGGTGAAAGCACCCTTGCATGCTATTGGCTTGAAGCTCATATACACGCCTTTCAGGCAGTAAGGGTTGGACAGCAATGTATATAATATGATGATGGGATAATTGCAGGCTAAAGGGGGCCGCAAACCCCGGCCTTGCCCAAATGCCAATAGCTATTTAATGACGTTCCTTTGAATGAGATTTGTGCTGCGCGGGTGTGACAGTGGGGTGTCCCCACACACTTTTATTAAGTATTATCACCTGGACGTCACTGCCTCTGGCCTAAGCCATGCAGTTTTTGAGGTTTAACTAAAGTTTAACTACATGTGTAAAACTCCCAAAGAGGGAGACATGTCAAACAAAGTTTACTGGAGAGAGGTCCTCTGAAGGGGGCGGGGTGAGACACAACTCCGGGGTGCCCCTCAAAGCTGTCTCGTCTTGAAGAGCTGTATCATAAGTGATAGAAAGGAGGACAGCAAGGTATTAAGGGCCGAGGCGGGGCCCAGGTGCTGTCCAATCCTTTCTGCCTGAAAGGCGTGTAAGAGCTTCAGCCAATAGCAAGAGAAGTGTAAGGCCCGGATTTGAGGAACTCTGCTATAGCCCATAGAGTAAGTTGTGTCTCTATCCGTCCCCCTCCGGGGAGAACCGAGGTTACAATGTAACTGGACGTTTAACATGAATGAATAAAGACTTCCATTGTGTCTTCCATTTTGATGCTGATGTTGTAAAATATAGAAAACAACACTTTTCTATTTTTGTGCAGCTTCATTTAGAATGTCTTTTCTTGTTTTTGTCTTTTTCCAGGTAAGAGGGAACTCTTTGAACTGTGTGTGTGTGTGTGTGCGCGCTACTCATCTTCCTTCCTGATGGCTCTTTGATTTAGTTTCCATCTCCTTTTCTATAGCTCATACAGGGAGGAAAACTGTCTTTCAATGTGTCATTTTAAGCTGTTTGATTGGGGCTTTGAATTAAATCAGCAGGTTTTGGAGGAAATCAAAAGTTTAACTGGATTATACATTACGAGAGGGACAAACACTTTGATAAGTTCCTGTAGTACTGAGAATATCTCTGTGTACTGTATTACTGGAGAATATATCTTTGTACTGTAGTACTGGGAATATGTATGTGTTCAAAGCAGCTACATTGGGACTCCTGCTGTCCTCTGATGCAGGGTGTTGACAGTTTGAAGGGAGTTCAAGTATGTGACAGGAATGGCTTCTGCACTGAAGATGAAGATTTAACTTGAATACACTGTATGGAAACTGTTCCTGCAGACAGAGAGAAGAGTGTTCTATTACTTGAGCCAGAGGTTGGCTCTGTTATTATAAAATACAGCACACTTAACCTTGTGAGGAAATGGAGTAGAGTAAGTAAGAATAGTTTGTCATCACTTTATAAGCTCAGACTTTTAAAACTTTTTTTGTTTTGTTTACATGAAATATTCTTGTTTTCCTGCTCATTATGGTGACTAATGAAGCCACAACTAAAGGTGACTGGAGGCTCAGTTGCCACTGTTGCTGCCCTGGTGGCCACTGAGTGTGGTATCTCTCTGTAGATCCCTGACCCAGTTAAATAAATCTGGACCATTTACCCTCTGGCAAGACCACTTTGAAGTTAGTAGAGTATTAATAAACAAACTAGTAGTGGGTAATGCATATTAAGTAGAATTCATTATTATGTATAACTTATTTATGAGGTTAATGGCTAAATTTAGCCAACGTTCCTGGTTCTAATGAGTTTAGGGCTACTATAAATGATGTGCAGTGGTCATTACTGTGCCTCTTGTGGTACACCGGCCCGTGGCGGCACTCTGAATGATGAGTAAAGAGTTGGTCAAAGTGCAAATAACGGTTTGTTTTATTACAGATGGTTAGGAAAGTAGTGGGCGAGGACGAGAGCGTGACTTTGTCATGGTCTGGGGTTCGGTAGTGGCAGGTAGGACTCCAGGGAACCTGGGAAGACACACAGAGGATAGGGAGGGAGAAGCAGAGGGATAGCTGGGATTCGAGGCGCTTCTGTGGCGGTTTGTCCAAGATCCAATTCGTTGTCATGTCCGATCTCAGTGGGTCCACAGTCCGCCTTTGTCCAATCTATAATAGGGTCACACACAGCACAATTGGCAACAAAACACTCTACTTCCTTCTCCTCTTCAATCCTTCTTACCGTCTCAGAGATTTGGTTTGCACACCTACTTACAACCTCCTTCCTCTCTGCTGTCTCTGAGACTCTGCGATTTTAAAGGGGCTGTTCTCAGGTAGCTGGCTTGAAAGCTGATTTGGTACAGCTGTGTCCACCCAAGACCTGAGGAGGCTGGCTGTGGTAATACTGCTGATCCACCACTATGCCTAGCTGGCACCGGGCTAGCAAAGGGGTGCTGTGATTTACCTAGGCCGTGGTGAGGGCCCAGCTCACCACACTATAAAAAGTGAGATTGTTAATGTACAGTTATAGTTGCTATTGTGGTTGGATTGGGGCTCAGCCTTGGTAACTGAGGCTTGTCTGTAGCTGTGATCTGGTTCACTGGAGGGAAAATCTCTGAGGATAGACCAGTTATTGGCTATTTGTCTCTCTGTCGCTCTGTCCAATGATAGATGCGTTGGTAAGTTCCCATCTGTAATCTTTGTCATTTTGTTCCCTCCTCTTTTCATCCTTCAATACATTCTTTTTTTTCCTTACTTCCTTATTTATTACATCCTTCTGTATTTTCTACATACCTTCCTCCCTTCCTTTCTGCCGTTATTTCATCTTTCTTTGCATCCCTCCATCTCTACCTGCCAGTTTCCCTCTCTCTCTCTCTCTACTTGGTTTCTCTCTCTCTCTCTCTCTCTCTCTCTCTCTCTCTCTCTCTCCTCTCTCTCTCTCTCTCTCTCTGTGTGTGTGTGTGTGTGTGTGTGTGTGTCAGGAATGTATAACTAAGATCCTGTAAATGAGATGCAAATTGAAAGGGAGAGTTTGAGTTTTGAGTTCTTCAATTTAATATTCCATTAAGATCTGTGATTCACTATGACAGTTGTGCTTTTTTTTTGTGGATGCATTTGGTTGAGGTTTATTATCCAGTCAAAGCTACCTGAGAAACAGCTTGATAGTTCTTTTCAAATTTGACAACAGAAAATAACAAACACACCCAAACAAAAGCAAATCAGTTGTAGGGGTGGGCGATATGACTTTTATTCAAACGATTTGATATTTCAAACTTTTACCTCGATTACGATTAATGAACGATTATTTTATTTGTTTTATTGTTTTATTTTGAAATTTGTTTTATTTTGAAATGACCGGATGCTCTGAACACAGCGTTAGTTGGACGGGGCGGAGGGACGTGACTGAATACGATGTAGTATTTTTTTAAGGGGACAGTTCATGAACGCACGCATTGGGGAAAGTATTTGGCCCATTCATTCGCGGGAATGTGATGTTACGTCTGATGCGCGCGCACACACACAGACACTCACACTGGTTGCTTTGCTAACTGGCGCTTCTAGACATTCCTCATTCTTGTAGCCTAAATAACAATCGAAATCAACGATTTTGAAAATTTGCCACGATTACATAATTAAAATGACGATTACGATTATAAACACGATTATCGCCCACCCCTAATCAGTTGTAAAGTATCCAAGGAGTTCCCTCTACAGAGGGTATCAGTTGAAACTTGGTATCTGGAAGGAGGAAGAGAAGCTCTTGACTTTCTCTACTCCAAGCTTGGGGCAGTTTGGGCAGGTAGGGGGTAAGGCTATGTACAAAGTATATGTTACAGTCAGGAACCTAAGGATTTTGAAAGACACTAGAGAGCACCAGTGGCAGGAGGTACTGGGTGAGGAGGGTACTACAGGGTGTAGGTGGAGAGTCCTTTACAAGCTGCCACTTCCTAAGAGGGACCTGCAATGGAGAATAGTGTATGGGGCCCTGGCGAAAAACCGCCTTCCTGACTAGGCAGGAACAATTCAAGTATTGATTATGAAAAAATGTATTGAGAATTCATGTAAATAAAGCTTTTATTTTGGTGTCAAGGCTTTGTTGCATCTCCCTCTGTGCAACGTAATTAAGACAGCCAAGTGAGGCAAGGAGTGATCGATAGCATCCCCCCTCGGAGGACTATGAACCAGAGCCCACAGGTGGATGCTGGGGCGGTGGTGAGATTCAGAGCAACACTGTGCAGCAGGGTAAGCAGCAGCAGAGGTTGAGCAAGTGAGTTGGACAGGTTAAATAGACCACCCAATTTATAGTGGCAATAAGCTCAGCTGACACATCAGCTGATTGAGCTGTAGCGCTACTCAAGTTGTCTGCCAAGTTATCTTAGTTGTTTAATGTGCTCTGTTTTGTTGTAAGATATTACATACATACAGTCTCCTACAGTCCAGCAGCTTAATCAGAGATGAGGTAGATCTCTACCCATGAGTCCCAGTATCCCCTCACCACCTTGGGGGAGACAGAGACAGCCAGAGCCCCTCTTGACCATTCATCTCCATCTGTGTCTCATCTCAACACATATTTCAGTTGTTAGCATGAGAGTCCAGTCCTTCCCTACCTGGGGAGAAGAAAGACTCAGTACTCCCATCCTGGTGTTTCTGATGCATGCTCTATCTCCATTCACAGCACTCTGCTCCGAGTCTAGACTCTGTCTTCGATCAGAGTCAACATTAATCTCTTCCGTCAGAAACCCCGGGGTTTGATTGGCTGTAGAAAACCACTCCTACATTAGAATAAGCAGCAGTAGAGGAAGTGGTGCACCCATAGTCAATGTAGGCTTTGTTCTGACCCTGACTTTCTCTGATGTGAATAAATTAAAAGCTGCAGTAAGAAGTGAATTGCAATAAGTTAATTTAATAACTATGTGAATGGACCTGCTCACCATTAAATCTGCCAGTATAAAATCGATACTGTTTCATGATGTTGCTGTTGTAGTTTGGCAGTGTTGCAGAGTGATGTTGAAATGTTGTTGATGTTGCTGGTGTTCTACCAGTGTCAGAACAATTATTCTGTGTTTTGATACTTTGATGTTTACTCTTAGCAACTTATTCTGATGAAGTTATCTACGAAGTGCTCAAAGCTAATAGTTACATAGTGCAGTGGTTCCCAAACTTTTTCAAACCAAGGCACCCCTTCATAGTCAACTTCTTTTCACGGCACCCCCCACCCCCCCACCCCCTTTAAGCTAAAAATGACACCATGAATATGTTATAAGAATGTATTTTAATGAACTGGCATCAATATGAAGTGAAATAAATTAACTTCTTAAAATGAAACATTATTCTCAACCACTCAGCTAATGATAAGAAAAAATAGATGTCAACCATTTTGATTGACTTGTTTGAACTAAGGCTATATTTGTTGCTGTGTGTGATTTATGCAGATTTACAGATCAATGTTTAACTTAAAATAATAATAAATAATTATGTTAATTGGTAAAAAAAAAAAAAAAGTGCATTTATTTTGCTTTGTTCAAAACGTAAAATAAGCCTACTTTTTAGGTTAATAAGAAAAACAAAGAACGAAATTAACTCCGCGTATGGAGCTATCAGGCATTTTAGTGGGACGTGTGAGCCTGCTGTTGAGAGCACAGTCTCTTGATGCAGGGAGAGATTGAAGAGAGCGCAACGCGTAGATCTGACTCCACTGACAGGCGATGCCTTCTCTTGCTTTTCACGTATGTGAAAAGCAAGAGAAGTGCAAGAGAAAAAGCAAGAGAAGTGTGCTGATTCTGATGATCGGGAGTTGAAAGGATCGCGGATCCAGTCATAGTCTTCATTCTTCGAAGCGGGGAAATAACACTCAAACCTTTCATCGAGCGTTTTCAGATGCGCTGAAACGTTATTAAATAGACACAATAAAACATGGAAATTAACAGATCTTGCGGCACCCCTGGCCAGTCATTACGGCACCCCAGGGTGCCGCGGCACCCACTTTGGGAACAACTGACATAGTGCATGGTGAAGAAGCTGAACTCAAACTTCAGTATTTTGTTGCTTGCAGAAATAAGAACTACTTTAGCAATAGAAATGTAGTTTCAAAGAGTTCAAAAGGAGTCAGGCTACTTTGAACAACGATAATATATCTCAGTACACAGAGGGGTGACTGTCAGGGATAGCTGAAAGTGGATTCATCAAATCATGAAAACTTTCATAAAAGGGGCCTTTTCAGTACTGAGACCTTTAGACATTTAGACAGATAATACGCATGCATCAATATCATCTGCTGACTTATTTAGAAGCTCCATTAGTCTTTTCAACACTCTCCAAACCTCTCAGATTCTTATGAGATACACAAAAAGGTTACTGTGTTGTTGGCTGTAACTGTGCTTCTAGTATTAAAGAGACTCATTGAATAATTTACTGACTTTACAAATGATATATGCACTGCCTTACTGCAGTGACTCCTGCAGGAGGCCTGTCTTATGGACTGATCACTAATGCTATTATAGAGACTCCATAGAGAGCCCATTCACTGGAGCAGTAGTTCAGACCCACATAGATAATATTCATGATGGGGATAAAGCAGACAAACAAACCCTGACAGAATTCATCATCATCATTCATAGCTGAAAAAACAACCGCATCTTTAAAAGTACTTAAATTATTTCATTTTCTATTTGAAAAGGTGCAGTACTTGGTCCACCATTTGGTAATCATAGTATTCAACCAGCCACCATTACAGAACGTCTATACATGAAGAAATACAAACCACGTTCAAACATCCCAATCCTATACACGTCCGTTATGTGAGAAGCATGGCAGGTGACCACTGTGAGGTCTCTTAAACTGTACTTTGGTCATACCATCAATTGTCATTTCAATCACATTCACAATCATCATGACACTTTATGTTTCAATCAGTCTGGCATTGCTAAACTAGTATGCTGCTATGAGAGTTTTCTCCACTTCTACAAAAAGACAGGGCTGGTTGATGATTTCATGTTTAGTGACTAAACATGAAATCATCAACCAGCCCTGTCTTTTTGTAGAAGTGGAGAAAACTCTCGATTCTCATTCTCTCTGGAGGTAAAGTGCAGTCAGTGGTAATGCCTTGTAACACTCTCACCTGCTGTGTTCAGGTCATACCTGCTGATGTAGAGTAATCCTGTTTGAAGTTTTAATGTCAGTCTGGCCACTGGGGCTTTTTCAGAGCCTAATGTGGGCAAACACTTCACAGTGTTACGCTCCTGTAGCACTGCTGTAGCTGGCGTCTGGTCAAAGCAGAATAAGAGGCTTCCACCTTCAACACTGCCGTCTGTCTGGAATGACATTCATCTGTTGACTGGCTCAGTAATGGACTACAGTCACTTAAAGTTCATGCCTCACTGGACTTCAGGGCCAATCAGCTTACAGGAAGGAGGTGAGTGAGAGAGGCTGAAAAGAGGAAAGGAGGAAAGAGAGAGAGGAGTGGAGGGAGCAGGAGATGCAAAGGGTGTTTACTCTTAGCAAAGGCATTTTTTAAAGAGAAAGACTTGCTTGTTTGACTTCTTCATGGTACCCTTGGGCGGTGGTGTGTGTGTGTGTGTGTGTGTGTGTGTGTGTGTGTGTGTGTGTGACCACAGAAAGTGGCACATTCCCTATAGAAGGAGAAGGGTCCAACAAAAATGTAAATTATAACATTTCATCACACAATACACTACTGGTCAAAAGTTTTAGAACACCCCCATTTTTCCAGTTTTTATTGAAATTTAAGCAATTACTGTCCAGTGAATAACCTGAAAGGGTACAAAGGTAAGCGGTAAACTGCTAGAGATTAAAAAAAAAGTTTAGGTCAGCAAAAACTGAAAAATAATGTAAATTTCAGAGTTATAAAAAAGGCCTTATTCAGGGAACAGCTGTTCTGCAGCAATGGAAGTAAATTAAGCCTTGAAAGTTGATGCAAACAATTCCTACAGGTGTCCCAACTTTTGTTGATTACTTGATTACAAACCCCCTGTCTGTATAAAAGCAGTGTTGGAACAGACTGTTATTACACCCTCTGAAGCATTATTTGGACAATATTGCACTGCAGGAAGTAGTATATTGCTATCATAATGGTGAGAAAAAGCCAATTAACAAAGGAAGACAGACAGACCATTATAACCCTTAAAAGTGTAGGTCTTTCCTTTAGAGAAACTGCAAAGAAAGCCAGGGTGTCAGTGAGTACAGTTTCCTACACCATCAAAAGGCACTTGGAAACTGGATGAAACAGGAAGAGGTCTGGCAGACCCTAAGCCACAACAGAATCAGAAGACAAGTTTCTGAGAGTCAACAGCTTGCGTGATAGGCGGCTCCCAGGACAACAGCTTCAAGCACAGCTTAACACTGGTCGAACTAAGCAAGTCTCAGTTTCAACTGTGAAGAGAAGGCTTCGAGCTGCAGGTTTGACAGGTCAAGTGGCAGTAAGAAAGCCATTGCTAAGATGGCAAAATAAGAAAAAGAGGCTTGCCTGGGCCATGAAGCACCGCCAGTGGACTACTGAAGACTGGAAGAAGGTCTTATGGACCGATGAATCGAAACTGGAAAAATGGTGGTGTTCTAAAACGTTTGACCGGTAGTGTACATCTTGGAATTATTGAATTATTATTATTCAGTGTCAGAGTATCTGAGGGTGGGATTTTCCTTTTTAATATGATTTTATTTTATAATACCCAAGTGGAGATTTAGATGGAAAAACAGGACAAAGCAACAGCTCTATGAATATGGATTTATCATAAGATCAGTTGTAGTGATTGTAGTCCCATTGGTTGTGTATTTCTGCAAACTATTAACCTCTGTCTGAGCAGTGTGTTCAGAGTATCTACTCTAAACTCAGATAATATGATTCTTATTCAAAGCAGCTGAATTGATAATCCCATTAGACTATACAGTAGACGGTAAAGCTGTGCCTCTTAAGCAGCTTGTGGTTGGGTGTCCTCCCAGCTCGATGCAGGGTTATCTCTGTCTCAGAAGACGACTGCTGAGCTGGAGCTGTATGGCTCTTGACATCATATTGAATTCTGGGATGTGAGGACCACTCTTTCCCATTGTCCTCAAAACTCCTACATCATTACATGGAGTGCTCTTGAAAGAAGTTTTCAATTCAAAGTCATTAGCTCTGATTTTAATTACAATTTAATTTGTAAATAAATGCTTCAAGAAAATTTTGGCTAATTACATTGGTCGTGCAAGTTGTTTAGCGAATCCTTCAAATCTTCCATGTCAACTCATCTTTTCCACCTCTTTAATGAGCCCTGATGTCCTCCCCCATCTCCCTTCCTTCTCTTGTACCTCCCTCTCTTCTTCTCTCATTTTACCTGGTTTTCCATAAGTCACCTTGAGTTGGTGTTCGAGGAAGATATATCAGGGCTGGCTGTGGAGCTCCAGGCCGCTACGTCACAATGATCCAATCAACTGGGTTGTAGGACGCTACACTGAACTCCAGATTAATAGCAGTGACATCAACATGTCCTCCAATCCCCCTTTAATCCCATGTGGTCTAGTCCTGTCAACTTCCCTGTGCTCTGAGCGTTGACAGTGGATCTCACTAAATACATTTTGGTAGAAGGTAGGGATGCAGCAGAATCCCAGGTCCAGTATGTCAGAAACAACCATCCTCCTGGGACAGGGTCTAGGGTTTACTCAGAATAGAATAGTATTCCCATCTAGTGAATACTATGAATATAAGTATGATTTTTTTTGGAATTCATGAGTGCACTTGGGGATTCATCTAATACTTCCAATAGAGAATTCATACATTTTAGCTCTGCTACTCATGAATAATAAATAGTAAATTATTGGTTAAAAGGTTCCTCTAGAGTCACATTTAACCCCTGTGAGGATCAATGTTCTGACATTTAGGATGTAAAGTGTTGGCCTACGATTCAGACCACTACTGTTTTAATTTGTCTGTGGAAAGCAGCTATATCTTCAGGACCGTAGTGTCCTAATGGAATATGGATGTAATGCTTTCCTTGTCTCATGTAGCCTCCTGTCCACAGCCCCTAAACCATTACATTATTAATATCAACATCTCAGAATCTCCCACTTGACTGGGGGCAGCAAGTCCTGGCAAATGGATGAGACATGATATCACCATGTGGGACTAAACTGTTTCTCTGTGCTAAACCTCATTCATTATATGACAAGTTTCTCATTTTCTTCAGAGATGAGATCTTAAACAAAGACCCATCTGTCACACATTTGTCACACTGTTATCATTTAAAGGCTAGTCATATTCTCAGATTGATTCTTTGTCCTGTTAAATGTAAACCCTCCGGCTACAGAGAAGATGATCCATTTCAACTTTGTGCCACATTACATTCATTCCTTGGGTTTCTGTGGACAAGCAGCATCAGATCTGAGAAGGGTTGACTCCTGCTGCAGGGGATAAGGCAGATAGGAACCATTTAAAAACTCTGGCTGCTCTGTAGCTGTAAACCTGTAAAGGGAGAAGAATGAGCTGGACTGAGAGTCCAGTCACATCTGACAGATCAAAGGAGGAGAGTTGCTGGAAGGGAGGCAGTAGCTGGGCCACCAGTGTGGATTAACATCTCCATATGAGAAAGACCTGAAGCATTTGGTTTGTTCATATAAGAAAGACCTGAAGCATTTGGTCTGTTCATATAAGAAAGACCTGAAGCATTTGGTCTGTTCATATGAGAAGATACTGTGTTGGTGAGATAAAGTCTAATGATGTTGAATATATGCACTGGTCTTATTCTTGCTACTTATCTCTGTCTGCACTTTATTTCTTCAGCACACTTCAAGGCCTGAGATTTTCACATTGACTCTGATGGGAATAGAGGCTCAGCATTGAATAGGAGATGATATAAGCTGTGTGCTGTGACGAGAATCAAAGGAGTTGGTGAAATTCACTCAATAATGTTATTCATTTAAAATAATGCTGAAATAAATGACCTCTGACTCCTTGAGGAATATTGGATGAACATGCAACGGAGATAGAGAGAGAATGGAGGACAGTTTATCTAATCCTCCCACACAAACATATCCAGAGAGAATGTCAATTAGTGTAGTAAAAAAAGAGAGCCTGTGGTTTTGTGGTCGGTGTCTCAAGTTTTTTTCTAAAAATGAGTTTACATCCACAGAATTATATTATCAATGGAAGCCTTACAGAAATCTCCCATCAGGACCATGGTAACCTGTTGAGTAGTGATAAAAACTTGCTTACATGCTGTTCATCCAAAGTCCCAAATGTAGCTGTCCGTGGAAATGATTTCCATGTCACACTGAAATTTTCCTTCAGGCTATAATTCTTGGCCATAATTGTGTCAGCGGGTCTAACAGTGCGGTGTTGGTTTATTACTTCTCAACGTCACTGATGGAGAAGGAGGAGGAGGCAAACACATAAAATTAACACATAAAAGAGAATCATGATAATAACACCTTTTGTCTAAATGGACACAATAACATTTCACACCAAGCTGATCCAAATAGAAACATTTTGTAACTTTCTTGGTTTCATTAATTCGAAGCTAATTATTTCTCACTATTCTTCACATAATTCTGCTCCTGTTTTTTGTTGGTATGTGAAAAGGTGCTAATCCTGTTCTTTGCTGTTTAGACAAAAAAGTCAAACTGTTGTTTTGAGCTCCGCAGTCTTGGTTTGTTACAATGTAGTGAAGGATTATTTTCTTTCTGGTATGAACTATTATGTCTATTTTGAATACTCTGCTTGCCCCAACTTTGCATCTATTGCACGCCTGACACCTGCATGGTAGCCCCTTATTTCTTCAAAATAAAATGTTTTCCAAGTTTTGTGGGAGTTTTTCCTTGTCGTCTGCAAGGGTCCAGGTTGGGGGGGGTGTCGTGTGCCACCATTAATTGTTTCATACTATGGGCATTGTGAAGCCCTTTGAGACTGTAACTGTAATTAAGGGCTATACAAATAAACGTGATTCATGAGAAGGCTGTCGGTGTTATTACTGTGTGTTGATTTCTCACAATTGCTTTGCAGATTGAAAACAATTTCATACAGGACATTTGGGAATAAAACGTTATTTTATTCAGTGTCAAACAACTAATTTTAGTTTTCTACATCATTCTGTAAATGTGAACATAATGTTCTCTCTCTCCCCCTATCTCTGTCTCTCTCCCCATGTCTCTCTCTCTTTCTCTCTCTCTCTCTTTCTCTCTCCCCCCCATGTCTCTCTCTTACCCCTTTCACACTGAGGCAACGACGTGGGAATGAACCATCTCAGGCATTGGCGTGAATGTGTCTACATGGGTTATCAGACGCGGCTCAGATGCTGCTCGGCTACACTATGAACAGGGGGACACGGGTTACGCAATGGACAGAAACCTCATTGGTTAAGATTAGAAACGCATTAGTATAAGACCTAACCGGCGCTTAATACAAACGCCTGCAAGCCTATTCACAACAAGGACCGTGTCTAGTAGTGAACCTGTTTCTTCTATCTATGGTTTTATGAGTCTCTCATACAGAGCGACTAACCCTGCAGAATGACCTCTGACCTTGTTAGAACCTGATGGTGTAACGGCCATTGCTCTGTTCCATCCGTCTTACAGTGGAGCATTACAATTGAATTCTAGGGTTTTATCAAATTAGAGATGTCGAATCAACCAATAAAGACCGTTGTTAGTCTCTAGTGAAGGTCTAACTATTGGTCATGTTCAGCCATAACAGTTTACTGCCCACCTGGACCAGTATCATGCTGTGTCATGCTCTTGATTTCAGCCCAGCCAATCACACTGCTTGTCTGAAATAATTTAATCAATTTTACTGGTTTCAAAATTGAACAAACCCAGTCAGCCAGATATTCAGGACTTTTCTAATTCTCAAATGGACTGACTAAGCACTGAGCCTCAAAGGGCTGTCAGTAATAACTATACTTGAGTTTTAAATATGTTTGTAAAAGTTAGTTCATAATTGTGATGTATTTTGAATTATACAGGGATCAATGTGCTTTTATCCATATTTGATATCTGGGAGATGCAGATTAAGAGATGTGTTGGTTTATAATGTGTATAGTCTGATAAAACTGGGCTTGAGGAGTTAAACAGCTGTCTCTGTTTCCAGTCTGAAAATAGGATCCATCCTCTTATCTTGTCTGAAAGTTTGTCAATTGAGTGGTTTCTGTTGATGAAGTGCAGCATTGACTTAGATGGCTGCTGTATAATCCTGGTCCACTCATATGAGACATGGTCTGTTATCAGTGGGGCTCCAGCAGAAGTGGAATTACCTGGAAAAATAACAGTATTCAGTCATGTGCTCACTTCAAATGGCTTTTATTTTGGGAAAGATCTCTCTTTATTGAAACAGAGAGACAAGGCTAGTCTAAACTGTACAGAGATCAGCAGCGGAAGCTCGTTCAGCAGCAGCAGTACAATAACCAGCCAGGAGTTTCCCAACAGACATTTGAAATCCTGGTCTGTCAGGTTCTGTAGCCCGTCCTCTGGTCTGATCTCTGTGGCCCTACAGCCTCCCTGAGGTCTCCACCAGGCATCTGTGTTCTGCTCCCCAAAGCAGCAGCTCTGGCTTCATTTCTACAAGAGACTGGCTTGCTTTATTAGATTGTGTTGGATCACAGAGGATCAGGTTAGGAGCTCAGCAAATACACATGGAGGTGAACACAGACTCTCTTACACACACACACACACACACACACACACACACACACACACACACACACAATCAATGCACACACATATAGAGAGGATTTCTCTTCAAGTGACCACTGATTTGTTTTTCTTTTGGATTCAGGGTTCTATTTGGAAAAAAATCCAAGACTAGTAGAAACTCTTTGTGTGAAATATTTTAGTTCATTAGAGTTGATTCCACTTCACCTCATCACATTGAGGTAACTTTTTTCCTGTCAGTATCTTTCTGAATTCAACTAGATCTAGATCATCCATGTTTAGGTCATCATGCCCAAGTTTAATTAAAACAGAAAAAGAAAACACAGAATCAGAGAAACAAACAAAGTCAGTTTTAAAAGCTTTACAGAGGCTATTTGCTCCAGAACATATGGTGTATCTGATTCCACTTCCACTTTAGTTGGACACATACAGAGCAGAGAAACACCAGCACACACACCCACACTCATACTGCATTAACTAGGTGCCATGCATAGATGTGGACAGGGTCTGTTGTTTTGATGGTCATGGTGTCTGTGTTGTGGCTCGGCCACAGGGTCAGGAGAGGCTTCAGGAGTGGATGTGACCCAGAAAGTTAAGAGAGAGAGAGGAACAGGACAGCACTGACATTAACACATGCACACATCTCCTCACCACCATTCATAAAGCACGGTAGGATCACTTTCAATTAAAAGGCCTGGACAATTCGGTTTCACAGTCGCATAATTCGGCCCAGTCTTGACCACCGCTCTTCAGCGTGGCGTCTCTCTGCAGGTCAGCCGCAGACACCAAAGCTGCCAGTCTTCCAGGATGCAAATCAGCTCCAACCAGCCTCAGCGCCACCCCCACCCCCCATCCCTCTGGATATATTGATAACTGGTTGTCGTTTCTTTTCCCAAGATCAAGTTTTACAGCATGGCGCTTCATTTGCTTTGAACATGAGGTTATTCGATTGCTGTGGATGCCAATATCAGCTTTAACGCTGTGGGTCTAAAAGCGATCCCCTCACTAAAAGAAATAATGATTTTTATGAATGCTAGGCTATGCAACTCTATGAGACAGCACTGTTGCTGTGGTTGCATGCTGGAGAAAGTTTGCCTTGTACCATGGTTTCAAACCTTCAAATTCTAGTTTAAGTATTCACTGAATTTAGTGCCGTAATATATACACTAAATATAACACTTTAGTGTGCTGAGCTTTCTGCAGCACCTATGCACCATCTACTGGGTGAAAATGGCCAGTGAATATAGGCCAGTGAAAGCATATGCATATGGAAACCTTTTAATTCCACAGAATGCATTTTCGTCCACGAAATGCATCCGGTGTTTCACAAAATGGATTTTAAGGCTCGAAAATCACAAAATGGATTTGGTGCCAATGCAGCGGTGTGTTGAAATGCAGTTAATTTCCTGAGGACTCAATCTGGTATCTGATAGTTTGATATGAAACAACCGGTAACATGGAAGGTCTCACCAGTTGTGAAGAGGAACCTGTTGGAGACTTCTGACTGAACCAATGGTTTGACCAGTGTTATTACCATCATCATCTACAGTGCAACCATTATCAACCCATCCTGGCTTCATATTGGTATCACATTGAAATTCAAATTCAGTCTGTCCACTATTGTACACTACTGTCTTCTGGGATCAGAAGACAGTTACTATTTTGCACAACTATGAATGTGCATAAAGTAGTTATAGTGTTGTGGATTCCTTCACATGTTAACAGCTATCATTCTATGTTATCATTTAACTGTTATAATTGTATGTTATCATCATATAATGGTTGTAATTGCATGTACAGTAATAGTAGTAGTAGTGGACTGTAATTCCAGAGGAAAGCCTGATCCCATCATGATCATTGTAGTGTTGTCTCCTGCCCTGGTGAGCTAGCTGGGTGCTGTTCGGCTCCAGCTCCAGTAGAGACCAGGGGCCTCATTTATAAAACTTTGCGTAGATTCCATCCTAAAACATTGCGTACGCACAAACCTCAGAATCTACTAACGCAAGAAAATATTCAGATCTATAAAACCGTGCGGCGCACACCTGTACGCAGTCTTCTCTTTATAAATACCCACCTGCGATGAATTGTGCGCTCGTGTACTCCTCCCAGTGTCCGCCCACTACTCCTCCCAGTGTCGTCCCACAATCATCCATAAATGGTCAATGCTAAATAGGTCATGAATATGCCGACGTTGTTAAGCAGCCTTTGTTGGACTATCAATGAGGGAAAGACGGAGAGACGCCAGCTGCAAGAAAGGCGAAATTTGCGGAGTGCGAGATCGAGGTCCTCATCACTGAGGTTGAGCGCCGTAAAGGTGTACTGTCTGGGGGCTCAGTAGAGGCATCTGTGCCACATTGTGGAGAACCGCACAAGCCCTAATAATCCGGCACACCTTAATAATAATAATAATAATAATAATAATAAACTTTAGTTATATAACACTTCAAAACAAAGTTATAAAGTGCTTTAGAAGACAAAATAAAAATGGTAGACAAACTGATGATGAACAAAATGATAAAAACAATTTAAAAACAGTTTAAAAGTTGTACAACATTGAGCATAAGGAGCTACATATGAGAGAGTAAAATATGCTTAACCCCTCAGTTGTATTTTTGCCCCCCTCTGTTTAAGCTTTATGTATCTATAGAAAAATATTTCCATAGGTGTATGCTAGGGCGTCCATAGTAGCCCACTGAAACGGAGCTGAGGAGATCGATAGACAGACAGACACGTCACTTAGTTAGGTTTCTCAGCCTGCTTGCTTTTCGTGGTGGTAAATACAACTTTTGGCCCTAATTCCATTTCCCCCCGTTGTAGAGGGAGAGGGAGAGAGAGGGAGAGAGAGAGAGAGATGCAAGCCGCAAACAGCTGTTTCTACGCGCCTCCGCCTGCTGATTTTGACAGAGAATCGTTATCGTTCATAAATTCTCTGCAGTGCTCCGTTCTTATGTGAGTCTCTGATTAATAAATGTATTCTTTGATTTTGAACAGTAGCCTCATGTTGTTGTTATTTAGCCTTTCTGAGGCTGTTGCATGGTTAAATCAATGAGTTTTATTTCATGAAAAATTGCCCCCTCAGTCACTTCATCCTGGCGCCGCCCTGTAAAATAATCAATAAAATAAGAGTTAAGAGAATGCCTTTGTATAAAAATAGGTTTTAAGTAGTGACTTAACAGATACAACAGACCACAAACCCTGTGAAAGCACACTTATAAAACTATGTTTTTAAGAGGACTGAGCTTTATTTTGTGATCTCCCCATCGGGCGTCGCTGATTCCCGTGTCTGAAAAACTTTGCGGTGAGCTCTACGCATGGGTAAAAGGATGCGTAGAAGTGCGCACCTTTTACCGCATAGAATTTTTCTATAAATCCCGACGTTTGCGGTAAAATATGCGTACGCACATTTCACCCCCGTTAACGCCACTTTTTTGTGCGTAGCAACCTTTATAAATGAGGCCCCAGGACCGGTGTTCATCTTGTTTCATTCCCCAATCACTGAACCAAAGAAAACTAACAAGAGTCACTAACAACCAAACAAATAGGAGACGTTTAAAATTAAATTGTGAAAGGCACCCATGGGAGAGTCCACTGAGAGTTAAAAAGACACCGACCATGGATGGCCACAATATTTACCTAAAAATGAATAACAGCCTAAACAGAAGAGAGGTAATTAAAGCTGTCCAAACAGAAGTAAAACAACTTTTATTGTCTCTGTGGAAGAACTCAATGTGAGATATATGACGTCTTACTTTTAATTAACTGAATTAAATAGAGAGCACAACACCTAGTGCTGCATTCATACTATATAGAGGTAATGGTAGGGACGACTTGGCATCACAGAGCCAATATTTGAGAGTGTTGACTTGAACCAGACTTGTAGAGAACGACTTTCTCATTCATTAACTCACTTTAAAATCTTTGACATTTCTATAGTTCAGTAGTAATCTATACATTATCATTTTAATGGTATTTAGTTGCTAAAAGATTGAGCCCCTCCCTCAATAAACCATTCAGGTAGTGTTTGTATTTATGAACCCTGAACAACCTAATAAACAAATAACAATTATTTGGAGTCCTAGGAGGGGTGTGAAGTGTGTGATAACTCTTGGTACCACAGACTCTTTGACTCTTTGTCTCTTCATATATTAGTGCTCCCATCAGTGGATTAGTCTCTGTAGCATTGCTTAAGTAGAGATTACCCCAAACAATAATTTTGGACCCTGTGATTATAGCTTTTTGTTTAACTGAACAATGTAAAAATTGCCCAGCAGCTTGTTTCCCTACTATTTCTCACCACCCCTGACTGTGGCTCTTTAAGATAGTAGACTACTGGAATTATTCCATCCAATATATTGTTATATAGGCTATTGTTATATGTCATATGTCAGTACTGCCTACATTTTATTTCTCATTAACGGTGGCAATTTCAGACAATCACGACTAAATTAAATATTTCATAGCTTGACCTGAATGGCAGCACTGGGCATCAGGGCATCATTTGTTCAATTTCAGGAATCCTTCTGATATTTTTCTGTTTTTCTACTTTCCATCCTACACCTTCATTTGATAATACCCTGCCCCTGTCTTGACTCAACCTCCTTTGACACTCCCTCCACTTCTATCTTACATGCTGACCTCTGTGATGGATTGGACAAAACACTCCCACTGTGTCCAGCTGCTCTCTGCCTACCGTCTCCCAAATCTTGGTGTCCTGCATGTTTTTTTTGGATGTTGCTAACATCACATCATGGATAAATCTGTTGACTGTCATGCTGCTGAGGAACCTGGGTTTTTAGGTCCAGAGTGTAGTGTCTGTGACGAACCCAGACAGGGTTATCTGGTTTGAGTATACATGCAGACTCTGGCTTCTGGCAGGCAGCTGTCAGAGTAGGCATACACACCAAGGGCCAGCATCCACGTTGCAGATCAGCCTTAGGCTCTTCTTGGCTGGTGGTAACACTGGGTATTTTGTAAAATGACAAGTCATCCATTGTACAAATGCACAAAGCCAGGAAAGAGTCCTTCATGCTGCATGAAGTATGGCAATCAATCAGTTCAGTCAAACCCACTTACTAGCACAAGGAAACGGTGCAAATGAATACTGTTAATTCAGTCTTTACTTGTACAAGAAAATAGGGAGCCACCTACCCAGATCAGCTCATCCAGACAATTTAAGATGTAGCTCCTACTCTCTTTGCTCTGGATGCCAGTGCAAGTTTTGTAGTTGTACTCTTCTAGTGTCTAAAGCAACATCAAATAAATAATTCATTTCGTACTAGATATTTGCTGTTAATAGGTCAAAAACTGAAAAACCCTCAAAAAGTGGAAATTACCAAAAAACAGTACCCTTAATGCAAATTTAAAGACAGCTTGGTAAATGTAAGATGCATGTCAATTGGACTGATGGTGTAGAAGTTTCAAAATTGTAATTGGCAAGTCAGGGTTTACTTTTGTTGAGAAGCATTTGCCATGTACACCAAGGTTCATAGGGACTGTGCACAGCCACCTTGAGTTATAGAATTCCCCTCCGCGGATCAATAAAGTATATATCTTATAAGCAGTTTTGACATATGCCACACACAAAAGATCCTAGGCCACACCCACATGTACCAATCATTACCAAACTTTAGATCTTGACTACTACTTGGGTCTTCTCACCAAAGTTCTTTAAATTCTATTAATCATATTATGAGATACACATTTGTGTATTGCGCCCTCTATAGGCCAATTCTAACATGCTTTTGCAAACATGTTTGAGGGCCTATCCTCAACATATTTGCCAAGTTTTGTGTTGACTGGACAAAAGGTCCATGAGTTCATGAGTCATGGCCAATTTTGTGTTAGGGCACATTGGTTAATTTGTTTAATGGCAGACAGGTTTTTATCAGATTGGGCTTGATTATATTGCGTTGGTGTATCTTGGTCCCCTTTAGCTGTTTACCAAATTTGGTGTTGATTGTTAAAAAACTGAAAAGAGAAAAACCCCTTGTTTTTCAAAAAACTGCAAATTAGCAAAAAAAAAGAATATACGCGGACTTGGGCCCATTTGTAGAGCAAGGATACATACATATAGACGGGTGACAAATTAAAGGAAAAACCAGCATAAAGTGTCTTAGTAAGGTGTTGGGCCACCACGAGCCGTCAGAACAGCTTCAATGCGTCTTGGAATAGATTCTAGAAGTCTGGATGGAACACCATTCTTCCAAATGGTGGAGAGCGCTGCCTAACACGTCGGTCCAAAATCTCCTATAGGTGTTCAATTGGGTTGAGATCTGGTGACTGCGAAAGCCATAGCATATGATTCACATCATTGTCATACTCATCAAACCATTCAGTGACCCCTTGTGCCCTGTGGATGGGGGCATTGTCATCCTGGAAGAGACCACTCCCATCAGAATAGAAATGTTTCATCATAGGATAAAGGTGATCACTCAGAATAACTTTGTATTGATTTGCAGTAACCCTTCCCTCTAAGGGGACAAGTGGACCCAAACCATGCTAGGAAAATTCCCCCCACAGCATAACCGAGCCACCAGACCACCTCACTGTAGGGGTCAAGCATTCAAGCGTGTACCGTTCTCTTGGTGTACGCCACACATGCACTCGCCCACTTGTCGAGAATATTGTGAAGGATGACTCATCTGACCATATCACTTTTTTCCACATCTCTGTAGACCAGTGCCTATGGTTTTTGCACCACTGAACTCATTTGTGCATTTGTCTTTGTAATGAGGGGTTTATGCACTGCTATAATATCCCTCTGTTGTTCTTGCTGACAGTCTGATCATGTCCTGCATTGACATTCTCAGTCACCTGAGGAAGAGTTGCTCTTCTGTTTTTTCCTTACATATCACACTAATGCAGCAGCATCGAGGTCAGTGAATGTGCGCTTTCAATCACCATTTCCGACCCTATTTACTGATGACTTAGATAGATCTAAAATCAGATGTCACTTAAGTCACTGTTCCTATAGACCCCTTTTCAGTTAGTAAACATGATGACGTTTTTTTGTGGGCAGAGCTTAGGTGGAGGCAGAACCTGGCCGGAACACGTTAGCCAACAACGCTGGCTAGCAAGTTTCGTTGGCTTGTTTTTAACATGGCTGAAGAAAATAACGCTATATCTGAATATTTACGATCACTCACTCTCCAGGACCGCGAGTGTTACTGGAACAAGTTAACATTAACCAACGGGACCAGATTGGCCGACCCGACGATCTGACAGGGCTACCTACTGTGGAATGGCCAGACATTTATACCTACCTGATAGAGAAACCAAGCGTGTATAGTAAAGAGAAACTGAGGGCGTAAAAATCTTTAGATGCCTATAACTATGTCCTGAATGGTCATGTACAAGACTTAAAATACAAAGATTTACCAGATGAGTTTTGTGTCGTGCGATCCGAACACACACACACACCTGACACACATAACGTTACAACTAAAAGTTAGGTAATGTGCTAAGAGAGTTACGAGAGAAATCACCTAACGTTATTCCTCCTAGTTCCCCAATTTGTGATTAGGTGGGCATGACAAATCTTTAGACACATATCTAAAACAGACAATACTTAAAATATACGATACAATTTCAAGTTGGAGCCTCTCCTTCGATTCTGGCATCCAACAACACAGCAAGATAACATTTTCAGTGAACGGTAGCCTCTTACTCTGCTGCTCTGAGGTGAGGTGATGCCTCCAATTTTGCTTTGTTTTGCCTCCAGCTAACACCGTGACGTAATCGTGACGTAGGCGCTAAAAGGGTCTATTGAAACACTGATCCAAAATTGAGGTCAACTGAGCCTTCTCAGCATTTTTATACATGCCACAGAGCATGATAGGATGTTAATTGCTTAATTGTATCATGCAGTACACCTGTATGGAAGCATTTGCATTTGTTATGTTTCTCCACTCATTTATTCAGGTTTTTGTGTCAATGGAGGTTGAATCAAGACATGAGAGACAGCGATATCTAATTATTATTATTTAATTATTAATCAGTTATGACCAAAATGTTGAATTGTCAAATTTGAATTATTTTTAACTACTACCAAGCTACTGCAAAATGTAGTTGATGTACTAGTTTAAGTGCATGTGGTGAAACTACTCCACAACACTGATAATTGAAGTGAATGGGGTCTGGTTGGTTGGTTCCAAAAACAGACAAAAAGGCCTCTAACTCCAATTTATATTGGCTGTGGCCTCTAGTTTAGTTTGTCCACTCCATTGACCACAGCAGCTTTATAACATCAGTTTTTCATTTGAATCCAAAACACCCTTCAGCCGTTCTCACCAGGAGGGCCGTTCATGCTCTCTTATCCTGGCTATCTGACTCTGACATAAGCCAGTGCACTCTGGCCCCGCCCCCAGAGCCCCACTAAAGTCATTCGCTCCCAGGCCATTTGATGAACTGTGGCCATCGATTCCCACAAAAATGAGTCAAGTACAACATCACCAGCAAGAGAGCTGACTGGACACAGTGGCAGGGCTAAAGACATCGACACACACACACACACAAAAGGGCTTGATGCCAGATGTTGGATGGTATCAGGGTCTGTTGTTTTAATGATAAGGGTCATGGTGTCTGTGTTGTGGCTCAGCCACAGGGTCAGGAGAGGCTTCAGGAGTGGATGT
Source organism: Hoplostethus atlanticus (assembly GCA_034670405.1). Lineage (NCBI taxonomy): Eukaryota > Metazoa > Chordata > Actinopteri > Trachichthyiformes > Trachichthyidae > Hoplostethus > Hoplostethus atlanticus. The sequence continues at coordinate 737,997 of JAXDDX010000025.1, forward strand.
AACCCAGAAAGAGGTTAAGAGAGACACAGCAGGCAGGAGGCCAGGAGAGAGGAACAGGACAGCACCCACTGCCAAGGTTAGACAGCTACAAAGAAACGCGTACAAACATGCTACTGTATTCACACACCCTGCACCTTGCCAGAGGTGACTAAGCTGGCTGGCAGAGGGGAGTCCCACCATTCAACCAACCAACTGGCATTAACAGCCTCTAGCCATGGCCAAGCACAAGGAGCAGCCTGACATAACAGGAGAGACCAGGATGGGAACAGCCAGGGAGGGAAGATCAATAATCTGTCCCAAATGTAAAACAAGGCTGGCATAGGAAAGATGGAGGTTTAAAATGACAACCTGGCACTGTGGCTACTGTTGACTCAGTCCCGTAGGTGACTGGCGTAGACTGGGGAGGGAGGGAGAGAGAGAGAGAGAGATTTTAATAATCCTTTATTTGAATCAGGTTTTCAGTTTACAAAAAATAAATTCATGCATTCATTTATAAATCAGACAAGGTAACTTAAGGTCAGCCATCATAGAAAAAAACAAAACAACAAATAATAATAAATAAATAAATAAATAAACGTAACAAGAAGCAAGAGAACCAAAAAACACCAGAGGAACCCTTCAAGCCAACTCAAGTCCAAAGAAAAGTTCCTCCTTTCTGACGGAGCACAGGCCTCTCTGTAGCACCTGATACTGGTGAACTTATCCAGATCCTTCATCGCCCTGTAAAAGTTGAAATCAACTTTTAGCCTGGCCTTTACCATCCTAACAAACAAAGACAGAGAGAGAGAGAGATGCACAGATGCACAGGTGACAGGGGTTTGATCCACCACTTTGCTGTGGTCTTAAAGATAACCCTTAGTTGTGCTGTGATCACTGTCATCCATTTTGCTATATTGCTCTGGCATCGTGCCTAGAAGATGATAACACACCAAGCAGTCAGCTATTAGAGGAATATTGATTGAAGTCTGAAGTTGGATGTTTCAAAACCTTTGTGGTCAAAGCAGTTCTCTGTAACTGTATCAGTCTTTTGTACAACTGTGAGATAGGAACTATGATAAAATCGATGCTTGACTTTAATTTCTCTTTACGAGAAATGCATAAGAACAATTTTAAATGAGGAGTAAAGAGCAACAAATGATTTTGGAAACCAGCCCTCAGTCTCACCACATAGAAGTAAGTGTTGTACAAATATAGCCTGTTTTTAAATCTCACAGGTGTCCAGGAAATATGACACATCCCCTCAGATCCTCAGCCTAAATCCTTACTGTACTCCTGCAGGTTTCTGCCTCTCCTACTAGTTTCTTCTGCCCTACTTAGAAACATCTACAGCACCATAGATGTATTTCTAATGAAGTACATTCATCTCTCTTCATCAGTGCACCATCCAGTGTTTCTTTTCATTCAGTGTGGCCACTTATGAATGTGGTCACCTCTCAGTAAGTAGTAAGTCCAGCCTTTCCCTCTCCAAGCCTTTCAGGAGGTAATGCTGGCAAATGGACTGACTCCACTTTTATAAAATTATAAAATTATATTTATGTTTTACCTTGAAATCAACATTATTTAACAAACATATACCATATTTTTAACATCTTGTTTCTGTCCAAATGAAGATATGTTTTTGCTGAATGGTGAAAGGTTTTATACTGTAAATTTAAATGTACAGCAAAATCTGTAATTTAGACAGAATAATATTGTTAATGTTAGGGTAATTACTTGCTTGTGACATTATGGTATTTTCACAGTAAAATTGTGTGTTTTCTACATATTATGACAGTAAAAAGTTATGTACTGTTTCTTGATTTAGGGTAATTCAATGGATCTACTACGGTGATATACTATTTTGGATTTTATGGTATTTTACTGTTGCTATTTGACAGTTTTTTACCATAATTTCTACAAATATAATCTATAGATTCTATAGATTCTAATGTTTAATTCAGCTCTCTTAAATGACGGCTGCTCACTTTCAGCACTGATTCAGTGAGTTATGCACAAATTCCTCCAATGCTTGGTCCTAATGCTGTAAACACTACTTCAAATCACAGTGTGAGATTTCACATATTGTGAATGATACTTTAACTGATTTCAGTGCCAAATAGTCTCCTGCTATATCCAAGGCACTGCGACCATGAAACTTTATTGTTCTCAGTAAAATTTAGTAAAATATTCTTCCCTTTTCTTTCCCACACTCCCACTGGGCTGTGACATTAAAGTCATGTTGAAAAGGTTGCCCTCCCCTCTGTTAGCTGGTTAGTGTCTGGTTGGCAGATGAGCTGCAGAGGAAGACAGATAAGAGAGTGGGGAGGTTGGAGAGAGGGAGGTGGGGGCTTGGTTAGCATTCACAGTAAATAGAAAATGGGAATAGATGTATATGGAGGGGGGAAGAGTAGAGTGAGAGGCAGGGGGGCAGAATGAGTGGGAGATGATAAAATGATGGAGGGAGAAGCAGTTTAAAAAAGAGAAATGAGGATGAGGAATGCTAGAAGTGGAGAAGAGCAGGGAGAGACAGATATGCCTTATAACTGATGACTGAGTTAGGCAGAGTGGTTGGAGCAATGAAAGATGAGAAAAGAGAGCAAGGGAAGGACAACAGATGGTAGAGAGAAAGTCAGTAGGAGAAAAGAGAGGGACTGGACTAATGCTGAAAATATAGAAATATTATTATAGGATGGGATGAATTCATGGACTCCATCAGCTCCTGATTTTGTCCAGTTGGCCACCATAAGAGAATATGTTACACACAATTCTCACACTGAGAATGTTTGTCCATACTGCATTTTGCAGGCTTGGCACACTAAGGACTGGGTCATTCCATTTCAAATGGTTCAGATGGTTCAGATGGTTCTGAAACTGCTTTTATAGTAAGAAAGGGATAAGATAACCTTCCCTGAAGCATTATTTTGTGGAAAAATCATTTGGTCTGTGAGAGATATAGCGAATTGGATGCGCTCAAAATGAACTTTTTCATGGCATAAGATTGGTATAATATTAATTAAATATAGTTCTCATTATCCGATTTACACCAAACTCATTCCATATAATCTTTCAGACATAAAGAATACGTCTAAATTGTCAAAATACACCCACAGACCCCCCAAACCCTAAAACAATCAAACAATAAGGTGTGAGCTGGTCAACTTCAGACACTAATTAAACATGACGGAGGAACTTAATTATGACCATTATCACTGTCCATACTTAGAAATATACAAATAAACAATATTCTAAACCACAGCTTCATATGTTTTGTCCCACATAGAGAACTGCCATTCTATGCTGCCCATAAGGGTGGGATTGTTGTAGGGTTTGGGGGGTCTGTGGGTGTATTTTGACAATTCAGATGGATTCTTTATGTCTGAAATCCAATCCAATCCAACTTTATTTATAAAGCACATTTAAAACAACACAGTTGACCAAAGTGCTGTACAATCAATCAATCGTAAAAACTTAAAAACACAATAAAACACAAGGACCAGTTTAAGAGACAGAATGACAGTAATATAAAAGCAACAAGACCAAACAAAAAGAAAAATGCAACTCTCATACTGAGTTAAAAGCCAAGGAGTACAAATGTGTTTTGAGGCAAGATTTAAAAGCAGACAATGTAGGGGCCAGCCTAACATGTAGAGGCAGCTCGTTCCAGAGTTTGGGGGCTACAACTGCAAAAGCGCAATCTCCCCTGAGCTTAAGCTTTGCCTTAGGTACAACCAGGAGCAACTGATCAGCGGGCCTGAGTGACCTTAATGGAACATATCGCTGTAAAACATCAGAGAGATAAGGTGGAGCTAGCCCATTTAATGATTTGTAAGCAAACAATAAAATCTTAAAATTAATCCTAAAACGTACAGGGAGCCAGTGGAGGGAGGCCAGTACGGGGGAAATGTGCTCTCGCTTGCGCATTCCTGTTAAAAGACGAGCTGCAGCATTCTGGACCAACTGCAGGCGTGAGAGAGAGGCCTGGCTAACACCAACATACAGGGCATTGCAGTAGTCAAGTCGGGTCGTGATAAAAGCATGTATAACCCTTTCAAAATCGGCAAACGATAAAAAAGACTTGACCTTCGATAAGAGCCTCAGCTGGAAAAAGCTAGATTTTACCACAGAATTTATCTGTTTGTCCAATTTAAAATCACAGTCCATTATCACACCCAGATTTTTTACAGTGCGTTTTACATATGATTCCAGGGAACCCAGGTCCATATGAAAAGCGTCACAGGCACTACTGGGTCCAAACATCAGGATTTCAGTTTTACTGTCATTAAAATTTAATTGAAAGATTATATGGAGAGAGTTTGGTGCAAATCGGATAATGAGAACTATATTTAATTAATATTATACCAATCCTATGCGATGAAAAAGTTCATTTTGAGTGCATCCAATTAGCTATATCTCTCACAGACCAAATAATTTTTCCACAAAATAATGCTTCAGGGAAGGTTATCTTATCCCTTTCTTACTACAAAAGCAGTTTCAGAACCATCTGAGATGGTGCGTGTCATGCCTTGACCATTTCATATGGACTTACCCGACTTGAACTCAGGAGAATATGGTTATGCCTCAGGCTTTGGAATGAAATCCTTTGTCTGATTTTCAAAACACACATTGACCTTCATTACATGTGTTGAAAAGGAAATATGACATTCATAGGTTAATGGTAACTGGCAGGCTGTGCAGCTGAGTAGCAGAGAGTGACAAACTAAGGTCACAGAGCAACGCTGTGGGCAGGAACATGTTTCTACTAGTAAATAACGGTTGTAAACTCTGATGTTTGAGACTCGCTTTGACTTGTAGTCTGATAGAAGGTAGGCTAATGGTCCAACCACACAGGAAGCCATGGTGTTGTTGTAGGGTGTCACAGTGTCGGCTCACTAGTATGAAACAGATATCTGTGAGGACGAGATAGGAGGAGGCTTCAGTGACAGCAGTGTTGGTGCATGTCAAAGGGGCAGTAGTCCTTCAATATTAGTTGACAATACCTGAGTAACTGGTGAAAGATAAAGAGTGCCATTGTTTTTATTTTTACGATCTATCTTATTTTCAACTTAATGAACCTTTGACATCTACCAAAAAGTACAGCAAGTGTCTTGTTTATAAAATGAATGCAACCCAAACCTGGGCTCAGATATGGATTAATATTTCATATTACGAGGAAAATTGTAAATGTCACAGATACTGAAGGTTTCTGAATGTTCACTACCTGCCTCCAGCCAGCTTTCTGCCTCCACATGAAAACAAAATGTTTGTAAAAGGAACTAATTTAGGCTTTAAACAGAGTTAGTTGGTTAATGTGGGTCAAGGCCAGTCAAGTACATTGTTCTCTCTCTCTCTTTTCAACAAATAGTTTCTATTCAGATGTTGTATTGTATAGTTTCCATGACCAGGAAGGAGGGAGTCGAAAACCTCCACTGGCCTCCCTCACACTCCCTCCCCACCTCACTCCTCATCATAAATATGTATGAAGACATTTGAATAATGTGATTTTGTAATGGAAAAATATCATCTGGATCTCTGGTAGAAAAACAGTGGTTAGGAAGGTGGAGAATGTCAATCAGCAGAGGAGGAGGAATCTTCCAGACGTACAGTTGGGTCCTCCAGGGGTCATGTATGGTTAAGCGGAGCTGGAACAAGGTGGATGCCAATAAACAATCACTTACCATTGGCCAAGAGAAGATATATCCAGACTATCAATCCAGATGGCTGTCCGTTTTGTGATGTATCTGAGACTGTTCAACATGTGTTTTTCCAATGTGACCATGTTATACCTGTTCTGAACCTGTTGAATGTACTCTATGGAAGGTTGGAGGATGTGTTCTCAGTGGGGCTGTATATCATGGGACCAGTTTATTCTGCTAGGAATAAGGCTAACTGTTTGCTGAACTTTCTGTTTGGCCAGGCCAAACTGGCCATCTGGCTAACCAGGAGAAACAAGGTGCAGGGGAAGGGGCCTACTGACCCACTGTTAATGTTTAGGGGGATGATCTCTGCGCGTCTTAGGGCAGAATACGCCTACTATACCCTGGTTAAAGATATTGTGGGGTTTCAGGGTGTGTGGTGGCTGGAGGGGGCTGTGTGTACTGTTGGGGAAGAGGGTCCGTCGGTATGTTTTCAACTGTTAATGATCCTTCACTGGCCTTTGGGCCTGGTGGTCTGTTTATGTCTGAAATGTGTACTGCTGTGTGTGTTGTTATATTGTTTCTGCTATACTATTGTATGTGTTGTTGTATCATGTGTTGCTATAGTGTTGTTGTTGTACTGCTGTGTCTCTCTGTGCCTCTCTCTCTCTCTTTTCAACAAATAGTTTCTATTCAGATGTTGTATTGTATAGTTTCCATGACCAGGAAGGAGGGAGTCGAAAACCTCCACTGGCCTCCCTCACACTCCCTCCCCACTTCACTCCTCATCATAAATATGTATGAAGACATTTGAATAATGTGATTTTGTAATGGCAAAATATCATCTGGATTTCTGGTAGAAAAATAGTGGTTAGGTGGAGAATGTCAATCAGCAGAGGAGGAGGAATCTTCCAGATGTACAGTTGAGTCCTCCAGGGGTCATGAAATGAAATGCCTGACCAGGTGAATATGAGTGACAGCTGTGATCCACTACTGACTCCACTTGTTAAACCCACTTTAGCCATGAAGGGGCAGTGACGGGTCAAAAAGGATTTTTAAGCCTGAAGACAAGTGAGACATGACAACTCAACATTAAGTCTTCCTAATAGTTTATTCACTCAGTATAGAAGGTAGCTTGAACCCCATATGTTCCCAATATTATTGTATACATGACTTGGATATATGGATTAGCACTGATGATAAACTGATAGTGTCTCCTCCAGTCAGTGTGTTTTGGAGTGATGTGGCACACTGCTTCTCTCATGGTGTAGCACATTGCTGTCTATTAAATGTGGTGGGTGTCCCTGTGCAACAAAAGAGGCTACGTGGTTGATGGGAAACACAGAGTGACTAGCTCACAGGGATAGAAACAAAGGAGAGAAAATTAGATGAGGTGAAGGCGGTGAGTGTTTAACCTCTCAGGGAGAGAAGACAGGAGGAAGATGAAAAAAAAGACAAGCTCTGGGGGAGGAAGGTGAGGACGGTGTCTTTCTCAAGAGGGAAGATGTGAGAAAGAGAGAGAGATGTGTGTTCTCAGTGCTGCTGCTCTCCTCTCTGGATCTGCCAGACGACAGAAGTCTATTCTCTAGATTGTGGGTGACAGGGTGTCTTAATGTCTCCCAGAGAGAGAGAGACACTCATGTTCCAGGAACAAGGAATACAACCCATTAGCTGGATAACGGTCCCAGGCTTTCAGAGACCTGCTGATGAAACATGACTTGGCCCTGCTTCAGGAGGCTGGGGGGAGTGAGAGAACAATATTAGAGTCTGGACAATCTTTAACATTTGATACTAACATTTGATTTATTGTATTTTGCATGTACTGCAATCTGTTGATGAGATACATCTCTAAACTATTTTTTACTTACCAGTGTAAAGATTGCTGTTGGGAGCAATTGTTTGTGTTATCAATGCTAACCACTGCTCCTCCACCTCTACTGTTGATTAACATGGAAAATGACAGTGGACTGTGTTGGAGGTTGGACCTGGCTGTGGCTGAAGTCAGTGACCATGAAATGAGGAAATGTACAGAAATCAGTCACAGTGCTGCCTTGGTGGAATCAATGACTTTCTTTAGTGGTTTTCTATCTGGAAAAGGAGGATCTAAGCTGCTACTGTGAGCAGACATGTACAAACAGTGGACTGGCAAGAGACTCTAAACTGCTGTCAGAAACAACAAAAGTGTTTCATGAAAGATGAAGCTTTAACTCAGCATTTTGTTACCTGGATGGAAATCATACTCATGATAACATAAATTAAATCAACAATACAATGTACTATGGTCATTAGTAAAGACATTCATCAATCTTCATCGAAGTCTTCATCATTCAATTGTTAGTTAAACTCTCTCTCAAATGGAGGATCTGAGCTGTGCAGGGATTTACAGTTTGCTGCATTGAAGGTTATTCTCATCTCAAAAGACTAACAGCCTCAGCATCTTCCAGTCAGAAGCCAGGTACAACAGCATATCCCGATTCAGATTCGGATCAGGTTCACCACAATGTCACACAAACTCTCTCCAACCTGCTGAAAGGGAGCTGAATATTGTTTTCTGCCCTGAGCAATGAGGAAAATTCCTTATTGCTCAGGGCAGAAAACAATAGGTTGGGAGGAAGAAAGGAACTGAATGAATGGAAGAAGAAGAAAAAGTATATGAGGTAGAAGTGGAAATGGATTTTGAACAAGTGCTTGGCATTTGGACGGAAAAATGGTCTCCATGAATAAATATTGTGGTGGAAATGGGGTTTAGACCTGATGAAAGGAAAAATGAGGAGAGGAAGACAGAGGTGGAGGAAAAGAGAGTGAGATGAAGAGAGATAAATGGAATGAGAAGAGAGGCAATGAAGAAATAGAAAGAGAGCAGCCTAAGGAAGAGAAAAAGATGAAGAGAGATGTTGAGAGAGAGAGAGAGAGGAAGGAAAAAGCAGAGGAAGAGACAGACAGTAGTTGATTTTCCCACACAGTTTGCTATAATGTTGGTTCATTGAGGTCATGAAGGGAAGAAGTTTAATTTGAATTCTGTCCAAACAATTCATCTTTCACCTCCTGAAACCAAATCAGTTTCCACAGGAAGTGTTCAAAGTCAGGTGTCATTGTCATCTCATTCAACTCATTCAACATGTGTAATCTAAGTAAAGAAGAGGGAATCACTTGTTTGTCTTTACTGATATTTACCAGACACAGCTGAGTATGAAGAGAGGATGAGACGACATTGGATGCAATCCTCATGACAGCAGTTGGATCTTGGACATTAAAGACAGTTCTATTCTTAAACTTTGTAATCTTTAAATGGTAGCAATTAACTACTCTTAAATAGAGCTGAGTAAAGAAAAATCAATCAATCAAAATCAATCTGCCTAAAAGCAGGTAAATTAATACAAATTGAGACCTCAGAGACAGAAATTTAAATTAGATGATAGAGAGAATAGTTTTGACAGTTTCTGTGAACCATTATTTCCCAAGGAGAGAAAGGACAACTTTTATCAATATGACTCATACAGGGAGAAAAGCAGCAACACTGGATCTTTGTAGAGCTTCATCTCTCACATTCACTTCCTGGTTTATAACATTTTTTAGACATGCATATTTAATTTCTACTGAAATCACCTAAGGAACCACAACACTTTTCTACCTTTTGTTCTCATCAAAGTTCCCTGTTTGATTATGAAAAAGACAGAAATGAGCTGACATTCTCCTACTCTCTCTGTCTCTTTGTCTGTCTCTCTTGAAGATCAGTAGTGATGACTTGTTTGTTACCATGGAAACCATCATATTTGCTGGAGTAGAATAATGATTTTAGAGTTGGACCTTTCCTATGTCATTTGGTTTACTGACTGACTGACTCATCAATGTATGCAATCCTGTATACCAAAGTATGTGCTGATAAATGGCACTATTCTCTCAGAAAACACCGCAATATATGCAACAACAGAAACCTTATCATAAAATGTTACATTTTGTCTAATGTTTCAGTTCTATCACTCACTGTATTACAGTAAAATAGGCCTACAACCATCTTGCCTCGTCATTATTATTTTGTTTAAATAGTTGACAATCACTCATTGTCTATGAAGGCATTACTATACAGTAGGTGTTTGTTCAGTCAATGTTTCATTAAATGCAGTCAGCCTCATCTGGGCTCTTCATTCTGGGTCTAGTTCATCTCCCTCCCTAATGCTGCCACCCCAGGGCTCTGTTGGATTACATGTATTTAGAGCTGCTCAATGAGCATTTCCACTTCAATTCCACCAGGGAGGACGAGGCCTCCGGACTTCATCACATATCCAATATTTAGACAGGCTGAAACTCCCTGCATATTTAGAGCAGAATATTATTTACATTTTCATTATGCTGCTAATTTCAACATTTTCACAGGCAGGATAATGGTTGGTGATGAGAGATGTGAAGCACTGTGTGTGTGTATATATCTTAGATAAACCTAGTGGGCATCAGCTCTCTGATCCCTGGTTGTCACAGTAGTGATGGGTCTTTACTCTGTACATGAACACAGTAATTAAATGATTAACGTGCCACATACTCATAGCTTGTCATTTTATGGCTTTGATGAATAGGGGGACAAAGGAGTTCTTAAAGCGGTTGAGCCTGCACTGGGGGACTCTAGGGTTAGGGTTAGCGTCTGCCTGAGGGAAGAAGCTGGTACTCAGGGTGGAGGACATGGGTGGGCTCTGGAATGATCTTCTGGGCCTGTCTGGAGATTGTTTCATCAAAGACAGCCTGGAGCGTGTGATGCTGCCTGACTCCCATTATTTTCATGGCTCTCTGTGTTAGCGTCAACCTGGGCTATGTTCTGGTTATGGATAACCACTGGTGAGTGGTCTCCAATAGATCAGTCTCCAAATCCAAAGGAATCCAATGGAGTTCTCCCTTATCCGATTCATTAGATACTAAGGACCCGGCCATGGAGCGATTTGTTAGACCTGTGCAGTCCAAGTCAAAGGTTGGAAATATCTCTGCTGCCCAAAGAGTTCAGTCTTATAAAGATCTCCATGAGGATGGCGGAAAACTCTTTTGTACAGTGTGTTTTTAAAGTTTTATCACAGGGGCGGTTCAATCCAGCCCTACCTATGGTATATCTCCATTATAGCACGCTTACCACGCTTACCATGTCCATATTACTCCTCTGCAAATATCAACCTAACAAGAAAAACACGTCAACAATCTATGCAGGTCAGAGATTAACTTTGGTCATTGCTACAGACTACTCTGTCACAAAATTACATTTTTGTAGTAGGAGTAAAATATATGATATGATATATGATGAAAATGTATGGTAATATATGTATATGAATTCTGAAATTCACAATATGAAAATAATTCTCAAGTGAATTATTTTCATCTTAGTTTTATGTTCATGTAGATTCATTGAAGGTCTCAGGCTGCCAGTTGTTCCTGTTCTGCATGTCTGGAACCTTTTGTCTACAAATATGCATCATTTCTGTAATAAAGAGAACATTTTGGCTGATAGTTTTATCATGGGAAAAGCACAGATAATAATTTGAATATTTTAATTAGTAAAGCTACTGGATGACACACTGATGCAGTCATCCATTACATACACTCAGAACACACACTGAACAGACCAATACTGCTTGTGGAGGGTAAATTAAATCATCCCCAGGTTGTAGTTTTTACAATTCACAATTTAATTTATTTTCAACAGAGCAACAAAGAAAAATGGAAATCAGCTAATGTACCTCAAACAGCTAATGTACCTTAATGAGCTGACACACAACATACAGTCCACACCGCAATGGATTGGCAGAAATTACGAAGAACACTAACTGAAATGCTGGCTCCATCTCTTCAGGTTTGATGGTGCTTCATAAACAGCAGCACCTCAACTCCCTCTGATGGGTGCTGGGCTGTGAGCCACATGATGATAACTACCAACAGACAGGCTAACTAAGATGAGAGAGAGAGAAATTTTCAAAACAATTTATTTACCAATAACCCTACTTTACAAAGACATTATACCATACTTCTTTCAAAAATATATCACATGTTAACATCAGCAATTGTCCAAAAACGAGCTCTTCCTCCACAACAGAACAGAGAATACCCTCAAAACCCCACATAACTGACCAATGACCCGTATGGATTGTCTAGTTTAGGTCCAACCAGATCCACCAGCTGTCCCACAGTTAAAAACCTGGCGGAGTACATCCTTCTCTCCAGACTGAGGCCCCCCCTGTCAGGAAAATCCAGCCAACGTCCAAACACCAGCGGCTCCTGAAGCAGCCAGTAAAGCGAGTCAGAGGTATCCATCCTCTGCTTTTTCCAGCAGAGTCCACACAGAGTCTGCGATAAAATCCAGGCAGTGCTCTCACATCTGGCTTTTTTAAATCCATTAAAAACAGGGAGGTTCTCAGTCCTCCATATTGCTGCAGAATAGTCCCAGCCAAAGGTCTTCAGACCAAGTTTACTGGCCCAGTGAGCAGTCTCTGTACAAACTGTACCATGAAAGCAGCACCCCTACTGGCTAGGTGAACCAGTCCCTGCCCTCCTTCCTCTTTAGGAAGGAAAATAATGCTCTTGAGGGACCGAGTGCAGTTTGTCCCAGAAGAAATCCACCAGTATGGCCTGGATTTTAGCCAGGAGCCCTGCTGGACAACACAAAAACCATTTCCATTTATTAAGACGCCCTTTGACCTTTTCTATAACATTTTCCCAGTTCTTTTGTAAAAAAGAATCATTCCCTAAAAACACCCCTAGATACTTTACCCCTCCTTTTTTCCAGACCAGACCTCCAGGCAGACTGAGTTGATTCCTCAGAGACTCCCCCACCATAACAGCTTCACTTTTGCCCAGTTCACCTTAGCAGACGATATCATGCCAAACAAATCCACATTATGTACCAACAAACCAATGTCTTGTCTTTCTGTTTCTTGATCAGGACCATCACCTCATCCGCATTTGCAGAGAGTTTGAAAGTAGCTTCACAGCCAGGAAAACAGACTCCAGACAGATCCCTTCTAAGTTTGCGAAGCAGAGGTTTGATGGCGAGCGAGTACAAACCGCCCGAAACGCAAAGCAACCCTGTCTCACCCCTCTCTGAACTCGCTGTACAACACCTGGATCATGGCTATAAATCGAAGGCTGAACCCAAAAGCAGTTAGTGTGTGCCATAAATATTGGTGTTCACCCCGATCAAAAGCCTTTTCCTGATCTATAGAAATCAGACCAGTATCTACAGCCAATGAACTAGAAACCTCCAGAACATCCCGAATTAGAATGATGTTATCACTGATGAGCCTGTTGGGCACACAGTATGTCTGGTCTGTATGGGTGACTGCATTCAAAACCTCTCTGAGTCTGGAGGCCAGTGCTTTGGACAGTATCTTATAATCCGTGTATAGCAGAGAGACCAGTCTCCAGTTCTTTAAATCTTGCAGGTCTCCTTTCTTAGGCAGCAGAGTGATGACTGCTCTCCTGCAGCTCAGAGGCAGCTGGCCCCTCTCCAAACTGTCCTTGAGGGCCTCCAACAGGTCCTCACCCGCCACACACCAGAAAGACTTATAAAGGTCCACAGGAAGTCTGTCTATTCCAGGAGCCCTGCCATTCTGCAGGCTCATCATTGCAGTGTAGAGTTCACCCAGAGAGAGCTGGGCCTCCAGTTGTTTATTTACTCCAGCGTCAACCTGAGGCAAACCAGTGTAGAATTCCTCAGCCACCTCCGGATTCTCACTGAACTCAGATTTAAAAAGGTCTCTGTAAAAAACAGGTAGCAAACCTGCAAATCTCTGCAGAATCTGAGACTATGGTGCCATCACTACAGCAAGTCCACACTGCATTGTCCAGCTAAGTCCAATAGACCAATATTTTGTCAACGTCACTGATTACATCACCGCTCAAAGTGGTTGCAAACCGGCAGGAATAATAGTAAGACTGGCATACACTCTGATAAACTTTGCTATTAGGGAGCCAAACACAATATAAAATCTCCTGTTGTGCTGTTGACTACCAAAGTGGAAAGAGACAAAATTGGGATTTTCATTTTTATAGAATACCTTCATAAAAGAAAAATAATTTGAATCACACTGTAGACGCCTCTGGTTGCAAGCTATTAGAAGAACCAACAGGACAGAGGGCATCATAGGCAATTCCCGTGTTTGCAGTAAACATTATATATCAGGTACTGTAACTAATGCAAGGACATTTCTGTATTGAGATAGACAATTAGGCAACATGTCTGTCTAGGATATATGACAGTAAATTAAGAGACGTAAACTCAAATTCAGGTGTAAGCATTAACACAGGTCCAGGACTGTGAAAGTTTCAAGGCTACGACGTTTAGCTATCTAGGCTTTAAATTAAATTGTAAGACCTTATTGACATTTATATTGTATCTGTCTCAACAATACACCAGGCCATCAACCTGAAGCTAATGGTATGTTATGTGTCATAGGTAAGAGTCGGGTTGGTAGTACACAAAAATCTAGAAAATCTACTGTACATCTTGTATATGACCACAAATCACATAGTGCATCTAATGACTTGTACGCCTTGACTACAAGTCAAGGCGTGTCTCAATAAGATACGCATATATGTTAGGGATGGGTCAGAATAGACGATTATTCGTTCATGACGGTCATGATCGATTTTTAAATTATGGTTGATAACAATTTTTTATTCAAATTAACGTGTGGTGAAAATGAATGTCATGCAACTGCTGGGTAGAGGGGACATCAATTTGTAACACAGCAACAGCCCCCGCAGCCGCTGTGTTCAATGAGAGGGCAGCACATCACAAGCTGGTCACACAGTCGGAGCCACTGAAGAAGGGGCAGAGGGAGGAGAAGCTACAGCTGCTCCAACAAAAAAGCAGAAAAAGACATTGGGTAACTTTTTTGAAAAGTCCTACTCCATCACCCCATCAGTTCTGTAAGAACATTGTAACCTGCCATAGGGTGGTGTTAAAGCCCAAAGCAGTGGACAGACTTGTCTTTCTATACCTTAACCAAAAAATATGCAATCCAAAATAGCATAAGAACAATTTTGTGTTTCTTTTATTTTTTAGACTTGTTTCTCTTCTACCTCTACAAATGTTGAAACCAACATTTTTATTGTGATAGATAGAAGAGCAGTTTTTTTTTATTATTATACTTTACTGTGTGTTTTGGCTCTACCTCTACTTGAAAACAAGTTTAGTAATGTGAATTAAGATTGGCAAAGTAATTTGCAGGAAATTGCAAAGCTCAAGTTTTTCTATGTAGTTTTATAATGTTCATAGTGGCTTGTTTCTAATTTTTATATTTGCACTTTAGAGTTCATCAGACAGAGTTTAGACTGGTAGAGGGATTTTGCACTGTTTCTCAAAATGTATTAGACACATAATCTTACATAATCTTTCTCTACTGTGTATGCAGGTTATCACAGCTATATAGTTATGTACACATAACAAATTAGAACTTAGTTGATACTGCAAGTAAAAGGCCCACAAATGAAACTTAATGTGAAACTGATCAATAGTGGTACTTTTACATTTACTGTAACCATTAAGGCCATTAGTCTTTCTCTATATAACTATGATTGCAGTAATTCAGAAATAATGGCCTCAGTCTTGAACTTCAAACAAGGACATCCACTCCAACTCTACTCCAAGAGCTGGTTCAATGCCAAGTCTGATTGAGGAACTACCTAAGTAGATGACATTCACCCCAGAAACGACACTTTCAGTAAAAGTTCTCTCTCTTGTTCTGACCGCTGGTGAGCGTTCAGTCAGTGCAGCACATAAAAGACTGGCTTCCAATCTGCATTAAGAGAGCAGCTGGCAGCCTTTGACAACTAAACTGATGTCAAGCCTGTCAACAACCCTGACATCGTGTTTCACCTCGCACAGATAATTACACACCATTAACAAGGTAGAAAACTTTAAACATGTTGAAATGATAAGAGGTTGTCAGGCAAAGTGGGTGAGAGTCAAGATAAAGGTTGAAGGTTCTGGCAGATAGTAAGTATGAACTTGTTAAGATTGTTGCAGAGAGACTTTTCAACAAGTGTTGCTTTTGAAACTGGCAGGAACCCAACCTTTTTGAAATTATAGTTATAATTATTAGTCTGACAGAATGACTAAAGTGGGGACTTGAACAGCTGAAGCATGAAATTACAAGTATATTGGCTCTGTGCTGCACCAGGACCAATCATATGATGTGCCTGGGCGCTCAATGCTGGACGATTATTTTTTAATGAGAGACATATAGACCGATCCCAATGTTTACAAACATTGCAGCACATGCGCACTAACTGGTGGCAGAAAACCACAAAACTAACCCTACTTCGGAGTTGTACCGGTTGTACTGCATCTCAGCTAGCTAACTAGCGAGTTAAACAACTTCATTCTTCATAGAGAAACTTGGTCAGAATATTATAATAGTTTGTCTGCTCAAGACAAAATATGTTACGCAGATAAACTCACCTTTTCTGATGGAACTAACCTGCCAGATCCCTTCCCTCCTATCAGTGGGTGTGTGATTCAACTAAATGGCCAGACATATATTAGGGATGTGCACAGCTCTCATTTTTCATGTTCAAATGATCGCTGGGTGGTATGACACAAAGGCTGTAATTGATTGTGGGCAAAACATTGCATGCAATCTTGAACGCAAAAATAAGCATTAGGCCATGCAAATGTAATTAACTGCTTAACGAATGCCTCGCGTCACTTCTTAAAAATAATTATAAACAAACAAAATGCAATACAGAATATATGTTAAATAACACTCAGCATTTCAGAATACAAGGCAAAAAGGTAAACATGGTAAACAAGGTCTTAAAAGTTGGTGACATGAATGAAATAGCCTTATTTGCAATTATTGAACACAATTGCAGAATATGACTCCAAATGATTAAATGTGTTTACAGATTTAACCAGGAATTGAACCCCATAAAATCAGATATCCTGTATATTCTATTAGAAATATATTCAATTTACATTAGAAATACATTTCAAAAGCATGATAACTAGTAAAATCAACATTGTCTAATAATTAAACAATGTTGATATTACAAACACATAATGCAGGGATTAGACTCTATTCCCTCCTTGGACTTATAATAATTTACCAATGGCTAGATGGAGCCGGTGCCCAAAACACTGTAGTCGGGTCCAATTGTTGAGGGAGACGGCCTTGACTATGTTCGCACCAAGATCCGAGTGAGTCCACAAGCCCTTGTGCGATTGTCTCACCAGTGTGGTCTTCAGGATAATATGCTGTTTGCAGACATTCATTAGCCTTTTGAAGCCCGGTTTTTCCACCATTCTAACTGGCATCATGTCTTTCGCAATGAAATATGAAATTGCACTTGTTATGTCCTTGCTTCATTTTGAGTTCTTATCATATGGGGTAATGGCTGAAAAGGCAGACACAAGCAAATGTTGCTGGGGGACCAGAAACACTTATCGAAAATTACTCTTATCACTTTATCATTGTTATCGTGGGATTTTTATCCGTGATAATTATCGAGAACGTTTTATCACCCAGCCCTAGTCCAGAGGGCCACTTAATATCTTCCAGTCATAATGCTAGGACACAGGACTCCTGGACAGATTAGTCTCCTCTGTTGTATGGGAAGACATGTTCCATACAAACAGCCAAGGAGAATCCTATTAGGAAGAAACAGAAGCTCTGCTTGGGTCTCAATGTCAACAGGTTTTCTCCGGATGATTCAGGTCATGAGTCTTTTCAAAAAAGGCAGGAGGAAGCCTAAAGAAGGAACCAAGGAGAATGTTAAGAGTTGGTGAATATGCCAGCTATGTTTGTTTCAGTGTGATGACCTTGTTGTTCATTCCTTGTGGTTTGGACTAGGTTGTTAGCCCTCCCAGTTCCCCCTTCAGCAGAAGTGGGTGTTAGCCTTCATACCATTAGAGTGCTGGCCTTGTGCTGTAGCTGGCAGGCTAGGCTTTGTGTTATCAGACTGCAGTAGTTACTGGATGCTCATATTTTATACAGATGCCCTCAGGCTGAAACACTGGAGCAGGTTGGACTTGGAGAGAGGTACATGTGTTTGTGGAGGGACCCTGGTAATCCCATCTAGAGAGGAGCTGTTTCTCTTGGTGTGTTTTATGTGTCCGATGTATGTGAAGGTGTGTGTTGTTCCTGTGTGATACATGGTGTGTATAGTGGGATAGGAGACATCATGGTCTGACACAGATCAGCTGCCAACCTTCTCTCCACCCCAGAGGATCCTGTTCATCTTCTGTTTCAAACACTGTCTATTATTCTCCTCCTCTCTTTTTTTCAACACTTTAACTTCCCATTAACAGTCCAAACAGTCCTGTTCACTCCTAATCAATGGTCATGCTGAGGTGGGTAATATTTCAGTGTCTCTCAGTGATGAATACTGACAGCTTTATTTTCCAGTCAAATGAAATCCCTCCTACTGGAATTGGTCATGATTTGCAGCTTTGGTATGTGTGTGAACTGGGCCCAGTATGCTGCATAATGACTTGCTGCTGGAAGCTCTGGGAAGTTGGAAAGCTGTCAACCAGCTTACAGACTGAATGTAGAAGAGGATGGAGCTGAAGCAGTAAGCTGCAGTGACTGGTCAGGGTTTAGAATGATGAGTGTAAAGATAATACATACACACACGCACATGCACACGCACACGCATTCCACTGAACAAGCAGTTTTAGTGAAGTTCACCCTGAGCTCTGATGTTCCCTCTCTAATCCATATTTTATCATAGAGTTGATCCACTTACTAAAGGCTCTTTAGTTTTTAAAATGAACCCATGAAATATTCACATTTATAAGTTCACTAGTTAGAACTGATGGTGAACTAATCTGTATGTCACGATGGAGAGTCAAAGTAAGAATAAAGGGCTTTGTCTGATCTTCCATTTTCACAGCATTAAACTATACATAGATATAAATGAACCTAAAGATCCACTATCAGACCAAGAAAACCTTGCCTTGACACCTGGACTAGAATCATAGATGTTTGTCTCTAGGCATAAAATCACTCCAGCCGTCCTCTGCTCCCTGTGTGTTGTTTGATACATCAGTCCTGCTTGGACATCTATGAGTACCAGTTGTGAATCTGATCTCTGATACTGTATGTCTCCATGCTGACTGCACCATGCAGCCTGGGAGATAGAAATCCATTCACTTTGTTCAGTATTGTCTTGGACATTAGTACAGAGTAGTATGGTGTGACAGACAGACATAAAGATAAGCAGACAGACACACAGACGTATGTGTGTAATAAACAAATAAAGTTGAGTGGGTTTTTCAGTCCAGGATGATGTTTGTCTGAGGAATAGCAAGCTGTTTAATCAGATCATCAGTTTGTGTGAAAAGTGTGAAACTCTCTCTGGAGATAAGGTTGTTTCTCAGGCAGATTTAGTTTTAAAACCTCTCCATTCTCATTAGGTCTCCAACACACACCTTTACATACTGAACTTTACAGACAAAACTAGGCCAAAACCTGTCAGACATGAAAGTTCAAGAAGAAAATATTCTTGGTTTATACACATCTAGAAAAGGAACGAGGACATGAAAGACTGTCGCTAAATTAAACAGGAAGAGAGGAATAGAGGGCATAGAAAGAAAAGGATGAAAGGAGTGTGAAAGGAAACATGGTCCCAGGTTGACAGTGTCAGTCAGAGGTCACAGCTTGTCAACAGAATAGCTGGTTCAGCATCACAGATGAAGGAGCATTGAAGACCTCTGAGGACTGTCGAGGAAAACAGGGTCCTCACTCAGATTTAGGTGTTGTTCAATCAAAAGTCAGTTTTATTCAAGCATATGCATAGGGAGAGCACACGTACATAGGTACGCTAGTGGATACCATCGTCCCCACGGTGAAAGTTAGGTCCTTTCCTAACCAAAAACCGTGGGTTGATAAATCCATCCGCGACGCTTTGAACGCCCGCACTGCTGCCTATAACTCCGGTCTTGTATCCGGCAACATGGACGAGCACAAGGCAGCGTCCTATGGACTGAGAAGGGCGGTGAAGGAGGCCAAGAGGAGGTATAGGGACAGAGTGGAGTCGCAGATGGAGCAGCGCGACACCAGACGCCTATGGCAGGGGCTACGGACTATAACGGACTACCAGGGCAGACCCCCCGCAATTGTGAGTGCCGACGCATCCCTAGCGGAGGACCTGAACTCATTCTATGCACGGTTTGAGGCTAGCAACAACAGCGCTAGCTCGCCGGCTAACAACATCACCGTTAGCGCAACCGGAGTGAGTTCTACCGCTGGGGATGAACACACACTCTCTGTGACCGAGCACAGTGTGAGGAGGGCTCTGACGAGGGTGAACACCAGGAAAGCTGCTGGTCCAGATGGCATATCTGGGCGAGTACTGAAGACCTGTGCTAATCAGCTAGCTCCAGTGTTCACCACTATATTCAACATCTCCCTGGCTGAGTCTGTGGTCCCCGCCTGCTTCAAAAGATCCACTATTGTCCCTGTGCCCAAGAATGCTTCTCCAGCATGCTTGAATGACTACCGACCGGTGGCCCTCACCTCGGTGGTCATGAAATGCTTCGAGAGGCTGATAAAGGACTACATCTGCGCCTTCCTCCCCTGCTCCATGGACCCGCTGCAGTTTGCTTATCGTCCCAACAGATCCACGGATGATGCTGTCTCCCAGGTACTGCACACCACACTCTCTCATCTGGACAGCCGGAAGGGGGGCTATGTGAGACTGCTGTTCATTGACTATAGTTCAGCTTTCAATACCATAGTCCCCACCAGACTGGCTGGCAAGTTGATTGAGCTGGGACTGAACACCCCCCTGTGTGCCTGGATCCTGGACTTCCTGACCGCCAGGCCCCAGGTGGTCAGGGTGGGTAGACACACCTCCAACCCCCTCACCCTGAACACAGGATCCCCCCAGGGTTGCGTCCTCAGCCCCCTACTGTACTCCCTGTACACACATGACTGTGTGGCCAGGTTCAGCTCCAACACCATCATTAAGTTTGCGGATGACACAGTGGTGGTGGGCCTGATCTCCAACAACGACGAGAAGGCCTACCTGGAGGAAGTTGCTGATCTCTCACTCTGGTGCCAGGACAACAGCCTCCTCCTGAATGTCACCAAAACTAAGGAGCTGATTGTGGACTTTAGGAGGACACAACAACAGAGGACGTACTCACCACTGGGGATTAATGGGAATACTGTGGAGAGGGTGAGCAGGTATAAATACCTGGGAGTCCACATCACCGAAGATCTCACATGGTCCACACACACTGACACTCTGGTGAGGAAGGCGAGGCAGCGCCTTTACCACCTCAGGCAACTGAGGAAATTTAAAGTCTCCCGGAGGATCCTTCAGTCCTTCTACTCTGGAGCTGTAGAGAGCATCCTGACAGGAAGCATCACTGCCTGGTTTGGCAGCAGCTCCGCTCAGGACAGGAAGGCTCTGCAGAGAGTAGTGCGTTCGGCTGAGCGCACTATTGGAACTACACTCCCCACCCTGCAGGACTTGTACACCAGGAGGTGCAGAACCAGAGCCTGCAGGATCATGAAGGATCCTCACCACCCCAACAACGGACTGTTTCAGCTGCTGCGGTCAGGCAAGCGCCTCCGCAGTCCACGCTGCCAAAACAGAGAGACTGAGACGGAGTTTCTTTCCTCAGGCCATCAGGACTGTGAACTCTGACCTCACCAGGGCCCCCACCAAGACACACACACTGCCCCTCTTATGCACACACACACACTTAGGTAAAGACTACACATAATTTATAATTTATATTGTATTATACATACAATTTTCCCTTTTTTTACTATATTTTTTTATAAAGTGCTCTTATTGTAAATATTGTGTTGTTTTTTATATAGAGCTCTTAAAAACTGTGACATTGTAAATATTGTGTTGGTTATTGTAAATAGTGTGAACCTGTTATTTTGCACATTTCTGCTAAGCATTGCCACTTTGCATTTCACTACACACCTCGTGTGTGTATGTGACAATTAAACTTCTTGAAAATCTTGAAATTGAAAAACAGTTAGTCTGTGAAGGTTTGATCTGAAGGAAAACAATAAAGACAACCTTATATATGATATGATGAACAGGGAGACATACAGGAGGTGCCTTGGGGTACGTCAGTGGAGATTACCAAAGGAATAAGACTATCTGTATAGTCTAAGAGTAGGGCTTCATCAATGTTCAGTTTGAGACCGGCCTGAGCTGGACAATGAAGAGACAATAATAAACATAGGACAAAGGACAGAACTGAGCACTCCCCGGCATCACCACGCATCAGGATGTCACTTCAAACCCTGAGAAGAGCAGTTTTCGATGAAAACCTGATTGGAATTTATCAAATATATTATTGTTAGCCAGAACATGAAGGAGTTGCTTAGCAACTACTTTCTCTAGAATTTTCGAAATAAAAGGGAGTTTCAATATAGGTCTGTACAAGGCAGAGATAGGCCCAGGCTTGGCTTTTTTAAGAGAGACTGAACAATAGCCTGTTTAAAATAATCAGGCACACAGCCAGAACTAAGGGAGCTGTTTCAAACAAAGACTAAGCCTTGGCCTAAGGTGCCAAAAACCCCTTTGAAAAGAGAAGTTGGGACAATGTCTTGTGGACTAGAAAAGGGACACATTTGGGACACAGTGGCTATGAGTTCTTCCAAAGAAATAGGACTAAAATGGCTCAATAGAGAATCCTGGGTCGGAATGAGATGAAATTCCCCTTCTCTCTCTCAACGTCAAAGAGAGAAAAGAGAAGCAGATTCATCTGTCTCACCAAAATATACCAGGCTTTAAGTTTAACCAAGCAAAGAGAGAAGGGATTGTGTGTGTGTGCGTGCGTGTGTGCGTGCGTGCGTGTGTGTGTGTGTGTGTGTGTGTGTGTACCTCTGTATCTGTGTATATCTTCTGTGTGACTGATTTAAGATTGTACTTTACAAACTAAAACACAGATATAATAATAATAATAATAATAATTAATAATAATAATAATAATAAGCATAATTCATTTCACACTGTTAATGTGAAACGAATTATAAGTGGCTGAAATAACACCCTGGCAAGCTTTTCAGTGCTGATGATTCCAGCTATTCATGTCAGAATTTTAGAAAACCCAAATGTGTGTGTGATGTTTTTTTGATGTTCATTTTTGTTCAGAAAGTGATTTGTTTTGTAATGCTGTTGAATACACTTCCATCACAGCAGTGTCCCGGTAATTTGTTCTTCAGAGTTGTACTGGGCTGCATCTCTTTTGTCAGAATGAGGTTAAGAGGCCTTTTGATGAGTGTTTGTCCCCTGATTGCTGCTAGAAATGGCTGTCAAGTGTCGTTGCATTCCCTTCAGTCCACAACAAGCTCTCTCTCCCACACTAAAACCTCCAAGTGGAACGGATGTTTTGAAGAACACACTTTCAAGTGGAAAAAGGCTCCAGCACTCATCAGCCTGTTGGCTTGTTTAGCCCAGAGGGGTTTGAAGAATCAGATCCACAACTTTCTGCATTAGATGACAGGTAATGTTCCAGTCTTGCTCCTCAGATCTTGATATGCATATGAAGGTTTAGACATAATTATGAATACCATTCAAATGACATGTCATTTAATGTTTTTAAAGAAAAGTTGGCATTTCAAATTTTGACAGCATAAAATTAAGATGGAAGGATGACAACACAGTGGCAAAGTTTTAGTGGCACCGATTTTCTCTGACTTTATTAGTACTGACATTGACTTTCCAAGGGATGTTTATCTGACAAATGATGATGATCAGACACCATCAGCAGGTGAATCTTAATACCCACCTAGACTCCTGAATCACTCATGAATCACATTAAATAGAAAACCAGTCAAATGTTGCAAATAGTCACATCATTAGAATCTGAAATTATATATGGGACTTGTTCAAGGTTTAAAGCAGTTATAATTCCCGCAAAACACTATTATTCAGTATTATTATTATTCAACACTCATTCAGTGCCAGATGAGTCATTTCAAATGCATCACTTACTTTGTTCATTTGGATTACACTGGCATCAATCAGAACAAAGCTTCAGATGATGAAAATTAACAAGAAATACAATTATTATTAATTATTATTTATTTTATAGCTTGCCTATTAATCCTCCCAGTTATACCACTCATTCAATTCTAATTGAGTCAGTTGAAAAGCATTGCATGAATACCAAAATTATTCATAAATACATAGCTATCAATCAGCAAAAATGTCAGATATATAAAACAAGAAATAAAACTAGAATGAAACAACCATTTTGAATTTACACTGCAGAACCTCCTGATCCAAGCAGCCTGTGGACGTTTTATTTACAGACCACTAAACAAAGGGAACACTATGTAAATGAACATAAATCTATTAATCTGGTCTTCCCAGGTCAAGGAGAGGATAGCGATGTCACGGCAAGACAGAACTGGGGTTTGGACATGTGTGCAGTCAGATTCATAGTGAACTGTCGTGAACCTACACCTGACCTCCCAGACTAGACCTGTGTATGTGTCATAGAACAATCCTGACTCGATGTGACAGTACTTTCCTCTCCTCGTTCTTTCTCCTAGCTGTATTCTGTGAACTGGTTTACTCTTTGAGTCTCAAGTCATAAAACAGTAGCTGGCCGACTACCAGGCTCTGTTGTCCAGAATCCTACAAGGTTTATTTGGACATCAGCAGGTGAGTTAGGCAGCCTAACTAGTAGCCAGAGTTTGCTGGTTCCTTCCCAGTGCAAAGAGTGTCCATTAATAAAGACCAAGCCACCTGACGCGAATATCTCTTCCAGCAGACTCAACTCAATGTAATGTAATTATCCCTGTGGTTTCTTTTCTACTTTAACTTGACCTCAGTGTGAGGAAAGATTTTATTTGTTCAAGGAGAAATAAGAGCAGGTTAGGTGGATGAGGACAAAGGCTTCAGCAAAACATTTTAGAAAGCTTCCTTTTGTTGAAACTCTGTAAATATGTAGAATAAAACTGCAAAGCCTCCAGATACAAAATCCCTCTGGATTTTGTGCTGTGTGTTTCTGACCTATCATATCCTCTGAGTCATCCACACATTCACCTCTGATACTCAAAGGCCACACATACAACCATTTTTCTCTTGTGGGAGGTTTGGCCCTGTCTGCTCTGCTCAGTCCTCTGAGGATTATTTTAATACTCCCTCTTGAGGTGTTGTAAAATAGAACAGAGTGGCCTTTAAGTCTCTGAGGAAAAACATCATTCTCTTTCAGGACTGGTTTGAATGACAATACACTCTCTGGGGTAAAGTTTGTCTTGTAAAAAATAAACATTTTATTGTTAACAGATAGTTCAATCCCACTAATCCTTTTGGTGAACCTTGAGTTATGTTAATTTTATTCATGTATTTGACTGGGAACAGATTATTTTGAAGCAACGCCTTGGGGAAGTAGCAGGGGTTTTGGTGTTACAATAATCACATGTCTGCAAATTGATGTAATTACCTCTATAGAAATTGTGTGCTAAAAGACATCAAGCTGGGTGAAAAAAATTATTCCTCCAAGTTATTTTCACAATGTTGTGTGTAATTTCCACTCGGATCCAAGCCTATTGTTGGCAGTGACTTTTAGAATCTACTCTGTCTATTGACTACATGACTATTGATCGCTATAGTAGTATTACAGCCACACTATCTTTAGAGACAAGTTATGTTTGATTATGATGTTCAGTTCACTGCAGTATTCAATGGACAGTGGCATCATTGTTGGACACTACAGGGCATTATTTGAAACCTGAGATAGTAGCTGGCAGTTATTTCCATAGTGAGAGCCTGAAACTATTTATTGAAACCAGGTATTGGACTGTGAGCATACTGCAGTTCTACCAAACGTGTCTCTGGTAATGAACATTGGACAGACTATGTTCCATTCAGTTAAATTGTTATTAAAAAGTGACCATTCATTCTGTGACTTACAACTGAATGGAAATGGACTCAAATAGTCTGTTGTGTTCAGCACCATTTAATAGTGTGTGTATTTCAGTATTTGTCTGTATACACGTGTGCATATGTGTCTGTTTGCATGTGTGTGTACCATGTGATTATGCAACGCTTGAGTAAGATCTGATCCTAAGCTGGGTGTTGACTGATTTTAGCCATGACAGCTGAAATGAGATTAACATTAGACATCAAAGCCAACCAGCTGATCTCTCCTCACAGTTTGTAGGAGAGATAAAACATCTTTAGAGACAGAAGGAGATCTCACACTGTAAAACCACAGTCACATCTGAACATAATAAAGACATTCACTGGGTTTTAACCTGATGAAAATCCAGGTGGATGGGTGTGAGTTAGTGTATTTTTGTCCATGTTTCTTGTGTATGTTATTTGTGTAGTTTCTCTTGTATCGAAGCATGACTTGTGGCCATTTATCTATGAAGGATGATGTGATTTCATCAGAGGTAGCTTGTTTATTCTGGTGTGTTTCCTCCACCATGGGATTGTTGAAGCAGCTCTCCTGACATTAGTCCAGCTACCTTGGTTGGAGCAGAGCTGTGTTTTATCCTGTGTCTCACCATGCCTGTCTGATCCTATTAGACCACAACATGTCTGCCATGCTGATCAACACTGTAGCACAGCAGATGGTGAGCTGATGACCATTCATAATGGAGAAAATGAACATTAAATCACCTGATAATAGAAATTAGATTGGCTTTTACTTCTATCCAGGGAGCCTACAGACTCTGTGCTGTGTGTGTTCACATTGTGGGCTGTGAGGTTTGGACTTACATGGTTTCCCCTGAATATAGCAGATCAGTTCTCTTCAAAGTGCAGTATTATGTAGGCCAGTACCCTCCGGTCCACAGTTTAAATGAAGGACACATCCACTGGTCTGCTCACATGATGTGAACTTTCTGACACTATCTAGTCTTTCTTCTCTTGGTCAGCCAGAGGGATGATGCCTGTCCCCTCAGTGTCCAGTCCTTGGTCCTTTCCTCCCATATCTTTCCATGTTCTCCTATAGCTGATCCAAAACTGGAGGGCTAGAGCTGTTCTCTTGTGTCTAGTCAGTGGTTGATATGTACTCCACGTTTTGGACCTGATATTTAGTTAATGTTTCCAGATGTGAAAAATTGTATTGTGAAAGATTATTTGTCCTCATCATAATCATGCCTCATTCATGCATTTTTCTGAAAAATGTACACAGATGGGGTATTATGATTAGGCTATTTCTTTAATCAGTTTCTGTTTTAGTGGTGATGATTATCTTTGTCAATGGCAGGCATCTATTTATGTAACAGATACAGTAGTCATTCATCTTGATCTCACCTTCCTCCTCCTTTTCCTCTTCCTTCTCTTCTTCTATCATCTGATCCTTTGTTTCTTGCTCTTCTCTCATTGAATGGTGATAGACATTATATTGTCTATATTGTACAAGTCTTAACAACATCCTTTTGGTTTTGCATGGAATAATGTAGTAATGAGTAAGTAAAGCTGATTATGTAGCTGGTGGATGCATAGTTCAGGTAGCCCAAAGATCAGGCTAGCAGGTTTATGACCAGAAGGTTGCTGGTTTTAATCCCTTTACCAGATGAGATTATTAGGATGGGGAAGTACAACCAGACACAAGTTCTGCACAAACTGAATTATCATTGATGTTTACCAGTCTCTACTGGTACAACTGTTTGAGAAAAATCTCCATTCTGCCTCACACAAACCCAGTGTGTTTCAATGCCGTCTGTTTCCCTTCTCCAGAATGGATCCCATAGCAGGTCTGAGATTGGTTCATCACAGTAGAATGGAGACTCATCATTGGTAAATCACTGGTGGTGAAAACCACACATTGTCCTCTATGTCTCTCTTTTGACGCTACAATTACATATCGAGACTTAACTAGTTCCTCCAGCTATCAACCACTCAGTCCATTGATTACAGAGGACAAAGAGGGAAAAGAGAGGGGAGGAGAGGAGTAGAGGCTCTGTCAGTCAGGGTTTTGTCTACTATTGACTGTGTGAATTGGATTCAGCCCAAACTTGTTGAAGTAAATCAACCAGAGTGAGTCAACCACAGCATTTGAACAAGGATGTATATGATGTGTATATATATAAACCTTTATTTAACAAGGAAAGACTTATTGAAATTAAAAATCTCTTTTGCGAGAGTGACCTGGCCAAGATAGGCAGCATTGCAAGTCAATACATAAAAGTTTTTGACAGACAACATAAAACAATTTACAAGTCATCAAATAAAATCATGATCATAATTATACAAAAACAGGAATTAGGCTAATCAAATGTAATATATGACATATATGCCCCTATATCAGCGAGCGATATTGCCATATATGTTACATATAAGGCGATATATTATTACCACATACATACATCCTCTGGATGTATGACGATATAGGTTTTTAACATATATGAAATATCCATAGTAAAATTTGTATATCTACATATATTAAAAATTTGTATTGTATGAATTTGTATATGGTATTATATGTTGCAACCATACATGATAACAATATATGTTTAATTTATATATTTAAATATGTTTATTAAAACAACATATATACAACATATATAACATAAACATATGCCTCTCCTCGTTAGTACGGAGACCGGGGTTCAATTCCCCGACGGGGAGGACTCTCTACTTATATGGGGCGGTTGTGGCTCAGGAGGTAGAGCGGGTCGGCCTCCAATCAGAAAATCCTAAAGACCACGTGATTGCACGCGGAAGCAGGAAGCCTGAGACAGAAGAGTAGCAGAGAGAATCCAAGTAATATCATTTAATTTTGTATATACAAGAACTTTTTGGTTTAGTTTAGTTGGTTAAGTGTCCGAGAGAGAGCCAGAGGTGCGTGGGTAGATTCCCCCGGCAGCAGCAGGCTGTCAGGGGGGCCTCACCTCCTCTGTGTGTGCGGTGGCAAGGGTGTGTAACATGGAGGTGAACGGGCGCAGTGAGGAAGAGGAGAGGAGCAAGGAGAAGGACGGGAAAGTGGCGATCGAGGTGGGGAGGAAAGCGGAGGCGGCGGGCGGACAGACGCCACACGGCAGCGGAGTGACAGCGGAGCAGAGCGCCAACAGGGAGAAGGAGAGATACGGGAAAGAGCTGACTGTGGAGGTGGAAGTGGAGGAGAAGGAAGGAGTAACAATGATGGACGTATTAAAGGAGGTGAAGAAAGTGTGTGGAGAGGTGGTGGGATGCCGAGTGAAGGGGGAAAGAAAGTTTGAAATCACGATGAAGGACGGAGAGGGGAAGGACAAGCTTATGGACGGAGTGAGAGTGAAAGGAGTGATGGTGCACGCTAGAGACATTGTGAACAATGAGATGGTGGTGTCATTCATAAACCTGCCGGTGTACATAAGGGATGCCGAAATAATAGCGAAGCTCGAGGGCTGGAGTGTAAGGGCGGTGTCGGCCATAAAGAGGCGCATGTGGCCGGGGACGGAGATTGCGGATGGGACACGGTTTTTAAAAGTACGTTTTAATGATCAGGTCAGGTCCCTGCCGTACTCGACTAAGTTTGAGACTCTGGGAGGGCTGGAGTACGTCAGGGTCATCCACGACAGGCAGGTGAGGGTCTGTAGACACTGCATAAAGCCCGGGCATCTCTTCCGGGAGTGCCCGGAGTTCAAGTGCTACAGGTGCCACCAAGCTGGACACTACGCCAGAGAGTGTGAGGAGCGGAGGGAGCCGGAGAGAGAGGAAGAGGAGAGCGGACGAGAGGATAGGGGCGGGAGCGAGGATGGGGAACGGATGGAGGAGGAGCAGGACGAAGACGGTGAGGACGGTGTGGAGGAGGAAGAGGAGGACGGGCCCTGAGGAAGCGCACGGAACCGAGGAGGAGGAGGGAGAGGACAGTGGCTAGGACACGGTTGGAATGGAAGAGGAAGTGGTGGTGTTAGACAAGGAGTCGAGGTCAGCCATACCAGAGCTGTCGGGGAAAAGAGGAGATGGTGGAGCCAGGAAGAACAGATGGAGGAGCAGAGAGGAAAGGAGGAAGGAGGAGAATGAGGGACTAGGAACTGCAACAAGGCTGAGTGCAAAGAAGAAGGCGGAGAGAGACAAAGCGAGGGAGGCAAGGGTTAAAGGGCCGCGGGCTGGTACGTGACTGTTTGTCTAAATGTATGGTTTTATTTTTTGTTCTCTTTGGTTTGCTCTCATGACCACTGTTACCTCTATAAATATAAACGGGCTAAGAGATAGGAGGAGGATGAAGGAATTATTATATACATATAGGAGTGATGTGATTTGTATACAAGAAACTAACTGGGATGAGGAGAAGGTGAGGGAGATGAAAGAGATGTGGGCGGGGGATGTATACTATAATAATGGGACTAGTAATGCAAGGGGGGTAGCAATAATGATAAAAAAAGGATAGGGTGGAGGATATCAAGGTGGTATATAAGGATAGAACAGGGAGGATACTGGTGATAGAGTTTAGATATGAAAAGGTAGAATTTAGACTAATTAATATATATGTGCCAAATGCAGAAATAGAGAAGAGGGGTATTATAGAGGAGTTAAAAGGGCTAGTAGAGGGGAGGTGCATTATAGTAGGGGACTTCAATATTAAATGTAGTAGGTTAGATATAGGCATGGGGTTGGTAGTCAAGTGGAAGAGGTCGAGGAAGATGTTGATGGACCTGATGAGGGAGAGGGGACTGATAGATGTGTGGAGGTATGAGAATCCGGAAAAGAGAGAGTATACAAGAAGGCAGGTGAGGGATGGGGTGCTAAAACAGAGTAGAATAGATCTAGTGTTAGTACAGGGGGAAACTATCAAGTATATAGAGAGGATAAGACACCAGGTAAATAGTTTGAGCGATCATGATGGGGTGTGATTTAGAATAAAGGGAGGGAGGGGGGGGATGTGGATAATGAATGCAGGATACATAGAGGAGGAAGAGTATGAGGAAAAGATGGAGGACTTATTGGAAAGCGAGAATGAGAGAATAAGGGAGAGTAGGGGTAACAATAGTATAGACGATAGCATAGGGGAGAGATGGGAGGTGATGAAAAATAAAATAAGAACAATTAGCATTAGGTATAGTAAGAAAAGGAAGGCAAATATGATGAAGGAAGAGAAGCGGGCGAGGGAAAGATTGAGGGTGGAGATGAGCAGGGCGGACGATGAAGAGGGATATAGAATTGAGAATTATATAGAGGCAAAGATGGAGCTGGAAAGATATGAGAAGGAGAAGTGTAGAGGGGCGATGCTGAGGAGCAAAGCTAGGTATGTGTTGGAGGGTGAGAGGTGCACCGGGTTCTTTTTGGGGCTGGAAAAGGAGAGGCAGAGTAGGACATATATAAATAAAATAAATAAGAAGGTGGGGGGAGTAACAGAAGACTATGTAGAAATACTGGAGAGGGTGCAAGAGTTCTATGGAGAGTTGTATAAAGGAGGGGGGTGTGGATGAGGGGAGTATGGATGAAGTGTTGGAGAGTGTGGAGAGGGAGCTGAGTGAGGAAGACAGGAGGATGTGTGATGGGGAAATAACCAAGGAGGAGGTTAGAAAAGCGATAGAGGGACTGAACGGGGGGAAGAGTCCGGGAGTGATGGGATAGTGATAGAGTGGTCTCGTGGACTCCGGGAGCGCGAGGAACGGGCAGGTGGGGGCGGCGTCCTCCGATCACGCAGCCTTCAACTGGGGCAAACACTCAATGTAAAATAAAAAAGGCCCCAGTAATAGTCTGGCTCAGTGGACGGATAGAAAAAGAGACGAACATTTTGGATATTAGCACCGATACATACACGCAAAGAGATGGGAGAGTGGCGAAGACTCTTCCCCCCCAATGAGAGGAGGAAAAGGGAAAGGTGGGAACGGCTTGAGATGGTGGGGAGGTGAGTGAGGTGGTGAGGAAGAGCCATTGCATAGTCTGTAGAAGGAGGTTGCAGAGGAGGCGTGGCGAGTGGCAGTCATTGGGGTGGACAATGGCAGGGGTGCAGATAAAGGGTCTGAATAGACAGAGCAAGAGGTGGAAAGTATGGGCAAGGGCGTTAATGGTCCGATGCTAGAATCCCAAGCCAGGTATTGACTGGAGGGTGGGGTCCCCCCGCGGGCCTTTTGGGGTGGGATAAAAGATATAAAGAGGAGGTAGCACCGATTTTAGTGGCGGTATTCAGGGGCATGGAGAGGACAGGGGTAGTGCAGGATAGAATGGTAGAGGGGGTGATAACTTTAGTGTAGAAGAAGAAAGGGAACAAGATAGATCTAGAGAATTACAGGCCAATTAGTTTAATGAATGTGGATTCAAGATTCAAGAACTTTATTTGTCACATACACACACGGGGTGTGTAGTGAAATGAAAAGTGGCAATGCTCACGGGAATGTGCAAAAGGGCAACAGTACACAGTATTTACAGTAAAAAAACAACACAATATTTACAGTATTACAGTAATTACAGTAAGAGCTCTTATATAAAAAAAACAACACAATATATACAGTAAGAGCACTTTTGGAAATGAAAATATAGTAGGAAGGGAAATCGTATGAATGTAATATACTATAAATTATGTGTAGTCATTACCTATTATACCGATTATAAAATACTGACTAAACTGTTAGCAAATAGGATGAAGAGCGTGATAGGGGAGATAGTACAGCCAACACAGAGCTACAGCATACCAGGTAGGGATATAGCAGACACGATAGGGACGGTTAGGGATGTGATAGAGCATATGAAGCAAGACGGCATAGGGGGAATAGTAGTGGGGATAGATTGGAATAAGGCGTTCGATAGGGTAGAGCATGAGTTTCTGTACAGTGTATTAGAGAGGTTTGGGTTTGGAGAGAGGATGTTGGGATGGGTGAGGAGACTGTATGGGAGTGCAAAGAGTTGTGTGAAGGTGAATGGGGTGTTGACGGATAGGTTTGTGGTGGGGAGATCAGTGAGGCAGGGGTGTCCTTTATCAGCGTTGTTGTACGCAATTGCAGTAGAGCCCCTGGCCACATTAATCAAGAGAGATAAAGGGGTAGTGGGGATGAGTTTGCCGTTCGGTGGGACATGTGTCATTAACCACTATGCAGACGACACAACAATCACGGTGAGGGACAGTGGAAGTGTGAAAAGGGTATTGGAGTTGGTGGAGAAGTACGGGAGGGCGTCAGGGGCAAAAATAAACAAAGAAAAATCAGAGATAATGTATATAGGAGAGGTGGAGAGAGTAGAAGTAGGACTTAGGGAGGAGAAGAGGTATATCAGGGTGTTGGGAGTGCATTTGGGGGTGGAGAGTGAGCAGGCGAGGGATGTGACGTGGACAGGGGTGATCAACAAGATAAGGGGAGTATGTGCAAAGTGGAAAGCGAGGAGGTTGAGGTTGAAGGGAAAAGCAGTGGTGGTGAATAGTTTGTTGTTGTCAGTGTGTGTGTATGTGATGACTGTGCTTGAAATGCCGGACTGGGTGATGAATGAGCTAAATGGGATTGTGCGTGAATTATATGGGAAGGGAAGGGGGTGAAAATAGCACAGAAAACGTTGGTGGCAAAGTGGTGGGAGGGGGGACTAAACATAATGGATTTAGAAACAAAAAGGACAGCAATTAGAATAAAAACGGTGCGAAAGTATATGGTGGGAAGGTGGAATTATGGGTGGAAGGAGTTTCTGAAAAAGTATATTGAGGTGGTGGGAGGAATAGGAGAGAGTGGGTGGTACATGGCGTTTAAGAGGTCAATGACGGTAGGAATACCAGAGATATACAGGGAGGTGTTGGAGGCGTGGGCGAAGTTTCTACCTAAGGTAGACTATAAGTGTGGAGGAATACGATCGTTCGTAAACCTCCCGCTGTTTTTAAATAAGGAATTCAAACATATGAACAAAACACTGTATGAGCCAAGGTTCATGCAAGCGGGAATAAAACAAGTAAAGGACATAATGTACGAGGTGATCCCAGGGTTCCTCAGGGGGGGCTGTATTTTTGATTCGTTGAGAGAGATAGAAGGAATGGAAAATAGAGAGAAGGTAAACAAAATATACGAGAAAATCAAATCCAGTATACCTATAGAATGGGTCAATAGAATAGAAAGAGAATGTGTGGAAAGGGGAGTAGAAAGTATGCCTGAGATGTATGTGATGGAGAATGAGGAGAAGTGTAGAATGGAGAGCATGAGTGTAAAGAAAGTGTATGGGTGGCTGATAAGAGATGTGATAAAAGAACCAGCAGCAGAGAAAGTATGGAGCAGAGTGTTTGAAGGCATGGATGTAAAGAATGGACGAATGGGCATATAAAATATAATAGTATGGAGTGTGAGAATAATGATTTCCTGATTAAGCACAACAGAATATATACTAATGTGGTATTCAGTAAAATAGATAGTAATGTAAGTCCTATGTGTGAAGTCTGCAGCAGTGGTCATGAGAGCTTTTTGCATTATTTTTTGGAGTGTGTTGATTTGGTTGATTTCTTTGAGTTTTTAAAGAAACTGTTGAGAGACAATTGGGAGTGTGGAGTTGGATATGGAAGGAGGGTGGAGGGAGTTATTTTTGTTTGGTGTGTTCAAAAGAAGCAAAACGGTGAATTTCGGCTTGATGAATTATGTTTTAAGTCACGCCAGACTCGCGGTCGTCATGAGACGAAACTTTGCACATTTCGAGGGGCGGAAAGTGAAAATAAAAGCCCTATTCAAAGCAATGATGAAGCGGGATGTGGAGTTGATATGTAGGTATGGAGGGAAGGATGTAAAGGAGTGCTTTGTGAGGGGGTATACATTTGTTTATGGAGGGGAGGGAGGAGGGATACTGTTTAACTGGTAGTAGGCCGGGAGGAATGGGTTAATTTGGCATGGGCTAGGGCGGATGGGAATGGAAGGTGTTCATTTGTATGTTAATGTATGTTGTATGTTAAAATGTCAATCTTAAAAAGGTCAATCTGTGTTGGTGGGGAGGAAGGGGAATGGGATTAAGTTATGGTTGTGAAAATGAACTGAAATGATGTATAATGATATGTAATGCTATGAATTGAAAGGAAAATAAAAAATATAAAAAAAAAAATAAAAAAAAGAGCGGGTCGGCCTCCAATCAGAAGATCGTAGGTTCGATCCCCGGCTCCTCCAGTCCACATGTCCCGATGGTCAGGCCAGCACCTTGCATGGTAGCTCACTGCCGTGAGTGTGAATGGGTGAATGAGAGGCATATACTGTAAAGCGCTTTGGATAAAAGCGCTATATAAATGCAGTCCTTTTACCATATGGGCTAGACATATATGTACATAATATGCTATGCATATATGTGTAATTTGTATATTATACATTTATACAAATACATATATGTTATATGTATAAATAATTATATACGTGACATATATGTCACAAAATGCATTATACATACATAAACATATATATTTGTATGGGCTAGACATATATGTCATATATGAAATTGTTCCAATTTCTAATAGGTTTCAAATATAGTTTGTACATGTACATATATGTTTTTCCTTCATATGTACATATATTTCATATATGGAAATTTACTATATGTACATATATTACATTTCCGTATGGGTGAGTTTGCTTCTAAATCCTCAATCAAAGATTTAAAAACAGGAAGTGAGACAAGTTCTTCAAGTTTAAGATCACTTTGTAAGGAATTCCATGTTGTGGGAGCAGAGTGCATAAACGCCCTTTTACCCATCTCAGTACGAGCATTGGGGACAGTCAGCAGCAATGAGTCCAGAGAGTGTAGACTGTAACCGGTAGTTTTCTGCACGATATAAACAGAGATTAGTAGGGAGTAGACCCAGTATAGCCTTATAAATAAAGACATACCAGTAAGTAAGTCTACGGATGTTCAGAGCAGGCCAGCCAACCCCGAGCGTACAGGGTCAGAATCAGATCAGAATCAGAATCAGTTTATTGCCATGTTTTCACATTTCACATAAGGAATTTGTCTTGGTGATTGGTGCATAACAATAAACAATAAACATAGAAGAATTAGAACAAAACAAGAAAAAAAAAAAAGCAAGTAATGTAGAGGCAAAGGTCAGGACTACAATATAAAATAGAGAAGTTCACGCTAGAAAATATGAAAAAATATAAAAAATAATAATAACAATAGAATAATAACTGGTGCAATGGTGGTGTCAATCTCAATTTGCTATGAATCTCAAGGCTCCATGGTAAAGAGTCTCAATTGTACGAAGACACTGGGAGGATGCATGTAAACATAGAACATCACATGGAAGATGTGTGGAGTACAATGGTACTGTAGGGTAGTAAAGTGATTTGTAGTGTACTATGTGCAATGTGGGGAAGCATGGGAGATGTATGATGTTCATAGGAATAGGAAGAACAGGGAACAAACAACAGTGAGTAAAGCAGTGGTAGACAGAGAGATAAAAGCAGCAATGGTTAGGCCAGCGATAAATTGTAGAGTCTGATGGCGGTGGGCAAGAAGGACCTCCAATGCCACTCTGTGGTACACCGAGGCAGGATGAGTCTTCAAGAAGTAAACAGCAGGAGAGATGCCATGCTGTTCTGTCCCACCAGACAGATGACCACTTATTATACTACTTCAGTGTGAGGGTGTATATGCAGGTTTATGTGTATGTGCTGTGTGTCACAGTGTGTGCATTTTGGCGATGTGTGAGCACACATGGGCACTTTTGCTTTTTGGGCACTTTGCTACCTCTGTTTGTGGGTAAGGCATGGGTTAACAGGCCATTATATTCTTCAATCCACTTCCATCATCAAATTCAACCTCTTCTCACATCAAAAGCAACTCTAAAATGTCACCATCCTTGTTGAGGATTATGTTATCACACAGGCTGTGGGTTCAGTCCTGGTAAAAACTGATTTTACTGTGACTGTGGTGGTACAGCATTTTTTGACACCAGTAGTAGCATAGCCCGGCCCGGACAGCTCAGTCGGTAGAGCATGAGGCTAAATGACTGTAATGTAATAGTAAACTACCTGACTAGCTCTTATCCGGATGCTCATCAGAAAGAGGAGGATCATCGTTTAACATGGTAGAATTGTCATTAAACAGATGTTTAACAGGTGGATAGTGATTTCTTCAGCCATCAGACAGTTTGATCACAAACATCCCTCCACCACTCCCCCAACCTGTCATCATCTCAGCCAGTCATCCTCTGTGGCCTACATGGATGCAACATATTCCCCCATACACTTCTATTGCTCTGACACAGTTGTGACACATTATTACTATATGAGACTCTTGAATATGCAGTGTGATACATTTTCTAATATGCTCCATTACCATATTTTCCTCTTCCAGTGGATTGTGTTGAGTTTGACCAGTTGGAGCTTGTTTGTGTGATTCCAGCTCATGCAGTGATGACCATATGGTTAGTGTGTGTTTGTGTGATGAATAGTGTTTGTCAGGTTCAGCTGCCTCAGTGGCAGAACTGCACAGGGCATAAAACCAAGGATCATAACTTCAGAATACTGAAGAATACTGCTCTAAAGCAGTGGTTCCCAACCTGGGGTGCGCGCCCCCCACTGGGGGGCACCAAAGATCGCAGGGGGGTCGCGAGGCCTTGGACGATTTGAGGCATATGTTTAGTAATAGTCAAATATTGGTTCAAAAATTCACGAGTTAATGCAAATACAAACTAACAAAATCCATCACTATATATTATTATGTATTGTATACCCTAAAAACATTGCTCTCTCTACCATGAAAATAGAACTAATTCAGACAAAAAAACGACCGCTGTTGTATAACTGTCTCGGCCCCAGAATGCGCAATCTTTCACTGCATGATGCATCTCCAAGCCCTGGCCAGTAAAAAACTGTCCGATGACCTCAGTGAAACACTAGCAACTGTAGTTAAAGTAGTGAATTACATAAAAAGTCGCCCCACCAACAAGCGTCTATTTGCAGAACTATGTGAAGATGAAGCGCACCAAACTCTCCTTCTGCACATAGAGGTGCGCTGGTTATCGCGCGGCTGCGTGCTTGTGCGCTTTATGGAACTGCAACAACAAATTGAAGAGTTCCTGCAAACTCGTAACCCCACACTGGCAGAACAAATGACCGAGTCATTTTGGATTAAAACAGCATACCTGGCCGACATATTCAGTCTGTATAATGAGACGAACAAGCGTTTGCAGGGCGCGGAGTCCAACATAATGTAATGCAAAGAGGCGCTGGATGCTTTTGCGCGCAAGCTGGAGTACAGGGTCGGAAAAATGGAAAGAGGGGAGCTGCAACAGTTTCCACTACTGATGAAGCAGTCCGGGGGCACTGTACCTATGCCTTTACGTCGCGAGTTCACCAGCCACATGAACTTGCTGCGAGAGGAGTTAAAATCGCGATTTGCTGACACAGATCAGTATGTCTCCAAGGAGTCGTGGGTTTTGGATCCATTCATGGCCAAAGTCGAGGATGTGGAATACCTGAACTGCGAGTTATGCTCTTATGAAAAGGGTTTTTGAATGCACTAAAAAGAATAAAATTAAGAGCAATTAAATGTGGAAAACAGGAATACATTTATAAATGTGAAACAAACAAATAGATGCTGTAAATGCAATGATGAATAATGAAATTGAATTGAAATTGAATGCACTTGTTATTGTTATGGTTATAAAATGCTGGTTATGCTGTAGTTGTGCAAAAAAAAATGTAAGAACTATCTATCCCCTCTAAAAAAGAATAAAATAAAGAGCAATGAAATGTGGTAGGCCTTTGCCATGAGCAGGAATACTTATAGGCCTAAATGTGAAACAATTAGATTTAATGTGAAACACTGTAAATGCAATGATGATATGATATGATATGGGGGGATTGTAAAGTTCTACCAGCTAATAAATACATGAAAAAAAATGCTTCTTCTAAGTAGGGGGGGGGGGCTCAGATTGAATCAGGTTTGAGTCAGGGGGGCTCTGAGAAAAAAGGTTGGGAACCCCTGCTCCAAAGGGATTCTTGCCTAGTGAGGTGGTTATCAGTATTTTTGTTGTTGTATGAGTTCAAGCTGTGGTCAGCCATGACAGATACACTATATGGCCAAAAGTCAGTGGACACCTGACCATCACACCTATATGAGCTTGCTGGGCATCCCATTCTAAAAACATCGACATTAATATGGAGTTGGACCCCCGTTTGCAGCTATAACAGCCAAAAGAGCATTTGTGAGGTCAGGTAGTGATGTTGGACGAGAAGGCCTGGCTCGCAATCGGCGTTCTTCCAAAGGTGTTCAATGGGGTTGAGGTCAGGGCTCTGTGCAGGTCAATCGAGTTCCTCCACACCAAACTCGTCTAACCATGTCTTTATGGACCTCGCTTTGTGCACAGGGGCACAGTCATGCTGGAACAGTAGCATTAAGATTACCCTTCACTGGAACTAAGGGGCCAAGCCCAGACCCTGAAAAATAGCTCCAGACCATTAGCCCTCCTCCACCTATTAGTAGGGGTGACCACTGTCTTTTGGCCATATAGTGTAACACAGTCACATTTCCCTGCATGTCAGTGAGGTTCTGGTGTAGACATGTGGACACAGTGGAGCCAGTCAATTCAGTCCCACACTTTAACACAGAGGTTCAATATGTCACCAGCAGTGTGGTTTCTCCAGGCTGACAGGCTGTGTCATTTTCTTTATCTTGTTTTCTGTTGACAAATGGATTTTGTGTCTTCTTCAAGTTCAGACCAGAGGAGGCTGGTCCATAGAGGCAGAGGAGGTTGCTCCTCCTCTATTTTTGAGAGGCAAGAGGGAGATCAAAATATAAAAAAGAGTAATTGGTTGAAATAAACCATTACCAAATTTCAGTATCATTTATAAAATATTTCTTATCTCTTCTTTGGAAAAAATCCATTATTGAAATTCTGATTAAAATGCTTCAACAGCGACACCTGCAGGGCAGGCAAGAGGGGAAAGGGCAGTCTGTGTGAAGTGGTGGTGGGTGTGGGGGGCAGAGGAGGACGGGATCTCTTACATCAATTTAATGTACTTCATTTTTTTTCATGCTAATCTGTCATTGGCCAAGACACGTAAAATGATGCTCCAAGGGAGGACGTCCTCCCTAACCAATCAACAACCAGAATACAATATTGACATCACGTTGGTCCAATGATAATTTCCAAATTTCATCTTCAATTCTCTACCACTGTAGTGTACGTGAGTGTGACGAACTGGCGGTAAAGCGATAGATAGATTATACAGTAGCATATTAGAAAATAAATTATAACGAACTACTTTTAAACACAAAACTAAAAAATTGCATTTCATTTAGGCCTTTTCAACCAGAGGAGGCTGGTCCAAATTTCCTTTTTTCAGATTTACGTTTCCCTTTCTTTCTTTTTTTTCGCGTAGTAGCTAACTACTTGCGTTAGCCAACGCAACAGTTAGCTTGTTGCAGCAGCCCTGAAGGACTGTTAAGCTAACGGCGAGAATGGATTTGGAGGAGAGTGGTGCTGTGGCAATTAACGTCAGCGTGAGTGAGGGGGTGACAGAGAGGCATGGACGCAGACACAGAGAGTGGGATGGGGAAGAACATCTTGTGGATTATTTGTTGTCACAGCCATTCCACAGTTTGGATTACGCAGCAAAGGTGAGGATCAAGACTGCTGGACGACCAACTCCACATATAACCATGATCAAAAATCACCAGAAAGATTCAAAGCTGAATAAGGTAATAAGATAATATGATATTTGTTAGGTTATTATTATTAGCAGGGGTTAAAGTGGGCCGGAACGATCCGGCACCTTTGATTAATAAGTAAATAAATCTGATCTGGTCAGTTTCATACATAATAATGTCAAGCGAGTTCATTTTCGTGTGCTGCAGCCTGGCGTTCCTTCCAGCTGATGCAATCGAGA
This sequence comes from Hoplostethus atlanticus, assembly GCA_034670405.1. Lineage (NCBI taxonomy): Eukaryota > Metazoa > Chordata > Actinopteri > Trachichthyiformes > Trachichthyidae > Hoplostethus > Hoplostethus atlanticus. Next base: position 778,285 of record JAXDDX010000025.1, read on the forward strand.
TACTCACTCAACAAATCAGAAAGTGTAGCCTCCGTGTAGCCTCCTCTCTGAGGCTACATCCGATTCCACACTAATACGTTTTCGGTCCACATAAGCGTTATAGCACCGTTTCAGAAATTATCTCCGTCCAAAAAACGCATATCACGTTACCATTCACCTACGGGCATGCACGTGCCGGCGTAAACAGGAAGCAGATTAGCTCTGCTTAGTTGCAGAAAATGCCGTTATGAAGAACAGCAATGGCGAAAAGAGCAGAGATGTCTTTGTTTGGACGACGAGGTGGAACTGTTACTGAAAGTAACAAACGAGTATAAGGCGGTAAACGCGGCGGAGAGTATAGATTGGGAGTCGTCGCAAAGCAAATACAGCGACATATTACAGCGGTACCAGGAGCACTATCCATCGCCAGGGAAGGATACGTCTGACTGATAAGACCCAATCAGAAAGCGGACGTGGCTCTCCCACAGCAGCCAGCTAGGGCAGAAGCAACAGGTGAGATTGACAGCAAACACAGAGAGATGTAGAAGCAGGGCAGAAAAGCCTCATTTCTATTCTTCTGTGCCTGTATATATTGTGTTATGTGTTTGACACAACGTGAAGCAATTGAGCTGTATATATTGTTATTTGTCACAAAGTACTTGGCAATTAAATATTTACAGTGGAGCACCTTATATATAGTATTATTTAATAATTAATTTAAGAAAGTGTGTGGGTGCCCCCCCAACCGGTCAGCTACCACCACAAATATAATCTAATACTGTGGGTAACACTGTGTACACTATGTGTTGTTGAAGTTATCTAGTTTATTGTGAAATGTCTTAAATAAATAATAAATAAACAATAATTATTATGAGGTGAGTCATTTTTCCCCACTGCACCGCTACACCGGATCTTAGGGTTCCCCCACCTGCCAAATCCCACTTTAACCCCTGATTATTAGGTTATTATTAGGTTGCTAGTTGGATTATTTCTACATTTGAACATAAGAACATAATATAACTTGAACATAAGAAAGTAGAGATAAGTAGCCAACTAGTGTAAAATAACGACGCCGTGGGTTGGTTTTCCTCCTGTCCTCCCCAATTTTTTGAGTCACCAGCCGCCACTGGTTCAGACGATAGATTTAGATTACATTACGATGCATCTTTGTTAGCATATTGTAACATTACGTCACATTAATCCACATGGTGTTGTTTCTCATCACTATTTCCATCAGTGTTTTCCCTTTTCTTTTTTTGTAACACTTTCATCCTTGGAAAAGCAGCAGGAGTGATTTTTAGATTGGAAGTCCATGTTTAGAAGAGGAATGGAGTCTGGTGCTCCTAGATAGTGCTCATTGGGGGAATTGTACTTGAGACAAGCAGTTTGGTATGTGGGTGTGTGGGTGGGTGTGTGTGTGTGTGTGTGTAAGTGATAAGGAGTTGGGACAAATTGGGGTTACCAACCTTTTCTGTAAGAGCTGGATTGCCTGAATCATAGCAGTATTTCTACATCACATTAGTAGAGACCCGACACACTGATTGTGTTTAGAGACCAGATATTTTATTCCTCTCTTTGAGTCTCTCTAATACCCTTCTCTTCCTCCTCCCTCCTTCTGTCTTGTATAGCTCTGATGGATGTCTTTACAGGTGACCATGGCAGTCTACAGTATATATTTTAACCAGTGCTGATCACAGCAGAAACCTTTTAACTTTATTAAACTGTCAAAACGTCACCATGCTTTATGCTGGTCACACACATCCAGGGTTTTAACATGGAGGCTTGCAATGAGGCTTGCATATTTAAGTTTTTTCTGGACTGGGTGACATAAATACTTATCTTTGTATCTTCCCCTTTCTCTCTTTTTCATTCACTCTCATGCTGCCCTTGTCTGACTTTCTTTTTTTTCTCTCTCCCTCATGTGGCCTTTTAAAAGTAATTGATGATATTAAATACCATTTTAAAAATAATTGGTGATATCAAATCCCATTTTGGGACACATGCAGCAATCTCAATCATCTCTCGTGAGCTGTACTGGATGATAATTCAGGCGGCCTTAATGTCTTGACAGCCAAGTGTCTTGCTTCATTCTTAACTAGTAAGAGATGAATTATTGTGACATGGTGGCACCAATTTCAATGTGGAGTGTGTATGGAAAGTGAGATGAATTCTTCAGAACAGTAATGAGTAAAGATAGTGATATGTACTAATCCTTCAAAGATTTTCATTTCATTGTCTGTGTGTGCACTGATTTCTATGCTCCTCACTCCTCTCAGCCAGCCGAAAGGTTAAGAGTTGACCTTTGATTTGAGTTCAAGCCAAATGCCTTTAATGTTGATAGAACAACACGGAGCACAGACTGGCCTCTGGGAGCTGACATGAACTGAAACCTAATGACATTTCCTCTTTGATCTGAGACACAAAACTCCACTATTACAATTCATCAGCTGGAGAATGAAGTTCAGAATGCATTAATACTGACTACGACAGGGTGGGTTTACTATATGGTAGTGAATTATAAAGAGTCTAGATAGTGTTGACATTATTTTATCTATGGGCCATTTCCCATAGCTTTGTTGGTGGGATTTGGGGCAGGGTCTCTTTAAATAATATTATTATCAACTACTAAACAAGAAGTATTTTACACCAATCTCAGCAATGTTGCTCATGTAAACGTGGAATAAAAGTTTACAGGGTGGGTTTACTATATGGTAGTGAATTATAAAGAGTCTAGATAGTGTTGACATTATTTTATCTATGGGCCATTTCCCATAGCTTTGTTGGTGGGATTTGGGGCAGGGTCTCTTTAAATAATATTATTATCAACTACTAAACAAGAAGTATTTTACACCAATCTCAGCAATGTTGCTCATGTAAACGTGGAATAAAAGTTTACAGCTTTCAGTTCATATTCATTTCCGACTCTGAATATCACATAATAGTTTTCAATCCTGGTCCTCTTGACCCAGAGTGCTGCAGGTTTTCTATTCTACCGGGTAGCTAATGGCAGCTTGTTACATTCAGCTTGCATCCTGGGTGTAAAATAGTCCCTGATAGACAGCTAGAATAAAAACCAGCAGGGCTCTGGGTCCCGAGGACTGGGATTGAAAACCACTGGTCTAGAATGATCTCAAGTAGCAGTGACATCAATAGTAACATGTTAATTTGTGTGTGTGTGTAGGGGGGACCTCCTTAAACCTTCTTTGCTTCACTAATTGAAGCTAACACCAGGGCTCAACAATGAGGATTTTTCCATTGGTCCAGATTTTCACTTGCTCCAGCAACATTTTCACTGGCCCTGCTGCAAAAATGAAAGACAGCTACTGTATTTTTGAGCTATTTATTTGCATTATTTAATCATTTTTATGCCCTCCTAGAATCAAATTCCTACACTGCCTTCAAACATTCTGTCTGCTACAGACTCGCTACCCTTGGGGCCGTGACAGACCGAGACACAGGCAGGAGGAGGAGAGCTCATGGGTCGGCAGGCTGCTTTATTTTTATCACAACAACATAAGAGGACCCAATCTTGACTGCCGCTTTCCAGCTCTTCTCTCTCGGCCGGCGCACCTTCCGTCCGTCCCCCCAGCCCTACTTTTTTTTTTCTAGCTTGCTCGCTTGCCTCATTTATTTCCTGCCTTGCCTGCACTTTGTACTGCCTATAAACCTTTGCAGTGTATAAAATCCCTGGAAATCCAGTGACAAGCGTCAAAAATGTTCGAAGACGTATCGACGTGTAACCTATGACGAAACAGCACTGGCCCGATAGGTCAAGTGACAGATCAATCAACTGTCCCGAACCTCTCTCATACTGGCCCTGGGCCATCGGGCCATCCTTATTGTCAAGCCCTGTAACACACTAACCTATATGGAGGAAAAACTCAACAACATTTAAAAAGCCTGGGAAAGAGAAGAACTCCATTTCCCAGCATGCTATAGTCCACCTCTTCATCCATCACAACAGTTGAGACAATTTGCCGACCAGGGACCTGAATCCAGCCAATCAGGGCTCTGGGTTTATATCCTGAATGCACAATGTTGTTTCATAAAAAGCACTTTGGACCAATTCAAACTGATTTCTGATTTCTCTAGTGTTGTCTATAGAGCAGCCATCCCATAATAGTCCTGAGCTGTAGGACTGGCTGCTCTCTCTCTCTCTCTCTCTCTCTCTTGCTCTTGTTTTTCAGTACTGTCTGTGAAAAGGGGAAGCCAGACTGGCAACAAAATAATTGGCCTCTAAATTAGACTGTTGTACAAGCATGCATTCAGTCTTCCCCATTTGTTGCCTTTCTTTCTTTCTTTTTTCTTTCTTTCTTTGGTAAAGTCTTCCTTATGTTCTGTACATGTTATGTGTCATGTAAGCCCAGAGTTTAATGGTGATTCTGGTCCAGAATAGTTCCTTGTTGCTGGAAGGTCAGAGTGGATTTTAAAAGGATGACTGTGTCAAAAACAATGTTAGCTTCTCTGGTCTTGGCTGTATTTCTAATTACTGAACCGTTGTTTGGTTTTTGCATTTGGCAGCTTGCCAGGCCTGTGTATTGTTTGGACATGCTAGTCATCTCATGGTAAATGGGAATGGGTTTAAGTTGTTCTTTTCTGGATATAAATACAATTTCATACTGAGGTCTGACAGTGTTTCTAATGTAACAACATCCATTTCTTGGATGCAGCTTTAAACTGATGAACCATCATACTAGTGGCTTCTTGATCTGTTGTTGTTGTTCCAGACGGCTGAACACTGAGACCAACAGTCCAACAGTATCCCACTATTGTCCTTTAACTGGCTATCGATCATCTTCTTTTCTCCTCCTCTCCCTCTTCTATGAATAAAGACTACAGCTACTGGCTCTCTGTTCACAGCAAAACAACACAATGCTGGATTGGAAAGACAGTGAGGTTGAAACAGTTTTCAGAATTACCGCTATTCTACTAGCTCTTATTTCTTTTGTAGATAGAGACCCACCCCTCTTCTCCCTAAGATTGATTTCTTTAGGTCTAGTTGAGTTAGTACTGTGATGCCGATCCTCCCTGTGGACTAAAAGCCCAGTGACAGAGAACAACACACTTTCAACTGGATCTGAACCAGAAAGACACTTTCTCTGTCTCTGCATACTGGGACAGATATTAACTGAGAGTCACAAACCTCTGGAGAAGGGACACATTAAAACTTCTGAGGCGATGCAGGAGACCTCAGGACACAATCACACCAAAACAGATCAAAGTCTTTGGGGAGGTTATCTCAGGGTTTACTTGCTAGCTGAGAGCTCCGTTGGGGTGGAGCAAAGTGTCCAAGTATAACAAGAACAAAACAGTCATAAATCAAACGCTCTCAGCAGAGTCACTGATGATCAACTGGGCGGCCTGTGTGATGGAAGCCACTGGGGTGGCGTCACTAGAAATAGACAAAGGAGCGCTTTATTCAGGACAGCGACCAACAGCAGGGAAACTAGAGCTCCAAGACTCATTAGCATCACCGAACGACTACCGCAGAGGATCTGCAACTCTACTGTAAATGATACAGAGTAGAGAACACTGTGTAATGTTGTGTCATATTTTTAGGATGTTAGATCAATATAGGTCCATTCTGTGATGTTTTTCCTGATTCTTGATGGATGGGGAGGAAAGTAGCTAAACTTTCAGTCAGCCACTTTTCAGTTGAACCTTACTCTGCTGTTTGAAGGCTCATATTACTTGAAATTAATCAACCTGCTGTAAAGAAGAAGAGTGTGAGAGAGAGAGAGACAGACAACAACAAGCGGCCTGGTTTCATCTGTCACTGATGTCATATTGTGTGTGTGTCATCTTGTATGGCATGAGTAATTAAGATGTTGTCGAGGGGTGAGGTGGCTGTAGAGACTGGAGGTTAGCAAGAAACTGGGAGGATACTGTCTTTTAGCACTCTGAGCCTGGGACAGTTTTGTCAGGCAGTAAATCACTCTATGTAGACTGTGTGAAGGTCAGGAATCTCAGGGCCTTGCAAGACACCAGAGGACACCAGTGGCAGGGTGTACTGGGAAAACAGAGTACTGACGTTCACTGTATTCTGGTCACATTCATCAGTAGCTGCAAGGTTACCAGACATGATAACCAGTTTACCAGGACTGCTATATGATTAAATATCAACTCATCTGCTTCTACTTCACAACAGGGCTCTGCCTCCCAGTACCTGTAATACAGAAACTATTTGATAACGTGGCCTTGTTTTATGTTACTGGATTTATTTATTATTTTATATATAATGGGAATGTGGAATGTGTGTGTGAGGCTCCAGGGTGTACATGTTAGTGTGAACAGCCATCAGTGTGAGTAGAATAATTGGTCCCAGAGAAATAGGGTTTGGAGTGTGAACCTAATAAACCATAAACTGTCACTTATATAGTTACTATGTGTTTCCTCACATATAGAAATCTACATAGTAATAAACAATATATAAGAGTGTGACTACAGTTATATAATAATAAACAATATATAGGAGAGTCTGACTACATTTATCTACATAGTAATAAACAGTATATAAGAGTGTGACTACAGTTATATACATATTAATAAACAATATATAGGAGAGTCTGACTACATTTATCTACATAGTAATAAACAGTATATAATGTATGACTACAGAAGTCTACATAGTAATAGAACAGTGGTTCGTATTCTGTCATAATAATTCATAGTAATATTTAATAGTAATTCAAGTAATTTCAGCTCCATTTCAGAATTTTAATTTCTTCACTTTTTGTTGAACTTCAGCTTAGACTTTTCCCAGACACTTTACAAAGTTATCAGTGCCATTAGTACTGTGTAGAGCTTTTTAGAATAGTGACGTTTTGGAATTTGTTATGTTTCAGAAAAGCTACACTAATATCTAATTCAGAAAGTCCATTTGAATGCCACTTTCATTAATCCTGCTGTATTACTGAGTACAAACAGACACTGATGATAAAAAGATTAAATTAAACCCAATATAATGATTATGTTATGATTTATGGTGCTGAGAACATCATGTTCCAGTAGGTTTTCTGACTGAAATCTACCAGCCAGGGTAAAAGTTTGTGATATTGGAGCATTTTTGGACTTTGATAGATTTCCTCTGACTCTCACTGTGTAGACAAACACAAGATGTGAGAACCTTTGATGGTTGAGGTTCAGTTAGAAATGAACATTCAAAAGACCGTTCTGATGGAAACGTGTTTCTCCCTCAGGCATCTCTTGAGTCTTTTTATAACAGCAGTAGACTAACTGATGTTGGTGACGGTACTTTCCTTTCATTTTTCTACTCAGCTTATCTCTCTCTCTCTCTCTCTTTCTGCTCTTTCTCTCTGTCACTCTCACATCCATGTGTCTTCCTGTCATATTTTCTCACTTTTCAAGCGTTGGTCTGACTTTGCTGTTCTGCAGCCAATGGAAAGGAGCTGAAGTGTTTAAAGAAATGGGATTTGGTTTACTGTTCCTCCAGTGGTGCAGGATGAGATTCGGAAACAGACAGGCTTCTACTCTTCAATGTCACATCTGCACTCAATTGAGGTCATTTATTTTGGTAAATGAAATTAACATTTCTTACATACCATGTGTGGCTTTGTCAGCACAGTTAGCAAGTGATAATGTTTTGTCTAAATATGGCATACCAACTCTAAAGTATCAGCACCTAGAGCTACTGAACATATAAATATATATGTTACTGTTTTCAGTGGCTGTGATCTTTATTATTTTCTGCCCAAACAGACAGAAAAGGTCACATAGTTCAGACAGTTAAGTCTGTTTTGAGACACAATACTCACAAACCCATAAAACAGTTTTCATTTAACAGCTTTCCCATCTGTTGTTGAGTGAGAGAAAACTCCCCCTCAGTACAGTACAGTTTTTAATGAAATCCATCAGTTGTGTATTACACCATCTTGTCCTCTTTATCTGTAAGTGCTGAAGTGGTGAAGCCCCAATCGCCTCTATTACTGCATGTTACCTCCCTTCTCAGGGGAGAGGACTTCAGAGTCACCCTGTCAGACGGAGACGAAGAGTACGAAGAGTATTTATTATCTATGGTTTGGTTGGTAAAGACAATTAGTAGTGAAGTGAAAGCTTAAAGGGGTCACATTATGGAAAACGGCTTATTCCTGGCCCTTATACATGTTCCTCATGTTATCATTGACCTAAGTAGCCGAGAAAATGTGAAATCTGGAAGTCAACCCCTTTTTCTGTATTTTCCATTTTCCAAAAACGGTGTCCAAATGGGGCGAAAACAGGCCGTTTCAGAAAGTAGCCCCTTTATACGTCATAAGGTGCACTTGTTAACATAATCCAACCCCTCTCAGAGCATGCCCACGCCCAGGTGAACAACCACTCCCATTTACCTCGTCTCAAAATGCAGCTCACGGCAATTGCTTATGGTGCATTCCATTGTACTCGGAAGTCGATAATTCCGAGTCGGTATTCCCAACTTCCAATCTAAATGTGTTCCAGTGCATCTGCTCGGGAAAACATGGACGCCCGCAAGTCTTAGAATGTTACAAGCATCTAAAGAGGACCTACAGCAACTACTACAGCGCCATTAGTGAATAGAATCGGTGCATATCACTGAACGTGAACGTTAGTACTCTAGTACCGCACGGTAGTAAAGACTTCTATCTCGTAACGTTGAGCTCAAATCAACTGAATTACGTTACAAATGTAAACTAGAATGACTTCAATGACTTGAATAACTGTTCTATTGCGCCTTTCCATGTCGGACGTCGTTTTTTCCGAGTACACTGGAATGCACCATTACTTTGCGAACAGTGAAGCTACAACAACAACGTCTACGGCCAGATACCAACTCTCCAGTTGTTCTGTTGTAGGATGCAGGCAGCAACATAGATTCCTGCACAGTCTCCCAACACGCGAAAATGCCAGGACAGAGTGGATTAATTTTATTTTTAACGGCAACGTCCTGGCTACAGTTAGCTCTTTTTTTGTGTGTGATCACTCGTCGGACTGCTTCAGCAACTATGGCCAGTTCACAGCAGGATTAGCATCTAAATTGAAGCTTACAGATGGAGCAATTCATACGGTACGTGACCCATCTGCAAACTTGGAATCTGTAAGTGTCACCATGTTTTGATTTTATTTGCAAGTTAGTCTGGTTAGTATATTCGACTGCTGGTTAGCTAACGAGCTAGCGGGGCTAGCCACGGTCTTGTTGGGTGTGGAAGAAGTAAGAAAACTAAAGCTGGAGTCATTAAAAGTAAAGTAAAAGTAAAGTTATTGGTTGGAGTCAGGACTCATCTTAAAGTTATTTGTTGGGACCAGTGTCTGTTTTATAAGTCTGTCGAACGTGTCCGGCTCGGTAAACTTTAACCACCATTAGTACAATCGCGTTTGGTTGTGTGCGCTGCGCTGTTTGGATGCAAATAGGTTGCATCCAATAATATATTGGCTAACTGGCTCAACAAAATTGTCAATCCTAGCTTGCAAGTTGTATTCAATAAGCTTATGGACATGAGCCATAAACAGACCGGCTACAGCAGAGAGCGTCGCTCACACGCCCACATACACAAACACAAGGCACGAAAGTACAATATTACACGTAATTGTTATCATTGAGAAACTAAGTGGAACCGCTCAGCTGCCTCTTCCCATTCTGGGTCAGACTCCGGCTCAAACATGTATGGTCTCAGTGTTGGTTTTGGAGCGGCCGCCATGGTTATGGTAAATTTCTGCGTCAAGCTTATTTGTTTACCTTGCACAGCATGAGCGCTCTGCTCTCCACCTCCGCCAGGCGAGGTTGTATGTAATGAGCACTGGTCTGATTGGCCGCCTCACGCCGTGAGTGAGGCGTGAGGCGGCCCAATCAGAGCAGTGCTCATTACATACAACTTCCACGCCCTCAAAACAGCCTGTTCTTTACAATGGAGAAAATGAGAGACTGAAACACACACCACAGAAGCTGGTTTTAGGATTTTCTTTTGATATCGACTTCAAAAACATCTTGTCAAGACCCCTGGAAACAGTTTTAAATAGCACAAAATGAGTAAAATACCCCCCCTTTAATACCCACAGTAAGTGAATGAATTATTAAATGGATTAAAGGCATATTAGTGTTTAGTCATTTACATTTCCTTCTATAATGGTGATATTTGGAGCCAAAGCAATGTAGCACCTTTTATTGGTTTGACTGTAGAATGTATAAAAGACAAGGAGTACAGATTAGTAATATGTGCATTGAATACATTTATTATGAATTTTATCTCCAGTTCTCTGGGTCTTTCTAGGACATCTCTAACTCTGGACCTTGAAGTTTGGACTTTGTACTATTGGTCATTAATTTGTTAGAGCTCTCTCTCTGATCTGCTTGTTAGAAGTGGGAACTCTCCCTCCACTTTGCCCTGCAACTCTGGTCAGACTGGGTAATCTGGTTCAGCAAGGGATTATGTGGAGTGTGTAATGGGTATGAGAAAGTCTGCTGTGAGGGGCAAAGAACAGAACAGAGCAGAACAAAAGCTCATTAAATTATATCACAGCAGGACAGAATAAATGGGAACAGATTAATAGCTGAATTACTGCAGTGGCTAAGGCTACAGCCACACGTTTAAATTTGAAAAATTTCAAACACATACTTCCTTCCATGGGCATGGCCAGACCACTCGGCCACTCACCCCTGGATCAAGTGACAGTAAAACGTCATCGTTTTCGAAAGTCTTCGCCGTCCACACTACAACGGGGGGTGGCATTTTCAAATCATGCAGACATTTTTCAGCTAGTGCCTTCTTCAGTGTGCAGGCTCAATGCTGGACAATACTTGCTGGACATCTTTTAAACAGGTAGAGCTGCTGGTCAATCTGTCAAGGGTAATCGTAGACATATACAGCAGTATGTACCAGACATATGACAGCAGAGGACATCAGGCTAGGCCATTCATAAACCTGTGGCCAAACAGTGTGTTTATTGTACAGTGGCTGTCTAAATTGTGTCTAAATTGTGTTTGCCTATTCTGACTGCTATATGTCTTTGATAACCCTTGACAGATTGACCAGCAGCTTTAACACTAGCCGAAACTCTCTGCATGATAATTGTTTCCTCCCCTTCTGCATTTAAATAAAAAAACAAAAGCATAAAAAGTTTGATAAATCTTTTCTTTGTGTAAACCATCTCTTTTTTTAATTAACATTATGGGTATCCACCCACCTTGGTTTGCTGTAAAAGCTGTGTTAACATCTGTCCAATGTTCCCTCTCTTCAATTTGAAAATCTCGATTAGACGAAGACTGTCTTGATCGAGGCCTTGATAGACCCCCTGCAGATTTTTGCCAACAATCCTTCTGCACTCCGTGTACACCTGAAAAATACAAACATTGACAAAATCAAATATGACCATTTTTCAAGGCTAAATAATACAAGCCAGTTTTCTTGCTTGTTTAACTGTTAGTAACTTTAAAATCAAATTCATGACCTATAAGACTTTTTACTGCGGTAGATAACCATGAATTAACAGTGAGCAAGAGCTACAAGAAAACATATATTCACAACCAGATATTCAGCTGACATGGGATTGGGAAGATACCTGATCTTCTGTGAAAAGAGAAGGCCAACGTTCAACAATCTGTCTTATGGCAGGTTTGGACTCTCCCACTTCTCAGTGCAAACGTTAGATCCATCTTCTGTTTCACAAGTGTTCCACTCGGTGTTCTCTTCTGCATTCCGTCAATCAAGTTTTTGCGGGCACCTCCAAGGCTGGACTGGTCATGTCCCTCAGGAAAGTTTGGTAAGTAGTTGAGTTCACCATCTTCGGCTTCTTAATACTTTTGCTTGCTGGCTCTCCCTCCGTTGAATGTCTGTCAATTTTTCCAGCATTAATAGTAACACCTTAGCATCCTGACACCTTAGCATCCATTGTTCTATAATTTGCCATTTCATACTTCAGACTGTTTTTACATCCACTGCAGCGGGTGCTTGCTTATCAGAGCTGCTGCAACACTTTAAAACTGTGCATTGTTTGGGTATGCTGTGTAGCTGTACATGCCCTCAGCCAACCTCTCAAGAATCTCGTGTTTCAGCTCCCTCCGTGTTCCATCCCTAAGATACAGTTAATTTGCTTGTCGAAGTCTATACTCTACATCAACAGAGAAACCTGGAATATCAAATTCTTCTGGCCACTGCTTTTGTCTTTCCTGAGATGTGTTTGATAGGATCTCTGTATCTGCTGTGCTGGGTGTATCACTCAATATTTCACTTGATGTCAAGACAGGTAATAGTTACTGATTAGATATAGATATAGATTACTTTGAGTGTCGGTTTTTCAGGAAGTTCTTCCATATCTGTCAGATTGCATAGTTCGCTATTGAATTCAGGATCTTGATATTGTAGAGTAAAGTTGTAATTAAGTTCCAGTGCTTCTTTAACCTTGCTTATCAAATCCTCAATTGTAGCAGGCCTCACATTCAGTATGACCTTGCTTATGTCAGCCTCTGTGAGAATAACTCTCATCGACATCTTCTGGTGTGCCCGCCATCTTGGGAATAAGAATAAGAATAATTAATCAACTTTTCAGCACAGAATATGACGTTTCAGTGTCACCATTAAATTTCCTCCAATTCTATATGCTGAAAGGGGGAAAACATAATTTAGTTCTGATAGCTGAACCACACACAGAGTGACAGAGTTCGAAAGATCTTAGATGCTCATTGTAACATGCGGTCATCACTTTGCACACAAACAGGATCTCAGTGTTAATTGCCACAACCTGTGTTATCTGTTGCATGAAACCTTGGGAGGGGCTACTCAGAGAGGGATCCCCCTACCAGGACTGTCGGGCATGCAATGGATGCCGAGTTTGGGCAAGCAGCATATACACAGTGCTTAAAAGTTTATTTGGGTGGGAAATCCAGATCTGATGTGGGGCATCACAGCAAACAGCAGCTCAGTCAGCGTCATTGTAGGACTAGGGGACCACGCAGACACCAACAGTGCAACAGATTGGAGACCCACACACACCCATACACGCCCTCTCACTCACACAGACAAACATGGCCAGCGTCAGTGGACAGGAACAGGTAGACCAGGAGAATGGGACATGTAGGCAGGATGCTAGGTATCCATCAGGCAGGACCCTGAGCTAGGATGAGCTAACTGGTCTAGCCTTACTCTGAGAAGAGACTGAGCCACTCCCTCAAGGCTGGTCAAATGATAGAGAGAATAAATGGGTTTTTAGCCTCAACTTAAAGACTTTCGATAGAGCCTGCCTCTCTGATTGAGGCAGGCAGACTGTTCCAGAGATAGGGAGCCCGATAAGAAAAGGCTCTGTTACCTGCAGTTTTCTTTTTGACTGCTGGGATAGACAGGTAGCCAGCGTCCTGTGATCTGAGGGCGCGTGGCGGTTTATAAGGTTTCGATCAGATCTGATAAGTAGGACGGTGCCATCCCATGTAATGATTTAAATGAAAGTAAAAGCACCTTGAAGTCTCACCTGGCCTGAATTGGTAGCCAGTGCAATGAGGACAGGATGGGCGTTATATGGTCGAATTTCCTAGTTCTGGTCAGGATTCTGGCAGCAGCATTCTGAACCAGTTGGAGTTTTTTAGTGCGCCCAGTAGGTAAGCCTGAAAAGAGGACATTGCAATAATCGATTCTCGATGATACAAAGGCATGTACTAAATGATAAAACACTGTTTTAGTCTACACTGTCTCTGTCCAAGGTCCTGACTGGAGGCTGGTCAAGTTACTGTATGTTACTTTCCATGGTATTTTTCCAGCGGGATTAACAGTATGTAGCATATACATGAATATACAGTCGATTTCTGTTCACTGTCCAAGGACCAAAGCATGTGGTGCTGAATAGAGCAGCATGGCTCCATCTATCTATTACTGTAGTTCAGTTCAGTTCAGTCAATCTGGACTTTATTGTTCCTGTCCTTGGCACTGACTTCACCAGGATGCTGAATGCTCCTGAATGAACAGCATGGCCACGTCTCAATACAAGACTGGAGTCCTAAACATCTAAAGGTATTATTTTAATTTAGGCATTATCCTTCAATTCCAACCATGAAAAAGACCATGTCAAATCTTCAGCATTGGCCTAGTGTAGCTTTGAGATATATTCTGATTTGGGTCTGTTGTAACTTCCCTCCAGATTTCTACCTTCAGTTCAGTAAAACATGATTCAACAGTCCACACAGTGTAATTTCATTTACCAGGAATAAGGTGTGTTTGAGGATTATGTACCATTGACAAGTGTTATAGAATAATACAACAGTTATTCACCCTCAGTCAATCGCAGCACTGAAAAGGACCCCTGCCTGGGCTACTAACACTGCCTGTTCAAAATAAGCAGTCTTATACAGAAGATCAGTAGGAGCTCTTTGACCAAAAGCCATTGGTAGCTCCTCCAGAATAGAGTGATGGCAGCTATAATGGGTGGCAGTGCTGTGGCCCAGTGAGCGGTAGCTAGATGAGAGTCTCCAGTGGAAGAGAGACTGATGCAGAGTCATGGAGGTCTTGATGTGGACTAATTCTAACTTTCTTTGATTTCTTTGCTTTCTATTTATCTCTCTGTCTGCATTTCCCTTGTTCATTCCTTCTTTCCTTGTCTTTTCTTTTTGAGTCGATTAGTCTTTGATTAGTCTTTCTAACTTTCTTTCTTTTGCTGCTTTCTCTCTCTCTCTCTCTCTCTCTCTCTCTCTCGCTCTCTCTCTTGCCTTTCTCTTAATCCTTTCTCCCTTCCTTTCTTCTCTCTCTGTCTTTGCTATGCGGCTTAGGTGTGATCCAGAGTAACAAGTTTCATATAATACCAGCATGCCCTTGGGTAACTCTGAGTCTCAATGTATCTTGGGAAAAGACCAATTACCTGTCCAAACCTATCCTGCTCTCACAGTCAAAACTACATCATGAAAGGTTTTCTAAATTACAGCTCAAAGACCCCCACTTCCATACCACAAGATACCCCAAACGTACCATATAATTAAATACGCCAACGTGTTTTATATTCCAGTTCCAACAATCCAACAACACCAAGCCTGAGGTTCTCATGTTCCCTCCTCAGAGACCAAAAGAGTCCCAAAGCTGCTACACTCACAGTCAAGTACAGCAGCAAATATACAACATAAGCTTGAGGTTTCACACCGACATCCAAAGCTTTGTTGGATGATAGAAACCCTGTGCGCTGGAAATACATTATGAATCAAGACACGTATGGGTCAGGATCTTTGAACTCAGGGCTCATTAGTTGTCAGGAGTGGACTGGACTGTGAATGTAGATGTTCTCTCTAATGAGGAAATGCAATGAGGCAGACCTGTTTTCACCAACAGTGATCAGTCTCTGATTACCAACTGTACAACCCAAAGGAATTGAGTGTAATTATGGATTGAATTGGGCTGCAGATTTGCCATGTCTTCGATCATGTGATGTAAATTGTTCCTATACTGGTAAAATATTAGCAGTTTGTAAAAACGATTCTCACACTGGATAATGAGAAACTGTATTCTACCAATGCACTGAGGCTGCCATCTGCCCACAGTAGAATTACTCATTGCAAACAGTTGTCTGCAAATATATGCAGTTTGTTGCAAGGAGCCATGATTCAAAACAGATTTATAACCCTTCTGTGTACTGTACAATCTGTACCTGAATAATCTAGGATGTGTTTATGCTGTGTATATAAGTCACAAACTGTTGGAGGGAATGAAGAGGCTAAAAGTAAGTGTGTGATGGTGTTGTGGTGTGTTACACTGGGGTGGCTCAGAGAGAAGAGTGACATTATCATTGTGTAACTTGGCTTTGCACTGCCCTGTATGTGTAAAGATAACCATGAACACTATCTTACAAGGCCCATGCCCACACACACACATCTGTAATGAATAATTTATGAAAGCATACAGTGTGTATGCCAAGTCAGAAATCATTTACATTGCATCCTTCTGACCAATGGCCTTTGCAGTTTTGACTCCAACATGAAACAAGACTTCACTGGGAATCAGCAATCTCGCATCTCTGGCCGACAGAAAATATATTTTTCAGCATATTTATTTGATGTGATTCCATCTAACCTTTGCTTTGTTTCTCCTTTTGTGTTTCTGCTAGTACATTATCATGAAAACAATGTGAGTTGAGCCTCATATACACCAGTCCATGCTGACAGTGAGCAGTGTGAAGGATACAGGTGGAGAATGTAAATCCAGTTTACAAACACAGTCTACCCGTGACATGAGGTATTCTGTCTTAAAGCTCCACAAGAGAAATAAACAGAAAAAATATTTAATAGAAAGAAGGAAATGTGCAGAAATACAAATCTAATGTTAAGAACCGTCCAACACCAAGAATATCATATCAGGTTTAGAGCAGCTACAGACAGGATGGATCTGATTTGACTCTCATCCTGGGTACAAAGGGAGTTTAGCAGTAATCTGGTTGAATGTCTTTGTCTCTAATGATGGACTGCTTTTCCACAGCCAGTGTACTGAGGCTCAGTGGAAAGAGACCATGGGCCTCATTACAGAATAATTTCCTAACTGCCTAACCCTAACCCTAACCTCTTAACTTAAGTTTCAAAGATAGGAAAAATCCTATCTTCCTATTACAGAAGCAATTCCTAAACTCATGGCTGTATCCTATCTCTCTCTTATCTTAACTTAAGAAATCCTAACTAGAACTGTAAACTCGATTCTTCAATCGGCACTCGTCCTGTCATGCCTGTATCTGTGTTTAGAATTTACACAAGACTGCTGGTATCCTTGATTAGAATGTAATATCAACGGCTGTCTCACTTCAACTGTCACTGGCTAGATATAATGGACAAGAAAAGACGGGCGTTCAATTTGAATATCGATGAGTTGGAGGCATTAATCGTGTCGGTGGAGGAGAGGAAACCCCACCTTTTTGGGAAGTTTTCATCCCAATTATTGGCCCAGGATAAAGATTAAAATAATATAATAATAATAATAATAATAATATAACATTATTATTATATTATAAATTGTATTTATTAAAAATAAATAATATTTCGGTGTTCATGTTGTTCCCCATCTTCATTGTCATTGCCATACAGACCTAACAACAGTGGTGCTGCCATTTTTGGCAGTTATTTTGAATTTAGGACAGGGTCGATGCCATTCTACTTAGGATTCCTAATTTAGGAAATTCTTCAGTTAGGACGGTTCTGTAATAGCTAAATTCCTATCCTAAGATAAAATAGGATTGATTCATAAAAACACACGCACTAATACACATACATTCAAATCTATGTACAAAGACACTAAACACACACATTGATACATCCATTCTCACAGACTGACACATTTTCTCTCTTAACAGAATGACAAAGCCTTTATTAGTCTGAATAGTTCACTATTCTGTACAGAGCTACAGCATTTATTGTACAAGCTGACTGCTTGGAAATCTTTTCTGCATTTTCAATACTGCTGTACATCCTGTCTTTAGGAAAGTGCTGAACCGTTCTACACTACAGTATCTTATTGAAGAAACCACCTCAGTAAAGCTGACCACTGGGAGCAGCAAATAATGATTTTCATCTCACTTTTCTGCCACTACACTTTGTGCAAGTACACTCACACACACACACTCAACTGTACTGTTATGAACACATAGAGAATCTCCATTTGCTGCATAAGCGGCCAAACTAGAGAGAAGAATAAAAAGTAAAGCAACAGCTTGAATGCTAAATGTTCTCTGGCTCTGCCAGGGTAACTAACTGTAATAAATCTGCTGTCAGGGGGGAAAACAGCACACTTCTATGCACATAGATAACAGGCTTTCTCCAGAGAAACCAACTAGACTCCCTTTTCACTGTGAACTGCAGCAGATACAGTTACACTACATGCCAGGCACAGTAAGTCCTATACATCCCCTAGAAGGACCATATACTGTGGAGTAGATCACTCTAACATAAATACCATAAAATGTGATTTTGGCCAAAAAGGCAGGAAATAACAGTTAGGACTCAGCTTATCCATCATTCATCAAAACGGAGTTGCTTGTCTTCCCACACCGTTTCCCTCATTTTCTCACTTTTCCCCTCACCTCACGATCTGGTTCCATCTGGTTTGAGAGAGGGAAGTAGCATGTTTAATCGTAAAAACTTCACAGTTGTGGTGCTCAATGAAATTCAGTGTTGGATTTGTCTGATTAGTCCTGCTGTCACACTGCAGTTAGAGTAGTCTCTTCACACACACATGCACACACACTCATGCCTGGCAGGTTGAGTTGTCCTTTGTAAAAGCGCTAGGGGGCGCTAATATGCAGGCCGTCAGCAGAGCAGTTGTCAGACTGTAGCAGTGACAGAGAGTCCAGCTCTTGTGTTCATCAGCATCGTCCAGAGCTTCACGGAGAGACCACACTGGGATTTCTTCCTCCGCTGAGCTTCATTTCAGCGCTTTCTCTTCAAGAAATTGCAGCTGGAGACCGATCGGTCCTGATTAAAGGACATCATGCTTTACTTCTGGATACACACCGTGTGGATCCCCGGCGTCGCTTTCCTCTTTGGATTTCAAGGCAAGGGGTCGTTTCTTTCTTTTCATTTCAACCACGTAGTTATGAATGTCCTGACGTTTTCCACTAGGAAATACGAGTTGAGAAGAGGCTTCAAAGCTACCGTGGATGTTTATTGTGCATCTGCCTGTCTGATGCTGACTGGGATTATGAAGGTATGTGAACTGACTTTCTTCTTGATAAGTTGGTACGATGAAAACACCTGACATTAGAGAAAGAGAGATCTGGACTCCTCATGTCACACCTCTGACTTTCTTTTGGTAACTCTTACTATTACTGTGTAACTTTGTTTTGACAAGTGCAGTACAAATAAAGTTAGTGTTGATGTGATGCTGAGCTGAACTGACAGCAGTCTCTGACACAGTATTATTATTCTCTGGAGGGAAGTGATCAATTTTGGAGAGCTTTTGGGGTACTTCTTGTGGGCTAGATGCCAACACGGTCTCCAATGAACTGCCCCTGTCTTCATTTTATACAGGTTACCGTCAGTCTAGAAAGGCATAATTGTTTGCATGATGGTGTGCTTTTATGAATCTCTTACGGCACATGCAAATGATGTAAGAGGGTGGTAATGCCGCATAAAGCACAAACGGTAAAACAGGCCGGTAACCCACCTTTATGATTGAGAAAACTTCTGGCCCCCTATAGAAAGTAAGATAAATCAAGGAGTTCATTTAAATTTCTGATTTGTCTTCTCTTGTTTTAAATCAGACTTTTATCAGTTTACTGAGGGACTGAATCATTGTGCAGAAGGTACATTTAAATGAATCCGTCCTATGCTACTCTATTCTAATCTATTGACTTACTAACATGACGCTATGTCTAAAGGAACAAATGAACATGTCACCCATATGTTACTATTTATTACCATCATTACACATCCATAATCTGCAACATCTAGAGTTTGTTTCTAGATTTTGGACTTCCAGAGTCTTCCTCCTCCATCTAACTTGTAATGCAGCAGGCTGCCGTCTGTCCAGTTTTCTAGGAATAACCCAGTCAGATTGGGACCTTTGACCCTGTGATACTTTGCTGGCTGTTGCATATTTCATAGGCCAGATTCCAGCTGGCTAAGTGTTTTGAGTGGAAAGCACACACACACACACACACACACACACACACACACACACACACACACACATGACAATCGAGGGAAAGTAAAGTAGCATCAGTGTGTCAGCATGTATTTACACTGAGTTCCCCTGGGGAGAGGAGATACGTGATATTTAGAGTCACATTTTAGTTTTTGGTGGGTAAAAGTGTCCTTGTCTTACCTCCCCTGGCTGCAGCTTTAAACAGGTAAAGTGCTGTAAAAATTGTGCTTCAGTGATTCTGACATCTTTTATCTGTCAAGGATCCACCTTTAGTGAGTGGGAGACAAATCTCTGAAAATATAAAGATGTCAAACAAAGAGGCAATAGAGGACTGAGGTTGACTCAGGGATATAGCATCACACCACATGACTCTTTTCAGAGTAGCAACCCCTTTCCAACCACTAATACCCTCTATTCCTTTGAAGGGCTTTTAGAGTGGAGTTGAATCACAGCATGAAGCTTTAACAACACCTAGCTCTGTCGCCAGAACTTCTTGACCTGTAATTCCCATTCCCTGTGTCTCTCTTATGGTGTTTGACAAACACTTCCAGAGATCTGTCTCTTTGAGTTTCAAGCTTCTCTGGTTTCATCTAGTCTCTTACTGGCAGACACACATCTCCATCTTTTCTTTTCTTCTCTCACCAACTCAAGAGACAAGGAGTTCTCATTTAAAAGTCAGTTGCTCCTGGCACTGCTGAGCAGACCTATTCTCATATTCTATCTATAATTATTATGAATCTCTGGGGAGTTTTCATGATAGGGGATGTCTCGTGGTGTCTTGGGGTGTGGTGAACCTCAGTAGAAAGTTATTAGTCAGGTGTTTTCTTATCTGTAATCTCTCCTTAGAAGTTCCTTGACCTGACTGTTTTTCTCTAAGGCAGAAGAATTAAAAGGTGTGTGGTTCTAGTGAGGGTCTGCTAATGCTGGTCAGTTATTTAGCAAAAAGAGAGACACTTAAAAAAAGTGCCCTTTCATCATAAAAAGCTTTTTTTTTTGTTGAATTAAAGGACCTGTATTTTCCAATGACTTGATTGTACTGGAGAGTGTTTGGCATTTCCCTGTTTAAAAGCCTCCCTCTTCTGGAGGTTTCATCAATTTAATTAGGACAAATTACACTTTGTAATTTTAATTAGTAGATTCTTTGAATCTTATATCCACAAGAAGGAGAGATAGAGAAGAAAGAAAGGAAAGGGTGAGAAAAATCATCAGTATGCGCTCTGTTTTCCTTGATTACTACATGTTGTTTTGGCTTCCTATAATCAATCAGACAGTGCTAAAGCACTAATGGAACGAGTTGATACAGTGTTGGAGGAAAGTAGGACACACATAGTCCTTGTTTAGATGTGGTAGAGCCCTCAGTCACTCTAAAGAATGAGACAATCAAAAGTACATTTGCCCTTTGATGATTGTAATTATGTGTCTGCTCCAAATACCTCCAGGTCTGTGTAGAGCAGCTAGTATGATGCAGTTTGTTTATCCTTGTTTACTGTGAAACTGTGAATGTTTTAGTTGACTGGATGAACAAGCTAGACAGTTTTATGTACAGTTTATTTTATGCCACACATAACGATTGGTTAACAATGTTGCACCCTTTTCAGAGGAGGCGCATCATCATCAACATGGCTCCGAATCCATCGATTAAAATGAGCAATTGGAAACTTTTTATCTGCGGATATTGTGTTGTAAACCACATGTTGCATGACCGAAAATGTAGTCCCCTGTATGTGTGCGAATTTCGCACTGCCTTGTTACCCCAAAAAGATCAACATCACGTGGACAAATTGGGACTTCATGATTGGTTCCCGTTGACAAAATCAGCAACGACCCTGTCACTTCATTAAATGACGTTGGTGCCAGACAGTTTTTAATGTTGGCAGTTTCAGACTGGTGGAGTGGAGCTAGGAACACCGCAGAGCCTGCAAACAGGATGATACTGAGGCTAGGAGGCTGCAGTCTGTGTAGTGCTTGAGTTCTGTTGGGTCAAAGCAAAGTGCAATATCTTTCACTGGGGAAGAGGCACACACACACACACAGAGACACACGCACACAATCACACAAAATGAATACAATCCAAAATCACAACATAGCACTCAAAAGGTAGTGATTAATTATTTTTGGAACTATTCATTTAGCATTGCAGAAAATAAGCTTTTTGTAGACTTCAGGGGCCTAATGTATAAACCATGCGTACTGTTGTGGAAATTTGGTCAAGGATGATCAATTAGCACGTAGACTTGTTATTGCAGTAGTGAAGGGAGAGGGTAGACTATATACACAGTGTAGGAATGTCGAGGCTTCGGACAGTCTTGTCCAAAGATGAAAAAGTTATTATTCAGTTTTACTATCATGAGATAATTAATCGTTATCTATAATGAGTAGAGGAGTAGAGCGCAGTACCGGTAGACATCTTTCACACCACGCGTAGTACGCAGTCTTTTCAGTCCGATTACTGTGATAAGAAAAAAGGGTAATGTGTGAAGTGTGAATTTGGGTGACATTTTTTTTCTTTCACCACATTGGGTTATAATGTAATCTATAGTTTAAATAACATTCACTATGATTACATAGTGATGCGTGAGTGGTTAACAACCTTTTTTCACCTTAATATCTGGAGTAAATAGGTGTGTCACTTACATTATTGTAATAATAATCATGATTTATATTATCATCATTATTATTATTATTACTACGTATTATTGGGGTGTAAGAATAGCCTACAACTTCACATGTGACCAATTAATGGGTTGTTAAAACATCACCAGCGCTGGATTCTCTCTCTGGGTTTGGCATCAGGGTTTTGATGGTTGGGATCTGTTCAGAATATTCTACATTGTAACAAAGGCAAACAAGTCTGTTTTATTGCAAGTCCGATTACAACAAGATCCATACTGGGCGACATACCAAGTTCCATCTAGGCAGGCAGGTGGATCTGTGACTCCCAAGTCATCGGGCACAAAGCCACTGATGGCAGGATACAAGCCACGGAGAGAGCGCTGGATCCCCTCTCCCAGCTCGGTCCCTGACATGCTGCTTCACAGATTTCTGTAATATCTGTCTGAGCAGAATGAGAGGCTGTAAACTGTCTTCTGTCAACTGAATCTTTCCTCTGTGTAAAGTATTAAGGTAGAACAGGTTTAGCTTGTCCAGTTTCCTCTGCCAGTACATCCCAAATACATCCTGCTGATCTTGGTGCAGCCGTGCTGGCTTTGTGATTTAGTACCAGGGGAAAATAAAAGTTCAGGGTCTCCTGTCTACCCGGATCCAGTGGCAGTGCTGCTCTGCTGGTTCTCAATCTAGATGAAGGGTGTCTGATGCTTCTTTACCTCAGAAAACACAGTGCTCTCTTTCTACTGGTTTCAATTCCATCCAAGAATCAGTGATGGATACAAGGAGGCCTTTGGAGAAGAGACTGAACCAGAAGAGGTAGGACCAAAACACAGATAAAGATTGTTAAATCATCATTGATCTAGGTAGAGTGTATTTATTCTACTCTCTATCTCTCTGGTCCCACCATCTCCACACTCTCTGCCCCCAGAAATCCGGAGATTATGGGTGTGACAGCCAGAGATCTGCCCAGGGCCCAGTCTTCTCCTCCAGGAGAAGAGCCAGTCCAGCGAGAGGAGAGAGGGAGTAGATAGAGGGTAGGAGGGAAGAGGATAGAAGGGGTAGGTAGAGGATAGGAGGAAGGAGTGAGGGAGTAGGTAGAGGGGAGGTGAGGGGGCTGTCTGTCAGTGGAGAGGAGGAAGTAAGGCTGTGTGTGTGTCTGTGTTTGTGTGTGTTTAGCCATCCCACATCCAGTCTTGTCCCAGATGGAAGCTGTCAAGTAGCTTAATGATGACTGTCTTTCCACACACACACACACACACACACACCAATAAGCATAGTCTTACTGTTACTGTTGACAGGTAAGCTGTTCTACTAAATACTCCAACAGGTCAGTTATAAAAGAAAAGCTAGAAATCAAATCAAAGTCTCAGTCACTCCAAGAAAGTGATGTCAAGTTTCTCTGAAGTTGTTGTGTTGGAGGCTCTCTCAATGCCACAGCCCTGTGAGCCTCCAAATATAGAGCTGATTGATTACAGCCATACCAAACAGGGCTGACTAGAATGATCACTGGATACTCTTTCTATTGACAATCACTTTAAATGGCCTTGGGGAAAACACATGAGTGTGGCTTTCACTTTCAAGCTCCTTACACAAACACACACACACACACACACACACACACACACACACACACACACACCAATAAGCATCTTGTACACCTTCCTCTTTTACTCTACACAACCTCTGTTGAATTCACACTGCAATGCTATTCAGTCCTAAAAAACAAAGTGGGTTTGCGTTTGGGTTTCTAGCCAATGAGGTCTCCTGTCATTGAAACCCATGCACTTGGGTCAAACTGAATTACTTGTAAACTGGTATTTTGTTTTTTTTATTTATTATTATTCATTATTATTACTATTTATAGATTATTATTTGTTATTTGCCTCTCACTGTGAGTTGAGCTGGATATCAGAACACAGGAGGGGTTGACATTGATAAAAACAGGACTTTGTTTATTTTTTAGATAAGGACAGACAATGTTGATGAAGCACATTGCTACAAACACATGATGCTGTACCAATGTTGGCATTGACTTTTTGTTTTGAATGTCAAGTCATCATCTGAACAGGAAAAGCCTTCACACTCCCAGACATCAAAAGAGATAATCTAGCAGACTCCTGCTGTAGTTATTTGTTCATTCCTCCAGCCAAACACAAACTCATCGTCCCAGTTGGAGCTCTCCCCTGGAAACAAAAGGAGAGACTGATTTACACACCAAAGAGGAAAGTAGTGAATACCAAACACTCTCTATCTCCATACTCTCTGTCTTCAACAAGAGGAATCAAGCTCAAAACACTGTACATTTCAGTGATGAGACCTCAGGGGCGGTCTGGGGAAAAATGCAACCTAAAACCTGTTGGATAAATGAAACCAGACAACAGAGACAAGAGACTGCACAGTGCTGAACAGCTTCTTCCTAAGAGGCCGTCCATACATTTTGAATAATGCCTTGTAAATGATGCCAGCATCAATACATGAGAAATGACCAGTCACATGATTCAATTCCCCCTGCCTCTCCTCTGACAAGGACATCATTGGTTTCTCAATGACGTGTGTGTGTGTGTGTGTGTGTGTGTGTGTGTGTGTGTGTGTGTGTGTGTGTGTGTGTGTGTGTGTGTGTGTGTGGTTGGTTGTTGTGTAAAACATTAGTCTAGTGCTGTAACATTTGAATGATGTGCTCAGGGTGGGAGTAAGATGTGTGGGAGTGGAAGTATTTTACTAGTGAAATGGTGTATGGTCAATCAATATGATGGAGTGGCTCGGCTGCTCTGTGTGTGAGCCAGCTGAACAACTATTAACTAACCTCAATACAAACACAGCAGAGTAGAATAAAAGACAATGTATTTGACATTCAACATGTAGACGACACACA
This sequence comes from Hoplostethus atlanticus, assembly GCA_034670405.1. NCBI lineage: Eukaryota > Metazoa > Chordata > Actinopteri > Trachichthyiformes > Trachichthyidae > Hoplostethus > Hoplostethus atlanticus. Next base: position 803,302 of record JAXDDX010000025.1, read on the forward strand.
CACACTTAGACAACAGAAACATTTTTGAAAACCCTGGTCTACTCTCCAAAGCAAGACAAACCTCATGGAGTCATGGTATTAGCATGGAGCACAGGATGAAAAACAATGAGTTTTGTAACACTGTTTGAAGGCTTCGTCACACCTTGACACAGTGGCTCGCTTTGTTAGTCTGTTGTCATTCTACACTATAATTATTATTATAATACTATATTATATGATTATAAACTGTTACAGATACATGGATTTCCTGAAATAAACAAATGGTAGGTTATATGTGGCACACTGCACTTAGACACACATGCACAAACACACTCAGTTATTGCATTACAGAGGTGGTTAATTGCTTCTGTGGTGAAACCAGAGGATTGTGGGTGATCAGACAGCTCTTCTAATCAACAGGCTCAAAAGGCTGGTCACCCAATTGCATGCTGGGTTGTGACTCTATTATTGTCAATTAACTCAGTGAATGTGTATTGAATAATAAGTGGCTGGTGAACAGAGCAAAGATGGATCCAGCTGAAACACTGAAGCATTTGTTTCATGACTGTACTAGCAGTGAATCCTCAATAGCAAACAACTCACACACATGACTATTTAAATCTATGGATCACCCAATATAGTGACACAGGACTAGTGTATGTTAACAATAGTCTCAATACTCAATCTATATATCACCCAATATAGTGGATTAATTTGGTAAGCAAGAAGTTGGTCTCTATTTATGGCAAGGGTTGATTATAAATGTTCCTATTTTGATCTAGTACTTTGTGGAGCAAAGCAATTTAATTGTTATGTTTTTACAAACTGGAATATCAGTAATAAGTAGAAACTGCTAGTTTGCTGGATGAATCTTCACTCTTCCTCAAGGGAAACGAAGACACTGTTATCCAGTCATCTGCTACCAGCTACCATCCAATATGAAGGCAATGGATAAAGAGAGCTTTGGTACAATCTGTGTGTATAGTGAGAATGTGTGTTTGCCTGAATACTAGGGTTTTACTATCTTGAGGGACACAAAATTAGAGACACTGGTGTGTGTGCATATGGACATGTGTGTATAATATATTATGTGTGTGTTCCTACTTCTCCTGGTTTTAGGGCTGGTCTGTCTCTACTGTGTCTAGATCTATTTGAGGCTGTTTTTTTTTATCCTAAAGTGCTGTTTCATTTTGCAAGTTGTCTCCAATGGCCTTGACTCTTGAATCTCCCATTCACTTCAATATCTCTTTCTATACTTTGTGTTCCTGTGTATTGGACTTTCACTGCCAAGCGCCTAAAAGATGAGCTGCTTTTGGATAATGTTCAGCGTATCTGGGATAATTGTGCTCTGCAATATGAATCTCATTTCTTTTATGCTTTAAATTGTCTTTCATATCCTGAAGATGAAACCATGTGAAATTAATTCAAGGGAGGTTTTGGAACTGGAGTATGTTGTGATTTTGGAGACTAATATACGTAACACTGCTGTTGGATCAGAACCTTCAAAAATCAACTTTTCAGCAACTGAGCAAACCACCTTTATTTTCAGCTTGATGAAAACCACAACATTGATACTTGCCTCTTATCAAATTCTACAATACGGGCACTGTTAGGGGAGAGAATAGATGCAAAGATGTGTCCGTATATATCTTGTTTAGAGAACCACTGTGGTACTGGGAACCAATGCAATCCATCAAATCAGATCTAATGAAATTGATTTAAAGTGCATTTGACACAGCAGCATCCCAACAAACCAACTACAACTACACAGAAAATAACCTGCATTTGTGCACAGTAATATAGAAAAGTTAATGTAAAACACAAATATAAATAATAAAACAAGTAAAATAAATGTAATAAAAATTACACAAAGCAACAGTAACATGGTGGAAAGCTTTGGCTTTCATGTAGCTCAACAAGTGGGTCTCTGTGACGTCTTCTTCCTCCGTTCTCTAACAAACTCTAATAAATTTGGAGCTGTTCATGGTTGTCATGTAGTTATGGTTGGGGCTGTAATGTTGGGACCCTGGACACTGCAGGTGTCTGTTAGCTTGATAATGTGGAACAACACAGTTTAATTTGGAGTGTGTGTGTGTGTGACATTTTTGATGACAGCTTGTCATTCATTCATTCATTGTATTCATTTGTATTTATTCATCTTTTCAGCTTGAATCCTTTCAGTGAACTGCTCCTTTAAATTGCCCCACAGGGACATTAAAGATTCAGCTGTCTGTGTTAAACCTTGTCAATGTGTGAGTAGTACTGGGATGCAGTGATGCTGATTTTAATCACCAGCCTCTTGCTTCTTCCGTCCTTCTTGTCCATGTTGGTTGGTCACTCTCTGTGTTGAGAGTATGAGCATTTCAGAGCATGTCACTGGTGGTGGTGAGGTGTCTGAGGTAGCATCAGTTTACAGAACGAAAGCTTAGATTTAACCTCTTGGCTGTATGTGAGATCGTCGAGCCAGAGGGTCTTGTAAGTTAATAGGAGGCAGACTCAGTAAAAGGTGATGATTCATATACATGCAGAGGATTAATTGTTAAACAAAAATAACTCAACGAAGTAGACAGAAAAAACTGTCTCTAACCAACTAAGGAAAAATGAACTAAGTATACATAACATAAACAACGTGTTCACATCAGCATGGCCGTACTGTACTGTACCTCCCCCCGACACACAATAGCACAATAATCCTGGTAAATACTTGCATAAATCTACACCAATACAAAACGTAGCCTTCAGTTAACTGCTGATTGAAATGCTAAACACAACAAACTTGGGATAGTATAGTGTAGTGGAGTTGTAGCAATGAATGATTGACTTAATGAGGTAATGAATGAACCAAACAAACACAAGTGTATCCATATTTGAGTGTATCTAAACATATGAAATTATTTATCATACAAGTGATATACTAGTGATAAGTGGTGTGCCTTCAGCCGACCATGTCAGTGTATTTTACAGTTAAAAGCCTCACCTCATCTCTCTCATATTCTATTTGACATATAGTTGAGGCATCTAAAATGCCTTTTTATGCCAGTGCTATATTAGGCATATAGAGGTGAGGAGACACCTTGACACCTTGAATGTCATCAGTCAGTCACACACTGAACCTCCTTTCTTCTTCTCCCTCTGCTCAAGGGTTCATGTACAATTCAATCTGTCACAGTGGTGAAGTTCAGAGACAAAGTGATGAGTTCTTATCCCTACAAGGTACCATATTAAATTAGCTTAATAGTAGTCAGTTTTAGCTCACCAACTCTACAGTAAGTCTCCCTGACTATTTTGATCCAAGTGTTTTGTGGGCTTGGTGATCAGAGTTCTGTTAGTTCTGTTCTACTCTGATCTTCATCACACCCTCTGAACACAACTTTAAACTATCAAGCATCAATAAAGATACATCTGATTTATTGTTTCATTTGGTAAGAACCAGACTGTGAAGTTATTGTGCTCTTATCAAGAGCAAAGCCCTGAAGTTAAACATCTTGACATCAGATTCACACAGCAGCTCGACTGAGGGAGGAAAATGACAATGTCTTGTCTCAGCTACTGTTGGGATTGGTTGGCTAGTTGGGTTTAACATCCCACATATTCCTGAGTTGAGTCTCACAGGAAACAGAGGGATGGATGGATGGATACAGAGAGAGAGGGTGAGGGGGTGCAGGTGCACATACGCACATGCACTTGCACACATACATAGCTGGTAACCTTTACTGACGAGAGAGAAAGAGAGACAGAGAAAGACTTTGACTTTTGATGTTCTTTAATAGATCATCTCACTTAAAAAGCCAAAATGAAAACAAAAAGACACAAACCATGCTCATAGAAAAACAAATGTATAAATATTCCCTCATAGAAACCATGCACATGTGCGCGCTCGCGCACACACTGCTTTATTTCACAAAGAGTACACAGGCCCAAGAACAAAACTTTCCAAACTTCCCCCGTCTTACCACACAGCATGTTGAGCAAGTTTAGAACCTGTGTTACCCAAGAACATTGCTGTACCTTCCCGGACGGGAAGGTACCGCACCGTAGCCCTCAGCCAATGATGTCCAGACCAGACAAAGTCCACCAGCTTCTTCTGAATGTCTGCCAGGAAGCCGCTGGGGGGGGGGTTAGGACAGCTAAATGATGCCACAGGGATGAAGCCGCCAAGTTGTTAGCTGTAAGTACCCTGCCTCTATGACATCTGTGGCAGCAGCCACCTCCATTTGGGAGACGGCCCTAGACAGTTCATCAAAAGTCAGTCCTTTGTGACTGTGAAAACTTCAGAGATCCCTCAGTAGCACATTAGTGTGTTCAGGGTTACAGTACTCAGAACCATACAAGGCAGAATAAAAACGCACAGCCTCGTCCCGCATTTCCCCAACGACAGATGTTACTTGCCTGTTGGGCAAATGCAGACAATGTATACCTTGTTTCTCAGACATATTTTTTTCCATCCCAAAGAAAAAGGAGCTAGGAGCATCCATTTCTCTCAGCAGGGTGAACCGAGCTCTCACAAGAGCACCCCTTGCCCTGTCCTGAAGAAAAATCCCTAGGTCTCTATGCAACTGGGACAGATTCTCCCACCGCCCACCACTATCACTGCCTACTAACTCACTCTCCACCTCCCTTATACCCTGCTCCAAAGCAGCCAGTGCCCTCTTTTTCTCAGCTGAGGAAAAGGCTGTGTATTGCTGACAGAAATGTCCTATGTGGGCTTTGCCAGTGTCCCAACATTGACTAAGAGATTGAAACTCTCCTTTCAGCTGCCTCCACCTAAATTCCTCAAAACTGGAGCAAAACGTGACATCCTGCAAGAGCTTCACATTAAATTCCAAGTAAGCAGACTGATGGAGTTCTGATGAAATGGCCAGATGAGCCATGGCAAAATGATGGTCTGAGAAGCTCACAGGACAGATCTCTGCTTTAAGTAGTCTATTACTGTGGTGCTTAAAAATGTATAGCCGGTCCAATCGGACTGCGCTCACCCTGTCCACCCCCACTTTGACCCAGGTGGATGCTTGAGCCTCCATGTGTCCACTAGCCCACTACTCTTGACTATATCTGTCAAACCACCCACAGACACAAAGTGAGGTTCCACCCCACTCCTATCCTGGGTGAAATCAAGGGTGCAGTTCCAGTCCCCCCCCCCCAGCACCAACACTGTGTCAGAGGTCAAGACTAACAACTCCTGCTTTAGCTGCCCAAATGGGACTATTCTTTCCCTGCCTGTGTTTGGCGCATGAACATGAACAAAAACAAACTCCCTATTTTAATGCTAGCCCTCACCACTAGCAGTCTGCCTTTGTTCACCTCCCTCTGTGAGATGATCACACCTGAGCCTGTGGGAAAAAGGATGGCCACCCCAGCACTAACATTGGTGCCATGGCTCATCACCAAGCCTCCATTCCACCCAAGTCCACCCGAGTCCACTTCATTGTCAACATCACTATGGGTCTCTTGTAAAAAAAACAACATTTACATTCCTCTGTTTTATATAATGAAAAACCAGCCCCCTTTTTGCCCCGTCTCTGGCGCCATTTATATTTAAAGAGCCTATTCGTAACTCCTACATATCAAAAGAAAGGGGGAAAATAGAAACCAGAAGAACCTTATCCATTGCTAAACCTTAGGTGAAGCCAGGCTCTTCCTCACAGAAGTGACCCATTTACTCAGCCTATACTGCCTCCTAGGTGTCAAGATCTTGATGTCTGCTGACCTACTGGCCTGAGGTGCCGATCTCAGAAACTTCTCGGAGTCCGGAAAGAAAGCAGTCATTTCTTATTTTTTGTTTCCCCCAGGAAACGTTTCAGCTCCTTCACTGTGTAAAGATCTTCCTCATCCTGTTCCTCAATGTCAGACTCTAGCAATGGTGACTCTCCTTCTGACACCAACCTTGTCTCCCCCTCCACTCCACCACTCTGCACCTCCATCAGCTCCTCTCCCTCTGGTTGTTCCTCCTCATGTCCTGCCCTGCTCTCTAAGCCTGCCTGCCTCTCCCTCTGCCTTGGGAGACCCCCCTCCTGACCAACTGCCCCAGAGGAGCTCCCTCACTGGTCACCTACCTTAACCTTTTTCTTCCTCCTGGCCTCAATAACCCCACTCCCCACCAATGAGGTCAGGACAGGATGGGTCTCTTCATCCTGGAGCTGGTCCGGACTCTGTTTCTCCCTACACACTAAAACACTGTGTGGATCAGCTGTCTCCAGTCCTCACAGACATCTTCAATTTGTGCTTCATCTTCATCTGGCAGTATGCAGAGTTCCTGCGTGCTTCAAGGAATCCACCATTATCCCTGTCCCCAAAAAGCCATGGATCACAGGCCTCAATGACTACAGACCTGAGTCTGTAGAATTGAGTCTGGTACACTAATGTTCATGTGAACATGTTTTGTCTTGATGTCTGTCACGATTGTTATGTTCTGCTAGTATGCGTTTTGCTAATTCGTGTTCCTATGTGAAATATATTGTATATATTGTTATCTCTGTCATATATTGTCAATATATTGTTATGATGTCCTGCTGTTATGCGTATATGTCTATTTGCATGATGTCAGTCATGCTGTTATGTCCTTGTGTGTATATGTGCATGATGTCATTCATGCTGTTATGTAATTTGTAATCTTTTTGTGGACCCCAGGAAGACTAGCAGTCGCTCTGCGACAGCTAATGGGGATCCAAAATAAACATAAACATAAACCTGTCGCCCTGACCTCTGTGGTCATGAAGACCTTTGAGCGCCTTGTGCTTTCACACCTCAAATCCATCACAGACCCCCTCCTGGACCGGCTGCAGTTCGCCTACAGAGCCAACAGATCTGTAGACGATGCAGTCAACATGGCCATCCACTTCATCCTCCAGCACCTGGACTCCCCTGGCAACTATGCCAGGATCCTATTCATGGACTTCAGCTCTGCGTTCAACACCATAATACCAGCCCTCCTCCAGGATAAACTCTCTCAGCTGCATGTGCCTGACTCCATCTGCGGGTGGATCACTGATTTCCTGACAGACAGGGGGCAGTACGTAAAGCTGGGAAAGCAAGTCTCAGACTCCCGGACCACCAGCACTGGCGCTCCACAGGGCTGTGTGCTTTCTCCCCTGATCTTCTCCCTCTACACCAACAGCTGCACCTCCAGTCACCAGTCCGTCAAGCTCCTGAAGTTTGCAAACGTTACAACCCTCATTGGATTAATTTCTGATGGGGATGAGGCTGCCTACCACAGGGAGGCTGATCGGCTGGCTTCCTGCTGCAGCCTTAACAACCTAGATCTGAACACTCTAAAGACTGTAGAGATGGTAGTGGACTTCAGGAGGAGCCAGGCTGCGGTCTGTCAAGACCAAAACCTCCCGGCACTTGAACAGCTTCTTCCCCATAGCAGTGGAGGTCACAAAGCCCCCTGACCCCCCACCCCCCCGCAGACACACAACACCAACATTTTCGCATCCTACCTGTTCAACGACCGCTTGTAACACATCTTCCACCGTAGCATCACTTTCCGGTACGCACCGTAGTCCATGGCGAAGAGAGACTTGCTCTACTCCACCAGATTTTGAGGCCATGCCGGACAGCCCGGCCAACAGACCCCAAACAAAACCTAACTCCCATTCTCAAACTAGGGCAAGCAGAATAAATCAGTTATAGCACCATGCCCCAGGAAAAAAAAGTAAAAGAAAGAAAGGGAAATAAATAAATTAATGGGGAAAAAAAGGTTCCAAAGGGGACTAATTCGCAATCAACAACACCTCACTCACACTCCTAGCTCCCAGCATGCAACAGAGAGAGAGAGAGAGAGGCATCTGGCTGTGTAAATAGCATGGTCAAGCCCACAGCTCTTTGTCAGTGTCTCCCACCTCCCTTAATCCAACATCTCCTCCAGAAACCAGCAGCTTGAAATGCACCAGTGGAGCTTGGAGTCATGAACAAGACTATGTAGGCCACGCTGCCTCAGGCAGGATTTCCTGGAACTCAGAGGATTCATGTCCTTATATCTGCCTCATACATTTCCATTGGTTATTACAAGATCTTAGAGATTTAGGGGAAGTTTTCTTCCAATACAGCACACAGACTGCAATTTCCCCCCTTTCTTCATTTACATTGTCTCTATAATTTGTCACCATACCTAATAATTATTGTTCCCAGAATTAATTTGGCTGTGGTGTCCATTGGTACATCTTCATTAGCATATAGTCTGCAGAGGTTTCCGGTCCATACTGTGTGCTGCCTTGCTGCATCTGCTCCAGCTGCTCTCTTCAGCCACAAGTCATTTGTATTTCCTCCTTATGCTTAGTGTCCATAGAGTCAGAGGTATTTATTATGGAGGTTTCAGCCCTCTCCCCATATGTTTCTGTCCCAAGCTGCCTCCACCTGTCCAAACATTTAGACACCTGAGGAATCCACAGCCTATTGAACACATACCATATACCAATTACCTGCAGTAATTATACAGTACTTCTTTGCAACTAATCAGTGTTTAATAGTAGATATTACCACAGCTGGAAATGACTTTTATTTATTCCAGTACTTAATTTCAATTCACTTCAACTCCATCATTCTATCACATTTCAATAAGAACTTTTAATGACTTGAAGAGATTTTATAAGAAAATTAGATTTCAATGAAACTATAAAAGCTCTAGGACTGTAAATACCTACCTATGCTAAGCTGTCAGATAAACTAAGATATGAATAAATAGTTTAAATATGTAAACTTGTATAAGACAGACTAGACAAAAATAAACACACAAGGTGAAGAGTAACTATTTGCCCGTCTTTTAATTCTCTCTCTAAACTGGGACTGTAACATTAGAGGTGATAAAGTGAAGTGTAATGGCCCTGATCCTCACCAGGTAGAAGTCATAGCCACCATAGGGAGGCTGCTGATCACTGTGTGGGAGTCATTCGTGATGCTGTGTGGAGAAGATTCAGCAGTTTATGGCTAGCTGCTCCTATCTGCATATTCTCAGATCTGGAATAAACTAGCAAAGCTTATTAGTTTTGATACTTCATTGGGAGATAAAAGCCCAATGTGGCAACAGGATGTGAATGGAGCAAACCACAGACTGAAATCCTTACACTGCGTTCACACAGACAGCAACATGATCAACAAATCACCGTCTATTAATTTCCTATAGAGCTGAGCTACCAGGGAAACTCCCTCAACAGCCAATCCGATTTGAGTGCTTCCTCATTTCCAATGTGATTTCCTTCCATGAACAATAATTCTTCCAAGCAAGTGCAAAATGGATGAGAATTTGATTATAGCAAATATTCTGTTTTTTATTTATGCACACAGACGTCTAGCTAATTTGTGCTTGTCTGAACTGGGTAAGACAACATAACGTTATGACAGGCAATAACAGAGCAGCAAAAAAGACAAGATTCGCCTGTTCAGAATTTAGTAGCTGCACGAGACCACCACATAGATGCAACCAGAGCTTCTCACTCTGGCCAAAATCAGTCAGAATATAGCGACACATGAACCAAGTAGCTTGCTGTGTCAACACCCTCTTAGTTCTGGTTTCAAGCATGAAAAACCCTTAGGTTTGTTTATGGATTGTTCCTTGTTTTCTGGATTACAAGGGATGCTTTGAAGGGGATCAGTTTGAAGTAACGTCAAATGGGTTATATTATCATGGTGTTTGTTAATATGTCTTGTAATGAGTACCTTGTTGAGAAAGTTAGTGAGCCAATTTCATTAAACTGCATCAACATTGATCAAATTGAATCATTTATTACCTGTCAGAGCCCTGTGAAAGGCCTAAAAGTAGTGCCACATTTCCCCCAGAGGTCCTAGTTTGAGCACCACTGGTGTGAACGATGATGCCATCTAGCTGAAGTCTCATCAACATCAATGTTGAGACACTGTGGTTGACCAAGTGGTCGATCAGGCGTTGGTCCTGCCACCCCATATTGGTCAGTAATGACTGTGTGTGATTTAAGATGAGGTGAAGACATGGATTCAGCAGGGAAGAGTCACAGTTGGCTTATTCTACCTTGATGGTCTCAGTTACATGAGGATGATCTGAGTACAGAAACATTTTGTGAACATTTTGCCAATCACACACCAGGGAAACAAAAAATGATGCCTGAGGTTTTGAAAATCTCTCCCTCGACTTTCTCTCTCTCCATCTTTTTCCCTTCCTCCTAGTAAATGTTCCCTCTAGTCTAGCTGCTCCCCTGTACTGTTTGGCCGTGGTTTTCCACCAGCCACCATCACATCTACTTCCTATTGCAGTCCAATGAGCAAAAGGCTTTCAAACTACATTAGAGGTCCACTGATTCCTCTCTCATTGATGGGAGGTTGATGTTGATGAGGTTGAATTGTATAGAGTCTCTCCTCCTCTTGCTCTGTGTTTGATAGAGGAAACATGGGGGTGACATAACTGCTGTCTCTGTAGTCTGACATGGATTTCATCTTTGTTATTTCACATTTCCTGATGTGTTGTTTTGTTTGTGTCTGCCTATTGCTGCTACACAGGACTGCCTCTCAGTCCTGCAGTGAGACTGGTTGAATGGACTCTTAGGTTTAGTAAATGGATGGTCATGTGGACAGACATGTTGAGGGGATTAGCTGGCTGTGAGAGAATGGTCAATAGCTTCACTGAGCTAATAAACTAATCTTCTGATCAGCATCCAGGTCAAGCATCCGTTTCAGGAGACTTAAAAATGACCACGTGACCTCATATTCGATGTCTTCCTTGTCCTCTGGGTAGAGCTGGATTTGAAAACAAAGTCAATGGCAGTTCAGTCAAATCCATTTCCTAGTTCATGGAAATGGAGCAAATGATTACTGTTAATTCAGTCTTTACTTGTACAAGAAGGACCATCAGTAGTGTAGATAATAATGACTGTTTGAACACAGAACAGAAAGAAATATCACAGTTATAGGAAACATGACAACAGGTCGGATCAGTGTGAGATCTGTGATTAAATAAATGTACAATGGTAACTTTATTCTCACGTGTCTCTTTAATCACCAAGTATAACAATACAATGTATTATTACTAGTCTGTATTGACACTGATATGCAGTGCAGTATTCTACACAGCTTGTAGGAATTGAATATACTTGCAGAGTATGAGTAGAGTATATGACTGAAACTACATTGTATGAAGGTCGTTGATCCCAGAGTCCTGGAACCACACAGACGTCTACTACAGCTTCCTAGAGATGGTGTTAGTATTCCTTAGGGCTCATATAATCCTGTTGCTTATCTAATGACCAGAACCTGTGAATTAGTGAGTATTTAGAGACCCACCAGTGCTCCTCTCTTCATTACATAATACTAACCTCTCTATAACACAAACCTCCCTAAAGGCCCTGTATATTACTAACTCACAAAGGGAAAACTGTTTTTTAATCAACTCAAGCAGAATTATGTGTCTTCAATTATATTTGTAAGTCAAGAAGCGACAGCTTCTGCTAATGTACTTTCCATGGTTTCTGCTAGAAAATGTAATTAGTGCTTATTATTGTCCTCTTGAAATGATTGTCCTTATAAAAATGAGCTTATGTGATTAAAGTACTGTGGGCTGGGCCTGGACCAGGACTGGGTTTCTAAATCCCATTACTACCCTTCTCTCTGGTTTAAGCTCATGTGTTCTTTTGTGTCTTTGTTCCAGCTTAGACTGCTCTACCACAGTTGTTGCTTCTTAGGAACACTCACTAAACAACCCATGCTGCAATATATAGATATTTCTTAGATAAATTAATTCTAAGTAATTCAAAGCTATCCTAAAAAAGTTTTTAAAGTTGATTTAAAAGAGACACAATGCTCCTCAGGCAGGTCGTTCATGTACGCGCTCTGACTGAAAATCCTTGAGATTGATTATCAGGTGTTGCTAAAAGAAGAAATAACTCATTTGTAAACATTAGTCATCTAAAAATAATAGCTACATCTCAGTAAACTCATTTGTTTTAATGTAATGGCTATACTGTCCTCCTGGAGGTGTTGTAACATCAATTAGACAGACAGCCAAACTCTGTTCAAAACAACAGGATACAGGATACAGCCTTCTAGCTCCAAAGTTTAATGAAGACTCAATGTTCATGAAGTCATGAATTAGGAGTGAAACTGAAATGAAATATAAAATGCAACACAATTATTGTGGTGTCCTCAAACACAGGTAAGTACGTGCCTAAGCATAATGAACAAGAGTAACCTAGTGCTTCTGAAATACAATGTATGAAATCCAAATTGTACCAAAATCACAAAATGTACATGAATTAAATGCAGGTTAATAGTTTTGTAGTATGATTGGCTAATTGCATACAAATGAGTTCGGACTGACTGGTATAGCTAGCATAAAGGCAGCATCCAAATTCCCATCAATACTCGTAGATGGCCTGCCAAACAACAACATATCTACTTACAGGCAGTGCGTACGCTGGGAAAACAACAGGGTAGCTTTAGATTAAGTCTTGTGTCTCCAACATGAAAATCTAACATCCTAACAGTATGCTTTCCAAAACTTGCTAATTCCTGTCTGCAGAGGAATATAATATATATAACTGAGTGCAACAGAAAAACAGCAGGGGGTGCTAAATGACAAAAACAGATAAGATAAAACAAAGACATAACAACTGCCTGGAGGGCAGAATAATGGCATAGTATTTCATACAGTCACATATTCTCCATAGAGCTTGTATCACCAAGGCTCTTGGGATATGCAGTGCAGTCATTGAACAACAAGATATTTTTGCTCCATTGATCTCAAGCTCTGTTCTTCCACTGTCAAACAAGGCCATGTTAAGCCTTGGTTGTAGTTATCCCTGCACTTACAAAGTCATTCTAATGTTGAGAGGTTTGCTCTGTTCAAGGCCACTGAGTTGTTGGCCTCAGCCTGCATTCATTCTACAGCATGATGTGATGCAATGGAAAACATGCAGCTGTGTTAAACATCAACACCCAACAATATACCAAAACCAATCAAATAATCTTATATTCAGGAAGTGATGTCATTTCTGAGAAAAAAAGATTCTGTGACATTTTGCTATTCCATTTACTCTACAACCAAAGCAAGGGACCACGTTTAATAAAACGTCCTCATTTATAAACCTTCAGCTCTATCATGTTCAGTTCACTTCACTAAAGCTAATAGCTGAGTCAGCGAGAAAAAGTAACCTTGGTAGCTGCCCTAAGGCTCTGTACACAAAACAGAGTGAAGTATTATATTTTAGATGAACACAGTTATACAGCCCTTTACACAGTATGTACTTTAAATGTAACGTCTAACAGTAGTAGTAAGATGGATGTTTCTATCACTGGTGACTTTGACTTTCACATGCTGTCCTCTTTTAGATGACTGCTGTTCCTTGTCTTTCTCATGTGAGGAACTTTGTGAGACCCACAACCTTTTCATCTAATAGTCAAGTGTTTTTCTAGCCATGCTTGTTTTCAGTGAGGACAAAGGATCATATATTTTCTCCTTCAAGATGTTCTTCTCTTTATGCTATATCAAGGTAGATTGGTGTTGCTCCACATACAGGATGTTTCATCCAAAGCTTTGTAAAACCATGACTGCATATATTTTATGTATGCTGTAGGTGGACACAATGGGAATCAAACTCCTAACCCTGGCAGTGTTGGTGTAACGCTCCACCCATTGAGCCACAGTATATTATGGATGGATAAATGCCAGGTTGTGATGCTTGTGTGTCTTGCAGGTAGTGATTCAGTCTCACTAGCAGGGGAAACTCTCCATTATAGTGGATATTGTAGTGGTGCAACATCATCTTCATCTACTCTACAGGTCACTGACTTCTGTAGCCTCCAGCCCTGCTGACAACACACACACACACACACACTCTCTCTCTCTCAGTGAAGTGTTGACCTCTGACAACATGTTGTGTCTCTCTGCTGTGACTCGTCGTATCCCAGTACATCTTGTCGTTCTCTCCTCTTCACTAACCCTCCACCCCTCTCTGTCTCCTCCTAGCATCTTCTTACAGAGGGGCCTTGCCTCTATGAATGAGTCTCAAAGAATATGAACATGTTTTACTGATCTCTCAAGCTACTGCCCTCCCATCAATCACACAGCTTCTATCACCAACAATAATATTATTAGTACAGTGGTCATATTGATATTATTATGACTCATCATTATCATCATTACTCACATCATATAATTTAAGTGTCTCCTTAATTAGAGTGTACTCTGTTCAGCAGTGCTGGTGTGATCACTTGCAGAGCCCCTGTTCACTATATTAGAAGAAAACTGTTTAGAAGATGAAACATAGATGTTTGGTTCTTTGATCCCTCTTATTTTTAAAGCATTCACATCAATCAGGGTGTTGTTGAATTGAGTAATGTAGTGACGTCTCACTACATACAGTATATTAAAATGCTCTGGTGATATGTACCACGTTAAAGACTTCAAAGACAAGAATGTCAAACACAGGATTTAATTGAATACATACAGTCTATACCTTTCAGACATACAGCTTTTGTATATATTGTAGATTTTGGTGTTAAAATTCAATAGGCTTTAATTTGTCTTTATTTTAAGGTTGAGAATCTGAGTCATGTTTGAGCTTGTAGACCAGTAAAGGTAAGTTAAGGTCAGGCAGTCTGCTGTGTTACGCTATTCAATTACCACATTTTATGCATACAAACACACTCTGAGGTGTGTGTGTGTGTGTGTGTGTGTGTGTGTGTGTGTGTGTGCGCGCATGCGGGGGGCATCTGCTCCAGAGTTCACCTGTGGTATTGCATGCCTGGTGTGTGTAGTAGTGCTAGCTCAACCCAGCAGGGAGCTGGCAGGTCACTCCATCTTTACAGGACAGACCAGTAGACAGTCCTCTCTGACACACACTGGCAGCCCAGTGTTCCCAGTAAACATCAGACTTCATCTCTAAACTCTTCTGGAGAGGAGACCTGTCTCTGTGATCTGTTCTGTTTCCCAGCTTCATAAACAACAGAGACAAACAGACTGTATTCCCCCTTCAGCTCCAGTCTTTCATCCTGGCCAGAATCTGGACACCAATTCCCACAGCAGTGTTTTGTACGGTGGGGACAGTTCCAGTCTGGTTGGTAGAGGAACCATGGAGTGTCTGATAGAGCAGAGCACTTCAATAACTGGATTTACTGTCAGCTAGAGAGCGTGTTCATACTGCTGGACCAAACTAATTGTGAACATAGCTGCATCAAACAAAACAAATCCCAGCTGTAACCCATCTAACAGAATCCATTGAAGTCTGGATATAGTCTATCTTTGCAGAGCACATTTGAAAGATGTGTACTGCACTCATGAAGAAGAGATTATTTAAAAGAGCTGTGATATATTCATTGTATTTTATTGATTTTCAAATACACTAATAATAGGGTCAGATGATGGAGGTCATGCTGTCTGTTCTCTGACCCAAAGCATGGCTGCTATCTAGACTGATGTTTTTAGTAATGACACATTGATCACAGTATATCTAATGTGCTATGGAAACCATCAATGTAATATTGGAACAATGACGATGACATGATGTATTACTACGAACTACAGTGATGTTGTTGTTTATGAGGAGAGGCTCAGAGTAATTTACTGTGTCACATAATGAACAGAGGAACTTTTCAATATCAGCTGAATGACAACCGTGATTCTGTTGCTCAATGTGACTGCTGGATAATTAGCTGGTTTGGTCCAGACTTTCACTGGAGGTACACACACACACACACACACACACACACACACACACACACACACACACACACACACACACACACACACACAGACACACACAGATCTCTCTGGTCTCTCCTTTGACAGGTCTTCATATTAGCTGTCAGTCCACAACCTCAATTCAAGATTCAAGGAGTTTAATTGTCACATACACACACGAGGTGTGTAGTGAAATGCAAAGTGGCAATGCTCAGCAGAAATGTGCAAAATAACAGGTTCACACTATTTACAATAACCAACACAATATTTACAATATTTAAGAGCTCTATATAAAAAAACAACACAATATTTACAATAAGAGCACTTTATAAAAAAATATAGTAAAAAAAGGGAAAATTGTATGTGTAATATAAATTATAAATTATGTGTAGTCTTTACCTAAGTGTGTGTGTGCATAAGAGGGGCAGTGTGTGTGTCTTGGTGGGGGCCCTGGTGAGGTCGGAGTTCACAGTCCTGATGGCCTGAGGAAAGAAACTCCGTCTCAATCTCTCTGTTTTTGCAGCGTGACTACGGAGGCGCTTGCCTGACCGCAGCAGCTGAAACAGTCCGTTGTTGGGGTGGTGAGGATCCTTCATGATCCTGCAGGCTCTGGTTCTGCACCTCCTGGTGTACAAGTCCTGCAGGGTGGGGAGTGTAGTTCCAATAGTGCGCTCAGCCGAACGCACTACTCTCTGCAGAGCCTTCCTGTCCTGAGCGGAGCTGTTGCCAAACCAGGCAGTGATGCTTCCTGTCAGGATACTCTCCACAGCTCCAGAGTAGAAGGACTGAAGGATCCTCCGGGAGACTTTGAATTTCCTCAGTTGCCTGAGGTGGTAAAGGCGCTGCCTCGCCTTTCTCACCAGAGTGTCAGTGTGTGTGGACCATGTCAGATCTTCGGTGATGTTGACTCCCAGGTATTTATACCTGCTCACCCTCTCCACAGTATTCCCATTAATCCCCAGTGGTGAGTACGTCCTCTGTTGTTGTGTCCTCCTAAAGTCCGCAATCAGCTCCTTAGTTTTGGTGACATTCAGGAGGAGGCTGTTGTCCTGGCACCAGAGTGACAGATCAGCAACTTCCTCCAGGTAGGCCTTCTCGTCGTTGTTGGAGATCAGGCCCACCACCACTGTGTCATCCGCAAACTTAATGATGGTGTTGGAGCTGAACCTGGCCACACAGTCATGTGTGTACAGGGAGTACAGTAGGGGGCTGAGGACGCAACCCTGGGGGGATCCTGTGTTCAGGGTGAGGGGGTTGGAGGTGTGTCTACCCACCCTGACCACCTGGGGCCTGGCGGTCAGGAAGTCCAGGATCCAGGCACACAGGGGGGTGTTCAGTCCCAGCTCAATCAGCTTGCCAGCCAGTCTGGTGGGGACTATGGTATTGAAAGCTGAACTATAGTCAATGAACAGCAGTCTCACATAGCCCCCCTTCCGGCTGTCCAGATGAGAGAGTGTGGTGTGCAGTACCTGGGAGACAGCATCATCCGTGGATCTGTTGGGACGATAAGCAAACTGCAGCGGGTCCATGGAGCAAGGGAGGAAGGCGCAGATGTAGTCCTTAATCAGCCTCTCGAAGCATTTCATGACCACCGAGGTGAGGGCCACCGGTCGGTAGTCATTCAAGCATGCTGGAGAAGCATTCTTGGGCACAGGGACAATAGTGGATCTCTTGAAGCAGGCGGGGACCACAGACTCAGCCAGGGAGATGTTGAATATAGTGGTGAACACTGGAGCTAGCTGATTAGCACAGGTCTTCAGTACTCGTCCAGATATGCCATCTGGACCAGCAGCTTTCCTGGTGTTCACCCTCGTCAGAGCCCTCCTCACACTGTGCTCGGTCACAGAGAGTGTGTGTTCATCCCCAGCGGTAGAACTCACTCCGGTTGCGCTAACGGTGATGTTGTTAGCCGGCGAGCTAGCGCTGCTGTTGCTAGCCTCAAACCGTGCATAGAATGAGTTCAGGTCCTCCGCTAGGGATGCGTCGGCACTCACAATTGCGGGGGGTCTGCCCTGGTAGTCCGTTATAGTCCGTAGCCCCTGCCATAGGCGTCTGGTGTCGCGCTGCTCCATCTGCGACTCCACTCTGTCCCTATACCTCCTCTTGGCCTCCTTCACCGCCCTTCTCAGTCCATAGGACGCTGCCTTGTGCTCGTCCATGTTGCCGGATACAAGACCGGAGTTATAGGCAGCAGTGCGGGCGTTCAAAGCGTCGCGGATGGATTTATCAACCCACGGTTTTTGGTTAGGAAAGGACCTAACTTTCACCGTTGGGACGATGTTGGGACGATGTTGTCCTGACACTCACCTGTCCATTTCTACACTCCACAACCTCTCTCTCTTTCTCTAACTCTTCCTAGTCTCTCTCTCACTTTCTCTCTCTCACCCATGAGTGCATTCAGTCCGTCTAATACATATTGAATATGAGTGACAGGTCAGAAATGTATAATAATAATCTTTTCTCACCCAGCGATCTGCTTTCATCCCAAAATGAACTGTTCTCTTTCGAGCAGCTCTTACAGAGACCATCAGGTAGATTTTCAAAAGAACCCAATGTTTTATTGAAATACCTGACAAAGCCTGAACTACCTTTTGTGGAACTACTTAAAAAATATTTTTAAATATTTAAATATTAATGTTATATAAATATTAATATAAATATTAGCATGGCTGACCACTCCTAGTACACCATGATCCATCTGGGATATGTTTTCAACACTAATTAAATGGGTAAAGGTGCTGTAATGGGTTATAGATATAGCAACCATATAGATGGACAGTAGCTAATGTGTTGCTTTGTTTTTTAGCCTTGTTTTCATATTTCCTGATTTATTAACTGCCTGTCATTGCTATTCCATTGAATCAGATGGTTACCTCAGGATGTTACCTGTGTATTTTTAAGGTTGTGCCAATCGTCTAGGTTGCCTCTCCTTTACATTATTGCTGGTGGTATCTGCACACAGTCAGCGTAGTTGGAGATATCAGGGCTCATTTTCCTCTCTTCAGAAGAAGCCAGTTGTTGCCATTCAGTATGAAACTTCCACAGACTTGAAAATTCCCCAAGCTAGAAAATTCATCACAGTAAACATGAAGGTTTAATTTGATTGCTTTAGTTTTATCGTTATTTCAAGTTGAATTCAAGTTGAGTGTGTTTATATCAGTGTTCATATTAGAGGAAGAAATGGAAGTCTCCACCAAAAAAGAATCCCTCAAAAACATGTCGCCTTACAAACTTTATTGTCACATCCATGTCTTCTTATTTGGACTGTCATTGTAAGCCATGGCAGCAGTTAACTTCTAGCTAGGTTTGACACTGTTAAGTTTATGTTGTACAGGTTCAACCCAACTCCTCCACCTACACAGAGCCAAGCTAAACTTGAAGCCAACAGCTGGTGAAAGTGAAGTTTTTACAAAGAGATTCTCCTGCTGTGTCCTATTGACTACAGCTGTCTGATAGACTTAAAGATTTATTTTCCACTCCTGCTGAAGGTATTGACTTGCATTCTTATTATTCACAATGTGGACTGGATCTCCTGCCTAAACAGACAGATCAATGATCATTAATGTAGGAATGTGGAAGATCAGCATTGAAGAATCAGTTCAATAATTTAAGTACAACACCAATATTATCACGGTTGTGCCTGAATCAATAACATAACTTCATCTGAAACCATCCCTAACTGTGAGAGTGTTTATCTTGTTTGGTGCTGCAGAAAACACACTGGTTCCAGCACACAACAATACCATAGATAGATAAATCAACTTGTACTAGTCTGAGGGTTTTCTCTGAAAGATTATCAACCTTTATAGAGCAAGTTAGTTTCAATAAACAGCTCCTGAATCTTTTTATGTTTTTGTCTCCTTTCTTTCCAAGGTCAAGACACTGAATAGTCTCCATTGTATCCTGACAGCTCTGATTGCTCTGCCATAGTCGTCTTAGACTGATAATAATAGCCAAAAGGGTCAATAGGTCTCAGTGTATTTGTGCATCTGTGTTTTGTTTCCATTGAAGAGCAGGTCATGGACAGATTGCATGGACCCGTTACACTGACTGAGGGTCCAGTAGTTTGTTAGTGAATCGTTCTACCGTTGTCTTCTTTCTTCTTTCTTCAGTGTCACTCTGAAACACAGTAGACACATTGACATGCAAAAATAAATGAAATCACCATTATAACCCAATTATATTTTTGCCACTAATGGTTTCCAAACAACTATCTTTCTGGGAAATGAATTTGCATAATCATGAGACAATTGTTAACCACTGCACTCCCTTGTAGTACAGAGAGAGTGTGAGTCTTTAAAAAGAGAGAGATGTATAATGAATGGGGTAATGTCATCCTTCAGCCTTGGAGGAAAAAAAAGTTAACAATTACCTTCCGTTGTCGTGTCGATATCAGTTTTTTTTTTTAGGTCAGATTACACCCTTGTCGATCTAGCAAGTGATGTCTGTCTCACACAAGCGGATGAGGAAGAAAGGCATGTGCGTGTGGTGTGTTTACAAGCAGAGTGAACGCCTCAAGAGATTAGTCTCTGGTCTGACAGACAACATAACGTGATGCGCAGCATGAGAGATTAATTTAGATCAATTTCTATACATTGACCAACTTTTTATTTTGTGCTGGCTGGTCCGATATTGTGGCGGTGCACCACAGATGAGTCGATGTAGGGGGCTTGGTCACGCTTGGCTACTCATGAAGTACAAAACCTTCTTCTTCAGGAGCATTGTTTTAAATTGGTAGCACAGATGGATCTCAAGCTGGAAGCCGCAGGACTCACAAGATTCAGTGGGATTACTGATTTATTTTAAAAGCTTGTTTACTCACCTCACCTCTTTCTTTAGCCATAATCAATGATCCGTTCTCTCATGCCATCTGTGAAATAGTGATTAATTTATTCACCCAACACTTCTAATAAGATCCCTGAACAGCCACACTTTAATCTGACATTAATTATCTCTCAACTGGCCTGCTGACAGACTGAGGCAAAACATCCTGGGAAAGGCTTCTGGCTGTTGGGACTCCAGTGGCATCAAGTACACACACACACACACACACACACACACACACACACACACACTCGTATTGTTAATACTTGGATCCTCTCTGCTCTCTTCTCTGCTCCATTTCCTTCCTGTTCTGGATGACAAAGCTCCTCTGGTGTTTGAGTCAAAGTTATTTCCTCTGGTTGAATGGGAGTCAAACTTCTTCCAGGCGTTCTCCCTGCTGGCTAAGCTCTGTGTGATCAATAGGTCTGTTACTCCATCAAATAATACAACATTATTAGATTCCCCCTGCTCTTTGTGTTGGGCTCTTCAGGGCCACAGCGTCCTGCCCCCCGACTATGATCTCTGTCTGAATCATCAACTACACACAATCCCAGGATACACAAACCTGCTTCGTGAACACCCTGAGGACTTGGGAGGACACACAGCCACTTGAAGGCATTGAGAGATACAAGTGTATACACACACACACACACACACACACACACACACTGCAGCGAGGCTCCATCTGCCAAAAGGAGGCTGGTGTATGGTTGAGTGATCTGACAGCACTCTAGTGTAGCGGTCAGCCTGGTTATCGGGGGGGTCGGGGGGAGCACGGAGGGGTGTGGGGCTTAAATGAAAGTCCAACCTCACATCCTCTTACTCTGTTAAATGTCATCAATCTGTGATATTCATTGCAATTTTGTTCAAGTTCAATGTTGGAATTTGAATGTCTCTGTCAGTAGAAAAGTATTTTCTCCAATATTGACACCAGATTGCGCTAGAATTTGGTTTCATTTATCTTTTTCATCCCATAATGTTTTCATTCTGTTCTCTCTGTTCTTTAATCTTTATTACCAGGTGAACCTCTTGTATGAGAAATGAGAGGGATTCAGCCTCTACTGTCTCTTTCTCACACCAAATAGTGCTTTATTGCGACCAGCGTCAAAATGAATGCAGCTAATGTGCTCATTAATCTCCCATTGCTTGGAGGGTTTCAGATATGAGCAGGGCAGAAATGTCAGACCAGCTACGATCACTGTAAGTCAGGTTAGATAAATCACATCTTTCAGTCAAGATACTCTCAGTTGTTCCATGTATGATTTCACAACTACACATTAGTCCGATTTGTCAATATGGTATCTGAATTGGAATGAGAAACTTAATATGTAGGTTTCCAGGATTGTCTTATAATTGACTCTGTATGGCTGTAGACAGTAGACAGCCAATCACCTGCTGATGGACTTTCTCTAATAGAGTGCTGCAGGAATGAGTCCTAAAACCCGGAAATTAGTTAGCATATTTGCACTTCCGGTTCCCTTGTCTAGAAGTCAATGGGGTTTTTGAATGGGTTTTTGGTTAGATGCCTGAAATAAGGTCTGCGGTTAACACAAGCGTGTGAATTTTGAAGCTTTTATGTGTCTTAAAAAAGGCCGTTTCTAACAAGTGGCTAGAGGTTGTCGGGAACATTAAATGCCATCACACCGAACACGGTAACTCATCTACTCACTAGTCCGCCTTTACAGCCTTTAGTTGTGTTTATACTCGCGCTCTTCCAAACTATTCTAACTCAAACTTTCCAACTTGTAGATTTATCAATCTATAGTATTTATAGTGGCGGTGACGTTGAAGTCATGCAACCGCGGTGTAGTTAGTTTATAGCCTAACGTTAGCTTTTTACTTCTGGCGATTGCATTTAAGCTTCAAAAATCATAAAAGTGGTGTTCATTTGTGAAGATTATCTTGCTGAACAAAACATGTAAGTATCATAAACTTTTGTTTGCCACAGAGCTTATTTTCTGCAATAATCCAACTGGAAAAATCCCATTGGCTTTTTGTCGAGGGAACCACGGCGATGCTAACTTCCGGGTTGGCCTACAAAAATACGTCATCGCTGCAGCACTCTATAGCTCTCACATAGTTTGCATAACGACAGTACGTTGCTGAGCACTGATTAACAGTTTTGAGTTTTTTTGAGTTCAGTAAAATTAATACTGTCAGTTTGGCACACCTTAAAACTTTCCCTTGAAAACAGATATCAGTGTCCCAGTAATCCAAAACAGAGAGGCGATGTGCCAGCATCAGAGCTTTTAAATCCTAAGAATCCTAATCTGGTTTTGGATTATGTCAGTGTAAATTAAGATCCAAAAGACACTGTTTTTATTTTGTCACACACGCACGCATTCGCGCGCACACATGCATTATCACAGCCCAATGGCAAAGAGTTTTCCAAACCCAAACCCCGCCCCGCTGCCACATGATCATTTCCATAGGAATAATAAACATTTTAAATTATCGGCCCTAGTTGGCCCTTATGAATAACATAAACAGCCTCCTCAGTTAATCTGCTCTCCCACTCATCTCCCCACAATCAGCCTCCACGTGAATGCCTCTACAGCTTGTTCAGTCAACACAGGCTGCTCTGTAGTCAATAGGCTTCCCTACAGCCTTGCTGATATGGACCTGGCATTTCCAGACTGAAAAGAAGGCCTCTCCATTGATTCTCCTGCTTTGTCACCGAGTCTCCTGCCATGATGCAGCGCTGAGAGGGAATAGAAAATAGAAATGTCTGATAGACGACGAGCAATAGAGATGGACCACTCTGTTTCCATCAATTGCTCTCTCTCTTAGTGTCCCTCTCCCTTTCTCTCTGTGGTTTGTTCACTACTCAGGGACTGAAGAGAAATGGAGGGAGAAGAATGAGGATAACAATGATAAGGAATACAATACAAATCAGAAGTCTGCTCTACTAGATTCTACTAGATATGTGTTATTCTAGTTGATGTCATTCTGGTCTTTGTGGTAATAATGCAGTACAGACTTGAGCATATTTTTCATATTTGCAAGTATGTATTTTTCCTGGAGTGGCAAGGAAAGTAGTTGGGAGGAGGCAAATTTAACATCAAGCATTTTGTCCTCTTTGTCTCCGTAGGAGTTGCATAGACTTTAAGTGAACCGACCTAAATGCTTCATTTGGTTCTGAGGTCTTTTAGTCTGCAGATTAAGTGTTAATTAATGTGGTCAGTGAAGTGCGTCAGAGAGATTAGATAAATACCCTCCTCAAGGTATCACCACCTCCACAACAGTCACAATATTCTCTCCCGAAGGTTTGTCAATAAATATTAAGTTGAATCTTATTACACTGAGGTAAAGTATGTTTATTTTTCTATTCATAGTTAAAATTATGTATGGCATATTACTACTCTGTGAGGTAGACAAAGTTCGTGTTGGACATGCGATGGATGTGGTTTACAATTTACAATAACTAGTGTTTTGATAAATGGACTATGATAGCACCATATACTGTTTGCATACTCTACATATTGGCAGCAGATGAATAGTGTTTTCTTTGACAATGCAGGCCAGTGAACAGTGGGAGTGTTGCATCCCAAGATCTGTGTGGATATTTGACATGGTTTAGCTGCAGGTCAGCTCTATACAATATGGGAGGGAAAGAAGGAAGGAAGGAAGGAATGAAGGAAGCAAGCAGGCAAGCAGTTTCTGGACCTTAGCAGATCAGATTTCCCTGAGTCCATTTTACCGCAGGCAGAACTCTCTGGAGCAGTAAATAATTTCCTCCACACAACAGTATTGCTGGATAGAAGGAATACCTCCATGGAGAAGATTGTCGTTTCCCTTGTGATCAGCTTTCCATTAGCACTCTCTACACCACTTCACACTCAAGCAGATTCATCTCTACAACTCTCAACTAATAATGAGGTTTGGTAATTAGAGCATTAGATGAGTTTTGTACAACAGCAAGGTAAGCTTGCTCATGCTGTACTGGTGTGTATCAGAGGAGCATCTGCAGACTCCTTAACAACACATCTGTAAGGTCCATCTGGAGTGAGAAACTGATTGTCTCACTCACACTCACACACCACACTATCACACTCACAAATTAACTTTTTGTTTATGCATAAAAATAAAATGTGATATGTTTTATCACTGAGAAGTGGAAATACAGAGGGTCATCCATGTGGTGCTGTACAATGTAAGCTTTTACAATGTGAATTAGATGTTTTGGTTTTCATCCTTCATCTTTCCATTAAAAGACATCTTTTGTCTTATACTTTCCACAAAGACCACACAAGCCATAGTTTATATCAGTAGAGTTCCTCATGTAGCGTCTGGAAGAATACATCCATACTGCAGAGGAGGAAGGGGTGGAAGGAAGGTCTGAAATGTATTCTTCATGTATGTATTCTTCTAAGTCATATTTTCCATGGAATAATTTTGATCGTCTTAACATGGAGGATGGTTCCCGCTGTCTCCTGTGAGAATGTTTCTATTTCCTGTTGGTCAGCACCCTTGGCTTCTCCTGAGTCCCTTCCTCAAAGCTGCTCCCTGCCTGGTAAATGGTGTTCATTAACCTGCATGAAAATGAATGAGCTTCAGGGCTCGCAGGAGGAGAAACAAATGTTGTTTTCCCCGTCCCTCTTTTTTATTCTTGCCTAATCACTTACCTGCTGCACTCTGGTAGATTGGTTCCTGCCATCTGCATCTAGAAATTTAGAAACCTGTCTCTCAAAATAGATGTGAGAAGAGAGAGAGAGAGAGAGAAATTGAGACAGGAATAGAAAGAGAGAAACATTTGAGTTGTTTCTAGTCTGAATAACTCAGCCTTCCTTTGCTTTGTAATTTCACACTAATTGAATGCCATTGTTTCAGAGATTCTCTTCTTGGTGTTTCCTGGTTTTCAAAGGGGACATTTCCTTAAAAAACAGAGAATTTACATCTAAATATCTCTGCAACTGTTTGGTCATATCCGAGTGAAAGCAGGAGGGTTTTTCTGGATGCTGATAGATACAGGCCCCGTCCCTCCAGGAAATAATGTGGATTCGTTGGGCATACTATTATGTCCATATAATAGTACGCTTATTCCCTCCACACATGCACACAAGATCCAAGGAACTTTGTTTTGACATATCTTAGTCATTTCAAAGTGACCATGAAAAATTCATCTTGGCAGCAACAGCGGATTCCTCTTGAATCAGGGCATCAGCCTCACTGTATTTCAGGCACCACTTTCTATGTAACTGTAACTGAGTTTGACCTCCCATAAATTGTTGCAGGATTTTGTCCTGTGTTTGGGTCCTTGTATGATGTGTATGTCTCTCGTGAATAAAACAACCAGTTTTATATACACTTTAAAATGCAGCATGATCGTTTGTTTCATGAAAGTGTTTTTCTGTCATCAAATTTGAAAAACCATCAGGTTGTTTCTCAGGTACATTACACTCGATAATAAACCTCAACCAAATGCATCCACACTCCCTCTCAGGCTGTTATAGCACAACTGTTATAGTGAATCACAGATCTTAATGGGATATTAAAGTCGAACACAATTCAAACACTTTGCTTCTATTTGCTTCTCATTTACAGGCTCTTACAGCGAGAGAGAGAGAGTCAGCGTGTGACACTGATGTAAAATATGGAAAAAAAGTTTTTATGTAGCTTCATTTACAATTTGTCTCTTCTCGTTTTTTGTCTTTTTTCAGGTAAGAGGAAACTCTTCGAACCTGCACCTACACTGTGTGTGTGTGTGTGTGTGTGTGTGTGTGTGTGTGTGTGTGTTCCTGACTGCCGGTTCACGAGGGCACTGCCTCCTGGGTTTATAGGACTTCAGAACCGACAGTAAGACTTTACATACAGTACAAGCTGTTTATTTGGTGCTTTGAATTAAATCAGGTTTTGGATGGAAATTAAAAGTACAAAAGTCATTTATAGTGATTGTTGTTAAAGTCTTCATCTCCCATTGGTTGTGTATTGCCTTCAGACTATTAACCTCTCTGAGCAGACTGATATCAACCTTTGTTCCCTTTGTTGAAGTGTGTCTTGTGGAGTATCTACTCTAAACTCAGATAATATGATTCTTTTTCAAAGCAGCTGAATTGATAATCCCATTAGACTATACAGTAGACGGTAAAGCTGTGCCTCATAAGCAGCTTGTGGTTGGGTGTCCTCCCAGCTCGATGCAGGGTTATCTCTATGGCTCTTCACTTCAGATTGAACTCTGGGATGTGAGGACCACTCTCACTCTCTTACTGTTAAAGGCGTTGCCTATGAGGGGTTAGTGGTGATGTGGGTGAAGGAGCCTCAGTCAGAGGGCAAGGAGCAGGCAGGAAGGTTGGATTTCCTTTGGTGATTTTTAACTCCCATTTATTAATGAATTCCAGTCTGCTCAATCCAGATCCATTTGGATGTGTGTGATAAAATAGACAAAGACACATGAGTCCACGAGTCAGTTTAACAAGACTTGTAATTATCAGAATAATATATATATCCATAACCATATTCAATCATTAAACCAACAGTTTTGCCAGAGACATCAATATTCCATTCATTTCAATTTCTAGATTATTAACTATTTTCATGACAGCCATACTTGTTACTTATTATTTGGCATTAAAGGCCATGCTGCTTCACATCATAATAGTGACAATAATGATAATACATACTCAATGTGGAACAGGATAAACAAAACAATGAACTCACATTAATTTGGTCACTGTAAGGATTTGTGGATCTGTTTGGAGTAGGAATTCTACAGGTAGCAAGTCATCTGGCTGGAGGCGACTGTGTTTGTTGGAAAAACAAAGGAACTTGGCTTGTAAATCTCAACATGGTTGAGAAATCATTTAGCTCTGATTTTAATTACAGTTCCATTTGTAGCACCATGTGCATGTATGCTTAAAGAGTTGTGCAATATTGTGCAAGTTCATAGCAGCTGCAAACCTTTTTATAGTCTTTTGAGAATCCTTCAAATCTTCTGTCACCTTGTCTTTTCCACCTTTCTGTTTCTTTATTGAGCCTTTCTGCCGTCCTCCTTCTCCCTTCCTTTTTATTTTCCTCTTTTCCTCATCCCCCTTCAACCTCCTTCTCCTCCCTTGAGTCAACAGTCCTGTTATGAGATCTAAATCATCTTTCACAAAGTTCAGGAGATTAAGAGTGTGAGACGCTCATCTCACCAAAGTCTGGTTTTCCATAAGTCACCTTGAGTCTGTGTTGGAGGAAGATATGTCAGGGCTGGCTGGGCCACTGGGTTGTAGAAGCTACACGGAACTACAGATTAATAGCAGGTCCTCCAATCCCCCTTTAATCCCATGTGGTCTAGTCCTGTCAACTTCCCAGTGCTCTGATACATTTTGGTAGAAGGTGGGGAGGCAGCAGGGTGTTTGTGGAGGAAAGTGTGTGTGTTCATGGGTGGGGCTGGGTTGTTTATTTGTGGGTCTGTGTGTGCATGCATCTATTTGCCCCTCTGTACAGCATATGTGTGTTTAGTGGCATACATTGGTTTATTTGTACTGATCAGCAGGTTCACCTGCACAACTGAGTAATCATCAGACTTGGATTTACTGCTGAAGTCTTTCCAGCTGAGACAGAAGATCTGAACCTCCTCACTGTCAATCACATATGGCTGAATGACGAGCAGTGGCGGCTGGCCAATAGAGGGCGCTAGGGCGCTGCCCCACCACTCCCCACATCCTAGACTTCATTGAATAAGACTTTAAAAATTACTTTATTCTTTTTTCTTTTTTTTTTAAATGAGCGAGGTAAATATTATATAGTTAGTGAGTAGAATGTATAATCTGCAATAAAATGTAGATTAAAATTGTTCTACGTTGTCTAAAGTTACTGCTAGGGCACGTATTTCTGGCCTGGGGCGCAAAAATCTTTGCCCATTGACTCTCGTTATAAGTTGTACATGCACAGTTCACTCCTCTCAATACAAGAGATAGGAGCTTGGTGGGGCGCAGGAAAGCTGCGCCCCACCAACGAACTGCGCATGTACAAACAGCATTTATCTGAATGCTGCTGATTTAAACACCACCAACCACTGGTTGGCAGCAGAGAGCGAGGGGCTCGTGGTACATCTGACATAAAATGCGCCAGAATGAGACAATATACTCGGTTGTTTTCAAGGAGCTGGTTTAGTATGAAGGCTTGGCTAACTGTACGTAGTGACACCAATGCTTTATTTTGCTTTCCCTGCACCCTTTTTCAAACGACAGGTCTCAGACCCAGCATGGATTCAGACAGGTTTGAATGATTGAAACCACATATCAGAAAAATCAAAAGCAAATGTTTGGGAAAGTAAACATAGCTGCTCAGCTTGATGAAGGCTACAGGACAGGGATCCGTGAGCATAATGAAGAGGTTGACAAAAACAGGCACATCCTGTCTAAAATAATAAACTGTGTCAAGTTCTGTGGTGCCATAGAGTCATTGAGAAATCTGCATCTCTCAAGGAGAGAAGGGCAACATTTATGTACAAAAAGTTTAAGCCACAAGGTGGCAAAGTCATATAGCTTTGAGCCAGTTCACTCAGCGTTTTGATGGCACTGGGTATTTCAATTGTAATACCATATTAATTTATTTTTTTCTTAAATGTTATTTTCTATTAGGTCTTACTGTGTTCATAATTTTCT
This sequence comes from Hoplostethus atlanticus, assembly GCA_034670405.1. NCBI lineage: Eukaryota > Metazoa > Chordata > Actinopteri > Trachichthyiformes > Trachichthyidae > Hoplostethus > Hoplostethus atlanticus. Next base: position 832,336 of record JAXDDX010000025.1, read on the forward strand.
GCCATTGTCTCAGGGTTCTGTGTTGTCAGATTTCTGTTGCACTTATCGAGGCACTTTTCGGTTACTTTAGTCTTTCACCATTACATATTGTAGTATAAAAGATAATTATTATAAAGAATTTGCACTAATTGAAGTACCTTAACTTACCTTAAGCACGTTTCATTACAACAAATGTTCATTCAGCTCAGCAAATACAAATAAAGGCCTTTTCATTTATTTAAATACACTGATGATACCTTAGTACATGTTTGTTTGATTTTTGGTATAGCCCCCCCGGAGAAAAATGCACCAGCCGCCACTGATGACAAGGCATCTATTCATCAACTTCAGTTCTCCTCAAATATTAATCAATCTTTTCTGAAGCAAAGCTGTCTATATTGTCATGTCATGATGATGCATGTTGTCCTTCATACAATATCTTGATGAGCAATAACACACAGAGAGATCATACTTTGAAGACTGAGGGAAGGAGGCTCCAATCAATAATCACGTAGATGATGAGTCATATGGTTGTGGTTTTCTGTATAAAGCAGACAGGGGTTAAGGATTCAGTTACTGTTTGATTCAACCTTAGAGTGGCAAAAATAACCCACATGTTCCAGGTCCAGTATGTCAGAAACAACCATCCTCCTGGGATAGGGTCTAGGGTTTACTGAGGATAGAATAGTATTCCCATCTAGTGAATACTATGAATAAAAGTGCCTTTTATTTTTTGGAATTCATGAGTGCACTTGGGGATTCATCTAATACTTCCAATAGAGAATTCATACATTTTAGCTCTGCTACTCATGAATAATAAATAGTAAATTCTTGGTTAAAAGGCTCCTCTAGAGTCACATTTAACCCTGTGAGGATCAATGTTCTGACATTTAGGATGTAAAGTGTTGGCCTACGATTCAGACCACTACTGTTTTAATTTGTCTGTGGAAAGCAGCTATATCTTCAGGACCGTAGTGTCCTAATGGAATATGGATGTCATTTTTTCCTTGTCTCATGTAGCCTCCTGTCCACAGCCCACAGCCCACAGCCCCTAAACCATTACATTATTACAGTTTTTTACGATCACTAACAAGCATTTAGCTATACTTAAGATACTTTTTCTAAACTCCTAACACAGCAATACACCTACATCACACAATTAGCCAAATAGTTAATTTTCTGCTCAAAACCACATTTTGTTAATTAAACACCAACTCTACATTTCAAAATGCAAAAAAACTTTCTCTACATACACTAACTCTATCAAAACACGACAAACCCGACTCAATATCACATCATTCTTTCAAAACACTAGCACATGTTTTCTATCCAAGAGGAACATACAGTCAATCATAGCACAACGACTTTCAAAATACTAACAGTTGATGGCATTACAAAAACTGCATTACTTTTCATGTTTCAGTTCTACCTGCATACAATAGACTATATGAAATCCATTGTTTTTTATAATTCAGTTTCCTTTACTGTAAACCACTGTTTTGGTTGAGTGTGCATTTTTGGCAACATACTATCTAAAAGTGAATGAGTCATCTTTACTTTATTGAAATGTACAGTAGAAAATAAAATAGTAAGTGACAGAATTGCTGCAGTAAAATCTTTATTAGCAACATGAAATTGCTGCCAGTGATGAACAAAAAATCCAACATACATGGCCTTTGGTTCCAAATGTGTAAAAATAAAATACACAAATACAGTAAAAAAGGCACAGAAGGGAAAAAACACCAAAATGCACAGTCCTGTTCTACAGTTTTTTACAGTCGCTAACATCCTTTTGTCCAATCTGTAGTCACATTTTCAAAACTCTAAACACAATTAGCACAACATCCGTCGGTTGTGGACCAAACTGTAATCTATACGATCTTCAGCATGTGGCCACATGTTCTCGTCCACATCACATCTATGTCGTCTCTCGCTATGCACCTTGGATAGAAACGCTTGGCATGCACAATATGTTTAAACACAGTATGTGTAAATGCTTTTCAGTATGTCCTACTGTATGTACTGTAACCCATGTTTACATGTAGAGTAGCATAGTGTAAAACTCACTATAGAACAAGACATATTGGATAGACACCATACCTGGACGTATTGGTGCCGGTGCTGGTGACCCGCTCACTGTTCCTTTCAAAAGGAACTGTGTACAACTGTTTCATTCAAACTCTGTGTTTGATCTATTTTACACAACTTAAATCAGCTATTTCTCAATGTTTCAGTGATCTGTTCATTCAGAAATGCTTATCAGCTGTTTCAATAAAGCCTTTGAACCGCTGTTGTTGCAGACGTAGAGGCTTTATACTATATTTAAGGTTTTGAACATTATGTTTTCATTTCTGGCATGCTGTGTGCAAGCATTTGTAAATAAGACAAGAATTTTGGTATTGGGTAAGCTTGTATGTAAAGAAAATCTAAGCATTTTAGAAACGTGTTAATTGACTGCTTATTGTGTGAAAACATGAATTGTGTTAATGGTATGGTCCACAACTGACAGATGTTGTGCCAATTGTATTTAGAGTTTTGAAAATGTGACTACAGATTGGACAAACGGGTGTTAGCGACTGTAAAAAACTGTAATATCAACATCTCAGAATCTCCCACTTGGTGATATCATGTGTCATCCATTTGCCAGGACTTGCTGCCCTCAGCCATGTGGGACTAAACTGTGTTCTGTGCTAAACCCCATTCATCATATGACAGGTTTCTCATTTTCTTCAGAGATGAGATCTTAAACAAAAACCCATCTTGTTCAACCATTATCACAATTTCTTACAACATTTGTCACACTGTAATCATTTAAAGGCTAGTCATATTAGTCATATTCTCAGATTGATTCTTTGTGCTGTTAAATGTAAACCCTCCGGCTACAGAGAAGATGATCCATCTCAACTTTAAGCCACATTACATTCATTCCTTGGGTTTCTGTGGACAAGCAGCATCAGATCTGAGAAGGTTTGACTCCTGCTGCAGGGGATAAGGCAGATAGGAACCATTTAAAAACTCTGGCTGCTCTGTAGCTGTAAACCTGTAAAGGGAGAAGAATGAGCTGGACTGAGAGTCCAGTCACATCTGACAGATCAAAGGAGGAGAGTTGCTGGAAGGGAGGCAGTAGCTGGACCACCAGTGTGGATCAACATCTCCATATGAGAAAGACCTGAATCATTTGATCTGTTCATATAAGAAAGACCTGAAACATTTGGTTTGTTCGCGTGAGAAAGACCTGAAGCATTTGGTCTGTTCCTATGAGAAGATACTGTGTTTAAATCTGTAGTGAGAGAAAGTCAAAGGTCTTCCAAGACAAATTTTAGAATAATGATGTTGGTTGGAACATGTGCAGTGGTCTTATTCTTGCTACTTATCTCTGTTTGCACTTTATTTATTGAGCTGTGATTTTCACATTGACCGTCTGATGGGAATAGAGCTTCAGCATTGAATAGGGGATGGTATAAGCTGTGTGCTGTGACTATAGAATCAAAGTTGGTGAGAAACATTCAATAATGTTAGACTCATTTAAAATAATGCTGGAATAAATGACCTCTGACTCCTTTGTCATTGAGGAATATTGGATGAACATGCAAAAACAAACACACACCTCCTTCACCTTGCCTTCTCTGCTCTCTTGTTTACAAGGCACTTTGCTGTGCACTTTGGTGGCAGAGTGAGAATGTCCATCACTACTGCAGATTAGTTCAATATGGTTTGACTTGACAAGGACGAGACATAGCAACAGAGAGAGAATGAAGGACAGTTTATCTACTTGACCACCAGCCCTTCACTAGAAGTGGTCTGATAGAAGTGTCTCCCCAACAAACACGGAGGCTGAGGGGAAAACAGAGAGGGTCTTCTTCACTGTTGTTGTGGAGTTTAGAAGGACGAGATGAACGATGAATGTAAAGTGAAGGACAGAATAGATAGAGGAGGAAGAGAAAACCAGAATACTAGAGAGGAGTGATAGAGGGAAGAGTGGAGACAGAGAAGAGCAAACAAAGACAGAGAGTAATAGGTGAATGACCATGATGCTGTTCACTATTCATTATGGTCTTCAGTAGTACAGTATGGTGCACAACATGTAGATAGTGTGGAGTATAGTCATATTTATAGTCGGATTGGCCTCATTATTCTGCCTTCCATTTAAAAAAGACCAAATTTAATCTCTGTTGCTCACAGTATGTGAACATTAATAGAATGGAAACTGAAATGGATTCAACAAATAGTGTGTGTTTTGCCAATTCTGTCCAAACTGGGTTCCAACACAGAGGGATAATTGTAAATGGTTTCCTGTCTGCTAGAAAAATTAAGCAATGACACCTTCCCACACATACAAATACAGAGAGAATGTCAAAAGTGTAGTAAAAAAAAAAAAAGAGTCTGCAGTTTTGCTGCTGTTTTGTGGTCAGTGTGTCAAGTTTTTTCTAAAGATATGAAAAATGAGTTTACATCCACAGAGTTACAGACGTGGACAAATTTGTTGGTACCCTTCCACGAAAAAAGAAGAACCCACAATTTTCTCTGAAATAATTTGAAACTGACAAAAGTAATTGGCATGCATCATTGTTTATTCCATATTTAATAGAAATCAGACTTTGCTTTTGATTTTTGATTCAACAGAATATTTTAAATAATAAAACAAATGAAAATGGCATGGGCAAAAATGATGGGACCCTTAACCTAATATTTTGTTGCACAACCTTTAGAGGCAATCAATGCAATCAAACAATTTCTGTAGCTCTCAATGAGACTTCTGTACCTGTCAACAGGTAGTTTGGCCCACACTTCCTGAGCAAACTGCTCCAGCTGTCTCAGGTTTGAAGGGTGCCTTCTCCAGACTGCATTTTTCAGCGCTTTCCATAGATGTTCAATAGGATTCAGATCAGGGCTCATAGAAGGCCACTTCAGAATAGTCCAATGTTTTGTTCTTATCCATTCTTGGTGCGTTTAGCTGTGCATTTTGGGTCATTATCCTGTTGGAGGACCCATGACCTGCGACTAAGACAGAGCTTTCCGACACTGGGCAATACGTTTCGCTCCAGAATGCCTTGATAGTCTTGAGATTTCATTGTGCCCTGCGCAGTTTCAAGGCACCCCGTGCTAGACGCAGCAAAGCAAGCCCAAAACATAACCGAGCCTCCTCCATGTTTCACAGTAGGTATGGTGTTCTTTTCTTTGAAAGCTTAATTTTTTCGTCCGTCAACATAGAGCTGATGTGACTTGCCAAAAAGCTCCAGTTTTGACTCATCTGTCCAAAGGACATTCTCCCAGAAGCACTGTGGCTTGTCAATATGCATTTTAGCAAATTCCAGTCTGGCTTTTTTATGTTTTTCTTTCAAAAGTGGAGTCCTCCGGGGTCTTCTTCCATGGAGCCTACTGTCGCTCAAAAAGCGACGGATGGTGCGATCAGACACTGATGTACCTTGACCTTGGAGTTGAGCTTGTATCTCTTTGGAAGTTGTCCTTGGCTCTTTTTCTACCATTCACACTATCCTTCTGTTCAATCTGGGGTCGATTTTCCTCTTGCGGCCACGTCCAGGGAGAATATTTGCAACTGTAGTCACAGGAACATCAAGCTGCTTGGAGATGGTCTTATAGCCTTTACCTTTAACATGCTTGTCTATAATTTTCTTTCTGATCTCCTCAGACAACTCTCTCCTTTGCTTTCTCTGGTCCATGTTCAGTGTGGGGCACACGATGATACCAAACAGCAGAGTGACTACTTTTCTCCATTTAAATAGGCTGAATGACTGATTAGAAGATTGAAGACAGGTGTGATACTAATTAAAGAAAACAGTTAGTTTGAAATATCACTATAATCCGATTATTTATAATCTTTTCTAAGGGGTACCAATAAATCTGTCCAGGCCATTTTAGAATATCTTTGTAGAATAAGCAATAATTTATTTATTTTCACAGTTTCTTTGCTTTAGTCTATGACATACCAAAGGCATGCAGGTATACATGAGAAAATTGCTTTTAATTTCATCACTTTTCAGGAGGAATGAAGCATTGTTTCAATGATCTGTAAGGGTACCAACAAATTTGTCCACGTCTGTACGGAAGTCTCTTATCAGGACCATGGTAACCTGTTGAGTAGTGATAAAAACAAGCTTACATGTTGTTCATCCAAATGTATTTCATTGTCATTGTGCTGCTTCAAATGCTATACATTGATTTTCTATTGAGCACATCAAGTCAAGTGACAAATAAACTTGACTTGATGTGTTCCATAGAAAATCAATGTATAGCATTTGAAGCTTCCCCACTTCTATTGAGAGATGAGCTTTTCCTGAACTATGTTTTCTTTTTCCTAAACCCTTCATAAAGAACTTGAAGAGAGAGAGAGACATTTGACTTTTGAGGTTCTTCAATGAAACATCTTATGACAAAACAGAGCACATAACTAAAATCAACTAAAAGAAAAACACTCCTCCCATCCACACACATGCACATCATACCCACCTCCCAAAGAGTGACATCAAGGCAGAGAGCCCACATGGACAATAACCATCTTGATGGAAACATCCAATTGCTCCTTTTGAAGAAAATAGAAAAGAGCTTTTCTTCCAGCAGATTGGAACTATTGTGTTGGAAAAAGACGAGGGTCAGTTCAGTTCTCCGTCACAGTTCACCAGGTTTAACAGCTCCTTCCTTGCTGTAACCTGTCAGCTGGAATAGTTTTCTGTTTGTCTGCTGGAGAAAACACCATAGTGGATTACTGACTCTTATTTGATAAGGCAGAAGTCTCGAATGTAGCTGTCCATGGAAATTATTTCCATGTCACACTGAAATATTTCTTCAGGCTATAGTTCTTGGCCATAATTGTGTCAGCGAGTCTGACAGTGCGGTGTTGGTTTATTGCTTCTCAACGTCACTGATGGAGAAGGAGGAGGAGGCTGATGGAGGTGAAACACTGGATCTTGGTTTCCCTAGCGTTCATTCCACAATGTAAAGGCCTCCTTTTGGCATCGGTTGAATGCCTGTAATTCATTGAGACACAAAGCTGTTAGTTGCTAATCAATATTAATTTCTGATGTTATAATTAACACATAAAATAGAATCATGATAATAACACCTGCTGTCTAAATGGGCACAAAAACAATTCACACCAAGCTGATCCAAATAGAAACATTTAGTAACTTTCTTGGTTTCATTCATTCAAAGCTAATTATTTCTTACATTTCACTATTGAAATTTTGCCTTGTTTTTTGTTGTGATAAGAAAAAGGTACTAATTTGTTCTTTGCTGTTGAGGCAAAAAAGTCAAACTGTGTTGCTTTGTTACAATGTAGTGAAGGATTATTTTCTTTCTGGAGTTTAATAGATTGAATATGGAGGCACTGATAATAATCACTGTGATTTATGAGAAGGCTGACGGTGTGAATACAGTGTATTGATTTCTCAAAACACTGGATTATTAACAATTGCTTTGCGGATTGAAAACAATTTCATACAGGACAGTTGACAATCCTCCAAGCAATTAAAAAATGGGCTTTCTGCATTACAGATAAGCTACCATTAGACTGCAATAAATATTGGATGATTTGAAGAGTTTTATATCTGTGTTTGGGGCAGAGCCTCAAGTCACAATTTCAGCTCTTATCTCCTCTGTTTGATGAAACAGTACATCACCATCCGAATGGTAGTTTGTCTGAACTTGAACTTGCAATAGAACAGATGTATCTGTCAAACAGCTAAATTTATACATAATGTTCATATATACATAATGAACATAATGTTCTCTCTCTCTCCCCCTATCGCTGTCTCTGTCTCTCTCTCTCTCTCTCTCTTTCCTTCTCTCCCCCCCGTCTCTCTCGCCTCTCAGCTAAATGATCTCTCTAGTGAACCTCTTTCTCCAGGTCTCTATGGTTTTATGAATCTCTCATACAGAGCGACTCGATGCCCTGCAGAATGACCTCTGACCTTATTAGAAACTCCCAGTGGAGCCAAACAGCAGACCACCTCCAGGTGCCTTTATTTATTCTGAGCAGCCAAGCCTCACTTAATTTCCTCTGGGCTACTCAGGGAGCAGCTTTTCACAGCTTCTGTGCTGCAGGACTCTTTCAGACCAACTGGTACAGACAGCTCTATTATGGACTGATTTGTCTGTTAAATAAAACTGTTTGACCGTTGAAAACAGAATGGGCCTCATTCACGAAACGTGCGTACGATCAGATTTGATCGTATAACGTTCGTATGAACGTTTCTACGAAGATAGTCTGATTCATCATTTTGTTCGTATCTGAATTTGTTCGTTTGGTACAATCAAATCCTACGAGTGCTCGGAAACATGCGGAAATGTGTTTGTGTGTTTGGAAACATGCAGGAAGGCTCTTAGAACGGCTTATTCTTTATGAAAAACCCATTGTAGTAGTGCCAAATCTCAACAACAACAAGATGTTTCAGTGGCCTTGTAGAAAAAAAAGACCTAATAGGCTGAAATGGCGTATTTGCCGAACTGTCCTCATTCATAACAACAAGATTATCAAACTTGTAATGGGTTGATCACATGGACTGGACGTCTTAGAAATACAATTACATAGTCCTACCATCTGATGAAGATGCAGCCTGGATTTGATCTGTGTCCAATGCCGACTGGACACCCGACAGTGAGGTCTCTCCTATTATTGATTGATCCTCTGATCCATGTTGGATATCGGCTCAGTGCGCTGCCGTCCTCCTGTGGCTGATAATACGCGTCTACTTCTCCTTATACTTTTTTGCAATCTAGTTTCATGTCGAACCGTTTCTTTTTTTTACCTTTAGCAGTGTGTGTTTCTGCTGAAACAGCATTGACAGCGTTAATAAGTTCTTGCCATGCTTTACTTTCATCAGTTCTTGTGACTCCGCTGCTGATGCTTCTGAAAACTCCATTGTTTTTTTCTCATGCGCGCAACACTTCATTCCATTTCGGACTCCGCCAAGTTCCTCTTTTCCTTCTGTTCCCCTGGTTTACTTGCACACGACCCTTCAGTCTGCAGCCTTTTACGGTGTTCAACAGGGCGTTTACCTATGCAGATCGGCTTCAACAGGCACGCGCATCCAATTTACGAACGATTGGCATTCATCAAATATACAGCTGTTCTACGAATAAATCATGTTTTAGTACGCGCACAAATACGACAAATTTACGAATAATTTACGAAAACATTTGTGAATGAGGCCCAATATGAGGGAACAGTACAACTGAGGTGAATGGTAGGGTTTTATAGTAGATGGGAACATCGGAACCTGTACATGGCTGAGTTGTAAGACTTGGGTTTTCAGATGGACTCTACAGTTGTAGTGAAGAGTTGCAGCGATGTTTTGAATTATGCAGGAATCAATTTGCTTTTCATCATTCTTTGATATTTGGGACCTAAGATGCAGATTAAGAGATGTGTTGGTTTATAATGTGTATAGTCTGATAAAACTTGGCTTGAGGAGTTAAACAGCTGTCTCTGTTTCCAGTCTTCTTATCTTGTCTGAATGTTTGTTTGAGTCAGTTGAGTGGTTTCTGTTGATGAAGTACAGCATTGACTTAAATGGCTGCTGTATAATCCTGGTCCACTCATATGAGACATGGGGCTCTATTGCAATGACAATTTTTCCCTGCCATCGTCAGTCGGGTAATTTGGTGGAAAGACAAGCGCAAGTCAATCATGCAGTGCTATTATGTACTATACTGGTAAACCAGTCTGTCATATAATTCTGTTTTTTATTATCATCTTTCTGCCTCTGATCATATTGAAATAGTTTCTTCTTTGTTGGGTCACAACCTATAGGAGATGTGGAGCGCGTATACAGCCGGCGCATGTCTTATATTGTGTTGAGTGCTGTGCAGGGCGCTCCTTGAGCTGTAGGTGAAACTACTCTTTCTTTTTCGTAGCCTATCCTCTTGTCTGGTGGCCTTGTGGCCCCTGAGGTCTCCAGAACACAGATGCCTGCTGTGTTCTGCTCCCCAAAGCAGCAGCTCTGGCTTCATACAAGAGACTGGCTTGCTTTATTAGATTGTGTTGGATCACAGAGGATCAGGTTAGGAGCTCAGCAAATACACATGGAGGTGAACACAGAGTCTCTCACACACAAACGCGCACCACACACACACACACACACACACACACACACACACACACACACACACACACACTGGCATGTATGCATGTATAGATGCACACACAGAGGATTTCTCTGTTTTCTCCACTTCAGGGTTCTATTTGGACTAAAATCCAAGACTACTAGTTTGAAATATTTTAGTTCATTAGAGTTGATTCCACTTCACCTCATCACATTGAGGTAATTTTTTCAGTATCTCTCTGAATTCAACTAGATCTAGATCATCCAAAAGAGAACACAGAATCAGAGAAACAAACAAAGTCAGTTTTAAAAGCTTTACAGAGGCTTTTTGCTGCAGAACATATGGTGTCTCTGCTTCCACTGGCTTTTCTTGCCTCTCTCCTGTCAGAGGTTATGAGTGTTGCTGAGTGTTTATGTACGTGTTGAACTTTACTGTACTACTCTCTACTGAATAAAACCTTAAGTGGACACATAAAGAGCAGAGAAACACCAGCACACACACCCACACTCATACTGCATTAACTAGGTGCCATGCATAGATGTGGACAGGGTCTGTTGTTTGGATGGTCATGGTGTCTGTGTTGTGGCTCGGCCACAGGGTCAGGAGAGGCTTCAGGAGTGGATGTGACCCAGAAAGAGGTTAAGAGAGACACAGCAGGCAGGAGGCCAGGAGGGAGGAACAGGACAGCACTGACTGCCAAGTTAACAGACACATGCTGTCTGTGTTTGTACTGTGGTTTAGAGAATGATTTTACTGCAACTGTGGTGGAATCATTTTTATTGTTAGTCTATTTCAACACCACATATACTATACATCTGCACATCTGCCAACACATTACAGCATTTACACCCTCTACAGTTATCACACACTTTTATCTAAAAGTCCCAAACTTTAGGAACCCAGGTCACTTTCTTGTTCTGGTAATTGAGGAAAACAAATTGGCTTTTACAATGGGAACCAGTGAGAGAACAAATAGCTAATCACAAACCATCAGACTGGATTGTAGGAAACTACAGATACTTATGTAAAAAAAGACTCTGGTGAAAGTAGAAGTACCGATTCAACTTCTTTACTTAAGTAAAAGTCAAAAAGTACAGGCTCTGAAATGTACTCAAAGTATAAAAGTAATAGTAATAGTAGCCCTCTACCAGCTGTTTCTGTGCAAAGGTAAGTGAACCTCACGTCATATTAATATAATTTGAAGACTTTTAAACTTAAACCATTCTAACTTCAAATAAAATAAAAAACAATATACTGAAAATAACATTAACTTCGCTCCAATGTGCAAATCATTTTTCAATGTCAGCAACAGAACTCGAAACATTATGATCAACACGAGAACACACTACAGGTCTCATGAAGCCTTAACGCCTTAACGTTTGAACGCCAGAAGCTCATGGTTTTTAGGTTGGCACAAGACACAACACATTCGCCAAGAATCGTTCTTAGAGCCGACAACTTCAAACATTTCTCTTAAATAAGGCCATGGATGGGGAATGTCTTGCTGCTCTGAATCTGCTACGCAACGTTCCGCAACGTTGCTAAGTAAAACATGACAATTTACTCAGTATGTAAGCTGAAACTGTACTGTAAAAGGAAGCAATCTTTAATCCCATGGTATTACAAAGAAATTAAATTTAAAAAAATTTAAAAGTTTAAATTGTCATTACCATGGAAATATATACCTATCATAAACCCTTAATAAAAACTGGGTTCAAAGACAAACTGAGCCCTTCAGGAAGGTTGTTACACTTTGTAACATGCTCTTACATCTTTAAATAAGCGTCCAAGAATGCCCTCCCTGTGTTCCTTTCCAAGCCAGTGGTTCCACTCTATGAACCTTAAGTTCATCTTCAAGGCCTTCTCTGTGAAGTTTCCCCTGTATCTATAGATGTCCTCTTTATAACTTCGCCATGCCCGTTCAATGTGCTGGGTGTGAGCACCACTCCCAGGGTGGACAAAATGTCTCTGGTGATTGACCTGGTAGTGAATGTAACCCTCATGCATCAATCTGTTGTAGGCACGCCAGCAATCACTTATCACTTCACTACCAGGTCTAATATATTTTTGGATTATCGGGAGTAATCGCCTCCTGGATCGAGTTTTCACTAGCTTCAAGACAGGACGTCTACAGGACCTCTTCACCTCCACCATTCCAAAGACCCACGAGCGTCTTCCCAAGGTGTGTCCACGTCTGTACTGAAAATAAGCAAAATGTCATGCTTAAAGGCAGTCCACCCCATCATGCATCATTTGATAATGTTAGACTAACTTCAGGTCTTGTTGATCCACCCTCATGGGTCATGGCAATACTGCCTGGCATATGGCCATGTCATAGGGCTAACTTCCAAAGCAACACTTTTAAGTCTCAGAGTTTGGATGCTATGAAATGGACATAGGCGAGTCTAACCTATCATAGATTATTATAAATAATTTTGGATGGACTATCCCTTTAAATCTATTAAAACCTGTTGCCACTGTATTTCTAGTACCATAGTAATTCAGATGTACTGTACTATACAAAACAGAAATTATGATTTTACTTTACAAAAACAGACCTTACCTTTCTTTTGTGTCTGAATTTGCTCTCGTCTATTGCTACAAAAGCTCTGTCCTCCCTCCAATTTTCATTTTTCGTCTTCTCTTCAGTCTCCTGACTGCTTCAACGCAGATTTCCCGCAAAAGTGTAGTCACCCTGGTCAGTGATTTGCTGCGTAAGAGAGAGAGAGCGAGAGACAAAGACAGAGAGAGCATCCAACCTGTGCATAATTTGCATCCATGATGGTAATGGAATATGGGCTCTGGAGAATATTGATCCCTCTCTGATGGACCTTGTGATGCTCCTGCCCCTGTGGTTTGCCTTTCTACAGCTCCTGTAACATATCACATGTTATATCCATGTTATATCTGTAAATATCCAAGATTGCATACCTAGTTAGACAATGTTAAGGCACCGGGTAATAATTATATAGTGATAAGTGTTTAATTTATTGATTTCTTGGACATTGTTGATGGCAAAACAATATTGTCAACTTACATTGAGCATTGGAAGTCTTTGCAAGTGACATGTTTTGTTATTTAGAATCTTTGGACAGATTAAGATAATTCACAAATCAAACACCCAATCTGAATCCAAGTCAGCATATACTGTATATTTCACATACTGAAGAGAAGACAAAAAGCCTTTAGAACATCACCAGGGAAGATCTAGCCTCTGGTGATGCCTACAGGTCACAGACTTCAGAACGTTACTGCATGCAAAGCATATGCGACCAAGGATTTAGTATTACTATTGTGCATAATGTTAATCTGTCAAAATACTTTTGGTAACATAAAATTGGTGGACTATGTACAAAATGTGCTGTAATTGTAATGTCACCTGATATGGATGTAAGTACCCTAAAACTAAAGATGACAGTGTACACTTTAACCTCATGGTCACTGAATCCTTTCAAACTCAAGCTGTTGGAGCCTGTGAACGAGGTTACTCCCGAAGTGGAATAGCCTTACAGCAGGTGCTTTGGTAGTAGAGGATCAGGGTTTGATTCCAACTCGGGGAAGCTGCTCCCCCCATGGTATTAGTAGTAGGAGAGAGAAACGGCAGAGGAGAGCAATTTCTCCGAGTGGGAATTGAAGCCCTATCACCCAAGAGACTGTGCTAACCTCTTCTCTAATCAGAATCAGGTTTATTGGCAAATTCCATTTGCAAGGAATTTGATTGGTTTGTTGCTCACATATACACATAAAACACTTCAAGTACAAAAGTATGCATATTATAAGCACAATAATTGAGCACAAGAGGATCAACACAAAATAATAGCTAAAATAAAAATCTAGATTAGGATAATCCCACTTTGGGGGGCTGGTGTAGTGTTTCAATATCTTCAATGAAAAAATGTCTGTAGCCTGTGTGGCAATGATGCTGAATCTTACCACCTATATCCATCCTTGGTCGTGTTGGTTCGTTTGAATTTCATTCTGTAGTTGCACACAGGGCATTCGTTTTTTCCTCGCCAACAGTCTCTCCCTCTGGAGCCATCTTATTAGGCGTTTACCCCCTTGTGCTGTCCTCTGGAGTAGTCTTCTTGTCAATGTCATATTACTGAAAAATACAAACAATTTAAAATGTAACAGACGTTGGTGGTATCTTAATTTATTTAAAAATTACAGCAGATGAGCAGTAAAATGTTTGGATGGCTCTGTTTAATGGTCCTTCATTACACTAACTTACCAACACGACGAGGTTGCTCACACCCGAATATGAACAATCAAACTGTCCCATAGGGCTAACTGTTGTTGCTGTGGTTTAAACCCAATGGTTTAAACAGAGACGTTATGGTTTAAACCAAAGATCCCCGCGAAAAGACCGGAACGTGCGTCAGACCCATAGGTCAGACGCGTGAAAAGACTGGAAAGACAGACCAGACCGGAGCTACTCTTAGCAGGTAAGGTTCGTTCAGTTATATTCCAGATGCTAAAACAGACTACAGCTCATTTAAAACAATTAACCTGTCACTTGGCTTTGACATAATTTATTGTTGAATTGTATTACAGTCATGCCAAGGACACGAGTCACCACCAGACAAACCAACAAGAGCAAAAACCAACCAGATGAGGACCCAGTGCAGTCTGATAATGAAGGTAACGTTAACTTAATGTTACATAGTTAAGGATGTAATTATCGTTTAAAAAAATGTGTTTTATGTGTAGCTTTTGATTGTAAGACGTGTTTTTCCTGGCTTTAAAGGGGGCGTTGGTAGGGATGTGCCGAGTGAAGCTTTTGAAACTGACGCTTTCATAGCAAAAGTGGTTTGGAGCTTCGAAGCTTTTGACATGCTCCTCTATCTCGACATGTGGTGGTCAATAAAATTCGTAGGCCTACTGCAAGTGCGGTCATTCCAATGCTTCGAATGTCACAGGTTAAAAAAAAAAAGAAGCAGAAGGACAAATCAACAATAAAATTAACTTTGATTTGTATTGACTGCTTTCTGCTTCATTTTTATACACCTCTTACAGATATATTTTTTTCGCATTTCAAATAAAACCTCAGTTCTGATAACACCTACAGCCCCTATATTGCCCCCTACTGTCAGTGGACGGTTTGCAGATTCTTCCTAAAGTCCCTAAACAAGATGTTTTTCACATTAAAAGAAGATAAATAGTATATTGTTATACAATAAACGTTTCTTGTTATAACATGATACGTTTGTATGTCGTAATAATGTGAAAATATCTTGTGTAAAAAACATCTTGTTATAACAATAAACTTTTCATGTTATAACGTGATACTGATCCGTTTTATCCTTACGCACGCATGCAATACGCAGCCATAGATTTGGCTTTGGTGGCTGCCAAAAAATTCCCTATGTTGGAAAAACCCTGGTAAGATTTCATGTGTCCAATAAGGATGATAAAGGCAGTGCGGAGGTGCAGTGATAAGGACCTACCTGGGTTAATGCGCAGGTCTTGCCAGATCAGAGTATGGTCGTCGGCCCGAGGGAGCAGCACATTGGGCCGCTTTTCCAGGGGTTGGTTCGGGTGTGTCTCCGCAGGGATCTTTATTGTACATACAGCAACCTTGCATGGTGCCAGAATTACAATCAGGGGCTTGAGGTGACGTGTCATGAAAATGACACTGCTGGCCCGTGGGGTTGTGTTACTACAAAGCTTAGCAGTATAATTGAACAGGTTATGACTGACCACCAAATTGGAAGAAACAGGGGAAAATGAAAAAATAAATCTTTAAATATATGAGTATGAAATACATTTCTGTTTGCATCTTTCATAGTTGTAGAGATTCAACCCAAAGCCACCGCTCCAACCATGGAGAAGTTCCGGGAGGATTTAAGATTGCTTAAAGAGGAGAACCGACTTTTGAAAGAGGAGAACCGGCTTCTGAAAGAGGAGTGGGATTTCCTTAGGGAGAAAGCTCTCAACCCAGTGATGACCGGCCCCTCAACAACTTCAAAAGGTATCCAGACTGTGTTCCTCCCAAAACCAACATGGAAGGCTATTTCCATAGTCTAAATGACTTTAAATGAGTTGCTTGTTTTGTATATATTGATTTGATATGCACACATCATGCAAATGAATAAGATAAGTATACTACAAGAAAATGATTTTTTTCAAGTGCAAAATCAGAAAATGATCTATAAAGAAAACTAATTATTTTACGATTTTTGTTACTCTGTTGAAGTCTCCCACAAAAGGAGGCTTATGAGTTCTTCAGATTCTTCAACGTCTGACTCTGAGTCAGACTCCTCATCTGAAGGAGGGAAGAGGAAGGGGAAGAAGAAGAAGAAGAAAAACACCGCAGCATTTGGAAAAAGAGGTAACTTCCATCATTTGGAAAAAGATGGCTCACAATTATATTACATTCGTATGTAGCTTGTAGGTTATCATAGTTCTTTCTAAATTGCTTGTACACCACCCCCTTGATTACTCTTGCCTTAATAACCCACAAATTCTGATAACCTGTGCTGTTTGGTTGTCTCCTAATTTAATAGCATTAAAGCTATAGGTGTCAGAAAAATGGACCATACACAGTCTATGGAACATTTTCTTAGTGCAAAGATCTTTTATGTCACTGCAGTTTGACACATTTCCATTCTAGTTTCAATGTAGCGCCCTCATGTATTGATAGATTTTATTAGGCATCAGGCTAAGGTCAGTGCCAACACACACACACACACAATCCACAATTTCATATACATTTACCATGTTCAAGGCTGGGCCTATTATGAATCAGTTATGTATTTTAGTGTAATCACTAGTGATGAGACTAGATTACTTTGGTTTATTTACCTGTCTTAATTCCTAAATGTCCTATTATGTATAATCAGGACTATCAATATATTGGGTAATTATGATAAATGTTAATCGATATTTTAATTTTATGATCTGTCTTCTAGTTCAGAGTCCAGAGGATGTGGTGCACAGATATTGTGCTGTCCTGAAAGAATTCAGGCGCACCAGGAGCATGAGCATCAGCTGCAAAAAACTCAACGTGGACAGGAACACGATCGCATTGACGGCTATCATTGCTGAAATTTTGATAGCTGCAGAGGGTGAAGACTTCGGGCCACTGCCAGTGTTCAGCGAATTATATAGGCAATTATACTAAAACCTGCAAGGCCTTCTTAGAGGGCAACAAACCTCTCGGGGAAAAAATTAAAAATGACTCAGAGCTGCTCCCCATTAAATATAAATTCCAAAAGTGAGGGGCCACATTACTGCACAGTTTTGCACTTTGCCTATGTAGGGCTGCATAGTTTTTTCTTCTATTTAAATAGAAGGGCTCAGTTTGTCTTTGAACCCAGTTTTTATTAAGGGTTTATGATAGTTGTAAGATATATTTCCATGGTAACAACAATTTAAAAAAAAAAAAAGTAAATTCTTTGTAATACCATGTGATTAAAGATTGCTTACTTTTACAGTACAGTTTCAGCTTACTTACTGAGTAAATTGTCATGTTTTACTTAGTAACATTGCGGAATACATATGGTACAAATTTGTGTTGATTGCATGGAAAAGGGAATAATCTATTACAAATTATATGGTAAGAGCCTGGTAATACCATGGAAACAAACACTGCTTCCTTTTACAGTACAGTTTCAGCTTACATACTGAGTAAATTGTCATGTTTTACTTAGTAATGTTGCGGAATACATATGGTACACATTTGTGTTGATTGCATGGAAAAGGGAATAATGTATTACAAATTATATGGTAAGAGCCTGGTAATACCATGGAAACAAACACGCTTCCTTTTACAGTACAGTTTCAGCTTACTTACTGAGTAATGTGTCATGTTTTACTAAGTAACGTTGCAGAATACATATGTTACAAATTGTGCTTACTGCATGGAAAAAGGAATAACCAGTTACAAAGGATACGGTAAGAACCTGGTAATACCATGGAAACAGACAAGGCTTCCTTTTACAGTACAGTTTCAGCTTACTTACTGTGGAAATTGTAAAAACATCTGCAAGAACGTACCCAGTATTTAAGAAGCTGTACCATGACCCTAGAGGAAAACCGTTCCTGCGGGCTGGGGTAGTTACCAGGTAAGTATAAGGTAAATTAAATAAACCCTTTATAAATGGGTGTAGCCATGAATAATGGCTATGTAAGAAAAAGTAATTTATTGGAAAGTACTACCTTCATTTCTAGATAGTACATAATTAAACTTTAGCTGTTGCCAACATAAACCTTGGATTACTACAATTGTGACTTGAATAGATGAGTAATAGAGGAGGTGTTTCTAAGAATTGGTTGCCTACTTTCCTAGGAAGTCGCCTACGTGATTATTTCTGAATTATTACCAACCTAAACCGGTCACAACTTAGTTGAGTTGATGGGTAATAGTGGAGGTTTTTCTTAGTATTTCAGCTGTAGTTTCTCTGTATTTACCTACTTGTTACCCGTGGTAATTACCCATAATATACTGTAATTACCATATATTTACCGGGTAAATACTTGGTAATTAGGGGACTGTAAAAGGAAGGGTTACCAATAATACTGCAACGTGGCCAAGAGCGAAACTGACTGAGTAGTACAAAACAACGATCTGGCGATGAGTATGTGGAAAGCCGGGGTTTATATACTGGAGGTGATGGCTGATGAACCGCAGGTGTGTAGAGGCAGAGCAGGTCAGGGAGAGATGGATGATGTAACCAGGGAGGAGCCGGAGTCTGGAGTCACACCCACACACACACACAGGCACAGACAAAGACAGACAGGGAGATGCTGCTTGGAGGCAGAGGTGGAGGGCATGACAAGCTCCCAGTGACTTGACTGACACCTCCTCTAACTGCATTTGGAGAAGGAAATCATAGGACAGGCTGCTGTGGAAGCAGAGGAAGACTTACTTGACAGCAATCAAATAGCTTCCAAAGATGCTTGGACAAAGAAAAGGAGGAAGACCTTTAAAGGACAGCTGGTGGATTCAGTTCGCTCCTCCCTCTCTCTCTGGTGTTATTTATTCCCTCTCTCTCACACTGTTTTACACTAGCATTTAGCTTCTGCTTTTGAGGATGCACTGGGTGACATTTTTACTTTCTTATTGTGTTTTTTTCTATTTCTGGGGCAAGTGAATAGTGAAGACCTAGGTGGCTGTTAGCAAGGTATATTGGGTTTAATGCACCCTTTAATAATGTAATCCATGTTTTCTTTCCAATACTATTTTATATGAATTAATTTTCCTGGCTTCATATTGGTATCACATTGAAATTCAAATTCAGTCTGTCCACTATTGTACACTACTGTCTTCTGATCCCTGCATAACACTTGGAAATGTTATGGTTCACTTACTATTTTGCACGTCTTTGGCAAGTCTATGAATGTTTTAACGTATATCGCGTGTGCATAAAGTTCGAATCAGATCAGAATCAGAAACAGGTTTATTTCACATACAATTGTATGTTATCATATCCTAAATATTATTACACAAATTTGATACCTGAGGCCTTTAACAATACACAGGCAGCCTCTCTGAGAAGGGTCCAGCTGCAGACCTCCACGCTCAGCACCCTAGTTCTGTGAGCCAATGGGGTTTGAGACCTCCACTCTCAGTACCCTTCTGTGAGCCAATGGGGGTTGAGCATGAGTAGTGGGGTTCCGTTGTATGAAGTATGTAAACATTCACTTATTTCACCTTAGCAGTCCACAAAAATCTGTTTCTGAACAAATTTGAGGTGAGAAATAAGCTATCCAGTTGCTGAATCTTCACTCATTAGATCTACAAGGCCTAATTGAAAAGTTTGTTCTGACTTTCGTAAGTCAACGGCACTACTGCACTGCCGGTTGCCACCGCTTTCTTGGCCGTGCTTCAAGCTAGTGGGGGACACCGAAGCGAAGCAGCAAAGGCCCAAACGACTACACATGTAAGTAACGTAGTCTAATACTACTTTTATGTCATCAATTTTATATTAATAATATTACAATAACGCTGATAATGCTTTCATATTTGTATTCAGAATAAACGCTTTGTAAATAAATGCATTTACGGATCCAACTGCTAGCCTACTGCTTGCGATTTACAATGGCGTTATGGTGCATTCCCTCGTACTCGTACTTTTACATTTGTAACATAATTCGGTTGATTTGTGCTCAACGTTACGAGATAAAAGTCTTTACTAGAGTGTGGTATTAGCCTACTAACGTTAACGTAACTAGTTCACTGATATGCGCCGTTTCTCTTCACTAATGGTGCTGTAGTAGTAGTTGATGTAGGTCTCTAGATGGTGGGGAAGGGAGAGGAGAGGAGAGGACAATAGTCTAGTCTAAAATAACCAGATACCATGGTTGTAGAGTTTGTTTGTATCCTGCTAATGAATTCCTGTGCAATGTGTTGTGGTCAACAGAATGTGTGTTATTTGGTTAAAGTGGTTTTAAACCTCTTTGGCCATTGAGCCACATCTTTGCTGACACATCACTTTATTGCTATTGTATTTTAACCAGCCTATCTTATCAATATAACACAGGGACTTTAAACTGTTTTTGTCTTGTAGACCATGGCAAGAGTGCACTCCTGGGAGCTGAGTGGGTAAAAAAACACCTCCACCGGCTGAAGGGAAATGTAAAAGAACCTCCTTATCTCATGTTGGGATTGACATGCCAAAAGGAAGTCGAGGAAAAACTTCTTCAGGCACACAATGAAGACCACGAGGAATTGATGGAGAATTTTTTGTTTGTACATTTGGTTCATGTCGGAAGTCAGAGACACTCTTGAAATTCCTGTGTGCGCAAGTTTCAAGAAACCTTGTGAAATAGTTGAATAAAATAATTACCCTACCTACTGTGTTGTGAATGTTTTCTCTTTTTCAAGGTGTGCTTGGACCCCTTCAATCACCACCTGCAGCTACACTGGAATTTGTAATTTTTTTTTAATCTGACTGGAGTTACAATTATCAATTTAATATTTGTAATATATATCACTGTGTGTGTATATATATATATATATATATATATATAGTCTTCATATATTTATAGACTTCTGAAAGAAAATACAATACTAATATTGATGTAGTTTAATATTTGTAATATATATCGCAGTATATAGTCTTCAAGAAAATACAATACTAATATTGATGTAGTTTAATATTTGTAATATATATCGCAGTATATATAGTCTTCATATATTTATAGACTTCTGAAAGAAAATACAATACAGTATAATGAGGGTGATGAGCCCGGAGGTGGGTGGAGCTCTGAGGGTGATGAGCCCGGAGGTGGGCGGAGCTCTGAGGGTGATGAGCCCAGAGGTGGGCGGAGCTCTGGAGGGTGATGAGCCCGGAGGTCTGCGGTCTGCAGCTGGACCCTTTTGGCCTCTCTCAGCATTGACTATTTAGACAACAAACAACCGTTTTTTTCCAATTCCGATCATACGGTCATTAGTATTGGGGCTTGTCTGCTGGATACGGATCCAATTCTGACTATGACGTAATCGTCTCACCCCTACTATTCAGGCAGTTGTGTTGATCAATGCCACTTTGCCATTGTGAAAGAAATGAATGGTCTTTTATAGCCAATGATTGAAATAATGCTGGTTGAAAGAGGTTCAGCTCGAAAAGTAGATGTATTTTCTACCAGATGGATGTTCTACAGGGTCATGGTTGGTTTTTCATCAGGACTTTCTCCAACACTTTAATCCAGCAGCATCTTCACTATCAGTGAGTCTGAGAAGGGAACCATTGCTTGGTGTTTGATCTTGGTTTCTCATCTCCCTCCTCCTGTCTCATCTGCATATCAAAGTCCCTGCTCTCCCAGACCTCAATCAGCACACAGTGTTCATTCACTGCTGTCCTTCATGTACTTTTCTATTCATCTGTATATTGAATGGGTGGGGAGGGAGGTGTAGTGCTGAGAACAGTGGGACATTTCCACCACAGGACCTGTTGTCCCACATGATTATATTATATGATTTATAATGCAGCTACCTAGCTCCCTCTGTACAGAGAGGATTGTGGGGAAAATCACAAACAAGTTTGTAGTGAAAAGTGGTAGAAGAAAGACCAGTGGTTTAATAGATTCTGTCTGTCTCTCCTCTTCCCTCCTCTTCCCATTTAGTGGAAAAGAGACTGGGACCCATCACTAAGTGTAGCAACGTGTAGTCTATCTTGGATAGCTCTATATGATAAATGTAGTCTATCTAATATAGCTCTATATGATCAGTGTAGTCTATCTGGGATAGCTCTATATGGTCAATGTAGTCTATCTAATACAGCTCTATATGATCAGTGTAGTCTATCTAGTATAGCTCTATATATATATTATGATTGCCAATTAATTCCCTTCATATTGTAATTGCGATTACAATTTTATAATGTTTGATAATTATCTATATGGTAATTCTCCAAAGAAAGAGGTGTGTCTGTCTGTCTGTCTGTCTGTCTGTCTGTCTGTCTGTTTCCTCCGGTGCCAAATAATATTATTTGGAGTCCAAGGGGTGTGAGGTGTGTGGTAACTCTTGGTACTACAGACTCCTTTTCTCTCTATATATTAGTCAGGATTGTCAATACAGTGTGTCTCTAGCATTACTTGAATACAGATTACCCCAAACAATCTATTTGGATCCTGTGATTATAGCTTTTTGTTTAACTAACAATGTAAAAATGCAAAATGGCCCACCAGCTTGTTTCCTGTTATTGTCTGAAATTGCCACTGTTAATGAGCAATAAAATTTAGGCAGTACTGAAATATGACAAACTATATATTGCATAGAATAACTTCTAAAGAGCCACAGGCAGGGGTGGTGAGACATAGTATGTAATCCCTCTGATATTTCTCTGTTTTTCTACTTGCCATCCATTACCTTCATTTGATAATATGTTGCCTCTCATGTCTTGAGTCAATCTCCTTTGACACTCCCTCCACTATTATCTTACATGCTGACCTCTATGAAAGACTGGCCAAAACACTCCCATTGTGTCCAGCTGCTCTCTGCCTTCCGTCTCCCAAATCTTGGTGTCCTGCATGTGTTCTTGGATGTTGCTAACATCACATCATGGATAAAACTGCTGAGGAACCTGGGTTATAAAGAAAGTTACCATTCCTGGTACTTCTTCCTGTGATGAACCCAGACAGTTACCAGAGTTATTTGGTGTGAGTTTACATGCAGACTCTGGTTTCTGGCAGGCAGCTATCAGAGTGGGCATTATGAACACAGTGAACATTCCCTGCACATTATTTCATATAAAATACAAATTTTACGGATGTAAATATGATAAATAAGTTTAGTTTAGTTTGAACTTTTTTTTTTTTTTTCAAAATAACATTAGCTATCAAAACTATATGTATCTTTTTACATTTAACATTAATTAACAAAACTATATTTCTCTTATAGGGTTACTTTACTGTAGTTCAAATTCCTCCAGTGGGAAGTAACTGGTAGCTTGAAATTATCTTTTGACTTTGAGGTAAAGTATGGTGCTGACTAGATTGTACTACTCTGTATAATGCTGGGCACACACACACTCCAGGTGAGTGCCTCTTAGTTCAGAAACTCTCCATCACCTGACAGCACCAGTGATGCCTTATCGCCTCATCACCATGACACCTGTCCCCAAGGACACTTCCTCCTCTCTGTCTCTCTCCAGTGGTTGTCGTTTCTTCTTCAACAGTGTGAGTGCACTGTCCAGTCCTGTTCACAGAGGTTAGGGGGAAAAGCGGGGGGGTCAATGGAGGTTGAATCACGGCATGAGAGACAGATTATTAATTATTATTAATGAATTATTAATCTGTTATGGCCAAAATGTTGGCTGTTGCAATAGTTGTTGCTATGGCTCAAAAAACGTAGTTAATCTACTAGTTTAGTTATGTGGTGAAACTACTCCACAACACTGATAATTGAAGTGAATGGGGTCTGGTTGGTTGGTCCCAAAAACAGGCAAAAAGGCCTCTAACTCCAATCTATATTGGCTGTGGCCTCTAGTTTAGTTTGTCCACTCCATTGACCATAGCAGCTTTATAACATCAGTTTTTCATTTGAATTCAAAACACCCTTCAGCCGTTCTCACCAGTTGCTCTCTTATCCTGGCTATCTGACTCTGACATAAGCCAGGCCATTTTATGAACTGTGGCCATCGATTCTCACAGAAATGAGTCAAGTACAACATCACCTGATCAGAGCTGTCAGCTCCCTAATGGGTAGAGCGAGGTTGGAGGGAAGGATTGTGGGAGGTTTGGAGGCAGAGGGAGTCCACATTAACAATGGAGGGATGGGAGGTGGGAGGAGATGACACAGCTTAATGTGAAATACAAAGACGCACACTGACAGACACCAAACACACCCTGCTGTTCCTGGTTCAGTTACAGCTCCCAGTAGCCTGAGGGTTTTGCCAGTATTGCTTTAGCATGAGGAGTGAGATAAACCAAGGATTCTGATTTTATATCTGCTGTAGCTACACAGGGAGCTGCAGAGTCATAAACCTCAGCTATTTCTACAGTATTTCATCTTCTGCAGGGGCCTGTGCTTCAGCGTTTGAGATGTCACATTATGTCTCTTTGTTGCCAGAGTTCTGTATCTTTTTATGTCTATACCTCATGATACTCTAAATAAATGGTGTGTTTCTTTTTGTGGGCCGTGCCTTTATGTGTATAGTCCACATATATAAAGATAACTCAACTGTAGTAGCTTATATCAACTGCCAGGGTAGCACTCGCTCACTACAATTGCACAGGCTGGCCCGGGCAGCACCCAGCTCATGGCTGGGAGTTCCGAACAGAGGGGCAGACCGGTTGTCCAGGGGAAATCCCCTATCGGCACACTTGACATCACTTTAAACCTGTTAAATTTCCTATCCTGGAGGTACCTGGAAGAAGAAGAATATTTGGCCCACAATTCCAGCAAACACAAACATAGTTTTGTTCCTGGAGATTAACATTAATGTTGCTGAGTCTGTAACAACAGTTAAGTAACTTGTTACATTTAGGAGGTTGGGATTTTAAAATATTTAATTCCGTATGTTAGACTTGTGACTTTTTAGAGTGGATGAAGGAGAGCACAGACTGTAAACAGAGTTAGTTGGTTAATGCGGGTCAAGGCCAGTCAAGTACATTGTTCTCTCTCTCTCTCTCTCTTTTCAACAAATAGTTTCTATTCAGATGTTGTATTGTATAGTTTCCATGACCAGGAAGGAGGGAGTCGAAAACCTCCACTGGCCTCCCTCACACTCCCTCCCCACTTCACTCCTCATCATAAATATGTATGAAGACATTTGAATAATGTGATTTTGTTATGGCAAAATATCATCTGGATCTCTGGTAGAAAAATAGTGGTTAGGTGGAGAATGTCAACCAGCAGAAGAGGAGGAATCTTCCAGACGTACAGTGTGTTTTGGAGTGATGTGGCACACTGCTTCTCTCATGGTGTAGCACATTGCTGTCTATTAAATGTGGTGGGTGTCCCTGTGCAACAAAAGAGGCTACGTGGTTGATGGGAAACACAGAGTGACTAGCTCACAGGGATAGAAACAAAGGAGAGAAAATGAGATGAGGTGAAGGCGGTGAGTGTTTTACCTCTCAGGGAGAGAAGACAGGAGGAAGATGAAAAAAAAGACAAGCTCTGGGGGAGGAAGGTGAGGACGGTGTCTTTCTCAAGAGGGAAGATGTGAGAAAGAGAGAGAGATGTGTGTTCTCGGTGCTGCTGCTCTCCTCTCTGTGGATCTGCCAGACGACAGAAGTCTATTCTCTAGATTGTGGGTGACAGGGTGTCTTAATGTCTCCCAGAGAGAGAGAGACACTCGTGTTCCAGGAACAAGGAATACAACCCATTAGCTGGATAACGGTCCCAGGCTTTCAGAGACCTGCTGATGAAACATGACTTGGCCCTGCTTCAGGAGGCTGGGGGGAGTGAGAGAACAATATTAGAGTCTGGACAATCTTTAACATTTGATACTTGTTGTCAACATTTATTGTATTTTGCATGTAATAGAATCTGATGATGAGATACATCTCTTATGTCCAAACTATTTTTTACTTACCAGTGTAAAGATTGCTGTTGGGAGCCATTTTTTATGTTATCAATGCTAACCACTGCTCCTCCACCTCTACTGTTGATTAACATGGAAAATGAAACCGTGGCAGTGGACTGTGTTGGAGGTTGGACCTGGCTGTGGCTGAAGTCAGTGACCATGAAATGAGGAAATGTACAGAAATCATACATGCAATGATGGATATTTCTATTTTCCTTTGTCAGTTTAATCAGTGTGTGCAGTCTGAGTCATGAATACAACGAACCCCAGTTGCCTTTACTCATCCGTAAAACAGAATCAGAAATAGCTCTGTTGTATGGCCATAGTAGAACAGGACAAATAGAGGCTCACTGCTGCCGTGGTGGAATCAATGACTTTCTTTAGTGGGTTTCTATTTTCTCATCTGGAAAAGGAGGATCCAAGCTGCTACTGGGTGCAGACATGTACAAACAGTGGACTGGCAAGAGACTCTAAACTGCTGTCAGAAACAACACGAGTGTCTCATGAAAGATGAAGCTTTAACTCAGCATTTTGTTACCTGGATGGAAATCATACTCATGATAACATAAATAACATAAATTAAATCAACAATACAATGTACTATGCTCATTAGTACAGACCTTCAGTCTTCCTCATTCAATTGTTAGTTAAACTCTCTCTCAAATGGAGGATCTGAGCTGTGCAGGGATTTACAGTTTGCTGCATTGAAGGTTATTCTCATCTCAAAAGACTAACAGCCTCAGCATCTTCCAGTCAGAAGCCAGGTACAACAGCATATCCCGATTCAGATTCGGATCAGGTTCACCACAATGTCACACAAACTCTCTCCAACCTGCTGAAAGGGAGCTGAATCTATTTTCCTTATCGCTCAGGGCAGAAAATAATAGTTTGGGAGGAAGAAAATAACTGAAAACAGAAAACAGAAAAAAGCAGATGAGGTAGAAGTGGAAATGGTGTTTTTCTTGGCATTTGGACAGAAAAATGGTCTCCATGAATAAATATTGTGGGAATATTGTGCGGAAATGGCGTTAAGACCTGATGAAAGGAAACATGAGGAGAGGAAGACAGAGGTGGAGGAAAAGAGAGTGAGATGAAGAGAGATAAATGGAATGAGAAGAGAGGCAATGAAGAAATAGAAAGAGAGCAGCTAGAGGAAGAGAAAAAGATGGAGAGATGTTGAGAGAGACAGGAAGGAAAAAGCAGAGGAAGAGACAGACAGTAGTTGATTTTCCCACACAGTTTGCTATAATGTTGGTTCATTGAGGTCATGAAGGGAAGAAGTTTAATTTGAATTCTGTCCAAACAATTCATCTTTCACCTCCTGAAACCAAATCAGTTTCCACAGGAAGTGTTCAAAGTCAGGTGTCATTGTCCTTCTTAACTCATTCAACATGAGTAATCTAAGTAAAGAAGAGGGAATCACTTGTTTGTCTTTACTGATATTTACCAGACACAGCTGAGTATGAAGAGAGGATGAGATGTCATGTCCTCTCATCCTCTTGGATTGGAAAGTGTGTCTCATGTTTCAGCTCTATCACTCACTGTATTACAGTAAAATAGACCTACAACCATCTTGCCTTGTCATTATTATTTTGTTTAAATATCTGACAGCCATTCATTGTTTATGAAGGCATTACTATACAGTAGGTGGAGGACGAGGCCTCTGGACTTCATCACATATCCAATATTTAGACACTCCCTGCATATTCACAGCAGAATATTATTTACATTTTCATTATGCTGCTAATTTCAACGTTTTCACAGGCAGGATAATGGTTGGTGATGAGAGATGTGAAGCACTGTGTGTGTGTGTGTGTGTGTGTGTGTGTGTGTGTGTGTGTGTGTGTGTGTGAGAGTTAGATAAACCTAGTGGGCACCAGCTCTCTGATCCCTGGTTGTCACAGTAATGATGGGTCTTTACTCTGTACATGAACACAGTAATTAAATGATTAACGTGCCACATACTGACTTCTCGACGGGGAATAAAGGGAATAAAATAATCTCAATGTTTAGTTCTCAAGGTTTATCTTGTTGGAGTACCAAATTAACTGAATGATGTCTTATTCAGTTGTTTCTACCTGGCTCAGAGTCTTTGCGGTATCAATTACTTCACAGTGGCTCAATAGTCATTTTCATCCTCATGTTACTATCAGCAGGTTATACCTGGTCAGTGTTGTTATCATTTAGGATATGAGCAGCCGACTGTTTTCTATCAGGGGAGTATTTAATCCCTTTACTCAGGACTTGTTGTGTCTGTATCAGCTCATTCAGTCATTTCAAGTAGCTACCAATGATATGACATCTCTTCTTCTACTGTTTGTGAATGGCAGCATGTCCTCCCTGTCTCTTTAAATCCATGTGTGCCAATGCAAATCCCCTATCAATCAGTGGAGGCACTGTGACATTGTGACACTGTTAATACTGTTGTATTAAATGGAGGTGTAGAGCGATGCAGATGGGAACCAAGCTTCAGGTTATTGTCTTTCCCAAACACAGAGGAGACTCTCAGCAGTCAGGCCACATAAAAGCCTTGTTACCCATTCCTCTTCTGCTTTAGTTGTCGTCTTCCATTTGGCTTTCACCTTTTTTCAGTCTGACAAGATTCTCTAAATTGGTTTAGTAAAGAGGCTGAACCTGAATATCAATTATTAGGATTCTCTCTCTCTCTCTCTGTCTTATACTGGTTTCAAGGAGGTAATGTCAGCCATTACTCCTCTCCCATCTCCTCTATTAAACCTGCTGTAAATCAAAAGAGGATGTGCTTTTCTGTTGTTCAGATGGATGATTTGTTCCACTTATCACTGAGGAAAGGAGACACACATTATGCAAGACCATCCTCTTTGTGTGTGTGTGTGTGTGTGTGTGTGTGTGTGTGTGTGTGTGTGTGTGTCCATGTGAATGAATAGCACCTTTACTGCTATTTGCTGAATGTGTCTATACTGAGGAAGAGCCAATCCGTGAACCAACAGTTCAAAGATCCTTCATTCAACAGTAACATGTTCAGCCTTGAGTTCTCTGTTGGCATTTGGTTTGCCTCAGGAACGAATACTGATTGTGTTGAAATGACAACAGCATCATGTTGCTGAGGGGAAAGGGTTTCGAGAAAGCATTTGCTCAGGGTTTTGGTTTTGGTCTATTGGACCATGTGAATTCTTTTCATCTTAATTTTATGTTCATGTAGATTTATTGAAGGTCTCACGCTGCCAGTTGTTCCTGTTCTGCAAGCCTGGCACATTTTGTCTACAAATATGCATCATTTCTGTAATAAACAGAACGTTTTGGCTGATAGTCTTATCATGGGAAAAGCACAGATAATAATTTGAATATTTTAATTAGTAAAGCTGGATGACACACTGACGCAGTCA
Source organism: Hoplostethus atlanticus (assembly GCA_034670405.1). Lineage (NCBI taxonomy): Eukaryota > Metazoa > Chordata > Actinopteri > Trachichthyiformes > Trachichthyidae > Hoplostethus > Hoplostethus atlanticus. Next base: position 861,716 of record JAXDDX010000025.1, read on the forward strand.
TCCATTACATACACTCAGAACACACACTGAACAGACCAATACTGCTCGTCGGGGGGAAATAGTTTTTAATCACAATTTAATTGATTTTCAACAGAGGGCCTGACAAAAAAAAGAAAACACTTAATGTGCCACCGCAATGAATTGGCAGATATCAAAGTTATTGCAGATTTGTGAAAACGCTAAATAAGTGATGTAGATGCATGTTATAGTACATGTATGCCTCCAGATTTAGATGTAGTAATGACAGGAAAGCACTGTTTCCATTTGAAGCTGTCAGCCAAGGTAGCCATATCATTCCTGCTATATCAGATACAGCAGCAAACAGAGAGAGAAGCATGGCTGTGGGCCCAGAGCCACTTGTAGAGCCACTGCAGGGTGAAATGCTGGCTCCATCTCTTCAGGTTTGATGGTGCTTCATAAACAGCAGCACCTCAACTCCCTCTGATGGGTGCTGGGCTGTGAGCCACATGATGATAACTGCCAACAGATAGAAAAGAAAGAAAGAAAGAAAAGATGATGAATAAATGCCTGAATACTGGCCTTCCTTACCAAGGACAATGTCTTGAGTAAAAATAAAAATGGCTTTCTACCAAAACATCATACTTCAGACCACATTGAATTAACACTATTACATTTTTTACATCAATGAAACCATTATTTCTGAATTGATATATACTGCATGACTGCATTCACAGTTCTGTAGAGAAAGACTAATGGCCTGTTATAGTAAATGTAAAAGTGCCACTATTGATCAATTTCACAATAAGTCATTTATTTAACATGATTGAGTTTTAGGTTCAAAGAGGCTGACATTTTAATTTTTTGCCATTTTACTTCCTTTTTTAATTTCTTACAATTGCATTATAAATTATTTCTTCTCAGATCTAATTTGTTATGTTTAGATAACTATATAGCTTTGATAACCTGCATACACAGTAGAGAAAGGTTATGTATGGCTCTAATACATTTTCAAGAACAGTGCAAAATGTCTCTACCAGTCTAAACTCTGTCTGTCTGATGAACTCTGTCTATTAGTCTGAAAGGAAAAAGGATGAAGTCTGAACTGTGAAATGAATACTTTGTCTGCTTTCTCTGTTCCTTGGGCTAAAAAATATATCTGGAATTACTCAGTTGTCAGGCTCAATTCAAATTATTCAGATTCACCAATTTTCTCACTCTGGCAGAGTCATTGTATAAACATCAGTGGAGCTAAATTATGCCCTTATCTTCTCCTAAAGTCTTCCACTGCTCTTAGATATCGATCAACTTTAGAGATGGGAGCAGATTTTCTTCTCACTATAAAAACACTTTTGGTCTTTTGAAAACCAAATGTGCTTGTCACTGCCTGTAGGTGTGTATAGGAGGATAGACAAGATGAATTATAAACACACAGACATGGCAGCAGACTACAAGGTGATTTGACTTTCTTGTGGGGAGCAGGTTCCTTTTAAAGACTTCAGCAGCAATAATATCAGCAACTATTTCTACCTCCGATTGGTGAGAGCTGTTGTCAAGAACGTCTAGTCTGCTCCACGACTGACATGGAAAGTTTAAACTGAATGGAGTGAAAAGCTTTCAGTGTGTGATGCATTTATTATAATATTATATCAGATGGAAGACAAATGAAAGGAAAAACCTGAATAAATGAGTGGAGAAACATAATAAATGCAGATTCTTCCATACAGGTGTACTGCATGATACAATTAATTAATTAAAATCCTATCATGCTCTCACTGAATGGTTTGAGTATGACAATGATGTGAATCATATGCTATGGCCTTCACAGTCACCAGATCTCAATCCAATTGAACACCTATGGGAGATTTTGGACCGACATGTTAGACAGCGCTCTCCACCATCATCAAAACACCAAATGAGGGAAAATCTTTTGGAAGAATGGTGTTCCCTCCCTCCAGTAGAGTTCCAGAGTCATGTAGAATCTATTCCAAGGTGCACTGAAGCTGTTCTGATGGCTCCTGGTGGCCCAACCCTTAATAAGACACTTTATGTTGGTTTTTCATTTCATTTGTCACCTGTCTGTATATATGTGTGCATATATTATAAAGGAAGAGAAAATGATAAAAGATCCTTTACTATCTTCAGCACCATTCCTATCTCAGGGGGTTTGTTATTCTTTGGCTATACTTTCCTCTAGCGTTGCACAACCAAAAGGACAGAACGGTGTCCAGAGGGCTACTTGGTATCTTCCAATGATAATGCCTCCTGGACAGATTAGTCTCCTCTGTTGTATGGGAAGACATGTTCCATACAAACAGCCAAGGAGAATCCCATTAGGAAGAAACAGAAGCTCTGCTTGGGTCTCAATGTCAACAGGTTTTCTCCGGATGATTCAGGTCATGAGTCTTTTCAAAAAAAGGCAGGAGGAAGCCTAAAGAAGGAACCAAGGAGAATGTTAAGAGTTGGTGAATATGCCAGGTATGTTTGTTTCAGTGTGATGACCTTGTTGTTCATTCCTTGTGGTTTGGACTATGTTGTTAGCTCTCCCAGTTCCCCCTTCAGCAGAATCTAGCAGATATGGGAGTTAGTCCTTGATACCATTAGAGTGCTGGCATTGTGCTGTAGCTGACAGGCTAGGCTTTGTGTTATCAGACTGCAGTAGTTACTGGATGCTCATATTTTATACAGATGCCCTCAGGCTGAAACACTGGAGCAGGTTGGACTTGGAGAGAGGTACATGTGTTTGTGGAGGGACCCTGGTAATCCCATCTAGAGAGGAGCTGTTCTCTGGTGTGTTTTATGTGTGTTCATCTTCTGTTTCAAACACTCTGTCTATTATTCTCCTCCTCTCTTTTTTTCAACACCTTAGCTTCCAATTAACAGTCCAAGCAGTCCTGTTCATGCCTAATCAGTGGTCATGCTGAGGTGTCTCTCAGTGCTGAATACTGACATCTTTATTTTCCAGTAAAATGAAATCCCTCCCACTGGAAATGGTCATCATTTGTAGTTTCTTAGCTGTGGTTGCTGCATGCTGCATGCTGAAGCAGTAAGCTGCAGTGACTGGACAGGATTTAGAAGCATGAGTGTAAAGATAATATGACAGAAACTCTGCATGATTCTCAATTTGTGTTTGAAACAAGTCATTTAGTCTCCAGTGGAAAGAATTGTTGGTGTGTTTCCTCTCTGTTTTGCAGTGGTGATACATCACTGTCTGTGTTTGTGTATGTGTTCATGTGTGAGAGAGAGAGAGATAGATAGACAGAGAGAAAAGCCTCTTTTCAGGCTGGTCTGGACTGGTCTGGTGTGGTCTGGTCTGGTCTGGACTGGTCTGGTCTGATTAAGTCTGCTTGTAAAGACAACAGTAATGAGGGAGGAGGGAGTGAAGAGAGAGACAGAAACAGATCAAGAGACAGACAGGTAAAGGCAGACAGACAGCGACAGAGCCAGGAAACAGACATGAGTTGTGTTCAGGCTCCAGTGACAGAAAGGCCTCATCTTCTCCTCAGCAGCTACTACATCAGTACAGACAGCCTTCTTTGTCCTCTGCATCAGAGGAATGCTCCTACTTCAGTCATATTAGTCAGAGCAGAATCACTGAGCTGATCTCAGTTCTGTACTGCTAGATGACTGGAATGGTCCAGGAAGAGCCTTGAAATGACTGACAGAGAATGGGAGCATTGGTATTACTCTTGAGAGTCAAAGTCACTGTTTATCCTCTCATCTCATTCTTTCAGTGGTTCAGTCCTATACCGAACCACTGAAGTGAAAAGAGAAAGGCTGCTCTGTTTTGATTGACTGGAGATCAGATCAAAACTCTGAGGAGAGGGAATGATACAAACATGATCTGCATTATTTCTCTCTGAAGAGAAGAGCTGTCTGCCATGTCTATATATAGCAGGAGGAAGATCGAAATCCATTTACTTTGCTCAGTATTCTTCTGTACATTAGTACTGAGGAGTATGGTGTGACAGACAGACCGATGGACAGGACAGACGTATGTGTGTAATAAGCAAAGCTGAGTGGGTTATTCAGTCCAGGATGATGTTTGTCTGAGGAATAGCAAGCTGTTAAATCAGATCATCAGTTTGTGTGAAAAGTGTGAAACTCTCTCTGGAGATAAGGTTGTTTCTCAGGCAGATTTAGTTTTAAAACCTCTTCCATTCTCATTAGGTCTCCAACACACACCTTTACATACTGAACTTTACAGACAAAACTAGGCCAAAACCTGTCAGACAGGAAAGTTCAAGAAGAAAATATTCTTGGTTTATACACATCTAGAAAAGGTCGAGGACATGAAAGACTGTTGCTAAATCAAACAGCAAGAGAGGAATAGAGGGCATAGAAAGAAAAGGATGAAAGGAGATGAAAGGAAACATGGTCCCAGGTTGACAGTGTCAGTCAGAGGTCACAGCTTGTCAACAGAATAGCTGGTTCCGCATCACAGATGAAGGAGCACTGAAGACCTCTGAGGACCCATTCCTACCACAACATCTGTTCATCCCTTTATTATTGTTCTCTCATCCTTCATCCGTCTTAATAAACATCATCTGCACAGAGTTGAAAATATTGTCCAGGTCTAACAAACTTAGTAGCTGTTCATGGATTGAGTTTACATGTTTGGTTAATAATCTAAATGCTTTAGGATGTTATCTAAAATAGTATGATTAGAAAACAGTCAGCAAATTAAATGTGTTGCTCTCACTTCCTCCTCCACACTATTAGAAAACAGCTTCTAACAGGGAGGATTGCTTCGACTATAATTACTCTTGAGGTTTGTAATTTTATAAATTCTAGGAAATCTGAAATTATTGACATGCTTATTAAATATGCATTAAGGCTGCAATTACTTTTTTGGCATAATTTACATATTGCACTGGTTGCAGCGTTGCTTACTGACTTCAGTTTGTGTGATTGAAATGAAAAGGCATGAAGATGCTGTTGGAAGGCATTATTATGACCGAAATGTTGGCATTTATAATAACAGATGCTTTATTCAGGCTGCATTGCTCTAATCTGATTTGCAGATTGTGTCTTTTAGCTCAGTGATCAAACTGAAGAGGTGAACTGTGTTGTTCTCTCCTCCTCCCCAGGGAGCAGCTCTCTGGGGAGGAGGAGCTGCACTCTCTCTCTCTGTGTGTGTGTGTGTGTGTGTGTGTGTGTGTGTGTGTGTGTGTGTGTGCGTGTGTGTGCGTGCGTGCGTGCGTGCAGTAGCGGGGAGCAGTAGCCTCAGTGAATCACTTTGTCTTACCCTGTTTTATTTACAGTATCTGACACCAGCTTTATGTGAGTTATTAAATTTAACATGCATCATTTATCTGTAAATTCACGTCTCAACAGCAACCCTTTTTCTGGTTTTCTGGCCTGCTGTTAACTTGTCACCACTGTGATAACTAGTTGAAGCTGAAATGCAACGGACGAAATTAATTTTTTTTCCTTCAGTTGTTTATTTCTTGTGAGAGGAATGTAAACTGTACTAGACCATACTGATTTGATTCAGCATCTATATGATTCAGCATCTTCAAGTGTAGAATCCCAGTGTTCACTTTAAAATGAAAATCACGTCTCTTCACCTTTAAGCTGATTGATTTGAAGTGATAGTTTTCAGTGATTTCATTTGATTATCAGGTAATAAGCAGTAGAGTTTTTGTTGAATTCCCTGGTGCTGTCCTACATCACCAGGGCTTTACAGTGCGACTGTTTTGCTCACATTTGCGAGTAAAAAAATTGTGTGCGAGCAAAGTGTCTCTTACACTTGAATCCATGTGGCAAGTCATTAATATGTACCAGCAAGGTATTGGCTTGTTGTTGGCCATGTTGCATAACACCATACTATTGTTTCTGAACATACTTACGAAGTTGAGCTATTTCAAACCCCCCTAATCATTTTTAATAGATAAAGTCCCTTCGTCAAAATGGGACAGCTTCCCCGCTTAATTTCTGTTGCTACAGCTGTCTGTAGCGAGAAACAGTTGCTTGTCATAACTGTCATTCTGTTATTACAGACTGTTAACAAACTTTACATCTGCATCGGGTAACTATCTCCACTCATGTCCCTTTGCCATAAAGCAAAGGCAAGGACTAAGCCTAAGAGCTTTCAGATGGGACTTTGTTTGTAACCGGCGACTCCCATCTGAAGCACGGCACACTGTGCATTATACATTATACATTAAAACATACATTTTACCTCTGCTCTTGTGTCTTGTGTGTGCTCCTAAATCTACCTCTGTGCTCCTAAAGTTTTGAGCTTGCTTGCACCAGTGCTACCATCCAAAAAAGTAAGCATACAGCCCTGATCACTGTAGCGACTGTTCACCCATGGGACGTCTTCCTTTTTCCACCAGATATGACAATGAACAATTGTCTTCCATCTTATTTTCCCTCCTTATAATCTGGGATATAAATCAGACACAGAAATTATCCTGTCAGATTCTCGTCCTAGTTTATAACATTTTTCAGCAACACATTAGAAACCACAAGACCTTCCTACCTTTTATTGTAGTCAGAATTCCCCATTTCATTATGAAAAACACAGAACTGAAATTCTCGCTCTCGCTCTCTCTCTCTCTCTCTCTCTCTCTCTCTCTCTCTCTCTCTCTCTCTTTCTCATCATCATCTTGAGGGGATAATGGCTTGTGAAATCATGTGGAAACACAATTTTATGAAACTGTGATGCATCACAGAAAGCAGATGCATCTCACCAAAATACACCATGCTTCAAATTTAACCAAGCAAAGAGAAGCAATCATTTAACTTTCCCTTCAGTCCACTACGAGCTCTCTCTCTCCCACACTAAAACTCCAATTGGAACGGATGTTTTGAAAGACACACTTTCAAGTGGAAAAAGGCTCCAGCACTCATCAGCCTGTTGGCATGTTTAGCCCAGAGGGGTTTGAAAAATCAGATCTACACCTCTGTACTTCTTCGGACTGTTGACACTCTTGTTGAGCTGCTGAACAATAGACTTTTACAGAAAATACATAATCCTCAGAACTTTGATATGCATATGAAGGCTGCCGAGCTGCAGATGATTCTGGTTGCACCACTCAACATTATTATTAAGTATTATTAGTACTGAGATTGACTTTCTGCCTTTATTCCAAGGGATGTTATTTATCTGACAAATGATTATGATCAGACACCATCAGTGGTGAATATTAATACCCACCTAGACTCCACACGGTTGGTTGATTATTGACAGCAGCCCTGTCAGTTAATATGCATGTCACTCAAGAATCACATTAAATAGAAAACCATTCAAATGTTGCAGATAATCACATCATTAGAACGTGAAATTAAACGGGAGACTTTATTAAGGTTTAAGTCAGTTAATTTCCTTAAACACTGTAGTAATATTTGGTTTTCGGGTCTGATAGTATCTTGCCTATCAATCTCCCCAATGTTTTATAACACGCATTCAGTGCCAGAAATTTGAAATGCATCACTTACTTTGTTCAGTTGGATTACAGTTGGCATTAATCGGCACAAAGATTCGGATTATGGAAATTAACAAGAAATTAAATGTATTCATTATGATTTGTTTTTCTCCTATAATTTTGGCTTGCCTATTAATCTTAAACTGTCTTTTTCATTTTGCCTATTAATCTTCCCAATTATACCACTTGGCTTTCATAACACTCAATTCCAAGAGAGTCAGTTGAAAAGCATTGCACACCTGATTATTCATAAATACATAGCTATGAATCGGCAAATAACATCAGATGTATAAAACAAGGAATAAAACAAAACTAGAATGAAACAAGAAAGAGTAAAACTCTAGAATCCTGATCCAAGCAGCCTGTGGAAAGCTGGATGGTTCTGCTGAAACGCTTTTGTAGAACAAGCTTGCTGCCCTGGGGTTGTGACAGATAGAGACTGGGCACAAGAGGGAGAGTTTACTGGTCAGCCTGATGTTTTATTTACATACCACAAACAGACCACCATGTAAATCAGCTTTTCATTTCAGTATCTCTGGCCTGCTGCCAGTCTCATCACCAGCCTACCAGCCTGATTCTCCCTCACATCCAGCCAGCGCCTCAACCACAGTTTCCCTGACTGATCCTAGTCGGAAGAATGAGAGTCACGGATATAAGTACGATTCTATGAATTCTGGATGACCACCAGAGGCGGTGCTTTAGCACTGGATGTTCTCCATCTCGTGCATGTGCAGGTCGAGTCAATATTCCAACAAAGTCAACTATGACCTGGGATGATATAGGACACACACCCCCAGTATAAAACACCCCGTTATCCCATCCCAGGACAAAGGCAAGCAGCGTATACACAGTGCATAAAAGTTTATTTGGGTGGGAAATCCAGATCTAATGTGGGGCATCACAGCAAACAGCAGCTCAGTCATCATCACCGTAGGACTAGGGGACCACGCAGGTGCCAACACTGCCCAGTTGCAGCCTGGGAGCACTGCCCAGTGTCCACAGCAAACGCAAAAGCAATATTCATTGACCTGCTATTAACTGAGCACCATAGTTGTCATCCTAGACAGATCGTTGTGTTGGGGATGTGATCAGGCTGTTGGATCTGTGATGCCACAATTTACTGTTGAGCCCTCTGGAGGTGTTGTGGGCCAAATTGTGGGCGACCACCTGATGACTCAGATCACAAACCTGGTCATCCCAACCAGGGTCCCCGCGGCTCCTTAAAAAGTCTTAAAAGGTCTTAAAATAAAATAATGGAAATTAAGGTCATAAATTGTCTTAAATTTACCTTAAATTTGCTGTAGGTATTAAATTTGCAAAGGGTGCGTTTAAGGCTGATGGAAAAATTGTCGCGCACAGTAGCCTACCGTAAAATGTCCAATAGCGTGTGTATTTGTGTAAATAACATCGTATTAGACAATGAGAAACTCCGCCATTAATAGAATGTTTACCTTACGTTGGCGTCTGGCTGCGTGTCGTCAAAGAGGGTCAAGGTTGCCAGCTAACAAGCTAAGGTATGAGCCAAGATGGGGAAATGCAAGTTTAATGACAAATAGTTAGAGGAAGATACGTTTCGGAGGTGGTTGGCACAGGCAGGATACCGCCACGAAGCAAGGTGCAATTTATGCCGAAAGATTTTCACGTTAAGGGACCATGGGGTTGAAAGCAGTTGAATCCCACATGAAATCTGAAAAGCACGCAGTGGTAACCAGTGGGGCTATGCTGATGCCTGCATTGTTTGCACACCCGAAACTTCGTCTGGCTCGCTCGCAACTTCTCAACAGTCGGCATTGAGCAATTTTGTTTCACCGCCAGAAACCCAAAGGGCTGCGGTGCTGTGGGTTCTTCACACGGTGAGCAGGCACAATTCATTCAAGTCAAATGATGACGTACGTAGTGTCTTTGCCGCTATGTTCCCTGATTCAGAATATGCAAAGTCGTTTACCTGTGGTGAAAATAAAACCGCCCACGTCGCTAAATTTGGCATCGCCTCGTTCATTAAGTGAGAAACTCTATATCGTAATGTTCGACGAAAGGCATGGATAAAACGACAAAGAGCAAGCAAATGGATCTCCACCTGAGGGCGGGGGGGGGGGGTCGGGTCTGTCTGTTACCTGTTGAGTTCTTGAAAAGTAATGATTCATAGTTGCAATTCATGTAATTATGTGATTATTGGGCATGTTATGCCTAATATCCACTGTTCCATAGTAGTCATCCAACAGGTACGATGAAGAAGACAAATTACATTTAGGGCTATTCATGAATAAGGGTAATTCCATAGTTGCATGATCATAATGCCTATATACAGTTTCCCTAAATAGCCACATTTAAAAAAAAAAAAAAACATTTAGCAATATGGATTGTTATTATTCATGTAACTGTGTATTACTGTTCAGAATGCTAGGGCTCAATAAATTGTCTCGCTTTTCTATGAAAGAAATCGTTCCCAAATTTCTTGGGTCTTAAATTATATGTATTGAGGTCTTAAAAAGGTCTTAAAAAGCATTGAATTTGATTTTTAAAATGGTGCAGAGACCCTGATCCCAACAGTTTTCATCTAACATTTCTACGTCTACTCTGTATAATTTAATATCACAAGGCCTAGTTACAACAGAGCTTGTGCGTTGGTAAATATCTATGGGTGTGTGAAATGCCTAATGCCTTAGATAGAGAAAATGAGAGAGGGGGAGAAAAAACTATTTGATAGTATTTAAGATTGGGTGAGAAAAGGAGAAACTCTTATGTTCACCTCTACACTTTATGGCTACTGACCAAGATCATGATGTGAGACCCCCAAATAATGTTTTGGATATTACCATGGCTCAATGACCCATGAGAAAGCTATAATGGAGTGAAAAGTGCCTTTTCAATACAATATCCAATCATTATTTGAAACCTGAGATAGTAGCTGGCAGTTGTTTCCAGTGTGTGAGCCTGAAACTATTTATTGAAACCAGGTATAGGACTGTGAGCATACTGCAGTTCTACCAAACGTGTCTCTGGTAATGAACATTGGACAGACTATGTTCCATTCAGTTAAATTGTTATTAAAAAGTGACCATTCATTCGGTGACTTACAACTGAATGGAAATGGACTCAAATAGTCTGTTGTGTTCAGCACCATTTAATAGTGTGTGTATTTCAGTGTTTGTCTGTATACACGTGTGCATATGTGTCTGTTTGCATGTGTGTATACCATGTGATTATGCAACGCTTGAGTAAGATCTGATCCTAAGCTGGGTGTTGACTGATTTTGGCCATGACAGCTGAAATGAGATTAAAATTAGACATCAAAGCCAACCAGCTGATCTCTCCTCACAGTTTGTGACGTCTTTAGAGACAGAAGGAAATCTCACACTCTGTAAAACTCTCACACCACAGGCACATCTACAAACATAACAAAGAGATTCACTCATCTTGTAACATGTGAAGAGCTGTGTTCTGAGTAAAGAATTAAGATTACAGTTTAGAGTCCTGATGAAAATCCAGGTGGAAGGGTGTGAGTCAGTGTATTTTTGTGTATGTAAACAGCTTCTCTTGTATCAAAGTGTGACTTGTGGCCATTTATCTTTTTAGGATGATGTGATTTCATGCCTGCCTGCACCCATGCATACACACCTCTGTCTCTGCTTGTGTGTGTTGATGACATCAGAGATAACTTGTTTATTCTGGTGTGGTTCCTCCACCATGGGATTGTTGAAGCAGCTCTCCTGACATTAGTCCAGCTACCTTGGTTGGAGCAGAGCTGTGTTTTATCCTGCGTCTCACCATGCCTGTCTGATCCTGTTAGACCACAACACGTCTGCCATGCTGATCAACACTGTAGCACAGCAGATGGTGAGCTGATGACCGTTCATAATGGAGAAAATTAACATTAAATCACCTGATAATAGAAATTAGATTGGCTTTTACTTCTATCCAGGGAGCCTACAGACTCTGTGCTGTGTGTGTTCACATTGTGGGCTGTGAGGTTTGGACTTACATGGTTTCCCCTGAATATAGCAGATCAGTTCTCTTCAAAGTGCAGTATTATGTAGGCCAGTACCCCCCGGTCTCCAGTTTAAATGAAGGACACATCCACTGGTCTGCTCACATGATGTGAACTTTCTGACACTATCTAGTCAGTCTTTCTTCTCTTGGTCAGCCAGAGGGATGATGCCTGTCCCCTCAGTGTCCAGTCCTTGGTCCTGTCCTCTCATATCTTTCCATGTTCTCCTATAGCTAATTCAAAACTTGACATCTGTCTTCTGTCAAAGCCAGAGGGCTAGAGCTGTTCTCTTGTGTCTAGTCAGTGGTTGGACTCGGCTCTCTCTCTGTCTCTTCTCCACCAGACTCCCCAGATAGAGCAACCACAGAGAGACTAACCTCCATCTTTTACCCTCCAAAGCAGGACAAGGTTTCACATCTCCTTCAGCCATGTCATTGTCACTGTCCAGCCCTCTGCTTACACTGATGAAGAGATCAGAGCTAGTTGATATTTACTCTTATTTACTACGTTTTGGACCTGATATTTAGTTAATGTTTCCAGATGTGAAAGATTGTACTGTGAAAGATTATTTGTCCTCATCATAATAATTCCTCATTCATGCATTTTTCTGAAAAATGTACACGTATGGGGTATTATGATTAGGCTATTTCTTTAATCAGTTTCTGTTTTAGTGGTGATGATTATCTTTGTCAATGCAAGGCATCTATTGATGTAACAGATGCAGTAGTCATTCATCTTGATCGCACCTTCCTACCCTTTTTCCTCCACTTCCTTCTCTTCTTCTATCATCTGATCCTTTGTTTCTTGCTCTTCTCTCATTGAATGGTGATAGACATTATATTGTCTATATTTTACAAGTCTTAACAACATCCTTTTGGTTTTGCATGAAATAATGTAGTAATGAGTAAGTAAATCTGATAATGCAGCTGGTTCAGGTAGCCCAAAGATCAGGCTAGCAGGTTTATGTTTTAATCCCTTTACCAGATGAGATTTTTAGGATGGGGAAGTACAACCAGACACAAAAACTGTTTGATTGTGAGCATATTTGCATGGACCATAATGAATTATCATTGATGTTTACCAGTCTCTACTGGTACAACTGTTTGAGAAAAATCTCCATTCTGCCTCACACAAACCCAGTGTGTTTCAATGCCGTCTATTTCCCTTCTCCAGAATGGATCCCATAGCAGGTCTGAGATTGGTTCATCACAGTAGAATGGAGACTCATCATTGGTAAATCACTGGTGGTGAAAACCACACATTGTCCTCTATGTCTCTCTTTTGACGCAATTACATATCGAGACTTAACTAGTTCCTCCAGCTATCAACCACTCAGTCCATTGATTACAGAGGACAAAGAGGACAAAGAGGGAAAAGAGAGGGGAGGAGAGGAGTAGAGGCTCTGTCAGTCAGGGGTTTTGTCTACTATTGACTGTGAATTGGATTCAGCCCAGATTTGTGAGTCAACCACCGCATTTCAACAAGGATGTACAGGGATATAGGGATATGTGAGGTACAATGGTACTGTAGGGCACTAGAGTTGTCTTTGGTTGACTTGGTGGATTGTGTCATATTATGGGAAATGTTTGTAGTTTAGGAAGAGTGAACAAGAAGTTGGACTGCAGAATATTAAGGACATATAGATGCACTGTATGGTATGCAATAGGAAGGAAGAACAGAGGGAACAAAGAGAGGACAGACAAACAGCAACAGTGAGTAAAGCAGTGGTAGACAGAGAGATAAAAGCAGCAATGTTTAGTCCAGTGATGAATTGTAGAGTCTGATGGCGGTGGGCAAGAAGGACCTCAGATGATGCTCAGATGTGTGGATGCCATTATGGAGCTTATGTGACTGGTGTACTGGACTAAGACCATTGTGGAGCTGCTGGACTGGACTAAGATCATCATGGGACTGGTGTACTGGACTAAGACCATTGTGGAACTGGTGTACTGGACTAAGACCATTATGGAACTGGTGGACTGGACTAAGACCACTATGGAGCTGGTGTCCTGGACTAAGACCATCATGGGACTGGTGGACTGGACTAAGACCATTATGGGACTGGTGGACTGGACTAAGACCAACAGGAGAGAGAGAAGAGATAGCTTTCAGTAGAGAGTATTTCTATACTTTTTCCTCTCTGCTCCTGACAGGTTTCAAAGGAGAGATTTTCACTATTCATGCTGAATCACCAGTGGGTGTTTATAGTTGCTCTCTCTCTCTCTGCCTCTCATTGTCCTCCTGACAAGTTTCAAGAGTTTTTCCTCCATGAATGCTGAGTCACCAGTGGGTTTTTGTATAAAATGTGTTCTTTTCTCTCTTTCTCTCTCCCACTTTCTCTTTCTTGTCCTTTCTCTACTTTCTTTCTCACTCACACTTACACATGCATTTTCATTGTGAAGTATTCATCTTCTCTCTATTGTTAGTGTAGATCAGTAGGCAGTATCTTTCCAGCTACACTCTTGTTGTTCATCTTGCTGCAACAGATTGGGGATACAACTGGTCCATACAGAATAAATGTGACCAAGCCATGACCCTCTTAGGCCACATACAATTACAGGCTTAGCAACATGATCTTGTATTGCATGACCTAGCGGTCCTTTTATATTGTATTTAAATCCATTCTGCAGAAGCCTACGTTGTTTTTGTCTCTTCTATGTTGTCCCACTCATCATCAAGCTGTTTAAACTGTATCTGCTACTATGACCAAGGCCTCATCACCTCATCTCAGACTTGGCAAACAGGTCAGCTGCCGCCATGCCAGGCAGACTTGGCACACACACTATCTGAGCCAGGCACGGCACGGATCTTGTCAACCTCTCTTCCTACTAGAGGAATCAGCTCATTAGCATGAAACAGAGCAGACAGAGAGCTGTAGTTGTCAGCAGCTATATTGGGTTGGACTGAAGTAGAACCGCATCTTCTATCTCAGGGGTTCTTAACCTGGGTGAGTCACAGGGGGGTTGCGGGAAGGGTGCTAAAATAAAAAAAATTGTCAAGATATATATATTACGACGGCGTTTTAGGGCCACTGTTTAAAAATAAATAATCTAAGATTTCGAGAATAAAGTCTTAATATTACAAATTAAAGTCGTAATATTTTGAGAATAATTTCATAATAGGCCTTTTACAAGAATAAAGTCATAATGTTACGAAAATAAAGTCATAATATTAGGAGAATAAAGTCATTAGGCTACTCAACACTTTTCTCATCATATCACAAATTTATTCTCATAATATTATGACATTATTCACATAATATTACAACTATTCTCGAAAAAGATATGACTTTATTTTTGTAATAACACTATGAGTTTATTCTCAAAATATTATGACTTTATTCTCCTAATATTATGACTTTATTTTCATAACATTATGACTTTATTCTTGAAAGGGCCTATTATGAGATTATTCTTGAAATACTACGTCTTTAATCTCGTAATATTAGGACTTTATTCTCGAAATCTTAGATTATTTATTTTTAAACATTGGCCCTAAAACGCGGTTGTAATTATATATATACTGTATATATTTTGGTTGTTTGTTTGTTTTTTCCTGTATGTGTACAGATTTTGGAAACAAATTACCTCTAAGGAGGACAATAAATAATCTATCTACCTCAATCGCTACGTATCAACTGCGCTGCGTGCTGGAAGCTGGTATCGCGATGTGAATGTGCAGTGTTGTGGAAAGAAAAAATTTTAAATATTTTAACCCTCAAAAGGGGGTCACACTTACAAAAAGGTTAAGAACCCCTGCTCTATATCATCATCCATTCTCAGTAGTGATTTCAGATATCTGCCTGTATACTAATGAATTGTCATCTTACTGGGTCTTGCTTCGTTTACTGCAGTGGCTTTAAGATGAGTGTGTTCATGTCTGCTGTTTGGTTGCTAATTGTCTTCTTCTCTTTCTGTCTCTGTTTTTTCTGGATGCTGCCTGCTCTGCTCCATCCTGAACCTTCATCTGTGGATCTTGAAATGCAGGTAAAACATGACCACTTCTTATACTAATTCAGTGTGAGCGTGTATATGCCGGTTTACATTTTTCCTTCTCCACCTCTGGGCATTATGCCAAAAGTAAATTGTCCTAGTTTATCCAAACTGCAATTCTGTCCCAACAACCTGCTAGCAAAACTGCACAATGTTGTGAATACTTCAAGATATTGGGACTCCACTTCACTAAAATGTCAGAGGGAGTTTTCCACAGCATCCATTTTCATCTTCCAGTGGATTGTGTTGAGTTTGACCAGTTGGAGCTTGTTTGTTCCAGCTCATGCAGTGATGGCCATATGGTTACTGTGTGTTTGTGTGATTAACAGCGTTTGTCAGGTTCAGCTGCCTCAAAACTGCTGGCAGAACTGCACAAAGCATAAAACCAAGGATCATAACTAATAATCAATAGTTTATTCAATAATCATAACTACAGAAAGGGTCCTTGTCAATACTAAGTGTTACATAGAGTTGCACTGGTCTAACGGGATTCCTACCTAGCGAGGTGGTTATCAGTGTTTCCTAATGGTCTGATGTGTTACAATACTACATGGACATCTGCAATCTTATACTGTCTTATAATGTTGTGGACTGATCCACTCCTGTATCATTCCCCTTGTTGAAATAAAAAGTAAATTCTACAGAGAAGAAGAGATGCTACAGTAGGTTTTTACTTCTTGACAGCTTCTGGATAAGACCTTCACTGTGCCTGACAGAGCCAGACAGCCTGTAGTGGACATGGGTTACTGCAGTCATTATGTGGTCACCACATCAGCAGCATCTCCAACTATCTCCTTTTCACACCACTTACACAATCCCTGCTTGGCTTGAGACTGGGGGTGAGAGCAGTGTTTGACAGAGCCAGACAGAGCGTAGAAGACAGGGGTCAGAGACACAGTTAGACATGACTGACATGGACAACATGGCTGACATGGCCGACGGTCACGGTTTGGAGAGAAGACGTGGTCTGACAGCAGATGTGGACAGGAGACGTGGAAAGTGGATGAGCTAACAAGTCTGCAGAGACTCAAAAGGAGAATCCTCAGCAGAACGGCTGAGGTCACTCCATCTCTGTTCAATCAGTTCAGGAAATGCAGCTGAATCAACAGTTGGATGTGGCTGAGAGAGAGAAGGGGCAGAAAGACGGACTGATATGGGTCGAACCCATGACCTTGAAGTTACAGAAACCGAGGAACACAAGGAAGGATTATCAGTTTGCTCACTAACAGGAAGGTTACAGACCAGCAGATCAGCTCTTGCATCTCATTTCTGTCGAGGTTTCAACAACTTCAACCTGACAGATCTACATTCACACCATGTCAGTGATCCTGTAGCTCTCAACAGATAATCAGGACATGTTGGAGAGAAACTAATCTGTCAAATCAACTCGTAACATGACAGAGAAAGCTGATTTATTTTAATGTTTTAAATCCAATATCCAAAAACTCACGCTGTAGTAGAAAAAGCAGTAAAAGTCAGTAAAAATCAAAAGGATTACATCGACTTCTCCAAAAGCTACACACACACACAGAAACAGTTGTCAGCTTGATTGTTTTTATCCAGTGTTGGAACTTATTTTGAGACATGTGTTTTCACTGTCCCCTGAACACAGAAGCTTTTCATGTTCAGTATCTTAGAGATGTTGTGGTATAAAATAGCTTCATCAAAGGATTACATTGTTCCACACACACAGTCCACTGAGACGTTCTGAGTAACAGGAGAACCTCGATGTTCTTCCTCTCTGTTTGTGGTTCAGTGTGTCTCTTCCCAGCAGACACAATACAGCACTGGGGAATGTTGCACTGCTGTCATGTTTACCAAAGACAGCCAGTGTTACTTCGAAATGCAAGCACTGCGGCACCTCAGGGGAAAAGCTGGGTGCCACAAGCACAATCTAAGGGCAGCTTTCTAGGACAGATTACGCAGTAGGCAGGATTCAAACAAAAAGCTCACCTTTAATCATACATTTAATTTCAAACTTATTCTCAGGAATACGCTCCTCGGATGGTCTTTCTCCTTGCACTGTGGAATCCACTCTTATGTCTCTTTTGTAAGGCATTCAGCTCCCTGATTAGATGGCGGACTGGCTGTTGTCAGCTGGGGGATGTAGTCTTTTCCCACAGTTTTTCAGTGGCAGATAGCCCAGTCTGCCACACACACACACACACACACACACACACACACACACACACACACAGACTATCTCTCTCTCGCTCTCTCTCTCTTTCCTATACATCCACCCACCTAGATCATCTACTGTTCATTGAACCAAGTCACTGTCTGTCTTTCCATTTGTCTGTCTTTGCTGCATGTGTTGTATGAGTTCAAGCTGTGGTCAGCCATGACAGATAACACAGTCACCTTTCCCTGCATGTCAGTGAGGTGCTGGTGTAGACATGTGGATACAGTCTACATTATTTTCTTTATCTTGCTTTCTGTTGACAAATGGATTTTGTGGCTTTTTCAAGTTCAGACGATAGATTTAGATTACATTACGATGCATCTTTGTTAGCATATTGTAACATTACGTCACATTAATCCACATGGTGTTGTTTCTCATCACTATTTCCATCAGTGTTTTCCCTTTTCTTTTTTTGTAACACTTTCATCCTTGGAAAAGCAGCAGGAGTGATTTTTAGATTGGAAGTCCATGTTTAGAAGAGGAATGGAGTCTGGTGCTCCTAGATAGTGCTCATTGGGGGAATTGTACTTGAGACAAGCAGTTTGGTGTGTTTGTGTGTGTGTGTGTGTGTGTGTGTGTGTGTGTGTGTGTGCGTGTGTGTGTGTGTGTGTGTGTGGTGAGGTTTAGTTAGAAATGAACATTCAAAAGACCGTTCTGATGGAAACGTGTGTGTGTGTGTGTGTGTGTGTGTGTGTGTATATAAGTGATAAGGAGTTGGGACAAATTGGGGTTACCAACCTTTTCTGTAAGAGCTGGATTGTCTGAATCAAAGGAGTATTTCTACATCACATTAGTAGAGACCCAGATATTTTATTCCTCTCTTTGAGTCTCTCTAATACCCTTCTCTTCCTCCTCCCTCCTTCTGTCTTGTATAGCTCTGATGGATGTCTTTACAGGTGACCATGGCAGTCTACAGTATATATTTTAACCTCCTGCCAGTGCTGATCACTGGCAGGAGTGATATTAAATACCATTTTGGGGCACAAGCATCAAACTCTTCTGGATAGTGTTGACAGCCACGTGTCCTGGTTTATTCTTGATGTGTAAAAGATTAACTTCTGTGACATGGTGACCTTTTTTAATGTGGAGTGTGGGTGTATAGTGGGATGAAAATAGAGCGTGTGTGTGTGTGTGTGTGTGTGTGCCTTTAATGTTGATAGAACAACACAGAGCACAGACTGGCTTCTGGGAGCTGACATGAACTGAAACCTAATGACATTTCCTCTTTGATCTGAGACACAAAGATGCTGCTGAGAAAATATTGAAAACCACTACTCTAGAAGGATCTCAAGTAGCAGTGAAATCTTACAATTATAACATGTTAATCTTGTTATGTGTCTGACCTCCTTCACCCTTCTTTGCTTCACTAATTGAAGCTAACACACATCCAGGCAATCAGGTCTCTGGGTTTCTATCCTGAATGCACAAGCTCTTGGTCTCAGTTGAAGAAAAGGCTATATATTGCTGACAAAGTGTCTAATGTGGGCTTTGCCGGTGTCCCACCACTGATTCAAAGAACTGCTCAAACACCTGAGCCTGGGGAAAAGAGGATGGCCATTCCAGTGCTAACATTAGTGCCATGGCTCATCACCTTGCCTCCTCTCCACCCGACCCCCCAGTCCACTTCATTGCCAACATCGATTTGTGTCTCTTGCAAAAAAATAAAATAATAATTGAAATTGCAGCCCTCTTTTCACCCCATCTCTGGCAACATTTATATTTAAAGAGCGTATTTGTAAAACCTCCATGGGAAAAGGAAGGAAGAAGAATAGAAAGCAGAAGACAAAAAACACACCGCCCAAAATGTGCTGTGAACCTTCTCCATTGCTAAAACTTAGGTGATGCCAGGCTCTTCCTCACAGAAGCGACCTATTTACTCAGCCTATACCTCCTCCAAGGTGTCATGATCTTGATATCTGTTGACTCACTAGCATGAGTTGCCAATTTCAGAAACTTCTCTAAGTCCAAGAAAAAAGCAGTCATTGACACATTTTTGTTATTCTTTGTTTCCCTCTGGAAACGAATCAGCTCCTTTACTTTATAAAGGGTCTTCCTCACCCTGTTCCTCGATGTCAGACTCAGACGATGATGCCTGCCTGACTCTCCCTCTGCCGTGAGAAACCCTTCTCCTACTTACCTGCCCCAGAGGAGCCCCCTCCCTGCTCACCCACCTTCACCCTTTTCCTCCTCCCAGTCTCATTAACCCCACTCCTTACTGCCTGTCCCCACTTTTTGAACTCCCATGTGTGATCTCACTGTTATTGTATAGCATAAACATTCAGACTGTTGTTCTGCTGTTCATCTGAACAGACTACAAACTTTTGTCCACTGTGGGACTCTGGAGGAACACAACATGATTGTCTCACCATATTCATATTTGTTTACATCTTCTCTTCTCTTCTCTTCTCTCTCTTCAGCCTCATAGTTTTAACAATGGTCTCAATGTCTTGTTACTAGTCCTTTCCCCCAAAGGGCAATTAAACTGTTTATCAGCAATCTCTTATGATATATTGTGGTTTATCACCATAAGCCATTTATAATATTGCCAACATATGATGTGTCCACTGGGAAATATGTTAAAGTGCCAGGAGGACACAGATAGCTTGTTAATAAGGTGGGAGTGTAACCAGGGCTTAGAAAGAGTTGTGGGTTTGAGGCGTAAAAACATAATGATCGTTCTTAATCAGGTGTGTACATGTTAGTGTGAACAGCCATCAGCGTGAGTGGAATAAAAATAATAATGTGTGTGTGTGAAGTGAGAGAGAGGACAATGTCAGGGAGGAAGAGATGGGTGAACACACACGTCATAGTGGGTTATTTGATGTTTGTTTGTCTCCTCGTTCTGCTCTCCAGTCTGAATGTTTAATTCATTAGTCTTTGATATTTAGTCCAGTCACGTTGTCAGGATTGGAGATAAAAAAACTAAAAAAAAAACTCAGTCTGTCCTTGTTCAAGAGAGAGAGAGAGAGAGAGAGAGAGAGAGAGAGAGAGAGAGAGATTTTTTTGATTTTTAAGAATACTTTATTTAGCTCACATGATTCTCAAAACAACCAATAAACAAAACAATTCAGTTCAACAATGCACAATTCAAAATCAAAGCACAATGATCATAAAAGCACGGTGACAAGATCCTGATTGAGGAAAACAAAAGATTAACTAAAGACACGGCTAAAGATCAAGTCTTCATTCACTACAGAGCAGATTGTGTCCGAGTAGCACCATTGATTTATAAAACCATCTAGGTCACTCATTGCTTTAAAAAACTTAAAATCAATCCAGACCCTAGCTCTTACTAGTGCAAGGAATAGCGGTACTATGTCCTGACCGGGCACGCTTTCTACTTTGCTCTTTCGGCTTTTGTAGATTGCCAGTTTTGCCTCCCCCACTATAAAATTGAGTAGTTGCCACTTTGACGCATTCACCCTTTTGTAACTCCGAAAATAAAAGCCACTTTGGACCAAGTCTCACTAAAAAGATTAAAAACATCTTTTAAAATCTCAAATAAGACTTTGAGTCTTTTGCACTCAATAAAACAATGAAAGATGGTCTCCGCCCTTCCGCAGAAAGGACAGTTGTCAGTGGTTACTGGGTTAATCACAGAAATAAAAGCATTGACAGCAACAGCAATAGTGGATTCTCCACTGGAGGTCACCTGACCTTTTCTTCGAAGGGCTTTTATAAAAAGCCCTCCACACTGGTTTAACACCACAATCTATTCCCAGTTTCTCTCTCCACACAGTGTCCATTCTTCCACTTAGCTTTCTTTTGTTTAATGCTTTTACACAGAATGCATACAATATCTTGCCAGTCACCATGTACAGGTCTGGATTTTCCACATTTTTAGTCTCCAGCAAAACACCTGTAAGACCATCTAGGTCTAGAGAGAAGCCGACCTCAGGAAATGGGTCATCTTTGTCCGGAAACTGCTCTCCACTGCAGTACTCCCGCAGCAGTGCAAGCTCCCCTTCAGTTAGTCTATCACGCCACAAATTTAAAATGTTCCTGGTGTGGCACATCGACCTCAGGCCTAGGTGAGATGCCACTGCTTCAGTGTTGTGTAGTCCAGGTCCTGCTATGTCCACTATGTGCTGAAGTGTTAGAGTGCCCTTGTCACGTAGCCTGTGTGTGAGTCCTGGTTTGGTACTGTCCTGCACATCCAGCCTGGCTCCATATATGAGAGGTTCCTCCAGCAGCCAGTGCAGTGATGATGTAGGCTCCAGCTTCTCCCTCTTGAACAAGGCCCAAGCTTTAAAACTTCCTTGATAAAAATGGGGTAATCCACAAGGTTCTAAAAACTTAAAATCCATTAAAAACAGAGCATAATCCAGACCCACACCCACTTCCTTCCTTAAAATGAAACTTGCTGCATGTCTCCATACAACATCAGTTGGGCCTATAAGATACTTTTGTATGAATTGCAGTCTAAAAGTGGCTATTCTGCTTGCCAGATGTACCAGACCTTGCCCCCCCTCCTCCTTGGGCAGAAAAAGCACACTGATTTAATTTGTCCCAAAATAAATTCACCAACATAGACTGTACCTCCCATAGGTGGCTCCATACATGCTAGTCGGTGCCACAGTACAGAGGCTACCAGGTTATTTATGACCAGTATTCTTCCTCTAAAAGACATTTGTGGCAGCAGCCATCTCCACTTTGCTAGCCTCCCCTCCATCTTCTCCACTACACCTTCCCAGTTCAGCTTGACTGTTGCTTCATCACCCAGATATACCCCCAAGTACCTCAAACCATTCCTTTTCCACACTAACCCTCCTGGTAATTTGGGAAGACCAGCAAGCCAGCTCCCAACTGCTAAAGCTTCACTTTTTCCCCAATTTACTCTAGCTGAAGATAATCTTTCAAATTCTTCAACAATTCCTACCAATTCCTGAATTTCCTGCTGTTGTTTTATGAGAACAATAATATCGTCCGCATAGGCTGATAAAATGACACTTGTGTTACAGTGAGGTAATCTCCATCCATCAATATGAGAACGTATTCTTCGTAACATGGGCTCAATGGACAGTGTGTAGAGCATCCCTAACATGGAACAACCCTGTCGAATGCCTCTGTTGACTTTAAAAGGTCTACTGAGTCCCACATTAATTTTTAGTACACTCTCAATGTCCTGGTACAAAACCTTGATCATGGCAATAAGATTTGAGCTGAGACCAAAACTCTCCATAGTTTTCCATAAGTAGAGGTGCTCAACCCTATCAAAAGCCTTTTCCTGGTCCAATGAAATAAGACCAGTATCTATGCCCAAAGAACCAGAGATTTCCAAAATATCTCGAATTAATGACACATTGTCATGAATGGACCTACCAGGCACACAGTACGTCTGGTCCTGATGGATGACTTGGTCCATCGCCTTCTTCAGCCTATTGGCCAGAGCCTTGGACAGCAGCTTGTAATCAGTGCACAGGAGAGACACAGGCCGCCAGTTTTTAATGTCTTACAGGTCAGCAGCAGAGTCAACACAGCCCTTCTGCAACTCAGGGGTAAAACCATTTCTTTAAAACTTTCATTAAAAACTCCCAGTAAGTCTTTGCCCAACTCACTCCAAAACGTTTTGTTAAGCTCCACTGGTAGTCCGTCAATACCGGGGGCCTTTCCCCCCTCCATGCTCTGCAACGCTGAGGACAGCTCTTCTAGGTTCAACGGCCCCCCCCAGCTCCGTGTTGGACTCTGGGGTAGGCCACTGCAAAAGGAGGAGAAAAGCTCCTCGTCCTCCACATACTTACTGGTGTACAGCTCGTTGTAGAACTGCACGGCCCGTCTGCGTATGTCGCCAGGTTGTACAAGCTGCTGCCCTGTGGCAGAGTGTAGGGAGTGGATAAACCTGCTCTGGACATTTTTCTTCTCTAAACCAAAGAAGAACTTGGATGGTGTGCACTCTGGAACCGTGATCGGACCAACGCCCCCTGTGCTCTGGTGCCTAGCAGGTCTGCAAGAACTGCTTTTTTGGATTTGAGGGCTTCAATATGCCCTCGATTTCCGGTGGCCTCTGCTAAACTTTCCAGTTCCACTATTTGATTCTCTAGATCATTCATAGATCTGGGGCCTGTTCCAAGAAGCGGGTTTAGTGAAAACTCTGAGTTTGGTAACCCTGAGATGAGGGAAACTCTGGGTTTTCCATTCCAGAAAGAGAGGTAACTCAAACTCTGATTCAGTTACCATGGTAACTTAGACTCTCAGTCTGAGGGTTGTGGGTTTGATCCCCACATAGTGTTAACTATCACCTTTGTAATTTGCTTTGGATAAAAGCGTCTGCTAAATGACTCTGTTGTAATGTTTTTATATTTCATTTTCAGCTGCTGCCAAGTGCGCTTTGCGCCCGTGGGATTGCACCTAAATGAAAATATTTTTTTTCCAATACTATTCCACCACTTTCTCACATGGACATACGTGGCCAAAAGTTTTGAGAATGACACAAATATTGGTTTTCACAAAGTTTGCTGCTTCAGTGTTTTTAGATCTTTTTGTCAGATGTTACTATGGTATACTGAAGTATAATTACAAGCATTTCATAAGTGTCAAAGGCTTTTATTGACAATTACATTGAGTTTATGCAAAGAGTCAATATTTGCAGTGTTGACCCTTCTTTTTCAAGACCTCTGCAATTCGCCCTGGCATGCTGTCAATCAACTTCTGGGCCACATCCTGACTGATGGCAGCCCATTCTTGCATAATCAATGCTTGGAGTTTGTCAGAATTTGTGGGTTTTTGTTTGTCCACCCGCCTCTTGAGGATTGACCACAAGTTCTCAATGGGATTAAGGTCTGGGGAGTTTCCTGGCCATGGACCCAAAATTTCGATGTTTTGTTCCCCGAGCCACTTAGTTATCACTTTTGCCTTATGGCAAGGTGCTCCATCATGCTGGAAAAGGCATTGATCGTCACCAAACTGTTCTTGGATGGTTGGGAGAAGTTGCTCTCGGAGGATGTTTTGGTACCATTCTTTATTCATGGCTGTGTTCTTAGGCAAAATTGTGAGTGAGCCCACTCCCTTGGCTGAGAAGCAACCCCACACATGAATGGTCTCAGGATGCTTTACTGTTGGCATGACACAGGACTGATGGTAGCGCTCACCTTTTCTTCTCCGGACAAGCTTTTTTCCGGATGCCCCAAACAATCGGAAAGGGGATTCATCAGAGAAAATGACTTTACCCCAGTCCTCAGCAGTCCAATCCCTGTACCTTTTGCAGAATATCAGTCTGTCCCTGATGTTTTTCCTGGAGAGAAGTGGCTTCTTTGCTGCCCTTCTTGACACCAGGCCATCCTCCAAAAGTCTTCGCCTCACTGTGCGTGCAGATGCACTCACACCTGCCTGCTGCCATTCCTGAGCAAGCTCTGCACTGGTGGTGCCCCAATCCCGCAGCTGAATCAACTTTAGGAGACAGTCCTGGCGCTTGCTGGACTTTCTTGGGTGCCCTGAAGCCTTCTTCACAACAATTGAACCTCTCTCCTTGAAGTTCTTGATGATCTGATAAATGGTTGATTTAGGTGCAATACTAGCAGCAATATCCTTGCCTGTGAAGCCCTCACTGACATGTCAGCTGGTCCTTTTGTGGCAGGGCTGAAATGCAGTGGAAATGTTTTTTGTGGGATTAAGTTCATTTTCATGGCAAAGAGGGACTTTGCAATTCATCTGATCACTCTTCATAACATTCTGGAGTATATGCAAATTGCCATCATAAAAACTGAGGCAGCAGACTTTGTGAAAATTAATATTTGTGTCATTCTCAAAACTTTTGGCCACTACTGTAGGTAATATTATAAGAAAGTGTGGTTAAATGTTAAATGAATACACTACTGCATTCAAACGTACGCATTGACTCGGGCAGCGATTCTCTCCCACGCCAATTCCCTCTCCTTTACGACCCTTCTGCTTGCTGGTTGCCATGGTGAATCGTAGTATCGGACCTCCATTGATGATGGCTTTTTATTGTCGTCGCGCATGCGCTTAACTCAAGGTGAACATACTCAAAGTTGATTGAACTAACTCAAATCAGCCTTTCTGGAACCGAAAACTCAGACTTGGCCATCTCGGAATTAATCAACTCAGAGTGCAGGGTTAGACTCAGAGTTTGCTGAACCTGCTTCTTGGAACAGGCCCCTGGTAATGTCCCGTGTGACATTGAGAGTGTACTGCTGACAGAGTTGTCTAAGTTCCACCTTCCCACAGTCCCACCACTGCCTTAGTGAGGTAAAATCATGCTTTCTAGCTCTAAAAGTTTTCCAAAAAAAGCTAAAAGCATCCTTAAAATTACCATCACACAATAAAGCAGTCTTAAAATGCCAGTAGGCGCTCTTTGGTCTGATATTGGCAATTAAAACTCTGCTAATAACCAGGCAATGATCACTAAAACCAACAGGTAGTATTTTACACATTTTAAAAATGCTAAAATGATGCTTAAAACAATAAAACCTATCTAGTCTGGCCAAAGAGAGTAAGTTGTCTCTGCTATGAGCCCAAGTATATTGTCGTTGTTCATTCTCCTCCAGATGTCAACTAAGCTATGTGTGTTAGTTAGCCCCTTCACAGCACGCTTTGACGCAGCGTGAGGTTCTATGTGGTTCCTATCCAGATTATCATCTTCGGTACAATTAAAATCCCCTCCCAGAAATAAAAAATCCTCAGGATTACAGCTGTTAAGAACCCTGCTAATTTCATTTAAAAACTGTACTCTGTCAGCTCCTTTTGTGGGGGCATATACATTCATAAAAACCAAATTAAAAAACTCAAACTTGGCTCTAACCACCAAAAGCCTGCCCTCAACCACCTCCCATACGGAAATGTAATATATGACATATATGCCCCTATATCAGCGAGCGATACTGCCATATATGTTACATATAAGGCGATATATTATTACCACATACATACATCCTCTGGATGTATGACAATATAGGTTTTAACATATATGAAATATCCATAGTAAAATTTGTATTTGTACATATATTAAAATTTGTATTGTATGAATTTGTATATGGTATTATATGTCGCAACCATATATGTTAACAATATATGTTTAATTTATATATTTATACATGTTTATTAAAACAACATATATACAACATATATAACATAAACATATGCCTCTCCTCGTTAGTATACCGAGTAGACCGGGGTTCAATTCCCCGACGTGGAGGACTCTCTACTTATATTGGGTGGCTGTGGCTGAGGAGGTAGAGCGGGTCAGCCTCCAATCAGAAGATCGTAGGTTCGATCCCCGGCTCCTCCAGTCCACATGTCGAAGTAGCTCACCATCGGTGTGTGAGTGTGAATGGGTGAATGAGAGGCATATACTGTAAAGCGCTTTGGATAAAAGCGCTATATAAATGCAGTCCATTTACCATCCATTTGTATGGGCTAGACATATATGTACATAATATGCTATGCATATATGTGTAATTTGTATATTATACAAATACATATATGTTATATGTATAAATAATTATATACGTGACATATATGTCACAAAATGCATTATACATACATAAACATATATTTTTGTATGGGCTAGACATATATGTCATATATGAAATTGTTCCAATTTCTAATAGTTTTCATATATAGTTTGTACATACATGTACATATATGTTTTTCCTTCATATGTACATATATTTCATATGGAAATTTACTATATGTACATATATTACATTTCCGTATGGGCTGCTCTACCTGGTAAGATATTGGCAGGAAACTCTTGGAGAAGAGAATGCCCACCCCTCCACTGCTTGTAGTCATGTGGCTCAAAATGGCCATTCCTTCCCATTCTCTCTTCCATTCACACTCATTAAAACTGTCACTGTGGGTTTCTTGTAAAAACATGACTTCAGTGCCCTTCAACTTTAGCATCTCGAACAAACTTGCCCTTTTCCTGACATCTCTTGCACCATTAAGGTTCAGAGTACCAATTTTAAAGTCACTCATGGGGAAAGAGATTAAAAACACAACACATAAAACCAACACTGTAAAACGAAGGGGACCCATGGTCTCAAGCTGATTCAGACCCATCATCATTATTTAGTTCTTGTCTAATTTTCTGTACAATTTTCCTGAGTCTGTAAATTTCTTGATCGGTGAAACCGCCCTTTCCTTTGTTGCTCATCTGAAACCTGGCCGAGTTAAAGAACAGTTCTCTGTCTGAGAAATGATCCTCAACTCTCACACCTTTCATATTTTTGGTTTTCTGTAAGAACTGTTTTATTTTTCCGACACCATACAAGCGCTTGCTCTTGCACTTTTTGACATCAGAGCTTTGTTTCTGACTGTCACTATCAGCAGCAGAGTCCTCTTCCACACTGGACTCAGACTCTGTTGACTTCTGTTCCACTGGCAGCTTTCCTTTGGCCTTCCTTGCTGCTCCTTTCTTGACCTGTGAGCTACTGACTTTGCTTTCAAGTTTTCTTTTAAAGGCTGACACTCTCAGTTCCATCTCATCCTCCTCCATGTCTGCATTTTCCTGTCCCTCTGCAGCCACAACTTCATCCACAGCAACCACAAATCTTTCCTGTTCTTGAATCCCTTTTTCTTTCCCCTTAGTTGTCCCAAGCTGCTCCTCTCCACCAGAACTATCCCCTCCTGTCTCGCTACTGTTTGCCCCATCCTGTTTCTGCCCTCCTGTCTCACTACTGTTTGCCCCATCCTGTTTCTGCCCTCCTGTCTCACTACTGTTTGCCCCATCCTGTTTCTGCCCTCCTGTCTCACTACTGTTTGCCCCATCCTGTTTCTGCCCTCCTGTCTCACTACTGTTTGCCCCATCCTGTTTCTGCCCTCCTGTCTCACTACTGTTTGCCCCATCCTGTTTTTGTCCTCCTGTCTCACTACTGATTGTCCTATCTTGTTTCTGTCCTCCTGTCTCACTACTGTTTGTTGCAGCCTGTTTCTGCCCTCCTGTCTCCCTGTTGTTTGCCCCAGCCCGGGCCTGTCCCCCCAGTTCCCCTCTGTTTGCCATGCTCTGAGACTGCTCTCCTGTATTCCCATTATTCCTACCAGACTCTTTGTCAGGGCAGGCCCTTATGAGATGCCCGTCTCTGCCACACCCAAAACACTTTAGAGAATCTGAAGTCACATACATCATATAATCAAACTCATCCACTCCAACTTTGAAGTATCATGTGCACATGTCTTCTATGAGAGACAACGTGCTTAAGCAGCGGTGACTTGCAGCCAGAGACACAACTTTCCCATGCCTGGATAACTCTTTAAGCAAAAAATCATCACCAATGAACGGAGGCACGTTTGATAACGTAACCCTTCTTGCCGGTGTAGCGAGAGGCAGCACTGATACCAACGTATCGTTAACTGTGATGCCGTTCTCAATCACCGCATTAACTTTTTCTATCGCGTCTAGAAATAAAACAACCACACTGTTCATTCGGGCAGCGGACTTGATGCTGTTTGATGACAAAAGAACAACAAGCGGTCTGGTTTCATCTGTCATTGATGTCATATTGTGTGTGTGTCATCTTGTATGACATTAGTAATTAAGATGTTGTCGAGGGATGAGGAAGTGTTATACACTCAAATCTTAAATGGAATAAACCTTCTCCATTCACTGAGGCGAGACCGCTACATCTGGGTTTGGCGTTCCTCAAAAGAAATAGCAGGGAGAAACAGGGAGAAAGAAATGGACAGAAAACCAGTCAAACGAGAGAGCAAATGTGACAGGAAGTGAGTGCGTTACTTGCCAAGTTGGTTGGCATTAATTAGATCATTTGATTGTGATGTACAGGATTAAATGGCACTGAAAACCTATTCTCAACAGTAGTGTTTCTATTAGTACTGTACTAATGCGATACCTTAGCAGTTCCCTGCATGATAAAAGAGATAGTATATTGTTTAGATTTCAGACAAGCTACACTAATATCTAATTCAAAAAGTCCTAGAGGCCTAGAGAGCAGAGTGACAGCTTTTCTGCTCCAAGTTATGGAGCCATGCTGTCCATGCTGATGTCTGCTGGGGGGACCAGCATGCTCTCTGCTGGAAAAGGCTGGAAGTCTTGGGCTGGACTGTCAGTTGCTCCTAATGGAGCTGGATGGATTGAACTCTGCAGGTACTCAGTGGTACAGCTACCTGGCCCAGGTTGAGCCAGGGGCAGGGTATTGATGCCCTTTCTCTAATGAAACTGAGACTGTTGTACATCTGTTTCCTCAATGTCAACATGTTGCACATGTTCTGTCAAATGTTCTGTTCTTATTACAATGTTAATATTGCCAACATATTATCTGTCCACTGGGAAATATGTGAAAGTGCCATCAGGACACCGATAACTTGTTACTAAGGTGGGAGTGTATGTATCCAGGGCTTAGAAAGAGTGTTGTGGGTTTGAGATGTGAAAACATAAGAATGATCTTTCACTGTATTCTGGTCACATTCAACAGTAGCTGCAAGGTTACCAGACATGATAACCAGTTTACCAGGCCATATGGCTAGAACATGGCATAACATGGCGTAACCATGTTCTGAATGGTGGGGGGGGGGCAGATTTGTAGTGTGTGCGTGTGTGTGTGTGCGTGCGTGTGACAGCAGTAGACTAACTGATGTTGGTGACGGTACTTTCCTCTCATTTTTCTGCTCTCAGCTTATCTCTCTCTCTCTCTCTCTCTCCCCCCCTCTCCTTCTCTCTCTACTCTCAGCTTATCTCTCTCTCTCTCTATCTTTCTCCCTCTCTATTCTCAGCTTTTCTCTCTCTCTCTTTCTTTCTGCTCTTTCTCACTCTCCTCTTTTCCACATCCATGTGTCTTCCTGTCAAATTTTTTCACTTTTCAAGCGTTGGTCTGACTTTGCTGTTCTGCAGCCAATGGAAAGGAGCTGAAGTGTTTAAAGAAATGGGATTTGGTTTACTGTTCCTACAGCGGTGCAGGATGAGATCCGGAAACAGACAGGCTTCTACTCTTCAATGTCACATCTGCACTCAATTAAGGTCATTTATTTTGGTAAATTAAATGAAATTAACATTTCATACCATGTGTGGCTTTGTCAGCACAGTTAGCAAGTGATAATGTTTTGTCTAAATATGGCATACCAACTCTAAAGTATCAGCACCTAGAGCTACTGAACATATAAGTATATATTTTACTGTTTTCAGTGGCTGTGATCTTTATTATTTTCTGCCCAAACAGACAGAAAGGGTCACATAGTTCAGACAGTTAAGTCTGTTGTGAGACACAATACTCACAAACCCATAAAACAGTTTTCATTTAACAGCTTTCCCATCTGTTGTTGAGTGAGAGAAAACTCCCCCTCAGTACAGTAACATGTTTTTAATGAAATCCATCAGTTGTGTATTACACCATCTTGTCCTCTTTATCTGTAAGTGCTGAATGGTGGAGTCCCAATCTCCTCTACTGCATGTTACCTCCCTTCTCAGGGGAGAGGACTTCAGAGTCACCCTGTCAGACAGAGACGAAGAGTACGAAGAGTATTTATTATCTATGGTTTGGTTGGTAAAGACAATTGGTAGTGAAGTGAAAGCTTAATACCCACAGTAAGTGAATGAATAAAATGCAGAGGAAACTTTTTATTAAATGGATTAAAGGCACATTAGTGTTTACATTTCCTTCTATAATGGTGATATTTGGAGCCAAAGCAATGCAGCACCTTTTATTGGTTTGACTGTAGAATGTATAAAAGACAAGGAGTACAGATTAGTAATATGTGCATTGAATACATTTATTATGAATTTTATCTCCAGTTCTCTGGGTCTTTCTAGGACATCTCTAACTCTGGACCTTGAAGTTTGGACTTTGTACTATTGGTCATTAATTTGTTAGAGCTCTCTGTCTGATCTGCTTGTTAGAAGTGGGAACTCTCCCTCCTCTTTGCCCTGCAACTCTGGTCAGACTGGGTAATCTGGTTCAGCAAGGGAATACGTGGAGTGTGTAATGAGAAAGTCTGCTGTGACGGTCAAAGAACAGAACTGAACAGAGCAGAACAAAGCAGTGATGAAATCAGTTTTAAAACAAAGCTGAATAAATTAAATCACAGCAGGACAGAATAGATGGGAATACAGATTAATAGCTGAAGTACTGCAGCGACTAAATCAGTGTGCTTTCCAGATCTCTGTCTACATAGCAGTGAGCCAAGCTCTGTGCTCTGCTACTCCACTGTCTCTGTCCATGGACCTGACTGGAGGCTGCTCAAGTTGCTGTATGTTACTGTCCATATTATTTTACCATAGGGATTAACAGTATGCAGTACACACATCAATGTACAGTAGATGTCTGTTTACTGTCCAAGGACCAAAGCATGTGGTGAATGAGCAGCATGGCTCCATCTATCTATTACTGTAGTTCAGTTCAGTTCAGTTTATTGTTGCAGTCATTGGCATTGACTTCACCAGGATGCTGAATGCTCCTGAATCAACAGCATGGGCTGTTGCATATTTTTTAATTTAGGAATTATCCTTCAATTCCAACCATGAAAAAGACCATGTCAAATAGCAAATTAGCCTTTACCCACTGTAGCTTTGAGATAGAAAAAAGATTCTGATTTTCTTTAGAAAAACTATGTGTATGTTGTAACTTCCCTCCAGATTCCAACCTTTGGTTCAGTAAAACATTATTGAACAGTCCACACAGTGTGTTTCCTACCTGTGTATCTCAGGTCCACTCTTTGAACTCTTTACAAGTGAGGCGCCCTGCTGTACCCACTGTCCTTTCATTTACCAGGAATAAGGTGTGAATGAGGATTATGTACCATCGATAGTGATAGTGTTATAGAATAATACAACAGTTATTCACCCCAGGACCCCTGCCTGTGCTACTAACACTGCCTGTTCAAAATAAGCTGTCTTATACAAAAGAACAGTAGAAGCTCTTTGACCAAAAGCCATTGGTAGCTCCTCCAGAATAGAGTGATGGCAGCTATAATGGGTGGCAGAGGTGTAAAAGTAAAAGGACTTGCCAGAGTTTGATTTTGATTTTCTAATTAGTTCCATTCTACAGCATGGGGAGGGACGAGTAATTGTGGTCACCTGGTTAAGAGCACAGGTGGAGAAAAATCCTGGCACGACTTTTACTTTCTGAACCTGGGATTTTACACCTGTGATGGGTGGCAGTGGAGGAACGGCCTTGTCTTGGGGTCGTCCATCAAGTCGCTCCATGGAAGAAGAATCAGAGCTGAGAGTCTCCAGTGGAAGTGAGTCAGGGAGGTCTTAATGTGGACTAATTTTCACTTTCTCTGATTTCTTTGCTTTCTATTTATCTCTCTGTCTGCATTTCCCTTGTTCATTCCTTCTTTCCCTTCTTCTTTGTCTGTTTTGACCCAAAAATCTTTCTTTCTTCCTTTCTTTTTTTGGTGCCCTTCTCTTTCTCCTTCCTTTCGCTTAATCCTTTCTCCCCTCTTATTCCCTCTCTCTGTCTTTGCTATGGGGCTGAGGGGTGATTCAAAGAAACTAGTTTCATTCAATCCCATCATGCCCCTGGGGAACTCTGTGTCTCAAAGCATCCTGGGCAATGACCAATTACCTGTCCCATCCTATCCTGCTCCCACAGTCAAAACTACATCATGAAAGGTTTTCTCAATTACAGCTCAAAGACCCCCACTTCCATACCACAAGATACCCCAAACGTACCATATAATTAAATACACCAACGTGTTTTATATTCCAGTTCCAACAATCCGACAACACCAAGCCTGAGGTTCTCATGTTCCCTCCTCAGAGACCAAAAGAGTCCCAAAGCTGCTACACTCACAGTCAAGTACAGCAGCAAATCTACAATATAAGCTTGAGTTTTCACACCGACACCCAAAGCTTTGTTGGATGATAGAAACCCTGTGCGCTGGAAATACATTATGAATCAAGACACGTATGGGTCAGGATCTTTGAACTCAGGGCTCATTAGTTGTCAGGAGTGGACTGGACTGTGAATGTAGATGTTCCCTCTAATGAGGAAATGCAATGAGGCAGACCTGTTTTCACCAACAGTGATCAGTCTCTGATTACCAACTGTACAACCCAAAGGAATTGAGTGTAATTATGGATTGAATTGGGCTGCAGATTTGCCATGTCTTCGATCATGTGATGTAAATTGTTCCTATACTGGTAAAATATTAGCAGTTTGTAAAAACGATTCTCACACTGGATAATGAGAAACTGTATTCTACCAATGCACTGAGGCTGCCATCTGCCCACAGTAGAATTACTCATTGCAAACAGTTGTCTGCAAATATATGCAGTTTGTTGCAAGGAGCCATGATTCAAAACAGATTTATAACCCTTCTGTGTACTGTACAATCTGTACCTGAATAATCTAGGATGTGTTTATGCTGTGTATATAAGTCACAAACTGTTGGAGGGAATGAAGAGGCTAAAAGTAAGTGTGTGATGGTGTTGTGGTGTGTTACACTGGGGTGGCTCAGAGAGAAGAGTGACATTATCATTGTGTAACTTGGCTTTGCGCTGCCCTATATGTGTAAAGATAACCATGAACACTATCTTACAAGGCCCATGCCCACACACACACATCTGTAATGAATAATTTATGAAAGCATACAGTGTGTATGCCAAGTCAGAAATAATTTACATTGCATCCTTCTGACCAATGGCCTTTGCAGTTTTGACTCCAACATGAAACAAGACTTGACTGGGAATCAGCAATCTCGCATCTCTGGCCGACAGAAAAAATATTTTTCAGCATATTTATTTGATGTGATTCCATCTAACCTTTGCTTTGTTTCTCCTTTTGTATTTCTGCTGGTACATTATCATGAAAACAATGTGAGTTGAGCCTCATATACACCAGTCCATACTGACAGTGAGCAGTGTGAAGGTGGAGAATGTAAATCCACGGTACACTACAAATACACTACATAAGGTCTTCAATCTTGAAGCTCCACGAGAGAAATAAAAAAAAAAAAATGTATTAGAAAGAAATGAGCAGAAATACAAATCTAATGAACCATCCAACACCAAGAATATATCATCAGGTTTAGAGCAGCTACAGACAGGATGGATCTGATTTGACTCTTCATCCTGGGTACAAAGGGAGTTTAGCAGTAATCTGGTTGAATGTCTTTGTCTCTAATGATGGACTGCTTTTCCACAGCCAGTGTACCGAGGCTCAGTGGAAAGAGACCAGATGATTAGAGAAACCACTTTCTGATCCTGATTGTGCAACACACAGACTGTTTGGACAGAGGATTCAGCATGGTGCATCTTTCCAGTAACAGTTTCTCAATCTATATAGATGGAGAATTTGCTAAACTATAAATGACATAAATCATGACTCATGTATTGGATATTATTGATTATTGATAATATTGTTTCAAGTCAAAGAGTCTGGGAAGCTACTTTGATGCAGCCAACATCTCAGTCAGTAACAAGGAGGTAGATTCATTTTTGGACCAACATTACATACAGTATAATATATATTGTTTCAGACCGACTTGGAGACAATTTGATAAAATGATGACAAGGTCACTTTCAATCGTACACTGATCACATGTCTTTTGTAGTATGGATGGCCCAGTGGGAATCAAACTTTTAATCTTGGCAGTGTTAGTGACATGTTCTACCCATTGATCTATACAGTCCAAATTATGAAGGAGGTCTGGCTTGGTAACCTATAGCAACAAGGATCAAAGATGAAAAGTTTAATTATTTTTAACCTCTTTTACTTTTAATTATGAAAATTTGGCTCTCAAAATTGAAATTATATTTGTTTGATACAAGCAAATGTCATTTTTCTGAATTTATTTTCTTTCTCTATTCTCTCTCCTCTACTGTGTCTCTCTTTCTACTGTATCTCTCTTTCTCTCTGTTTCTCTGCAATCCAAGACTTCACAGTTGGAAGAACCCATTCAGTGACCTTTATTCACATTTTATTCATGACATTGTTGTCAGTGAGGCATAAACGACTCTTTTCTATTTTCTCACAAAGAATGGTTTTCTGTCTTTCACATATTCACCCTTAGACTCCATGTACAATACTGAAGAGAGACTGGAAAGAGATTGCTGTTCCTGGGTCAGTCTCAATCTCTGGGGAGCGTACAAGATGGATGGGCCATTCTACTGGCCAATTCTCTTTGTTCAGCCCATTTAAAACTATTTTAATGGAGTATATTACACAATATGACTTAAAATATAATTAAAACCAAGTAAAAAAACACCCACTAGACTGTTCTTTCTATAAACCAAGTCTGGACTGATAGAAATTCTCTATTTGATGTTTAGCAGGTCTCATGGGTTAGATACATTTAAATTAAAAACAAAGCATCATAATACTGACATGCAACATATTTTTCATGTTAAACAATTTAAAAAATTGCAAAACACTGAAGAACAGTCTCTCCCAGCATCTGTCTGCTTCCAACTCTCTTGTTTGGATTATACCCTGGTTAAAATCTTTATTAGGATATTAGGATCCTGCTTGCTTGATCTTGTCAGGATCCTCAAAGATCTTGTAGGATCCCTGAAGATCTTGTTTAGGATCTTGATAGGGTCCTTAAATATCTTTAAAGTCCTTAAAGGATCTTTAAAGTCAAACAGTCAGTTAGTACACTCGGGTTTATACTATTATACTAATAGAACACTTTATTATATGAGGATCCTGATATGTGGAAATATCTCACCAGGATCTTACAAGATCTTGGTGGTTTTATGTGTGTGTTTTGTGTGTGCTATTCCTTGTATCAAGAGCTCTGTCAGAGCTAAAAGAAAGTTTTAGATGTAAAAAAAAGAAAAGAAAAATCCTATCAAGATCTATAAAGATCCTTTTAAGATATTTTAAGATCCTAAAAATATATTTAAAGATCTTTAGGGATCCAATCAAGATTTTTAAAGATCATCTAAAGAAAGTTAAAGGTTCTAATAAGATATTTAAAGATATTAGTGTAGCGTCCCCGGCTAAATGATGGTCGAACTCTCAAACTGATGGTTCATATTCTTTTATTTGCGAACCGTGATCCATTAAAGAACACACCGTATGAACACACCGTATGAACACAACGTATGAACACACCGTATGAACACAACGTATGAACACAACGTATGAACACACCGTAAGAGCTATAAAGACAGAAGAAAAAATACAGTTACCTTTCCTTTTACTTAAAGGAAATTATTTTTAACTGCTTTTATCACATAAACAATCATGTAAGTTTACTCCCTTTTTCTCTATTTTAATTAAAAGACAATCTCCAATGGAGTGCTGTATTACCATGAAATAGACAGTTTTTAACCTTAGCAGACCTCACATAAAACAGACAAAATACGTCCTGTTGCATTAATAAAACAACCAACGAGTTAGCTTAGCTCCATCTCACTTCAATACAGACCGACACGGCAGCTCGGCCAATGCTAATAGTAGCTACCGCTAACCAAAACACGTTCCATACATGAAACTATCAACGGCAACCAAACTCGAGCCGGGCATAAAACATAGCATGAAAGGGTAACGAAAACAAACCTTGTGCCCCTTATTAGCCAGGTGCTAGTGCGTTTCATGTATTTTCCTTTCTCTTTAGTTAGGCACACTTTTAGCATTGAAGACACACTATTCCAACTGCCATTTGAATCCGAAGCACCGGATGTTCACGAGGTCTCGGCGAGACGCTTTCAAAATAAAAGCACTGAATATAACGTCTGCTTAATATATATGAAATAATGACCTGACCTTAACTAATGTTCAGAAACTAAATAAATAAACATAAAAACAACAAATGAAGTAATGTTCTAATCATATTAAAGGTCATTTACAATTAGGGATCCTATCAAGAACTTTAAAGATTCTAAAAAGATCTTTAGGGATCCTGTCAAGATATTTAAAGATCCTAAACAAGATCTTTAATGATCCTGGCAAGATCCAGCAAACAGGATCCTACAATATCCTAATCAACTCACAACTTTAAACTCCTAATTTAACCAGGGAATATTACAATCCTGCATGTGCAGAAATTCTTACTTAAGATCTTGAACAGGATTCAATTCCTATGCAAGATCTTACAAGGATCCTGTGTCTGGTAAGATTTTACTAAGATTCTGACTCTTAACAGGATATTTGAGAGAGATCCTATCGATAGCCAGGATCTTGCCCAGGATCTTGCTCCTAATTAGGATCCTAGGTGGATCTTTAAAGATCCTACAGGATCCTGGGAAAGATTTTTACCAGGGTACCTTTAACTGAGAACATTCAGTCTCAATATATCAATCTAAGTGTTTTGACAAAAAAACCTTCCTGAAAAGTGATGGCTGTCATTAATTCCTCTCACCAGTGGGAATAATCTGATGTCAGAATTCCTTGTAGGTCTAAACAGAAGAGAGTCCAACAGCTCTGTCTGTCTCTTCCAAATTGATCCCATGATCACTTTTTATGTTTATTGACACTTGTCAAGATAGGAGAAAATGCTCTTTTGATGGGACACTTGTGGTGCTTGGTACTCTCTCTCTCTCTGTTTTCTGTCATGGTCTCGCTCTCTTTCTCTCACCATGTCACTTTCAAATGATCATCTTTCATCTTTATTTCTCACGCCCACTAGAGAGCTCATCATGGGTGGAATTTACACTGTGGATCACTGACTTTTATTCACTGCAATGAGTCAGTAGTGGCCATGTTATTTTGTATGCGTCAAATGGGTAGTTCTACCAATCACTAGTCAAAACAATTAAACTCCAAACCATCAACAAATGAAGGAGGGTTCTCATTAAAGAATGTTCCTTTAATGAGAACATGAAGAGCTGATCTGAAAATCTAAACTAGTAACTAATAAACTCAGTACAGAAGAGCATTGATAGTTTTTATAAACCACCTCAGTAAAGCTGACCGCTGGGGGCAGCAAATAATGATTTTCATTTCACTTTTCTGCCACTACCATTTTGTGCAAGTACACACACACACACACACACTCAACTGTACTGTTATGAACACAGAGAATCTCCATTTGCTGCATCAGCGGCCAAACTAGAGAGAAGAATAAAAAGTAAAGCAACAGCTTGAATGCTAAATGTTCTCTGGCTCTGCCAGGGTAACTAATAAATCTGCTGTCAGGATTTCATGGGGAAAAACAGCACACTTCTATGCACATAGATAACAGGCTTTCTCCAGAGAAACCAACTAGACTCCCTTTTCACT
Source organism: Hoplostethus atlanticus (assembly GCA_034670405.1). NCBI lineage: Eukaryota > Metazoa > Chordata > Actinopteri > Trachichthyiformes > Trachichthyidae > Hoplostethus > Hoplostethus atlanticus. Next base: position 900,349 of record JAXDDX010000025.1, read on the forward strand.
TTAAACTGCATCAGATACAGTTACACTACATGCCAGGTACAGTAAGTCCCCTAGAAGGACCATATACTGTGGAGTAGATCACTCTGACATAAATACCATAAAATAACAAAGTGATTTTGGCCAAAAAGGAAATAACAGTTAGGAGACTCAGCTTATCCATCATTCACCAAAACAGAGTTCCTTGTCTTCCCACACTGTTTCCCTCATTTTCTCACTTTTCCCCTCACCTCACGATCTGGTTCCATCTGGTTTGAGAGAGGGAAGTAGCATGTTTAATCATAAAAACTTCACGGTTGTGGGGCTGAATGAAATGTTTTTGATTTGTCTCATTACTCCTGCTGTCACATTGCAGTCTCTTCACACACACACACGTAGTGTTGGAATATGGCAAGGGATAATATCTTATCCTGTGTATTGATGAATACACACAAGTATTCTACATCTGTATGCTCATGTTTCTGTTTTTCTTAGATCATATTATGTTGCATTGTAAATTGTGTTCCAAAGAAACTATGTAATCAAACATCTCCAAATATACTGCAAACAAACAGATATAGCTGTGATATAGGCTGAACAGCAATATGTGATTTGGCAATTATTGCCTTGAATCAAGAGAGCTGGCATCTACCTCTTGATACAGTCAGGTCTGTTTGCCTTCTCACTGAAGTGTCTAATCATCTCTGCAACTTCTTCCAGTTGCTCATCATCTGCTGAGTATCATTGTAATCACACAGGTAGCTCACTGGTCCACCTACGCTGTCTCCCCGGCTGCTAATTCATCATCACTGCTGTGTTTGACAGAGAACCTTTTATGAGAGCGAACTAAGTGGAGGAAATAAATGAGAAAACCTCCCTCATGAAAACCCAAATCAATTTTGTCTCCATAAACAATGTGGGGGCTTTGTGAATATAGTATCTCTATATAAAGGTTTATAGTTAATAAAGTAAGATAAATCAAGAAGTTAATTTATTGCTTTCTGACTTTTCTTCTTCTCTTGTTTTAAATCAGACTTTTATCTGCAGATGGCTTATGGAGCTTTAATGAGGTTTCTATACTTGACACATCATTCATCAGACAGTTTCCAACAACGAGAAGGCAGTTTCACAGGTTTACTGAGGAACTGAATCATTGTGCAGAAGGTACATTTAAATGAATCTGTCCTATGCTACTCTATTCTAATCTATTGATTTACTAACATGACGCTATGTCTAAAGGAACAAATGAACATGTCACCCATATGTTACTATTTATTACCATCATTACACATCCATAATCTGCAACATCTAGAGTTTGTTTCTAGATTTTGGACTTCCAGAGTCTTCCTCCTCCATCTAACTTGTAATGCAGCAGGCTGCCGTCTGTCCAGTTTTCTAGGAATAACAGATTGGGACCTTTGACCCTGTGATACTTTTCTGGCTGTTGCATATTTCATAGTGTGTGTTTTGCGTGGAACACACACACACACAAATCCAATGGAGGGAAAGTAAAGTAGCATCGGTGTATCAGCATGTATTTCCACTTCAGAGTTCCCCTGGGGAGAGGAGATACGTGATTCAAGATTCAAGAAGTTTAATTGTCACATTAAACTATTTAGAGTCATGTTTTAGTTTTTACACCTGAAGGTGGAGGGTAAAAGTGTCCTTGTCTTACCTCCCCTGGCTGCAGCTTTAAACAGGTAAAGTGCTGTAAAAGTTGTGCTTCAGTGAGTCTGACATCTTTTATCTGTCAAGGATCCACCTTTAGTGAGTGGGAGACAAATCTCTGAAAATATAAAGATGTTAAATAGAGGCAATATAGGACTTAAAGGTTGACTCTCTAGCTCTGTTGCCAGAACTTCTTGACCTGTAATTCCCATTCCCTGTGTCTCTCTTATGGTGTTTGACAAACACTTCCAGAGATCTGTCTCTTTGAGTTTCAAGCTTCTCTGGTTTCATCTAGTCTCTTACTGGCAGACACACATCTCCATCTTTTCTTTTCTTCTCTCACCAACTCAAGAGACAAGGAGTTCTCATTTAAAAGTCAGTTGCTCCTGGCACTGCTGAGCCAGACCTATTCTCATATTCTATCTATAATTATTATGAATCTCTGGGGAGTTTTGCATGATAGGGGATGTCTCGTGGTGTCTTGGGGTGTGGTGAACCTCAGTAGAAAGTTATTAGTCAGGTGTTTTCTTAAATATCCTCTGCAGTCTCTCTCCTAAGAAGTTCCATGACCCTGACTGGTTTTCCTCAGGGCAGCAGAATTAAAAGGTGTTTGGTTCTCGTGAGGATCTGCTAATGCTGGTCAGTTATCTAGTAAAAAGAGAAACACTTACAAACAGTAACCACCTGGATCCCAGAGTTGGTGTAGTGGTGTAGTGGTTAAGACATGCCTCTGGATATACATCACCACCGCTAGCCGTGGAGAAAAACTCATCAGAACCTTCTACTGTCTCAATCCAGAAAACAGTCGCTAAGGGGAGTGTCCTTCCAGCTCTAAATTAAATCATTAGTGCTTTGAAGATGAGATTGGGATGTTGGTCAAATTTGCCAAATACCTCCAGGTCTGTGTAGAGCAGCTAGTATGATGCAGTTTGTTTATCCTTGTTTACTGTAAAACTGTGAATGTTTTAGTTGACTGGATGAATGAGCTTGAATGAATGAATGACAGTCTTGTGTACAATTAATTTTCTAAATAGCCATTTAATTTAATTTATGATTGATAGGGTCTCAGTCAATGTCAGGAAGTTATTTGCTATAATAATCAGTCTGGTGTGATCTGTGATCTGACTAAATCACTGATGCTTTTACTGTCTTCATGATGGCTCTACTAGGAATTCATTGGAGCTTTTCTTCTGGATCTCAGCAAGGCTCCACTAATTAAGGAGCAGGTTTATCCAAAAAGGAAAAACTCCTCCTGTGATTTTGAATGTTTGGCTCAATGAGATGATCACAGCCCATAAATGTGTTTCATCTGTTTCTAGTTTTTCATCTCACACAAACCCATTTTGAAGTTTCCACAGGTGGAGTTAGTGTCTTAGTGTGTTTTCTTATGAGCTGAGGCAGATTAATGTGTTCAATAATTTAGCCTGATGTTTATGGAGAAAAGTGATAATGGTTATGTTGTTGTGACACCAGAACTGCCAGAATGATGAGAAAATGATAATCAGCAGAGAAACTGAAAGAATTATTGTGACTCCTTCCTTCTCTTTAATCAGCAGCTGTGTGTTTTGATCATTTGATGTTTGGCTGTATGAGTGCAAGCGCTAAGTCAGAGTTTTACAACATTCTTTATTCTAACTTTTGATGCTTTTGTGGTAGTTATAATAATATCCATTCTCATTGTAGAATAATGCATTTATTTTACTCCCCCAGTTGATATTTTTAAAATCCATCCATCCACATTTCTTTTAAGTCAGCAGAGGTTTATCCATCCTACTGGCTTGATACAGAGCTGACCAGTTCTTGACTGTTGGTGTCAAATACAAATGGGATTATCTTCCAAGAAGCTATCTGAGCTCCCCACAAGCAGATAGCATCTCATCAGTGTTTAGTTTAATAGAAGAAATGTTGATTTGGCTCTGGAGGCTGGTAGCCTGAGTATCATCCTGTTTGCGGGCTCTGTGGCGTTTCCTAGGTCCACGCCACATCGCTCTGAAACCGCCAACATTCAAGCCGTCTGGCATTTGAATATTTGCTAAGAAGGACGGTGATTGGTTAACAATGTTGCGTCCTTTTCAGAGGATGCGTGTCATCATTATCAACATGGTGACTGAAGGAACCATCGTGATTCATTCATGATTTGATGATCAGATAAGAATGATAAAAATAAGCAATTGGAAGCTTTTTCTCAGCGGATATCGTGTCATAAACAACACATTCCACGACTGAAAAAGAGTTAATATGTAGTCCCCTGTATGTGTGTGTACTTTATTGACTGGAAATGTCTAAGTAACTACAAATTTTGTTGCATGTTACAGTGTCATCACATGACGCTTCCATCTCTAGTGCAGTGAGCGTGCTCAGTCTACCTACTTTAAAACTGAGCTAAATTTGCCTGCAGCCACAGCCAAGTCAAGTGACCTAATGTGTGCAGCGTACCCTTCATTTTGTTTGAGATTATCATAGTTTTTGAGTTTTACACCCCAGTGGATGAATCAGAAACGATCTGCCCCGGTACACTGATCAAAATCAAAACTAGAGTAGTGGTGGACAATGTGAATTCTTATGAGGAGTTTTCCTTGGGGATTTACTTCAGACACCAGCAGGGTGGAGCGATTGTGTTGGCTCTGCTCCTCCCTATTAATGATGTTGGAAACAGCATCTTTCATAGCAGGCAGCACAGGGGTGAAAAGTGTTCGGTTTTGTTGCATAAATAAATGACTGGAGGTTTGTTTTTGTACATGAATAATGAAAAAGGATTAAAGCTCTTTGCTTGGCTTAAGTGTTCTGGCATTAATTACAACTCCATTTCTGTCAATCCTTTATTCATTAGGATAGATTGTATAATTTGTTCACACATTTTGGTCAGTATCTGTTCACACAGATCATTTCCAGTCTATCAATAGTTGTAATAAATCAAACACCAGAGAGAGAGGCAGATCAATATCAATGAAATAGTCATTGTCACTTACTGGTCTGTAGGTAACATGGTCGGTCGGTCGCTGCTGCTGGTCTCGCTCTCTCCGCTCCACATGTTGAACTCAAGCACTCAATCAGTCTCTCACTCTGACTCAGACGCACTCCCGTTCACACATGCACACACAGGTTAAAAGGGCCCGGCTGCAATAGGCCTTAATTGGGTTAGGGTTAGGGTCCAGTCGGTGCTGCATTCAGTTATTTGATACATTTGTTAAATTCTGACAGCACTTGTTATTTTGAAAAACTAAGTCTGATTTTAGTGAATAAAGCATGTTTTACTTCAATGTGTGACTTTGTATGTGGTTATGACCTAAATAGAATAATTTAAGGTATATCGAGATATATCGTGTATCGTCATTCTACCTAGAAAATATTGTGATATCATTTAAAAGTCAGTCACCCAGCCCTAGTGTTAAGGTGTGCATGTGTTTGTGTGTGTGATTTGGTTTTGGTCTTTTGGTTTTGTAATAGTGGAAACAGCAATATCAAACAACAAATCATTTTAGATGTGCTATTTTCATATTTAGATCTTTCATTTATTGTATAAATGCAGGTTTGTACTCTGTTCATTTGACACAGTTAGTGTTTATTAAGCCATGAAATACAAATTCTCCACTGAGGACCATTAAACCTCACTAGTCAAGCCGCTGTTATAGATTAATTTCACTCTGGTGGTTTTTACAATCTCCCACCGTCCCTCTAAGTGTCTCTAAGTCTCTACTATCAGTGTCTACGGTTTATAAAGTTTTTGTTCCAGATGGTCAATGTCTTGTTAGAGCTAGGAAGCGGATGGAGGACGAAGCCCAGAGGTCACTTGTTAGTTGGAATTGTTCTGTAGTGAAGTTGGCCTTGCTGCTCTGCTCTCTTCTTGCCTGGCTGGCTTGGTATGAAGGACCTCTAACAGTTTTGGATCAGAAGCTGTTTGTGCTGCTTCACAGATTCCTGTAAACTGTCTTCTGTCAACTGAATCTTTCCTCTGTGTAAAGTATTAAGATACAACAGGTTTAGCTTGTCCAGTTTCCTCTGCCAGTATATCCTGAATACATCCTGCTGATCTTGGTGCAGCCGTGCTGGCTTTGTGATTTAGTACCAGGGGAAAACAAAAGTTCAGGGTCTCCTGTCTACCTGGATCCAGTGGCAGTGCTGCTTTCCTTCTACTGGTTTCAATTGTGACTCTATTATTGTCAATTAACTCATTGAATATGTATTGAATAAGACTTTGAAAGTGATGTCAAGTTTCTCTGAAGTTGTTGTGTTGGAGGCTCTCTCAATGCCACAGCCCTGTGAGCCTCCAAATATTGAGCTGATTGATTACAGCCATACCAAACAGTGCTGAATAGACTGGTCACTGGATACTCTTTCTATTGACAAGCACTTAAAATGGGAAAACACATGAGTGTGGCTTTCAAGCTCCTTACACACACACACAAGTCGCTCTATCTTATTGATTGACCATACACCATTTCACGAGTAAAACACTAGTGGGAAACACTGCACTTAGACACACATGCACAAACACACTCAGTTATTGCATTACAGAGGTGGTTAATTGCTTCCGTGGTGAAACCAGGGGATTGTGGGTGATCAGACAGCTCTTCTAATCAACAGGCTCAAAAGGCTGGTCACCCAATTGCATGCTGGGTTGTGACTCTATTATTGTCAATTAACTCAGTGAATGTGTATTGAATAATAAGTGGCTGGTGAACAGAGCAAAGATGGATCCAGCTGAAACACAGAAGCATTTGTTTCATGACAGTACTAGCAGTGAATCCTCAATAGCAAACAACTCACACACATGACTATTTAAATCTATGGATCACCCAATATAGTGACACAGGACTAGTGCATCATGTATGTTAACAATAGTCTCAATACTCAATCTATATATCACCCAATATAGTGGATTAATTTGGTAAGCAAGAAGTTGGTCTCTATTTATGGCAAGGGTTGATTATAAATGTTCCTATTTTGATCTAGTACTTTGTGGAGCAAAGCAATTTAATTGTTATGTTTTTACAAACTGGAATATCAGTAATAAGTAGAAACTGCTAGTTTGCTGGATGAATCTTCACTCTTCCTCAAGGGAAACGAAGACACTGTTATCCAGTCATCTGCTACCAGTTACCATCCAATATGTCTCAACATGCCATCTACTAAATAACCAACCAGACCCAAGGATTGGTCAATCAGCAGCCTGGTAGCAGTGTCTTTCTCCTACTAGTGAAAGTCTCTGTCATTGGTGGACCAGCTAGCTGTAGTAACCACAGCAACTTAGGTAATAAATATGTGAGCGCTGTAGGAGAGGAATGGTTGTGTTTCCTTATGAAGTCTGTTTAGAGGTGGATCTCAATGGGCTCTCTGACTGAAGGCAACGGATAAAGAGAGCTTTGGTACTGCTTGTAGAGTGAGAATGTGTGTTTGCCTGTTTACTAGGAGTACTGTTTACTGAGAAGCTCGGGTTACGAATACAAGAATGTATTGCAACAACATGAAAAATGTACAGAAGCTTAGGTTTGGCTGAGACACCAAGAGGTATCCAATCCTAAAGTGAAGTTCCCCAGGGGCAGGCAGGAGACAGGTAGACCCCCGGGGCTGAGGATCTAACCCCTCTGGATATTTTATGGAGCCGAGATGCTGGTGGTTTTCTTTAAAGTGCATCAATCTGGTGCGGTTAGGCAGCTGAAATGACAGAAACACACAGAAGCAGCTGAGGGGGTAAAAATAACGTGAAATGGTTAGATTGGTTTCTGAAGAGGGTGTGAGGGGAGGAGAAAGCAGTGTGGGCTAGAGTCGTTGGATAATTGGCAATGATCCTGAGCTGAGGGCGGTGTTTGGATCCAGCTGACAGAATTATGAATGAAAGAGTGACAGAGAGGTAGCCTCCCTGATTGAACTTAAGCTAAGCTCCATTTTTACTATTTTGAGGGATACAAAATTAGAGACACTGGTAAAGTGTGTGTGCATATGGACATGTGTGTAAAATATTATGTGTGTGTTCCTACTTCTCCTGGTTTTAGGGTTGGTCTGTCTCTACTGTGTCTGGATCTATTTGAGGCTCTATGTTTTTTATCCTAAAGTGCTGTTTCATTTTGCCATTTGTCTCCAATGGCCTTGACTCTTGAGTCTCCCATTCACTTCAATATCTCTTTCTATACTTTGTGTTCCTGTGTATTGGACTTTCACTGCCAAGCGCCTAAAAGATGAGCTGCTTTTGGATAATGTTCAGTGTATCTGGGATAATTGTGCTCTGTAATATGAATCTCATTTCTTTTATGCTTCAAATTGTCTTTCATATCCTGAAGATGAAACCATGTGAAATTAATTCAAGGGAGGTTTTGGAACTGGAGTATGTTGTGATTTTGGAGACTAATATACGTAACACTGCTGTTGGATCAGAACCTTCAAAAATCAACTTTTCAGCAACTGAGCAAACCACCTTTATTTTCAGCTTGATGAAAACCACAACATTGATACTTGCCTTCTTATCAAATTCTACAATACGGGCACTGTTAGGGGAGAGAATAGATGCAAAGATGTGTCCGTATATATCTTGTTTAGAGAACCACTGTGGTACTGGGAACCAATGCAATCCATCAAATCAGATCTAATGAAATTGAAGTGTGTGTGTGTGACATTTTTGATCGACAGTTTGTCATGTCACTGGCGGTGGTGTTTTCCAGCCTCATAGATTTGTATTCATTCATTCATTGTATTCATTTGTATGTATTCATCTTTTCAGCTTGAATCCTGTTAGTGAATTGCTCCTTTAAAATGAATGGAGAAACCCAACAAGCTCTGTCAGTGGAGTGTTAGTCTGTCAATCCTGGCTTAGTTTCAGTGTGTCCTCATGTTTACTGTTGTATGTGTCTATTATGTGCTCTTTTGTTGGACTGCTGGCTGCAAAGCAAATTGCCCCACAGGGACATTAAAGACTCAGCTGTCTGTGTTAAACCTTGTCAATATGTGAGTGGGACTGGGACTCAGTGCTGCTGATTTTAAACACCAACTTCCTGCTTCTTCCTTCTTGTCCATGTTGGTTGGCCACTCTCTGTGTTGATGATGGTGTTTTTTAGGCTGCACAGTAATCTTTGTGTCTTGTATGAAATATTACTGTCTCTGCACCTTTTAAAGTGATGTTAAAGTGTGTTGTTGTGTGGTCACTGTGTTACATTGGCATGCACAACTGCATTCATGATATCTGCCTTTGCCAGGATACCCTGTATATCTATACATCTATACATAAGGCTGGCTTCATATTGCCATCAGGCAGTGCTCTTTAATAGGGACATATATAGTATGTCCTTCTTTGTAGTCTATGTATAGTCTTTCATAGTCTATGTATTTTAGTATAGATGAACATATTATAGTAGATTATGGAGCAGTTTACACATTGAAAGAAAGCTTAGATTTAACCTCTTGGCTGTATGTGAGATCGTCGAGCCAGAGGGTCATGTAAGTTAATAGGAGGCAGACTCAGTAAAACATGATGATTTATGTACGTGCAGAGGATTAATTTTTAAACAAAAATAAGTCAACAAAGTATACAAAAAACCTGTCTGTAACCAAGTAAGGAAAACTGAACTATAGTATACATAACTTAAACAAGGGCATGTGTTCACATCAGCATGGCTGTACTGTACTGTACCTTCACCCTGATGTACAGAATTTCTCTGTGTATATATAGTGAGGTCCATTAACACATTACTGTCCCAGAGCAACCCATCCTGGCTACAGGGTAGAAATCCAATTCACCCCTGACAACATGTTACCACCACAATATTCACTAATCATTTCTCAGGCTTCACTGCATTCATTAATACACAGGACAAGATGTTACTATCCCTGGACAGTAACATCCCTGGATAGTAACATCGAACATAGTAACACAAGTGTATCCATATGAGTGTATCTAAACATATGAAATGATGTACCGTACAAGTGATATACTGGTGATAAGTGGTGTGCCTTCAGCAAGGGCGTCACTTTGTGTTGAAAAGTGGTGGGGACATACTTGGATAAGAGTCGACAATACGAAAACAACGGCGACCGCACAAGTAACAGTCATCCATATGCATCACATCCACAGCTGCAGCACCATGTCAATCCAACAGTGCCAATATCAATATTATCTACTGTAGAAAGCACCATATCCAATATCACAATATCTACTGTAGAAAGCACCAGTGCATGTCAGTCAGCCGAGCGATAACAATATCCTAAAATATGACAAATAGAAACAACTGAAGGAATAACGTTAACAACGTTATCTAAAGATAATAAATCAACCTTACCTTTAGATGTTAAGTTACACTGCCTTGTTGTTTCGATGCTGCATACTTTTTAACGTTAGAGAAACAGAGTTCACAAGAGTTCAACCAATCATGACTCATTCTAAGCATAAGGTTTAAATATCGATATGTGAGAACATGAATTAAACTGGAGCAGGGATTAGATTATTTCTATTTATTTATCCATATTCATTTTAAAATAAACTCCTTTTTTATTCATTCTTTTAAAATTCCACACAATTAATTCATAGATTTCACACATTTAAACTCAAATACCACCCCTGTCAATCTCCACTCCATTTGTTAGTTAACATTTCTTGGTCCAAGCTATTTTTCAGAACATTTATAACAAATTATGCTTTTAAAAAGTGATGGGGACAAAATCGGCCATTTCGAAAAGTGGTGGGGACATGTCCCCAGCATCCCCAGTGTAAATGACACCTATGGCCTTCAGCCTACCTTGTCAGTGTATTTTACAGTTAAAAGCCTCACCTCATCTCTCTCATATTGTCATGCCAGCGCTATATTAGGTATATAGGGGTGAGGAGAGAGGTGAGGGTATGAAATCTCTACAGCACCACATCTGACACCTTGAAAGTCATTTTAATCAGTCAGTCACACACTGAACCTCCTTTCTTCTTCTCCCTCTGCTCAAGGGTTCATGTATAATTCAATCTGTCACAGTGGTGAAGTTCAGAGACAAAGTGATGAGTTCTTATCCCTACAAGGTACCATATTAAATTAGCTTAATAGTAGTCAGTTTTAGCTCACCAACTCTACAGTAAGTCTCCCTGACTATTTTGATCCAAGTGTTTTGTGGGCTTGGTGATCAGAGTTCTGTTAGTTCTGTTCTACTCTGATCTTCATCACACCCTCTGAACACAACTTTAAACTATCAAGCATCAATAAAGATACATCTGATTTATTGTTTCATTTGGTAAGAACCAGACTGTGAAGTTATTGTGCTTTTATTAAGAGCAAAGCCCTGAAGTTAAACATCTTGATATCAGATTCACACGGCAGCTGAGGTTAACAGGCTGATGTGATGCTCTCGCCCGTCAAGAGAGGGAGAGAAAAGACGAAGTCTTTGTCTCAGCTACTGTTGGGATTGGTTGGCTAGCTGGGTTTAACATCCCACATATTCCTGAGTTGAGTCTCACGGGAAACAGAGGGATGGATGGATGGATACAGAGAGAGAGCGGGGGGATGCATGTGCACATACACACATGCCTGATGTAACCTTACTGACTAGTTTATTTAATGTTAGTTACAAATATCTGAACGTTTGTTTTGTAAACTGCTTTGGCATCATTGTTTCTGTTTACCAATCATGCCAATAAAGAAAACTGAATTGAAGAGAGAGAGCGAGAGAGAGAGAGATAATTTTTGAATTTTAAAAATTCCTTTATTAAATTACTAAAGGATACATCAATTCAACATAAATGCATATTAAACCAGACAAAAGAAAAAAGAACAAAAAGTACAAGCATAACAAAATACAAACCAATAAAACACTCAGCTTAACAGTCAAAAGGAAAAAAATAAATCTCCATCACCTCCCCCCGTACACAAAGCCCCTCCCACAGCCCATATTGAACTAAACAACTCAAAACAGTCTACTACTACTATTACTGTCTGGTGAGCAGAGACTTTAGTTCTGTTCTACTCTGATCTTCATCACACCCTCTGAACACAACTTTAAACTATCAAGCATCAATAAAGACACCAGGAACCAAGGAACCAGACTGTGAAGTTACTGCGCTCTTATCAAGAGGAAAGCCCTGAAGTTAAACATCTTGACATCAGATTCACACAGCAACTCGACTGAGGCTAACAGACTGATGTGATGCTCTCGCCCAGTAGAGAGAGGGAGGGAAAAGACAATGTCTTTGTCTTTAAGAGAGAGTGATAAAGTGTTTTAACAACACTTTATTTATAAAGCGTTCTACGTTTTACAGATCAATCTGTTCAGGTCACTTTTCAATAACAACAAACCTTGATAATCAACTTGAAAAAAACAAACAAAAACAACAAAACAAAAATGTTTCTCAGCTCAGCTCATCCCCAAATATCAGCACATCATCTGTCACAGAGCACAGCACTCCTTTATAGCACCAGACACTGATGAACCCATCCAGGTTGTTCATCGCTTTGTAGTACCAGTACTTATCATTTGCCTAATTTAAAACCACAACAGAAGAGTCTCCCATTTCTAAAAGAGGCCCTGTACAGTTTTTAAAGTCAGGCAGCTGTCTCAAAGGGGGGAAAGGATCTTCATCCTGATGATGAAGAGACCCGTTGCAGTACCGCGTTGCCATGGAGTGTTCTGCCTCACTGAGTGCCTGCCTCCATCTCCCTAGCATCAGGCTGACAACCCTGGTGGACCTCACCTCCAGACGTGAGGCCAGTGCAGCAGCATCGTCCATATTCACCCCTGTTATATCCACAACATGTCCTAGTGTGACGACCTTTGACCTGCAGAGCTGTCTGGAGGCAAAAGGTCGCACCCCTGCTGCCCAGATGGATAAGTCCCTGACCTCCTTCATCTTTGGGCAGATACAATACACTCTGGGGCACCCAGTGCAGCTTGTCCCAGAAAAAGTCTACTATTAGGGCCTGCAGCTTGACCAGAAGGTTCGTTGGGGGATCAAGGCACATCAGACGATGCCACAGGGTAGAGGACACCAGATTATTTATATATAAGACATGTTTGATAAAATCCATTTCCACTTTTTAAAACGACCTTCAGCCCTTTCTAAAAGATTTTCCTAGTTCTTAAGTTTAAAAGACTCATCCCCTAAAAACACTCCCAGATACTTCAACCCTCCCTTCTTCCATGTCAGTCCCCCTGGTAAATTGAGCTCACTGCTCAGCCCATCCCCGTCCATGACTGCTTCACTCTTCCCCCAACTTTTCATTTACAGCCAGAATGTCAATGTCTCTCAGCTTTTTAACCAAAATAACCACGTCGTTGGCATAAGCTGACAATTTAAAGGTTGCACTACAACCAGGGATGTTTATACCAGAGAGGTCAGCTCTGAGTTTGTGTAGCGGGGGCTCAATAGCCAGGGAGTACAGCATCCCTGACAATGAGCCTGCCCTGCCTGATTCCTCTCTGAACCTTAAAAGGAGCGCTCAAACCACTGTTAATCTATAGCACACTTTCAATGTCACTGTACAAGGCCTTGATCTTAGCTGTAAGACCCGGGCTGAAACCAAATGCCTCTAAAGTTTGCCGCAAATACTGATGTTCAACCCGGTCAAACGCCTTTTCCTGGTCTATGGAAATAAGACCAGTTTCAAGTCCCAATGAACCAGAGACATCCAAAATATCCCGAATCAGAATATTGTCACTGATCAATCTGCCAGGTACACAGTACGTCTGGTCACAATGGATCACCTGCCTCCCTCAGTCAGACTCAGACAGTATCTGGCCTGAGTCTGAGCGCATGGTGTGGATCTGCCTGTTCTTACGTTCCAGACTGAAGAAAAAGTGGGATGGGGCATCCATTACTGAGATGTTGCGAAAACGTGACCTGACCAGGGCACCCTGTTCTGAAATACCCAGCAGGTTAGCCAGAGCAGATTTTTAAGCCTTGAGAGCATCAATATGGCCTCGATCTGCTGTGGACTCTTGGAGCTCCACCACATCAATCTCCAGAGCTTTTAGAGATCTGGCTATTTTTGAGTGTACTGCTGGCAAAACTGCTTTATCTTGCATTTTCCAACATCCCACCACCATTGCAAGGAAATAAAACCTGTCTTGGTGTGTTGGTGAACACTCCAGGAAAAAGTAAATGTGTCTCTAACATTTTTATCCTGTAAAAGAGCTGTATTAAAATGCCAGTAGGCACTATGTGGCTTTACATGACACTACTACTTGACACTAAAATGGTGATTAATGGTGAAAGCTCTCACCTTCAACAGACACCCCTTTACAACGTCCTCAAGCTCATAAGACTGTGGCATGAAATGTCTGGAAAATAAAATCCCTACTCCACGACTATTACTGGTGTTGTGGCTTAAAACAATTTCTCCTTTCCATTCCCTTTTCCATGCAACTGTATTGTATTTAGTGCTGTGTGTTTCTTGTATGAGCATTATATCTAAATGTTTCAGCTCCATCAATTTAAAGAGATGCCCTCTTTGCATCGTCTCTTGCTCAGTTTTGGTTAAGAGTGCCTATTCTTATACTAGCCATGGGGAAAAGAAACAAAAAAACAAAAAAGAAAGAAACATAGAACTTAAACATCATCAAGGAGTTGTGTTCTTATCTTTTGGACAAGTTTCTTTAATGTAAAAAGCTCTTGTTCAGAGAAGGACTCTTCGCTTAGGTCTGCAGGGTTTTTCATTATTTGCTGACTCGACAAAAAGTTTCAGATCAGGGAAGACATTTTCAACTTGGACAGCCCTTGTGCTTTTGGTGTCCTGGAGAAACTTCCTGATTCTGGTTAGCGAGTAGCCACGTCTTGTCAGGCCGAGTCTGAGTGGAGGGCTGAGACTCCGGCTCCCCATGCCTCCGACTACAGCAGCTAACATGCCGCCCAGCAAGGCTGGCTGCCGACGCTCCCGCACCAAACTGCACCAAACGAACCTAACGAACACAAAATAAACCAAATGAAAACGATTGGAAAAATAGAAAGATAGAAAAGCAGATTCACTTTTAATCGCACACTCACCACACACTCTGCTCCCAGCATTCACTCAGAGAGAGAGTGTGTGTGAGAGAGAGAGAGAGAGAGAATAGAAAGCACCAGTGCGTCTGGCTGTGTAAATAGCATGGTCAAGCCCACAGCTCTTTGTCAGTGTCTCCCACCTCCCTTAATCCAACATCTCCTCCAGAAACCAGCAGCTTGAAATGCACCAGTGGAGCTTGGAGTCATGAACAAGACTATGTAGGCCACGCTGCCTCAGGCAGGATTTCCTGGAACTCAGAGGATTCATGTCCTTATATCTGCCTCATACATTTCCATTGGCTATTACAAGATCTTAGAGATTTAGGGGAAATTTTGCTCTCATCAGCAGATTAAAATATGCATTTGATTTGCATTGGCTGTATAATTTATGTCACCATACATAATAATTATCAATCCTCTCTTTGAAGTAATCCCAGAATTAATTTGGCTGTGGTGTCCATTGGTACATCTTCATTAGCATATAGTCTGCAGAGGTTTCCGGTCCATACTGTGTGCTGCCTTGCTGCATCTGCTCCAGCTGCTCTCTTCAGCCACAAGTCATTTGTATTTCCTCCTTACTCTCTGCTCAGTGTCCATAGAGTCAGAGATATTTATTATGGAGGTTTCAGCCCTCTCCCCATATGTCTCTGTCCCAAGCTGCCTCCACCTGTCCAAACATTTAGACACCTGAGGAATCTGACCTTCAGCAGATTGTAATGCATAATGTATGGACGACAACAACCGGCACAGTTTGAGAGAGAGAGAGAGAGAGAGAGAGAGAGATACAGTAGTGAGAGAGAGGGATACAGTAGAAATAGATAGATTCAAGTTGTATAGACTCTGAATAGCAATGATGCAGTTCTAAACTGGATCATTCTTCAAAAACCTCCGATGACCTTTCGGACAATGGACCAGACAGATCTGTCTGTGCTTGACCGTTCTTCTCAAGCCCACATGTAACTTTCTCATCCAAACTAGAAAAAGTATTGTATGTTGCAGCCCTGTGTGTAAATAGAAGGTCCTGCTTAGTCTGGCTGACCTGTTAAAATAGAGAATAGGACCTCCTGTATGGTCTTATTTTAATTCCATTAAGTTTGTACTTGTAAAACAATTTTGTACTTGTAAAAATATGTGCCATAAAACTCAATTTACATTGATGTGCAGTTGGAAAAACCAATTGTGCACATGTAAATAGAGTTTTACGACACAACTCCATCTTTTTACCAGTACAAAATATTTGTACAAGTACAAACATTAAAATAAGCCCATACTCCTGGAGCTCCAGGTTTAAATGTCAATGCTACACAGAACATTGAATGAACTCCAGGCTGAATACTCGTGAATGTGAATCCACAGCCTATTGAACACATACCATATACCAATTATCTGCAGTAATTATACAGTACTTCTTTGCAACTAATCAGTGTTTAATAGTAGATATTACCACAGCTGGAAATTAATTTTATTTATTCTACTACTTAATTTCAACTCACTTCAATTCCATCATTCTATCACATTTCAATAAGAACTTTTAATGACTTGAAGAGAGAGAGAAATCTAAGAAAATTAGATTTCAATGAAACTATAAAAGCTCTAGGACTGTAAATACCTACCTATGCTAAGCTGTCAGATAAACTAAGATATGAATAAATAGTTTAAATATGTAAACTTGTATAAGACAGACTAGACTAAAATAAACACACAAGGTGAAGAGTAACTATTTGCCCGTCTTTTAATTATCTCTCTAAACTGGGACTTGTAACATTTAGAGGTGATAAAGTGAAGTGTAATGGCCCTGATCCTCACCAGGTAGAAGTCATAGCCACCATAGGGAGGCTGCTGATCACTGTGTGGGAGTCATTCTTGATGCTGTGTGGAGAAGATTCAGCAGTTTATGGCTAGCTGCTCCTATCTGCATATTCTCAGATCTGGAATAAACTAGCAAAGCTTATTAGTTTTGATACTTCATTGGGAGATAAAGGCCCAATGTGGCAACAGGATGTGAATGGAGCAAACCACAGACTGAAATCCTTACACTGCGTTCACACAGACAGCAACATGATCAACAAATCACCGTCTATTCATTTCCTATAGAGCTGAGCTACCATGGAAACTCCCTCAACAGCCAATCCGATTTGAGTACTTCCTCATTTCCAATGTGATTTCCTTCCATGAACAATAATTCTTCCAAGCAAGTGCAAAATGGATATGAATTTGATTATAGCAATTGAAAGCTTCCCAGTTCTCTGTCAACTTATATCTGAAAGGGTCAAAAATTATATAGTTGCATCCATCATTGATGATTTATTTATGCACACAGACGTCTAGCTAATTTGTGCTTGTCTGAACTGGGTAAGACAACATAACGTTTTGACAGGCAATAATAATATGACAGGCTCCCTTGACCCGGTCCCATCCACTCTGCTTCAGTCTACTGCACCTGAACTCCTTCCCTTCCTGACCCACCTCATCAACACGTCTCTGGTGTCTGGATGCTTTTCCCTCTGCTTTCAAGACTGCCAGAGTCACCCCCCTTCTGAAGAAACCAACACTTGACCCCTCTGAGGTCAAGAACTACAGACCGGTTTCCCTTCTACCCTTCCTATCAAAAACTCTTGAACGTGCTGTCTTCAATCAACTGTCCTTGTAACTCCACCAGAACAACCTCTTGGATCCCCACCAGTCTGGGTTCAAAGTGGGTCACTCGACCGAGACTGCCCTCCTGGCAGTGACGGAGTCGCTCCATGCCGCTAGAGCGAACTCTCTCTCCTCTGTCCTGATACTCCTGGACCTGTCTGCAGCGTTTGACACGGTGAACCACCAGATCCTCCTTTCCACCCTTGAGGGGATGGGTGTCTCAGGCTCTGCACTCTCCATGTTTGCATCCTACCTAACGGATCGCTCCTACCAGGTGACGCTGAGAGGGTCTGTGTCAGACCCACGCAGGCTCACTACTGGGGTTCCGCAAGGCTCGGTTCTAGGTCCTCTCCTCTTTTCCCTCTACACAACATCTCTTGGTTCTGTTATCCATTCACATGACTTTTCCTACCACTGCTATGCAGATGACACCCAGCTGATCCTGTCATTTCCCCCCTCTGACACACAAGTGGAGGCACGCATTGCTGCATGTCTGGCAGACATCTCGGAGTGGATGTCGATGCACCACCTGAAGCTCAACCTGGACAAGACTGAGCTGGTGTTCCTCCCGGGGAAGGGCTGTCCGCACCGAGACCTGGCCATCACCATTGATAATGCTGTGGTGACGTCAACTCGGACTGCGAGGAATCTGGGTGTGACCCTGGACGACCAACTGTCGTTCTCGGCAAACATCGCATCAGTGACACGCTCCTGCAGATTCCTCCTCTACAACATCAGGAGGATTCGCCCCTTCCTCACTGACAAGGCAGCGCAGGTGCTCATCCAGGCTCTTGTCATCTCCCGCCTGGACTACTGCAACTCCCTCCTTGCTGGTGCCCCGGCGTCTGCCATCAGACCTCTGGAGCTTGTTCAGAAAGCTGCAGCTCGTCTGGTGTTCAACCGCCCCAAGTTCTCCCATACAACTACCCTTCTCCGTTCTCTACACTGGCTCCCTGTAGCAGCTCGCATCCAGTTCAAGACCCTGGTGCTAGCCTATAGGGCAGTGAAAGGAACAGCTCCTTCTTGCCTCCAGGCTATGGTCAAGCCTTACACCCCCGCCCGACCACTTCGCTCTGCTGCCTCGAGGCGACTGGTTGCCCCGTCACTCAGAGGTCCCTGCGGCCGATCTACACGGTCACGGCTCTTCTCTGTCCTGGCCCCGCAGTGGTGGAATGAACTCCCCACTGATGTCAGGACAGCAGAGTCGCTGCCCATCTTTCACCGCAGGCTGAAAACCTACCTCTTCAGGAAACACTACCCTGACCCTTCCTCTTAGCCTTGCCTATTTGTCGTAAATTATGTGTCTGAGCTCTTGTTTATTGGCTCTTGTTTATTTGATACACTTATTTGTCTTAGCTCTTGTTTATTTGATTCTCTTATTTGTCTCATTTGATTTGATTCTCTTATTTGTCTCATTTGTTTAAGATAAAGTAGGTTGCTAACTTATTGCACTCTTAACTTAACACTAGTTATGCTCTTAGTTGCTTGTTTAGGAAGGAAATGCACTTACGATTTCTGGTGACTAGTAGTTTTCTTGCCTACCTATGTTGAATGCACTCATTGTAAGTCGCTTTGGATAAAAGCGTCTGCTAAATGACTGTAATGTAATGTAATGTAATAACAGAGCAGCAAAAAAGACAAGATCTGCCTGTTCAGAATTTAGTAGCTGCACGAGACCACCACATAGATGCAACCAGAGCTTCTCACTCTGGCCAAAATCAGTCAGAATATAGCGACACATGAACCAAGTAGCTTGCTGTGTCAACACCCTCTTAGTTCTGGTTTCAAGCATGAAAAACCCTTAGGTTTGTTTATGGATTGTTCCTTGTTTTCTGGATTACAAGGGATGCTTTGAAGGGGATCAGTTTGAAGTAACGTCAAATGGGTTATATTATCATGGTGTTTGTTAATATGTCTTGTAATGAGTACCTTGTTGAGAAAGTTAGTGAGCCAATTTCATTAAACTGCATCAACATTGATCAAATTGAATCATTTATTACCTGTCAGAGCCCTGTGAAAGGCCTAAAAGTAGTGCCACATTTCCCCCAGAGGTCCTAGTTTGAGCACCACTGATGTGAACGATGATGCCATCTAGCTGAAGTCTCATCAACATCAATGTTGAGACACTGTGGTTGACCAAGTGGTCGACCAGGCGTTGGTCCTGCCACCCCATATTGGTCAGTAATGAATGTGTGTGATTTGAGATGAGGTGAAGACATGAATTCAGCAGGGAAGAGTCACAGTTGGCTTCTTCTACCTTGATGGTCTCAGTTACATGAGAATGATCTGAGTACAGAAACATTTTGTGACCTTCTATAAATCAGAATGTGAGTTTCTCTTGCTTTCATTGCTCCTGTGGTTTTTCAATCTGTGCACCTGACTAGCTGCTGTTCACCAAGGATCTCTGAGAGTGCAGACATCTCACTATCTTTGGAAGTAGGCATAAAATATGTTGAGTTATTTTGCTCAGTGAATGATACTGTGAATGCATAATGGAGTCAAAATGCACAGCACAGTGCAGTACTGGATATTGTATATACTTTTTATCCAGATCAGCAAGTTGCAAAACTGTTTATCTTCCTGTGTCTTTCTTGAGGCACCTTTAGACAAAGTTCAGCAAAATATAAATAACTAACACTGAAAGGATTGAAACTGTGAAACCAAATATATAATAGCAATATGAGTGGGTGATGATTCTTTCTGGGTAATACTTTACTTGAAGTGGATTATGAAGCATCATAAGGATTTTAAACAAAAGAACACAGGATGACGTTGTTGAAACTAGGTAAGGGAACTATTTGACCCTGTGGCGTGTGTGTCTATGTGTGTGTGTGTCTGTCTGACAGAGAAGTGAATAGGGCTCTACCTCTTGGATATAAAGGACTTTAGAAGATATAGTAAGACTTTACGTACTCTCACATGGCCACACAGTTGCTCTGATATGACTGAATATATACAGTCCATATATCACAGGTCTGTAATAAGTCATGAATACAAACACTCTCACAGACAGAAACACTCATACACAACTGCTGATATGTCCTAACACATACAGTATCACAGCCCTGTGATAGTGAATCCTGTAAAGACTATTTGTCTCTTGAATCTGATCACTGAGAAATTACTTCCATTGATACTATCTAGTGCAGAACCCAGTGTGTGATAGATACCGCTATCATCTGCTAGTTGTTGTCAGAGGTACTTTGAATTAGTGTGTGTAGATACGATGTATTGTAATACACACTTAGTTAGGAGGTAGAAGTACTACCGTCCACTCTTCAGCCAAACGCTTCACATTTCTATTACTGACACAGTGGCTGCCTTTCCTGGGCCGATCACACACCATGGAAACAAAAAATGGTGCCTGAGGTTTTGAAAATCTCTTCCTCTTCCTTTGAAAGTCTCTCTCTCTCTCTCTCTCTCTTTCTTTTCTCTTTCCCTTCCTCCTAGTAAATGTTCCCTCTGGTCTACCTGTTCCCCTCTCCTGTTTGGCCATGGTTTTCCACCAGCTATCATGTCCTCATATTTGAAGTCTTCCTAGTCCTCTGGGTAGAGCTGCTTGATGTTGGAGAGTTGAACAAAGCTGAAAATCTCTTTTATCACCAAGTATAACAATGCAATATTTTATTACTACTCTGTATTGACACTGATATGCAGTGCAGTATTCTACACAGCTTGTAGGAATTGAATATACTTGCAGAGTATGAGTAGAGTATATGACTGAAACTACATTGTATGAAGGTCGTTGATCCCAGAGTCCTGGAACCACACAGACGTCTACTACAGCTTCCTAGAGATGGTGTTAGTAATCCTTAGGGCTCATATAATCCTGTTGCTTATCTAATGACCAGAACCTGTGAATTAGTGAGTATTTAGAGACCCACCAGTGCTCCTCTCTTCATTACATAATGCAAACCTCTCTATAACACAAACCTCTCTAGAGGCCCTGTATATTACTAACTCACAAAGGGAAAACTGTTTTTTAATCAACTCGAGCAGAATTATGTGTCTTCAATTATATTTGTAAGTCAAGAAGCGACAGCTTCTGCTAATGTACTTTCCATGGTTTCTGCTAGAAAATGTAATTAGTGCTTATTATTGTCCTCTTGAAATGATTGTCCTTATAAAAACGAGCTTATGTGATTAAAGTACTGTGGGCTGGGCCTGGACCAGGACTGGGTTTGGCTTGCTTTCTAAATACTATTACTTTCCTTCACCCTGGTTTAAGCTCATGTGTTCTTGTGTGTCTTTGTTCCAGCAGGGGGTGCTAAATCACAAAAACAGATGAGATAAAAGAAAGACATAACAACTGCCTGGAGGGCAGAATGTATTTCATACAGTCACATATTCTCCATACAGCTCGTATCAGCAAGGATCTGGGGATATGCAGTGCAGTCATTCAACACCAAGATATTTTTCTCCATTGATCCATTCATTCTAATGTTGAGAGGTTTGCTCTGTTCAAGGCCACTGAGTTGTTGGCCTCAGCCTGCATTCATTCTACAGCATGATGTGATGCAATGGAAAACATGCAGCTGTGTTAAACATCAACACCCAACAATATACCAAAACCAATAATCTTATATTCAGGAAGTGATGTCATTTCTGAGAAAAAAAGATTCTGTGACATTTTGCTATTCCATTTACTCTACAACCAAAGCAAGGGACCACGTTTAATAAAACGTCCTCATTTATAAACCTTCAGCTCTTTCATGTTCAGTTCACTTCACTAAAGCTAATAGCTGAGTCAGCGAGAAAAAGTAACCTTGGTAGCTGCCCTAAGGCTCTGTACACAAAACAGAGTGAAGTATTATATTTTAGATGAACACAGTTATACAGCCCTTTACACAGTATGTACTTTAAATGTAACGTCTAACAGTAGTAGTAAGATGGATGTTTCTATCACTGGTGACTTAAAGTGGTTCGTGTTCATGGTACAAGAGGCTCTTCCAATGCTTTCACATGCTGTCCTCTTTTAGATGACTGCTGTTCCTTGTCTTTCTCATGTGAGGAACTTTGTGAGACTCACAACCTTTTCATCTAATAGTCAAGTGTTTTTCTAGCCATGCTTGTTTTCAGTGAGGACAAAGGATCATATCTTTTCTCCTTCAAGATGTTCTTCTCTTTATGCTATATCAAGGTAGATTGGTGTTGCTCCACATACAGGATGTTTCATCCAAAGCTTTGTAAAACCATGACTGCATATATTTTATGTATGCTGTAGGTGGACACAATGGGAATCAAACTCCTAACCCTGGCAGTGTTGGTGTAACGCTCCACCCATTGAGCCACAGTATATTATGGATGGATAAATGCCAGGTTGTGATGCTTGTGTGTCTTGCAGGTAGTGATTCAGTCTCACTAGCAGGGGAAACTCTCCATTATAGTGGATATTGTAGTGGTGCAACATCATCTTCATCTACTCTACAGGTCACTGACTTCTGTAGCCTCCAGCACTGCTGACAAAACACTGCCAGGCATGCCTGGTGTGTGTAGTAGTGCTATCTCAACCCAGCAGGGAGCTGGCAGGTCACTCCATCTTTACAGGACAGACCAGTAGACAGTCCTCTCTGACACACACTGGCAGCCCAGTGTTCAGTAACATCAGACTTCATCTCTAAACTCTTCTGGAGAGGAGACCTGTCTCTGTGATCTGTTCTGTTTCCCAGCTTCATAAACAACAGAGACAAACAGACTGTATTCCCCCTTCAGCTCCAGTCTTTCATCCTGGCCAGAATCTGGACACCAATTCCCACAGCAGTGTTTTGTACGGTGGGGACAGTTCCAGTCTGGTTGGTAGAGGAACCATGGAGTGTCTGATAGAGCAGAGCACTTCAATAACTGGATTTACTGTCAGCTAGAGAGCGTGTTCATACTGCTGGACCAAACTAAATGTGAACATAGCTGCATCAAACAAAACAAATCCCAGCTGTAACCCATCTAACAGAATCCATTGAAGTCTGGATATAGTCTATCTTTGCAGAGCACATTTGAAAGATGTGTACTGCACTCATGTATATCTAATGTGCTATGGAAACCATCAATGTAATATTGGAACAATGACAATGACATGATGTATTACTACGAACTACAGTGATGTTGTTGTTTATGATGAGAGGCTCAGAGTAATTTACTGTGTCACATAATGAACAGAGGAACTTTTCAATATCAGCTGAATGACAACCGTGATTCTGTTGCTCAATGTGACTGCTGGATAATTAGCTGGTTTGGTCCAGACTTTCACTGGAGGTACACACACACACACACACACAGACACACACACAGATACACACAGATCTCTCTGGTCTCTTCTTTGACAGGTCTTCATATTAGCTGTCAGTCCACAACCTGACACTCACCTGTCCATTTCTACACTCCACAACCTCTCTCTCTTCCTCTAACTCTTCCTAGTCTCTCTCTCACTTTCTCTCTCTCACCCATGAGTGCATTCAGCCGTCTAATACATATTGAATATGAGTGACAGGTCAGAAATGTACAATAATAATGTTTTCTCACCCAGTGATCTGCTTTCATCCCAAAATGAACTGTTTCTCTTCCGAGCAGCTCTTACAGAGACCATCAGGTATATTTTCTAAAGAACCCTAATGTTTTATTGAAATACCTGACAAAGCCTTCCTAAAATAAAGTTCTGATTAAAGCTGCAATGACAAATCAATAAAATCCATTTTACTCTGAGCCTAACACACATATACATGCATGCACATGTACACACACACACACACACACACACACACACACACTTCACAGTAAACACCCTCACTTGGGCTTCATCTATGGGAATACTAAGCTACTAAACTCCTAAGCTCCAACCTACTTTTATCTTTAATGTGTCCCCTGCTATCAGCATTAGCATGGCTGACCACTCCTAGTACACCATGATCCATCTAGGCTTTGTTTTCAACACTGATTAAATGGGTAAAGGTGCTGTAATGGGTTATAGATATAGCAACCATATAGACGGACAGTAGCTAATGGGTTAAAGATATAGCAACCATATAGACAATAGCTAATGGGTTATAGATATAACAACCATATAGACGGACAGTAGCTAATGGGTTAAAGATATAGCAACCATATAGACAGTAGCTAATGGGTTATAGATATAACAACCATATAGACGGACAGTAGCTAATGGGTTAAAGATATAGCAACCATATAGACAGTAGCTAATGGGTTATAGATATAACAACCATATAGACGGACAGTAGCTAATGGGTTAAAGATATAGCAACCATATAGACAGTAGCTAATGGGTTATAGATATAACAACCATATAGATGGACAGTAGCTAATGTGTTATAGATATAACAACCATATGGATGGACAGTAGAACTTAGAGTGGTTAGATTCATCTTGGCCTTGCTTTCAAAAAAGTTTTACAAGATGTTGCTTTGTTTTTTTTAGCTTCCTTTTCATATTTCCTGATTTATTAACTGCCTGTCATTGCTATTCCATTGGATCAGATGATTAAAGGATAATACCTGTGTATTTTTAAGTTTGTTGCCTCTCCTTTACATTATTGCTGGTGGTATCTGCACACAGTCACCGTAGTTGGAGATATCAGGGCTCATATTCCTCTGTTCAGAAGAAGCCAGTTGTTGCCATTCAGTATGAAAAACAACTTCCACAGACTTGAAAATTCTCCAAGCTAGATAATAACATCACAGTAAACACGAAGGCTTAATTTGGTTTTGTCAGATTTTTTGTTTTATCATTATTTCATTGTGCCCAAGTTGAGCGTTTTTATATCAGTGTGCATATTACGTTACTCTCTGCTTGCCGTCAATCACCTGACACTGGAAGTCACCACCAGGAAATAGTCCCTCAAAAACATGTCACCTTACAAACTCGTCATGTTGAAGCCAACAGCTGGTGAAAGTGGAGTTTGCCAAAAGCAAAGATCCACTATGTTGTTTTACAAAGAGATTATCCTGCTGCGTCCTATTGACTACAGCTGTCTGATAGACTTAAAGATTTATTTTCCACTCCTGCTGAAGGTATTGACTTGCATTCTTATTATTCACAATGTGGACTGGATCTCCTGCCTAAACAGACAGATCAATGATCATTAATGTAGAGTAATGGGAAATTACAATGGAGGATCAGCATTGAAGAAGTAGTTCCAGGAGGAAGTTGAATCTGATATTGACTCAACAATAGAGCTGTAAGAGCTTTCCTATACTACCCATGTAACTCTTTCAAATTTTGAAACTACAACTACTACAACACCAATATTATCACGTTGTGCCTGAATCAATAACATAACTTCATCTAAAACCATCCCTAACTGTGAGAGCCATTTGGACAGAGTTGTGGACTTGTTTGGTGCTGCAGAAAACACACTGGGCCTCATTCACGAAACGTGCGTACTATCAGATTTGATCATATTACATTAGTACGAAGGTTTCTGCGAACATAGTCGGATTCATGATTTTGTTTGTATCTGAATTTGTTCGTTTGGTATGATCAAATCCTACGTGTGCTTGGAAACATGTGGAAATGTGTTTGGAAACATGCGGGAACAGCATGTTTCCAATGTTTTTCTTTATGAAAAATCCATTACAGTAGTGCCAAACCTCAACAACAACAAGATATTTCAGTGGCCTTGTAGAAAAAAAACCCGTAATAGGCTGAAATGGCGTATTTGCTGAACTGTCCTCATTCATAAGATGAAGATTATCCATCTTGTAATGGGTGGATCACATTGACTGGATGCCTTACAAATACAATAACGTAGTCCTACCATCTGATGAAGATGCGGCCTGGATCTGATCTGTGTCCAACTCCAATGCCGACTGGACACCTGACAGGGAGGTCTCTCCTATTATTGATTGATCCTCTGATCCACGTCGGATAGCAGCTCAGTGCGCTGCCGTCCTTTCAGGGGACCCCAACAGAACATTTGTGAATGAGGCCCAATGTGTTTAACTGATCTCTCTCTATCAGTATAGTTTGTGTGGTTAGAGTTTTTGCTGCACATCTGGAGGAGTTGCATTAAAGTTTTGCAAGGCGAAAAAGACTTAAATCGTACAAGAACTTGAATAAATGGAAGTCCTGACCTCTGTTGACTGGCATTAGTATAACATGCTATCTGGTAGCCTAGGTTAGCTCCCAGCTATTTGTTTTCTTTCTCGCTAAGACTTATATAACTAAGACTAATATATTCTATGGCAATACTGAGTGTGGTGATTTTATTCCATGAGGCTCTCTCTCACTTACAAGGAGGTGCTGGAAATGAACACAAATTATGATCCTTTGCATTGGGAAATCACTTTTTAATTTTTTTGAAATGTTTGCATTTCTTGCTAAGCAAATACATAACAGGGATTCTGCATTTTTCAAGAGATCTTCTTGAGAGAGATGACGGCAATAGAGGGATTCTTTTAGCCTAGATAAACGTTAGAGAGATGTTAGAGAAATGGGCTTGTTTGGGGTCACTGGACAAAGATGTGTTTAAGACATGATCCATTTTCCTTTTTTAGGGAGATATAACATCTCTCAGTGTGCAATGAAGGCAGACAAGTCACATTTGGCTTGCATTCCTAGCCCAGTTATATTGAACAATACAAAATCTCTCTCTCTACTTTTGTCCTTTTCCTCTTCTCTCCTCCCCTCATTTCTGCATCACTGTCTGCTCCTCCACTCTTCCTTTTATGTCTCCTTCCTCCTCTCCTCTTTTCCTTCTAAAACAATGTTCACCTACTGATGATCATCTTAATAACAATCATAGTGAGGCAGCAGGGAGGCTCTTTAATGTATTTACTCTGAAGTAAACCTTCTGTCTAGGTTCTACTAGCTTGGATAAATCACCTTGATGATAATCATTATACTGTATGTACTGTGTGTGTGTGTGTGTCTGTGTGTCTGTTCAACTGAGGTAATTACTGAACTCTCAGCTGCTCTTTGTCTACAGCAGCTACAGTGGGTTGATGTTCACCTGAGTCTGCTTGGTACATTGAGACCTCAAATTAGCTACGTGTGTGTGTGGACCTCTCTCTGTCTCCCTATTAGCTTTCCTGCCATGCAGCGTGGAGGTGGAGCCCAGAGTCAACACACACACACGCTTGGCTACTCATGAAGTACAAAACCTTCTTCTTCAGCAGCATTGTTTTAAATTGGTAGCACAGATGGATCTCAAGCTGGAAGCCGCAGGACTCACAAGATTCAGTGTGATTACTGATTTCTTTTAAAAGTTTGTTTACTCACCTCACCTCTTTCTTTAGCCATAATCAATGATCCGTTCTCTCATGCCATCTGTGAAATAGTGATTAATTTATTCACCCAACACTTCTAATAAGATCCCTGAACAGCCACACTTTAATCTGACATTAATTAGCTCTTAACTGGCCTGCTGACAGACTGAGGCAACACACACACACACACACACACACACACACACACACACACACACACACACACACACACACACACACACACACACTCGTATTGTTAATACTTGGATCCTCTCTGCTCTCTTCTCTGCTCCATTTCCCTCCTGTTCTGGATGACAAAGCTCCTCTGGTGTTTGAGTCAAAGTTATTTCCTCTGGTTGAATGGGAGTCAAACTTCTTCCAGGTGTTCTCCCTGCTGGCTAAGCTCTGTGTGATCAATAGGTCTGTTACTCCATCAAATAATACAACATTATTAGATTCCCCCTGCTCTTTGTGTTGGGCTATTCAGGGTCACGGTGTCCTGCCCCCCGACTATGATCTCTGTCTGAATCATCAACTACACAGTCCCACACAATCCCAGGATACACAAACCTGCTTCGTGAACACCCTGAGGACTTGGGAGGACACACAGCCACTTGAAGGCATTGAGAGATACAAGTGTACACACACACACACACACACACACACACACACACAGCGAGGCTCCATCTGCCAAAAGCAGGCTGGTGTATGGGTGAGTGATCTGACAGCACTCTAGTGTAGTCGTCATGTAAAGCGTGTGGTCCTTCACAGCTGTCAGGAAACAGCCTGGTTGTCTCTAGCAAAGCACGGAGGGGGGCAGGGCTTAAATAAATAAAAAATCCACCCTCAGATCCTCTTACTCTGTTAAATGTCATCAATTTGTGATATTCATTGCAATTTTGTTCAAGTTCAATGTTGGAATTTGAATGTCTCTGTCAGTAGAAAAGTATTTTCTCCAATATTGACACCAGATTGCACTAGAATTTGGTTTAATTTATCTTTTTCATCCCATAATGTTTTTATTCTGTTCTCTCTGTTCTTTAATCTTTATTACCAGGTGAACCTCTTGTATGAGAAATGAGAGGGATTCAGCCTCTACTGTCTCTTTCTCACACCAAATGTCATAGTGCTTTATTGCGACCAGCGTCAAAATGAATGCAGCTAATGTGCTCATTAATCTCCCATTGCTTGGAGGGTTTCAGATATGAGCAGGGCAGAAATGTCAGACCAGCCACGATCACTGTAAGTCAGGTTAGATAAATCACATCTTTCAGTCAAGATACTCTCAGTTGTTCCATGTATGATTTCACAATTACACATTAGTCCCATTTGTCAATATGGTATCTGAATTGGAATGAGAAACTTAATATGTAGGTTACCAGGATTGTCTTATAATTGATTCTGTGTGAATGTAGACAGTTTTACAGCCAATCACCTGCTGATGGACTTTCTCTAATAGCTCTCACATAGTTTGCATATTGACAGTATTGAGTATTGACAGACAAAGAGTCTACCTGAGTATCCACTAACTCACTGGAGCTGTGTCTGCTCAGGAGGCAGAGCCACTCCTGGCTTTCTTTCCTGCATCCAGTCAACGGCCCAAATCCCGCCCCGCTGCCACATGATCGTTTCCATAAGATTAATAAACAGTTTAAATTATCAGCCCTAGTGGGCCCTTAGATCTGGGAGTGTGTGGCTACACTTATCCATAAAACCCTTCTCTGTGTAGCTACACGTAGACGTTTACGTCCATCTACGCAGGAGTATAACTTGGCCATTATTCTGCTCTCCCACTCATCTCCCCACAATCAGCCTCCACGTGAATGCCTCTACAGTTTGTTCATTCAACACAGGCTGCTCTGTAGTCAATAGGCTTCCCTACTGCCTTGCTGATATGGACCTGGCATTTCCAGAGTGAAAAGAAGGCCTGTCCATTGATTCTCCTGCTTTGTCACCGAATGGAATATGGAATGATAAGGAATACAATACAAATCAGAAGTCTACTCTACTAGATTCTACTAGATATGTGTTATTCTGGTTGATGTCATTCTGGTCTTTGTGGTAATAATGCAGTACAGACTTTACCATATTTTTCATATTTGCAAGTATGTATTTTTCCTGGAGTGGCAAGGAAAGTAGTTGGGAGGAGGCAAATTTAACATCAAGCATTTTGTCCTCTTTGTCTCCGTAGGAGTTGCATAGACTTTAAGTGAACCGACCTAAATGCTTCATTTGGTTCTGAGGTCTTTTAGTCTGCAGATTAAGTGTTAATTAATGTGGTCAGTGAAGTGCGTCAGAGAGATTAGATAAATACCCTCCTCAAGGTATCACCACCTCCACGACAGTCACAATATTCTCTCCCGAAGGTTTGTCAATAAATATTAAGTTGAATCTTATTACACTGAGGTAAAGTATGTTTATTTTTCTGTTCATAGTTTAACTTTCAGAATATACTTTTAGATATCAGTTTGTGTTGCAGTCAATCAAACTGGTAGGTCTTGCGCTTGGCTCACCATGGCCTAACAGAAGAGGAAGAGGCGCAGCCCCAGTTCAAACCTCCCTCTTATACTCAGTCCAATCACATGACTACAAATGACTCTGCTACCATCCTCAGCCAGCATTGAAAGAGAGAGAAAGATGTGTGCCTAACACTATTCCTACTGACTCTAACAGTATGTTTTGATAAATGGACTATGATAGCACCATATACTGTTTGCATACTCTACATATTGGAAAGAAAGAAAGGAGATCAGTTTCTGGACCTTAGCAGATCAGATTTCCTTGAGTCCATTTTACCACAGGGTGAACTCTCTGGAGCAGTAAATCATTTCCTCCAGTACATAACAGCATTGCTGGATAGAAGGAATACCTCCATGGAGAAGATTGTTAGCGTCTCTGGTTAGTGAGCTTTGCTGTCTGTTTCCCTTGTGATCAGCTTTCCATTAGCACTCTCTACACCACTTCACACTCAAGCAGATTCATCTCTACAACTCTCAACTAATAATGAGGTTTGGTAATTAGAGCGTTAGATGAGTTTTGTACAACAGCAAGGTAAGCTTGCTCATGCTGTACTGGTGTGTATCAGAGCAGCATCTGCAGACTCCTTAACAACACATCTGTAAGGTCTGGAGTGAGAAACTCCAGTAGTAGTGGACATGAACCTGATTCTAGTTTGTCTCACTCACACTCTGCTTTTCTCTCCCTGAATGATCACAAATAAAATATTGCTATAAAATGATCAACTGTTGCTCTATAAACAACTGTCACTCATTTCAAGACCTGTGGGTCTGAAATGTATTCTTCATCTAAGTCATATTTTCCATGGAATAATTTTGATCATCGCAGGCCTATGTCTTAACATGGAGGATGGTTCCTGGTGTCTCCGGTGGGAATGTTTCTATTTCCTGTTGGTCAGCACCCTTGGCTTCTCCTGAGTCCCTTCCTCAAAGCTGCTCCCTGCCTGGTAAATGGCGTTCATTAACCTGCATGAAAATTAATGAGCTTCAGGGCTCGCAGGAGGAGAAATAAATGTTGTTTTCCCCGTCCCTCTTTTTTATTCTTGCCTAAGACAAGGAATCACTTACCTGCTGCACTCTGGTAGATTGGTTCCCTCCATCTGCATCTAGAAATTTAGAAACCTGTCTCTCAAAATAGATGTGAGAAGAGAGAGAGAGAGAGAGAGAGAGAGAGAGAGAGAGAGAGAGAGAGAGAGAGAGAGAGAGAGAGAGAGAGAGAAACGTTTGAGTTGTTTCTAGTCTGAATAACTCAGCCTTCCTTTGCTTTGTAATTTCACACTAATTGAATGCCATTGTTTCAGAGATTCTCTTCTTGGTGTTTCTTGGTTTTCAAACTGAAGGGGACATTTCCTTAAAAAACTCTCTTCAGCCACAGAGAATTTACATCTAAATATCTCTGCAACTGTAAGCTGTCTTCAGATGGGGATAATGTGCATGAGGACCCTGACTGTAACAATGTCGGTCCCTCATCGTCTCTGTCTTCATTCCTCTTCATTTCAGATCAGTTGTTCCATCTTGATGGAGAAACATGTAAACAAGGCAGAGGAAGTGGTTAGTTTTGTTGTATTAATGAGTTACTTCCTGAGCTGATTTCGTCTCAGAAAATGCAGTCAGAGATTTGATATAAATTGTGTGTAAAATTAGTCTCATAGTGTATCATTGATGCCATGTATTCTCAGTAGACTGCCTGCAGGTCTCTTGCATTGTTATTCTGGATGTGTTTGGTCATGTCAGAGTGAAAGCAGGAGGGTTTTTCTGGATGCTGATAGATACAGATCCCCTCCCTCCAGGAAATAATGTGGATTTGTTGGGCATACTATTATGTCCATATAATAGTACGCTTATTCCCTCCACACAGGCACACAAAATCCAAGAAACTTTGTTTTGACATGTCTTAGTCATTTTAAACTGTTCTGCAGAATGGCATACAGACACAAAATACTTAAAATAAAGAGACATTTGGAGACACGACACACATTTCTCACCCATTAAGCATGTCAGGATCCATCAAATAGAGTCAGATTGGATAGCAGTCATGTATTTCATTAGATAGCAGTCATACATTTTATTAGAACAAGAATTGACCATGAAAAATTAATCTTGGCAGCAACAGCGGATTCCTCTTGAATCAGGGCATCAGCTTCACTGTATTTCAGGCACCACTTTCTATGTAACTCAAACCCACAGCAATGAGGGTAAGCAGGGAAAATGCATCTTACTGTCTTATTTGGAAAGAGTTTCTTCTACTGGTGGAGCATGACTCATAGGGATGGGACGATATACGATTTTATATTTTATCGCGATAAAAAACACTCAAGATAATTCTATCGTGGTGAATTTCCATTATCGGCATAATCGTGAATATCCTCACAAGTGACTTGAAAAGGCTCAGTAACATACAGTCCTATTGATTTCCTCATTCATTTTGAATTGCCATTTGCCACTAGTGGCGCGAGATCACAGAACCTCGCGTGCTCGTCGTGATCTTGCGAATCCAGCAGTCTCGCAAGGTTAATTTGCCACAAGGGTGAGCAAGTCCGTAACTCTGCATCTTCGTCTCGTCAATCCGATCGTCGTCTCGTCACCATGGCTGAAGGCTCGGCTTGCCCATTGTATCCCCCACAAAAAAAGTCAAATGCGATGTGTGGAAATACTATGGGTTCAGCAGCAAGGAACAACAGAACGATGAGGTGCCCATCTGCAGAACCTGCCGGAGGAAGGTGTCTGCCCCGGGAGCCAACACCTCCAATTTACACAACCATATCCGTGACAACCACCCAACTCTGTTCGCCGAACTAACGTAGCAAGTGACTAATGTTGACGTTTATCTAAATGTTCGTTACGTTATGATACTGTGTGTGTTGTGAACGTTAGTTAAGGTTTTGGTCACCAGTGAATTTGTGAAGATGAAGCAAATTAACTATGTAGCTCAATAGCTAATTTGCTGCATCTTTTAACGTTAACGTTACCTCAGGTTCAGGGCTCGACAGTGCAAGCGTTTCACTCGCATTTGTGACTAAAAATAGATGTGTGCGAACTGTAAAATGTATTTAGGAGCACGCGTGCTTATAAAATTTATTACAAAAATTACAAATTCACTATGCGAAAAGGTAAGATAAGAAGACTGAATGCATCTACAGCTAACGTCAGCCAGCAATGCAATCAGATCGGCCACCACTAACTAGCTCCGTAATTACCTACCTTAGCTTAGCACATTGGCTAGCTAGCTACGTTCACGTGAACGTTGTTACGGCCGGTGAAATCCTTTTTAAAGCTGATGAAAAAAGCTGTTCCTCTGTATAAGGTGCCGAGCGATAGTTCTTCTCCAGAACATAGATACCACGAATGTACAACGAGATGAAAGCTGACATGACCAGAAGGTTGGCACAGGGCACTTGGTCTGCTGCCACCACTGACCTGTGGACCAGCAGTGGAGATGGGGTGAACCATACATAAGTTTCCTTTATTTATGCAGGGGGACCTTATAATTTATTTGATTACCTTATTTAAGATTGTTTTTTTTGGCATTCATTCTGCTGTCCTTGCTGTACAGTTATTTAATATATGTGCAATACAAATATTTGTTTCTTAACTAAAGTGATTCCAGTATGTTTTAGTGCTATTTTAAGAGTTTTAAGCATATTTTGATCATTATCGGGATAATATTGTGAATCGCAATTATTTTGGCCAGGATAATCGTGACATGAAATTTTCATATCGTCCCATGCCTAGTGACTCATCAGCTGAGATGGGAAGGAAGTGTGTGTCTGTGAATGGGAATGCCCATTGGAGTGAATAGTGCTGTGTTTAATAAACTCTCCTAATGATACAGCCATTTCTCCTCACGGGCAGGGAAGGAGAGAATCAGAGTAGGAAAGGTTGCTTTGGAGAGGAGAACCCAGCAGAGAAAAGAGGGAGTGGAGAATGCATTAGGGATGAGGAGGGAGACGGACTCAACTCCTCTGTGGTCTGGACTAGATTTCCATCCTGAGACTTCCTGCTTTTTGACCTCTTGTTTTCTATTCAGTGACACCTGCTGAGCAAAAGAGTTGTCATACGAGAAGGTAGCCATGCTTTTGTTGTAGGAAAATATACTGCGTTTTCATTGTGTGACCGGTGTTAGTCTGCGTTGTGTTTCCTTGTTAAAGAAGAGGTGGACAACTTCTCTCTTTTATGGTCTCAGACCGTGTATTCTGCCATTGATAAAAACAAATGAAACTCCATCAGGACACATTGCTCTTACACATCAGCTCCTCTCTCTCTTTCCACACACACATTACAGGAAAGAGGATAACCCGAATTCAATAATTGTAAAATAAATTAAATAAAATGACATACCTGCCATTGATAAAAACAAATGAAACTCCATCAGGACACATTGCTCGTACACATCAGCTCCTCTCTCTAAGAATTACAACCAACATTATAGACCCAAAGTTACAACAACAACAACAAGACATATTAACCTAACATATAAGACACATTAGGGATGGATAAATTAATGGATTATAGGGGTAAACAAAATAATAGGGCTAATGAAGGCGGACACATACCTCTTTCCACACACACATTACAGGAAAGAGGTAGAGGTGAGGGGAGACCAACGTTTTAGGGCCAACATGGACAGGAAAAAGCGTCACAAAAGGGGAGGAGCTACAATAAACGTTTCCTGATGAGTAAATATAAAATAAATTAATAAAAGAATACAATGAATAAAACAATAAATAAAATAATAATTAAAATAAGATTTTGTGTAATTATATGAACATAAACAACAATGCTACATTTGCAGGAGAAATTAATAATCTGTAATCATATTTGAGTTGGCATTGCCAAAGACAGACATATGTAGTTACCATTTAAACACTTTCTTAGGTGTTTTTGACTAGTTTTATATACACTTTAAAATGCAGCATGATCGTTTGTTTCATGAAAGTGTTTTTCTGTCATTAAATTTGAAAAACTATCAGGTTGATTCTCAGGTACATTACACTCGATAATAAACCTCAACCAAATGCTTCCACACTCCCTCTCAGGCTGTTATAGCACAACTGTTATAGTGAATCACAGATCTTAATGGAATATTAAAGTCGAACACAATTCAAACACTTTGCTTCTATTTGCTTCTCATTTACAGGCTCTTACAGAGAGAGAGAGAGAGTCAGCGTGTGACACTGATGTAAAATATGGGAAAAAAGTTTTAATGTAGCTTCATTTACAATTTGTCTCTTCTCGTTTTTTGTCTTTTTTCAGGTAAGAGGAAACTCTTGGAACCTGCACCACACTGTGTGTATGTGTGTGTGTGTGTGTGTGTCTGTGTGTTTGTTCCTGACTGCCGGTTGACGAGGGCACTGCCTCCTGGGTTTATAGGACTTCAGAACGGACAGTAAGACTTTACATACTGTATACACACACTCTCTCACACACACACACACACTCACACACTCACACACACACACACACACACACACTCGGTTGTTGATGCTCTATTACCTGCCTACTAATCTTCCTTCCTGATGGCTCTTTGATTTGGTTTCCATCTCTTTCTCTGTAGCTCATACAGGGAGGAAAACTGTTTTTGAATGTGTCATTTTAAGCTGTTTGATTGGGGCTTTGAATTAAATCAGGTTTTGGAGGAAATCAAAAGTTTAACTGGATTATACATTACGAGAGGGACAAACACTTTGATAAGTTCCTGTATCTGTTTACTGTAGTACTGGGAATATAATTGAATTAGCAGGCACGTTTCAACTCCTTTCTAGCAAATTATTAGGAAATTACAAAGAAAATAAAGTGCTACCTCAGCATTCATATCTGGCAAAACAGTTGCATCTTTGAAAATGAATTTCCTGTAACCCAGGTACAGTCCCTGGTCCACCATTTGGAAAGCATATTTTACATGCATATTGATGCATGTATACATCCATCCATGTACATTGATTCTGTGGACTAAAAAGAGATGATGCTTTAAAGAAGAAGAAGCAAACTACGTTCAAAATCCCAGTTTACAAGTCCATTGTGTGAGGTCTCTTAAACTGTACTTTGCTCCATTATCATTTGTCTTTTAAATTGCATTCACAATCACAGTAACATTTTGTGTTTCAGCTTTCCATTGCTAAACTTGTATGTTTGTATGTATAATTAATTATGACCCATACTCTGATACATACTCATGAGATGTTTGTCAAGCCTTTACTGCAACCTCTAGTACATTTCATCTCAGTACATGCCATTAGTCAACCATGTAGTCCACACTGCCAGACTAAATAATAGCCAAACCTGATCCATATCATTAAACCCATTGAAAGGCAGAGGCTGCTGTTGATTCTTGATAGAGCCTACATCTTGTTTGGTTCATCTTCATCAAGTCTGTCTGGAGAACACTAAACTGGATGTTCATGATCACTGCTTTGCTGTGCAGCAAATCTCACACGCTGTCAGTTGTTTTAATGTGTGTGATGATAATTGGATGTAAGGCATTGGCAGAGACTTCTATACAGGAGACATTCAGGAAACAGTACAGTGCATCTAGTAGCTTGGAATTACTAATTAACTTTCATTGGCCTCAATTTGTACAGAACGCTGTATATAAAACAGGCTACTCAGTGTGTGTGTGTGTGTGTGTGTGTGTGCAGTCACCCAGAGCCTTCTAGTTAGGCCAGAACAGACAGTAGAAAGCACATACACTACATTAATTAACATCTATTGATATATCTATTGATGTAACGGTGGACTGGTCGGACCCAAACGCAAACTCGGACTCAGAGGTAGAATAAACAAAGAGTTTATTTAGGGGAGAAACCGGAGGGTAGAGTGGATGCAGAGCGAAGCAGGGAGACAGGCAGGAGACACGGCAGGCAGGGCAGGCAGGTGGTGGATAAACAGGTAGACAGGTAGCAGGCAGGTAGACGGGGATGAGCGGAATGACTGGAGACGAATATGATCCACACTGGCTGAATCAACGATCTGGCGATGAATGACTGGAAAACCGGAGAAGATATACTGGGTGTCTGATGAGTTGATGGGAATCAGCTGTGAAGCCAGGAGCCGGGAGGATGATTGGAAACCACGCCCACACACAGACAGGGGACAGACAGGTAGAAACACAAAGGGAAACACAGGGGGCACGGCAGAGACCGTGACAGTACCCCCCCCTCAACGGGAGCCTCCAGGCGACCCACCAGGCTTATCCGGATGGGCCTGGTGGAACTCCCGAACGAGGGAGGGGTCCAGGATGAGGCGACGGGAAACCCAGGTGCGTTCCTCCGGGCCGTATCCCTCCCAGTCGACCAGGTATTGGTATCCTCGGCCTCGGCGGCGTACGTCCAGTAGCCGCCGGACGGTGTAGGCTGGGTGGTTGTCGATGATCCGGGGGGGTGGAGGGGGAACGGCCGGAGGGCACAAGGGGCTGACAGACACAGGTTTGATCTGAGAGATGTGGAATGTAGGATGGACCTTCATGGACCTGGGAAGTTTTAGTCTCACGGCAGAGGGGTTGATGATCCTATCGATCACATAAGGACCAATAAAACGGGGGGACAGCTTTCTCGAGGTAACCCTGAGGGGAATATCTCTTGCCGACAACCACACTTTCTGACCTGGGCGGTACTCCGGAGCCGGGGTCCGGTGGTGGTCGGCCAGGCGGCGGTTGCGGTCGGCAGTGCGGAGGAGAGCAGAGCGTGTCTCCCTCCAAATCCGGCGGCAACGGCGTAGGTGGGCCTGGACGGATGGCACCGCGATCTGCTCCTCCTGGGCTGGGAACAGGGGAGGTTGATAGCCCAAAGAGGCCTCGAATGGCGACCTCCCCATGGCTGCGCTGGTGAGCGAGTTGTGGGCATACTCTACCCACGGTAGCTAGGAGCTCCAGGAGGAGGGGTTGCGGGCGGCAACACAACGGAGTGCAGACTCCAGATCCTGGTTCGCCCGCTCAGTTTGGCCGTTGGTTTGGGGATGGAAACCGGAGGAGAGGCTCCCAGAGCTTGGCAAAAAGACCTCCACACCTGGGAGATGAATTGGGGCCCCCGGTCTGACACGATGTCCGAGGGAATCCCGTGGAGGCGAAGGACATGGAGGGTAAGCAACTCGGCCGTCTCATGGGCTGTGGGGAGTTTGGGGAGAGCAACGAAGTGTGTGGTTTTAGAGAAACGGTCGATGATGGTGAGAATGGTGGTGTTACCTTGTGACGGGGGTAGTCCGGTGACAAAGTCGAGTGCGATATGGGACCAGAGGCAACTGGGAACAGGTAGGGGGCGGAGCAGGCCAGCCGGGGGCCGGTGGGAGGTCTTGCCACGCGCACACACCGTGCAGGCGGCGACGAAGGTGCGGGTGTCGGCCTCCATGGTCGGCCACCAGAAGTGTCGTCAAAGGAGCGACAGCTTGCGGCCCATCCCAGGATGGCAGGCCAACCGGGACGTGTGACCCCACTGGAGGACCTGGGAGCGGACAGAATTGGGTACAAACAGACGGTTAGGAGGGCCGTTACCTGGGTTGGGTTGGGTCTGCTGGGCCTGCCTAACCAGCGCCTCGATCTCCCAGGTAACTGCAGCAACCACGCAGGAAGGTGGAAGGATGGTGTTTGGGTTGGGCGGAGCCTCCTGGGAGACGTGCAGGCGGGAGAGAGCGTCCGGCTTCACGTTGCGGGACCCCGGACGGTAGGTGAGGGTAAAGGCGAACCACCCAAAGAACAGGGCCCAACGAGCCTGACGTGAGTTGAGACGCTTGGCTGACTGGAGGTAGGCAAGGTTTTTGTGGTCCGTCCAGACCACAAAAGGATGTTCACCCCCTCCAGCCAGTGTCTCCACTCCTCCAGGGTTAGCTTCACCGCCAGCAACTCCCGGTTGCCCACGTTGTAATTGCGCTCTGCGGGGGACAGACGACGAGACAGGAAGGCGCAGGGGTGGAGTTTCTGGTCCGAGCTGGAGCGTTGGGAGAGGACAGCCCCGACCCCTGTGTCAGAGGCATCCACCTCCACGATAAACTGGCGCGAGGGGTCGGGGTGAACCAGGATGGGTGCGGACGCGAAGCGCTCCTTCAGCTCGGCGAAGGCCCGTCCCACCTCGGGGGTCCAGGAGAAAGGAGAGGCTGGAG
Source organism: Hoplostethus atlanticus (assembly GCA_034670405.1). Lineage (NCBI taxonomy): Eukaryota > Metazoa > Chordata > Actinopteri > Trachichthyiformes > Trachichthyidae > Hoplostethus > Hoplostethus atlanticus. Next base: position 939,387 of record JAXDDX010000025.1, read on the forward strand.
AGGTGAGCTTGGTCAGTGGGGCGGCGATGCGGCTGTAGTCCCTGATGAAGCGGCGGTAGAAATTGGCGAAGCCAAGGAAGCACTGTAGCTGCTTCAGGGACGTAGGTGTAGGCCACTCCACCACAGCCTGGATCTTGCCTGGGTCAGCTCTCACCTGCCCGCTCTCGATGATATAGCCCAGGAAGCTTACCGAGCTGGCGTGGAACTCACACTTCTCAGCCTTGACGAATAGTTTGTTCTCCAGCAGACGTTGCAGTACTTGGTGGACGTGTTGGACGTGCTCCTCGAGGTTGCGGGAGAAGATGAGGATATCGTCCAGATAGACGAACACGGACCGGTTAAGGAGATCCCGGAGCACGTCGTTCACTAGGGCTTGGAAGACGGCTGGAGCGTTGGTTAGTCCGAAGGGCATCACCAGATACTCGAAATGTCCTAGTGGTGTATTAAAAGCCATCTTCCATTCGTCCCCCTCCCGAATCCTCACCAGATGGTAGGCGTTTCGAAGATCCAGCTTGGAGAATATTGAGGCGTTCTGGAGGGGCTCAAAAGCAGAGTTGATCAAGGGAAGAGGATATTTGTTTTTTACCGTGATATTGTTGAGCCCTCGGAAGTCAATGCATGGGCGGAGGGAGTGGTCCTTCTTGGAGACGAAGAAGAACCCTGCTCCTACCGGGGATGAGGAGGGCCTGATGATGCCAGCAGCCAGGGAGTCCCTGATGTAACCTTCCATGGTCTCCCTTTCCGGGCGTGACAGGTTGTATAACCGGCTGGAAGGTAGAGTGGCTCCCGGGAGGAGGTCTATGGCACAGTCGTAGGGACGATGAGGAGGCAGTGATAGGGCCTGCTGTTTACTGAAGACCTCCCCCAGGTCATGGTAAACAGATGGAATGGTGGTTAGGTCCGGGGACTCGGGCAGCGATGGAGCGGCTAAGCCCTCTGTTGGGGAAAGAGCAGACTGCAGACACGTGGACAGGCAGAATGGACTCCAGCTGCTTACCTTGCCGGTGGCCCAGTCGAGGTGAGGGTTGTGCAGCTGGAGCCAGGGGTAACCAAGGATGATGGGAGCATGGGGTGACGAGATGACATGGAACCGGATCTGCTCACGGTGGTTGCCGGAGAGGATGAGGAGTAGTGGCTTGGTCTGGTGGGTGACCCGAGCCAGAAGTCTGCCATCCAAGGTGTTGGCATCCAGGGGAGCAGCTAAGGGCTCCATGGCGAAGCCGGCTTGTGAGGCGAGGCTGGAGTCGATGAAATTCTCATCGGCCCCAGAGTCCACTAAAGCCACCAGGGGCAGGGTCTCCTGATCCCAGCACAGAGTGGCCTTGAACTGCATGCGGGGAACGGGAGAGGTAGATGCTTGGCTCACCAGTCTCCCCGCAGCTACTGGTGAGCCCTGCCTTTTGGCCGGGCCGGGCAGGTGGCCAAAAGGTGACCGGGTTCCCCGCAATACAGGCATGCCCCCAACCGCATCCTGCGCTGCCGCTCCGCTGGAGACAAGCGGGCCCTTCCCAGCTGCATGGCCTCCTTGTCTGGGGCAGTCCAGGAGCACGGGGCCGGGGTGATGGCGTAAGGAGCGGCTGCCGACCTGGCGAGAGGAGGGAGAGTGGAGGCAGAGAGGCTCGGAACCGGAACTAGTGCCGCCCTTTGTCTGCGGTGCCCCCGCAGACGGTTGTCCAGCTGGATCGCCAGGGAGACAAGAGTCTTAAAATACGATGGTTCATCTCGGGCGGCTATTTCGTCCTGCAGGTGTTCGTTCAGAGCGTTTAAAAACGTGCCCCGAAGCGCTGCGTCGGCCCACCCAGCATCAGCTGCCACAGTTTTAAAATCCACAGAAAAGTCCGCCACGCTCCGTGTTCCCTGACGGAGATTGGTCAGGCGTTTCGCCGCATCTCCCCAGTGAACCGGGTGGTCGAACACATCTTTAAAGGCAGCAATAAAATCATTGAACAGAAATCCCTCAACTGGCTGATGTGAGTGAACCGCTTCGACCCACGCCAGCACCCTTCCTCTCAACAGACCGATGATATAACGTACCTTGGACTGGTCTGAGGGGAAGGTTTGCGGCCGCTGGAGGAAAACCAGAGAGCACTGTAGTAAAAACCCACGGCACTTGTCCACGTCCCCGGAGAAATGTTCCGGATCTGGGGCGTAGGAGTCCCTGGTCGGAGGAGGCGCCGGGGAGGAAACCGGAACGGGCTGGTTGTGTTGAACAGCGGAAACTGATGGGGTAAGGCGAGAGGTTAGAACAGATACTTGCTCGGTAAGCTGGGCTATTTGGGCGATTATGGCCTGGTTGTTGTCGGCGAGGTTCCTGAGTGCCTGATCGTGTTGGCCCAGAAATTCGCCCTGGCTGGCGATCGCTCTCCGGAGCGAGGCTGCCTCCGAGCCCGAGCTCGCTGGGTCCATGTTGGCCAGATCGTTCTGTAATGGTGGACTGGTCGGACCCAAACGCAAACTCGGACTCAGAGGTAGAATAAACAAAGAGTTTATTTAGGGGAGAAACCGGAGGGTAGAGTGGATGCAGAGCGAAGCAGGGAGACAGGCAGGAGACACGGCAGGCAGGGCAGGCAGGTGGTGGATAAACAGGAAGACAGGTAGCAGGCAGGTAGACGGGGATGAGCGGAATGACTGGAGACGCATATGATCCACACTGGCTGAATCAACGATCTGGCAATGAATGACTGGAAAACCGGAGAAGATATACTGGGTGTCTGATGAGTTGATGGGAATCAGCTGTGAAGCCAGGAGCCGGGAGGATGATTGGAAACCACGCCCACACACACAGACAGGGACAGACAGGTAGAAATACAAAGGGAAACACAGGGGGCACGGCAGAGACCGTGACAATTGACCTATTGAATCTCTAAGCATGAAAACATGTCATTTACAGTGATGTGACTATACACTCTGTATCTATATGTTGTTAAATAATGGAGACATTTACAGTAATGTGAAGATAATAACTATGACAGTATTCTGTCACACCTGTTAGAAACCTCAGGTTCATATGAGATCCATCAACCAAACCATTCCTGCATGTACTGTTATTAAAGCATAATGCGCAGAACAGAAATAAATAGTCTGATTTTATTTGCCTCATTTTTTAGTGGAGGTTTAGATGGCAGGGCTTGACAAAGCAGCTCCATGAATATGGATGTATCATAAGATCATTTATAGTGATTGTTGTCTTCATCTCCCATTGGTTGTGTATTTCTGCCTTCAGACTATTAACCTCTCTGAGCAGACTGATATCAACCTTTGTTCCCTTTGTTGAAGTGTGTCTTGTGGAGTATCTACTCTAAACTCAGATAATATGATTCTTTTTCAAAGCAGCTGAATTGATAATCCCATTAGACTATACAGTAGACGGTAAAGCTGTGCCTCTTAAGCAGCTTGTGGTTGGGTGTCCTCCCAGCTCGATGCAGGGTTATCTCTATGGCTCTTCACTTCAGATTGAACTCTGGGATGTGAGGACCACTCTCACTCTCTTACTGTTAAAGGCGTTGCCTATGAGGGGTTAGTGGTGATGTGGGTGAAGGAGCCTCAGTCAGAGGGCAAGGAGCAGGCAGAAAGGTTGGATTTCCTTTGGTGATTTTTAACTCCCATTTATTAATGAATTCCAGTCTGCTCAATCCAGATCCATTTGGATGTGTGTGCTAAAATAGACAAAGACACATGAGTCCATGAGTCAGTTTAACAAGACTTGTAATTATCAGAATATATCCATAACCATATTCAATCATTAAACCAACAGTTTTGCCATAGACATCAATATTCCTTTCATTTCAATTTCTAGATTATTAACTATTTTCATGACAGCCATACTTGTTACTTATTATTTGGCATTAAAGGCCATGCTGCTTCACATCATAATAGTAACAATAATGATAATACATACTCAATGTGGAACAGGATAAACAAAACAATGAACTCACATTAATTTGGTCACTGTAAGGATTTGTGGATCTGTTTGGAGTAGGAATTCTACAGGTAGCAAGTCATCTGGCTGGAGGCGACTGTGTTTGTTGGAAAAACAAAGGAACTTGGATTATAAAGGACAATTAGTTTGATGTAAAACCTGTGAATACTGAGGCTATAGGAGCGCTTGATTCCTATCACAGCACCTTCCGAGATTCGCTCTATGCCAGGGACTTTGTAACACGTCGGCACATGAAGTGTTTTTGAAAGATGTTCTCAATGGGAAAAGTTAGTAAATCTGAAAATGGTTGAGAAATCATGTAGCTCTGTTCCATTTCTAGCACCATGTGAATGTATACATAAAGAGTGTTTTAGTACGGCCATACTGGAGTCTTTGCTCGGCAACTACACAGATTGTGCAAGTTCTTCATAGCAGCTGCAAACTTTTTTAAGTAGTCTTTTGAGAATCCTTCAAATCTTCTGTCACCTTGTCTTTTCCACCTCTTTCTGTTTCTTTATTGAGCCTTTCTGCCATCCTCCTTCTCCCTTCCTTTTTATTTCCCTCTCTTCCTCATCCCCCCTTCAACCTCCTTCTCCTCCCTTTCATCTTTCACAGAGTCCAGGAGATTAAGAGTGTGAGACGCTCATCTCATGTCTCAAGTCACCTTGAGTTGGTGTTGGAGGAAGATATGTCAGATATGTCCCCCGACCGCTACGTCACAATGATCCAATCCACTGGGTTGTAGGAAGCTACACTGAACTCCAGATTAATAGCAGTGACATCAACATGTCCTCCAATACCCCTTTAATCCCATGTGGTCTAGTCCTGTCCACTTCCCAGAGCTCTGAGTGTTGACAGTGGCTCTCACTAAATACATTTTGGTAGAAGGTGGGGAGGCAGCAGGGTGTTTGTGGAGGAAAGTGTGTGTGTTCATGGGTGGGGCTGGGTTGTTTATTTGTGGGTCTGTGTGTGCATGCATCTATCTGCCCCTCTGTACAGCATATGTGTGTTTAGTGGCATACAATGGTTTATTTGTACTGATCAGCAGGTTCACCTGCACAACTGAGTTATCAACTGAGTTATCATCAGACTTGGATTTACTGCTGAAGTCTTTCCAGCTGAGACAGAAGATCTGAACCTCCTCACTGTCAATCACATATGGCTGAATGACGAGGCAGACTGCTTCAATTCATCAACTTCAGTTCTCCTCAAATATTAATCAATCTTTTCTGAACCAAAGCTGTCTATATTGTCATGTCATGATGATGCATGTTGTCCTTCATACAATATATTGATGAGCAATAACACACAGAGAGATCATACTTTGAAGACTGAGGGAAGGAGGCAACATTAGAGACTCCAATCAATAATCACGTAGATGATGAGTCATATGGTTGTGGTTTTCTGTATAAAGCAGACAGGGGTTAAGGATTCAGTTGCTGTTTGATTCAACCTTAGAGTGGCAAAAATAACCCACATGTTCCAGGTCCAGTATGTCAGAAACAACCATCCTCCTGGGATAGGGTCTAGGGTTTACTGAGGATAGAATAGTATTCCCATCTAGTGAATACTATGAATAAAAGTGCCTTTTATTTTTTGGAATTCATGAGTGCACTTGGGGATTCATCTAATACTTCCAATAGAGAATTCATACATTTTAGCTCTGCTACTCATGAATAATAAATAGTAAATTCTTGGTAAAAAGGCTCCTCTAAAATTCTCCCCTGTAAAGGGAGAATGAGCTGGACTGAGAGTCCAGTCAAAGCTCACATATCACTGGAAGGAGAGATGCTGAAAGGGAGACAGTAGCTGGACTACCACTGTAGACCAACATCTACATATGAGAAATACCTGAACCATTTGGTCTGTTCCTATGAGAAGATACTGTGTTTAAATCTTTGGTGAGAGAAAGTCAAAGGTCTTCCAGAGACAAATTTTAGAATAATGATGTTGGTTGGAACATGTGCAGTGGTCTTATTCTTGCTAATTAACCCTGTCTGCACTTCATTTCTTCAGCACACTTCAAGGCCTGAGATTTTCACATTGACCCCTGATGGGAATAGAGGCTCAGTATTGAATAGGAGATGGTATAAGCTGTGTGCTGTGACTATAGAATCAGAGGAGTTGGTGAGATTCACTCAATAATGTTACTCATTTAAAATAATGCTGGAATAAATGACCTCTGACTCCTTTGTTAAACATTGAGGAATATTGGATGAACATGCAAAAACAAACACACACCTCCTTCACCTTGCTTTCTCTGCTCTCTTGTTTACAAAGCACTTTGCTGTGCACTTTGGTGGCAGAGTGAGAATGTCCATCACTACTGCAGATTAGTTCAATATGGTTTGACTTGACAAGGACGAAACATGGCAACAGAGAGAGAATGAAGGACAGTTTATCTACTTGTAACCCCCTAGAGCTACTAGCACTCTGGTTAGTTTGCATAAGACTACGCCACTCCCAAATATAGGGTGGGAGACCCTCACAGTAAGCTTCGGTCAACTTCCCCCACAGCAGGTTAGTGTTCAATTGAATGAACCCACAGTCCTTTCAGTATAAAGCTTATCTTTATTACAATATTGATTGGAGCAATATACAAATGCATTCCTGGATGAAAAAAATAAAAGATTAAAACCAAACTCCTAGCAATCATCCAATCCTAGTACAACACTAATCTGAAGCCACCAGGGGGAACACACATGGGGCTGACTCAACAGAAGGAAAAAAAGTGGTAAAACAAACTTTACACATCAAAGGTTAAGATCACTGCAATAGATCCACGTATGGGCCATCAGCCATATACACACACACACACACACCCCTACACTCTCGTGGAAACACAGCAAAGTAAAAGGTTGGTCTAGCGCCCTCAGTGTAAAATTCCCTGGCTTTAACAGGTTAGGTTAGGCAGGCTAATGGATGCCCTGGCTCGCCAGCCTCGGGTGACAAGGTCTTGTTAAAACACCCACCAAGCTGGTTACAAAGAATGCATCTATGTCACAATACATTTAAAACACCACATAACAGCATAGTAAAATAAATGGTAAAATAAGAACAGCGGCTAAACAGCCGAACGCACAGTCTCTGCAAGGTATCCGTTTAGCAGGGGACTAATAAAAAGAGGACCAGATCCTGACAGAGAACAGCCAATCTTCGTTTTGCCTGTATTGATGCAGTACGCACATTGACTGGAGGCCAGGGATTCACCACATGCTGTGCCACAATCCTTAAAAACACTAACAGGCAAAGACAACACAGAAGTAACAACAGACGGACCCGGCCAATAGCTGTCCACAAGACGCCTGTTCTGGTAGCTTATATACACACACACGTGTAAAGGGGCAGGTATCAAAGCAATTAATGCCGACGGGAACTTAGGATTGGTCCCACCGGCTACATACTTGACCACCAGCCCTTCACTAGAAGTGGTCTGATAGAAGTGTCTCCCCAACAAACACTACAGATATAACCAGTATCTCTATCTGCTGTTTACTACAACAAACATGTTCAGTTCAACAAGCTGGTTTGGAAGATGGACGCTGAGGGGAAGACAGAGAGGGTGTTCTCCACTGTTGTTCTGGTGTTTAGAAGGATGTAAAGTGAAGGACAGAAGAGTGAGAATAGATAGAGGAGGAAGAGAAAACCAGAAGACTAGAGAGAGAAGAAGTGATAGAGAGAAGAGTGGAGACAGAGAAGAGGAAACAAAGACAGAGAGTAATAGGTGAATGACCATGATGCTGTTCACCCTAAATGCAGAGCTATGTCAGATTGTTCACTATTTATTATGGTCTTAGTAGTACAGAGAGAGACATCAAGGCAGAGAGCCCACATGGACAATAACTTGTGTTATTCCATCTTGATGGAAACATCCAATTGCTCCTTTTGAAGAAAATAGAAAAGAGCTTTTCTTCCAGCAGATTGGAACTATTGTGTTGGAGAAAGACGAGGGTCAGTTCAGTTCTCCGTCACAGTTCATCAGGTTTAACAGCTCCTTCCTTGCTGTAACCTGTCAGCTGGAATAGTTTTCTGTTTGTCTGCTGGAGAAAACACCATAGTGGATTACTGACTCTTATTTGATAAGGCAGAAGTCTCGAATGTAGCTGTCCATGGAAATTATTTCCATGTCACACTGAAATATTTCTTCAGGCTATAGTTCTTGGCCATAATTGTGTCAGCGAGTCTGACAGTGCGGTGTTGGTTTATTGCTTCTCAACGTCACTGATGGAGAAGGAGGAGGAGGCTGATGGAGGTGAAACACTGGATCTTGGTTTCCCTAGCGTTCATTCCACAATGTAAAGGCCTCCTTTTGGCATCGGTTGAATGCCTGTAATTCATTGAGACACAAAGCTGTTAGTTGCTAATCAATATTCATTTCTGATGTTATAATTAACACATAAAATAGAATCATGATAATAACACCTGCTGTCTAAATGGGCACAAAAACAATTCACACCAAGCTGATCCAAATAGAAACATTTAGTAACTTTCTTGGTTGTATTCATTCAAAGCTAATTATTTCTTACATTTCACTATTGAAATTTTGCCTTGTTTTTTGTTGTGATATGAAAAGGGTACTAATTTGTTCTTTGCTGTTGAGGCAAAAAAGTCAAACTGTGTTGCTTTGTTATAATGTAGTGAAGGATTATTTTCTTTCTGGAGTTGAATAGATTGAATATGGAGGCACTGATAATAATCACTGTGATTTATGAGAAGGCTGACGGTGTGAATACAGTGTATTGATTTCTCAAAACACTGGATTATTAACAATTGCTTTGCGGATTGAAAACAATTTCATACAGGACAGTTGACAATCCTCCAAGCAATTAAAAAATGGGCTTTCTGCATTACAGATAAGCTACCATTAGACTGCAATAAATATTGGATGATTTGAAGAGTTTTATATCTGTGTTTGGGGCAGAGCCTCAAGTCACAATTTCAGCTCTTATCTCCTCTGTTTGATGAAACAGTACATCACCATCCGAATGGTAGTTTGTCTGAACTTGAACTTGCAATAGAACAGATGTATCTGTCAAACAGCTAAATTTATACATAATGTTCATATATACATAATGAACATAATGTTCTCTCTCTCTCCCCCTATCGCTGTCTCTGTCTCTCTCTCTCTCTCTCTCTCCCTCTCTCCCCCCCTGTCTCTCTCGCCTCTCAGCTAAATTATCTCTCTAGTGAACCTCTTTCTCCAGGTCTCTATGGTTTTATGAATCTCTCATACAGAGCGACTCGATGCCCTGCAGAATGACCTCTGACCTTGTTAGAAACTCCCAGTGGAGCCAAACAGCAGACCACCTCCAGGTGCCTTTATTTATTCTGAGCAGCCAAGCCTCACTTAATTTCCTCTGGGCTACCCGGGGAGCAGCTTTTCACAGCTTCTGTGCTGCAGGACTCTTTCAGACCAACTGGTACAGACAGCTCTATTATGGACTGATTTGTCTGTTAAATAAAGCTGTTTGACCGTTGAAAACAGAATATGAGGGAACAGTACAGCTGAGGTGAATGGTAGGGTTTTATAGTAGATGGGAACATGGAAACCTGTACATGGCTGAGTTGTAAGACTTGGGCTTTCAGATGGACTCTACAGTTGTAGTGAAGAGTTGCAGCAATAGCAGCTGTGATTCTTCTGTATCAGTGTGTTAATGAGAAAATTTTCAGACAATCTGTGATGAGTGTATTTCATCAGATGAAGGGAGAGGAAAGAGAAAGCCAGTCAGCTGGTTTGAAAACTGTTGTGAATCATGCAGTTGTTTGGCTTTCTTTTTCTTTCTTTCTTTTTTCTGGAGCTCAACAGAAACTGATGGTGTGATGGCCATTGCTCTGTTCCATCAGTCTTACAGTTTAGGATTACAATTAGAGTGAATTGTAGGGTTTTTTTTAAGGAGAGATGTCAAATCAACCAATCAAAACCGTTTTTAGTCTCTAGTGAAGGTCTAACTATTGGTCTTGTTTGGCCATAACACTTTGCTGCCCACCTGGACCAGTATCATGCTGTGCTTGTTAGATTTCACTGAAGTCGGAATAGATGATGCAATCATCTACAATCATCTACCTGCTACAAAGGGCCCACTCTCACCTGGACAAAGCAGGAAGCACTGTGAGGGGCATGTTCTTTGACTTCTCAAGTGCCTTCAATACCATTCAGCCCCTGCTGCTGGGTGAGAAGATGAAGAGAATGCACCAATCACCAAGACAAATTCCTCGTATGTGTAAACATATTTGGCAATAAACCTGTTTCTGATTCTGATTCTGATATCTATCTATCTATCTATCTAAGTCAGAAACTCTTGATTTCAGCCCAGCCAATCACACTGTTTGTCTGAAATAATTGAATCAATTTTATTGGTTTCAAAAGTGAACAAACCCAGTCAGTCAGATATTCAGGATTTTTCTAATTCTCAGATGGACTGACTAAGCACTGAGCCAGTCTGAAAATAGGATCCATCGTCTTATCTTGTCTGAATGTCAGTTGAGTGGTTTCTGTTGATGAAGTGCAGCATTGACTTAGATGGCTGCTGTATAATCCTGGTCCACTCATATGAGACATGGTCTGTTATCAGTGGGGCTCCAGCAGAAGTGGAATTACCTGGAAAAATAACAGTACTCAGTCATGTGTTCACTTCAAATAGCTTTTATTTTGGGCAAGATTGCATCTCTCTTTATTGAAACAGAGAGACAAGGCTAGTCTAAACTGTACAGAGATCAGCAGCAGAAGCTCGTTCAGCAGCAGCAGTACAATAACCAGCCAGGAGTTTCCCAACAGACATTTGAAATCCTGGGTCTTCTCTGCCTTCAGTCTGTCAGCTGTTTGGAGCAGGAGGTCATCCTCCAGGTTCTGTAGCCCGTCCTCTGGTCTGATCTCTGTGGCCCTACAGCCTCCCTGAGGTCTCCACCAGGCATCTGTGTTCTGCTCCCCAAAGCAGCAGCTCTGGCTTCATTTCTTCAAGAGACTGGCTTGCTTTATTAGATTGTGTTGGATCACAGAGGATCAGGTTAGGAGCTCAGCAAATACACATGGAGGTGAACACAGACTCTCACTCACGCACACACACAATCGATGCGCACACATATAGAGAGGATTTCTGTTCAATTGACCACTGATTTGTTTTTCTGTTGGATTCAGGGTTCTATTTGAACTGAAATCCAAAACTAGTAGAAACTCTTGTTTGAAATATTTTAGTTCATTGGAGTTGATTCCACTTCACTCCATAACATTGAGGTAATTATTTTCCTGTCAGTATCCTTTAATAAAAACAGAAAAAGAGAACACAGAATCAGAGAAACAAACAAAGTCAGTTTTAAAAGCTTTACAGAGGCTTTTTGCTGCAGAACATATGGTGTCTCTGCTTCCACTGGCTTTGCTTGCCTCTCTCCTGTCAGAGGTTGTGAGTGTTGCTGAGTGTTTATGCACGTGTTGAACTTTACTGTAGTACTCTCTACTGAATACAACTTTAAGTGGACACATAAATAGCAGAGAAACACCAGCACACACACCCACACTCATACTGCATTAACTAGGTGCCATGCATAGATGTGGACAGGGTCTGTTGTTTGGATGGTCATGGTGTCTGTGTTGTGGCTCGGCCACAGGGTCAGGAGAGGCTTCAGGAGTGGATGTGACCCAGAAAGAGGTTAAGAGAGACACAGCAGGCAGGAGGCCAGGAGGGAGGAACAGGACAGCACTGACTGCCAAGTTAACAGACACATGCTGTTTGTGTTTGTACTGTGGTTTAGAGAATGATTTTACTGCAACTGTGGTGGAATCATTTTTATTGTTAGTCTATTTCAACACCACAGTAAACACTATACTAAACCATCTGACTGCTCAGCAAAGTTAAAATATTTAGAAACAACTCATTGGGACATCAATAATACACATGTAACCGTCGACATTGTGTAAGCTACATATACAGTAGTAACTATAGTAACCATACTGGATCCTCGTGACCCTTCTGAGGCTTAGGCACGTGCGTGGGAGTCTTTAATTTATTGTTTAATTTTCTGTTTTTTGTTGTAGTAGTGTCTTCCTAATTAGATATACTTAGCTTAATATAGGTTTTAACTTATAAGGTGGAAGCTATCCATCTTCATACAGTGAGAGAGATAGCAAAGAGGAATGTAGTAAAGCTATACTGTAGCTATAGCTTTACTGATACTATATCTACACATTGATTCATACTATATCTACATATACATTCATAAGAGGAGCTGTGGACCCATTTGTAGTCCATTTTCCACCATGCTGTTCCCAACATTAGGCTGTAATTGATGTTCTGTTATGTCTTTGTGTCTGTGGGAATTAGATAACATGAAACCCGCATTACTTTCTTGTTCTGGTAATTGAGGAAAACAAATTGACTTTTACAATGGGAACCAGTGAGAGAACAAATAGCTAATCACAAACCATCAGACTGGATTGTAGGAAACTTTGTATAGTGACTGACTTCTTAAGTGAGAATGCAGTGGTGTTGAATGCCTCTCAGGAACAAATAAAAGTGTCATGCCTTGAGTGTGTGTGTGTGTGTGTGTAGGCTGGAACATAGACCTTATGCACAGTAGCAGGACAACAGTCTACTGGGTCTAAGTGACACCAGAAGGTCACACTCATCCAAGGGAAACACAGAAAGGATAAAAGTGGGACTTTGCTGACACACCAGAGAATAGGAATCATGTTGGTAGATTTTGTGGTCGTTAGAGAGAAAGAGAGGCAGTCTGGGAAAATATATGCATAAGTACAGAATAACAGTAATAAGTGTGTTTGCACACACTTGTGTCTTTTCATGGTCTGCATTGACCAGCTGAACAGAAGAGAACAGAGAGGATTATAGAGGGACCATCAGGTTAGGCCCTCCATCTATGATTGATTTGTTTATAGTGTGGCTGCAGAAGTCATGATTGAATGTCTGAGCAGCTTTGCTTTTCCTGGTCTGAAGCAGGGCCATTGGCTGGACTTGTATTTATCAGGGGCTGAGCCCAGACTGTTGTAGGCAGGTCTGGGGGCATGCTCCCCCGGGAGAAGAATATGAAAAATTAAATTCTAAAATGAACCAATTTCATGCTTTTTTCTTCTACACACCAACAAAACAAAATTCTCCACTTGACAATATTATTCTTGATTGGGAAATCTTACTTGTAAATGAGTCAAAACCTACAATCATGGTGCAATTACAAAAATACTGCTAGCAATTGAGAATGAAAAAATGATGTGTCAAATAATTCAAATGTAAACATTTGATCATGCTACACCCATGTAGCATCTCTCTCCGAAGAAAAAAGCCATCAGGCTGGTGGGGGCTTGATATGAAACAAACAGTTCCTCTTCACCAGTTGTGAAGAGGAGAGACTCTTGACTGAACCAATGGGCTCAGTGGTTTGACCAGTGTTATTACCATCATCATCTACAGTACAACCATTATCAACCATCATTTACAAATGTTCATAATAGTCTATAGTTTGTTTTCCACCAGTAGAGCTGTTCAGGTCTTATCTGAACTCCCAGAGTTCAAGACTGGGAGGAAAGCGGAAATGATGGACAGCTCCCAGTGACTTGACTGACACCTCCTCTAACTGCATTTGGAGAAGGAAATCATAGGACAGGCTGCTGTGGAAGCAGAGGAAGACTTACTTGACTGCAATCAGAAACTGCAGAGAGAGGAGGAAGCAATCAAATAGCTTCCAAAGATGCTTGGACAAAGAAAAGGAGGAAGACCTTTAAAGGACAGCTGGTGGATTCAGTTCACTCCTCCCTCTCTCTCTGGTGTTATTTATTCCCTCTCTCTCACACTGTTTTACACTAGCATTTAGCTTCTGCTTTTGAGGATGCACTGGGTGACATTTTGTGAGTAGTGAAGAGCTAGGTGGCTGTTAGCAAGGTATATTGGGTTTAATGCACTAATAATGTAATCCATGTTTTCTTTCCAATACTATTTTATATGAATTAATTTCTCTTATAATTATTTAACTGTTTAATTGTATGTTATTATCATATACAGTAAAGGTTGTAATTGCATGTACAGTAATAGTAGTATAGTAGTGGACTGTAGTTCCAGAGGAAAGTGTGAATGAGAAATAAAGTGTAGGCAGTACTGAAATATGACAAGCAATATATTGGATGGAATAATTCCATTAGTCTACTGTCATAAGAGCCACAGGCAGGGGTGGTGAGAAATAGTATGTAATCCCTCTGATATTTCTCTGTTTTTCTACTTGCCATCCTTCACCTTCATTTGATAATACGCTGCCTCTCATGTCTTGAGTCAATCTCCTTTGATCCTCCCTCCACTTTTATCTTACATACTGACCTCTATGAAAGACTGGCCACAATTACACAATATTAGGCAGGTGGTTTTAATGTTATGGCTGATCGGTGTAGTTCTATGAATCGATTTCAGTACACTAGATCAGCACCCGTGGTCAGCCAGCGGCCCTATAGTTTGCCGTATGTAATGCAGGTCATATGGGTCAATGTGCTGAGTCAACCAGGGGCTGAATAGACTGGTGTAGATTGATCTGGTGATAAAATCCTACGTCTCATGTCAGCCAGGTCTGGCACCACAAACCACTTTGGCTTGACCAGCATGAGGTTCGGAACTCATCAGGTTCAACTCCATTGAGCATAACAGCTTTATAACATCAGTTTCTCATTTGAATCCGAAACACTTAGTATTTGTTACCAGTCTTGGACATTATCTCTTTTAGGATGCCCTTCGTTTCAGTGAACTGTGGCCATCAATTCCCACAGAAATGAGCTACACACTGTAGCTACACAGGGAGCTACAGATTCATGAACCTCAGCTATTTCTACAGTATTTCATCTTCTGCAGGGGCCTGTGCTTCACTGTTTACAACGTCACATTGTGTCTCTTTGCCAGATTTAGGCTCACATTCTCAAAGTAATTATTATAGTAATATAAGTAATAAAGTCACTCTCTTTTTTCACATTTTGTCACTACCTGATGATACTCTCACTAGTTTGAAAGAAATAGTGTTTTTGGGGGGGGACTGTGCTTTTATGTGTATGGGGGACTGTAATTTCTCCTCTCAGTCTGATAGCAGCTGTGTCATAGTGAGCAGTGACGTGCGGTCTAGGTAGGCAAGGTAGGCAGTGCCTACCCTGGCTACCTTGTATATCACATTTTCTAATCCAATAATATATATTCATATAATAAACTTGTATTTGTATTATTACTGTTTATTCATTCATTCATTCATTAATTTGTGTATTACTTCAAGAGTTTAGACTTTATGATGAGAAATGTAGCAGTTACGTGTCAATAATAGGGAGAATAAGCAAGGCTTTTATGCCCATTCATTGTGAAGCCGGAAAAAACTGTTGGCATGCGCACTTCGATCCTGTATTCTACAACATTAACGTCAAAAAGCAGAACTCTTCTGTGCCTTTTTACGTAAATATGTTGTACAATGCCAGAAACGATCTACGTATGAAATACGTAGCAAATTGGAGAAGCTGTCTAAGTATGCTAAGTATTTTGATTTTGTCAGGTTGAAAGCCGATCTTGTGGGGTTGTATGGCTCAGTAAGGGGCAAATCGCCCACGCAGCTCCTTGCCTTTTTGAATGAGCATGACTTGGAAGAAACGGTTGGTCCTGACAATACCAGCCCTTGCCATTCTGTCAATTGAGAGCTAAGTAAACTGAAGGCCCGTAAGGACAAGATTTACAATGCAGTAATTGACGGTAGCCTATCTACAGATTGGTAAGTCAGTGTACATTTGTACAAAGTGTACGTTTGGCTTCATATTGAATTGACCACCTGTGTGTTTTAATTGTTGCTGACTGAACGCAAGACAGAAACATAATTGGTCGCTGTGCCATGATTAAGGATAAAGATGGTTGCATTGTACTCTATTACTGATGCTGAACATAGGCTACTGGTGCTTAGTTACATTTCAGAAGCAGTCATTTTGTATGCCACTCTTGTATGTGATTCCTGTGTCATCGCTGATGAGAACTTGCTTGATATCGACCTGTGCGCATGCGTGCGTGAAGTGTACCACAAGTAAAATCTGGCTTTCATAAAGCTGTGCCTATGACCTCACCGCACGTCACTGATAGTCAGAGAGCAAGACAGCTGACTGGACACAATGGCAGGGCTAAAGACATCGACACACACACAAAAGGGCTTGATGCCAGATGTTGGATGGTATCAGGGTCTGTTGTTTTAATGATAAGGGTCATGGTGTCTGTGTTGTGGCTCGGCCACAGGGTCAGGAGAGGCTTCAGGAGTGGATGTGACCCAGAAAGAGGTTAAGAGAGACACAGCAGGCAGGAGGCCAGGAGAGAGGAACAGGACAGCACCCACTGCCAAGGTTAGACAGCTACAAAGAAACGCGTACAAACATGCTACTGTATTCACACACCCTGCACCTTGCCAGAGGTGACTAAGCTGGCTGGCAGAGGGGAGTCCCACCATTCAACCAACCAACTGGCATTAACAGCCTCTAGCCATGGCCAAGCACAAGGAGCAGCCTGACATAACAGGAGAGACCAGGATGGGAACAGCCAGGGAGGGAAGATCAATAATCTGTTCTGCAATATGCAATAATCTGACAGGCTGGCTAGACTGGAGAGAGAGAGAGAAAGGGGGGGGGGGGGGGATGCAGGGCTTTTATCCACCACTTTGCTGTGGTCTTAAGATAACTCTTAGTTGTGTTGTGATCACTGTTATCCATTTTGCTAATAGCAGTCAGCTATTAGAGGAATATTGATTGAAGTCTGAAGTTGGATGTTTCAAAACCTTTGTGGTCAAAGCAGTTCTCTGTAACTGTATCAGTCTCTTGTACAACTGTGTGATAGGAGCTGTGATAGGATTGATGCTTGACAGTCAAACTAAACAAAATAAAACCACAATAACTCAGGCCACCTGCCTCTGCCCCATTGATGTATTTCTAATGAAGTACATTCATCTCTCTGCATCAGTGCTCCAACCAGTGTTTCTTTTCATTCATAAGTGTGGTCCTCTCAGTAAGTAGTAAGTCCAGCCTTTCCCTCTCCAAGCTTTTCAGGAGGTAATGCTGGCAAATGGACTGACTCCACGTAATTTCATGCTGCATTTCTGTTTGGGAACAAACATCAAGGAAAATGAGGAAATTGCCAGAGCCAGTGAGCAGTAGATACTCTGTGTGTGTTTGGGTGGTGGAAACTGTGAGTAGGAAGTAAGCAGTGATCCACTTAGAACACACACACACACACACACACACACACACATTAACATGGTGATCTGCATGGTGAGATTAATGAGGATTTGGTGCAATAGAACAGTTTCTCTCTAACATGATTATCATTATTCAATTCACTCTGATTGTATTAAGGGATAATGAAAGAATGATCAATTAACCACAGTACATTTGATTTAGATTAAAATGTTTAATTCAGCTCTCTTAAATGATGGCTGCTCACTTTCAGCACTGATCAGCAGTGAGTTATGCACAAATTCCTCCAATGCTAAAGTGGCTTGGTCCTAATGCTGTAAATACTACTTCAAATCACAGTGTGAGATTTCACATATTGTGAATGATACTTTAACTGATTTCAGTGCCAAAGAGTCTCCTGCTATATCCAAGGTACTGCGACCATGAAACTTTATTGTTCTCAGTAAAATTTAGTAAAATATTCTTCCCTTTACTGTCACACTCCCACTGGGCTGTGACATTAAAGTCATGTTGAAAAGGTTGCCCTCCCCTCTGTTAGCTGGTTAGTGTCTGGTTGGCAGATGAGCTGCAGAGGAAGACAGACAAGAGAGTGGGGAGGTTGGAGAGAGGGAGGTGGGGGCTTGGTTAGCATTCACAGTAAATAGAAAATGGGAATAGATGTATATGGAGGGGGAAAGAGTAGAGTGAGAGGTAGGGCGGCAGAATGAGTGGGAGATGAGAAAATGATGGAGGGAGAAGCAGTTTAAAAAAGAGAGATGAGGATGGACAGTAAGGAATGCTAGAAGTGGAGAAGAGCAGGGAGAGACAGATATGCCTTATAACTGATGACTGAGTTAGGCAGAGTGGTTGGAGCAATGAAAGACGAGAAAAGAGAGCAAGGGAAGGACAACAGATGGTAGAGAGAAAGTCAGTAGGAGAAAAGAGAGGGACTGGACTAATGCTGAAAATATAGAAATATTATTATAGGATGGGATGAATTCATGGACTCCATCAGCTCCTGATGGATTTTGTCCAGTTGGCCACCGTAAGTGGCCACCAACGTCAGGTCGGCATACTTGACAGCACTTTAAAGCTTTAAAGCTCCAACATCCTACCCTGGAGGGAGAAGAAGAATATTCAGCTTAGATATTAACATTAATGTTGCTGAGTCTGTAACAGTTAAGTTCAACTTTCAAATATTACATTTCAGTAAATTTCAGTATGTTAGACTTGTGACTTTTCAGAGTGGATGAAGGAGAGCACAGACTGTAAACCGTCTCGTCTACAGTTTCCAAACCCTAATGCCTCAGGTTTTGGAATGAAATCCTTTGTCTGATTTTCAAAACACACATTGACCTTCATTACATGTGTTGAAAAGGAAATATGACATTCATAGGTTAATGGTAACTGGCAGGCTGTGCAGCTGAGTAGCAGAGAGTGACAAACTAAGGTCACAGAGCAACGCTTTGGGCAGGAACATGTTTCTACTAGTAAATAACGGTTGTAAACTCTGATGTTTGAGACTCGCTTTGACTTGTAGTCTGATAGAAGGTAGGCTAATGGTCCAACCACACAGGAAGCCATGGTGTTGTTGTAGGGTGTCACAGTGTCGGCTCACTAGTATGAAACAGATATCTGTGAGGACGAGATAGGAGGAGGCTTCAGTGACAGCAGTGTTGGTGCATGTCAAAGGGGCAGTAGTCCTTCAATATTAGTTGACAATACCTGAGTAACTGGTGAAAGATAAAGAGTGCCATTGTTTTTATTTTTACGATCTATCTTATTTTCAACTTAATGAACATTTGACATCTACCAAAAACTGCAGCAAGTGTCTTGTTTATAAAATGAATGCAACTCAAACCTGGGCTCAGATATGGATTAATATTTCATATTACGAGGAAAATTGTAAATGTCACAGATACTGAAGGTTTCTGAATGTTCACTACCTGCCTCCAGCCAGCTTTCTGCCTCCACATGAAAACAAAATGTTTGTAAAAGGAACTAATTTAGGCTTTAAACAGAGTTAGTTGGTTAATGTGGGTCAAGGCCAGTCAAGTACATTGTTCTCTCTCTCTCTCTCTTTTCAACAAATAGTTTCTATTCAGATGTTGTATTGTATAGTTTCCATGACCAGGAAGGAGGGAGTCGAAAACCTCCACTGGCCTCCCTCACACTCCCTCCCCACCTCACTCCTCATCATAAATATGCATGAAGACATTTGAATAATGTGATTTTGTAATGGAAAAATATCATCTGGATCTCTGGTAGAAAAACAGTGGTTAGGAAGGTGGAGAATGTCAATCAGCAGAGGAGGAGGAATCTTCCAGACGTACAGTTGGGTCCTCCAGGGGTCATGTATGGTTAAGCGGAGCTGGAACAAGGTGGATGCCAATAAACAATCACTTACCATTGGCCAAGAGAAGATAAATCCAGACTATCAATGTGTGTGCTTGTTTGAGATCTCCACATTCACAAGTATAGCTTTATGTTTCATCGTCCCTTCATCATTGTACCAATATACCCCAAGTGTACAAAATACATTAAGACAATTCCTAATAGTTTATTCACTCAGTATAGAAGGTAGCTCCCAATATTATTGTATACATGACTTACATGACGTGGATTAGCACTGATGATAAACTCTCTCCTCCAGTCAGTGTGTTTTGGAGTGATGTGGCACACTGCTTCTCTCATGGTGTAGCACATGTGGTGGGTGTCCCTGTGCAACAAAAGAGGCTACGTGGTTGATGGGACACACAGAGTGACTAGCTCACAGGGATAGAAACAAAGGAGAGAAAATGAGATGAGGTGAAGGTGGTGAGTGTTTAACCTTTCAGGGAGAGAAGACAGGAGGAAGATGAAAAAAAAGACAAGCTCTGGGGGAGGAAGGTGAGGACGGTGTCTTTCTCAAGAGGGAAGATGTGAGAAAGAGAGAGAGATGTGTGTTCTCGGTGCTGCTGCTCTCCTCTCTGGATCTGCCAGACGACAGAAGTCTATTCTCTAGATTGTGGGTGACAGGGTGTCTTAATGTCTCCCAGAGAGAGAGAGACACTCGTGTTCCAGGAACGAGGAATACAACCCATTAGCTGGATAACGGTCCCAGGCTTTCAGAGACCTGCTGATGAAACATGACTTGGCCCTGCTTCAGGAGGCTGGGGGGAGTGAGAGAACAATATTAGAGTCTGGACAATCTTTAACATTTGATACTTGCTGTCAACATTTATTGTATTTTGCATGTAGTAGAATCTGATGATGAGATACATCTCTTATGTCCAAACTATTTTTTACTTACCAGTGTAAAGATTGCTGTTGGGAGCCATTTTTTATGTTATCAATGCTAACCACTGCTCCTCCACCTCTACTGTTGATTAACATGGAAAATGAAACCGTGGCAGTGGACTGTGTTGGAGGTTGGACCTGGCTGTGGCTGAAGTCAGTGACCATGAAATGAGGAAATGTACAGAAATCATACATGCAGTGATGGATATTTCTATTTTCTTTTGTCAGTTTAATCAGTGTGTGCAGTCTGAGTCATGAATACAACAAACTCCAGTTGCCTTTACTCATCCGTAAAACAGAATCAGAAATATCTCTGTTGTATGAGCTACTGGCCAGAGTAGAACAGGACAAACAGAGGCTCACTGCTGCCGTGGTGGAATCAATGACTTTCTTTAGTGGGTTTCTATTTTCTCATCTGGAAAAGGAGGATCCAAGCTGCTACTGGGAGCAGACATGTACAAACTGCTTTAGCTCAGCATTTTGTTACCTGGATGGAAATCATACTTATCATAACATAAATTAAATCAACAATACAATGTACTATGCTCATTAGTACAGACCTTCAGTCTTCATCATTCAATTGTTAGTTAAACTCTCTCTCAAATGGAGGATCTGAGCTGTGCAGGGATTTACAGTTTGCTGCATTGAAGGTTATTCTCATCTCAAAAGACTAACAGCCTCAGCATCTTCCAGTCAGAAGCCAGGTACAACAGCATATCCCGATTCAGATTCGGATCAGGTTCACCACAATGTCACACAAACTCTCTCCAACCTGCTGAAAGGGAGCTGAATCTATTTTCCTTATCGCTCAGGGCAGAAAACAATAGTTTGGGAGGAAGAAAATAACTGAAAACAGAAAACAGAAAAAAGCAGATGAGGTAGAAGTAGAAATGGATTTTGAACAAGTGTTTTTCTTGGCATTTGGATGGAAAAATGGTCTCCATGAATAAATATTGTGGGAATATTGTGCGGAAATGGCGTTAAGACCTGATGAAAGGAAACATGAGGAGAGGAAGACAGAGGTGGAGGAAAAGAGAGTGAGATGAAGAGAGATAAATGGAATGAGAAGAGAGGCAATGAAGAAATAGAAAGAGAGCAGCTAGAGGAAGAGAAAAAGATGAAGAGAGATGTTGAGAGAGAGAGGAAGGAAAAAGCAAAGGAAGAGACAGACAGTAGTTGATTTTCCCACACAGTTTGCTATAATGTTGGTTCATTGAGGTCATGAAGGGAAGAAGTTTAATTTGAATTCCGTCCAAACAATTCATCTTTCACCTCCTGAAACCAAATCAGTTTCCACAGGAAGTGTTCAAAGTCAGGTGTCATTGTCCTTCTTAACTCATTCAACATGAGTAATCTAAGTAAAGAAGAGGGAATCACTTGTTTGTCTTTACTGATATTTACCAGACACAGCTGAGTATGAAGAGAGGATGAGATGTCATGTCCTCTCATCCTCTTGGATTGGAAAGTGTGTCTCATGTTTCAGCTCTATCACTCACTGTATTACAGTAAAATAGGCCTACAACCATCTTGCCTCGTCATTATTATTTTGTTTAAATAGTTGACAACCATTCATTGTCTATGAAGGCATTACTATACAGTAGGTGTTTGTTCAGTCAATGTTTCATTAAATGCAGTCAGTCTAGTTCATCTCCCTCCCTAATGCTGCCACCCCAGGGCTCTGTTGGATTACATGTATTTAGAGCTGCTCAATGAGCATTTCCACTTCAATTCCACCAGGGAGGACGAGGCCTCCGGACTTCATCACATATCCAATATTTAGACAGGCTGAAACTCCCTGCATATTCACAGCAGAATATTATTTACATTTTCATTATGCTGCTAATTTCAACGTTTTCACAGGCAGGATAATGGTTGGTGATGAGAGATGTGAAGCACTGTGTGTGTGTGTGTGTGTGTGTGTGTGTGTGTGTGTTTGTGTGTGTGAGTTCGATAAACCTAGTGGGCATCAGCTCTCTGATCCCTGGTTGTCACAGTAATGATGGGTCTTTACTCTGTACATGAACACAGTAATTAAATGATTAACGTGTCACATACTGACTTCTCGACGGGGAATAAAATAAAATAATCTCAATGTTTAGTTCTCAAGGTTTATCTTGTTGGAGTACCAAATTAACTGAATGATGTCTTATTCAGTTGTTTCTACCTGGCTCAGAGTCTTTGAGGTATCAATAGTCATTTTCATCCTCATGTTACTATCAGCAGGTTATACCTGGTCAGTGTTGTTATCATTTAGGATATGAGCAGCCAACTGTTTTCTATCAGGGGAGTATTTAATCCCTTTACTCAGACTTGTTGTGTCTGTATCTGCTCATTCAGTCATTTCAAGTAGCTACCAATGATATGACATCTCTTCTTCTACTGTTTGTGAATGGCAGCATGTCCTCCCTGTCTCTTTAAATCCATGTGTGCCAATGCAAATCCCCTATCAATCAGTGGAGGCACTGTGACATTGTGACACTGTTAATACTGTTGTATTAAATGGAGGTGTAGAGGTGCAGATGGGAACCAAGCTTCAGGTTATTGTCTTTCCCAAACACAGAGGAGACTCTCAGCAGTCAGGCCACATAAAAGCCTTGTTACCCATTCCTCTTCTGCTTTAGTTGTCGTCTTCCATTTGGCTTTCACCTTTTTTCAGTCTGACAAGATTCTCTAAATTGGTTTAGTAAAGAGGCTGAACCTGAATATCAATTATTAGGATTCTCTCTCTCTCTCTCTGTCTTATACTGGTTTCAAGGAGGTAATGTCAGCCATTACTCCTCTCCCATCTCCTCTATTAAACCTGCTGTAAATCAAAAGAGGATGTGCTTTTCTGTTGTTCGGATGGATGATGTTCCACTTCTTCTGAGGAAAGGAGACACACATTATGCAAGACCATCCCTTTAGTTCGTGTGTGTGTGTGTCCATGTAAATAGCACCTTTACTGCTATTTGCTGAATGTCTCTATGCTAAGCAAGAGCCAATCTTTGAACCAACAGTATGAATTCATTCATCCACAAACTTGTCATTAATCTGCTGTTTTTCCATGGAGACAGGGCTGAAAATGTGATCAGATATAGGAGATTATGGTGTTGTTAGGATGGATTCTGCTTGGTGTGAAGACAGATGTAGTACTGGGAAGTGTTTGAGATTGAGTAACAACAGTAACAGTAACTGTAACATGTTCAGCCTTTCGTTCTTTGCTGGCATTTTAGAAATATCTGGTTGGCCTCAGGAACGAGGAATTTCAGTAACTGTTGAAGAGAAAAAAAACAAAGCATTTATCTTAAATGATCAGGACACTCTATCCGCTGAATCTGTTCTTGCAAGGACAAATTAATATTTAGATACATAAAAACCTCTACAGGTTTGTTATTGTGAGTCCTCAACTTCATCCTGAATAACGTTATTGCAACATGATGAGGTTTGGTGATCTTACAACAACTGTAGAAACAAGTTCAATGTCTTGCCAGTTTAAGTCTTTCTTTATATCTAGCTCTCTGCTTGTTAAATCTTCACCCCAGATTTAAGTCAGATAGAGCTTTACCTTCAGTCTAAATCTCATAGTCTTCATAGATCTTAGATTCATAAATGGTGTAATAAATCAACACATCTATTTCTTGGCCAGTGATTAGATAAAAACCTCCTACCATGGGAGAAGACCTAAAACCCACACAGATCTAAGCGTACTGTAACTTGAAGCCAGCGGAGTGAGTCTCGGCCAGCATAGCATGAAAATATGTCTGTAAATATGTTTTACGACCGTTCAAGTTGATCGCTTTACTGTGTTTGGACGTCGTCGCTCTCGTGGGCCCAGCCTGGGTCAATGTGGAGCATTTCTCTCTGTCTCTGTGAGAGTCCTGTTCTAAATATGAGGCACAGCATTTGACTGAAGAGTCTGAATGGAGTTGCTATTCCACCCTTACATCTGACTGGCAGATTGCCACCCTCGTGCTGCTGATAGCTGGCGCAGTGGTAACTCTGGTGGCCTTTTTGGATCCCCCTGTGGCCAGTAGGTCCCTCAACCCTGCCGGTATCAGGGTGAAGCACAGAGAGCTTTCTGGACAGGGATGGGCCACTGATTCTGGACTTTTCCACAGTACGTTCAGTCAGGATCTCTATTGTTAGAGAAAGAAGATAGTAGAGTCTCAGCGCAGACCCGTATGCCCAGTGGCTGAACATTTAAAGGGATTGACTTCTCCACATTTTCTTTTGTATTCCTTTTGTAGCATTTCATGTTATATTGTTATTAATGTATAATTTATGGTATCATTTTCCACCTTATAAATGCTGGAAAAAAAACATCAATGGTTCTGACAAATGAGCTCACCTTCAACCATTCCACTTTAACTCTTCCAGTTAATCCAGGTTGTCATTGGTGGTTAGTAATAAGTTTGGGCTAACATTGATTGTGTTGCAATGACAACATGACATAATGTTGCTGAGGAGAAAGGGTTTAGAGAAAGTGTTTGGGTTTTGGTTTGGACCATATTAATTATTTTCATCTTGTATACAGATGTATACACAGTTGTATACTATGTTGATTTCTTGAAGGTCTCAGGCTTGTTTGAAGTGGTCGTGAGAAACCATGTTGTATGTCATGTTAAGTGTTTATTCTTTTGTAAGGGATTTATTTGTTTTGAGCTCATTTGCATGAATGTACAGTACATAGGCATGAAGCATGAGAAAATATATCTCAAGATTCAAGAACTTTATTTGTCACATACACACACGGGGTGTGCAGTGAAATGAAAAAGTGGCAATGCTCAACAGGAATGTGCAAAGGGCAACAGTACACAGTATTTACAATAAAAAAAAAACCACAATATTTACAGTATTACAGTAAGAGCTCTATATAAAAAAACAACACAATATTTACAGTAAGAGCACTATAAAATATAGTAATATGAGAAATTGTATGTATGTAATATAATATAAATTATGTGTAGTCGTTACCTAAGTGTGTGTGTGTGTGTGTGTGTGTGTGTGCATAAGAGGGCAGTGTGTGGGTCTTGGTGGGGGCCCTGGTGAGGTCGGAGTTCACAGTCCTGATGGCCTGAGGAAAGAAACTCCGTCTCAGTCTCTCTGTTTTGGCAGCATGACTACGGAGGCGCTTGCCTGACCGCAGCAGCTGAAACAGTCCGTTGTTGGGGTGGTGAGGATCCTTCATGATCCTGCAGGCTCTGGTTCTGCACCTCCTGGTGTATAAGTCCTGCAGGGTGGGGAGTGTAGTTCCAATAGTGCGTTCAGCCGAACGCACTACTCTCTGCAGAGCCTTCCTGTCCTGAGCGGAGCTGTTGCCAAACCAGGCAGTGATGCTTCCTGTCAGGATGCTCTCTACAGCTCCAGAGTAGAAGGACTGAAGGATCCTCCGGGAGACTTTAAATTTCCTCAGCTGCCTGAGGTGGTAAAGGCACTGCCTTGCCTTTCTCACCAGAGTGTCAGTGTGTGAGGACCATGACAGATCCTCTGTGATGTGGACTCCCAGGTATTTATACCTGCTCACCCTCTCCACAGTAGTCCCATTAATCCCCAATGGTGAGTACGTCCTCTGTTGTTGTGCCCTCCTAAAGTCCACAATCAGCTCCTTAGTTTTGGTGACATTCAGGAGGAGGCTGTTGTCCTGGCACCAGAGTGACAGATCAGCAACGTCCTCCAGGTAGGCCTTCTCGTCGTTGTCGGAGATCAGGCCCACCACCACTGTGTCATCCGCAAACTTGATGATGGAGTTGGAGCTGAACCTGGCCACACAGTCATGTGTGTACAGGGAGTACAGTAGGGGGCTGAGGACGCAACCCTGGGGGGATCCTGTGTTCAGGGTGAGGGGGTTGGAGGTGTGTCTGCCCACCCTGACCACCTGGGGCCTGGCGGTCAGGAAGTCCAGGATCCAGGCACACAGGGGGGTGTTCAGTCCCAGCTCAATCAGCTTGCCAGCCAGTCTGGTGGGGACTATGGTATTGAAAGCTGAACTATAATCAATGAACAGCAGTCTCACATAGCCCCCCTTCCGGCTGTCAAGATGGGAGAGTGTGGTGTGCAGTACCTGGGAGACAGCATCATCCGTGGATCTGTTTGGACGATAAGCAAACTGCAGCGGGTCCATGGTACGAGGGAGGAAGGCGCAGATGTAGTCCTTTATCAGCCTCTCGAAGCATTTCATGACCACCGAGGTGAGGGCCACCGGTCGGTAGTCATTCAAGCATGCTAGAGAAGCATTCTTGGGCACAGGGACAATAGTGGATCTCTTGAAGCAGGCGGGGACCACAGACTCAGCCAGGGAGATGTTGAATATAGTGGTGAACACTGGAGCTAGCTGATTAGCACAGGTCTTCAGTACTCACCCAGATATGCCATCTGGGCCTGCAGCTTTCCTGGTGTTCACCCTCGTCAGAGCCCTCCTCACACTGTGCTCAGTCACAGAGAGTGTGTGTACATCCCTAGCGGTAGAACTCACTTCGGCCACGCAACAGTGTTGTTGTTAGCCGGCGAGCTAGCCCTGTTATTGCTAGCCTCAATAACAGCCTCTAGCTCGCCGGCTAACAACTAAACTATCCAATCCAATCCAACTTTATTTATAAAGCACATTTAAAACAACACAGTTGACCAAAGTGCTGTACAATCAATCAATCGTAAAAACTTAAAAACACAATAAAACACAAGCAACAGCAATTGGAAGAAGACAAGGGCCTCTCTGCCATGTGGATGCTGATTCTCCAGCACAACAGGCATCTCAGGAACTATGCTATGTCCTGCAACTGTGCAGGCGCCTTGGCCTGAGTCAAGAGGTACATCTTTGTTAGGAGAAGAGTATCCAGCAGTTGTTTCTAAGAACCACCAGGAAAACATGGTCCTAAATCCAATAACGAAAGGAGGGAGCTCATGGATTTTTCTTTCGCTGGCATCAACAGATTCCAGAATGGACATATCTAAATACAGGAGTTGAACCCGTATACCTATGAACTGAACGCCCTAGTATGGTCAGTTTTTTCTGTCTAAGAAAGGATCGGTGTTTGTTCACCTGTCTCTCTGGATATAAGAATATTCATCTGTGTGCTAGAGAGAGGGTTTAACATCGGGTCTGTGAGATGAGCTCTTGATGGCACTGCATGACTTAGAGACTCTGGACAAATTTGTATGTGTCACCCAATAAACCTTTTGCTATCACATGAGGTTTCTTATGTGATTTTGTTTTTAACCTTTATTCTGATACTTGAATTCCATGTTACAATTTAAGGATAAAACATTCTACTCTGGTGTTCACACAGGCATCTATTCAGACTTGCTTCTTGGTTGAACCATCTCCATATGTATTGTATTTATATGTGGGTATTTAAGGTAAATCAGCATCATACTTCCGATTATTAAAATGCAGTTTCCTTAAAATGCCAAGAGGCTGCCGGTTGTTCCTGTTCTACAGGCCTGGCACATTTTGTCTACAAATATGCTTAAGGCTATGCTTAATTTTCTATAATAAAGAGAACGTTTTGGCTGATAGTCTTATCATGGGAAAGCACAGATAATAATTTGAATATTTTTAATTAGTAAAGCTACTGGATGACACACTGACGCAGTCATCCATTACATACACTCAGAACACACACTGAACAGACCAATACTGCTTGTGGAGGGGAAATAGTTTTTAATCACAATTTCATTGATTTTCAACAGAGGGCTGACAAAGAAAAATGAAAAACAGCTAATGTACCTTAATGAGCTGACACACAACATATAGTCCACACCGTAATGGATTGCCAGAAATTACTGTAGATTTGTGAAAACGCTAAATAAGTGATGTAGATGCATGTTATAGTACATGTATGCCTCCAGATTTAGATGTAGTAATGACAGGAAAGCACTGTTTCCATTTGAAGCTGTCAGCCAAGGTAGCCATATCATTCCTGCTATATCAGATACAGCAGCAAACAGAGAGAGAAGCATGGCTGTGGGCCCAGAGCCACTTGTAGAGCCACTGCAGGGTGAAATGCTGCGCCGCCTGGCTCCATCTCATCTCCATCTCCACCTCAACTCCCTCTGATGGGTGCTGGGCTGTGAGCCAGATGATGATAACTACCAACAAATAGAAAAGAAAAGATGATGAATAAATGCCTGAATACTGGCCTTCCTTACCAAGGACAATGTTTCTACCAAAACATCATACTTCAGACCACATTTACATCCTACAAACCCTTGTTAAAAATTTTACAGAACTTAAAAATGTATGCATGTTTTATAGATTTTATATAAACTTATTGAAAGTGTGTAGGTGGTAAAGCGTCTGACATTAAATCACTGTACCTGGAAAATAAATGTGCAGTAAACTGGGGCCACAGACCTGAATTATTCCAGCAGGGGTGTGGAGTGAGACAGGGATGCAGTTTGAGTTACTCTGGAAAGTAATTTTTTTTTTTGTGGTTTCAAAATGTTGAATTACAATTTCAAAAGAAACATGTAGAATACAACTACAACTCCACCTAACTTAACTCTCACCCACTTTGGCTGACAACCTAATTTGCATAATCTATACATGTTTAAAGCCCTCTACCTTGTTAATGGTGTGTAATTATCTTGGAGTGTGTGAGGTGAAACATGATTCATCATGTCAGGGTTGTTGACAGGCTTGACATCAGTTTAGTTGTCCCAGGCTGACCGTCTGTCATCCCACTGAAACCCTCTGGAGCGACTCCCGCTCCGTCTGTGACCCTCGGTGACAGAGTTCAGGACGAAAAATTACTTTTTTTCTCCTACCAGCCTCCAAAGGAAAGCAGCCACAGCTGCTCTCTTAATGCAGATTGTAAGCCAATCGTTTATGTGCTGCACTGACTGAACGCTCACCAGCGGTCAGAACAATGTTATCTACTCACGTAGTTCCTCAATCAGCCTTGGCATTGAACCAGCTCTTGGAGTAGATTGGATGTCCTTGTTTGAAGACTGAAACCATTATTTCTGAACTGTATTACTGCAATCATAGTTCTATAGAGAAAGACTAATGGCCTGTTATTTTGATGATTGAGTTTTAGGTTCAGCAAGGTTGATATTTTTACTTTTTACTTTTTTCTTTCTAACTTGTTGCACTAGAAATCTGAAGTAACTCCCTCAGTTCTAATTTGTTATGTTTAGATAACTATATAGCTTTGATAACCTGCATACACAGTAGAGAAAGGTTATGTATGGCTCTTATACATTTTCAAGAACAGTGCAAAATGTCTCTACTAGTCTAAACTCTGTCTGTCTGATGAACTCTGTCTATTAGTCTGAAAGGAAAAAGGATATCTGAAGTCTGAACTGTGAAATGAATACTTTGTCTGCTTTCTCTGTTCCTTGGGCTAAAAAAATATATCTGGAATTACTCAGTTGTCAGGCTCAATTCAAATTATTCAGATTCACCAATTTTCTCATTCTGGCAGAGTCATTGTATAAACATCAGTGGAGCTAAATTATGCCCTTATCTTCTCCTAAAGTCTTCCACTGCTCTTAGATATCGATCAACTTTAGAGATGGGAGCAGATTTTCTTCTCACAATAAAGACACTTTTGGTCTTTTGAAAACCAAATGTGCTTGTCACTGCCTGTAGGTGTGTATAGGAGGATAGACAAGATGAATTATAAACACACAGACATGGCAGCAGACTACAAGGTGATTTGACTTTCTTGTGGGGAGCAGGTTCCTTTTAAAGACTTCAGCAGCAATAATATCAGCAACTATTTCTACCTCCGATTGGTGAGAGCTGTTGTCAAGAACGACTAGTCTGCTCCACGACTGACATGGAAAGTTTAAACTGAATGGAGTGAAAAGCTTTCCGTGTGTGATGCATTTATTATATACTGTATATATATACATACACATATATTTTACTACTATCTTCAGCACCATTCCTATCACAGGGGGTTTGTTATACTTTGGCTGTACTTTCCTCTAGCGTTGCACAACCAAAAGGACAGAACGGTGTCCAGAGGGCTACTTGGTATCTTCCAATGATAATGCCTCCTGGACAGATTAGTCTCCTCTCTTGTATGGGAAGACATGTTCCATACAAACAGCCAAGGAGAATCCTATTAGGAAGAAACAGAAGCTCTGCTTGGGTCTCAATGTCAACAGGTTTTCTCCGGAAGATTCAGGTCATGAGTCTTTTCAAAAAAGGCAGGAGGAAGCCTAAAGAAGGAACCAAGGAGAATGTTAAGAGTTGGTGAATATGCCAGGTATGTTTGTTTCAGTGTGATGACCTTGTTGTTCATTCCTTGTGGTTTGGACTATGTTGTTAGCCCTCCCAGTTCCCCCTTCAGCAGAATCTAGCAGATATGGGTGTTAGCCTTCATACCATTAGAGTGCTGGCCTTGTGCTGTAGCTGGCAGGCTAGGCTTTGTGTTATCAGACTGCAGTAGTTACTGGATGCTCATATTTTATACAGATGCCCTCAGGCTGAAACACTGGAGCAGGTTGGACTTGGAGAGAGGTACATGTGTTTGTGGAGGGACCCTGGTAATCCCATCTAGAGAGGAGCTGTTCTCTTGGTGTGTTTTATGTGTCAGGTGTGTGTTGTTCCTGTGTGACACATGGTGTGTATAGTGGGATAGGAGACATCATGGTCTGACACAGATCAGCTGCCAACCTTCTCTCCACTCCAGAGGATCCTGTTCATCTTCTGTTTCAAACACTGTCTATTATTCTCCTCCTCTCTTTTTTTCAACACTTTAACTTCCCATTAACAGGCCAAGCAGGCCTGTTCACTCCTAATCAATGGTCATGCTGAGGTGGGTAATATTTCAGTGTCTCTCAGTGCTGAATACTGACAGCTTTACTTTCCAGTAAAATGAAATCCCTCCTACTGGAATTGGTCATGATTTGTAGTTTCTAGCTGTGGTTGCTGCTAGCCGGGCAGATCAACTGGTGGTCTGGGTGTGAACTGGGCCCTGCTGGGAGCTCTGGGAAGTCTGGGAAGAAAGCGGTTTCAGACAGACCGACGGACGGGCAGGCGGACGGACGGACGAACGGACGTGTGTAATAAGCAAAGCTGAGTGGGTTATTCAGTCCAGGATGGTGTTTGTCTGAGGAATAGCAAGCTGTTAAATCAGATCATCAGTTTGTGTGAAAAGTGTGAAACTCTCTCTGGAGATGAGATTGTTTCTCAGGCAGATTTAGTTTTAAAACCTCTCCATTCTCATTAGGTCTCCAACACACACCTTTACATACTGAACTTTACAGACAAAACTAGGCCAAAACCTGTCAGACCGGAAAGTTCAAGAAGAAAATATTCTTGGTTTATACACATCTAGAAAAGGAACGAGGACATGAAAGACTGTCGCTAAATCAAACAGGAAGAGAGGAATAGAGGGCATAGAATGAAAAGGATGAAAGGAAACATGGTCCCAGGTTGGCAGTGTCAGTCAGAGGTCACAGCTTGTCAACAGAATAGCTGGTTCAGCATCACAGATGAAGGAGCATTGAAGACCTCTGAGGACCCATTCCTACCACAACATCTGTTCATCCCTCTATTATTGTTCTCTCATCCTTCATCCGTCTTAATAAACATCATCTGCACAGAGTTGAAAATATTGTCCTGGTCTAACAAACTTAGTAGCTGTTGAGTTTGCATGTTTGGTTAATAATCTTAATGCTTTCGGGTGTTATCTAAAATAGTATGATTAGAAAACAGTCAGCAAATTAAATGTGTTGCTCTCACTTCCTCCTCCACACTATTAGAAAACAGCTTCTAACATTGTACATCAACAGGGAGGATTGCTTCGACTATAATTACTCTTAAGGTTCGTAATTTTATGAATTCTAGGAAATCTGAAATGATTGACATGCTTATTAAATATGCATTAAGGCTGCAATTACTTTTTTTTAGCATAATTTACATATTACACTGGTTGCAGCGTTGCTTACTGACTTCAGTTTGTGTGATTCAAATGAAAAGGCATGAAGATGCTGTTGGAAGGCATTATTATGACCGAAATGTTGGCATTTATAACAGATTTAATTACATTTAATCTGATCTGATTTGTAGTTACAGATCAGCATGCCTGTTATCACACAAGCCTCAGCAGCAACTGTCAGTCAAATGTAACAGAAGCAGATTGTGTCCTTTAGCTCAGTGATCAAACTGATGAAGTGAACTGTGTTGTTCTCTCCTCCTCCCCAGAGAGCTGCTCTGACTCCACAGGAGTTTGTGTGTGTGTGTGTAATTCTCCTCCTCTCCTCCATAGTTTATTTCTCCCCAGAGAGCTGCCTCCTGACTGCTGTCCTCATGACTGCCAGAGGAGGGATGTGTGTGTAGTAGTAGTGTAGATCAGTAGCCTCAGTGAATCATTTTGTCTTTCCCTGTTTTGTTTGTTTTATTTACATTATTTTTTTATGCTTCAAGTGTAGAGTTCCAGTGTTCACTTTAAGATGTTAAATCACGTCTCTTCACCTTTAAGCTGATTGATTTGAAGTGATAGTTTTCAGTGATTTCATTTGATTATCAGGTAATAAGCTGTAGAGTTTTTGTTGAATTCCCTGGTGCTGTCCTACATCACTGTAGCGACTGTTCACCCATGGGACTTATTTATTTTTTTACCAGATAAGAAGAGAAAGAACAATTGGCTTCCATCTTATTTTCCCTATTTATAATCTGGGATATAAATCAGACACAGAAATTATCCTGTCAGATTCCCTTCCTGATTTATAACATTTTTCAGCTTCACATATTTTCTTTCTACTGCAAACACATTAGGAACCACAAGAACGTTCTAGCTTTAATTATAAAAAAGACAGAAATGAGATGAAATTCTCTCTCTCTCTCTCTCATCATCACCCGGAGGAGATAATAACTTGTGAAATCATGTGGAAACACAATTTTATGAAACTGTGATGCATCACAAAAAGCAGAATTATCTGTCTCACCAAAATACACCAGGCTTCAAATTTAACCAAGCAAAGAGAAGCGATCTTTTAACTGTGTGTCTGTGTCTACCTCTGACTATGACTCTGTATCTGTGTATATCTTCTGTGTGACTGATTTAAGATTGTACTTTACAAACTAAAACACATCAGCATAATTCGTTTCACACTGTTAATGTGAAACAAATTATAAGTGGCTGAAATAACACCCTGGCAAGCTTTTCAGTGCTGATGATTCCAGCTATTCATGTCAGAATTTTAGAAAAACCAAATGTGTGTGTGAGTTTTGTCATTTTTGTTCAGAAAGTGAGTGTCTCAGTAATTTGTTCTTCAGAGTTGTACAGAGATCGAACTGGGCTGCATCTCTTTTGTCAGAACGAGGTTAAGAGACCTTTTGATGAGTGTTTGTCCCCTGATTGCTGCTAGAAATGGCTGTCAAGTGTCGTTGTATTCCCTTCAGTCCACAACAAGCTCTCTCTCCCACACTAAAACCTTCAAGTGGAAAAAGGCTCCAGCACTCATCAGCCTGTTGGCTTGTTTAGCCCAGAGGGGTTTGAAGAATCAGATCCACAACTCTGCTTGTTCAGGCTGTTGACACTCTTCTTCAGCTGTCGTACAGTCCACACTGTTTGTCATAATCTGGATTGTAAAAACCTCCCAGCTTCAGTAAATAGATCTCTAACCTCCAACACTTTATTCAGCGACAGGCGACTAACCCTAACCTAACCCAAACAGAGAGGAAAAGACTATCACACACTCTGAAATGGAGGGAAAGAGTCAAAATGAAAAATTAGATCACTCCTAACTGAATCTTTACGGCATGACCAGGCTGCCTTATAAAGACATTAATAATGAATGTACATCTTCTCGAAGCTTAAAACCCTGTACAGGAAATGTCCATCAGCTCTTTGAGAGGGACTCTGTGTTCTTCAGGTCATTTTCATGCTGGAGAAAAGTAGGAAGGAATCAAAGAAGATTCAGATCAAACCAGGAAATATTATTTCACTTCCAAGGATCCCCATAGTTCAAACTGTAAATTGTAACGGAACCATATACTTTTACAGAAAATACATTTCATCAATTGGATGACAGGTAATGTTACAGTCTTGCTCCTCAGATCTTGATGTGCATATGAAGGCTTAGACATAGTTATGAATACATTTCAAATGACATGCCATTTAATATGTTGATAGAGAAAAGCTGGCATTCAATTTTGAGAGCATAGAATTAAGATCATCGTTGTAATCAAAGTTTTAGTGGCGCTGATTTTATTAGTAATGACATTGACTTTGTTTTTATTCCAAGGGATGTTTATCTGACAAATGATGATCAGACACCATCAGTGGTGAATCTTAATACCCACCTAGACTCCACACAGTTGGTTGATTATTGACAGCAGGCTTGTCAGTTAATATGCATGTCACTCATGAAAACCAGTCAAATGTTGCAAATAATCATTGTTGCAAATAAACATCATTAGAACCTGAAATTAAACGGGAGACTTTATCAAGGTTTAAGTCAGTTATAATTTCCTCAAACACTATTAATATTTGTTTTTCTGATCTGATAGTATCTTGCCTATCAATCTCCCCAATGTTTTCTCATTCAGTGTCAGATGAGTCATTTGAAATGCATCACTTACTTTGTTCAGTTGGATTACACTGGCATCAATCAGCACAAAGCTTCAGATGATGGAAATTAATAAGAAATTAAATGTATTTATTATGATTTGTTTTTCTCCTAATTATAGCTTGCCTATTAATCTTCCCATTTACCACTTGGTTTTCATAACACTCTTCTATTCTAAATCAACATACATTTCAGACATCAATCTGGTCTTCCCAGGTCAGTTTTTCAGTTCAGTCTCTTTGGCCTGCTGCCAGTCTCATTGTCACTCACTGGCAAAAGACAAACACACAGTTACATCAGTTCTAGGCTGCAGGTGTCCAATCAGCCTTAATTAGCTTCAGCCGGTCTAGGATGCAGGGAGAACCAGCCTACAAGACTCACATCCAGCCAACTCCTCAACCACAGTTTCCCTGAGTGATCCTAGTCGGAAGAATGAGAGTCACGAATGTTACTACAATTCTATGAATTCTGGATGACTCTGGCGGTCAGCCAGAATTCATAGGACCATAGTTACATTTGTAACTGTTGTTACAGTGTTAAATGAAAATTATTATTATTAGTTCAATCCCACTAATGTTTTTAATGAAAATTTGAGTTATGTTAATTTTATTCGACTGGGAACAGATTATTTTGAAGCAACGCCTTGGGGAAGTTAGCAGGGGTTTTGGTGTCACAGTTATCACATGTCTGCAAATTGATTACCTCTATAGAAATTGTGTGCTAAAAGACATCAAGCTGGGTGAAAAAAAATATTCCTCCAAGTTATTTTCACAATGTCACAATTTCCACTCGGATCCAAGCCTACTGTTGGCAGTGACTTTTAGAATCCACTCTGTCTATTGACTACATGACTATTGATCGCTATAGTAGTATTACAGCCACATGATGTTCGATTCAATGCAGTATTCAATGGACAGTGGCATCATTGTTGGACACTACAGGGACAAACTTAAGCTAAAGCATGACTCTTCACCTAGTCCTAACTTTACTGACCTGCTACTAACTGAGCACCATAGTTGTCATCCTAGACAGATCGTTGTTTTTGTGCAGGATCTGTGATGCCACAATTTACTGTTGAGCCCTCTGGAGGTGTTGTGGGCCAAATTTAACACAACACAGTCATAGGAGGCGACCACCTGATGACAGATCACAAACCTGGTCATCCCAACAGTTTTCATCTAATATTTATCTGTCTACTCTGTCTAATTTGATATCACAAGGCCTAGTTACAACATATCCTTTGCAATATCTAAGGGTGTCTGAAATGCCAATATACAATATTCAATAATTATTAGCATTATGTGAAACCTGAGATAGTACCTGTCACAGGGAAACCCTGTGCCCTAAAGTAAGGCACCGATGCAACACTCACAACAAGATATCATACTGGGCATAATACATTGTTTTATACATTGTTTAAATTGTTTGTCACCTCTCCTCTCTGCTACACTTGTCTCTTCCTCTGCTATAGACCGGGAACTGCCAAATCCGAACGGGAGGGTCCATTCGATTTAAATAGAAGGGTTCCCAGGGGAAGAGACCAAGTGCGGTAGAGTAGGAGGGGTGGATTAGGCTGTTTAAAGCACCCTTTTTAAAGAAACGTATTTTAAAATAAGCTTGGATGTATTTTTTTAATGATAACATGATAATTGGACATTGTTGTCCTTGTGACTGTTTAAGATAAGATAATTGATAATGGTCTCTTGAGTAGGTGGAGCCCACCTGTATTTAAGGGACAAGGCTGGAGCACCTGGGAGAGACCAAAACCTCAGAGAGAACAACTAGAGAGAGACAGCTCCTAGCTAGCTCCTAGCTCCTAGCTCCTAGCTCCTAGCTCCTAGCTCCTAGCTCCTAGCTCCTAGCTCCTAGCTCCTAGCTCCTGCCTTGGGCCCAGTATTAGCGGCATAGCCACAGAGCAGATTAGAGTTATTTTCTGTTTGAAATATTTTCTTTTTGGTATTTTCCTATTTTTGGGAAAATAGTTTATTTTTGCCAACCATCTTTAATGCACTGTAAATATCTGCACGGGACTCCACTGCTGTAAAATAAAATTCACTTGGACTGCTGAACTTCGCCTGCATCCCTTTTCATGTGTCTGGCTGCTCGGCCAACCTCACAGTACCTGGCAGTTGTTTCCATTGTGAGAGCCTGATACTGTTTATTGGACTGTGAGCATACTGCAGTTCTACCAAATGTGTCTCTGGTGATGAACATTGGACAGACTATGTTCCATTCAGTTAAATCATGTGAGAATTCAGTTCTCATTCATGGTCTTAAATAGTCTGTGTTCAGCACCATTTAATAGTGTGTGTGTTTCAGTGTTTGTGTTTGCATGTGTGTACCATGTGATTATGCAAAGCTTGAGTAAGAGCTGATGATCCTAAACTGGGTGTTGACTGATTTTGGCCATGACAGCTGAAATGAGATTAACATTAGACATCAAAGTCAACCAGCTGATCTTTCCTCACAGTTTGTAGGAGAAATGAAACATCTTTAGAGACAGGAGATCTCACACCACAGGCACATGTGAACATAAAGAGATTCACTCATCTTGTAACATGTGAAGAGCTGTGTTCTGAGTAAAGAATTAAGATTACAGTTTAGAGTCCTGATGAAAATCCAGGTGGAAGGGTGTGAGTCAGTGTATTTTTGTGTATGTAAACAGCTTCTCTTGTATCAAAGCGTGACTTGTGGCCATTTATCTATGTAGGATGATGTGGATTTCATGCCTGCCTGCACCCATGCATACACACCTCTGTCTCTGCTTGTGTGTGTTGATGACATTAGAGATAACTTGTTTATTCTGGTGTGGTTCCTCCACCATGGGATTGTTGAAGCAGCTCTCCTGACATTAGTCCAGCTACCTTGGTTGGAGCAGAGCTGTGTTTTATCCTGCGTCTCACCATGCCTGTCTGATCCTATTAGACCACAACATGTCTGCCATGCTGATCAACACTGTAGCACAGCAGATGGTGAGCTAACCGTTCATAATGGAGAAAATGAACATTAAATCACCTGATAATAGAAATTAGATTGGCTTTTACTTCTATCCAGGGAGCCTACAGACTCTGTGCTGTGTGTGTTCACATTGTGGGCTATGAGGTTTGGACTTACATGGTTTCCCCTGAATATAGCAGATCAGTTCTCTTCAAAGTGCAGTATTATGTAGGCCAGTACCCTCCGGTCTCCAGTTTAAATGAAGGACACATCCACTGGTCTGCTCACATGATGTGAACTTTCTAACACTATCTAGTCTTTCTTCTCTTGGTCAGCCAGAGGGATGATGCCTGTCCCCTCAGTGTCCAGTCCTTGGTCCTGTCCTCTCATATCTTTCCATGTTCTCCTATAGCTGATCCAAAACTTGACATCTGTCTTCTGTCAAAGCCAGAGGGCTAGAGCTGTTCTCTTGTGTCTAGTCAGTGGTTGGACTCGGCTCTCTCTCTGTCTCTTCTCCACCAGACTCCCCAGATAGAGCAACCACAGAGAGACTAACCTCCATCTTTTACCTTCCAAAGCAGGACATGGTTTCACATCTCCTTCAGCCATGTCATTGTCACTGTCCAGCCCTCTGCTTACACTGATGAAGAGATCAGAGCTAGTTGATATGTACTCCACGTTTTGGACCTGATATTTAGTTAATGTTTCCAGATGTGAAAAATTGTAATGTGAAAGATTATTTGTCCTCATCATAATCATGCCTCATTCATGCATTTTTCTGAAAAATGTACACAGATGGGGTATTATGATTAGGCTATTTCTTTAATCAGTTTCTGTTTTAGTGGTGATGATTATCTTTGTCAATGGCAGGCATCTATTGATGTAACAGATGCAGTAGTCATTCATCTTGATCTCACCTTCCTCCTCCTTTTCCTCTTCCTTCTCTTCTTCTATCATCTGATCTTTTGTTTCTTGCTCTTCTCTCACTGAATGGTGATAGACATTATATTGTCTACATCCTTTTGGTTTTGCATGGAATAATGTAATAATGAGTAAGTAAAGCTGATTATGTAGCTGGTGGATGCATAGTTCAGGTAGCCCAAAGGTCAGGCTAGCAGGTTTATGACCAGAAGGTTGCTGGTTTTAATCCCTTTTCCAGATGAGATTATTAGGATGGGGAAGTACAACCAGACACAAAAACCATTTGATTGTGAGCATATTTGCATCGGCCATAATGAATTATCATTGATGTTTACCAGTCTGTACTGGTACAACTGTTTGAGAAAAATCTCCATTCTGCCTCACACAAACCCAGTGTGTTTCAATGCCGTCTGTTTCCCTTCTCCAGAATGGATCCCATAGCAGGTCTGAGATTGGTTCATCACAGTAGAATGGAGACTCATCATTGGTAAATCACTGGTGGTGAAAACCACACATTGTCCTCTATGTCTCTCTTTTGACGCAATTACATATCGAGACTTAACTAGTTCCTCCAGCTATCAACCACTCAGTCCATTGATTACAGAGGACAAAGAGGGAAAAGAGAGGGGAGGAGAGGAGGAGAGGCTCTGTCAGTCAGGGTTTTGTCTACTATTGACTGTGTGTGAATTGGATTCAGCCCAGACTTAACTTGTTGAAGTAAGTCAACCAGAGTGAGTCAACCACAGCATTTGAACAAGGATATATTGGGATATATGAAAGATGTGTGGTGTACAAAGGTACCTTAGCGCAGTAAAGTGATTTGTAGTGTACTATGTGCAATGTGGGGAAGCATGGGAGATGTATGGTATGCAATAGGAAGGAAGAATTGAGGTAACAAAGAGAGGACAGATAACCAGCAACAGTGAGTAAAGCAGCAATGTTTAGTCCAGTGATGAATTGTAGAGTCTGATGGCGGTGGGCAAGAAGGACCTCCGATGCCACTCCGTGGTACACCGAGGCAGGATGAGTCTTCAAGAAGTAAACAGCAGGAGAGATGCCATGCTGTTCTGTCCCACCAGATAGAGGGAACCATAGCCTGTTCATCACAGTGTGTTGTTTCTTTATGGGACTGCATTAGATGAGGAGACGGGTGATGCTCAGATCATGTGGACGCCACTATGGAGCTGGTAGACTGGACTAAGACCACTATGGGATTGGTGGACTCGACTAAGACCATTATGAGACTGGTGGACTGGACTAATACCCTCAGTACTGGACTAATGCCATCATGGGACTGGTGTCCTCGACTAAGACCATTATGGCACTGGTAGACTGGACTAAGGCCATCATGGGACTGGTGTATTGGACTAAGACAATTATGTAGATGGTGGACTGGACTAAGACCATTATGGTACTGGACTAAGACCATTATGTAGCTTGTGGACTAGACTAAGACCATTATGGTACTGGACTATGATCATTATGAGACTGGTGGACTGGACTAAGATCATCATGGGACTGATTTACTGGACTAAGACCATTGTGGAAATGGTGTACTGGACTAAAACCATTATGGAACTGGTGGACTGGACTAAGACCATTATGGGACTGGTGGACTGGACTAAGACCAACAGGAGAGAGAGAAGAGATAGCTTTCAGTAGAGAGTATTTCTACACTTTTTCCTCTCTGCTCCTGACAGGTTTCAAAGGAGAGATTTTCACTATTCATGCTGAATCACCAGTGGGTTTTTATAGTTGCTCTCTCTCTCTCTGCCTCTCATTGTCCTCCTGACAAGTTTCAAGAGATTTTCCTCCATGAATGCTGAGTCACCAGTGGGTTTTTGTATAAAATGTGTTCTTTTCTCTCTTTCTCTCTCCCACTTTCTCTTTCTTGTCCTTTCTCTACTTTCTTTCTCACTCACACTTACACATGCATTTTCATTGTGAAGTATTCATCTTCTCTCTATTGTTAGTGTAGATCAGTAGGCAGTATCTTTCCAGCTACACACGTTGTTCAAGATTCAAGAAGTTTAATTGTCACATACACACACGAGGTGTGTAGTGAAATGCAAAGTGGCAATGCTTACAGGTTCACACTATTTACAATAACCAACACAATATTTACAATGTCACAGTTTTTAAGAGCTCTATATAAAAAACAACACAATATTTACAATAAGAGCACTTTATAAAAAAATATAGTAAAAAAAGGGAAAATTGTATGTATAATATAATATAAATTATGTGTAGTCTTTACCTAAGTGTGTGTGTGTGTGAGTGTGTGTGTGCATAAGAGGGGCAGTGTGTGTGTCTTGGTGGGGGCCCTGGTGAGGTCAGAGTTCACAGTCCTGATGGCCTGAGGAAAGAAACTCCGTCTCAGTCTCTCTGTTTTGGCAGCGTGACTACGGAGGCGCTTGCCTGACCGTAGCAGCTGAAACAGTCCGTTGTTAGGGTGGTGAGGATCCTTCATGATCCTGCAGGCTCTGGTTCTGCACCTCCTGGTGTACAAGTCCTGCAGGGTGGGGAGTGTAGTTCCAATAGTGCGTTCAGCCGAACGCACTACTCTCTGCAGAGCCTTCCTGTCCTGAGCGGAGCTGTTGCCAAACCAGGCAGTGGTTTGGCAACAGCTCCGCTGTTGCAACAGATTGGGGATACAACTGGTCCATACAGAATAAATGTGACCAAGCCATGACCCTCTTAGGCCACATACAATTACAGGCTTAGCAACATGATCTTGTATTGCATGACCTAGCGGTCCTTTTATATTGTATTTAAATCCATTCTGCAGAAGCCTACGTTGTTTTTGTCTCTTCTATGTCGTCCCACTCATCATCAAGCTGTTTAAACTGTATCTGCTACTATGACCAAGGCCTCATCACCTCATCTCAGGCTTGGCAAACAGGCCAGCCGCTGCCATGCCAGGCAGACCTAGCACACACTATCTGAGCCAGGCACGGCACGGATCCTGTCAACCTCTCTTCCTACTAGAGGAATCAGCTCATTAGCGTGAAACAGAGCAGACAGAGAGCTGTAGTTGTCAGCAGCTATATTGGGTTGCACTGAAGTAGAACCACATCCTTTGTCCCATCATCCATTCTCAGTAGTGATTTCAAATATCTGCCTGTATACTAATGAATTGTCATCTTACTGGGTCTTGCTTCGTTTACTGCAGTGGCTTTAAGATGAGTGTGTTCATGTCTGCTGTTTGGTTGCTAATTGTCTTTTTCTCTTTCTGTCTCTGTTTTTCCTGGATGCTGCCTGCTCTGCTCCATCCTGAACCTTCATCTGTGGATCTTGAAATGCAGGTAAAACATGACCACTTCTTATACTAATTCAGTGTGAGGGTGTAGATGCAGGTTTATGTGTATGTGCTGTGTGTCACAGTGTGACTGTGTGCATGTTGGCGATGTGTGAGCACATATATCCAGTTGCTTTTTGGCACTTTGCTACCACTGTTTGTGGGTAAGGCACGGGTTAACAGGCCATTATATTCTTCAATCCACTTCCATCATCAAATTCAACCTCTTCTCACATCAAAAGCAACTCTAAAATGTCACCATCCTTGTTGAGGATTATGTTATCACACACTGTGGGTTCAGTCCTGGTAAAAACTGACCTTATTGTGACTGTGGTGATACAGCATTTTGCACATTTAACCTCTTTTTGACACCATTAGTAGCATAGTAACTCGTAACTATAGTAATAGTAACTACCTGACTAGCTCTTATCCTGATGCTCATCAGAAGGAGGAGGATCATTATATACAGGGATTAGTGATTTATTTTGCCGACAGTTTGATCACCAGCATCCCTCCACCGCACCCACAACCTGTTCATCACATCTCAGCCAGTCATCCTCTGTGTCCTACATGGATTTCCCCGCATATACTTGAATATACAGTGTGATAAATTCACTATGCTATATACAATCGTTTATCTCATCTGGTATGCACTGTTGTCCAAAATGTATTGTATTGTATTTCCACATGTATTATTCATAATAGCAAAATAGCAAACCCCTTTGTGTTGAGTTTGACCAGTTGGAGCTTGTTTGTGTGATTCTAGCTCATGCAGTGACGGCCATATGGTTAGTGTGTGTTTGTGTGATGAACAGTGTTTGTCAGGTTCAGCTGCCTCAGTGGCAGAACTGCACAAAGCATAAAACCAAGGATCATAACCTCAGAATAATGAAAAGGTTTTCTCTTTCTTTCTTTCTTTCTTTCTTTCTTTCTTTCTTTTTCCCAACCCAAAATATCACTTACACCCATACAAAGCAAATCAAATGAATTAACATATACTACAATGCAATATAACATACTGATACGTACATACACGATAAAAGATATAATCTAGGATAGTGTAATACAGTATCACACATTATAGAATATTATAATGCAATATATAACACCATATACATTTTAACACAGAAAACATAGGCAGGAGAATAAATAAATAATATTAATAACATAAGATCAAATAATAATATATGAGCTATTTGAAAGATAATATAGCTGGAGATACTGTTCCCATGTAATCTAAATAAGGTTGCCAGATCCTCGAGAAGCTATTATGCCTATCACCCAGAGCATACAGAATCTTCTCTAGGGGGATACAACTATTCATCTCTGAGAATCACTTTGGATGAATCTGACTTCCATGTCCATTGCAATACACTTTCTAGCAACACCAAGAGCCACCTCTATAAACTTTGTTTGTGAATTGTTCCTGAGATTTGCACTGATATTCGTGATGTTCCCTAAAAGGCAGAGTTCAGTGTCTAAAGGGAAAGAAGTTCCTATAATCGTACGCTCCTTATGTAAGTTCTCAATGGCAAATAACAGAAAAAATGTTGTATTTTCTCTTAAGTTGTTCAAAAGACATGAGGGCTCCATTCTCATAGCAGTGTTCCAGATATTTTATCCCATTATCGAGCCAAGTCTCAAAGATTTTGTTGTCAAGAATCATAGGTAGAAGTCTATCGTCTAAAAGTGATTTCCAAGACTTTGGCCAACAGAATAGGACAATATTTGCCCAAATTGATCAACAACAGGCTTCATTAAGAACTGATCCTCCGCCAATAATCTTTGAAGGCGATTTAATCTTATCCATCTGGCAAAATCCAGAGCTGAACCTGGCATTGCTGTGTCACTGGATGCTGAAAAGGCTGGAATGGCCGTACTTGTTTAAGGTGTTAGCTAAAGTTTGGCTTCAGAACCTCACTTATCAACAGGGTGAAAACGCTCTATCATAAGCCCCAGGCCAGAATCATTACTAATGGACAGATATAACCTGCTTTCCCCTTGAGTAGATCCAGTAGAGAAGGTTGTCCTCTGTCGCTTGTACTCTTCATCTTGGCCATCAAGCCTTTGGCGGCGGCCATGAGACAAGATCTTTCTTTATTACTGTGTGTTCACACTTAGTCAATACTGTCACATAGAGTCACGCTGGTCTAAAGGGATTTCTACCTAGTGAGGTGGTTATCAGTATTTGTTAATGGTCTGATGTGTTACAATACTACATGCAATCTGTAATCTTATACTGTCCCCCCAATAGCATGTTGTGGACTGATCCACTCCTGTATCATTCCCCTTGT
This sequence comes from Hoplostethus atlanticus, assembly GCA_034670405.1. Taxonomy (NCBI): domain Eukaryota; kingdom Metazoa; phylum Chordata; class Actinopteri; order Trachichthyiformes; family Trachichthyidae; genus Hoplostethus; species Hoplostethus atlanticus. Next base: position 983,702 of record JAXDDX010000025.1, read on the forward strand.
TGAAATAAAAAGTCAATTCTACAGAGAAGAAGGTTTGTAGGTTACAGTAGGTTTGTACTTCTTGACAGCTTCTGGATGAGACCTTCACTGTGCCTGACAGAGCCAGACAGCCTGTAGTGGACATGGGTTGTGTGGTCACCACATCAGCAGCATCTCCAACTATCTCCCTTTTACACCACTTACACAATCCCTGCTTGGTTTGAGACTGGGGAGGAGAGCAGTGTTTGACAGAGCCAGACATGGTCAGAGACACAGTTAGACATGGCTGACATGGAAAACATGGAGAACATGGCTGACATGGACAGCAGGGACAACATGGCTGACATGGATAACATGGCTGACATGGCTGTCAAATCAAATCAAATCACATTTTATTTGTATAGCCTTATAGAACAATAAATGGTTAGTACACGACATCCCCCAGCCTTGGACCTTCACAGAGGACAAGGAAAAACTCCCACAAAGTCTCTTAGGAAAAATGGAAGAAACCTTGGGAGGGGCTACTCAGAAAGGGATCCACCTACCAGGACGGTTGGGCGTGCAATAGATGCCGAGTTTGGGCAGGCAGCGTATACAGAGTGCATACAAGTCATGGCCGGTGGTCAAGGTTTGGAGAGAAGACGTGGTCTGACAGCAGATGTGGACAGGAGATGTGAAAGTGGATGAGCTAACAAGTCTGTAGAGACTCAAAAGGAGAATCCTCAGCAGAACGGCTGAGGTCACTCCATCTCTGTTCAATCAGTTCAGGAAATGCAGCTGAATCAACAGTTGGATGTGGCTGAGAGAGAGAAGGGGCAGAAAGACAGACTGATATGGGTCAAACCCATGACCTTGAAGTTACAGAAACCGAGGAACACAAGGAAGGATTATCAGTTTGCTCACTAACAGGAAGGTTACAGACCAGCAGTTCAGCTCTTGCATCTCATTTCTGTCGAGGTTTCAACGACTCCAACCTGACAGATCTACATTCACACCATGTCAGTGATCCTGTAGCTCTCAACAGATAATCAGGACATGTTGGAGAGACACTAATGTAGATGAACTAGTAACATCTTGACAGAAAAACCTGTCAGTTTGACGTATTGTTATCCAATTTGGGAACTTTACAATGAAGATACGTACATGTGTATTTTCACTGTCCTGGGGAAACAAAAGATTTTCATGTTGGGTATCTCAGATATGTTGTGATACACTGGTGTATAAAATCAACCTTATGAAAGGATTATATCATAAACACACACACACAGACACATGCACACACAGTCCACTGAGACGTTCTGAGTAACAGGAGAAAATCGATGTTCTTCCTCTCTGTTTGTGGTTCAGTGTGTCTCTCCCCAGCAGACACAATACAGCACTGGGGAATGTTGCACTGCTGTCATGTTTACCAAAGACAGAAAGTTTTATTTAGACATGCAGCTGCATGCGCACACACACACACTCACTCACTCACTCACTCTCTTTCCTATACATCCACCCACCTAGACCATCTACTGTTCATTGAACCAAGTCACTGTCTGTCTTTCAATTGTCTGTCATCGCTGCATGTGTTGTATGAATTAAAGCTGTGGTCAGCCATGACAGATAACACAGTGACTTTTCCCTGCATGTCAGTGTGGCAGACTGGGGGGTGTGGTTGGGCAGATGGCTGGAGGCGGGGGGCGGAGTCGGGCCGGCAGGCGGGTTCGCCCTGCCCCGACACCGGCTGCAGCCCATCGCGACTGAGTGGGGACTAATATCTGTTGCTGCAGGGTCTGGGTCTGCTGTTGCAGGACCGCCGCCTGCGCCTCCTGCATGGCCACCAGTCGGCCCACCAGGTTCTCCAGTGGGGATGCCTCTGCCATATCCCGGACGAGCCCCCACTGTAGCAACGATGCTGCTACGGGTAGGCAGAGGCGGAGACTTGTGGTGGGGTTCACTGGCAGCAACGCCGTTTATTGTCCACACAGAACATAAACACACTCGCACACACAGGGCTCTCTCGCCCCCTCCGCTCTCGGCGGGAACCGTCCGCTCTCTCTCTCTCTCGCTCTCTCTCTCACTCGCTCTCTCTCTCGAGCCGCTCGCTCTCTCGCTCTCTCTCTCACTCGCCCGCTCGCTCCGTGTTCCCGGCTCACTGACATGGGGGAGACACACATGCACAACAGATATTAGTCCCCACTCAGTCGCGATGGGCTGCAGCCGGTGTCGGGGCAGGGCGAACCCGCCTGCCGGCCCGACTCCGCCCCCCGCCTCCAGCCATCTGCCCAACCACACCCCCCAGTCTGCCACAGTCAGTGAGGTGCTGGTGTAGACATGTAGACACAGTCAACACAGTCACACACTTTAACACACAGACGTTCAAGATGTCACCAGCAGTGTGGTTTCTGCAGGCTGACAGAGTCATGTGCCATTTTCTTTATCTTGCTTTCTGTTGACAAATGGTGTTTGTGCATCTTCGTTAGCATATTGTAAGATTGCATCACATTAATCCACATGGTGTTATTTCTCATCCCTATGTGTCAGTGTTTTCCATTTTATTTCTTTTTGTAACACTTTCATCCTTGGAGAAGCAGGAAAAGTGACTTCTAGATTGGAAGTCCACGTTTAGAAGAGGAATGGAGTCTGGTGCTCTTAGATAGTGCTCATTGGGTGTGTGTGTGTGTGTGTGTGTGTGTGTGTGTGTGTGTATAAGTGATATGGAGTTGGGACAAATTGGGGTTACCAACCTTTTCTGTAAGAGCTGGATTGCCTGAATCATAGGAGTATTTCTATACCATTAGTAGAGACCCGACACACTGATTGTGTTTAGAGACCAGATATTTTATTCCTCTCTTTGAGTCTCTCTAATACCCTTCTCTTCCTCCTCCCCCCCCCCCTCTGTCTTGTATAGCTCTGATGGATGTCTTTACAGGTGACCATGGCAGTCTACAGTATATATTTTAACCTCCTGCCAGTGCTGATCACAGCAGAAACCTTTTAACTTTATTAAACTGTCAAAATGTCACCATGCTTTATGCTGGTCACACACATCCAGGGTTTTAACATGACTGACAATGAGAGGCTTGTATATTGAAGGATTGTCTGGACTGGGTGAGATAAATATTTATCTTTTTATCTTTCCCTTTCACTCTTTTTCATTCACTCTCAAGCTGCCATTGTCTGCCTTTCTCTTTCTCCCGCTCTCATATGTGGCCGCCTGTTAAATGTAATTGATGATATTAAATACCAATATCAATCATCTCTCGTGAGCTGTACTGGATGATAATTCAGGGGGCCTTGTGTCTTGCTTTATTCTTAACTAGTAAGAGATGAATTTTAGTGACATTGAGTGTGTATGGAAAGTGAGATGAATTCTTCAGAACAGTAATGAGTAAAGATAGTGATATGTACTAATCCTTCAAAGATTTTCATTTCATTGTCTGTGTATGTGCACTGATTTCTATGCTCCTCTCTCCTCTCAGCCAGCAGAAAGGTTAAGAGTTGACCTTTAATGTTGATAGAACAATACAGGAGCATAGACTCGCCTCTGGGAGCTGACATGAACTGAAACCTAATGACATTTCCTCTTTGATCTGAGACACAAAACTCTATTACACTATTACAATTCATCAGCTGGAGAATGAAGTTCAGAATGCATTTATACTGACTATGACAGGGTGGGTTTACTATATGGTAGTGAACTATAAAGAGTCTAGATAGTGTTGACATTATTTTATCTATGGACCTTTTCCCATACATGGCTTTGTTGGTGGGATGTGGGGCAGGGTCTCTTTAAATAATATTATTAGACCAAACTCAGCAATGTTGCTAATGTAAACATGAAATAAAAGTAGTTCAATTCATATATATTTGTGACATAATAGTGGTTTTCAATCCTGGGCCTCTTGACCCAGAGTACTGCAGGTTCTATTTCATTCTTCCTGACCGCCAGAGGCGGTGCTTAAGCACTGGATCTTGTCCATCTCGCGCAAGCGCAGGTCGAGTAATTATACCAACAAAGTCACCTGTGACCTGGGATGATGTAGGGCACGCCCGCAGTATAAAATCCCCCGTCATCCAGTAATCTGTTCCTTCTATCTTCTCGCAATCATATGCTAAACGGTAGCAGGTCAAAATTGTTAGCTGGCGGCTGGTCTGCTTGGAGTCTCGTAGCACCCAACCTACGTTTTTCGTCCGCCAGAGACTGCGACGAGCCTGATCCAGCTTCTTCCCCTCGAGCGGTCGGCGTAGACGTGCCGCTTCGAATACGGTTAGTGACTCCACAACAGGTGAGTGACAATTCCTCATATAAGGCGGCTCTCCGGCTCGGAGGGCTAACCTCTTATACGAAGCGTACTAAGTAGCATACCGCTAATTGGTGAATTAGCGCCGGCGTCCGCTAGCTAATGCTAGCCGGCGGTCCGCTAATTACTTGGCACTTTGGGGTGGTTCCGCCTCACATACAGGCTGTAGAGATTAGATCGGTTTGGTTTTCCACTGTATTATTAACCGGAGGTGTTTCCGCTTCGGAAGGTGGTACAATTGGGCACTCGCCGCTACAGGCTGTAGCGATTAATTATATCGGCGGAGCTAGCCATACAGGGCAGTGTGGGGTTCTCCACTGTATTATTAACCGGAGGTGTTTCCGCTTCTGAAGGTGGTTCAATTGGGCGCTCGCCTCTACAGGCTGTAGAGGTTATATCGGTGAAGCTAGTCATACAGGCAGGGTGGGTTTTCCCACTCCATTATTAACCGGAGGTGCTTCCGCTTCTGATGATTGTACAACTGGACGCCCGTACGCCGTTATGGCTAGCCGCACATGCATAACCTTAGTTAAGGCTAAGCCGTGCACGTTAATACTGGTTGCTGTAGGTCTACAGTACAGCTTAATCTTGTTTTTTTATTGCTAGTTATTATTTAGAGGCGTGTAGTGGCGACAGTGTTTTCGCTGGCTACGCCATCTTATTGTTGACTGAGGCATTGTGTATTATAATGTTGGGGTCACATGCCTGCGGCACTTGCATGGCCCCCCTCCAAGCAGAGGATGGCCACGATCAGTGTCCCGCCTGTCTAGGCATGGAACACCTAAGAGAAGGGTTGTATGACAACCCATGCATGAACTGCAGTTTAATGCCGCGAGCATTAAAGCTTGCCAGACTGGCTGAGGTGGACGGCACCAGTTTGGGGAGCAGTCAGTTGCCCCTATCCGGTGTAGCATCAGCACCCAGGAACCCCAAACGCCACAGGTCGGAGTCGGGGGGCCCCCCTAAGAAGAGAGTCAACTCTCTGGCCCTTAAGGTGGACGCCCTATCATCCGAGTTCGCTCAGATTATGGCCCTCCTGCTGAACCTCCAGCCCGCTGATGGTGTAGCACCGCCGCTAGGAGCTCCCCTGATCGGGAGGAGGATGTGCTGTCCACGGCAGCTTCCTGCAGCCTATTCAATGAAGAGGAGGGAGTGGAGGAGGATGCAACCTCTCATACCTCTAACGTTTTCTCCCAGGGGACCGAAGGGCGTTCTGCGAATGAGGCGGAGGCTGGCCGTGTCACGGTAAAGCCCGCCATACGTATGGCCTTAGCACGCTTGGGGCTGGGGACGAAGCCCCTGTGGCCACTGCGCAGACAAGCGCATTCTTCAGGCAGGTTACCCAGCCCTCAGCCTTCACTGTGCCCCCCTCAAAGCCTTACATTGAGGAGCTCCAGAGGTGCTGGCCAGATCCAAGGTCCCTCGTCCATCACATTAGTGACTGTAGGGCTTTGGCCGCTATGCAGGATGCAGGTAGCTATGGGTTGGATCAGATGCCCCCGGTAGAGCCATCTATTGCCTCCCTCATAGTCTCTCCTGACGAAGCTCTCAGACCCGATGCTCGCTGTCCCCGGCTGCAGTGCCGGATGACCTCCTTACAAGGAGCTATGACATAGCTGCCCGTATGGGCCGCATTGGGAATTCGCTGTCACACCTCATACTGGCCTTGTCGCAGACCCTGCAGCAGTCAGGTGCGGACTCCTCAGCCCAGATCCTCAGCGATGCATCTCTGCAGGCCTTTGCCTTCATGTCTAGGGAGCTTGGTAGGTTGATGTCGACAGTGACCCTGGCAAGGCGCCAGGTCTGGCTGGCCCAGTCTCCCCTGTCGGAGGCATGTCGTCGGACCCTCCGCCCTCTCCCGGTGGTCCCGGGCGAGATGTTTGGCCCAGCAGCCCAGCAGCGCAGCAGGCCCTGGAGCGCAGTGTGCAAGTGGGCCAAGCTAGGCCGCAGCTTGCTGGATTACATTCAGAGACAGAGACCCTCTCCGGTGTCAAATACCAGCCGCGCTCAGCCACCTGCTCGCCTAGGCGCAGCAAGGGGCCAGCGCTATCAGGCATGAGGTGACCAACGTGCCCCTGCACGGCCAACATTTCAGGTGCCAAGGGGACCGCCGCCTGGTCCTACCCCCCACTGCCCCTAAGGGCTGGGGGGGTAGGACCTGAGACTCCCGGGCCGGCGGTCGGACGCTTCTCTCAGCAGCACCTCAGCTACTGGGGGAAACACACCTCAGACCCTTGGGTGGTCTCAACACTATCCAAGGGGTACAAGCTACAATTCCGACGCCGGCCCCCAGCCTTCAGCGGGGTCAAAGAATCTGTGGTCAGAGACCCCGCAAAAGCCCTGGCCCTCAGCCAGGAGGTCAGCGCCCTGCTACAAAAGGATGCCATCGAAAAGGTAGGTCTACAGACACGGCTCAGTGGGTTCTGCTCAATGTATTTTCTGATTCCCAAGAGGGATGGCGGGTTTCGCCCTATCCTCGACCTGAGAGGGCTGAACTGTTTCCTGAAGGTCTTGCCTTTCCATATGTTGTGCACAGCAGAGGTCCTCCAGGCCGTGGCACAGGGCGATTGGTTTGTCTCAATAGACCTGAAGGATGCATACTTTCATGTACCCATTGCTCCACACCACAGGCGATTTTTTCGCTTTGCCTTCAGGGGTCAGGCTTACCAATTCAAGGTTCTTCCTTTCGGGCTTTCCCTAGCCCCTCGGGTATTTACCAGATGCATAGCAGCAGCCCTGGCACCAATACAAGCCAGAGGTATGAGGGTCCTTCCATATCTGGACGACTGGTTAATCATCTCCCCGACCTGGGAGGGTGCGCTCAGAGACACGTTCACGCTCCTCTCCCATGTGAACCAACTGGGTCTTGTAGTAAACTACAGCAAGAGCAACATTACACCCAGTCAGAGCGTGGTCTACCTTGGGGTAACCCTCGACTCTCAGTCAATGAGAGCCACCCCTTCCCCAAAGTGGGTGGATGCCATATTACACCTCCTAGGTCGCTTTCGACAGGACCAGGTGTTAGAATACAGGCTCTTCCTCCGGCTACTGGGCATGCTGACGGCGGCATCCGCAGTGGTACCATTGGGCCTCCTCTCCTTGCGTCCCCTTCAGATGTGATTGAATGGCCTCCACTTGGACCCCAAGTGGCACAGACGCAGGAGGGTCAGAGTGGCCAGGCAGTGCCTCTTCACCCTGAAACCATGGAGGAGGGCATATTTAACCAGAGGTGTTCCCTTGGGAGTCATACCCTCCCGTCGGGAAGTGGTAGAGACAGACTCCTCCCTGTTAGGGTGGGGAGCTGTCTGGCAGCACAGGACTGCCAGAGGGCTATGGAACACACAGCAGACGTTGGCTCTGCGCTGTATATGGGGCACTCAAAGCCTTTCTTCCAGCCCTGAGGAACCGTCATGTACTCATCCGGACGGACAACACCTCAACGGTTTACCAGATAAACCATCAAGGGGGCACCAGGTCCAGACAGTGTCTGCGGGTGTCACAACAGCTTCTCACTTGGGCCTTTCCCCGCTTCTTGAGCCTCAGGGCCATGCATCTCCCAGGGGTGCAGAACTGCGCAGCAGATCTGCTTTCCCGCCAGAGGCCACCCTCGGGGGAGTGGAAGCTCCACCCAGAGGTGATAGGCAGGATTTGGGCAAATACGGCAGAGCAGAGGTGGACCTCTTCGCCTCGGAGGCATCGACACACTGCCCCCTTTGGTTCTCCTTGACGGAGAAGACCAGCCCACTGGGACGGGATGCTCTGGCTCATGCTTGGCCAGACTGCCTTCTCTATGCCTTTCCCCCGATTCCCCTGATACTCGTGACGTTGGACAGAGTCCAATGAGACTGCCACAGGCTACTCCTAGTGGCCCCAAATTGGCCAGGCCGACCATGGTTTCCGGCGCTACTAAGGCTCCTCGACAGAGTGCCATGGCACCTCCCGAGGAGGCCAGACCTCCTGTCACAACTGGAAGGTTGCATATGGCACCCGGACCCGGGTCGCCTACAGCTGTGTGTCTGGCCCTTGAAGGCCAAGACCCGCTTCTAATGGCTTGTGACCAATCTGTTGTTCAGACTATTCTGAACTCAAGGGCACCTTCCACCAGGGTTCAGTATGCTAACCGATGGAAGCTGTTCTCCGAGTGGTGCAGGGCACATAATGAGGTGCCTGAGAGTTGCTCAGTGGCTGTGATACTGCGCTTCCTGCAGTCCCTGCTGGATGGCAATAGACGTGCCTCCACCTTAAAGGTCTACGTGGCTGCTATTTCAGCGGGGCATATTCAAGTAGGCAACCAGTCAGTGGGGTCTCACTATCTGGTTACGCGTTTTCTGAGGGGAGCCCACAGGCTGGACCCTCCACAGGCCATCAAAATGCCCTCATGGGATCTGCACCTGGTACTAGACACCCTTGGTCAGCCCCCATATGAGCCATTGGGGCAGGCTGAACTGAGGGGGCTGTCTGGTAAGACAGCGTTCCTACTGGCCATCGCTTCGGCAAAGCGGGTGGGCGAGCTCCATGCCTTGTCAGTAAGCCAGTCATGCATGCGCTGGAATGCAGATGGTTCAGGGGTGACACTCTGGCCCAATCCATCCTTTCTTCCCAAAAGGCTGTCTCCCTCTCATGTCAACCAGGTGCTCGAGCTAGCGGCATTTAACCCCCCAGATGCACTGAGGGGGAATAATGAGATATTGGAGCCACTGTGCCTGGTGCGGGTGCTCAAGGCTTATGTGGAAGCAACTGCTAGCTTGCATACGACTGACAGTCTCTTCATTTGCCATGGGGGCACAGGAGAGGAGAGGCCCTGTCAAAGCAGAGGCTCTCTAATTGGATTGTTGATGTGATCTTGAGTGCTTACAGATCACAGGGGCTACCCGTACCCATAAACGTTCACTGCCACTCTACAAGGAGTATATCTACGTCCTGGGCGGCCCTGAAGGGAGTGCCGCTAAAGGAAATTTGTGCGGCTGCTACCTGGGCTTCGCCATGCACCTTTGCCCGCTTCTACAGGGTCAACGTGGCCGCCCCCCACACTGTTGCAGCAGTGGTTTTACCTGCGCCTTCGGCCCCTTAGTGTGGTAAGGCCTTCCTCGTGACCTTGTTGGTATGAGTCATCCAGTGCTTAAGCACCGCCTCTGGCGGTCAGGAAGAATGAAATAGAACGGGGGTTACGAATGTAACCACGGTTCTATGAATTCTGGATGACTGCCAGATTTCTCTGTCACTCGGAATCGTGGCGAGAAGATTCTGTTGGAACAGATTACTGGATGACGGGGGATTTTATACTGGGGGCGTGTCCCTACGTCATCCCAGGTCACAGGTGACTTTGTTGGTATAATTACTCGACCTGCGCTTGCGCGAGATGGACAAGATCCAGTGCTTAAGCACCGCCTCTCGCGGTCATCCAGAATTCATAGAACCGTGGTTACATTCATAACCCTCGTTTTCTATTCTACCAGGTAGCTAATGGCAGCTCATTACATTCAGCTTGCATCCTGGGTGTAAAATACAGACAGACAGCTAGAATGATTATACAGTGAAATCTCACAATAGTAACATTAATTTGTGTGTGTGTGTGTGTGTGTGTGTGTGTGTGTGTGTGTGTCGCCTCTTTCAACCTTCTTTGCTTCACTAATTGAAGCTAACACACTACCCTATATGGGACAATGAGCTGTAGGACTGGCCGTCTACCTCCATTCTCTCTCTCTCTCTCCCTCTCTCTCAATGAGCAGCTTGGAGCATAGATTTTAACTGTACTGAATATGACAAACTAGACAGGAACCATCAGGAAACTCATTCTGCTTCTCTGAAGCGTCTGCGACGGGTAGTTGAGTCTCATGAGCTAGATGACGTATAGAGCCAGATGGATGCCCCATCACACTTCTTCTTTGGGCTGGAACGCAAGAATGGACAAAGAAAGCTCAGTACAGCACAGATACTCTCCCAGCCAACTGAGGTTTGCAAATATGTTGCAGCTTTTAATAGCTATCTCTTTAAGACAGAACTTGATGTCGAGCTAGCAGTGGCACAGAGCTTCTTTAATGGTCTACCTAAGAACAATTAGGGCTGTATAGCAGAACTTGAGTCAGAGCTGCCCATGGATGCACTGCTGCTCTGCAGAGTCTGGAGACTGGCAAGGCACCAGGTATTGATGGTCTACCGGTGGACTTTTATAAGTCTTTCTGGCCTGTCATCGGTGAAGATCTGTTTGCTGTTCTGAGGGACAGCCTCACAGAGGATCAGTTGCCACTGTGCTGCAGGAGGGCAGTCCTCACTCTACTGCCTACAGGGTACCTGCGGGGTCTTAAAAGTATTAAAAAAGCATTGAATTTAATATTCTCAAAATAAGGCCTTAAAAGTATTGAATTTCGTTTACAAAGGTCTTAATTTTTTTCTTGTCCTTCCGTAGAATTAAATAAATACCGTAACGTCATAAATAACTGTCAAATGTATAAAATGTTTTTGCGTGTGTGTAACGTTACAATTTACTATGTTGGTGTGACTTGGACGCTACGACAGTACTATTTACGTCAGTGTATTGATGCTCTTGACCGTGGCGAATGTGCAACAAACAAGCTAGCTCTGAGCACCACTTGTCAGAATGGGCAAGTGTCGGTTTAACCCTAAATGGCAGCAGACTCCAAAATATGAGTGGGTTAAGCCTGTTCCAGGTAATGACCGTGAGGCCCAATGCTGTTTGTGCCGAAAAACTTTCAAGTTGGGGACGATGGGACTTATGGCTTTGGACTCCCATATGAAGAGCGCAAAACACGTCGCATGTGCTACAGACGCCTGCCAGCAGCAGGCGTCTATAGCACAGTTCTGCGCACAGCAAAACTCTTCACCCACGGCACCACCTAAAACCGGTTGCAATACTGAAGAAATCGCATCGTCCGTAGTGCAGCCTGTGAACATGCGAGCTCATTGTGGCTCTACGCCAACTCTTCGGGCAGAGGTGGTTTGGATCCTGAAAACCGGCACAAACATACTTCGAATGACGAAATTAGCGCAATATTCAAAACAATGTTTCCCGATTCTGAGATCGCGGCTACTTTCGCATGTGGAAGCAACAAGACGGTGTACATCACCAAATTTGGTCTGGCTCCGTTCATCACTAAACAATTGACTGACCAAGTCAGCGAGGCCACCTGCTTTGTTGTCATGTTTGACTAAAGCCTCAACAAAACAACAAAGACCAAACAGCTAGACCTTCATCTGCGCTACTGGGTCGGTGACCACGTCCAGTCGAGATATTTTGGGTCACAGTTCATGGGTCATGCAACAGCGGTGGACTTGCTCAAACATTTCAAAGTAAGTATCATTCAGAAGAACTTTTATTTGCTAAATCACAATCTGTCATCACAATGTAGGCTAAAACATGGATGTGGTTTGAACTGTTATCAGAGCTCACAATTCATGTAGCCTGTAAAGTTACTAACTAACACGTATATAATACTGATGTGCACATGTTATGCTAAAACTAGCTTTTGATTCCTATAGGAGTGTGTACGTGACCTTGATTTGAGAAAGATGGTCTCTGTGTCCATGGATGGGCCCAATGTCAATTGACGTTTTTTTGAGATGCTGCAGCAGGAGCATGCGGAGCAGTTTGGGGGTGCTCAGCTGGCAGTGGTGGGGAGTTGCGGCCTCCATACTCTCCATAATGCTTTCAAGTGTGGATTCACTGATTGGCAAATTGAGAAGTTTCTCAGGGCACTGCACACAATTTTCCACAACGTGCCTGCAAGAAGAGAGGATTTCTGTAATCTCACTAAATCCAAAGTCCTCGCTCTGCCTTTTTGTGGCCACCGCTGGGTCGAGAGGGCCCTCATCATCTGGCCGGACATGAAGAAGTATGTTGAGGCTGTCACAACCAAAAAGCTCCCTCACCCTGGGACGTCCTCCTATGACACCATTGCGACAGCAACCAAAGACCCTCTCATCCCAGCCAAGTTGCATGTCTTCATGGCGGTCTCACGAAGCATGACACCTTTTCTCACCAAGTACCAGACTGATGAGCCTGTGCTGCCTTTCATTGGAAACGACCTGACTGAGCTGCTGAAGGTGAGGTGAATCTTTTCATTGCACTGTGAATATGATTTTTAATCTCCCTTCATTCACAGCTAGCCCATAGCACTACTGCTGAGACTGATTGATTGATTGATTTCATTTATTTGACTATTCAAAATGATAAATTGATTTAATTTATTTGACAATATATAAAAATAAATAATAACATTTACATAGCCTACATTTAAAAAAAACATTGAGGATTAAAAACACAATAAAGCCAGATGGCTTATTTCCATTATGGCCCTCTAAGACAATGATGGTTATTGAGTATTGTTAACTTATTTTTATTCTCTAATAATATGTATTTTCTGTCTTTGCAGAGTCTGCTGAGGCGATTCACCAATAGAGAACCTCTCAATGATGTCACACCTCTACAAATGGTCCAGCTTGATATCACCGACAAGCAGTCTAGGGTTCATCTGAGAGCTGTTGACATTGGCATTGGAGCAGAGGCTGTTATAAAGGTATTGTGGAAAGAATCATTTATGATCAGGGTGGAGTTGTGTGCGTGTGTGTGTGTGTGTGTGTGTGATGGCAGAAAAGAGGAGGGAGGGGAGACAATTTACTTAAGTTAGTCCCTATTAACATCCTTAGGAGCTCCAGCGGCAGACTAGACCCATTGTAGGAGAGCTTTCGGTCCTCCAGTTCAGAAAGGAATGCATGGAGGGTCTATCCAGAATGGTGAAGAAGATTCAGGAGAAGAGCCCCTTGAATTACCCGACTGTGAGACAAATGACTTGTCTTAACCCAGCCATGATGTATTCAGATCCAGACTTGTGCCAGGGCAAGATGAAGTGTCTAGTCAAAAGGTTTCTCCAAGACAAGCAGTTGGCAGGAGGTGTTGCTGCTGGTACATAATTATTACATTATTTTTATGATTAAGTCCTGACAGTGAAACATTTAGGCATACAACTCACAAACAAAACACAACTACATATTATTGGTTATATCATCTACATTTATTATTATTTATTATACTTTTTCATTCACTCTTTCTATAGGTGATCTGATCATCCAGCAGTTTTCACAATTCCTGTCGCTGGAGGTGAGGAATGTGGACTTCCTGTCCTTCAAGCCCATGGAGAAGAGGCTGGACATGTTCCTTCATCGTTTCATAAGCGAGCCCTACGCAGAGCTCTGGGCTTTCCTCCAAAAGCTTCTCCTCTCTCATGGCCAGGCTACAGTGGAGAGGGGGTTCTCTATTAACAAAGAGGTTGAGATCTGTAATATCCAGGAGGACACCATCATTGCACATAGAATTGTGTGTGATTATGTGTCGCTACATGGGGGTGTTACCAAGGTCCCCCTCACACCGGAGCTCCTTACCTCTGCCGCAGCAGCCAGGACCAGATACCGAATCCATCTTGAGAATGAGAGAAGAACGAAGGAATCTGAGGTACATGGCCAGAAAAGAAGGGCCACAGAGGAGCACCTGGAGCAACTTAAAAAGAGTAGAAGAGCCATCCAGGAAGTGTCTGAAGGTCTGGCCAGAGATGCGGACAAGTTGGCAGACAAGGCTGAGGGCAAGCAAGTTGGCAGCAGGATGGCAGAGCTCATTACTAAGTCCAATGCTTTCAGAAGGAGGCACAAGGAGAAGTTGGCTGAGCTCAAGAACCTGGATGAACAGATTGCGGCCAAGGGAGCAGAGCTCCGAAGACTGTAGGCTCTTGTGTCTAGCGACACTCACTGACACACACTCTCGCACTTTCTGATTGTAATCTACTGCATGCTATGCCTATTATTTTTTTTGCCTGATTAGCTTCAGTTCAAATAGGAGCTTTTGTGACCAAAAGGCACTATGCAACAAATCTCTTTTTCATTTTATGTTATGAGAGTACACACACACCTCACAAAGCTATTGTGTATTAAATATGAATGTATTATAATAAAATGTTTTATTAAATTCAAGTACTTGTTAAATAATTATTTTCTAGGGCTTAAAATCCATACTGATATCGATTATATCCTTCATACTTTTGCCCGTATGGCCGTGAAGTTGGCATTAAATTTGGTATTAAAAAGGTCTTAAAAAGTCTTAAATTTAACTTGGAGAACCCTGGGGGTACCCTGTGCCTAAGAAAGGAGACCTGCAGGAGTTGAAGAACTGGAGGCCTGTGTCATTGCTTTGCACAAGACTATAAGCACCTAAAGTGTTGGCAACCAGGCTGAGAGAAGTGATACACTTACTGTGTACCCGACACGTTTATCACTGACTATGTTAGTCTAATTGGGGATATTTTGGACGTCTCTAGTTCATTGGGACTTGAAACTGGTCTTATTTCCATAGATCAGGAAAAGGCTTTTGACCGGGTTGAACACCAGTACTTGTGGCAAACCTTAGAAGCATTTGGTTTCAGCCCAGGTCTTATAGCTAAGATCCAAGTTCTGTACAGAGAGTGTACTTAGAATTAATGGTGGTTTATGTGCTCCTTTTAAAGTCCAGAGGGGAATCAGGCAGGGTTGCTCTTTGTCTGGAATGCTGTACTCTCTGGCTATAGAGCCCCGCTGCACAAACTGAGGGTATCTGCTTATGCAGATGACAATCGTTTTAGCGAATAAACAAAGGGACACAGATATTTTAGTGGATAACGTTAACAATTTTAGTTTGGTCTCAAAAGTTAACTGGGGAAAAAGTGAGGCCTTGGTGATTGGAGAGGGGTTAGCTAGTAAGCTCAGTTTTCCAGGAGGACTGACCTAGAAAGAGGGGGGTTGACGTATTTGGGAGTGTTTGTAGGGGATGAGACTTTTATAGGGCCATGACGGATCTGGATAAGTTCACCAGCATCTGGTGTTAGAGAGAGGCGTCAGAGAGGACCAACTTCTCTTTGGACCTGAGTTGGCTTGAAGGGTTCCTCTGGTGATGTATGATTTTTGTTCTTTTGTTTCTTGTTACGTTTAGTTATTTATTATCATTTGTTTTGGTTTGTTTGTATGTGTGTGTTTTCTATGATGGCTGACCTTAAGTTACCTTGCCTTATTTACCAATGAATGCTGAAAGTGATTTTTTTGTAAAATGAAAACCTGATTTAAATAAAGGATTAATAAATTCAATTCTCTCCCTCTGTCATTATTCAGGACTGTCTTTGAAAAGGGGAAGCCAGACTGGGAACAAAATAATTGGCCTCTAAATTAGACTGTTGTACAAGGATGCACTCAATCTTCACCATTTGTTTTCTTTCTTTCTTTCTTTCTCTTTCTTTCTTTCTTTCTTTCTTTCTTTCTTTCTTTCTTTCTTGTTGTGGTTTTTATGTTGCTGGAAGTTGGGATTGTTTTTAGTCTGTGCCTAAAACAACATTCGGCATCATTTCTCTTTCACTGTCACCTTTCTGCTTCACATTGTTTGTCAGCCTGCTGTCGACATCGTTTCAGAGTAAAAATGGTGAAGTGCAGGATAGATGAAAGGCTGTCTGTTGTTACAACTGGGAAAAGTCTTCTGTGTGTTCTTTCGTACGTTATGAGTCATGTAAGCCCAGAGTTTAATGGTGATTCTGGTCCAGAATAGTTCCTTGTTGCTGGAAGGTCAGAGTGGATTTTAAAAGGATGACTGTGTCAAAAACAATGTTAGCTTCTCTGGTCTTGGCTGTATTTCTAATTACTGAACCGTTGTTTGGTTTTTACATTTGGCAGCTTGCCAGGCCTGTGTATTGTTTGGACATGCTAGTCATTTCATTGTAAATGGGAATGGGTTTAAGTTGTTCTTTTCTGGATATAAATACATTTTCATACTGAGGTCTGACAGTGTTTCTAATGTAACAACATCCATTTCTTGGATGCAGCTTTACACTGATGAACCTTCACACTAGTGGCTTCTTGATCTGCTGTTGTTGTTCCAGACGGCTGAACACTGAGACAAACAATATCCCACTATTGTCCTTTAACTGGCTATTGATCATCTTCTTTTCTCCTCCTCTCCCTCTTCTATGAATAAAGACTACAGCTACTGACTCTCAGCAAAACAACACAATGCGGATTGGAAAGACAGTGAGGAGGAAACAGTTTTCAGAATTACCGCTATTCTACTACTTATTTCTTTTTTAGATAGAGACCCACCCCTCTTCTCCCTAAGATTGATTTCTTTAGGTCTAGTTGAGTTAGTACTGTGATGCCGATCCTCCCTGTGGACTAAAAGCCCAGTGACAGAGAACAACACACTTTCAACTGGATCTGAACCAGAAAGACACTCTCTCTGTCTCTGCATACTGGGACAGATATTAACTGAGAGTCACAAACCTCTGGAGAAAGGGACACATTAAAACTTCTGAGGCGATGCAGGAGACCTCAGGACACAATCACACTAAAACAGATCAGTCTTTGGGGAGGTTATCCCAGGGTTTACTTGCTAGTATAGAATAACAAGAAGAAAACAGTCATAAATCAAATGCTCTCAGCAGAGTCACTGATGATCAACTGGGCGGCCTGTGTGATGGAAGCCACTGGGGTGGCGTCACTAGAAATAGACAAAGGAGCGCTTTATTCAGGACAACGACCAACAGCAGGGAAACTAGAGCTCCAAGACTCATTAGCATCACCGAACGACTACCGCAGAGGATCTGCAACTCTACTGTAAATGATACAGAGTAGAGAACACTGTGTAATGTGGTGTCATACTTTTAGGATGTTAGATCAATATAGGTCCATTCTGTAATGTTTCCTGATACTTGATGGATGGGGAGGAAAGTAGCTAAACTTTCAGTCAGCCACTTTACAGTTGAACTCTGCTGTTTGAAGGCTCATATTACTATTAATCAGCTTGTTGTAAAGAAAAAAATCCCTGCCATGTTTATTCAAGAGGGTCTTTCTTATATTCACAATGCACAACATGTAATACAAACTAAATGCAAGCCTCAACACTACAAGGTAGCACTCTATGATAGCCTTCAGACGACCATCTCTGCCCTGTCTGCCTGTTATTTGGCTTGTGTGGCTGCTGTCTTTGCAGGTACTGGAGGTGGGCGTGGCAGAGTGTCGTCAGCAACATTGGAAACACCTGGGGTTTGTGTGCCAGTGCTCATTTAGAATAACAATTGCCCCATTTTCCTTGTTTTCTTGTTGTAAGGGTAACCAGAAATGCATGTGTAGTGCAGTTATCAATACAAAGAGAGGACCTAGCCTCTCAGTCTCTACACTGTAAACCCCAACTTGTTGTTTCAACTTAAATATTTGAGTGACCAGGCTGCCTTAAAATTGTATGTCAAGACAACAAAGACAATAAGTTAACTCAACAAAATTTTGCCATTTGATTCAACTCCAACTTCGTTCAATATTACTTGAAATCTTTAGTTGACTTAACTTAACCTCCAGTCAATATTACTTACATTCATTAGTTGATTAAACTTCAATAACATTTTAAGTTACTTAAATTTCTTAGTTGATTTAACTGCAACACTAGTCAGCTGTACTTAAATTTACCAGTTGCTTAAATTTAAACCCCATCAAGATTACTTAAATTTTCTAGTTGATTTAATTTGTATTTTAGTTAACCTCTAACTACATTTCAGATCAGCACCTATAAAGATTTAATGATATACATTCATCTGGATGCTTACATCAAATTTCATACTGGCTTGCTAAGCAATTTTCAACAGAATAAATGACTAGTCTTCACCCCAGACATTTAATACAACTTAACAACTATCACTGTCCAACATTTTTAAAATTTTTACTTAAGATGAGCAAAGACTTTAGGAGCCACAAACACTGTGATGCAACTCCAACCTGTTTAATAACATTCAGATATTCCTTTGCAACATTTAGAATTAACTGCATCGCTTCAAAAGCTGAATCATCCAACAATTGGACATTAAAGAAACAGTCTGATCAAATTACTTTTCAATACGACCATTGTGTTGTATATAAAGACGCAGCAACTCCTTTTCAGCATGAAGCCAATTCACAGATATCCACTGTCTTCCATCATCTTCCGTGTGTGACATTGCTGATACATCACATACTCAGTGAGTGTCAAAAATGGATGAAGCATGCTATAAAAATGTTATGAAAATACATTCTAGCAAAAATGTATAACATTTGAATCAAAGCAGCTATGGATGGGAATGCATAATCCACGCACAATCCACGCACTACATCCTGACACACTGAGGATGCACTGAGGGACTCCTGTTCAGCCAGACATCACTTCCACATTGCAACCTCAGTGTGTCAGCTGAGGACGCCGAGGCCTAACGTTGCACAGTTTGATATCACAGCCGCGAAATTAAAAAAAATAATAGAAGAGAAACTTGTTTTATGTGTGTCGGAGCATCCCGAATTATACAACATGACCTTAAATCATACCATGATCTGACTAAAAAGTCTGTGGCATGGAATGATGTCAGTTTGTAGACGGGACTACCAGGTTGGTTGACAGCTTAGTACAGGTCGTATATGCAGCCAGTCTATATTCACTTCTATGGCTGTGCTAGTATGATCATTGGCGATGTGGTTAGCTACGGTCACCGGCGGATGCGGGTGACGCTGATCATGTGAAGGAGTCTCGTCCAACCTGGCGTTGATGCCAAAGCTTTGCACGGATCATGTGAAAGCCCCTTAAAACGACACTTGCCCATTCTGAGGCGATGAGCTAGCTTGTTAGCAGCACACTCCACGGTCAATAGCGTCAACATTACCTGTACTGTCGTAATGTCCAAGACACACCAAACAGAGTAAATTGTAACGTTACACACAAAACATTTTATACATTTGACAGTTATTTATGACGTTACGGATACGAAAGAACAAGAAAAAATGTAAGACCTTTGTAAACGAAATTCAATACTTTTAAGGTCTTATTTTGAGAATATTAAATTCAGTGGTTTTTTTTTTAATACTTTTAAGTCCCCGCGGATACCCTGTAACATGTGGATCAAGAGGAGAATAATTAAGGGTGAAAACGGAAGCAGAGGTTACCTGTAATATGGCTCCACCGCAGCAGTTTTGTAGCTAACGTTACCTCTTGTAACAAGCTAGTGATCCCTACTGGTTTGGTATTTTACCACAAATGACAACGAGTTGGTCGAGCAATGCCGCACTTCACGAAAAGTATAACTATGTTAGATAAAAAATGAAACTCATACTCTTAATTTGTACTGTGTTGTCGACCATAATAACGATTTTTAAAGTAGTAAATGGGTGGGCTTAAATTAGCATACATGCTACAATACTAACTCTGCTCATATTGTTAATTTGAACACTTTTTGCGGTTTAGTTTACAATACACAAGCGTCACGGGAGGTCATGTAATCAAATCAAAAACATTTTTAAATATTACCTATAAGCTACGATTATAACCATTTGCACTCACCTTTCAACAAGCTTTTCCCCCAAGCAAAAGTCGCCCGCCTTTCCTTTCTCTCCTCTCTTCGCGCTGCTTTCCCAAAAGCCACTTGATGCACGACGTACCACGTGATGACGCACACGTTACCAACTTCGCCCCGTTTTCAACTCCACATGAATTATATAGTTAAGATAGCATCGTTTTTTAAATTGAAAAACTTTCATGTAGTTCAGACATTATTAACTAATTATTTTAAGTTAAATCAACTTTTTACACAAACCCATGTCCTATTGACAAGAAAAAAATAGTTAAGATAACAAACAAGCAAAATTCAGATTTACAGTGTACAACAGTGAAAAACTGTCTCTCTTACGTTACAAGGGCAACCACTCACCACTGATGGATTAATTAAGGAGACAAAAGCATTAACAGGCACAATACTATGCAATACCCTCCGTTGCAAATCCCCAACATTTTTAGTCAGAGGCGGTTTGTACAATGTAGACCATGCTGGCTGCAGTTTTGCCGCCACCCGAAGCTTTTCTCTCCAAGGTGTGTCAGGTCTGTTGCCCAGTCTGTCTCTGTTTAGCACCTTGACTATGTGCTTGTATAGTGTCTTGCCGCCTACAGAGTCCACTAAAATGGTAAAGGGCTGCATTTATATAGCGCTTTTATCCAAAGCGCTTTACAATATATGCCTCTCATTCACACACACACACCGATGGCATTGAGCTACCATGCAAGGTGCTGGCCTGACCATCGGGAGCAATTTGGGGTTCAGTGTCTTGCCCAAGGACACTTCGACATGTGGACAGGATGAGCTGGGGATCGAACCGCGAACCTTGTGATCAGTGGACAACCTGCTCTGCCACTGAGCTACAGCTACCCGAATACATAACATTTCATCTTACAACATTACAGTCATTTGTACAGTACTTGACACTATGTGTGGATCAAACCCACAACCCTAAGACTGAGAGTCTCATGCTCTACAGACTGAGCTGTCCGGGCTGTATTTATGCCTAATAGCCTGGAGCCATCAATCACATCACAAATTAAGGATATGTTGCCTGTGATTGACCTGCTGAGGACACAATAGGACTGGTCTGTATATATGGTTTGCTCCATCATCTTCTTTAGCCTATTTGCCAGCACCTTCGAGAGGATTTTATAATCTGTGCACAGCAAGGCCACCGGCCTCCAGTTTTTAATCTCCTGTAAATCAACCTTTTTTGGCAGCAGAGTGAGGACTGCTTGTCTGCAACTCACTGGTAACAGACCATGAGACAGATTGTCAGTGAGCACTGCTAGAAGGTCACCATCTAACACACCCAACCGGTAGACCATCTATGCCAGGTGCACTGCCATTTACCATGCTCTGCAAAGCAGTATAGAGTTCTGTCAGTGCCAGTGGTCGCTCCAGCTCGCTATTTGCCTCTTTAGAGACTTGTAGTAAGCCCTCATAGAACTGCCGTGCAACCTCTTCATCTTCTCTGTGCTCACATAGAGAGCTCGGTGTTAAACTCCACTGCCCTCCTCCGAATGTCAGTGGAGTTAGTGAGCTGCTGGCCGGCGGCTGAGTGAAGGCTGTGAATGATCTGACCATTTTTCTTGTCCAGACTAAATAAGTACCTGGATGAAGCATCCATTTCAGAGATACACTGAAACCTTGACCTCACCAATGCCCCCTGTGCCTTGAGGTCCAGCAGGTTTACCAACTTGGCCTTTTTGGCAGCACATCAGTGTGAGTGTGTGTGTGTGAGAGAGAGAGAGAGAATCTGCTGTTTGATGACAAAAGAACAACAAGCGGTCTGGTTTCATCTGTCACTGATGTCATATTGTGTGTGTCATCTTGTTTGACATTAGTAATTAAGATATGTGACGTGCTCTCACAAAATGAGTCGGAAGTCGCAATGGCCAATTTACGTAGAAACGCCTTTTAATGTCAAAAGTCTATTTTTGACCATTTTGGTATTTTGACTAATTTTAATAAAACAAAGCCTTGGCTTTCATAATCTGTATGAATTACTTCCTATTTTGGAGTGGAAATATAACTTTGAAGCATAAAAGCAAGATATGGTATTTGGCGAAGTTGATCGCGGCAGCGGCATTTAGCGACTAGCCAGCTGCATCCGCACCTGTTGGTTGTCAAGTTAGCAAGCTAGTATCGTAATCATCAAGACTTTCAATGGCGTCTCGGAAATAAGAAGAAATCGCTCGGCAATCCAGTGTTGTCTGTGGATTCCGGCGATCGGTGGCGAGAGCTTATTGACGACTATTTTTTGGCACCGAGATCTGACCGAGAGACGGCTGAGGAGAGCGGCTCGGACGACACGGGAACGGACAACAACAGTGAAACCTCCGGCGACACTTCGGACTCTGACAGGCCCATTTCAGACACCGACAACGATGAAGATGTTGACATCGAGCCACTTGTTTTAACAGACACAATATCTGCCGTCCGTGAGTCGGATGAATGGGATGAATATGTGAGCTACGGATCTGGAGGGGATATCGAGAAGGCTCGTAGCTTCAAGTGTGGCTGCAAATGTCATGAGGGAAAGTCTTTCTACATCCTCTTCTCTATGGTGAAAAAACGAGAGAGATGAGATGTGACTGCTGGTAAGCACTTTTCCACTTATCCCATAGAGCTAGCCAACATTAGTAAACACAAGTGTGTTTATCTTATCTTCTTTAAACCTTGTTCTCAGTAATAATGAACACTGTAGGTAATGTTTTGAGTAGTTCTAGCTAGCTAGCTGGTCAACAGGACCCTGTAGTTGTATTTAACTACAGATGAGTGGTCTCACACTGAAATGACAAAATTAGTTCTGTTAATTTATTTTAATTGTCACAAATTGAATGTAGGCCTAAGATGTTTTTTTGTTTCCTAGGTGAGAAACACATGTTCCTGTCAGCAGCACTATGAACTGATCCAAAGAAACGGCTTGTTCCAAAGGAAGCAGCAAAAAGAAAGGATGCACCAGAGGACCTCTTACTTTATTGATGGTGATCACATATGCAGAGATGATGAATGTCTAGATGAATTATTGAATAATTTAAGGATTTAATTAGTGATATGTGTAATATGGTTATATCTTTTCTTGCAATATTACTTTGGGGTTTAAATCAAATCAAATCACATGTATCTGTACAGCCCTTAATCACCGTTACAGTCTCTAAGGCTTCACAGCGCCCAACGTGTGAAAACAATAAATGGTTAGTACACGACATCCCCCAGCCTTAGACCCTCAACAGAGGACAAGGGAAAAACTCCCAAAAAAAACCTTTTTAGAGAAAATTGTAAGAAACCTTGGGAGGGGCTACTCAGAGAGGGATCCCCCTACCAGGACGGTTGGGCGTGCAATAGATTTGAGATTTGATAGAGTTTGGGCAAGCAGCGTATACACAATGCATAAAAGTTTATTATGGTGGGACGTCCGGATCTGATGTGTTTAATATTTTGGCACTTGGCATTTATACCAATCTATAGATTTATACCAATCTATAGCAATGTATAGGTCAAAGGGACACTTTGACCTATACATTGCTATAGATTGATATAAATCCTCTACACTGTATAGGCTACTGTATACAATTAAGCATATATTTACAAATAAAGAATGTGTTTACATAAACACTTTAATGTATATCAGTATGTTTGTCTTTCTTTTTACGCAATTGAATTATGTGTAACCATAACTGTGGGGGGTTGGGGAGGGAAGTCACAGATTTTTCACAACGTCTTCAAGGTGCTTTTGAAAGATTCATTAATAGTGGATAAATAGTGAAAGTGTACTGTGTGTAATATAACCTTAAAGAGCAATTTCTCATTACATAGATGCCTAAATGTTATATCTGTTATTTAAAATAATCACTCAAGCAGCATTTGTTTGTGAGATGTGAAAGCGGCAGCCCCCCAGAAATGGAATGTTCAGAGTCATAATGGAAAGGTTTTTTTAAAGGCCTTTTTCTCAAAACCACACTTTTGTGTCTCTCGTTGTATAACGTCACATAACTTTATCATGTTTTGGAGGAGTGACATGGTTTTGGTCTCATTGGAAAGCCTACATTCTCCTCTTTCAAGTAATATGAAAACCCCACAATGTGTTTTGGGGTCAATGTGACTC
Source organism: Hoplostethus atlanticus (assembly GCA_034670405.1). Classification (NCBI taxonomy): domain Eukaryota; kingdom Metazoa; phylum Chordata; class Actinopteri; order Trachichthyiformes; family Trachichthyidae; genus Hoplostethus; species Hoplostethus atlanticus. The sequence continues at coordinate 1,007,440 of JAXDDX010000025.1, forward strand.
ATTTTGTGAGAGCAGGTCACATATTGTCGAGGGGTGAGGAAGTGTTATACACTTATCCACTCACTGAGGCGAGACCGCTGCATCAGGGTTTGGCGTTCCTCCAAACAAATAGCAGCTCTACTCTGCTACAGAGCTTTATATCTGTATATTTTCATCAATAAAGAGGATAGATCAAACTTCTGATCTAGAAAATGAACCAAAACCATATCCAAGAACCATATGCATTAAGTTGTAGAGGATTTCTGTCATGAGTGGTAGTAAAGGAAATATACAGTATATATGAGAGAGAGGGAAACAGGGAGAAAGATGACAGATGTCTGCTGGGGGGACCAGCATGCTCTCTGCTGGAAAAGGCTGGAGGTCTTGGGCTGGACCGTCAGTTGTTCCTAGTGGAGCTGGATGGATTGAACTCTGCAGGACCCTCAGGCTTCCACGCTTCTGTCCTGAGGGCTTGGCGCCTGCTGAGGCCTACACAAATGGGGGGTGTAGTGCTGGGGTCATGGGTGTGGCAGGAACCGATCTTCCACTACCCACTCTTTCAAACTGGAGTCTGTACACACTGCCGCATTAGGACAGTGTCTCATGAGAGGAGGCATCACCTAGCTGGTCCATCTGCGGTTCCCAGTGGGAGGGAGGTAGAAAAACACACATGAACTTGTACAGCAGATTGGGGTCACTTCCCACAGTCTGTTGGGGGAGTTCATCAGGGAAGTGTTGGGTACTTTGCTGGACTCTGTTAAAGACAAGAAACTGGGAGGCTAGCAGTCTGTCTTTTAGCAGTCTGAGCCTCGGGCAGTTTTGGCAGGCAGTAAATCACTCTATGTAGCCTGTGGGAAGGTCAGGAATCTCCTCCAGAATCTCACACCAGTGGCAGGGTGTATTGGGAGAACAGAGTACTGCAGGGTTCAGGTGGAGGGTGCTGTACAAGCTACCACTCCCTAAGACATCAGGGTATTTGCAGTGGAAGATAGTTCATGGGGCCCTGGCTACTAACAGCTACCTGGCCCAGGTTGAGCCAGGGGCAGGGTATTGATGCCCTTTCTGTAATGAAACTGAGACTGTTGTACACCTGTTTCCTCAATGTCAACGTGTTGCACATGTTCTGTCAAATGTTCTGTCCTTATTACAATGTTAATATTGCCAACATATTATCTGTCCACTGGGAAAGTTCCACGAGGACTTGTTACTAAGGTGGGAGTGTAACCACTTTAAATGCTATCAGAATTAAATTAGCCACACTCTTTAGTGAATAAATGTCTTCTTGCATTTAATTTATCTGCAATTCTCTGCCACGCTTCCTCCGTCAATCTAGCCGCTTATCAAGATTTCTATTTCTGCTTCATGAGCCTCGATGAGTTCTTGCTCTGTGGAGCTAAAAAAAAAGAACCCTCCTGTTGCTTATACCACGATTTTGGAAATCTACAATCACAAAACAAAATGAAAGCACTATAAATGTTACATTATGACAATTTCAGTATGTCATGTGATCCTTCAACTGGTACTCTTGCTTTGTCTTGTGTCCATATAAGGAGTGTGATCCTGTTTTTGGCGTGTGATTAATCTCCCCTTCATAGCAGAGCGGATGCAGTTATTCGAGATAACTTAATGCTGGATTGACTAATCAAATCATAAACCACGTTCGTGAAATGGAATAAGCTCAAGTTTGATTGAATGGATAATTGGATATTACATTACATTACAGTCATTTAGCAGACGCTTTTATCCAAAGCGACTTACAATAAGTGCATCAAACTATCCTGGGTTGTTTAAGGCACGTACTCCATGTACGTGTACGAGGCCAGTAGCAGCAAGGTTACCAGACATGATAACCAGTTCACCAGGACTGCTATATGATTAAATATCAACTCATCTGCTTCTACTTCACAACAGGGCTCTGCCTCCCAGTACCTGTAATACAGAAACTATTTGATAACGTGGCCTTGTTTTATGTTACTGGATTTATTTATTATTTTATATATAATGGGAATGTGGAATGTGTGTGTGAGGCTCCAGGGTGTACATGTTAGTGTGAACAGCCATCAGTGTGAGTAGAATAATTGGTCCCAGAGAAATAGGGTTTGGAGTGTGAACCTAATAAACCATAAACTGTCACTTATATAGTTACTATGTGTTTCCTCACATATAGAAATCTACATAGTAATAAACAATATATAAGAGTGTGACTACAGTTATATACATATTAATAAACAATATATAGGAGAGTCTGACTACATTTATCTACATAGTAATAAACAGTATATAAGAGTGTGACTACAGTTATATACATATTAATAAACAATATATAGGAGAGTTGACTACATTTATCTACATAGTAATAAACAGTATATAATGTATGACTACAGAAGTCTACATAGTAATAGAACAGTGGTTCGTATTCTGTCATAATAATTAATAGTAATATTTAATAGTAATTCAAGTCATTTCAGCTCCATTTCAGAATTTTAAATTCTTCACTTTTTGTTGAACTTCAGCTTAGACTTTTCCCAGACACTTTACAAAGTTATCAGTGCCATTAGTACTGTGTAGAGCTTTTTAGAATAGTGACGTTTTGGAATTTGTTATGTTTCAGAAAAGCTACACTAATATCTAATTCAGAAAGTCCATTTGAATGCCACTTTCATTAATCCTGCTGTATTACTGAGTACAAACAGACACTGATGATAAAAAGATTAAATTAAACCCAATAAAATGTGATTATGAAGTTATGATTTATGGTGCTGAAAACATCATGTTCCAGTAGGTTTTCTGACTGAAATCTACCAGCCAGGGTAAAACTTTGTGATATTGGAGCATTTTTGGACTTTGATAGATTTCCTCTGACTCTCACTGTGTAGACAAACACAAGATGTGAGAACCTTTGATGGTTGAGGTTCAGTTAGAAATGAACATTCAAAAGACCGTTCTGATGGAAACGTGTTTCTCCCTCAGGCATCTCTTGAGTCTTTTTATAACAGCAGTAGACTAACTAATGTTGGTGACGGTACTTTCCTCTCATTTCTCTCTACCTCTCTACTCTCAGTTTATCTCTCTCTCTCTCTCTCCCTCTCTACTCTCAGCTTATTTCTCTCTCTCTCTGTCTCTCTGTCTTTCTGCTCTTTCTCACTCTCCTCTTTCCCACATCCATGTGTCTTCCTGTCAGATTTCCTCACTTTTCAAGCGTTGGTCTGACTTTGCTGTTCTGCAGCCAATGGAAAGGAGCTGAGGTGTTTAAAGAAATGGGATTTGGTTTACTGTTCCTACAGCGGTGCAGGATGAGATCTGGAAACAGACAGGCTTCTACTCTTCAAGGGAAGAGTATTTGCATTCAATTGAGGTCATTTATTTTGGTAAATTAAATGAAACTAACATTTCTTACATACCATGTGTGGCTTTTTCAGCACAGTTAGCAAGTGATAATGTTTTGTCTAAATATGGCATACCAACTCTAAAGTATCAGCACCTAGAGCTACTGAACATATAAGTATATATGTTACTGTTTTCAGTGGCTGTGATCTTTTTTTATTTTCTGCCCAAACAGGCAGAAAGGGTCACATAGTTCAGACAGTTATGTCTGTTATGAGAAACAATACTCATGACCCATTAAACAGTTTTCATTTAACAGCTTTCCCATCTGTTGTTGAGTGAGAGAAAACTCCCCCTCACTACAGTAACATGTTTTAATGAAATCCATCAGTTGTGTATTACACCATCTTGTCCTCTTTATCTGTAAGTGCTGAAGTGGTGGAGTCCCAATCTCCTCTATTCCTGCATGTTACCTCCCTTCTCAGGGGAGAGGACTTCAGAGTCACCCTGTCAGACGGAGACGAAGAGTACGAAGAGTATTTATTATCTATGGTTTGGTTGGTAAAGACAATTAGTAGTGAAGTGAAAGCTTAATACCCACAGTAAGTGAATTAATAAAATGTAGAGGAAACTTTTTATTAAATGGATTAAAGGCACATTAGTGTTTAGTCATTTACATTTCCTTCTATAATGGTGATATTTGGAGCCAAAGCAATGCAGCACCTTTTATTGGTTTGACTGTAGAATGTATAAAAGACAAGGAGTACAGATTAGTAATATGTGCATTGAATAAATGTATCATGAATCTGGTCTACTTGTTAGAAGTGGGAACTCTCCCTCCTCTTTGCCCTGCAACTCTGGTCAGACTGGGTAATCTGGTTCAGCAAGGGAATACATGGAGTGTGTAATGGGTATGAGAAAGTTTGCTGTGAGGAGGAAAGAACAGAACTGAACAGAGCAGAACAAAGCAGTGACTAAATCAGTTATAAAAAAAACTGAATAAATTAAATCACAGCAGGACAGAATAAATGGGAATACAGATTAATAGCTGCAAGTACTGCAGCGACTAAAGGTAGGTAGGTAGGTAGGTACTTTATTAATCCCCAGGGGGAAATTTCTCATGTTACAGCAGCCAGACATAGAGTAACACCAAAAAATAAAGAAGTAAAGAAACAAAACTACAATAGAAATAATAAAAATAACAATAACTAATAAAAAATATAAGAAGCTAAATCAGTGTGCTTCCCAGATCTCTGTCTACATAGCAGTGAGACAAACTCTGTGCTCTGCTACTGCACTGTCTCTGTCCATGGTCCTGACTGGAGGCTGCTCAAATTACTGTATGTTACTGTCAATATTATTATTTTACCAGAGGGATTAACAGCATACAGTACACACATCAATGTACAGTAGATGTCTGTTTACTGTCCAAGGACCAAAGCATGTGGTACTGAATAAGCAGCACGGCTCCATCTATCTATTACTGTAGTTCAGTTCAGTCACTCTTTATTGTTGCTGTCCTTGGCACTGACTTCACCAGGATGCTGAATGCTCCTGAATGACTGGTGTTGGAGCCATTTTTATTTTTTGTTGATATATTATTTGATTTATATTTTTTTTATTCATGCATTCAAACTCCTGTTTAAAAGAGAAAATATATAGCCTAAAGATATAGATAAACAAAATATAGAAAACATAATAATCTGTACCTGAATTACACCCCCTGTGTGTGCATACCGGTCACTGCATGTATAGGTAACAGGTGATATATGATATTGTGGTATAGTATATGAATTATTTGAAAGAAAGATGCACAGAGTGCACTCTGGACACGATGGCTCAGGCAGAAGCCACTGAAAAACTGGAGTCCTAAACATCTAAATGTATTATTTTAATTTAGGAATTATCTTTCAATTCCAACCATGAAAAAGACCATGTCAAATATTTAGCCTTTACCTACTGTAGCTTTGAGATAGAAAAGTTCCTGATTCGTTTAGAAAAAAGGTTGTGTATGTTGTGACTGTACCACTGACAAGTGTTAGAGAATAATACAACAGTTATTGCCTTGTCTTGGGATCGTCCATCAAGTCGATCCATGGAAGAAGAATCAACGCTGAGAGTCTCCAGTGGAAGAGAGACTGATGAAGAGTCATGGAGGTCTTGATGTGGACTAATTCTCACTTTCTCTGATTTCTTTGCTTTCTATTTATCTCTCTGTCTGCATTTCCCTTGTTCATTCCTTCTTTTCCTTCGTCTTTTCTTTTTGAGTCGATTAGTGTTTGATTAGTCTTTCTAACTTTCTTTCTTTTGCTGCCTTTCTCTCTCTTTCTTCCCTTTCTCTTAATCCTTTCTCCCTTCCTTTATTATCTCTCTGTCTTTGCTATGGGGCTGAGGTGTGATCCAGAAGAACAAGTTTCATATAATCCCAGCATGCCCCTGCTGTCAAAACAGCCAAAACTACATCATGAAAGGTTTTCTCAGATACAGCTCAAAGACTCCCACTTCCATACCACAAGATACCCCAAACGTACCATATAATTAAATACACCAACGTGTTTTATATTCCAGTTCCAACAATCCAACAACACCAAGCCTGAGGTTCTCATGTTCCCTCCTCAGAGACCAAAAGAGTCCCAAAGCTGCTACACTCACAGTCAAGTACAGCAGCAAATATACAACATAAGCTTGAGGTTTCACACCGACATCCAAAGCTTTGTTGGATGATAGAAACCCTGTGCGCTGGAAATACATTATGAATCAAGACACGTATGGGTCAGGATCTTTGAACTCAGGGCTCATTAGTTGTCAGGAGTGGACTGGACTGTGAATGTAGATGTTCCCTCTAATGAGGTAATGCAATGAGGCAGACCTGTTTTCACCAACAGTGATCAGTCTCTGATTACCAACTGTACAACCCAAAGGAATTGAGTGTAATTATGGATTGAATTGGGCTGCAGATTTGCCATGTCTTCGATCATGTGATGTAATTTTTCCTATACTGGTAAAATATTAGCAGTTTGTAAAAACGATTCTCACACTGGATAATGAGAAACTGTATTCTACCAATGCACTGAGGCTGCCATCTGCCCACAGTAGAATTACTCATTGCAAACAGTTGTATGCCAAGTCAGAAATCATTTACATTGCATCCTTCTGACCAATGGCCTTTGCAGTTTTGACTCCAACATGAAACAAGACTTGACTGGGGATCAGCAATCTTGCATCTCTGGCCGAAAGAAAAAAAAAATGTCAGCATATTTATTTGATGTGATTCCATCTAACCTTTGCTCAGTTTCTCCTTTTGTGCTTCTGCTGGTACATTATCATGAAAACAATGTGAGTTGAGCCTCATATACACCAGTCGATGCTGACAGTGATCAGTGTGAAGGATACAGGTGGAGAATGTAAATCCAGTTTACAAACACAGTCTACCCGTGACATGAGGTATTCTGTCTTAAAGCTCCACAAGAGAAATAAACAGAAAAAATATTTAATAGAAAGAAGGAAATGTGCAGAAATACAAATCTAATGTTAAGAAAATGAACCGTCCAACACCAAGAATATCATATCAGGTTTAGAGCAGCTACAGACAGGATGGTTCTGATTTGAGTCTTCATCCTGGGTACAAAGGGAGTTTAACAGTAATCTGGTTGAATGTCTTTGTCTCTAATGATGGACTGCTTTTCCACAGCCAGTGTACCGAGGCTCAGTGGAAAGAGACCAGATGATTTAGAGAAGCCACTTTCCGATCCTGATTGTGCAACACACAGACTGTTTGGACAGAGGATTCAGTATGGTGCTTCTTCTTCTCTGGGTCATTGATTCATAAAAACACACACACTAATTCGCATGCATTCAAATCTATCTACTAAACACACACACAGTTACATTCATTCACATAGCTACAACATGTATTGTACAAGCTGACTGCTTGGAAATATTTTCGGCATTTTCAGTGCTGCTGTACATCTTGTCTTTGGCAAAGTGCTGAACCGTTCTACAATACAGTATCTTTGAATTATTAACAGTTCACCTAAAACATATTTCTCCCCTGTTTCCTGTCAATCTACAAATCTCAAAACACATTGTCCTCTTGGGATGGGAATTGAGCCTGTGGCTGATGGATTGGACACCAGCTGCCACTGTTTTAATTCATTTTTGGACCAATATTACATACAGTGTAATACCATTCATTAATACGTAGGACAAGATGTTACTATCCCCTATATCCATGATGGCAGCCAGTTAGTCTTTTGTTTGTGTCAGTTCCTGATGTCTGAGTTTTTATGTTTTTATGCTTAATATTTTATTTTATGTTATGTTATTTGGGCCCGAAGAGTGATATTTTCCAAAAAACAACAATTTTCCTTTAATCTGGCGTCTCTGGATGCAATATTGGGTGTTATGTACTTCCATAAATGACTGAACTCTAAATCTGGACTGATTGTGGCCGAATCCAAATGCTGGAGTATAGCACCCAAGGGAGCAGAGCATCACCCCACGGATCCTCAAAGCGATGCTGCGTTTGCCAGATATTTGCTATTATGCTATATCTGCTCTGCAAATCTGAATTCCATGGGGATTACCTGCTTCATTTTACATCTGAATTAAGATTTGCTCCTTCTGCTGTTGGATTTACGGCTCGAGCGCCTAGTAATGCATTGACTGTGAGTAACTGTGGACTTTGCGTGTGTTGGAGTGGCTGCGTAACAGAGCTGGGCTGGGCCGCGGAAAGTCAGATCTGAAAATCTGCGCTTGCGGCAAGACCGCTGAGCGCGGATCTGGTGCAAATTGGCATGCATTTTTTTATATTCCTGATGTTTATTCAGTGCAACCCTGGATTAAATCAACTAAATGTACAAAACCTGGTGAGTGAATTCACTTTGTTACACTCCCGACAATTTTCAACTTCTCTGATGAGAATTATTGATTCATATCTCCATTCAGTCATATATATATATATAGCACATAATGGGAACCTGACAAAGATGTTCCCTAGCTTTCACTCCTGAATGAGTAGATCATCAGGATCTTCTGTTTTTATGTTATCCAAGTTCATGTCTGAAGGCTTTCTGTTCAAGTCCACAGCCAGTCCTTCAGTCTCTGTATTCAACAAGTTAATTTTAGCCACGAGAAGCCCTGAGATGAAACAGTCATGTAGTACAGTCAATGTATCAAACAGAGACCTAAACCTACATTAAAGCTGGAGTTAGGCTTCAGCATAAGTGAAGGCTGGGACATGTTCGTACTTAACATTTTGTTCCTTTTTTGACCGTTTACTGTATTTTATAGGCTACAGTATGGCATTTCTTCAGTTTGGTGTATACATTTCACTATTGTTCATGCCGATGTTCAAATACAATCATAATAATGAGATCCTGCCTATCAGGTTATTATTTTCATTCTACCCCAATGTTTTGTCCGGTATCATGTTTTTTTTTGTTTTTGTTTGTTTTTTAATGTTTACTGAGAAAGCGTCATACTAAAACTAACCAAGTTTTCTTTTTTTAAAGGCTACAGTATTGCCTTTTCTTGCTGCGTTTCATTTGACTATTGTTTATGCTGATGTTCAAATAAAAAATCATAATAATTAGATCCTGCCTATCAGGGTATACTGTAGATTGTCATTCTTCCCCAGTCGAATGTAGCCTTTGACTCAAATGTGTGTTAGCATGGGAATCTACAGTAATTGGAACCAAATTATGCATAAACATAATTGCAGATATTATTAACTTATATCAGAAAATCAGAATGGGTGTTTGTATGTGTGGGCATGTTCAGGGAACATAGCATGGAGTTGAACAATGAGTCCCTGACAACATAAAACCTTTTGAAAAGTTTACTTAACCCTTATATTGTGCTAGAAAGGGGCATGTACCTTTTGTGTTCGCGGGTTAAATTTGACAATTTTTTAAATTAATCACAAAACACTCAAAAAACAATTATTTTTACCCAATATAGTGTTTTACCTCATAACTAACTTGTTATCCATTCATAACAAATTCATAAAATCTACATTTACTTTTTTTATTTTGTGGTCCAAAGGCCACATTTACCTTGCTGTTGAAAATCTCATCAAACCAAATCATCAAATCATCAAAAATAGGGTAAAATCTGACCCACAGAGAACATTGGTTTTTATTAGTATGGCATGCAGCAATAAAACATTCTGGGTAGTTTTGTGGATCAAACCCAACCCAAACAAGAGTTTGAGTCAAGTTTTATCCACAGAACCACCCAGACTCTTATCAAATCGTATTATCAAATCAAATAATAACCATTGCTTTTGTTGTGTTTATAAAGCTGTTTTGAAGCCTTGTTCCAATAAATTTTACCCGAACACAATAGGGTTAATGTGTGTTAACAGCACATTCAACTGGGGAACATAGGACCCTGGGAACATAGATACGCTCCCAATCCTGGGCACAAGCTTGATTTTCATACAGTCAGTCAGTTTAATGAACATTGTATCTGTGCTGGGTCTGTATTTAGTTCTGCCTCTACTGCAGCTGATGGAAATCTGGATGTATTTGATTTTAAACTAATTTCTGTTGCTCAGGTCTGTAAAGCTCTAAAGGACATTGACCATAAAAAAGTCTGCAGGTCCTGACAATCCTTACATCTTAAAGATGGCAGCTAACATTAATGCTGAGCCCATTGCTCAAGTTTTTAATTTACGTCTACTGACCAACTCAATACCAAAAATTTGGAAAGCAGCCTTTGTTCTCCCCTTATTTAAAGATTGAGACCCCACAGAGTTGAACATTACTGTCCTATTTCCAAACTCTCAGTTCTGGCTAAGATCCTTGAATCCCAGGTAAATATACAGTTAAAACAATTTCTGCTTTATGACATTTTAAGTGCATTTCGGTTTGGTTTTAGAACTGGCCATAGTACCGTTACTTCTGCTATGATTGTGACATGTGATCTCAGTAATGTCCTAGACATTGTGCTGCCTTATTTGTTGATCTATCCAAGGCATTTTATTCAGTGGACCACAAACTGCTGCTGAACAGACTCAGGAATACTGGTTTTAGTGTTAAGTCTGTTGAATGGTTCGGAAATTATCTTGATCGTAGATCGAACTCAGTGTGTCCATGCAGAGTGCCACAAATCCAGTTTTCTTGAGATTACTAAAGGTGTCCCCCAGGGTTCCATTTTTGGTTCTATTTTCTTCTCTATTTTTATAAACAACCTGGGAAAGGATGTTCAAGCAAAAATGCATTTGTATGCAGATGACACTGTCATCTACATGTATGCTCCCTCTTTGGCACAAGCTGTTCAAGAGCTTCAGACTTCATTTCAGTTATTACAGGCTGCTCTGTTCAGCTTGAAATTGGTTTTAAATGCGTAGAAAACAAAGCTCATGGTCTTCTCAAAAGCTCGCTCACAATTGCTTGATTAGCATTTTCACATCCGATGGTAAATCCATTTAAAAGGTGCCCTCGTTCAAGTATTTGGGTATGTGGATGGACGACAAGCTTTTATTTAGTGTACATATTGCAAACCTACACTACCGTTTTAGAACACCCCATTTTTGATTCATCGGTCCGTAAGACCTTCTTCCAGTCTTCAGTAGTCCACTGGCGGTGCTTCATGGCCCAGGCAAGCCTCTTTTTCTTATTTTGCCATCATAGCAATGGCTTTCTTACTGCCACTCGACCTGTCAAACCTGCAGCTCAAAGTCTTCTCTTCACAGTTGAAACTGAGACTTGCTTACTTCGACCAGTGTTAAGCTGTGCTTGAAGCTGTTGTCCTGTGAGCCACCTATCGCGCAAGCTGTTGACTCTCAGAAATGTCTTCTGATTCTGTTGTGGCTTAGGGTCTGCCAGACCTCTTCCTGTCAGAATTTCCTCCAGTTTCCAAGTGCCTTTTGATGGTGTAGGAAACTGTACTCACTGACACCTTGGCTCTGAAATTTACATTATTTTTCATTTTTTGCTGACCTAAACTTCTTTTTTTTAACCTCTAGCAGTTTACCGCGTACCTTTGTGCCATTTCAGGTTATTCACTGGACTTGAATTGCTTAAATTTCAATAAAAACTGGAAAAATGGGGGTGTTCTAAAACTTTTGACCGGTAGTGTAGTTAGGAAGCTTAAAGTGAAACTTGGCTTTTATTTTAGAAATAAATCTTGTTTTACTTTTAATGCCAAGAAAAAAATTGTAGCAACTACTTTTCTGTCTGTGATTGATTACAGTTACATATTGTACATGCATGCAGCTTCCTCAATTTTACGGAGCCTCGATTCAGTGTACCATGCTTCTCTGCATTTTAGTACAAATGCAAAGTCCCTTACTCACCATTGTACTCTTTATGAATTGGTGGGTTTGACATCATTGACCACTTGCAGACAGCAGCACTGGTACATTTTTATTTATAAAGTAATACTGGGTAAACTCCCTCTATCTCTGTACACTTCTTTGTCTCAGTTCTGGCAGTTAGCTACGCTCCTCAAAATGGTTGCTTTTTGTTCCCGCTTCTTACAGCTCTGGGTAAAACTGCATTTAACTACTATGCACGTTGGGCATGGAATAATCTTCAAAAAGTAGAAAACTAGAACATTTTATGGATGGACTGGATGAATTTAATTGCACTATAAAGAATGTAGTGACTGAGGCATGTCTTCATTTTATTTTAATTACAATCTTTGTGAACTGTTGTATTTTATGTTGTACTTGCTGTAATGTACTGTATTATGTTGAAACTTTGTACAGTTGCTACCTTGGCCAGGTCTCTCTTGCAAAAGAGATTTATTTTTTATCTCAGTGAGACTTTCTTTCTTACAGAAAGGTTAAATTAAAAATAAATTCATAATTTATGTTACATGTTAATATTTAACATGTAATTCATTCATTTATAAACTCATCATACTGAGTTTATAAAAATTTAACTTGAGGCTGAAAATGGTGAGAGCATTTAATATGAAATACCTTTCATACTAACTAATTCTATTCTAATTATTGTCTCTCATTTAATCCTGATCAGAGAAATGTTTTATGTTTACTGCCACCAATCAACAACTGAAGGAGAAAACGTTCTTGATGAAGAGCTGATCTGAAAATCTAAACTAGTAACTAATAAACTGAGTACAGAAGAGCATTGATAGTTTTTATAGTGAAGAAACCACCTCAGTAAAGCTGACTGCTGGGAGCAGCAAATAATGATTTTCATTTCACTTTTCTGCTACCACCATTTTGTACAAGTACACCCACACACACACTCAACTGTACTGTTATGAACACATAGAGAATCTCCATTTGCCGCATCAGCAGCCAAACTAGAGAGAAGAATAAAAAGTAAAGCAACAGCTTGAATGCTAAATGTTCTCTGGCTCTGCCAGGGTAACTAACTGTAATAAATCTGCTGTCAGGATTTCATGGGGAAAAACAGCACACTTCTATGGACATAGATAACAGGTTTTCTCCAGAGAAACCAACTAGACTCCCTTTTCACTTTAAACTGCATCAGATAGAGTTACACTACATGCCAGGCACAGTAAGTCCTATAATAATAATAATAATAATAATAATAATAACTTTCATTTTTAGAGCACCTTTCAAGGTACCCAAGGCACTTAACAATAGAAGAGAGAAGAACTAGATGAGGTGAAAAACAAAAAAACCCAACTAGGCTAACAAGTAGGAACACAATACGACAAACAAAGTACAAAAAGGCAAAAAAGCAGAGGGCCACAATTCAGCAGCTGGGTCCAAAGGCCTGGCTGAAGAGGAAGGTCTTCAGCCTCTGTTTAAAAACTTCAATGGACCCAGTATTGCGGATCTCCACCGGGAGTGAGTTCCAGAGGGTGGGGGCAGTCACTCTGAAGGCTCTGTCCCCGAGAGTCCGCAACCTGTTGTGACGGGTGATGAGTAGTCCCGTGTCGGAGGAACAGAGATTTCAGGAAGGGGTGTAAGTAGAGAGAAGGTCCGATAAATCCCCTAGAAGGACAATATACTGTGAAGTAGATCACTCTAACATAAATACCATAAAATAACAAAGTGATTTTGGCCAAAAAGGCAGGAAATAACAGGTAGAAGACTCAGCTTATCCATCATTCATCAAAACAGAGTTACTTGTCTTCCCACACCGTTTCCCTCATTTTCTCACTTTTCCCCTCACCTCACGATCTGGTTCCATCTGGTTTGAGAGAGGGAAGTAGCATGTTTAATCAAAAAAACATCACGGTTGTGGTGCTGAATGAAAAGTGTTGGATTTGTCTGATTAGTCCTGCTGTCACACTGCAGTTAGATTAGTCTCTACACACACACACACACACACACACACACACACACACACAGACACGCCTGGCAGCTTGAGTTGTCCTTTGTAAAAGCGCTAGGGGGCGCTAATGCGCTAATGTGTGACAGCAGAGCAGTTGTCAGACTGTAGCAGTGACAGAGAGTCCAGCTCTTGTGTTCATCAGCATCGTCCGGAGCTTCACGGAGAGACCACACTGGGATTTCTTCCTCCGCTGAGCTTCATTTCAGCGCTTTCTCTTCAATAAATTACCGCTGGAGACCGTGCTTCGTCAGGAAAAGCGCTGAGCTTTTGGACCTGATTAAAGGACATCTCCAAATATACTGCAAACAAACAAACTGCAAACAAACGGATATAGCTGTGGCATAGGAACAGCAACGTGTGATTTGGCAATTATTGCCTTGAATCAGCTGACACCTACCTCTTTGATTCAACTTAAGTCAGATCTGTTTACATTAGTGTTACACAGTATACCGGTACTGAAAAAGTACTGTGGTGAGTTTTGAAAAAAAAATCAATACTTTTTTACTATGCGAATGATGATTTGATCTGTGGCTAACACCGCTGACAGTGGTGTCGTAACGCTATTGGTGTGTGTTGCGGGAAAAAGCCCCAAGTGAATAAGTGAGTGAGTGTATGCTAATGTGAGCCGCAGCAAGCGTGTAGTGTGTTCAGAGAGAATTGGTAGAGACACGGACCACTCTCATTTTGTCCAGCTACTCATTTTTTTCAGAATAACTCATTGTAACTCAGTGAGAATGAGGGGGCCAGCCATGAAATATGGTGATATTTTAGCTTCAAAATTGACAAAAAGATGAGCCTCAAGACACAGCAGCCACTGTTCAAACGCTGCTTTAAAGTGTGTGCTGCAAAGGGAGGCAACACATTCAGTCTAAATCTGGCGATGCATTTGTCAGACAAAAACCCCAACATTTTAAAGAAATTCAAGGACTGACAGACCATAGTTACCATAGACTAGTTAACTGCCCCGCTATGTCCTTGATAGAAATAAATTAACGCGCTCGTGCAAAGGCCCAAAGCTGACAAACAAATCCTCTTAACATCCCCTGTACGCACAACAAAAATGCATACATGCATGACTAGCTAAGTCACAAATGTGATCTTATACAGAGAGATTTGGCCATTGTCCATTTATAGATACTGTATCAAGACAGTATGTGTGTTTTTTGACTACAACCCTTTTGAAATAAAGCACACTAATGGCATTTGACAGTGTTTCCCTTTTTTTAGGAAAAGTATCAAAGTATTCAGTATCGAAATTCATGACTCGAATCAAAACCAAAATTTTGGTATCGTGACAACACTAGTTTGCATTCTCATTGAAGTGTCTAATCAGCTCTGCTACGTCTTTCAGTCGATGAGGCTCATCATGAGCTGAGTATCATTGTAATCACACAGGTAGCTCACTGGTCCACCTACTCTGTCTCCCCTCTAACAAGACCGGCTGCTAATTCATCATCACTGCTGTGTTTGGCAGAGAACCTTTATGAGAGCGAACTAAGTGGAGGAAATAAATGAGAACCCAAATCAATTTTGTCTCCATAAACAATTTGGGGGCTTTGTGAATATAGTATCTCTATATAAAGGTTCATCTGCAGATGGCTTAATGGAGCTTCGAGGTTTTATACTTGACCCATAATTCATCAGACAGTTTCCAACAACGAGAAGGCAGTTTCACAGGTTTACTGAAGGACTGAATCATTGTGCAGACATTTAAATTAATCTGTCCTATGTTACTCTGTTCTAATCAATCTACTAACATGACATTGTTATGTCTAAATGAACATGTTACCCATATGTTACTATTTATTACCATCATTACACATCCATAATCTGCAACAGAGTTTGTTTCTAGATTTTGGACTTCCAGAGTCTTCCTCCTCCATGGACGTCTAACTTGTAATGCAGCAGGCTGCCGTCTGTCCAGTTTTCTAGAAATAACCCAGTCAGATTGGGACCTTTGACCCTGTGATACCTTTTCTGGCTGTTGCATATTTCATAGACCAGACTCCAGCTGGCTAAGTGTTTTGAGTGGAAAACACACACACACACAAATCCAATGGAGGGAAAGTAAAGTAGCATCGGTGTGTCAGCATGTATTTCCACTTCAGAGTTCCCCTGGGGAGAGGAGATACGTGATATTTAGAGTCATGTTTTAGTTTTTACACCTGAAGGTGGAGGGTAAAAGTGTCCTTGTCTTACCTCCCCTGGCTGCTGCTTTAAACAGGTAAAGTGCTGTAAAGGTTGTGCTTCAGTGAGTCTGACATCTTTTATCTGTCAAGGATCCACCTTTAGTGAGTGGGAGACAAATCTCTGAAAATATAAAGATGTCAAACAAAGAGGCAATAGAGGACTTAAAGGTTGACTCAGGGATATAGCATCACACCACATGACTCTTTTCAGAATACTTTGAAACGTCTGCTTTTAATGACGTCGCCCTTGTTCGGCCCTGCAGTGACGTATAGAGATGTAAATATGGTGACACGGGTCTTGTGCAATCTGCTCTTAATGGTCGACGACCTGAGATAAACCCGTTACAATAGTGTGGTCTGAATGGGTCCAACGAGGGAATGACCTATGTTTCAATAACCCCTGTAAACGCTGGGATTTGTACGTGAAAGGGGTATAAGTCTTCTTTCCTCTGTCTCTGATGATCTGTTTCTTTTCTTCTCTCACCAACTCAAGAGACAAGGAGTTCTCATTTAAAAGTCAGTTGCTCCTGGCACTGCTGAGCCGACCTATTCTCATATTCTATCTATAATTGTTATGAATCTCTGGGGAGTTTTGATGATAGGGGATGTCTCGTGGTGTCTTGGGGTGTGGTGAACCTCAGCAGAAAGTTATTAGTCAGGTGTTTTCTGTCTCCTAAGAAGTTCCTCGACCCTGACTGGTTTCCCCAAGGCAGCAGAATTAAAAGGTGTTCTAGTCCAGTTCAAGTGGTTCTAGTGATATCCAGAAAACAGTCGTCACTAAGAGGAGTGCCCTTCCAGCACAGATTTCTCACAGTGCGAATAAGGACGTGATAGAATTGAAATGTCAACCCCACTGTTGATACCAAAATCAGGCTCCTTTATGTTGTTATAGCAGGCCTATATTCTATATTCCAAGACTTGATTTAAGAGTTTGACATCATATATCGTACATCTCTCCTGTGTCTCATAACTTCCAGCCTTCTGTCTCAATAAAGAATAAAAAAAGTGCCCTTTCAACTCAAATTTCTTTGGTTGAAATAAAGGGCCTGTACTTTTCCAATGACTTGATATGTGATTGTACTGGAGAGTGTTTGGTATTTCCCTGTTTAAAAGCCTCCCTCTTCTGGAGGTTTCATCAATTTAATTAGGACAAATTACACTTTGTAATTTTAATTAGTAGATTCTTTGAATCTTATATCCACAAGAAGGAGAGATAGAGAAGAAAGAAAGGAAAGGGTGAGAAAAATCATCAGTAAGCGCTCTGTTTTTCTTGATTACTCCATGTTGTTTTGGCTTCCTATAATCAATCAGACAGTCCTAAAGCACTAATGGAACGAGTTGATACAGTGTTGGAGGAAAGTAGGACACACATAGTCCTTGTTTAGATGTGGTAGAGCCCTCAGTCACTCTAAAGAATGAGACAATCAAAAGTACATTTGCCCTTTGATGAATGTAATTATGTGTCTGCTCCAAATACCTCCAGGTCTGTGTAGAGCAGCCAGTATGATGCAGTTTGTTTATCCTTGTTTACTGTGAAACTGTGAATGTTTTAGTTGACTGGATGAACAAGCTAGACAGTTTTATGTACAGTTTATTTTATGCCAACATATTATATGTGACCTAAATAGCCATTTTATTTAATTTGTGGAGTTTTATTATTATGATTGATAAGGTCTCAGTAAATGTCATGACGTTATTTGCCATAATAATTAGTCTGGTGTGATCTGTGAGGTGGACTATATCACTACACGGGTGATAGGAGAGAGTAGAGCTAATAGACAGTACAGGATAGTACACTCGCACAGACCTCCATACAAGAGCCCTATCAGAAACACACACAGAGAGACAGACAGGTGGGCAGACACATAGAAAGTGAGAGGCAGACAGAGGCACAGCCAGACTCCCACTTAGATTTGGTTCCTGTATTCTTCCATGTTTAGAAATAGTCCCCCAGTTATTCCAGCAGAGATGTGCTCTAAGTCCTGTCGGGTCCAGGCTAGTGTGTCTTGGAGCTGTTTTAGAGGACGACATGTAACAGAGCTGACAAGGTCTTCCTGTTAAAGTGTTGTTAGGACAAAGGATCCAGGAAGAGTTCTCACAGTTACACACTTACCGCTATTATGGCCATTATGGCTCTGCATTCCCAATCCACCATTCATCTGACACTGATGCTTTTACTGTCTTCATGATGACTCTACTAGGAATTCATTGGAGCTTTTCTTCTGGATCTCAGCAAGGCTCCACTGATTAAGGAGCAGGTTTCTCCAAAAAGGAAAAACTCCTCCTGTCGTTTTGAATGTTTGTCTCAATGAGATGATCACAGCCCATAAATGTGTTTCATCTGTTTCTAGTTTTTCATCTCACACAAAACCCATTTGGAAGTTTCGTGTTCCAAATTCTGTGTTATCAACACAAGTTAGTGT
Organism: Hoplostethus atlanticus; assembly: GCA_034670405.1. Taxonomy (NCBI): domain Eukaryota; kingdom Metazoa; phylum Chordata; class Actinopteri; order Trachichthyiformes; family Trachichthyidae; genus Hoplostethus; species Hoplostethus atlanticus. The sequence goes on from JAXDDX010000025.1 coordinate 1,025,638, forward strand.
CTTAGTGTGTTTTCTTACGAGCTGAGGCAGATTAAAGATTAATTAAGTTTTCAATAATTCATCCTGATGTTTATGGAGAAAAGTTATAATGGTTATTTTGTTGTGACACCAGAACTGTCAGAATGATGAGAAAATGATAATCAGCAGAGAAACTGAAAGAATTATTGTGGCTTGTTCCTTCTAAACAGACTAGTAGATTGAAACTGTGTTTTGATCATTTGATGTTTGGTTGTATGACTGCAAGCAGCTAAAGTCAGAGTTTTACAACATTCTTTATTCTAACTTTTGATGCTATTGTTGGTAGTTATAATAATATCCATTCCCCTTCTCATTGTAGAATAATGTATATATTTTAGTCCCCTAATAGCGCATCATCATCATCAATATGGCCATCAACTCTGCGAATGAGCAATTGGAAGCTAGATAGAGGTGCGCGCACACACACACACACACACAAACACAAAATTAATACAACAATTAATGCTCCTCCCTATTAATGACGTTGGAAACAGCATCTTTCATAGCAGGCAGCACAGAGGTGAAAAGTGTTAGGTTTCGGTTTTGTTGCATAAATAAATGACTGGAAGTTTGTTTTTGTACATGAATAATGAAAAAGGATTAAAGCTCTTTGCTTGGCTTAAGTGTTCTGGCATTAATTACAACTCCATTTCTGTCAATCCTTTATTCATAAGGATAGATTGTATAATTTGTTCACACATTTTGGTCAGTATCTGTTCACACAGATCATTTCCAGTCTATCAATAGTTGTAATAAATCAAACACCAGAGAGAGAGGCAGATAAATATCAATATCAATGAAATAGTCATTGTCACTTACTGGTCTGTAGGTTAAACCACTATAGGTCACTGCAACACTGTGTGTTAAGGTGTGTTTGTGTTTGTGTGTGTGATTTGGTTTTGGATTTTTTGTAATAGTGGAAACAGCAATATCAAACAACAAATCGTTTTAGATGTGCTATTTTCATATTCAGATCTTTCATCTAGGTAGAGTGTATTTCTTCTACTCTCTATCTCTCTGGTCCCAGCATCTCCACACTCTCTGCCCCGAGAAATCAGGGGATTATGGGTGTGACAGCCAGAGATCTGCCCAGGGCCCAGTCTTCTCCTCCAGGACCAGAGCCAGTCCAGCAGGCTTGTGTCTCCCAGGGTAAGAGGGCCTCCACTGGGCAGAGAGCCAGCTATTAGCCCAGTCTCTCTGGTAGGAGGGAGGAGAGAGGGATTAGGTAGAGGGTAGGAGGGAGGAGGAGAGATGGGGCTGTCTGTCAGTGGAGAGGAGGAAGGAAGGCTGTGTGTGTGTGTGTTTAGCCTTCCCACATCCAGTCTTGGTGTCTCATCGTCCCAGATGGAAGCTGTCAGGCAGCTTAATGATGACTGTCTTTCCCACACTGGCTCTAGCAGCCTCCATGCTGAGGAACACACAGACAGACTAGCTGTCACACACACACACACACACACACACACACACACACACACACACACCAATAAGCATCTTGTACACCTTCCTCTTTTACTCTACACAACCTCTGTTGAATTCACACTGCAATGCTATTCAGTCCTAAAAAACAAAGTGGGTTTGCGTGTGTACGCGTGTGTGCGTGCACTGCACCTTTAGTCTAGTTCTTTTGCTTTTAAATTAGGTGAAGATCAAACGTGAGCTGCAAAGCTAATCAAAACTAGAACTAGAGAATAAAAATATTCACACAAATAAATAAGAAAAATCATCTCTGTAGCTCCTTGTTCAGGTCCATCAAGTCTCTAGATGTTTCTAGCCAATGAGGTCTCCTGTCATTGAAACCCATGCACTTGGGTCAGACTGAATTACTTGTGCCTGAGTTCATACTGTACTATATCATAGTATAGTTGTCATTCAAATGTTAGCAATTTTGGACTTTTGGACAAAAGTCGATACCCATCAAGCTCAGTTCATGTTAGGACAGAAATGTTGTGGTCAGATCAGGATCAGACGCCTGTCGACCTCCAACCTGCTCTGCTGCCTCTGTCCTGATGTACAGAAAACAGATCCATAAATCCCACTCTGAGTGCGATTACAATGAGAGAATATAAAATCATTCTGCTGAGAAATGAGGAATCACCATTCAGATATTTAAGCAGTTAGTATCTTACATTTCCTCTTCCTTGGATATGAACTAACAACTCCAACTGGCATTTTTTATTATTATAGATTATTATTTGTTATTTGCCTCTCATGCCTGACATTGATAAAAACAGGACTTTGTTTATTTTTTAGATAAGGACAGACAATGTTGATGAAGCACATTGCTACAAACACATGATGCTGTACCAATGTTGGCATTGACTTTTTGTTTTGAATGTCAAGTCATCATCTGAACAGGAAAAGCCTTCACACTCCCAGACATCAAAAGAGATAATCTAGCAGACTCCTGCTGTAGTTATTTGTTCATTCCTCCAGCCAAACACAAACTCATCATCCCAGTGGGAGCTCTCCCCTGGAAACAAAAGGAGAGACTGATTTACACACCAAAGAGGAAAGTAGTGAATACCAAACACTCTCTATCTCCATACTCTCTGTCTTCAACAAGAGGAATCAAGCTCAAAACACTGTACATTTCAGTGATGAGACCTCAGGGGCGGTCTGGGGAAAAATGCAACCTAAAACCTGTTGGATAAATGAAACCAGACAACAGAGACAAGAGACTGCACAGTGCTGAACAGCTTCTTCCTAAGAGGCCGTCCATACATTTTGAATAATGCCTTGTAAATGATGCCAGCATCAATACATGAGAAATGACCAGTCACATGATTCAATTCCCCCTGCCTCTCCTCTGACAGGACATCATTGGTTTCTCAATGACGTGTGTGTGTGTGTGTGTGTGTGTGTGTGTGTGTGTGTGTGTGTGTGTGTGTGTGTGGTTGGTTGTTGTTGTGTAAAACATGTAAAACACAGAAGCATTTGTTTCATGACAGTACTAGCAGTGAATCCTCAATAGCAAACAACTCACACACATGACTATTTAAATCTATGGATCACCCAATATAGTGACACAGGACTAGTGCATCATGTATGTTAACAATAGTCTCAATACTCAATCTATATATCACCCAATATAGTGGATTAATTTGGTAAGCAAGCAGTTGGTCTCTATTTATGGCAAGGGTTGATTATAAATGTTCCTATTTTGATCTAGTACTTTGTGGAGCAAAGCAATTTAATTGTTATGTTTTTACAAACTGGAATATCAGTAATAAGTAGAAACTGCTAGTTTGCTGGATGAATCTTCACTCTTCCTCAAGGGAAACGAAGACACTGTTATCCAGTCATCTGCTACCAGTTACCATCCAATATGTCTCAACATGCCATCTACTAAATAACCAACCAGACCCAAGGATTGGTCAATCAGCAGCCTGGTAGCAGTGTCTTTCTCCTACTAGTGAAAGTCTCTGTCATTGGTGGACCAGCTAGCTGTAGTAACCACAGCAACTTAGGTAATAAATATGTGAGCGCTGTAGGAGAGGAATGGTTGTGTTTCCTTATGAAGTCTGTTTAGAGGTGGATCTCAATGGGCTCTCTGACTGAAGGCAACGGATGAAGAGAGCTTTGGTACTGCTTGTAGAGTGAGAATGTGTGTTTGCCTGTTTACTAGGGTTTTACTACACTGATTTAAGTCAACTCAAATTGTCTGAGGAAACAGATTGCCTTGAACAATTTAAATTTAATAACTCAAGGGGCGGTTTCACAGACAAGGCTTAAGCCTAGTCCCAGACTAAAAAGCCTGAGCTGTGAGCTGTCTTAACTCAAAGCGACTTGCACAGACTTATTTTAAAATAGTCGTAGATTTAGCCTGTTCTGGATTAAACAAAGCCGATTGCACAAGGGAGGACTAGAGCTACTCTAGGACTAAATTGAAGCTTAAATTAATCCTTCAAAGAGGCAGGTTTAACTTCTGTTTAGTATTGTTTGTGAGGGAGCATGGACTATTTGGAATATCTAAATGAAGACCAACATGCACTACAGAGGCCAGCCATTTAATTTTATGCTCATGAAATTCCCTGGCTAACGTTTAATGCATGGTCATCTTTTTTGTTCTCTGCTGAAACGGTGGTGGCAGCATCTTCTCTCAGGGATGCTATAGCAGGTGTGGAGGGTACACACTCACTGTGCACTGGCTCTTCCAACCTGTTCAGATTCCTTTCCTCTGGAAAAAGAACACTGTTAGAAGCACAAATAAACTCATATGGTCCTTAGAATGAAAGAAGAATAAAGATTGACACAGTCAGTGAAATATATTTACCAACTTTACTTTTTCTTTCTTACTTTTATTTTTTTATTTTTGTTGGTATATTTACTATTTGTCCTCAGTTCTTCATCTGAACTGTCCAAATGGTCATCGTCTGGTATACCATCCAGAGGTTGCTGGTGCTCTATTATTCCAGACCGCAAGTCACTCAATTCATCAGTCTTGGCCTTTTTTGGTGGTCCACCACCAGTATTAAATCGCTCTCTTCTGATCTCGGCATTCTCTCTTTTTAAAGCCAGTTTAAGGTTCTTCCAGTCTATAAAGGCAGATATCATTCAATATAAGTGATAAAAATATGAATATGAGAAATGTGAAATACTGATAATAATGAAGATATCTCACCTGAAGTTGTTGTACTGTTCTTGTGGTTACATTTTCATTTGCATTGAATTCACTGCAAATTGCAGCCCAACCACTCTTTTGCTCAGTAGCAGTAGTATGGTTTTTACTTTCAATAACTGGATGGTTTGACACAATTTGTTTTTGTAGCGTTTTTTCATACTCACTAAAGTTTTTTGAACGATTTATTTTTGCCTCAGCCATTGTTTTGTCTCAAGATTCACACCAGTAATGGTGTTTTCTATTTCATTCCGGGTTTTTATGAGCAGCATAACCATAGACCAACAGCATGTGCTCATACTTAACCTAATCAGGCTTAACCCAGGTGTTCTCATTTAGGCTTACTTACCTTACTCCAGGACTCCATAGTCTCCGACTAACTAAACCAGATTTAAGCATTTCTTGAAAACTTAAAAAAAAAAAAAAAAAGGCTAAATCGGCAACAGTAGGTACACCTAAAACTCTCCTTGAAACCAGCTAGCCCATGTGCAGCAAGGTTATCAGCCACAACAGAGTAGACTGTACCTTTGAGGCAGTCACCAAATGTCTCAATGTAGACACCTCCCTCTTCCAGAGTCTTTAGGTCATTCAAGAGGGGTGCAAACACAAATTCCGTACATCATTGAATTGCACAAAAGGGCAAGTTCAGTGTAGTGTAGTGCTGAGCGATACTTTATTGACAGGTTAGCCAGTGTCCAATAAACTGCGCATGTTTTGTGTATTTTCCTTAATGTTCCAAGAGGGTTTGCAATTGTAAAATCATCAACATAGAGAATTAGAGATCATTTCAGACCCTCATCTGAGAGAAGTGGATTTTCCTGACAGTAAGAGCCATCTTGATATGATGAATACTGTCCAGACTGTTGTGTGGTACTTTCCTGGACTTTCTCAAATACATCTGTTTTTTTCAACAATGCTTGCAGAGATGAGAGAATGGGCACATACTTACAGGTATGCTGTGATGACTCAGTAAGGTACTCCACAGGCTTAACAAATGGAAACTTGTCCTCGTAATATGATTTAGCCGTTGACAATGGGGCTTGATAGGTGATTGATGTATGCAAAATATTACTCTCTGAAACTGCCTTGACAATCTCACTTACAACTGTGTCAGTAAAAGAGCAGTTTTCAGTATCTTGATAACAGCTTCTTTGACAAGAGGTTCTGTTAGTGACAACAACTAATCAACATGCTCAATGATTTCCTGTGTTGCCCTCTCTGATACATGGAGAATTGTTTGCATTTTCCAAAAGAAGGCTGCCAGATTATACTGCAATTGCTCTGCTAATCCATCAGTGCTGCTACCTGCCACTGGGGTGGTTTCATTTTCACCTGAAAGATGTACAGGATGTTGTTCAATGTCACTATCCTGGGAAGCATTTAATTCATTTTGCATTACAAATGATACATCATCTCTGCATTTGTGAGAATTATACGTCGATTAGACATTTGTTTTAAACTTGCAGTTCCTAAATGGACATGGCACAGTTTGCTTGAGTCTTAAATGTCCCCTTAGATGAAGAAACATGTCCCTCTCAACAAATGGCTGCCTAAAATCACAGAAAACATTATCTTGTAAAATTTTAGTATTAAAACGCCAATAAGAATTGGACTTCACAGCAGGGACAAGGCATACATCTAAAGTCATAACATGGTGGTCTGTAAAACCAACAGGATAAATAAAGCTTTTGAGCAACCTTGCACTAAAAACCTGAGACAAATAAAACCTATCCAACCTAGTCGTTCTTACTCTACTATTGAGCACTTTCACACAAGTATACTGTCTCACAGTTGGATGTTTAACCCTTCATACATCTATTAAATCCAGCTGAGAAATTAACCTGGCCAAACAGGTGGATGATTGAAGATGAGGTTCTTCACTTCTGTCCAAATTAAAATCCACAGTACAATTCCAATCCCCCCCCCCCAAAAACAATGCATTCACTCTTGTGTTCTTTCAGTCTCCTAAAAACTTCTATACGTTCAGATCCTACATTGGGAGCATATATATTAACAAAACAGAAAAGATTTTCAGAAATCTCAGCTCTAACTACAGCTAATCAGCCTTTCAATATTTCTGTGGTGGAGATCACATTCAGTACTATGTCCCATGGCTAAGAATGTACTGTCCCTTCCACCATATGCCCCAGTCTACCTCAGTATCTAGATCACTATGGGTTTCCTGAAGGAAAACCACATCTAATCTTTTCTGTTGACATGTTTCAAAACTAAAGCTCTTTTGATATTTAAAGACCCGACCCTTAGATTCTGCATATCTATGCTAAAAGAGGAAAAGAGAAAAACAATCAACAGAAACAAGTAGGAGCAGAAAGACACCCTGTGATGCATGGTCATGGTTTACTTAATTATTTGCCCTTTTTTGTCTTCCCTTTCCTGGTTAGACCAATTTTCTGAGGCGAAAAGGTTTTTTTTTTTCATCCAACAGATCCATTCCAACTATTTTCTGGAGGTTAGAAACTGTTTTAATAAATGTATCAGTCTTGGGAAAATAATCTTTGACTTTTGACTTTCCTGAATGTTTCGTCAAGAAAATATATCATCCAGAGTATACTCTTCTGAGACGCTGTAACCAAACCCAAAACGCTATCTGTCTCTGACTCCTAGTCCATTTCGTCATCCTCATCATTTCCCTGGCTGTCACTTACAGGCGGCTCGCCCACCGCAGCCTCCCCGCTAGCCTGCACTGTCTTACCGGGCTCAGCCACCTCCACTCCTGGTGAGCTCACAACCGCATCATTTTAAGAAGAAGATTCATTTATTGCATTTTGGTGCACACATGCACTAACACACACAACACATGCAAGGGGAAGTGACCGCCGAACACATCACACACATGCAGGTAGGGTGTCACATCATTACGTTTACATTACCTGAAGTCGCAGCCTGCTGTTTATAGTGCGGACAGGCAAAGTGCTTGTGACCGACATCGCCACACTCAAAACACTTCATACTTCCAGAGCTGGCATAGACCATATAATAGCCTTCCTCATGTTTTACTCTGAAAGAGACATCTAAAGTCTGGGTTGTGGAATCGAGAAACATGAAGACCTGTCGCCAAAAGGACTGAATATGCCGGAGTTTCTCGTTCCTACAACCCAAACCAACAGTTTCAAATGCGTTCACAACATTCCCGAAGCGCTGCAGCTCGAGCTCGAGCGTCTCATTGGGGATAAATGAGGGAAGACCAGACACTTTGATTCTGGTGGACGGGACAAAGGCGAAACCTGTACATACACATCATTAAGAAAAACGCCACTCTCAATCAGCTGATTGACAAGGCGTTCTGCCAGTTGCATCCGGCAGGAGCCTCACTCCATGCCGGAGAGACAGGGATGGCGCCTGCTTACTAGACGCCATCCCGCCCAACACCAACTTAAGGATCGAACAACAAAAAAACAGCTACTAAGCCACACAATCAATAAATGAAACAATCAACACAATCATGCAAAAGCAAACAGAAATAAGAAAAGAAGAAGAAATGAGTTTAAGAAAAAAAATTCAAATTATCAGCAACCGCTCACTCACCAAACGCCACTCTCACACACCCAACTCCCAGCATGCAACAGAAAGAGAGAGAGATTGTTTCCAAATACCCAGAAAGCAGTGCGTCTGGCTGTGTAAATAGCATGGTCAAGCCCACAGCTCTTTGTCAGTGTCTCCCACCTCCCTTAATCCAACATCTCCTCCAGAAACCAGCAGCTTGAAATGCACCAGTGGAGCTTGGAGTCATGAACAAGACTATGTAGGCCACGCTGCCTCAGGCAGGATTTCCTGGAACTCAGAGGATTCATGTCCTTATATCTGCCTCATACATTTCCATTGGCTATTACAAGATCTTAGAGATTTAGGGGAAGTTTTGCTCTCATCAGCAGATTATTTTTAAAATTTTAATTTATGTCACCATACATAATAATTATCAATCCTCTCTTTGAAGTAATCCCAGAATTCATTTGGCTGTGGTGTCCATTGGTACATCTTCATTAGCATATAGTCTGCAGAGGTTTCCGGTCCATACTGTGTGCTGCCTTGCTGCATCTGCTCCAGCTGCTCTCTTCAGCCACAAGTCATTTGTATTTCCTCCTTACTCTCTGCTCAGTGTCCATAGAGTCAGAGGTATTTATTATGGAGGTTTCAGTCCTCTCCCCATATGTCTCTGTCCCAAGCTGCCTCCACCTGTCCAAACATTTAGACACCTGAGGAATCTGACCTTCAGCAGATTGTAATGCATAATGTATGGACGACAACAACCGGCACAGTTTGAGAGAGAGAGAGAGAGAGAGAGAGAGAGTGTGAGAGAGAGAGAGAAAGTGAGAGTCAAGTTGTATAGACTCGGAATAGCAATGATGCAGTTCTAAACTGGATCATTCTTCAAAAACCTCCGATGACCTTTCGGACAATGGACCAGACAAATCTCCAAAGGATGTCTGTGCTTGACCGTTCTTCTCAAGCCCACATGTATCTTTCTCATCCAAACTAGAAAAAGTCTTGTATGTTGCAGCCCTGTGTATAAATAGAAGGTCCTGCTTAGTCTGGCTGACCTGTTAAAATAGAGAATAGGACCTCCTGGAGCTCCAGGTTTAAATGTCAATGCTACACAGAACATTGAATGAACTCCAGGCTGAATGCTCATGTGAATGTGAATCCACAGCCTATTGAACACATACCATATACCAATTACCTGCAGTAATTATACAGTACTTCTTTGCAACTAATCACTGTTTAATAGTAGATATTACCACAGCTGGAAGATATTTTTTACTGACGTCAATATTCCATTTCAACTTGGTTGAATTCAATCAATTAACAGTTCAACAGTTGATCACTGTTTAATCTGTGATTAAATATATTTGAACTTTTAATAAATTGGGAACATTTTAAATAAGATAATCAGACTTAAATGAAACTAAAAACAATGTCAAATTGCAAATACCTCTGCTTAACACTAAGCTGACAATTAGATGAAGTGAAGTTCAATGCCATAGCTTAAATTTCAAGTGAGACTAGACTAAAAGAAACCCATTATACGAAGAGAAACTATTTGCCTCTCTAAACTGGCACTTGTAACATTTAGAGGTGATTAAGTAAAGTGTAATGGCCCTGATCCTCACCAGGTAGAAGTCAGCCACCATAGGGAGGCTGCTGATCACTGTGTGGGAGTCATTCTTGATGCTTTGTGGAGAAGATTCAGCAGTTTATGGCTAGCTGCTTCTATCTGTATATTCTCAGATCTGGAATAAACTAGCTCTGTTTATGGATTGTCCCTTTTTTTCTGCTTTCAAGGGGATGTTTATTACTTTGACGTCACTTCAAAGGAATTATGTCATCATGGTGGTTGTTACTATGCCATCATCAAAATTGAGAAACTTGAATAATTACACATACACATTTGAACGGTCTAAAATAATTTCCTGTAGGGTCAAAAAAGCACTGCACAGTGCCGTACTGGATATTGTATATACATTTTTTCCAGATCAGCAAGTTGCAAAACTGTTTATCTTCCTGTGCTTTTTCTTGAGGCACCTTTAGACACAGTTCAGCAAAATGCAAATAACTAACACTGAAAGGATTGAAACTGTGAAACCAATTATCTAATAGCAATATGAGTGGGTGGATCTTCCTGGGTAACACTGAACAATGAAGTGTATTGTGAGGTATCTGAAGCTTATTATCATTTATCAGTGTTATATGCACAATTCTTACATTATAATCACTTGAGGAAGTTGAATTTATTATAACACATTATGAATCTGGCAGGATGTTGTTATGAGGTTGTTAAGAGTTATTCCACATTGTAATTCACTTCCATTGTGGTTATATTGACATATGTTCAATACTGCAAATAAAAGCCTTTTCTGTTTTACATTCATGCACACACAACAAAATATAAAACAAAAAGGAAAGAAAGAGAGTTTTTGAGTTCTTGAGTTCAAAGTAAAGCCAGAGCTTTCAATATTCTAGTTACAGTTTCAGGATGAACTGAACTGTGACGCGATAAACAGATTCATACAGATGGTTAAAGTACACAAGGGAAATGTCATTCTAGAGCCCCTCTGGATTTACCTTTGACACACAGATACACACAGTCTCATGAACACACATTCACAGTCGTGATATAACAGTTACTGAGCCATAAAACTCATGTTGTTTGGATTTTAAACCACACAGGAAGTTGCTTGAGGAAGGAGGATTGAAAGTCTTTGCTGCTGCTTGGTGGATTTGAGTCTATCTACAGCATTTTCCCAGTGACATTGTCAATACTCTGAAACATAAAACTTTCATTTACAATTTATCTTTTCCTATTTTTTCTCTTTTTCTAGGACAGACCTACTGTGTGTGTGCATACCAGAGGTGATGAGTGCACTGCCTCCTGGGAAAATCGGACTATAGAAAAACAATAAGACTTTACAGACACCCACCCATTTCTCTGATACTGTATGTCCTAGACAATCCTAATCCATACAGTCCATTACATTACAGTACATTATTGTGTGACATATAACCCTATAGTATATTATTTATGGGATTTACACTGTATTGTTACAACCCCGGCTCAAGGGAGGCAACATGAAGCAGTCAAAAACAATATCGACGTTGCCAAAACAAGATAAAGTTTATTCTAACAAATACTAAAGACTAAACAAACGGTTGTGGTGGCTGAGAACGGTGCTGCTGCAGTGTTCGCTGTAAGAGAGAGAGCCGGAGTGGGAGGGGTTTTAAAGTCCTCCCAGCAGGTGCCAACAATCAGGTGTTAATTGAGATGTTCCAGGACATCTGGAACAGAACACAGGTTACCAGGAAGAGATTATACCCTTCTACCCACCCTTAATAGGTTGTTCTAGGGCAGTGTTTCCCAATCCAGTCCTCAAGTACCCCCTGTCCTGCAGGTTTTAGCTCCAGCTCTAATCAGGCACACCTGAACCAATTAAGGTATTGTGAAAATGTGAAGCCTCTAATTGGTTCAGGTGTGCCTGTACTCTAGTCTAGCTGCTCCCCTCCTGTTTTTTTTCATGTGATAGTGAGTAAATCATTTTCATATTACTTTCCATGATGAGTAGGACTATTTGATATTTAGCTGAATAGATATTTGGATCCCTGTGTTGGCATGTCTGGGTAATAGAGTTATCAAAACCACATTTTCTATACCTGATGTATGATTGGTCTTATCTTCTAGAGACAGGCTGTAAGTCTCTCTCCATCATGAAGACAAAAATACTCTTGGCCAACATTTCGAAAACTGGACAAGCCTGTCCTTGATGCATGACGTATTCATGCCAATGCACCAAGTTGTACTTATCTGGGTCCAAGATACTGACTCTTTTCAGCATGGTCCACTGGGGAGAGAAGACGAGAAGTTACATCGATGGCTAGGCATCAGCAGTTCCTGTTACATATTTTAATAGATCAAACAAAATGTCAGCAAGGAAATATAAGTTACCCAAAACTTTCATGAGCATAATAAAATTATCTACATCTCTTTTGGCTTCCCGGAGGGAATTAGGTCTCTTCTTCAGGACCTTTATGGCCACTGTCTTGTTTGTGTCTAACTTAAGACACTGGGCCCCTTTTCCAAAACACCCATCTCCCTTGAAGGCCTGCACCAGGTAGTGAGTGAGGAGTTGCTGGACAGCACATCATACTGGACTACCTGGAAGTCAGGAGGGGAGGGAGGAAGGAGCCAAAAGGGGAGGTGGGGTCAGGAGGCGAGTGGGAAAGTCCATTGAGCTTCCCTCCACTCTTGGACAAGAGCATTTATTTGTCTCTGCACCAATGGCTGTTGGGAGGGGTGCGGAGTATTGAGAGAATATGTGTGAAAAGGAGTCTTTATCTTGTTTATTCCTCTTCTCTGTCCAACGGCCAGACACCTGGACCGAGACTGTGTGTGTGTGTGTGTGTGTGTGTGTGTGTGTGTGTGTGTGTAATAGAGTGGCTGCTGGTCTGACTGATGGTGGAGCATAAAAAGACTAAAGGTGCTACTCATGTGGTTACCATAGAAACAGACAGCAGCGTGCTGTTAGTGCTCCTTTTTCTATGGAAGTGTAATGCATTACCTTGAGAATTTTTTTTTGCCTGTATTTCTGAATTAATGAGATTATTATCTCAGAATTCTGAGAAAAAAAATTCTCTCATGTTTTTCTGAAATAACGAGATACCTCAAAATCCCAAGAGAAGCTCTCATTTACTTGAGAGCTAAATTTCATGGAAGCAAACATGTCCCGCCTGTTTAGTTTAATCCAGTTTTATTTTGGTTTGGGTTTGAGACATTGGGAGATACTCGTGTCTTTAAGTAATATAGATGGTATTGTTATTAGTTTGTCGACTTTGCACAGGCACCTCAGGAATTTGCGGTTGTTCAGACGGAAAGCCCATTCTGATATGCTGGACATTGCAGTGTTTCTCCAGGATCAGTTGAACCGATATGGCATGCTTCACGGATATAAGATGATGCATCTGAAATGCATTCAGGCTGGCTACGTGGTGACTCAAGAGACAATCAGGCAATTGCTGAAAATACTGGATCCCCACGGAGTGCAACTGAGGCGCTGGAATTGATGTTTGTATCAGAATCCAGGCCCGAAGTTTTTACGGCATGTAGATTCATATGATGAACTCAAACCATATGGAATCTGCATCAGTGGTGCAATAGACGGGTTTTCAAAAATGCTGATATGGCTACATGCATACTCTTGTAGTGATCCCAAGGTCGTCGCAGGATACAATAAATTTAAGAATGCATTACTAATTGCTATATATAAGTATGCTTCCCCCCCATACATTTGTGTTGTATTGTTACTGTTCACTTGTATCAAAAAAGAAGGAATTAAGTGTCATACCATCACATTTAAAAAATATGGTCTGCTAGATATCATCTGTTTCAAAAAATGCAATTTGTAATTTTAGACATAGCTGCTACAGTAGTTTTCAGGGGGAATCACACACCGCCAGTATCAGTTTCTCCTCCGTGACTGAGAAATCAACATGCGTGTGTCTGAGACGAGCACAAATGCAGCAATTTCATGAAAACGAGCCCGCTTGCTACTCCGGATGCCAGACTGCTTGTCGCTCTCTACCCAGCTGCTCACCTTCCATTGAAATGGCTGATTTCTGTGCACCGATCCCATCACCTCATGAAAAGCCCCTAATTCTGCAACTTATATGTGTGTGTGCATGCGTGTGTTTGTCTGCGTGTTTGTGCTTGTGTAGTGTTGAGTATTGAGCATGTATGCATTACATATCCCACTGTCTGTAATACAACCCAGCATGTATATATGGTCAAACCAGACTATTTATGGTCTCATAGTCCACTTTTTAGTAAGCGGCGCATTTCACCTAAAGACAAATTATAATTGCTTGGTGGTTTTGGCATATAATACATTCATACAATCTGTCATTCCTTGCAGGCAAAAAAGTGTTGTTTTGACTGATATTGTTCCATTGAATAGGAAGATGAAATGATTCTCATTCAATCCACCGCTACACAATGCCCCAGCAGCACTACGTTGATCTGTGGTGAAAAGCTGCCAGGATTTCACCAAAATACTAATCAAATTGTACAATGTGCTGGAAGCGTCTACTGTGGGTTTGTGAAGACAGCAAGGTTAATAGAAAAAGACTGAAAGAGAGAAGGAAAGAAACAGACAGAGGGAAATATACAGAGTGAGAAAGAGATCAGCGTGAGATCTGGGATTAGGTAAATGTACAATAGTAACTTAGTAAAAACGCCGCCGTAGTGTGGACGGGAGGCTAAAACGGAGAGATAAGTATGCGTTTTCAAAATTACCCGACTTAGTGTGAACGTAGCCTGAGTATATGACTGAAACTACATTGTATGAAGGTCGTTGATCCCAGAGTCCTGGAACCACACAGACGTCTACTACAGCTTCCTAGAGATGGTGTTAGTATTCCTTAGGGCTCATATAATCCTGTTGCTTATCTAATGACCAGAACCTGTGAATTAGTGAGTATTTAGAGACCCACCAGTGCTCCTCTCTTCATTACATAATACTAACCTCTCTATAACACAAACCTCTCTAGAGGCCCTGTATATTACTAACTCACAAAGGGAAAACTGGTTTTTAATCAACTCGAGCAGAATTATGTGTCTTCAATTATATTTGTAAGTCAAGAAGCGACAGCTTCTGCTAATGTACTTTCCATGGTTTCTGCTAGAAAATGTAATTAGTGCTTATTATTGTCCTCTTGAAATGATTGTCCTTAAAAAATGAGCTTATGTGATTAAAGTACTGTGGGCTGGGCCTGGACCAGGACTGGGTTTGGCTTGGTTTCTAAATCCCATTACTTCCCTTCTCTCTGGTTTAAGCTCATGTGTTCTTTTGTGTCTTTGTTCCAGCTTAGACTGCTCTACCACAGTTGTTGCTTCGTAGGAAGATAGGAAACAGTAATGGTAACTGGAATGAACCATGCTGTATAGTAATAATAATTCATTAGAATTAATTCTAATTATAGATATTTTAACAGCCTCATCTTGTTTTTAAAGCTTTTGCCTGTGATCAATTGATATCCAATATATTGTATTTTTAATGACTGAAAGCTTTACCTGGCCGGCACCACCAGGCTAAGGCCCTCTATGAAGGCAAGGGAAAACTCCCAGAAAAACAATGACAATTCAAACGCACCATGCAGCATCCACGTCCCAGATCAGCCAGGGACCAGTTCCCACGTCCCAGATATGCCAGGCTCCATCAGCCATGTCCCAGATTGACCAGGGTCCAGCACCCACGTCCCAGATCAGCCAGGGTCCATCACCCACGTCCCAGATTGGCCAAGGTCCAGCACCCACGTCCCAGATCCATGTCCTGGGATGGTCACTGTTTGCGCCAGGTGCCTGAATCAAGGAGGGAGGACACACAGCCAACACACATACAGCCACACTCAACACTTACCACACACGCCAGCAGACACACTGAGCCATTTTCACACTCAGACAAACAGGAAGACAGCCAGTTGCACTGATGCGGTCAGGTCAAGAGGTAGCACTAGGCTGGTATCCATCGGCCAATACCTAGACTCTGTCTAAGCTAATGTAACTGAGATGACTAATGACCCTGTTGATCCCACACCTGACATTTTCAAACTATTGTTGGTCATATGATTGCTAGAATGGGTAGGTTTTGAGTTTAGATTTGAAGATTTGGGAATTGGCTTCCCTGGTTGAAAGAGGGAGTTAGTTCCAGAGATAGGGAGCTCGATAAGCCCATTTCTTTTTAATTCTGTGAACAGAAAGATAGCCAGCTTCCTGTCAATGAAGGGCACGTGAGGGTACGTAGGGGACAATTAGATCAGATAGATACGACGGTGCTAGCCCATACAGCGCTTTATAAGTTAGTAGTAGTACTCTGAAGTTAGATCTGGCCTTCTTCCATTATCGAAAAGAAACATAGGATTGTTTTTATTGTCGCTAATTAGAGCAGGGGTTCTTAACCTTTTTGCAAGTGCGACCCCCTTTTGATGGTTAAAATATTTCGTGACCCCCATCCCAGCCCAGACAGCTCAGTCGGTAGAAAAAGATAAAAGCGTCTGCTAAATGACTGTAATGTGATGTAATAACACATAACATATGCAAAATGCCATAGCAGCAAGCTCGCTACAACCGGGGCTGCGACAGACAGAGACAAGGCAGGAGGGCAGAGATAACGGGCCCACAGGCCGCTTTATTTGCACTACAGCAGAATAATTCGACCCGGTCTTGACGGACGGTCGCCGCTGCTGGTCCCGCTCCACAGTCTGACCCGATCTCATGCACTCAGTCAGGCTCTCACTCTGACGCACACACATGCACTGTGGACGTGAATACTCTCCATCGCATGTCCGAGTGAAGCCATACTCCAAATACTTATATTTCATATTTCCTACTTTTGGCTTTTTTCCCCTTTTGAGTCTTTCTCTGCCGCGTGTTTGTTAGCCGACACATCTTGTGGTGTCTTACTTCCACCGATTATAAACTGCTCCATTTTTTCTTTCCACAACACTGCACATTCACATGGCGATACCAGCTTCCAGCACGCAGCGTGTTTGATGAGGGTCTAAATATTTTCGTGTGCTATTACAATAGAGATAGGTAGATAGATTATTTATTGTCCTCCTAAGAGGTAATTTGTTTCCAATGTCTGTAAAAATTAAATATATACTGTATATATATAAAACATTTTTTTTTTTTTTGACAAAGAAAATACTTCTTTTAGCACCCTTCCCGTGACCCCCAGGTTAAGAACCCCTGGCCTAGAGAAAGCTAGCTGCAGAAAATGCACATTTATATTTCAGGAGGCTATCATTCCACACAAGACGGAAGACTTCAAGCTTGAGCAATGACAATGACATGATGTATTACTACTAACTACAATGATGTTGTTGTTTATGATGAGAGGCTCAGAGTAATGGATTTACTGTGTCACATTATGAACAGAGGGACTTTTCAATATCAGCTGAATGACAACCATGATTCTGTTGCTCAATGTGACTGCTGGATAATTAGCTGGTTTGGTCCATTGGTAATGGCAGACTGAAATAGTGCTCACTGGCACTTTCACTGACTCTCTCTCTCTCTCTCTCTCTCTCTCTCTCTCTCTCTCTCTCTCTCTCTCTCTCTCTCTCTCTCTCTCTCCTTTGACAGGTCTTCATATTGCCTGTCAGTCCACAACCTGACACTCACCTGTCCATTTCTACACTCCACAACCTCTCTCTCTTCCTCTAACTCTTCCTAGTCTCTCTCTCACTTTCTCTCTCTCACCCATGAGTGCATTCAGCCGTCTAATACATAGTGAATATGAGTGACAGGTCAGAAATGTACAATAATAATCTTTTCTCACCCAGCGATCTGCTTTTCGTCCCAAAATGAACTGTTTCTCTGGTGAGCTCTTACAGAGACCATGGACTAAATTTTCTAAATAAGCCCAATGTGTATAGAAACCTAATGAAGCTTTTACTCAGTCTTTTTATGCAACTATTTACCAAAATATATATATATATATATATATATTTTAATCCCAGAATAACCTTCTGTCTGTGTGCATGCTAATTAGAAGATGGCTGTGCTTTCTAAAAAGAATATTTTCTCCTTTAACAATGGACTGCAAAGTGGCAAAGCTGGGAATTTCAGAGAGACACATAGATTGTATATAACTAACGTAAAGTAGTTCTCCCTCAAAAGAAGTTCTGATTAAAGCTACAATGACAAATGTTACAGCTGTCTGACTTAAAGTCTTATTTTCCACTACTGTTGAACATATTGACTTGTATTCTTATTGATCACAATGTGGACTGCCTAAACAGACAGACCATTAATGTATTAATGTAGAGTAATGGGAAATTACAATGGAGGATCAGCATTGAAGAAACATTTTAGTCCATGAGTCCAGGCAGCTTAGACACTGAACCAACATCTCCTGGAGAGAGAGTATGCACTGCTGCAAAGGGCTGGTGGTTTAGGGCTGGAACATCAGCTTTTCCTAATGGAGTTGGAGGAGCTGAACACCGCAGGTCTCTCAGGATTTTATACTTCTGTCCTGGGGGCCTGGCATCTGATGAAGCACACACGTGTCTCCTGTCACAGGAGGGTGGAAAACCCTCCATGAGCTTGGCCACGAGACTGGACTGACCTCGCTGTGGCTGCTGGAGGGGTTTATCAGAGAAGTACTGGGTTCTCTACTGGATGCCATGAGGGGGAGGATACTGAGTTCCCTCTACTGAGGGTATCAGCTGAAACCTTGGGCTGGTAGGAGGAGGGGAAGCTGGTGACTTTCTCTACTCCGAGCCTGGGGCAGTTTGGGCAGGCAGGGGATAAAGCCCTGTATGCAGTATGTGTTGAGGTCAGGAACCTCAGGGTCATGTCCTTTAGGGTCACTTCCAAAGAGGTCAGGGAACCTGCAATGGTGGAAAGTGCATTGGGCCCTGGCGATAAACCGCTTCTTGGCCCGGCTGAATCCGGGTGTGGGAGGTGTTTGTCCTTTCTGTCAAGTATCAGAAACTGTTGTCCTTGTGTATTTGCAATGTCAACGGGTTACACGTGTGCAGAACTTGCTGAGTCTCATTTTGTTTTGACTTTAAAAAAGACAATCTGAATGCAGCAGAATGGCTGTGACAAATGAGAGACAGAACTTAAATGAGAAAGTAATGAAACCATGAATACGTCCATCACTTAAGATAAGCCTGGAGGGAGGGAGGGAGAGAGAGAGAATAGAAAGAGGACAGTAATAGGTAGAAACAGACATAAAGGGAAGAAATAACTAACAAATTGAGTCCCAGTTTCTCCTCCTCCATCCCAGTTGACTAATTTGAGAGGCACATCAATTACCAAGCAGAGGGAACTTTCATTTATGGAAATGGGAGAATAATGTTATGCTAATTTATCACATAGTCTCCATAGTCACACAGTACTGGAGTTTTTCTTTGTCTCTCTCTCACTCACTCACGCACGCACACACGCACACACTCACACGCACACGCACACACACACACAGACATGCCCAGGTTCTTCTGTGTCATGATAAGGAGCCTGTATGGACACATGAGCTACAACATGATGAACTCAGCATTGCTTTCTTTCTCTTCACTAACAAATAATAAGACAGTTGGTAGCAGACGTCCAGGGCTGATGCAGAATAAACCAAACTAAGGCACAGTGATTACTCCAGTAGATGGAGCCAGTAAATGGATGACTGTATTAACAGTCAGTATAAAACAGTCCATCTGGCTGTAGGCTGGGCCACATGTCAGAGCAGCCATACTGCAGACATATTCAATTAGTTTGTGTTGAGGTGTTGTGTTAAGACAGAGTTTGCAGTACTTGTCTTGACTGGTAACATAATCTGTCTTTCTTTTTTAAATTAGTACCACAGATGTATATGGAGCTGGAAGCCACATGACTCACACGGTTCAGTGTGATTACTTTTGTCTTTTGAGACAAATTCTGAACTGAAATTCTGAAGTTTTTCTCAAGTGTGTTTACTCACATCACTTCTTTCTTTACCCATAATCAATGATCCGTTCTCTCATGCCATCTGTGAAATAGTGATTAATTTATTCACCCAACACTTCTAATAAGATCCCTGAACAGCCACACTTTAATCTGACATTAATTAGCTCTTAACTGGCCTGCTGACAGACTGAGGCAAAACATCCTGGGCATCTGGCTGTTGGGACTCCAGTGGCATCAAGTATATCACACCTTCAACACACACACATATTGTTAATATTCCGCTCTCTCCTCTGCTCCAATTCCCTCCTGTTCTGGATGACAAAGCTCCTCTGGTGTTTGAGTCAAAGTTATTTCCTCTGGTTGAATGGTGTTCTCCCTGCTGGCTAAGCTCTGTGTGATCAATAGGTCTGTTACTCCATCAAATAATACAACATTATTAGATTCCCCCTGCTCTTTGTGTTGGGCTCTTCAGGGCCACAGTGTCCTGCCCCCCGATATATATAAAAAATAAATAATGCATGAATGTACACAGTAATAAATAAATAAATAGATGAAATCTGGTATAAATGTACTGTATATTTCCGTATTATTTTTGTCCTCTTTATTTATTGTCTTATTCATCAATTTATGTTTATATTTATTTTCCTATTTAATTATTTGTGTATTTATTCCCTTAGAATTGAATTCTGTATTTCTAAATGTCTCTTTATCTATTTCCTTATTAATGAATTTCCGTATATATTCTTTTCCCTATTTATTTATTTCTGTATTTCCCTGTCCCTATGATAATGAGGGGGCGGTCCATCAGAGCTGGTCATGGTGTTCCTTTACTCCCATTGGTTGATTGGTATCAGAGTGTGTAGATCGATTGTACCTGCTTTACTATGCTCTCAATTCAAAAGCAAACAACTTTTCTTGTTCATGGGTTGCTAACTAGCCTAGCACAGTGCTTGCAATGGTGTTGGCTTGGCTAGTGCTTCGCTCAGGCAAAACAGAGCCAGAGTGTTGGCTGACCTTGCCGGAAATGATTGGGAGGCTGGGGGGAGGGTGTGTGTGTGTGTGTGCGTGTGTGTGTGTGTGTGTGTGTGTGTGTGTGTGTGTGTGTGTGTGTGTGTGTGTGTGTGTGTGTGTAAGGGCATTCAACGTAGGTAGGCTACTAGAGTACTACTAGTCAGAACTACTAGTCACCAGAAATCATAAGTGCATCTCCTTCCTAAACAAGCATCTAATAGCAGAACCAGTGCTAAGGTAAAAGTGTGTAACCCATTGGGAAACCAATTGTTACTAGAACATTTAGAACTATTTCCCCTCCCTGAGAATTTATTTAATTAATAACCACATTCTTTACTGTGTTCTATCTTTAATCTTTAGGACATTATATTGTTCATTATATTATATTGGTTGCTATCTGAGGTCAAATTTGTCAATTGAACTCCTAAATGTATACTTGATTTTCTCAAGTTTTAGGAAGAACATCAGATCTCCCAGCCAGGAAGATGCTAGTGGGGGGCTAGACGACCTCCAGGATAGTAAAATCCTCTTCATGCCAAAAGGGATGAAAATGTGATGACATCTGCTTGTTTGGCACGTAAGGATGGCGGACCTAGTGGGACCCCAAAAATGACAGTCAATGGACATGGCTGCAAATCTACTCCTAGCGATAGTGTTTTAAAAATACAGCTCTAAAAATTGTGTAGTTTTGGACAAAAATAAAACAGTTTTGGATATTGGCTGCTCAGTAGTATTACATGAAATGTGAAGCAGCTGCATTAATGGGAAAGCATTCACTTTTCTGGAGATTCAACTTATATCCAGAGAAAGAGTCGAATTCCTCTAAAATAGACACAATCGTGGGAATTTTAGCTGCAGGGTTAGTAATATAGAGCAAGAGGTTGTCTGCATATAAAGATACGCTATGTTCAGTTCCATCTCGCTGAACTCCTTGAAATAGGGGGGAAGATCACAAGGCAATTGAGAGAGGTTCTATAGCCAGCGCAAATAGAACCGGACTCAAAGGGCACCCCTGACATGTCTCACGTGACAGTGCAAAATAATCGGAACGGGTATCATTGGTGCAGACACTTGCCTGGGGGCTGTTATAGAGAAGACAAATCCATGAGCTAAAATGGTCACCAAAGCCAAGTTTTTTAAGTACAGCAAATAGACACTCCCACTCTACTCTATCAAATGCTTTTTCTGCGTCAAACAATACAACAACTTCAGGGGATTTAGAGGTCTGTTTTGACACCTTTGCTAGCACCTTGACGTCTACGTTGAGGCCTGAAAGATCCACAGGAAGTGGGGTCCTTTCCCTTTTTAAGTAGCAGAGAGATTGATGCTTGGGTTAAAGTGGGTGGTAGTGAACCACGTTCAATAGACTCATTGTATACATCCAGGAGAAGTGGGGCTAGCTTATCACAGAACTTCTTAAAACATTCTGTTGGAAAGCCATCTGGACCTGGAGAAGAAGAAGAAGAAGAAGAACACCACTTTATAGCCTTGCCACTCTGCATTGACTTAATAGTCTTGATCACTTCGTCTAGCTGCAATGATGAGTCAAGGACACCTGCCGTTGCAGGGTTGATAGTAGGTGTTGCTAAATCATCTAGAAATTTGGTCATAATGGTGGTGTCAGAGGGAAAATCTGATTTGTAGAGAGTGCAGTAGAATGATTCAAAGGTTGCATTAAAGTCAACAGGGTCAGATAGTAGGCTGTCAGATGAGTCTCTTATTTGAAGAATGAGGCAGGAAGCAGAAGCAAGACAACTTGCCTTATCACCATATTCATAATAGTTACCATGGGAACGTAAAAGCATATCCTCTGCTTGTTTAGTCAAAAGCAGATCATATTCAGCTTGATAGCTCATGTATTCCTTATACAGCTCAGGGCTAGGGTTTGTGGCGTATAGGTGGTCAAGGTGAAGGATAGAATTGGTAAGTCTAAGTTGCTCTGACTTTTGCATCTTGCTTAGGTTGGCAGAGTAAGATAATTTGACCTCTGAGAAAGGCGTTTAGCGACTCCCACACCAGAGAGTGAGAGGTTGAATCATTTTTGGTAATGGCAATAAATGTATCAATAGAGGAGGAAATATAGTTGCAAAAGCCTCCATCAGAGAGAAGCAGGGACTTGAGCCTCCATGGGGGAAGGGTTTGACGATGAGAGGAGAGAGATATATCGAGAGCCAAAGGGGCATGGTCGGATATGACAATTGCTGAGTGGGGAGCGTGTCTATGTTCCCTCAGCCCTATGTTCCCTCAGCTCTATGTTCCCTCAGATCAGTACCTCTGCCAATGAGGTAATGTTTTCGCCCCTGTCTGTTTGTTTGTTTGTTTTTCTCTCTGTCTGTCTGTTATCGGATATTGTTAGCACGGTATAGCCAGATTATAACACGGGCCAAGGAAGAACTGCTTAAAATTAAAAAAAAAAAAAAAATGTGTGTGGGGGGCCCTGCCCTTCGGGGGGACCCCAACACCGCGTTAGGTGCGTTATGGAAGGGCCGGCTCTGATGCTGAAGGAACATAGGGCTGAGGGAACATAGTGCTGACCCCGCTAAGCTAAGTATTCCGTGGAGACCACACTAGGAAGAAGGGTGGCGTCAACAAAGAAGTAATCAATACGGGAGTAGGAGTGATGAACATGGGAGAAAAAGAAAACTCTTTTGCGTGGGGATTATAAAACTATATCTTATTTACTTTGTTAAAGATATTATTAACGCTTTTGATTAATTCAATTATATATATCCAATAATGGCAGTTTCAGTGTTCCATAGTAGGGGCCTCCATCTGCCAAAACCAGGTTGGTGTATGGGTGAGTGATCGAACAGCACCATACTGTAGTGGCCCTGTAAAGAATGGGGTATCTGGTCCTTCACATCACCCATCACAAACCAGCTTGGTTGTCTTTAGCAGAGCCGGGAGGGGGGTGGGGCTTAACTCCCTCCCTCGCAGCTCCCTGGGACTCAGACACATTCTGGCTTGAGAGAGATTTCAATGGGAAACAGTTTTTCATCTTCTGATCGTTGACTAATGGGACAGAGGCTTGGTCCAGATTAACCTGCCTATTTGTTTTTAATTCTCTACTTTCCAGTGCTATAATGTTTTCTCTCTTTTCTCTGTCTGATCTTTATTACCAGGTGAACCTCTTGTCTGAGAAATGAGAGGGATTCAGGCTCTACTGTTTCAGTCTCACACCAAATGTCATAGTACTTTATTGCGACCAGCGTCAAAATGAATGCAGCTAATGTGCTCATTAATCTCCCATTGCTTGAAGGGTCTCAGTTATGAGCAGGGCAGAAATGTCAGACCAGCCATGATCACTGCAAGTCAGGTTAGATAAATCACATATTTCAGTCAGGATTCTCTCATATTAATATATTCATGTCCCCACCTCCACTCAATCTGTATGAATTTGTAGTATTGTGGGTTTCATCTTCTTATTGACTTTCCCAAAGGGGCAGGTAAGGCTGATGGAAAATACTACCCCAGTATTTGTGAGAGCATTCAATGATCTATTGGAAATTTGAATGCAATTTGAATTTGAATTATTCCTATGTACTAAGGACTTGATGCGAGTAAAGTTTACATCCAGTTAAATTGCTAGTTGGGACATCCCTAAGCTTAGGTGTGTCCTTTTATAGGCACACACCAATGCCCTATTAAGTTAGATTTGCCTTTTCAACTTACATGCTACTATTTTTTTTATCAAATGTCTCTTTATTTGTAAGAATCATGATCAGGTAATGTCTTATGGCAGTGTAATTTATCCTGGAAAATGTGAAGCTTAAACTGTCTGACAGGATTTCCACTTAGGAAACCAGTTGGAGAATGTCAAGTGGAAGAAGTAGTTATAGTGTGTTGCAATTGGGGATAGTTGGTAGTATGGAGAAGAAGGAGGGTTCTCACTGTAAATTACACATCAGACCAAGGTAGGCAGGTGCTCCAAGAAGCCCAAAAGGTAAAACAGTGTTAGACCTGCAAACTCGCCTTTCGGCAACATCCATCATTGAAATATTCAAAACGGAATTGTGCTGTTAAAAGTCACCGTTTGAATGTGGGCGAATTTTGCCAAAAGGTGACGAGTTTACAGTTCTGCAGTGTAATGGAACAGACCTAGACCAGGAATCTGAAAAGCAGTGTATTCTTTACAGACAGGGTCAAGAACTGTCAGTAACCTTTACAGAGGTCTAAAGTGGTAATGTACAGCTCTGGATTCAGATGATCTGGAGGAACTTGATGGTTTCCATGTTCCCTCTTAGGTGTACACGATAACCACTTTCTGATTCCTCCTCTGTGCTTCTCTCTTTATGGTCATACCTTTAAAATGAGCATTTCCTAACTCATTTCCTTTCTCTAGTAAATATCTTATTCAGTCATCCATGTGTTGTTTCTTTTCCCTCCTGTCTTGATTTGATTTTTAGAATTGTGGCTCTTTAAAAAGTAATGTACAGATACAGGAGGTGAGACAGAGCAAGGCATTTTCCTATGGAAATGACCAGACACCAATACAAGTCTCACCACTTACCAATAAACAGTTTCAGGTATTTGTTGTGTGCCAGATGTTCTGGGAAATTAGTTGGCCCTTATGAATAACATAAACAGCCTCCTCAGTTAATCTGCTCTCCCACTCATCTCCCCACAATCAGCCTCCACGTGAATGCCTCTACAGCTTGTTCATTCAACACAGGCTGCTCTGTAGTCAATAGGCTTCCCTACAGCCTTGCTGATATGGACCTGGCATTTCCAGAGTGAAAAGAAGGCCTGTCCATTGATTCTCCTGCTTTGTCACTGAGCCGCCTGCCATGATGCAGCGCTGAGAGGGCCTGCTGGAATAGAAAATAGAAATGTCTGATAGTGGAAGAGCAATAGAGATGGACCACTCTGTCTGTTTCCATCAATTACTCTCTCTCTTAGTCTCTCTCTTCCTTTCTCTCTGTGTTTCCATCTGTCTGTGGTTTGTTCACACTCAGGGACTGGAGAGAAATGGAGGAAGAAGAAAGGGAGTAAAAGGGAATAAAAATGATAAGGGAAAAGCTGACAGTTTTAAGACAGCTGGGATCAATCTCAGTTCAGTCATGACTTGCAGTAACAAAACATTTTGTCAACCAACATTTCGTAACCATATACGTCACTCCTGACTGTGATGGAGCCATGGAGGGCGGTGCGCTGGGAGTTGGCAATGTTGAGCAGGATGGGGTGCAGGAGCCTCTGGTGTAGGCGGGATTGATGGAGAGCGGTCTTCCTCTCATAAGGATAACAGTTCAGTGAATGATGGAGAGCAGTCTTTGGCTCTACTTTAGGTGGCAGTTCAATGGATGAAGAACGTGGTACTCCGTGGCGTTGTCAGCTGTAGGTTAAATTGTCACTCAAATCAAATGCTGACAATATTACCATTGTTAGTCAGCTTCAAGTGTGATTGTTGTTCTGAGAGAGTTGAGCTACCTTTTGGCAATGGTCCAGAGGAAAAATTCAAGTCTTTGTCTCAGGACTTACTTGGTGGTTTGTAGAATCTGTTATCACACGGTGGCCACGCATGCAAAACTGAGGAAACTGCATTTATAACAAGAGGGACATGTGAGCGGGGACTTGAATGGCGACTTTGATTCATAGCCCAAATTAACTATGCATAGAAAATTGCATTTGGCTATAAGTTTGATATTGAGGTTTACACACTTACACACACACAATTGTTGCATCATTTCTGTCAGGGATTGCAGTTTATGTAGGACCCAGAAAGGCAGACCAGGACGACGGAGTAGGAAAAATAGTGGTTTTAATAATGAAGCTGGTGAAGGGAAGGTGGGGGGTGCAGAGACTGGGCTGGATGGAGCTGGGGCAAGCAGGTGAGGCAGGAGCGAGGGAAGCAGGTGGGCTGGTGGGTTACGGCGAGGAGACACACGGGATCAGGCGTACAGAGGATCTTGGGAGACAAGAGAGCACGGTTAGGATAGCCCGGAGGCACACAAGGGGATAAACTCAGATATAGATCTAGAGTGGCCGAGAAAGTGACTACCACGGTAGTTGGCGGAACAATCTGGCGACGAGTGGTTGAAGAGCCGGGGTTTAAGTACTGCTGGGCTGATGGCTTGATAGGCGGCAGGTGTGGAGGAGAGGCAGGGCCGGGAGAGGGAGCCACACCCACGCCACACACACACACAGACAGACAGTGACAGACAGGGGAGGTAAAAACATAGGGAAACCCCGAGGTCGGGGCTGGAGCCGTGACAATTTCTGTCATAATTGTGTGATCACTCTGATGCCAAACATGCCCTGGACATTCATATGCACTCGACATTAAAGTAATGTGCTCAGATTACTTATTATAATATTTAAAATACATTCAGAAATATATTCAGAATGCAAGATTAATATAGTCACACCATGTATTGATAATTGTCATTTTAGAGCATAAAAAGTGAATGTTTTCAATTCTTGCATACCTCTGGTCTTCCTTGTGTCTGATTAACCCACAGACTGGAATGCAGGGGGTGCGACCGAATGGTCAGGGGGGCAAGAGAGACCTCCGGTCATTCAAAGGTTTGAGAGGTTGTTCATAGGGGTCTTATCAGTTGATCCTGGTCACCTGATGATAGATCCATCCGTCCCCAATTGTAGATGCCTCATAGCTGTGGGAAAAGGGCAGAGAGGTGTCCTTATCTCTGGCCCTTTCTTCCAGACAAGGCCTGTTTTCCTTCTGAAAGTTCTTCAGAAGTTTCTTGTCAGGAAAGTGCAGATCAAAGAAGCAGTTAGTGGTGAAGAGATACTTCACTACACTAATCATTCTGAGTGCAACCCTTTAGAAAGAGACACACCCCACAATTTCTGTATTATGCAGTACCAGTCCCTCTAGCCTCTCTTACAAATGCCCAATACAGACTAAACTGGACTGAAAGTAAATGATAAGCTAAGAGTCATTAAGCAACCACTTACAGTAGGTTGGCAGATTGTCTGCAGTGTCCATGGGTGTAATGTGATACATTAGAATATTGCAGAGTGTATCCTCTTCCTTTACTTTCATCTAGCGAAACTCTAATTCTGTGTCATTATGTTGTTATGTAACAACAATCATCTTACTGCTAAACACAGAGAAATATACAATACTGATCAAATTTCATGTTTCCCAATATACAGTACAGTTCGTTAGTATTTGGAAATGTTTTGTTGTTTTGGCTCTGTACACCAGTACATTTCCTTTTGTTAACTCTCTTGTGCATGAAGTAAACACACCTGCCCAAGAAACAGCCGAGCAGCCAATAGTCCAATTACTTTTGGTCCCCTAAAATGGCTATGTATAAAGAGTGCTACAATTCATACACTGTTCGCTTGGTATGGATGTAAATACCCTCAATTTAAAGCTGACAGTGTGCACTTTAACTTCATAGTACCAAACAAAATCAAAAATGTGTTGCTTTCCAAATACTGTAACCGCTGTCCATGACAGTTAGCTAACATTACTATAACATGCAACGTGGCTAGTAGTTTAGCCAAGCTCAGCAATCATGCTAGCTTGACAGTTGCTAAACTGAATATTAATATTAATCTTAAGTATTTAAACAAAATGACAGACAAAACAGTCACAGCCCAAATGATAAGAGATAGCTATGGTAAGGCAGTAATACTGATGTTACTTTTTGTAAACTACTAATGGTACTGTACTGTCAGCAAGCAATGCTAATGTGAAGAGTTGTAAAACTTGCTAAATGTAACATTTCAGTATCTTTGTAAAGTTGAAGATAAAATGGTAAAACCAAGATAGTAAGCCTCTGGAACATGACTGAATGGACTTACATTATACTGCCGTTGGATAAACAATAACAAATCTCTGAATGAAATCAAATGTAGTTTCAGCTTCTCACAGGCAGAGACACTGAGCATGTGACTTTTCTGCTCCAGGCTTGGTTCTGAGGTCTTTTATTCTGCAGATTAAGCGTTAATTAATGTGGTCAGTGACGTGTGGAAGAGTGATTAGAAAAATACCCTCCTCCAGGTATCACCACCTCCACTACAGACACAATAATCTCTCCCAATTCCAAGGTATACTGATGAATAGTAAGTTGAATCCTATTACACTGATGCCTTGCAGAAGGCTGTGTCTGTTTATTTTTCCTTTCATAGTGGTGTTTAAATTTCAGAATATTACTTTTATATATCACAGGTTCAGAAGGATTTTACTTCTCTATGAGGTAGACGTCAACACACAGTTTTTATTGGACTTATGATGGATATGGTTCTAAGTTGCAGCAATGTTGGCAGCATCCCTGCTCTGGAAAGGTCCAGTGTTGCTGGATATGAAGTGGTAACTGTTGTGTGTGTTTTGATAAATGGACTATGACAGCACCATACTGTATACTTTGTTTTGATATTTACTCTTCCAACAGATAAATAGGATGATTTCTTTGCCAATGCTGAGGGCAGTAAACAGTTAAGGTGTTATGTATTATTTGCAAATCTCTGGGGATGTTTGGGAAGATGTAGCTGAAGGGCAGGTCAAGAAAGAAAGAAAGAAAGAAAGAATGAATGAATGAATGACACTGTGAGCCAGGATCTTAAAGATAGAGGAAAGGCCTGGCAGAGATCTGTTTCTGGACCTAAAAGGGTCATATTCAGAATGGATTTCCTTGAGTCCATTTTACCACAGGGTGAACTCTCTGGAGCAGTAAATCATTTCCTCCAGTACATAACAGCATTGCTGGATAGAAGGAATACCTCCATGGAGAAGATTGTTAGCGTCTCTGGTTAGTGAGCTTTGCTGTCTGTTTCCCTTCTGATCAGCTTTCCATTAGCACTCTCTACACCACTTCACACTCAAGCAGATTCATCTCTACAACTTTCAACTGATAATGAGGTTTGGTAATTAGATCGTTAGATGAGTTTTGTACAACAGCAAGGTAAGCTTGCTCATGCTGTACTGGTGTGTATCAGAGCAGCATCTGCAGACTCCTTAACAACACATCTGTAAGGTCTGGAGTGAGAAACTCCAGTAGTAGTGGACATAAACCTCTCCCTTCTCTCCCTGAATGGTAACAAATAAAATTTTGCTATAAAATGATCAACTGTTGCTCTATAAACAACTCTTTATTCTTTACTAAACATACAATGTGATGTGCTTTTTCATTCAGCAGTGAAAATGCAGAGAGCCATTCATGCTCTTCAGTTAAAGTGCAATATAAACTTGAACAGAAATATGTTAAATGCTTACTGAATGTTTTTATCCTTGTAGTTTTCCATTAATGGAGACATATTCTTGTATACTTTCCACTGGCTTATATCAG
The DNA here is from genome assembly GCA_034670405.1 of Hoplostethus atlanticus. Classification (NCBI taxonomy): domain Eukaryota; kingdom Metazoa; phylum Chordata; class Actinopteri; order Trachichthyiformes; family Trachichthyidae; genus Hoplostethus; species Hoplostethus atlanticus. Next base: position 1,055,495 of record JAXDDX010000025.1, read on the forward strand.
TTCTTCATGTAGCGTCTGTCTCTTGATGCAAAGTGACAAGAATACATCCATACTTGCAGAGGAGGAAGGGGTGGAAGGAAGGACAGGAGTGTTAGAGATGAAAACATTGTATGGTTGAGTAACTCATTTCAAGACCTGTGGGTCTGAAATGTATTCTTCATCTAAGTCATATTTTCCATGGAATAATTTTGATCATCGCAGGCCTATGTCTTAACATGGAGGATGGTTCCTGGTGTCTCCTGTGGGAATGTTTCTATTTCCTGTTGGTCAGCACCCTTGGCTTCTCCTGAGTCCCTTCCTCAAAGCTGCTCCTTGCCTGGTAAATGGTGTTCATTAACCTGCATGAAAATTAATGAGCTTCAGGGCTCGCAGGAGGAGAAATAAATGTTGTTTTCCCCGTCCCTCTTTTTTATTCTTGCCTAAGACAAGGAATCACTTACCTGCTGCACTCTGGTAGATTGGTTCCCTCCATCTGCAGGTCTCATTTGGCTAGAACTATTAATCAGCTCTGTCAGGACCACTTGAAATACATCCATGTTGAACTAGAAATTTAAAAAATGCCCAGTGAGAATGGATCAAGAATGGATAGAGAAATAGGAAGACAAGAGTAGACCTCAGCTTTCCTCTTCCTGATAATTTCAAAGTAATTGAAATCCCGTGTTTCAGAGTTCCTTCCTTGTCCCTGATTCCTTTTTGTCAAATGGGACAGAGCATCTCTTTAACAAAAGCTCACATCAGCCTCACAGTATTTACAATAGCTCTCTAACACTGTGATGATAACTGTATCTTAGTAGGGGATAATGTGCATGAGGAGCCTGACTGTATTGGTGTAGGTCCCTTGTTGTCTCTGCTATGATACTCTGCCTTTATGATCGATAAATCCATCTTATTAAAGTGTAAATGTACATTGTGAATAACCTATGGATGGCAGAAGCTCCCATAATGATACAGCAGTACTTCCTCATGAAGGAAAGGAGAGAGACAAGCAGGACAGAGAACATGGTAACGGACAGAGGAATTAAGAAAGGTGAGATGGATGAATAGAGGAGAAGAGGAAGATATATAGGGAGAGTCTAACAGAGAAAGGAAAGAAGAGAGAATGAATTAAGGATGTGGAGGGCTGAGATAAACTCAGTTCCTCTGTGATCAATGCTACACTGCAAAGAGAACAGATTTCCAATCTAAAACACTCACTGCCTCTTGAGCTCTTGTTTTCTATTCAGTGACACTGCTGAGTTTAAGTTCTGTCATACGAGGTGAGAAGTCATGCTTTGTTTTTTAAGAACATATTCTAGGATGGGTGAAAAAATAGTTAATAGTTGATACTCAGTTGATCAATTTTCATATTTGAGGTGGCATTGCCAATGATCATTAAACACATACCTACATTATAAACATGTTCATAAAACTGCTGTCAATGTGATGTCTCATCTGTCATGAATAAAACAATGTGTAAGCCATCCATCACATCCAGTTGTATATAAACCTTAATCCAGTTTTACCATTTGTTGCATGAATGTCTGCAGATACCTTCCAACTGATTTGGTTTTGTTTGGTGTGTTTATGTCATTTTCTGTCATCAAATTTAAAATGACTATCAGGCTGTTTCTCAGGCACCTCTGGCTGGATAATAAGCCCCAACCAAATGTATCCACACTCCCTCTCAGGTTGTTAAAGCACAACTGTCATAGTGAATCACAGATCTTAATGGAATATTAAAGTGAAGAACTCACATAGAATATCTCAGACAGAAAAGAGGGTTTTGCTCTGCCTTTCAATTTACATAAAATGTGCAGGGTCTTAGTTATACATTCATGTCAGAGAGAGAAAGATAGCAGACACGTGATTTGTGAGATCCATCGTTTGAGGAGAATGCAGTAGGGATTTAGCAAGTCACCCCACAGTATACCTTCTTCAACATATTTACATTCATCTCTCTTCTTTAGAGTGGAGTTGTGCAGTTTTATACAACACACTTAGGTCTTAGGTCTTGGCAAATGGCAAATGATACTGTAACGACGAATGAGATATTTTAGATGCAACTTCAGTTTACTGTTTAAATCTCTCCAGCTTTCTTTTTCATCATCACTACTCCTTTTTGAAATGTCATTTTTATATATCATTTAACTGCTGCTGTGTTTTTCTCTCCTTTGTTATAGTGTTATTGGGAGTTGGATATGGTTTCTGCATTTTTCTGTGTCAGTCATAACAAGCTACTAAATGGGTGTTAATGGAGTTCATGGAGTCCATGCAGCCATGTCATGAAGTCATAAAGGTCAAAAATAAAGATGCGTTCTAGAAATAATTGATTTTGGCTGCAGATTTTGCATCAGGGCATCAATGTAATAGTAATAGTAATAGTAATATTTATTCAGCCATCACACATAATACAATAAATATAAACAGTATAAACAAAACAGTATAAACAAAATCAACAGTCTATGTATTAAGTAGTGACTGAACAGGCTAAGGCAGAAGCAAAATGCTTATCTATGCCTATCCTATATACTCAATTTAAGCTACCCTCCAAAAATAAAATAAAACACATTCACACTTCTAACCCACAAAATAGCTTTATAAACCATTGTCTTGAAAACCAAAAGTGAATTACTTGTTCTTAGATTTAAATCAGCAATAAAAGATCATTCACACTTATAACTCTCAAAAATAGCTTTGTACACCATTCTTTTGAAAACCAAAAGCGAATTACACATTCTTAAATTTACATTAGCATTGTTCCATAATTTAACCCCAACAATAGAAATACATCTCCTTTTAATCCCTTTTTTAGTTTTTTGTACAGTAAACTTACAAATACCTCTCATCTCATATTTGCTCTCCCGTATTGAAAAAAAACGTTGTACACAGTCTGGAAGTGACTTTGATTTTGTTCTGAACATTATTTGCATTATTTTATAATATACCAAATCATGAAATTTCATAGCATGGGAATTTATAAACAGTGGATTAGTGTTATCATAGTAACCAGCCTTATTAATAATACGTATGGCTCGTTTTTGTAGTAAAACTATTGCATTTATAGTCGTTTTAAAGGTCGATCCCCACAATTCCACACAGTACGATATGTAAGGAAGTATAAGTGAGCAATAAATTATATACAAGGCCTTATAATTTAATGTGTCCCTAGATTTATACAGGATTGCTACTGACTTTGAAACTTTTCCCTTGATATAATCAATATGTTGTTTCCATGTTAGTTTATGATCAATCACAGCCCCTAAGAATTTTGTCTCAAAAACTCTTTCAATTTCAACATCACACATTTTTAATTTAATATCCTCATCAATATCTTTTCGATTTCCAAAAATCATAAATTTAGTTTTCTTAATATTAAGAGACAATTTATTAACATCAAACCATGTTTTGAGGATTTCCAGCTCCCTTTCTATAGCAAACAAAAGTTCCTTTACATTTTTTCCAGAGCAAAATAAATTAGTATCATCTGCAAAAATAACAAATTTTAACAAGTCAGTAACATTGCAAACATCATTAATGTAAAGTATAAAAAGTTTAGGACCAATCACCGACCCCTGGGGTACTCCACATGTGACCTTACTAAACCCTGACACAGTATCATTAATTTGCACACATTGCTGTCTGTTTTCTAAGTAGCTTTTCAACCAAGAAGAAGCTATACCTCTTATCCCATACTTCTCCAATTTTCTCAATAATTGATTGTGATCTATAGTATCAAAAGCCTTCTGCAGGTCGATATAAATACCAATATAACTCTCATCATTTTCAACTGCCTTTGTTATTTCTTCTACCATCTCCATTACTGCATAAGTAGTAGTTCTATTTTCTTGAAATCCATACTGGTGTTCACTCAGCAATTCATTTTTACCGATGAAGAGATCCAATTGTTTCACAAATAATTTCTCTAATATTTTTGAAAATTGAGGCAGAAGGGATACCGGTCTATAGTTGTCCATGCGGTGCTTATCTCCATTTTTAAATATTGGAATTACCTTTGCTAATTTCATATTATTAGGAAAAACACCTCTTTGAAAAGACTGATTACATATATAGGTCAGAGGTCTTGCAATAAAATTAATGACTTCTTTAATAATTACCATGTCAATAGAATTTATATCAGTTGATCTTTTGTTTTTGAATTTTCTTACAGTTTCAATTATATCAGTTTCATTTACCCCACAAAGGAACATGGAACCGATATTACCATCAATCATATTATTGAACAAATCTTTTTTGTCTTCAGGCACCACAATTTTGCTAGCCAAAGTACTGCCAACACCCACAAAATACTCATTGAAATTATCAACAATGCTTTTTAAATTGTCCACTGTAACATCAGAGCTATTTATAAAATAACTTGGAAATTCAGATTTATAACACCTATTCCGAATAATATGATTAATTACTTTCCAAGTCCTTTGAATATTATTTTTACTGTCCTCTAATACTTTATTGTAGTATTCCTTCTTTTGTACTCTCATAATGGAAATCAGTTTATTCTTATACAACTTATATTTTTCTTCACTTTCACTGGTTCTCAGTTGTAAGAATTTCTTATAAAGTGCATTTTTCTTCTTGCACGCCCTTTGCAGACCTTTAATCATCCAAGGCTTTCCTTTATATTTATCTTTCACCCAGCACTTTCTAATAGGACAATGTTTATTATATAACTCCAAGAATGTAAACAAAAATGCATCATAGGCCTGATTAGGATCATCAACATACACCTCATCCCAATTATAATTTATAAGATCCATCTTTAAGGCCTCAATTCTCTCTGGTGTCCTTAATCGTACTAATTTACAAGAAGGCTCACTTACTCCAACTGAATCTTTAACATTAAAATTATGTAAGATCACAAAAATAGGAAGATGATCACTGATATCACTTAAAAGCAAACCACTTGTTACTTGGTCATGAACATTAGTGAAAATATTATCAATAAGTGTAGCACTTTCTCTGGTTATCCTACTAGGTTTATCAATAAGGGGCCAAAGACCAAAGCTAAACATTGCATTACAAAAATCTGTTGTTAATTTATGTTCATTCCATTTTAACAAGTCAATATTAAAGTCACCACAAACAAAGAATAATTTCTTATCACATACTTTCCCAAAAATATCAACTGTGGTATTCATAAACTGTTAAATGTCTAACATAATAAAATAATAAAATGTCTGCTTTGAATAGCACTTACACTGTAAACCCCAAAGTATGACAATAAAGATTGTGTGTACCATAATCAAAACCTGTCAAATAGTTGACCAAACAAGAAACTATTAAGTACTCTGAACCGGGGGGGTGTTTTAATTGTCTATAGCTCAATATTTCTGTTCTGGTTCAGACAGAAAAATCCCTCCAAGCTATGGCCTCTTCCGAACTCCATAGCTTGTTGTAATGTTACATCATGCTATTATCTGAAGAAAATATTTTATTTTAAAGATTTGCATAGGGGTTACTCTGTAACCATGGTAACGATAAACTAGAAAAGGTTACATTTTCTGAAGAAAATTTGTGTACTTGCTTCAGCTTAAAAGTGTTTTTTAAAAAGTCAATTTAATTAGGAAGATACTGTTTTAAAATATCGTAGTAGTAGAAGTAGTAAAAGCATAAGTAATAGCAGCAGCAGTAGAAGTAGTAGCAGAAGTAGTAGTAGTAGCTGAAGTAGTAATAGTTGAAGTATTAGCAGAAGTAGTGGTTTGTGTTTTCTGTTCAGTCATCAGTAAACCACAAACTGAGTCTCTGGTCTGTGGACATTGTCAAAGACAGCCAGGGTCACATTTGACAGGCACCAGAGGGAGACAGAGACTGTCAAATGTGACCCTGGCTGTTTGACAGTCTCTGACTCCACCTAGTGGCTTGTACAGACAGAGCCATTGTCAAAGCGAAAGTGAAATTTAACTATTCATAATGCCAAAAAATTGCAAATAAAATTCAATTGCAGAACATTTTAATGATGGATGATGTTTCCAGACTATGCTGAATTTTTCAAAGTTTGAATGGCATTGATAGCCTAAATGGTGTGCTGAAGCAAGCACACTAATAATGAGCGTGGCCAGATCAGGATATTTATTTGTGTATATTTGTGCTGACTAGTGTTGCCAACTTGACAACTTTGACCCCTTAACCGTTAAGGGGTAGTTGGTGGTACTTAATTTAACTAGGTGCCATTGAATGATATTATTTTAGTATGCAGAAATTAAAAACATTGGCTAAATATTATTTTTAAGAAAAGTGTAATTAAAAGAAGTGGGCTGAACTTAATGTTAATTTTTTTAAGTTAACCAACAACATAATTGTTAAGTTCTGCTTACCTAACACAATTAAGTTTGCCATCTTAAATATTTCGAGGTAATCAGTTTCCACAAAAGTAGAACAATGAAGCTCACACCCAACACACACATATCTTCTTATTGTGTTTAGTTGTGAATGAGAGACTTGGGTGTTGCTGTTTTTCAGTGGTTGTTTCATCAGACAATTTTCTCCTGCTGAGCTCAAAAACAAATTATTTTCTTTTTAAAAGTGTCTGGTTTGATGCTGCTCTCTCTCTCTGCATCTAGAGGACAGTAAGTTGTAGCGAAGTGGCAATTGCTGAGCATTGCCACTTTTCATTTCACTGCACACCCTGTGTGTGTATGTGACAAATAAAGTTCTTGAATCTTGAATCTTGAAAAAGCCTATAACTAGTTTTAACAGCCGCAGTTTTAACCAGCTAAAGTCAGCTAATATTAGCTAACAGCTAACATAAACTATTTGACTGTCAAAGAAGCACCACTAAGGATATGAAGCATTATGTTGGTGTATTACTGATACTTAACATCAACGTTGTCAGGTTATGAAGTTTGTTTGGAAACAAATATAACGTTAACAATATAAAGTAGCTGACTGCTAACATTAGCTAACGTGGATCAAGATCATGGATGTACCTTCCATACAGTTACTGTGACTTTACTGTGACAGATACTTTCATTTGGACCTTCTTGGGTAATTAATCTTCCACACTGTTCATCTCTTGCCGATATTGAAGGAAAATTTTGGTGTTTAGAGCAATGCTGCGAGACTATGGGTCAGCCTCAGGTATACTAATTGAAAACGTGGACTTGATTTGTATAAGTGGTCCTAGTAAATCAGGCACTAAACTGGGGGAAGCTGTCCATTATGTTATGCACACGGTAGTAATTAGCATGCCTCTTAGTAAATACGGCCCCGGGATAATCCCCAAGCATCAATATCATCTGCTGATTTATTGAAAAGACACATTAGTCTTTTTAACAATCCAAATCTCTCAGATTATTAAAATGAACAGAACAATACAATAGGAATAGAAAAGCAACTAGGCTGTTGAAAATAACCTAGGATAAATCCACTTATTAAAGAGACCATTGAATAATTTCCTGACTTTGTGATATATGCACTGCCTTACTGCAGTGACTCCCACAGGAGGCCTGTCTTATCGACTGACCACTAATGCTTTTATAGAGAGACTCCATAGAGAGCCCATTCACTGGAGCAGTAGTTCAGACCCACATGGATATTCATGATGGGGGCAAAGAAGACAAACAAACCCTGACAGAATTCATCATCATCATTCATATCTGAAAAGACAACCTCATCTTTAAAAGTACTTAAATTATTTCATTTTCTATTTGAAAAGGTGCAGTCCTTGGTCCACCATTTGGTAACCATATTCTACATGCATATTTTGTTTGTATTTGGTCACTTTTTTAAAGGGGAGAGAGCAGACCATCGTCCTGAAGTATTCAACCAGCCACCATTACAGAACGTCTATACATGAAGAAATACAAACCACGTTCAAACATCCCAATCCTATACACGTCTGTTATGTGAGAAGCATGGCAGGTGACCACTGTGAGGTCTCTTAAACTGTACTTTGTCTCCATCATGGTCATACCATCAATTGTCTTTTCAATCACATTCACAATCATCATGACACTTTATGTTTCAACCAGTCTGGCATTGCTAAACTAGTATACTGCTACATGTGATTAAACATGAATTCATCAACCAGCCCTGTCCAGCAGAAAACTCTAGATTCTCATTCTCTCTGGAGGTAAAGTGCAGTCAGTGGTAATGCCTTGTAGCACTCATTTTTCTCCTTTCTCTCTTCTCCCTCTATCCCTCTCATTCCTCCTCTCACCTGCTGTGTTCAGGTCATACCTGCTGATGTAGAGTAATCCTGTTTGAAGTTTTAATGTCAGTCTGGCCACTGGGGCTTTTTCACAGCCTAATGTAGGCAAACACTTCACAGTGTTACACTCCTGTAGCACTGCTGTAGCTGGCGTCTGGTCAAAGCAGAATAAGAGGCTTCCACCTTCAACACTGCCGTCTGTCTGGAATGACATTCATCTGTTGACTGGCTCAGTAATGGACTACAGCCACTCAAAGTTCATGCCTCACTGGACTTCAGGGCCAGTGAGTTGGAGAGGAAGAGAAGAGGAAAGGCTTGCTTTTGGCTCTTCATGACCCCAAACTCTTAATTTCTTACAGAGTATTCCCTCTTTCGAGTGAAGGAGTGGTGACTCACCAGTATACTGCTACTCACACTGCATGGAAGACTGAAATAAATAGTCTGATTTTATTTGCCTCATTTTTTAGTGTAGGTTTAGATGGCAGGGCTTGACAAAGCAGCTCCATGAATATGGATGTATCATAAGATGTATGTGTAGTGTGTGTAGTGATTGTTGTTAAAGTCTTCATCTCCCATTGGTTGTGTATTTCTGCCTTCAAACTATTAACCTCTGTCTGAGCAGTGTGTTCAGAGTATCTACTCTAAACTCAGATAATATGATTCTTATTCAACGCAGCTGAATTGATAATGCCATTAGACTTTACAGTAGATGGTAAAGGCGTGCCTCTTAAGCAGCTTGTGGTTGGCTGTCCTTCCAGCTCGATTAAGGGTTATCTCTGAGCTGGAGCCATATGGTTCTTCACTTCAGATTGAACTCTGGGATGTGAGGACCATTCTTTCCCCATAGTCCTCAAGACTCTTACATCAGCACTTGAAGTGCTCTTGAAAGACGTTTTCAATAGAAAAGGCATGTAACTCTGATTTTAATTACAGATTAATTTGTTGCACCATGCAAATATACTGTATGCTTCAATCGCCATACTGGATTTAAGTTGAGTTTTTGTTTGGCAATTACATGGTTTGTGCATGTTCTTCTTAAAAGCATCAAACTATAGAGAATCCTTCAAATCTTCCTGGTCCTTCCAGTTCCTGTCCACTTTGCGCACATGTATACAGACATCCACTTCTGTGTGCTTGGTAGCAATGGTAATGATTTGTTTGTACCGATCAGCAGGGTTTATCTGCACAAATGAATTATCATCAGGGGATGTGGATTTACTGCTGCAGACTTTCCAGCTGAGACAAAAGAAATAAACTTGCTCAAATTGCTGTTCTATAATGTTATGATTAAGTATGTTATACCTCATATAGAGATGAGTATGAGTGCTTCATACATATATATACATACATACATACATACATACATATTTGTGACTCTAACCCCCTTCAACTAATTCAACTAAAAAGTAAAACAAACTCACCTGCTTCTTACAAAGCTCCACAAGGGATGGGCATTCACTACACCAACAGTCCAGAGCACAGAGAACACTTTTCTGTACGCAGCCATCAAAACAAACATCATTTTGAAAACAGTCCAATTCCATTGCAAATTGAAGTGCTGCTGTTTTTCAGATAACATGTTTATAGTAACCAACTACTGACATCAAAACTACACGTCATCTATTGATTACATCATATATTCCGCCTTATCCACACTTAAATACTAAATAATAAAACGCATTTATCAAAAAGATTCATAAAGTTAAGAAGGTGAAGTATTCATTCATTTCATTTCATTTCATTTATTTATTTATTGAATTGGGACAGTGCACATTAATCAACATATCAGCATTACACATCAATGTAAATGTGCCGTAATTAGCGCAATTGCTAAATTTCATCCGTAGTCCCAAGGCAGGTACTCATAAAAACACGAAACAAATCACAAACAGTATTACAATAAAAAGTATTGACTAACATGAATCATATTTTGCATCAAAAGAAACCACAAACAAGTTTACTGATGTAACCAATGTTTATTCCTCATCAACCCTTTTATTTCTGTCAGGCCAGAACTGGGGTGGAGTGAGACTCATTTTCAGTTTCATGATACAAAAAATAAATATATGTAGTTTTGTATTCTGTGTGGAAAAACTGTACAGTTAGTTTTGCTCAATTATCAAGGGTTTAGATGGTTGTGTTACTGTGTCACTGTTTTGAGAGTATTGACCTTAGTTTGGAAATGTGTCAAATCAATTGAGAAAACTGCAATGCCTTCACTCCATTAGAGAATTCATGGATTTTTAGCTGTGTTACTCTTGAATAATAAATGGTAAATGCTTGATTAAAAGGCTTGTCTAGAGTCACATTTACCCCCTGTGAGGATCTGACATTTAGTATTAAAACTGTAACCTGTAAAGGGAGAAGAATGAGCTGGACTAAAGGCTTGATTATACTTTCCACGGTGCGGAGCACACTGCCGTTTGATGATGTAGAAACGCTGTTTACGGTGTGTGGAGAGCGGTGAGGCCGCTGCCTTACTTGGGCAGCGGGAGGTACCCAGTGCAGGCCCGTCTGAGAAACATGGGAAACCCTGCTTTGTTCTCGGACTGCCGACCAGAGAGCGAGGTTGGGCTGCAGGCGGCGGGACCATTACATTTACCACATAAGCGGTGTTCTTCAAATGAGGATTCCATTTTGTTTTTGAATCTGGCACCGCATGTCCACGTCCGTGTAGTTAGGATTTTTTTGGATGCACATGGCACGGACAGCCTTGCAGATGTTCGAAAGGGGCGTTTCTACTGATTTGACGTCATTTTCACCTTGCGGATGCGTCAACCATAAATTAAGCGTAAGAGTCCAGTCACATCTAACAGAGCAGTGGAGGGACAGAAGCTGGAAGGGGGGCAGTGGCTGGACCACCACTGTAGACCAACATCTCCATATGACAAAGAGCTGAAGCATTTGGTCTGTTCATATGAGAAGATATTGTGTTGTGTGTTAAATCTTTGGTGAGAGAAAGTCAAAGGTCTTCCAGAGACACATTTTAGAATAATGATGTTGGTTGGAACATGTGCAGTGGTCTTATTCTTGCTAATTAACTCTGTCTGCACTTCATTTTAGAGGTCTGCATTATTGCGGAACTCCCGACACAGTTTTTGGCGGCGCGGGTTTTTTTTAACAGCTGCGGGCGGGCGCGGGTGATCACGTTATAACGCTGCGGGTATGATTAAACTATAGAGATAGAACTATAGTGGCTTATGCATAGGGCTTATGCCTTTATAATTCCTATTTTCTATATATTTTTTACGTCCCATCACCACTGAGCTCTATATCAGACATGCGTGACGCATACACATCAGTCACGTAGTCACGTAGCCTATAGCTCACCTAAATGTCGCCAAATATAAAGCCGGCAGCTAGCCTAAAATGGAGGAAACGGAGCAAACAAGTGTAAATCATATTGAAAATGGACTAAAACGCGGTGAATACACAGGCCAGAAAAAATAAGCAGGGAAAGTCCAACATCTGGGACAACTTCTTGACAATTGTAGATGGCGGTGGAAATCAACTACCGTTTGTGCAGTGTGATAAATGCAAGAAAGTTATGACATACAAAAGTCACAAGACGGGCACGTCAAGCTTGCGGCGACATGTATGCTTAGCAAAGGGACAAAGTCAGCTACATTTCCAAACGAAACCTAAAGTCAACGAGTCAGCTAAGAAGGAAACCACTGCAAAATGTGTTGATATGGTTTGTGCAGACCTCCGGCCTTATGACATGGTCTCTGGGAGCGGGTTTGTCAGACTTGCCCAGCATATGGTAAACATGGGAGCAAAGTTTGGACAGTTTGACGTGAATGAGGTGCTGCCTCACCCGACAACAGTCTCCCGAAATGTACATCAGAGAGCCGAGGACATTAAACAAGGAGTAATAGACGAAATAACCCAGACGATTGGACAATATGGCTGTGCTGTAACCAGTGACATTTGGACAGACAGCTATAGAAAGACGTCATTCTTGTCAGCTACTATTCACTATGTGAACGAGGATTTCTACCTTGTCTCCCGAGTGCTTTTCGCGACACCATTTGAAGCAGACATGGCAAAAACAGAGGATAACATCCGCGCTCTCCTGCTACAAAAACTCAGAGAGTTTGGAATTGATCCATTCCGCCTGGGCAGCAAGATTGTGTTTGTCACAGACAGGGGAAAGAACATTGTGGCCGCTCTGCGAGGATTTAAGCGACTCAACTGTAACGCACACATTTTAAACGTGATTCTGGCCAGCGCATTCTCAGCTGAGGTAATGGCAAGGTCCCCTGAAGTTGCTCGGATGCTGACAGATGTAAAGAAGCTGGTTGCTTATTTTAAACACTCTGGTCAGCAAGGAAAACTGAAAGCTTCGCTCAAGCAATCTGTGGAAACACGGTGGAATTCGCACCATGATATGTGCCAATCTGTGCTACAGCAGTATGACGACATCGGAGCAGTTCTACTCGCCGTCAATCAATATGACAGGATTGGCTGCATTGACTTGAACATCCTACAAACAGTAGTAGTATTTCTGAAGCTATTCAAGGAGGCTATTCAAGGAGGCTTGAATCCGACAACAGTGCCCCAAGTGCCTCCCTCGCATTGCCCTGGTCAGTTCGGCTGATGGAACACTGCACAGCTGCCCGACTGGAGCCGATCCTGTCTGAGATAGCCGAGGTGTGTGTTTCTCGCCTCGAGGAGTTAATTTCCACGAGCACTACAGTTACCGAGCCACTCCACATGCTATTTCGATTGGCAACATTCCTGACACCCAAACTGCGCCTGTTAAAGATGATCGATGAGAAGGCACGTCAAGAAGTGATGGATGCTGTAAAACAAACATTGGAGTCTACAAACTTGAGTCCGAAGCATGCCCCGGGCCCGTCCACATCCACCGCCCAGGCCCAGGAAGGAACCCCCGCCCCAAAGAGGCTCGCATCCCATCCATTTTCTGACTGGGAGGATGGACCGATGGATTCTACTGCAGTCCCAGAGCCGAGGCCCCTGGACACCGAGATCAGAGAATATTTGTCCATTAAGCTGGATCCCAGCCAAACATCAACACCGGACAGTGTGTTACTGTGGTGGAATACGCACAGATTTCAGTTTCCTGCACTAAGCAGCTTGGCCCGACACGTCCTCTCCATCCCTGCCTCCAGTGCGCCGTCAGAGAGGGCATTCAGTAGAGAGGCATCATGGAAGAGAGATGCGCCATGCTAAAACCGTCTTCAGTGAGTGACATTCTTTTTATCCACGGGTCACGACTATTCTAAATATGTCACATTATGTTGCCATTACACTAATAAGGCAAACAAATTCTATTTAATTTCATTTTGTTAACGATAATACAATAGCCTATTTTATTGGGGATTTTTTGTTTTGTTTAATGTGAGTTTTATTGCGTAGGCCGCCCTATGCCTACATGCAATTATTATTTGAAACTGTTATTTTTCATTGACATAACCTAATAAGACCAACGGAAATGTGTCTATATGCACAAATGGCTTTTATGCACACTAGCGATGCCTTAGGCAATTTGATTTTGTTAAATAATACAGCCAGTCTACCTCATTTCATAGAGGATGTTTTGTTTAATATGACAGTTTTATTGTGTAGGCTACATAATTACTTTCTGAGCTAACCGCTATCCTAACGGCACAAGAACCTGTGAGCAATTTAAATAATATTTTTTTTGTTTTGTGGTTTAAGTTGACGGCCTGCCCTGCAGCAGGCTATATTGATTGTCCAGTTTTGCACGTCGCAAATAAATGACTTTTTTATTTGCATACATTGTCTCGACATTCTGTAATTGTAAAGCAATATTATTTTAAGGGGATGCGAAATTGTGGACATGTTTGAATTGAATATTCGATGGACATTGGGTGCTCTTGTGCATAAATAACGAAAAAATTTAGTAAAGGTTCTCTTAGAATAATTAAAAAGCCTTTATTAATTTGCCATTTGTAAATTGAAAAAGACATAAAAACGCTAACGCGTTTCAACCCACGGGTCTTCATCAGGGTGTGTGAAGACGTGGGTCGCGATTTACAAATGCCAAGTTACCTCCGTTATTCTAAGGGAGTGCCTTGTATCTTTTGGAAGTAAGCTACATTTTTTGTTTGGTATCACCGTTCTACCTATTTTCAAGAGCTGGAATACTTCGTTTTTATTTGCTATAGGTTTGAATTGGGACAAGGTCTTGTGGGAGGATTTTAAGTGGATGCGGGCGGGTTTGGGACAAGGTCTTGCGGGAGCGGGCAGGTGCGGCAGGGAAAGCAGCGGGTGCGGGCGGGTGCGGCAGTAAAAGCAGCGGGAGCGGGTGGGTATGGAATGAATAAATCAGGCCCGCGCAGACCTCTACTTCATTTCTTCAGCACACTTCAAGGCCTGAGATTTTCACATTGACCCCTGATGGGAATAGAGGCTCAGCATTGAATAGGAGATGGTATAAGCTGTGTGCTGTGACTATAGAATCAAAGGAGTTGGTGAGATTCACTCAATAATGTTACTTATTTAAAATAATGCTGGAATAAATGACCTCTGACTCCTTTGTTAAACATTGAGGAATATTGGATGAACATGCAAAAACAAACACACACCTCCTTCACCTTGCCTTCTCTGCTCTCTTGTTTACAAAGCACTTTGCTGTGCACTTTGGTGGCAGAGTGAGAATGTCCATCACTACTGCAGATTAGTTCAATATGGTTTGACTTGACAAGGACGGGACATAGCAACAGAGAGAGAGTGAAGGACAGTTTATCTACTTGACCACCAGCCCTTCACTAGAAGTGGTCTGATAGAAGTGTCTCCCCAACAAACACTACAGATATAACCAGTACTCTATCTTCTGTTTCCTATGTTCAGTTCAACAAGCTGGTTTGGAAGATGGAGGCTGAGGGGAAAACAGAGAGGGTCTTCTTCACTGTTGTTGTGGTGTTTAGAAGGACGAGATGAACGATGAATGTAAAGTGAAGGACAGAATAGATAGAGGAGGAAGAGAAAACCAGAAGACTAGAGAGGAGTGATAGAGAGAAGAGTGGAGACAGAGAAGAGGAAACGAAGACAGAGAGTAATAGGTGAATGACCATGATGCTGTTCACTATTCATTATGGTCTTCAGTAGTACAGTATGGTGCACAACATGTAGATAGTGTGGAGTATAGTCATATTTATAGTCGGATTGGCTTCATTATTCTGCCTTCCATTTAAAAAAGACCAATTTGAATCTCTGTTGCTGAACATGAATAGAATGGAAACTGAAATGGAGTAAACAAATGCCAAGTGTGTGTTTTGCCAATTCTGTCCAAACTGGCTTCCAACACAGAGGGAGAATCACAAATGGTTTTCTGTCTGCTAGAAAAATAAAATAATGATAGAGCCTGCAGTTTTGCTGCTGTTTTGTGGTCGGTGTCTCATGTTTTTTCTAAAGATATCAAAAATGAGTTTACATCCAGGTATATCACTAGTGGAAGCCTTACAAAAATCTCTTATTAGGACCATGGTAACCTGTTGAGTAGTGATACAAACTTTCATTAAATGGTATTTCTTAGTTCCAAAGAAAAGATAATGTGTAGCATTTGAATCAAAGTGAAACTAACATCTTCCCCCACTTCTGTTAACAATTGGCAGATGAGCTTTTCCTCAACTATGTTTTTTTTCTCCTTAATCCTTCCTAAAGAACTTGAAGAGAAAGATAGACTTAAGAAAATAGAAAATAGCTTTTTCTACTATCTACTATTGTGTTGGAGAAAGACGAGGGTCAGTTCAGTTCTCCGTCACAGTTCACCAGGTTTAACAGCTCCTTCCTTGCTGTCATCTGTCAAATGGAATAGTTTTTTGTTTGTCTGCTGGAGAAAACACCATAGTGGATTAGGCTGTGTGGTGCAGCAGGTTGGGCCACGTTTGCAGACCACTGTAGAAAACACTGACTCTGTTCATGGAAATGATTCCATGTCACACTGAAATATTTCTTCAGGCTTTAATTCTTGGCCATAATTGTGTCAGCGGGTCTGACAGTGTGGTCTTGGTTTATTGCTTGGCTGGTGGAGGTGAAGCAGTGGCTCTTGGTTCTCTAGCGTTCATTCAACAGTTAGTCAATCATTGTTTCCCACAGGTTGACAATTTACTTGTGGCGGTATTTTGAATATATCGCAAATAGGTGCAACTTTCTAAGACTGTTGGGCAGTTTGAGACTACCTACTTTTTACAAACACTGTTGCTAACAGTAGTTTTGGAGTGAGTTGACACAGCAAGCAAATTGTAGAATTTTAAATTTGACTTTCGTTTTCACAATGGGAGGCTCCATGTGCGTGCATTGTGTTTACAAGCAACAACTGAGTGAACACCGGAACACCAGATTAGTCTCCGGCGCAACAGAGAACATAACGTGATTGTCAGCTCAGGCACAGTGTTAGAGATTGATTTAGATCAATTGCTATACATTGACCAAGTTTTTATTTTGTGGCGGCTGTGCCGATATTGTGGCAGTGCGCCACAGATGAGCCCTATGTATGGGAAACACTGAGTCAATTTATCACTCTGACAATGTAAAGGCCTTCTTTTGGCATCGGTCGAATGCCTGTAATTCGATTTGAATAATGTGAATGACAATTCCCACCAAGCTGATCCAAATAGAAACATTCAGTAACTTTCTTGGTTTTATTCATTCAAAGCTAATTATTTCTTACATTTCACTAAAAGGTGCTCATCTGTTCTGTGCTTTTGAGGCAAACGTCCACCTGTGAGATTTGAACACCACAGTCTTTTAGGTTTTCTGCAGTGTAATGAATGCAATGCATAGATATGGAGGTACTGATGAGGCATAATGACTGTGGGTTTTGAGAGGGCTGTCAGTGTGAATACTGTGGCATAATGACTGTGGGTTTTGAGAGGGCTGTCAGTGTGAATACTGTGTATTGTTTTCTCACATAGTTGGCGTTTCCATGGATACAACGTGTTTCTAAGGCAACACGTTATTGAGCGAATAAACATGGCAGTACAGTACAGACACTCGTAAAGGTAATAGAAGCCAAACAATTTAGCTGTTTAAACTCTTGTTCGGTGCATATTTCAGAAGTAGGCTCTAAAAGATGGAAACAGCAGTTAATCGAAGATTATTTATTCAGAAAAACAACAAGACTATTAATGTCATCAAAATGTAATCAAACAAATACGTGAAAAAAACATGCAGAGCTGCTTCAACTTTTACTGACTGCGTGACCATGAACATTGAAACATTGTTTTGTTTACTTCCGCAGTAGCAAGTACTCATGTTTTTCATAAACTGTATACCTCCCACAATTTTTGATCCAAGTAAGACAAAATCACAATACTGCATTGTCAGACATAGACAAACAATAGTTTTTATCATCAAAGAAAGGGCTCGCTGCAACTGAAAATGTCTGTCTGTAAATGCTACTGCTACACAGTCACTGTACATTCTCACTTAATACGTTTCTGAAGTTTATGAAAATAAAATTATATACGTATTCTACAGGTTAAGAAGATGAGGTGTACTAATGTTCATCAAGTTTGATCATCAGTATTTTGTTGTTATTGTAACCAAACTTAGTGAATTTTTTTTTACAAACATTGATTCACATTTCATCAGACAAAGGTAGAGGAAAGTGAAAGTGCCAGTCAGCTGGTTTGAAAACTGTTGTAAATCATGGAGTTGTTTTGGTTTTCTTTTGTTTTTGAGCTCAACTCTATTTCATCAGTCTTACAGTGTAGCATTACAATTAGAGTGAATTGTAGGGTTTTATCAAAGGAGAAACGTCCAATCAACCAATCAAGACCGTTGTTAGTCTCTAGTGAAGGTCTAACTATTGGTCAGTTTGCTGCCTACCTGAACCAGTACATCTGGTAGTCAACCAGATATTTAGGGGAGATTGATTCTGTTCACTTGATCACTGTTTTATGTTTGTTTTGAATGTTTAATTCAGGGCTGGATTTTTATCTACATCTACTGCCATTAGATCATACCATTCATAATACCTTCTGCTGGGAAATAATGTTAGTTTAATCAAAACTGATTCCACTTCATTTCATAATAAGTTTTCAGTTTCTTATCAGTGGCTGAACTCACTACATTTAGAGCACCCACTATTTAGATCATTATGCTGAGGCTTCATTAAAATAGAAAGAGAATACCAAAACAAAACAAAGAAACCCAAGGTTAACCAAAGTATGCAGAACATATGGTGTCTCTGCTTCCAGAGAGGTTGTGAGTGCTGCTGAGTGTTTATGCACTCATGTGTTGAACTGTACTGTAGTACTCTCTACTGAAAAACACTTTAATTGGACACATACAGAGCAGATAACACTCACACTATTGCATGGGCTGGGTGCCATGCATAGATGTGGACAGGGTCTGTTGTTTTGATGGTCATGGTGTCTGTGTTGTGGCTCGGCCACAGGGTCAGGAGAGGCTTCAGGAGTGGATGTGACCCAGAAAGTTAAGAGAGAGAGAGGAACAGGACAGCACTGACTGCCAAGTTAACAGACACGTTGTCACTGTCAGGTAAACTTCCTTCAAAATGTAAACGTTTCAGGAACTATGAAAAGCAGCCTTGATCTTAGCTTGACCAGGATGCATTTTTGAGTTCATCCAATTTATTTTGAAAGAGTTTCAAAATTGCTTCTAGTTAACTAGATGGTGAGCCACACCCAAAGGGGATACTCAACGTATTGCATGCAGAAGATTGAAGAACAAGATTTAAATGACACACTACACACACAGAGTCAGATGGACTGGGATTGCACACTACACCACCAGTTTGCTAAGTTAGTGATATTGATGCTTACTTGGGTTTTGATTTTGTACACACTTTATTATTTGAATTTATCATCTTTGTAACCTGGGTCTGGATGCTGGCATTTGTGAACTTGAACTTATCTGGAATTCAAATTTTGAATACATTTTATTTTATTATTTTTATACAACATTTTCAATATATGCAGGATTTACCTTTTAATTCATACATCTGTTGTCCTGAGTGTTTATTTCATTATTATTGTATAGTAATCTCTAGGCTCTTTTCTTTCCTGGTGTTTTCTGTTACTGGTCCACTTCTCTCAGCTAATCTAATACTGCTAAACATATTATGCATTAGTGTATTTTAACACCAGAGTTACCATACTGAACTATGTCACTCTCCTCAAAGTAGAACACTCTGATACGGTTGGATGGCGCTTTGATATACAGTATTATGCAGCATACAGTATAACATCTCCCCACCCTGAGCATAAAATCACTTGTAAAACAAAACATTTATTCCCAATAGAGTGAAATGGCAGCTATTGATCTTTATACAGTGTGAAAGAGGAAGAAATGGTAAAAGGAATTCTGGTAAAACCTCTCTAGTCCAGAGAGAGCTTGTACTTTCTTACTGTATTTAAGTTGCCATGCTAGGCGCAAGTGTGTGTGTGTGTGTGTTCATGCACTTGCCTCAGTGCACGCTTATGTGTACACAAGCTTGCATATGTGGGTGCACGTTTGTGTATGTGTGTGTTTTGTACTGAGCATTGACTCCAATGTGTTTGAGGCCTTCTTGCCTTGTGTCTCTCGCTTCATTGGTTTGCTGTGGGTCCAGTCATGCAGCTGTTCTAGGTATCCACAGCTTATTAGATGTACTTACAGGCTGGTCTTTCTGTCTGCGCTCATAGAAGAGAAGCTGTGGACCCATTTGGAGTCAATTTTCCTCCATGCTGTTCCCAACATTAGGATGTAATTGATGTTCTGTTGAGTCTTTGTGTCTGTGGGAATTAGATAACATGAAACCCACGTTACTTTCTCATTCTGGTAATTGAGGAAAATAAATTGGGTCTTTTGAGAACTAATGAAAAAAGACTTTGCCTTTTGTTTTGTCTTCTGAAAAATTCAGAATTCAGTACATAGCTAATGAGAAACCACCAGACTGGATTGTAGGAAGCTTTGTGTAGAAATGACTTCTTAAGTGAGAATGCAGTGGGGTGTTGAATTCCTCTCAGCATCTCACCACAAATAAGAGTGTAATGTGTGTGCGTGTCTTGACTGAAACATAGACCTTATGCACAGTAGCAGGACAACAGTCTACTGGGTCTAAGTTACACCAGAAGGTCACACTCATCCAAGGGAAACACAGAAAGGAGAAAAATGTGACTTTGCTGACACAGCAGAGAAAAGGAATCATGTTGGTAATGTTTGTTTTGTAACAGTTTGTATTCTGGGCAAATATATACATATTGTGGAGCCCCAGGTCAGAGAGACAGCTCCACTGGGGTTCAGCACCAAGGACAGAGCACAGTCCTACACAGGAGGCAACTGGTCGTGTGTGGGAGGGACAATACTTTCCCTAAGTTGACATCTGAGGAATCCCTGGTCTGGGAAGAGCCTCAGTTTCCCTTCCCCCTACATTACTAAGTACTTAGTACTTTCTGTTTTTCACCTCAAACCCAGGACTCAGATTATTTTCCCCAAACTTAAAGTGCCACTCCAGAGCCAAGTGCCACAGTATGCCCATAATAAGTGTGTTTGCACAAAGGGTGTATGTGTGTCTTTTCATGGTCTGCATTGACCAGCTGAACAGAAGAGAACAGAGAGGATTATATTAACAGGATAACATATTTGCTACCTACCTACCTCCCTCTGCTACCTACTGAATCAATTCATGAAGAGACTCTTGTGTTATTGTGTTTCATACATTTCTACTCCACAAGGGACCATCAGGTTAGGCCCTCCATCTATGCTTGGTTTGTGTATAGTGTGGCTGCAGAGTTCATTGTTGAATGTCTTTAGCAGCTTTGCATTTGTTGGTCTGAAGAAGAAAGCCATCAGGCAAATGGATCTGGCTATAATGGAGGGATAAAGGAGTGTTTTTCTCTATGTCTGACCCTGTATGGAATAGGCATGTCAGGGACTTGTGGAGGGAGTGGATTTCACTCTTTGATGCTTTTATGAAGAACAGAGAGAGAAAGAGAGAGGGAGAAGGGCACAGAGGGGAGGCTCATATAGACCCAATTCACCTCTCAGTCCAAGCTCAGCTGCTTGGGAATGCAATAGTTTGATACCAAAATACATCCTCTGTTGTCTGTCACTTCTATAGTGTCCATCTAAACTAAACAAATGTGGGAGGAAGGTAGACCTGTGATCTTTTCCTCTGACCACAGTAAAGTCAGTGTCTTCAGAGCTTTGCTGAATGAATGGATTGGAGAATAAAGAAGTGACGAAAGATGGAGTGTTTCTGAACAGAGAGAAGATGCTGACAGCGCAGCACTTCTCCACTTTCATTTACTGGAGCCAATAACACTGGGATCAGTCTTCAGAACCAGTTAATGATCCCAACTCGACCTTTATTCAATAAGCATCAACACTGATTCATGGACACACAGAGGGTCATGGATTCAGGCTCAACTGCAGTTCATTTCCTGAGGGCTGAATCATTTCTGATATCTGATAGTTTGATATGAAACAACCGGTAACACGGACAGCCTCACCAGTTGTGAAGAGGAACCTTTTAGAGACTCCTGACTGAACCAATGGGCCCAGTGGTTTGACCAGTGTTACTACCATCATCATCTACAGTACAACCATTATCAAACATCATTTACAAATGTTCATAATAGTCTATAGTTTGTTTTCCACCAGTAGAGCTGGTCAGGTTACATTCAGACCTCCAACTGAACCAACTGGCCGCGATTGAAACACGATGCTGGGAGCACAGCTCTACCTCTCTGCTAGAGTTCAAGACTGGGAGGAAAGCGGAAATGATGGACAGCTCCCAGTGACTTGACTGACACCTCCTCTAACTGCATTTGGAGAAGGAAATCATAGGACAGGCTGCTGTGGAAGCAGAGGAAGACTTACTTGACTGAAATCAGAAACTGCAGAGAGAGGAGGAAGCAATCAAATAGCTTCCAAAGATGCTTGGACAAAGAAAAGGAGGAAGACCTTTAAAGGACAGCTGGTGGATTCAGTTCACTCCTCCCTCTCTCTCTGGTGTTATTTATTCCCTCTTACTGCATGTGCTGTAGGATACGTGCATCATGTTGTCTGTACAGCTAACTGGCTGTTAGGAAAGTTTTTTTGGTTTATTTCATCAGGCTTTATTAATGTAATCATTTGAAATTGCTGAGACATAACTGGAATACTACAAGAAATGTAAGAATGTCATGTAAGAAGTCTCATGTAATTTTCTGGCCTCATATTGCAATAAAGTGACAATCTGAGGTTAAAATTAAAACTTAAAGATCCACACTTTTGCACACTACTGTCCTCTGATTCCATCAGACTATAATGAAACTGTTAATGTTGCACTTATTTTTAAGTGCTGAACTTTGGTAGCATTAGGAATGTGTCAATATAATTGCTGAGCCTTAAAGGGGGGGTATTGTACTCATTTTGGGCTATTTAAACTGTTCCTGGGGGTCTTTACAAGACGTTTGTGAAGTCTATATAAAAAAAAAAAAAAAACAGCTTCTGTGGTGTGTGTTTCAGTTTCTCATTTTCTCCATTGTAAAGAACAGGCTGTTTTGAGAGCGTGGAGGTTGTATGTAATGAGCACTGCTCTGATTGGCGGCGGCGGAGAGCAGAGCGCTCTTGCTGCTCAAGGTAAACAAATAAGCTTGATGCAGAAATCTACCATAACCATGGCGGCGCTCCAGAACCAACACTGAGACCGTACATGTTTGAGCCGGAGTCTGACCCAGAATGGGAAGAGGCAGCTGAGGCGGTTCCACTTAGTTTCTCAATGATAACAATTCTGTGTAATATTGTACTTTGTTTTGTGTATGTGGGTGTGTGAGCGACACTCTCTGCTGTAGCCGGTCTGTTTATGGCTCATGTCCATAAGCTTATTGAATACAACTTGCAGACAAGCTAGGATTGACAATTTTGTTGAGCCAGTTAGCCAATATATTATTGGATGCAACCTATTTGCATCCAAACAGCGCAGCACAAACAACCAAATGCGATTGTACTAATGGTGGCTAAAGTTTACCAAGCCTGACACGTTCGACAGACTTATAAAACAGACACTGGTCCCAACAAATAACTTTAAGATGAGTCCTGACTCCAACCAATAACTTTACTTTACTTTTAATGACTCCAGCTTTAGTTTTCTTACTTCTTCCATGCCCAACAAGCCCGTGGCTAGCCCCGCTAGCTCGTTAGCTAACCAGCAGTGAATATACTAAGCAGACTAATTTGGTAAATTAAATCAAATTTGCAGATGGGTCACGTACCTTATGAATTGCTCCATCTTTAAGCTTCAATTTAGATGCTAATCCTGCCGTTGCTCAAGCAGTCCGAGGAGTGATCATCACACACAGAAAAAAATAGCTAACTGTAGCCGGGACGTTGCCGTTAAAAATAAAATTAATCCACTCTGTCCTGGCATTTTCGCGTGTTGGGAGACTGTGCAGGGATCTATGTTGCTGCCTGTATCCTACAAAATAATAACTGGAGAGTTGATATATCGCCGTAGATATGTTGTTGTTTTAGCTTCACTCGTCGCAAAGTAATGCTGCATTCCAGTGTACTCGGAAAAAACGGCGTCCGAATGTGATATGTGCCGATTCTATTCACTAATGGCGCTGTAGTAGTTGATGTTGAGTTTAGATGCTTGTAACATTCTGAGACTTGCCATACAAACATGAGTTTGCTGCGGGCAATTATGTTTTCCCGAGCAGATGCATTGGAACACATTTAGATTGGAAGTTAGGAATACCGACTCGGAATTATCGATTTCCGAGTACAATGGAATGCACCATAAGCAACGGCTTGCGGCGCTGCCGTAATGCCGTAAATGGGATTGGTAATGCTGTAAATGGGATTGGTTGTTCACCTGGGCGTGGGCATGCTCTGAGAGGGGCTGGATTAGCGCCCGTTATGACGTCCAAAGGGGCTACTTTCTGAAACGGCCTGTTTTTCTCCTATCTTTGGCACCGTTTTTGGAAAAAGGAAAATACAGAAAAACGGGTTGACTTCCAGATTTCAAATTTTCTCAGCTGCTTAGGTAAATGATTTCCTGTGGAACATGTATAAGCGCCAGGAATAAGCCATTTTCCATAATATGGGACCTTTAAATTTTAAATAATCTTCAGTTAACAGTTATGTATGTTATCATCATGCAACAGTTATCATTCTATTTAATGACGTTAGTTCCAGAGGAAAGCCTGATCCCATCATGATCATTGTAGTGTTGTCTCCTGCCCTGGTGAGCTAGCTGGGTGCTGTTCGGCTCCAGTTCCAGTAGAGACCAGGACCGGTGTTCATCTTGTTTCATTCCCCAATCACTGAACCAAATAAAACTAACAAGAGCCACTAACAACCAAACAAATAGGAGACGTTTAAAATTAAATTGTGAAAGGCACCCCATGGGAGAGTCCACTGAGAGTTAAAAAGACACCGACCATGGATGGCCACAATATTTACCTAAAAATGAATAACAGCCTAAACAGAAGAGAGGTAATTAAATCTGTCTAAACAGAAGTAAAACAACTTTTATTGTCTCTGTGGAAGAACTCAATGTGAGATATATGACGTCTTACTTTTAATTAACTGAATTAAATAGAGAGCACAACACCTAGTGCTGCATTCATACTATATAGAGGTAATGGTAGGGACGACTTGGCATCTCAGAGCCAATATTTGAGAGTGTTGACCTGAACCAGACTTGTAGAGAACGACTTTCTCATTCATTAACTCACTTTCAAATCTTTGACATTTGTCGCCATTTATAGTTCAGTAGTAATCTATACATTATCATTTTAATGGTATTTAGTTGCTAAAAGACTCCACATCTATCTAAACCCTGACAATCTAAATGTGATGTAGGACAGATTGAGCCCCTCCCTCAGTAACCTATTCAGAGAGTGTTTGTATTGATGTCTCTCTCTCTCTCTCTCTCCCCTTCTAATCCAGAAACCATGTGTTAATTAGAGGGCAAAAACAACCTTTGGAGACCCTCTAAACAGACAAGGCCAGACAACTGCACAGACAAACGATCAATACAGTGTGTCGATCAAACCCACTTTACCATTATGCAAATAATGAATGGTCTGTTATAGCCAGAGATTGAAGTGAGGCTGGTTGAAAGAGGTTCATCTTGAAAAGTAGATGTATTTTCTACCAGATGAATGTTCTACAGGGTCACAATTGGTTTTTCATAACAAGTTTTCATCAGGACTTTGAATCCCATGATGGTGTTTTTTTCTTGTCATCGTTTTTATGCTGTGGAGGCCATGTGATAGATTATATAACTCAAACACTTCATCAGGTCTTAAGTTGGTTACATTTTACAGTCCATCAGAGAAAACTGAAGTTAGTGGTTGACTTCAGACTAAACTTGCCAATAATGAGACTGTATGGCATTCACCTGATTCTCTTCTTCACAGTTAATGTCTAGCATAGTGACAGTGCAGTTTCTACAGCCTTTATTAAGGGTTTAAGCCAGTTCTTGACCCTTGACAGCTAATGTTGAACCTGAACCCCTGAAAAAATGTATATAATTTAATGAGGTGGTGATGGTTGATTAGGGGATAACAAATTTGTTATTATTTGCTGCATGCACACAACAAATCTACAACAAATTATGGCCCTAACTTTAATGGATGTCAATATGTGCATTCAAAACCCTGATAAATAAAATTTCAGTTTGACAAGGATAATTTTGATTGAATTGATATGGTGTTTTCACATCATGCTTATTGATACATCATTGATTATTGAATATGATGATAATATTGATATTGAAAATCATCATCACGACCACCATCATCACCTTAATCATCATCATCACAAGATACAGTGTGCCATTTGCCTTACAGTAGCTTCAGCACAAGTGCATATATTTTTAGCATGTTTGGCCATTGTGGGATCATCATCCATCATCATCTCCACCACCATCAACAACAACAGATGAGACTCCATTTCCTTCTCTGCCAGTGACTGTGAAAGCCCACTGAGAGCCTTTCCATCCCAGTTGCCTGAACAGCAGGGTCTCACTATACTGTTGTTGGTCTGAATAGAAATCCCCATTCCCTATCACCAACACTTACCAGGACACACCAAATCACTCCCAGTCATCAGGCCTGTAATCCTCTCTATGGGACTAGGAGCTCCACCTGTTAATTAATGGTCCTCCTCCCAGGGAGCTGGGAGCCAGAGAGGGGAACAGATGACTGTTCACCATCATCTGCTGGTAACTCACAACAGAATCAGGGAGGACAGGACTCAATCTGTTCTGATTAAAGAGAGGAAGGTGGTGAGGAAGAGGACAGAATACAGAGAGAGGCTGTGATCGAGAGAGACCAAACCTGAAGGTCGGAGGAATAATTTACAACTTGATTGGACAAGAAAAATCATGTTGAGCAGACAGAGCAAGGACACTTTTTTCCTCTGTTTTCATTCCTGTTTCTCCATTTCTCCTCTCTCCCTCCATTTTATCCTCTCTCTCTCTTGGCTGACATTTATGTTGAGAAGGTGCATTAAGGTTGCCTGGGCTCTCTGTTCACATCCAGGTAATGATTAACTGGGCTGGAACCAGTGATACACTCCTGAAATGATCTGAAAGACTGGTTGGTCACATTTAGTCTGCTGAGGAATGTGGAGGCTGTGTGTGTGAGACAGAGCGAGACAGTCAGACAGATCAGTCAAAAAGATGAAGATACATTTGTTTTAGTGTTACCTTCTACAGAAAGCTATGATTTAAATTTCAGAGGGAATGCATGCTAACGAACTTGGGCACAGTAAACATTTTGTTCTGTCCAACGGCAGAACAAACCTGTTTGTAAATTAGCTATGATAGAATTGTCTCTTTAATGAGTGACTGGCTGTGATGTTGTTTGATGTAAGAAACAGCAAACAACAGCAAACCACAGAATGCTAATGGAGTTTACTAGCATCCTTTTAGCTGAAGCTGTAGACCGAAGTGCTAAATTTGAGCACTTTCCTTCATCCTTAACAAATCAAATAAAAGCTTTTATTTCAAATTGTTGACCGTTTTAATAATTATACAGCTGAATAGCCAATATTATAAAGCTGGTTAGCCCTATATCCCTTCTAATAGCATATTAGCATTAATAGCATAGTGCTTTTTCAGCAGAGAGAAACCTGACAGTAATAGTTTTGACCCTGGGGAGTATATTATATCAAAAACATGGCATGATGACATACGACTGTTTATGAAACCAAGAACCACCAGAAGATATAAGAGGTTAAAGTTGCCTCCAGTCAGTGAACCAGGGGTTTAGCTAACAACTTACTGTCCACATTGATAAGTGACACTGGGTGGTAGGACCCACAGCTAAGTGGGTCTTTACATTTCTTCAGCAGTAAAGATATGAATGTTTGATAAAAAGTCGGAGGAAGGTGGCCTTTGTCTGAAGATTCTTCAAACACAGAAAGCAATATTGGCAGTAGCTTGTCCTTAAATTTCTTTAAAAACTCTACAGTATATCTATCTAGTTCATGTTTAAGAAATAGCTGCAGCGCCCTATTCAGCCCTCTTCTTTAGAACCGCCATGCTCCAGCTCCTCACCCACCAGTAGCCCTGATGACTCATATAAATCCACTGTTACGGCAGTGCTGCTAAGTGGCTGTTCCTTCTCACCACTTCCCACAGTGGGCGTGGCAACCTTCGCGTTGTTGTTCTCGTCATTCGTTTGAATGTAAAAAAGAATGGATGTGAGGAACATGATGTAAAATATTTGCTTCCCTTGCTTCTTTTCATTTTCTTAGGTTTCATTTAGCTGCTCCACTCAGTGTCCAGCGCTCCATTTTGCATACAAACGCGGTTGTCAAGATCACTTACACAGATTGACCTAATCGTGACCTGTCTCCAATACACAAACTTTGTGAATAGGGCGTGGGAAGGGATATTTGCTTTGGCAAAACTCCACTTTCACCAGCTGCTGACCTCAAGTTTAGATTGGCTCTGTGTAGGAGCTGGGTTGAACCTCTAGAGGCTTTACCATGCGCCCACTGTCTGGTTTTAAAGGAGAACATCTGTGTCATTCATGAGTTATAGCGCTTATTTCCGTCTACGTCTAGTTTACATTTCCCCCAATCATTTTGCAATTAGATTTTTTTCAACATTTACTTGTTTTTCTGAGTTTTTAAAATACAAAGTGTCAAACCTAACTTGAAATTTACTGCTGTCCTGGCTTACAATGACAGCCCAAATAAGAAGACATCGATGTGACAATAAAGTTTGTAAGGCGACATGTTTTTGAGCGACATGTTTTTGAGGGATTATTTTCTGGCGGAGACTTTGATTTCTTCCTGTGAGCGTCAGGTGATCGACGTCAAGCAGAGAGTAATGTCATATGCACACTGATATAAAAACAGAAACTCTTCTGTTTACTGTGATGTATTATCTTGGGTAATTTTCTGGAACGTCTGTGGAAATTGTTTTTCATATTTCATTTTTGAAAGCAAAGCCAGGATGCATCTAGCCACTCTAACTTTAGATTCTACTGTCTATATGGTTGCTGTATCCATTAATCCAGTTAATAAATGAAAACAAAGTGTGTGGTCAGCCATGCCAATGCTGATAGCTGGGAACACATTAAAGATAAAAGTAGGTTGGAGCTTAGGAGCTTTGAGGCTATTTGATATCAATTCATTATACTAATTTAGGCACTGTATTCCCACAGATGAAGCCCAAGTGACGGTGTTTACTGTGAAGGGTGTATGTGCAGATACATGAGCATGTGTGTTCGGCTCAGAGTCTAATGGCCTTAATGCCTTTGTCATTGTAGTTTTAATCAGGACTTTAGTTCTTTAATGCAAAAACGTCCTTTAGGATTAATAACAAGTAGAATAAATGTGTCTGTCTGGAAGTGAAAATCTCATGTGCCACATTGCTTATTGTTAAAAGAGAAAATATTCTTTGAAGATAGTACTGACATCTTATAATTAGCATGCAAAAAAACCCTCTTTTTGGCATAGTTCAATGAAAGAAAGTTGTCAGGTATTTCAATAAAACATTGGGTTCTTTAGAAAATCTACCTGATGGTCTCTGTAAGAGCTGCTCGAAAGAGAAACAGTTCATTTTGGGATGAAAGCAGATCGCTGGGTGAGAAAACATTATTATTGTACATTTCTGACCTGTCACTCATATTCACTATGTATTAGATGGCTGAATACACCAGAGTGAGAGAGAGAAAGTGAGAGAGAGACTAGGAAGAGTTAGAGAAAGAGAGAGAGGTTGTGGAGTGTAGAAATGAGACAGGTGAGTGTCAGGTTATGGATTGACAGCCAATATGAAGACCTGTCAAAGAAGAGACCAGAGAGATCTGTGTGTGTGTGTGTGTGTGTGTCTGTGTGTGTCAGTGAAAGTGCCAGTGAGCACTATTTCAGTCTGCCATTACCCATGGACCAAACAGGCTAATTGTCCAGCAGTCACATTGAACAACAGCATCATGGTTGTCATTCAGCTGATATTGTAAAGTCCCTACTGTTAAGTCCTCATCCACATGGTAAGAAATGCCTCGGGGTCATCAAATGCGGACATTTTTGGTAGGTCGAACTGAACCACGCGGTATGCAGGGGAGCTCAGTTTGCTGGCAGGGTGGCCAAGTGCTGCAGCAGCTCACGCAGGAGAGCCATGATCTTCTGCTTGTGCCATTTCCAGCAGTGCCCAGCTCTGTTCTTGAGAGACAGCCTGGCTCTCCTACAGCAGGGCAAGGCAATTCATCACATGCCCCAGTGGAGATTCAACCTGTCAGCTGACCGTCTATCCTTAAATGACCTCCCCATATGGGCTACCACTGTAACAGGTTTATATTCATACACACATACTTTAACAAGCACAAGGCAATTATTGTTTGGTGTTCTCAGTCCTCGAGATCCACGTCTCCAGTCAGTGTGCGTCATTGCTCCCAGCTTCATTGCAATATATGGATGATTCTACAGAAACAGTTCAAATTGGGGGATGTAAAAATCTTCAATTCACTTCTAAAGCATATATGTGTTACTCCAAGTCTAAGATACACACATCTACTAAGGGTACTGTCACAAAACTTTACATATTCTTCGAATTTTCCAGAATTTGTCTCCCTTCCAAAATGAAAAACTGAGATTAAATGAGTAAAAAAACCTCTTGATTATTACAATGAATTGTCCCATTGTAGTGAACTTTTATAAAAATGTATCTAGATTATTTGCAAGTGATAGTCATTTAGAATTAATATTTTTATTTATCGAGATAAATCAAAACTGCCATGTTTTTTTCTTGTGAAATACACAAAATGTATCACGTTTCATATTACTTGACTGAGTGAAGCACATGTATACATCATGTGTATGTGTATGTATACATTTATGTGTATGCATACTACATACACAAAAGATTTGTAATTGACAACATAGCTTATTCAATTAAACAAAAAAAAAAGCTGTTACGGTGGTGACCACACTGTTACGGTAGTGACGACACTGTTGAAGAAATTATAACTGTTACTGTTTATCCTTACTCTAATTGATAACATGCCTAATGAGGGTATGATTAATTAATGTATTTTGAAACTCCTTAAAGACAAACAATTGTTAACATTTCCACAATCCATTAACAGTAATACAATTGATAAGAATAATTATGGGATGATTATATAAAAGTCTTGTTTAAATGTTCTTTGTGACAGGTGTCTTGTCACGATCGGGAATGGATGGATGAAACGGACACAGAGGGCTAGGGAGAGACAGGCGGCTTTACTCAGAGCAACACATTAGAGCCCACTGGCCAGCATAGAAACAGAGTTAGAGTTCTCAGCCTCCTTCTCAAAATAGCCTTTTCAGGCAGCGTGCGGCCGCTGTCTCTCGTGCGTCAGCTTCCGGACACAGCTTCACTGTGAGGGATTTAAGCACACGTTT
Organism: Hoplostethus atlanticus; assembly: GCA_034670405.1. Lineage (NCBI taxonomy): Eukaryota > Metazoa > Chordata > Actinopteri > Trachichthyiformes > Trachichthyidae > Hoplostethus > Hoplostethus atlanticus. The sequence goes on from JAXDDX010000025.1 coordinate 1,086,471, forward strand.
ATTGCCGTACAGTCAGCCAAACCACTCACAGGTGCGTCTACCTCCCCGCTGAGCCCTTGCCCCTTCTCTCCGCCCACAGCTGCTGGCACAACCACATACACCCCTGCCACATTATTTTAAAACAGAGAACTAATGTAAACAATATCAACAGCTGCTTAAAATGAGCTGCTCAAAGGTGATTCATCTTCCATCAATAGTAATCACAGTCTCACTATGACATGAATCATATTTGGCCTTTCAAAGACCTAGTTTTTCCACACACTAATTAGATCACTATATGATGTAATTTTCTTTTCAAAAATCTGAAAACATTTTTAAAAAATTCTAAAATACTTTTCTTTGGGGGAGACTGCAGTTAGAACCATTTCGGTAGAATCATCCATATATACTGAGTAATACCTGAGTAATCACTAACTCATTGCAGCTGTGTGTGCTGAGGCGGCAGAGCTACTCCTGACTCTCTGTGTTCAGCTGATGCCCGAACCCCCGAAATACATAGTCTGAAGTTGGCAATCCTAGTTGTACTACATGCATGGCTATATACTTATCTTAGTTTAATTTTTGATCAGATTTTGACCAGGGTGACAGACTGGAGTTGGAGGTGAAATACAGTCTGAAACACATTTTATTCTGGAGTTTGTCTCTGTTGTTTATGAAGCTGGGAATCAAAACAGAACACAGACAGGTCTCCTCTCCAGAAGAGTTTAGAGATGAAGTCTGATGTTTACCTCGAACACTGGGCTGCCAGTGTGTGTCAGAGAGGACTGTCTACTGGTCTGTCCTGTAAAGATGGAGTGACCTGCCAGCTCCCTGTTGGGTTGAGCTAGCACTACTACACACACCAGGCATGTCTGGCAGGCAGCCAGAAATATAAGCACCCCCCTCCAGGTGCTGCAATACCACGGGTGAACTCTGGAGCAGATGCCAGCCACACACACACACACACACACACACACACACCTCAGAGTGTGTTTGTATGCATAAAATGTGGTAATTTAATAACGTAACACAGCAGACTGCCTGACCTTAACTTACCTTTACTGGTCTACAAGCTCATACATGACTCAGATTCTCAACCTTAAAATGTCACCGAAAGACAAATTAATGCGTCTTGAATTTTAACACCAAAATCTACAATATACACCGATCAGCCATAACATTAAAACCACCTGCCTAATATTGTGTAGGTTCCCCTCGTGCTTCATCAGACCAGGCCACCTTCTTCCATTGCTCCATGGTCCAGTTCTGACACTCACGTGCCCATTGTAGGCACTTTCGGCGATGGACAATGGGCGTCCATGACCCTGTCGCCGGTTCACCGGTTGTCCTTCCGGTTGACCACTTTTGGTACGTACTAACCACTGCATACCGGGAACACCCCACAAGACCCGCCATTTTGGAGATGCTATGACCGAGTCGTCTAGCCATCAGAATTTGGCCCTTGTCAAAGTTGCTCAGATCCTTTCGCTTGCCCATTTTTCCTGCTTCCAACACATCAACTTCAAAGAACCAAACATCTATGTTTCATCTTCTAGACAGTTTTCTTCTAATATAGTGAACAGGGGCTCTGCCACACCAGCACTGTTGTATGTGTGTGTGTGTGTGTGTGTGTGTGTTTTGTCAGCAGGGCTGGAGGCTACAGAAGTCAGTGACCTGTAGAGTAGATGAAGATGATGTTGCACCACTACAATATCCACTATAATGGAGAGTTTCCCCTGCTAGTGAGACTGAATCACTACCTGCAAGACACACAAGCATCACAACCTGGCATTTATCCATCCATAATATACTGTGGCTCAATGGGTGGAGCGTTACACCAACACTGCCAGTGTTAGGAGTTTGATTCCCATTGTGTCCACCTACAGCATACATAAAATATATGCAGTCATGGTTTTACAAAGCTTTGGATGAAACATCCTGTATGTGGAGCAATATCAATCTACCTTGATATAGCATAAAGAGAAGAACATCTTGAAGGAGAAAATATATGATCCTTTGTCCTCACTGAAAACAAGCATGGCTAGAAAAACACTTGACTATTAGATGAAAAGGTTGTGGGTCTCACAAAGTTCCTCACATGAGAAAGACAAGGAACAGCAGTCATCTAAAAGAGGACAACATGAGAACATACAGAAGAATACTGTGCTAGGCTAGTTTTTGTTACTAGCTATTTTTTCCCACCAAAATGAGACCGCTGCTGAAAAATGGTTTTGGTAATTGCGGTGCTGGACCTGGACCAGGACCAGCCCCATAGAAAAAGCAAATCTTTTTGGGTTAATGTCATGGTATGCTGTGGCTGTTGTGTCGTACATGGCTTTGAGGAGACAGCGATAATCAGCTTTCTACATGTTTGCCCTCAAGTATACATATATCGATGGGGAGCTGCACACAGCAGTATGCGATGCCGCAATCAGTGTTCGGGGCATAAATGGCTGTATAACTGAGGAGGATAATGAGTTTTCAATGTGTTAATTTAAAATATAAATATAACTTCACTCTGTTTTGTGTACAGAGCCTTAGGGCAGTTACCAAGGTTATTGTGATACTCGCTGAACCAGCTATTAGCTTTCGTGAAGTGTACTGAACGTGATGGAGGTGAAGGTTTATAAATGAGGACAGTTTTATTAAACATGGGACCGTGTTTAATAAAACCGTTATCATTGCTTTGGATGTAAATGGAATAGCAAAATGTCACATCAGAATGTTTTTTCTCACTTCCTGGATATAGGATTATTTGATTGGTTTGGTTTTGACATATTGTTGGGTGTTGATGTTTAGCCAAAAAGAGACTTGTTGCTGCAACATTCATGCTTGTCCTTGATTACAGTGATGTTCTATGTTTACATGCATCCTCCCAGTGTCTTTGTACAATTGACACTCTTTACCATGGAGCCTTGAGATTCATAGCAAATTGAGATTGACACCACCATTGCACCTTGCACACTCAAGTTGGCTTGCCTGCTCTGAACATCCGTAGACTTACTTACTGGTATGTCTTTATTTACAAGGCTATACTGGGTCTGCTCCCACAACATGGAATTCCTTACAAAGTGATCTTAAACTTGAAGAACTTGTCTCACTTCCTGTTTTTAAATCTTTGATTGAGGATTTAGAAGCAAACTCACTGACCTGTCCATGTTTTGATTAGCCTAATTCCTGTTTTTGTATTTATGATCATGATTTTATTTGATGACTTGTAAATTGTTTTATGTTGTCTGTCAAAAACGTTTATGTATTGACTTGCAATGCTGCCTATCTTGGCCAGGTCACTCTCGCAAAAGAGATTTTTTCTTTCTTGTTAAATAAAGGTTTGTTATTACTATTATATTTAATACAGCTGCATACACTCATTGGCCACTTTATTAGGTAAACGGTACACCTGTCTAGTACCGGGTAGGACCTTTTGCCTCCAGAACAGCCTGAATTCAACAAGGTGCCCTGCACACCACTGTTGTAAAGAGCTGTTATTGGAGCATGTTTGGCCTTTCTGTTAGCTTGGCATTCTCCACTGACCTCTCTTATTAACAAGGTGTTTTTGGCTCACTGGATGTTTTTTTTGTTTATGGCACCAGTCTCTGTAAACTCTGAGACTGTAGTACGTAAAAATCCCAGGACGGCAGCTGTTTCTCAGATGCTGGAACCACCATGTCTGGCACCAACAATCATACCATGGTCGCTTAGGTCGTGCATCTTGCCCATTCTACTGTTTGGTCAAACAAAAACTAAACCACTTGACCATGTCTGTAAGCTTTATATATTGAGTTGCAGCCATATGATTTGCTGTTTGGAGGAGCAGGCTTTTCGCGTTAATGAGCAGGAGTACCTAATAAAGTGGCCGGTGAATGTATGTTTTCCATTGCATCACATCATGCTGTAGAATGAATGCAGGCTGAGGCCAACAACTCAGTGGCCTTGAACAGAGCAAACCTCTCAACATTAGAATGACTTTGTAAGTGCAGGGACAACTACAACCAAGGCTTAACATGGCCTTGTTTGACAGTGGAAGAACAGAGCTTGAGATCAATGGAGCAAAAATATCTTGTTGTTCAATGACTGCACTGCATATCCCAAGAGCCTTGGTGATACAAGCTCTATGGAGAATATGTGACTGTATGAAATACTATGCCATTATTCTGCCCTCCAGGCAGTTGTTATGTCTTTGTTTTATCTTATCTGTTTTTGTCATTTAGCACCCCCTGCTGTTTTTCTGTTGCACTCAGTTATATTCCTCTGCAGACAGGAATTAGGAAGTTTTGGAAAGCATACTGTTAGGATGTTAGATTTTCATGTTGGAGACACAAGACTTAATCTAAAACTACCCTGTTGTTTTCCCAGCGTACGCACTGCCTGTAAGTAGAGATGTTGTTGTTTGGCAGGCCATCTACGAGTATTGATGGGAATTTGGATGCTGCCTTTATGCTAGCTATACCAGTCAGTCCGAGTCATTTGTATGCAATTAGCCAATCATACTACAAAACTATTAACCTGCATTTAATTCATGTACATTTTGTGATTTTGGTACAATTTGGATTTCATACATTGTATTTCAGAAGCACTAGGTTACTCTTGTTCATTATGCTTAGGCACGTACTTACCTGTGTTTGAGGACACCACAATAATTGTGTTGCATTTTATATTTCATTTCAGTTTCACTCCTAATTCATGACTTCATGAACATTGAGTCTTCATTAAACTTTGGAGCTAGAAGGCTGTATCCTGTATCCTGTTGTTTTGAACAGAGTTTGGCTGTCTGTCTAATTGATGTTACAACACCTCCAGGAGGACAGTATAGCCATTACATTAAAACAAATGAGTTTACTGCAATGTAGGTATTATTTTAGTTTGTCTAGATCAGTGTTTGCCAAACGGTGGTATGCCTACCACTGGGGGTACGAAGAAAAAAATCTTCAATGGCGGGTTTCGGTGCATTGCGTTCCCAAAGTGCAGAATGTTCATGACGGCACCTCTCTCCTCTCCTCTCCTAAACAGCCGACTACTCACTTATGTCCAGCCGCCTACTTTTTCCATTTTAATTTTTAATTCTAAGAAAAAATAATTTTGACTAACAAGTTTAATTTGCTACGGTTATGCTTTAATGACCAACAGCCTCTGCTTCTAAACAATGCGAGCATGACAGGGAAACCTGCAGGATGAACCTCCATGGATGTCTGTGTGTGTGTGTGCGAGTGGTCAGCTGAAGGGGTTACGTCAGAGTTGTCTACAACAGGGGTTCCCAACCACCGTAAATTGAAACATGCGATTTTAAATAAATATTTTTAATGACACGTAGCGGTAGCTTATTAATGACACGTAGCGGTAGCTTATTGGCCTATTTAGCGCACTTGTGTATCACTTGTTGCTTTCCATGTTCCTGAAAGGGGGTACGCGTGAGAAGTACCCCCTTTTTAAATTAAAAAGGGGTACGGCTTTGTGAAAAGTTTGGGAACCACTGGTCTGGGTGACTAATGTTTACAAATGAGTTATTTCTTCTTTTAGCAACACCTGATAAGCAATCTCAGTGGTGACAGGGCTTTTCAGTCAGAGCACGTACATGAACGACCTGCCTGAGGAGCATTGTGTCTCTTTTAAATCAACTTTAAAAACTCAATTTTTTAGGATAGCTTTGAATTACTCACTACTGTTACCTATCTTCCTAAGAAGCAACAACTGTGGTAGAGCAGTCTAAGCTGGAACAAAGACACAAAAGAACACATGAGCTTAAACCAGAGAGAAGGGTAGTAATGGGATTTAGAAACCCAGTCCTGGTCCAGGCCCAGCCCCCAGTACTTTAATCACATAAGCTCATTTTTTAAGGACAATCATTTCAAGAGGACAATAATAAGCACTAATTACATTTTCTAGCAGAAACCATGGAAAGTACATGAGCAGAAGCTGTTGCTTCTTGACTTACAAATATAATTGAAGACACATAATTCTGCTTGAGTTGATTAAAAACAGTTTTCCCTTTGTGAGTTAGTAATATACAGGGCCTTTAGAGAGGTTTGTTAGTTAGTTAGTTTTATTTGACAATTTAAAAAAAGAAAACAACAGATTCACACAACACAAACTCACATACACTTAAACACATGCCAACACATCCATGCACATCATAAATTGCCGAGGATAACACAAAAAAGCAAAACGACAACCTATTTCCATTGTGGTCCTCTATATGGTGGCTATATAGCAGCGAGCAGAAAAAGTCACACATGATCCAATTGCCTATCAGCACTCCATTAAAACATAATAAATACATCACATACAACAACAATCAATTACGTAATTAATAAATACCTAAATAAAAGCAGCAGTTATTTCCCTTGATGGCTTATTAATTAAGCAAAATATTAATTAAATTTGACTTATAAGCCAAAGTTTCACCTTTTTCTTGAACCTACTCTCCACCTGAATACCTTTTATTTCATTTGGCAGCTTGTTCCATTCTTCTGCACCGGTGTTTTGAAAGGTATTCTTACCTGCCTTAGTTTTGTAACGCAATGTTTTTAGGTTGGCAATACTGGAACGGGTGTTGTAGTCATGACCCTCCCTAATATAGCTGACGTAGCCAGAGAGATAGCTTGGGGCTGAGTTATGCAGAATTTTATAAATAAGACTGGTTTTGAGTTGTGCAACTCTTTTTGGGACTCTAAGCCAATTTAATAGTTTAAAATGACTATCTTCCAAATGAGTCCTAGGATGTAGCTTCAGTACTACTCTCACCAATCTATTCTGGGATGTTTGTAGTTTATCTTTGAGAGATTGTGACGTGCCACTATACCACGAGGTACAGGCATAATCATACTGGCTCTGAACTAAGGCTGTTGCAAGTGTCCTCATGGTTCCTATTTCAAGGTATTTAGCTATTCTAGCCAGATATTTTGTTCTTGAATTGACCTTGCCCGAATACCTTGACTGCCATGTTGTCCCCAGACACTTGCTGGTCTAATTCACAGCCCAAGTAATTCACTGTACTTTTTGCCTTGATCTTTATACCATTGCACATAACTGAGAGTTCTGAGCATTTTTTAATTTTGTGTTTAGAACCGAAAAGTATGGTTTCAGTCTTGCCCAGGTGAAGAGACAATTTATTGTCCGACAGCCACTTACTGATATTAGCCAATTCTGTGCTCAATGACTGTTCTACGACATCTTTGTTTTTGTGGGACATGAGTAGGGCAGAATCATCAGCAAATAAAAACAAAGGACAAGAACATGCCGATTGCATGTCATTTATATAAAGTAAAAACAAAAGTGGTCCTAGGATGCTCCCTTGGGGGACTCCACAGCTGATTTCCTTTGGATTTGAAAGTATTCCACCCACCTCTACTACTTGGTTTCTACCTGTAAGATATGACTTCATCCACTGTAATGCATTTGCATTAAAACCTATAGCCTTAAGTTTAAAAATAAGTATTTTATGGTTTACTGTGTCAAAGGCTTTCTGGAGATCCAGTAAAACCATTCCACAGTAATTGCCTTTGTCCATTTCCTTCCTGATGTAGTCCGTCAGGTAAAGCAAACAGGTATCTGTTGAGTGGGATCATCTAAAACCTGACTGGAAGGAGTACAGTAACTGTTGTTACTTTTTCTAAAACCTTTGATAAAATACTCAGAATTGACACTGGTCTGTAATTCCCCTGAACAACCTTGTTACCCTTTTTGAATAGTGGAATCACTCTGGCCTGTTTTAACTCCTGTGGAACTATTCCTGTTTCTATGGAAAGATTGATAATATGGGACACACATGGGGCAATTTGATCAGCTGAATCACTTAAAAATCTTGCTGCAATCTGATCTAGGCCTGTGGCTTTATGAACATCAAGATCTTTTAGCATCTTTGCCATTTTTAATGTTGCCACCCTTGAAAGACTAAACGGCCTCCCCTCAGATTCTGAGTTGGAATAGAATTTTTCAATATGAGACTCTCCATAAGTTGTGTTATAGAGGTCTTGGAGCCGATCGCAGCGCTTCCTTTTCCTTCCGCGTCCAGTGTGACCCGGGTGTAAGGATAAGTCCTGCCACCGAAGTAGTATTAGTACAGTAGTATTAGCCTATATTTTGGTTGTAACTAAACCATTCATTAAAAATAAATAAATAAATAAATAAATAAATAATATTTTTTTTTTCCCCGACTCTGACATGAAAATCGAATGTGGAGAATGACACGACTATTCGAAAATTCTAACTCATCCCTAAAACAAACCTAAAACAAACATGTCGAAGCGAAAGAGAAATTAAGTTGTTGGTGCCGCTAGGTGGAACTATGAAACAGAGGAAAGGTTTGTCGAGCTCTGGCTCCTGTGGCTGGCTAGCCTAGCCAGCTAGCTACATTTAGGTTTCACTACAGGCTAAAACATGGTTATTTTTCACCTCTTTGAAGGATTGACAACCCATACTGTTCTCTTCATGCGACCCCTTTTCGGAACACAAGACAGCTAATATCATGCATACCGCTTCGGACGCCATTGTTTGTCTACATTCTCGTTGCCTAGCACCTGCTTTCCGATGACATCACGCACGTCAGCAAGTGATTATTGGTCGGTGACCAACGTGTAGTCTGTCATGTCTGTCGGCCAAGACACGGCACAAATTTATCACTCTATATCGCCTAATCTGACACAGTGACCATCGTAACAGACAAAAATATCGTGTAGTCTGATCCCGGCATTACACTGACTGAGGGTCCAGTAGTTTGTTAGTGAATCGTTCTACCTTCTTTTCTTCTTTTCTTCAGTGTCACTCTGAAACAAACACAGTAGACACATTGACATGCAAAAATAAATGAAATCACCATTATAACCCAATTATATTTTTGCCACTAATGGTTTCCAAACAACTAGCTTTCTGGGAAATTAATTTGCATAATCATGAGACAATTGTTAACCACTTCTCCCCAACATTTTCTCTGTACGACGAGGGAGTGCAGAAAGACACAAAACAAACAGACATATAATGAATATAAAGAGAAATAGACAGGGATGTTACGTTGAAGCCTTAGCTTCAGTTCTATGTATAAATGGCTCTCATCACATTCTATGTAGGACACAAACATTCTTTGTTATACTGATTCGTTTCTCTCTCTCTCTCTCTCTCTCTCTCTTTGTCTTTCTATATTGCTGTCTGTCTTTTATATACACATGTATTGTTATAGATGACTGGATGAGATCAGGAAAGTTACGTAATATTATATACAGTTATCTCAAGCAGACTGGTATATAGAGTATTTCCTACACAGACTTTATACAATATTAGAATTTGTATTTCTCATTAACATTCTATAGCAATGTGGAGTGGTGATTTTATATGCTGGGAAATACCAAGGGGCTTTCTCTCACTTACAGTGAGGTGTTGGAAATTATACACCTTTTACAGTCATTGAGCAGACGCTTTTATCCAAAGTGATTTACAAAGGTGATAGTTGACACTATGTGGGGATCGAACCCACAACCCAGAGACTGAGAGTCTCATGCGCTACCGACTGAGCTGTCCTCTGCACTGGAAACAAAAAGATACACACATAAAAAACCGTCATGTAAGCATAGAAACCTCTGGAAATGCCTTAATTCCCGTTGTCTTTGCCATTGTCTTCATGCACAAAATATCTTTCAATATACAATAATATATAAGACTTAATCAAAGTCAGATTCAACGTTGTCTTGTGTTCGTGAGAGAGACAGTGGTTGTTGACGGGCATTGTATTCTGAAGTGGTCTTGTTTGGGATCATTAGAAAAAGACGTTTAGAATCCATGATTCTCCATTAGAGACATAACGTCCCTCTGTGTGAAAACCAGGCAGACTAGATCCAATCACTATCTGCCTGATACCAGGACCAGTATCAGTGCATTCCTAGTCCATATATAGTGCCATTATACAAAACCTCTCTCTCCCCTCTCCTTCTCCTCTTGCATCATCTGCCCTCCCTTCTCTCCTTTCCTTATTTCTGCATAACTGTCTGCTCCTCCTTTCCTGTCTCCTTCCTCCTTTCCTTCTAAAACCACTTTCGCCTCCTGTTGATCATCTTAATAACAATCACAGTGAGGCAGCAGGGAGGCTGTTTAATGTATTCAGCTCTGAAGTAAACCTGTGTAGGTCCTACCAGCATGGAGAAATCAACATGATAATTGATGTGTGTGTGTGTGTGTGTGTGTGTGTGTGTGTGTGTGTGTGTGTACACCTCCTTGAGGCTGTCTCATTAGCTTTCCTGACATGTGGCATAGTGGTGGAGCTCAGATTCAACACACACATCCAAGCCCAGTGCAGCTCCCAGGTTATTCTGTGTCTCCTGTGTCATGATAAGGAGCCTGTATGTCAAACAGATTACAGCCTCCTCAACATCCCATAATAATATCCAAGGACACATGAGCTACAGCATGATGAACTCAGCATGGTGGCTACAGTGCTTTCTTTCTCTTCACTAACAAATAATAAGACAGCTGGTAGTAGACGTCCAGGGCTGATGCAGAATAAACCAAACTACAGCACAGTGATTACTCCAGTAGATGGAGCCAGTAAATGGATGACTGTATTAACAGTCAGTATAAAACAGTCCATCTGGCTGTAGGCTGGGCCACATGTCAGAGCAGCCATACTACAGACATATTCTGATTGTTTTTCAGGGAAATGGGTCGGTGCCAAGTCAATTAGTTTGTGTTGAGGTGTGGAGTGGTGTCAAGACGTCACAGCTCTGCAGAGTTCGGTGGCCATTACAGATAATGACTCCCAAGTCCTCTGACAATGAGGACAGTTTTTATGGCGTGTTTACTGGGAGATGAAGTGTCATGGATGGATAGTTCCCTCTGTACTCTGGTGGTTCATAACTATCTTTTGTGGTATTACGATCCATCGCCACCTGAGTGCCTCCATGTGAATGCCTCTACAGTTTGCTACATGTATATTAACAGTAAAACTCCAGTACATGTTGGTGAGGCAGGGACAGCTGTCTGACAGGGTTTCCAGTTAGAAACCAGTTGGAGAATGTCAAGTGGAAGAAGTTGTAGTGTCAGAATGGAATGGAGTTCATAATGACCAGCTACTGGATAACAAGCACTCAAGATGTCTGTCAATCAAACCAGCACCCACTGTTACAGCCAGGTGTACCAAACAACCACTTTCTGATTCATCCTCTGTGCTTCTCTCTTTATGGTCATGCCTTTAAAATGAGCATTTCTTTACTTTTCTCTGATAAATATCATTTTCAGTAATCCATGTGTTTTTTTCCCACCTGTTTTGTCTTGTTTTTTGTTTTAGTTTTTTTAGAAGTGAGTTCAGTAACCAGTGATGGGACTGCTAAAGGCCAAAGTATATTTCTGCGTAGATGCACGTAAACATCTACGCAGAGCAGGGTTTTATGGGTAAGTGTAACCCGCAGTACTGTACTGTTAGTTTTAGTGAATGCGACTGCCCCCTAATGTATGTGTTAACTCTATGTGCAAGTATGTTGACAAACACCAATGCGGACGTCTGCGGTCGACACGCAGATACCGAGACACGGAAGCGTAAATCAGGCTTAACATGATGGAGAAGTAAAACAAATACAGGAGGCAGCTGGGTAAGACATTGTATGGACTGTTTTGTTCACAGAAGCGTTGCCAGCTAAACTTGACAGAGTACTTAAAGACGTCATTAAGGTTGTTAATTTTATCAAGGCCAGTGCACTCAACAACCGGCTTTTTGATGTGCTGTGCACTGATATGGGGGAAGAACACACGCACTTATTATTTCATACAGACGTGCGTTGGTTGTTCAAAGGTAGGGTGCTTTACACAAGTGTATGAATTGATGAATGAAATGCATGCCTTTTTCCTTGACAAGCAGTCACCTCTGGCCAATTTATCCACAGATCAGTGGCTTTTAACTGTATCATATCTTGCGGACATGTTTTAATCACTCAGTGAACTGAATTTAAAATTACAAGGACAGCATGATGAGGTTTTCCAAAACTGGTTCTGGCAACTGGTTCTAGGTTTTCAAAAATCGCTGAGACTATGGCTTGCAAAACTGAAAAGGCCAAGTCCATGCTCTTACATTTTTCCAACGTTATTACAGCATATCGAGGAAAATGAGTGAAGGGGACACCAAGCACTCATCTCCTTCAGAAACACTTGGGTACGCTCATTGACAGTTTCACACATTACTTCCCAGAGGAGAGACACCACAAGTGCCATCATCCAAACGATGGATTACAAATCCTTCTGAATTCACAGAGCCAGAGACTCTGATGGACCTGAATCTGACTCTCAGAGGACGGTGAACTACTGCAGCTAACAAGCAACAGCTGTTTGAGGACGAGACACATCAATGCCTCTATCCATGTTGTGGCTCAATATGGATAGAGGCATTAATAGGATAAATAGGATGCTTTCTTTACCAATGCTGAGGGCAGCAAAGCAAATGTTATTCATTATTTCTTCTTTAAATCTCTGTGGATATATTATCAATTTCTGCACCTCAGAGGATCAAATTCAGAATTGATTTGAGTCCATTTTACCACAGGGAGAACTCTGAAGCAGTAAATAATTTCCTCAAGTTCTATTAAAGGCAGGTTGCCAATTTAGGAGGTTTAGCTCTGGGTGAGGTGATGGATTGGATGTAGATGCAGGTGTCTCGGTTCAGTGGCATTTGTAACTGAGAAGACTGACTCACAACGATGAGGAAAGGAATGGATCTGATCACAGGATTAATACTAACTGGGTTATTACGTTTGCTGTCTTCCACTGAACAAAGGGGAATGGTGTGGACATGAAGTAGGGCAGGTGCGTACAGAGTGAACGCTACTAAAGCATTGGAACCAGTCATAGCCTTTGGAACAAGTACATCATGGATGGACAGAAGGAATACTTTCCTAGAGAGAATTGTTAGATTTTCTCTTCAATGTGTCCTTGTGAACAACTTTCCATTAACACTCTCTAAACCACTTCACACTCAAGCAGATCTCTACAACTCTCAACTACTAATGAGCTACTTTGAATAATCAGCTGGCGTACTCAGCCCACGTTTGGTAATTAGATCATTAGATGAGTTTTGTACAACAGCAAGGTAAGCTTGCTCATACTTGCTCATGTACTGGTGTGTATCAGAGCAGCATCTGCGGACTCCTCAACAGCACATCTGTAAGGCCCATCTGGAGTGAGAAACTGCTTACTGGCAGTGAGGTTAGTTAGATAGTGGACATAAACCTGATTGCTGGTTTGTCTCACTAACAGTAGGTTTCTCTCCCTGAATGGTAACAAACATATATCTAAAAACAACATACAATGTGATGTGCTTTTTCATTTCATTCATGCTCTTCAGTTAAAGTGCTGTATAGACTTTGTTTATATGTTTACTAATGTTTTTGTCCTTGTACTTTTCCATTAATGGAGACATCTTTCCACACAGACCACACAAGCCATGGCTTTTATCTTGATGCAAAGTGACAGAGCAAAGCTAAGAAGAGCACTTCCATACTGTAGAGCGGGAAGAGATGGAAGGAAGGAGACGAGTGTTAGAGTTGTAAACATTATATGGTCACTCAAACCTTTTCAAGACCTGTGGGTCTGAAATGTATTCTTCATCTAAGTCATATTTTCCATGGAATAAATTTGATCATCACAGCCCTATGCCTTAAAGGTCCCATATTATGGAAAACGGCTTATTCCTGGCGCTTATACATGTTCCACAGGAAATCATTTACCTAAGCAGCTGAGAAAATTTGAAATCTGGAAGTCAGAGAAAAACAGGCCGTTTCAGAAAGTAGCCCCTTTGGACGTCATAACGGGCGCTAATCCAGCCCCTCTCATAGCATGCCCACCATAGACATGTATACATAGACGCCGCATTGACTGCTTCTGCCCATTGCTACGATACGTAAACGTCGCCGCCATATTGGTCCGGGCAAGACTGGCCTGTAAACAAATACAAGTAAACGGGGAGCTGCGGTTTTTCTGGATGAAAAGCACTATAACGTTTACATTTCTCAACCGATTTCAATCAGTCCTTTTTTATATTCAAGGGTTTATGAAGTTTTGTCTCCAGTTACTTAGTTAGGCTATAATTGCTGCTCATTACATACAACCTCCACGCCCTCAAAACAGCCTGTTCTTTACAATGGAGAAAATGAGAGACTGAAACACACACCACAGAAGCTGGTTTTAGGATTTGTTTTGATATAGACTTCACAAACGTCTTGTAAAGACCCCCAGGAACAGTTTAAATAGCCCAAAATGAGTACAATACCCCCCTTTTAACATGGAGGATGGTTCCCGGTGTCTCCTGTGAGAATGTTTCTATTTCCTGTTGGTCAGCACCCTTGGCTTCTCCTGAGTCCCTTCCTCAAAGCTGCTCCCTGCCTGGTAAATGGTGTTCATTAACCTGCATGAAAATGAATGAGCTTCAGGGCTCGCAGGAGGAGAAACAAATGTTGTTTTCCCCGTCCCTTTTTTTTATTTTTATTCTTGCCTAAAACAAGGAATCACTTACCTGCTGCACTCTGGTAGATTGGTTCCCTACATCTACAGGTCCCATTTGGCTAGAACTATTAATCAGCTCTGTCAGGACCACTTGAAATACATCCTCAATTAACTAGAAATTGACAAACTAGTCAGTGAGAATGGGTCGATAGAGAAATAGGAAGACAAGAGTAGACCTCAGCTTTCCTCTTCCTGATAATTTCAAAGTAATTGAAATCCCGTGTTTCAGAGTTCCTTCCTTGTCCCTGATTCCTTTTTGTCAAATGGGACAGAGCATCTCTGTAGCAAAAGCTCACATCAGCCTCACAGTATTTACATTAATAGCTCTCTAACACTGTGATGATAACTGTATCTTAGGGGATAATGTGCATGAGGAGCCTGACTGTATTGGTGTAGGTCCCTTGTTGTCTCTGCTATGATACTCTGCCTTTATGATCGATAAATCCATCTTATTAAAGTGTAAATGTACATTGTGAATAACCTATGGATGGCAGAAGCTCCCATAATGATACAGCAGTACTCATGAAGGAAAGGAGAGAGACAAGCAGGACAGAGAACATGGTGATGGACAGAGAAAGGTGAGATGGATGAATGGAGGAGAGAAGAGGAACATGGGTGATTCTACAGAAACGGTGCAAATTTGGGGGTGTAAAAATCTTAACCCAGTATTACCAGTTGTTGCATGAATGTCCACAGATACGTTCCAACTGATTTGCTTTTTTGGTGTGTTTGTTATTTTCTGTCATCAAATTTTCAGGCTGTTTCTCAGGCACCTCTGCCTGGATAATAAGCCCCAATCAAATGCATCCACACTCCCTCCCTCGGTGGCGCAGTGCTTGCACTGCTGCCTCACAGCAAGAAGGTCCTGGGTTCGATTCCCGCCTGGGGCGCTGTTGAGTCTGGGGTGCCCAGGTGGGTTATCTCCCGGGCCTTTCTGTGTGGAGTTTGCATGTTCTCTCCGTGCTCACGTGGGTCTCCTCCTGTAAAAAGAACCCTATCTAAAAACATGCAATATCCTGTCCTGTCCCTGACGAAGACGGCGACGTACATCTGGAATTGGTCCCCGGGCGCTGGTGTTGGCGGCTGCCCACTGCTCCCTGGCTGTCCTGGGAGGAAGGTCGGCGGGGATGGGTTAAAAGCAGTACTCTCATTCAACTCGGACACTCTACCCTGCATGTGTGTGTTGTGTTGTGTTGGCGGCCACTTCGCCCCTGCATGTGTTCGATGTTGCGAATAAAGACTTCTTTCTTTCTTTCTTCAGATTGTTAAAGCACAACTGCCATAGTGAATCACAGATCACAGAAAGTGAAGAACTCAAATAGAATATCTCATGTCAGAGAGAGAGAAATAGCAGACACGTGATTTCTGAGATCTGTTGTTACATTTTGAGAAGAATGCAGTAGAGATTTAGCAAGTCATCCCAAGTCAGCAATAAGTGTACCTTCTTCAACTCATTTACATTCATCTGGACATACAACACTTTATACATGTACAGCAGGGTGTCTTTGGCATATAATAGTACATCTTAATAAGAGCATCTTTCAGGAGGAACTGTTCTGACTGTCCAACAGTTTATTTTTCATCATTCCTAAGTTTTGGAATGTCATTTCTATTTCTGCAGTTTTCTCTCATACTGTAGTGCTATTGTTGTTGAGAGCATTTTGTGTTTTGATCGTTCCTGGAGTTCATGGAGTCCACGCAACCAGAGTAATTTGAAATCCAATCAAGGCACAAAATAAATACGCCTTTCAATAAGTAACAGATTTTTGCTGCAGATTTTGCAATCCGGGCAAGAAGGTCTGCTTTGAATAATGGAGCACTTACATGCTTTTCACACTACACTTAACCCCTGGGCTAACAGCTTTCTTAACCCTGGGTTAAGGATGCATTTAACCCTGGGCTAAGCAGCGTTTCACACTTCGCATTTTTGAAAGAGGGTTAACACCGCTTTTAACCCTGGGTTAACAAACCCTGCTACGAAGCAGGGTTAGCACCGCTTTTGCGGTGCTATCCCCGAAACGCGGTGCTAAGAACAATAGTGTGAAACGTTGTGGGGTTAGAATGTATGTTTATGAATGTTTGTATGTTTAATTAGTATCGCCATCACAGCTGCGTTTGATGGTGCCATTTTGACAGCTAAACCGGCTAAAACGTAAACAAAGGTTGCGTGCTGCGCCGGTCCAATCATTTTCGATAATCCAGTAAATATTCAAATGAGAACATTAACCCGGGGTCTACAAGTTTACAGTGTGAAATCCTGAACACTGAATACCCGGGGTTAAAGAAAACTAGTGTGAAACGTGAGATAAGTTAACCCAGGGCTAACATATTCAAGTGTGAAGTTTACACTTTAAATTTCAAGCTTGTAAACCTTACCTGACCTTAGATCAGGGGGGCATGCATTTCCCGGCAGGTACAACACAAGCCCTGCCGAATAATGCATGCACCTTTCAATTTCTCTTGTAGTGGTCCTACTGTCACAAGATTTTCAGAGCATATAGTGTGGGTATCTAAGAGTTTACACTGTAAATTTCAAGCTTGTAAACCTTACCTGGCTTTAGATCGGGGGGAGCATGCATTTCCCGGCAGGTACAACACAAGCCCTGCCGAATAATGCATGCACCTTTCAATTTCTCTTGTAGTGGTCCTACTGTCACAAGATTTCCACAGCACATAGTGTGGGTATCTAAGAGTTTACACTGTAAATTTCAAGCTTGTAAACCTAGGAAAGTAGAATGATGAAGCTCACACCCAACACACACATCTTCTTATTGGGCCTCATTCACAAAACGTGCGTACGATCAGATTTGAGCGTACAACGTTAGTACGAACGTTAGTATGAACGTTAGTACGAACGTTTGTACGAACATATTCGGATTCAACATTTTTTCGTATGTGAATTTGTTTGTTTGGAACGATCAAATCCTACGTGTGCTTGGAAGCATGCGGAAATGTGTTTGTGTGTTTGTAAACATACGGGAATGCTCTTAGAACGGCTTATTCTTTATGAAAAATCAATTGCAGTAGTGCCAAACCTCAACAAGATTATTAAACTTGTTTTGGTTGGTCACATGGACTAAAGGCCTTAAAAATAAAAATGGTATATAGTCTTACCATATGAAGATGCAGCCTGGATTTGATCGGTGTCCAACTCCAATGCCGACTGGACACCCGACAGTGCCAATTATGGCACTGATCCTCTGATCCATGTTAGATATATCCACAGTGCCCTGCCCTCCTCCAGTGGATGATAAACTGCGCCTACTTTTTGTGATTCGTTGTTTGCAGTCTAGTTTCATATCGAACCACTTTCTTTTTACTTTGGTAACTGTGCGGCATTGACGGCATCAGATATTTCCTGCCATGCTTTGCTTTTATCAGCTCCCGTGACTCCACTACTTATGCTTTTGAAAATGATGTTCTTTTTCTCATCCACGGATGACAGCAAAACTTCAATTTCTGTCTCGGCAAAGTTCCTCTTTTCCCTCTTTTCCCCTGGTTTACTTGCACACGACCCTTCAGTCTGCAGCCTTTTACGATGTTGAACAGGGTATTTACCTATGCAAATCGGCTTCAACAGGCACGCGCATCCGAATGATTGGCATTCATCAAATATACACCTTGTTCTACGAACAAATCGAGGTTTCCTGCACATTTCATGAATCCCACGTTCGTGGGATTGTAACTTGCTGATGTTTTCTAGTGGTTGTCTCATTAGAAGATTTTCTTCCACTGAGCTCACATAAACCACACATTTTTAGAGGCTTTATGTGTGGTTTGATGCTGGACTCTCTCTGCACCTGGAGGACAATTTTGTTTGTTAGTTTTGCTTAATGGATTCAACTGAGCTTTAAGCATCATTTTTGAGATAACTCTGGTCAAGTCTCATCTAATTTGAGTTAGAATAACAGTGTTTGTGCCTGAATCAGTTTGCAAAAAGGTTTGCAGCTTGCTGCGTTCTTAGGAATGATTCAGTCCAATCAGTGCTCCTGTTTCCATGTGACACTAAACTGTGGACTATAAATCTATGTTGTCTCAACTCAGTTCATTGAGAGAAACCTCCTCTGCTGAATGAGTGAGACCTCTGCTCTCATTGCTGAGTGAACATGAGGCTTTTATTGAACTATTGTTATCTGGCATGAAATTATGACATTATGAAGGTTGAAAGGTCTGGAAAGGAGGTTAATGAATTTCTTTCTGCCAATATTCAAACACCAATATTCAACAAAAATCTAGAAGAATTATGCAGCCCCTCTTAATTTCTCCAAATATCTAAGCTAATATTAATAGAGGCTTGATGCACTTAATTTTTTTTACTGAGACATTTCACCTGTTCCATGATGTGTGTACATTTGTATGAGGGGTGGAACTAACAAAAATTAATTGATAGAAATGGAGGTGATGAAAATGCATGTGAATTGAATGTGAATTAGAGGGGTAAAAATGGACGTGAAATGAAAAATAGAGTGATAAATGATCAAGCGATTTGATTAATTTAAAGCCAATTTGATTAATTATTACTTATTTGTCTCATTTGTTTAATTAATTAAAAAGTAGGTAGCTAACTTATTGATCATGGTTCTGCTCTTAGTTGCTTGTTTAGGAAGGAAATGCACTTACGATTTCTGGTGACTAGTAGTTCTCTTGCCTACCTATGTTGAATGCACTTATTGTAAGTCGCTTTGGATAAAAGTGTCTGCCAAATGCCTGTAATGTAATGTATCACTGTAATGTCGTGATATGATGAAAACAGAGCCATGTTTCATCATTTTCCCCGTCTTACATTCATCATTCATCATTCACAACACAAAATTGTCATTTCGTAGATAGTCCTTCAGCCAATGCAAAAATAGTACAGAAAGTACCATTTCAAACTTTTGATTGGGTGGGCAGCCTACAGCCCGTCTCCAAAGTCGCCCACTGCCCACCCCTTCTTCTTGTCGTGTTCAGGCACAAACACACAGAGCTCTGAAGCAGACCCGTCCACTGCACAGAATATGCTTGTTTGAGATGAGTTGCGGCTTGCCTCGAAAGTAGATGAGTGTAGCCGATTGCAGTCGGGGGAGGTATCAAAAAGCGTGCCTGAAGTCGAACAGCTTGGAGTTGGCTGACTCGATTTGCAATGGCGGAAGTAGCATTAGCGTTCTAATTCCACTATTACTGTATGGAGATGGACGTGATGAAGACTGTCCATGGAGATAATTACTGGCAGTATCAGTATAAATTTAAAAGTATGATACCATTTCCTGACAGATTACTTCACTTTACAGATCACTTATATTGTGCAAGAAACATTTGACACTATTCGTCTTCTAATAAGTCAAAAGCTAGCCTACTTAAATAAAGATATAGAAAACCAACAAGATAGATGTGCAGATATACAATAAATAAATAAAAGCATAATTCCTATTGGTGCCAAACAGAATGCACTTTATTATAGCAGGCACTTTATTATAGGCTATATGATGTGTACAACATGGATGTATATGTAATTATATCTTGCAATTGTAGTGCAAACAGCAACTAGACCCAGACCATTTGTAATGATTGATTGTAATGATTTGGTTTAACCTTAAGGGTATATGAGAATTGCTAGAAATAACACCTCACTACAAATGAATGTGACTCAAGTGTCTGTTCATTGTAAAACAAATCAATACAGGGGGTTGAATACGGCTTGTAAAAGTTACTGTTTTAATCAAATCGGCTTTAAATTGAAAAAAATATTTTGTTTTTATGCAGCTTCGTTTACAATTTGTCTTTTACTGTTTTTGTCTTTTTCTAGGTAAGAGGGAACTCTTTGAACCTGCAACTACATTGTGTGTGTGTGTGTGTGTGTGTGTGTGTGTTCCGGTCTGCCAGAGGCTGATGGGAGCCTCTTGGGTATGTAGGACCTGAGAAGAGAAAGTAAGTACACAGACACAGCTTGTTGATGCTCTTGTCTGCCTACTCATCTTTCCAGCAAGACTTCCTTCTTGATGGCTCTCTGATTTGATTTCCCATTTCCTCATACAGGGAGGAAAACTGTCATGGGACGTATTTTATGTCAAGAATTACAGCAAATATCATTGATTGCATTATTTTTCCCACATCCTCCTTCTCACTGTGCAAACGGGTCTGTTGTGAGTTAGCTGAGCAAGTTAGACCGTTATTAGGAAGCTAATGAGTTTGGGTACTGCCAAAATCACTAATCAAACATGGCATATACTCATTGGAGTATAATACCAGGATGTCAACCTGCACAAATCCGAACAGGGAAATTGACGGTGAGCTTGGGTTTTTCATTGGCAACAATCGGACTGCTCCATTTAGATGCAGCATTCATATACACATTTCATAAATTCAGTTTACTCAACACTCTGTTGAGTTCGGCAGGTTTGCTAGGTTGACACCTGATTTCATTCCTTCAATCAGGTCAAATAATCAATTATCCGCTAGCTGCCCAACACTGTTTACAATCTACCTCCTCCAGTGTGTAATTGACCATCAACTTGTCAATCAAAGTTCTATAGTGGATGGAATGCTTTCAATACAGGCACTAGATGTAGTAAAACATAGGTGCATAAAACCAGTATTTTTTGTGAAAATGAAGGCAAAGATGTTTTCAGTGAACGTATGGCTCTTTGAAGGAGATTTACCAACAGCACAAACAGCACAAGCATTTAAAGTCACCGACATGAGTCTTTATTGTCTGTAATATTGGGCCGTAGTGTCCTAATGAAATATGGATGCATTGCATGCTTTCCATGTCTCATCTATCCCCTGCACAGCCTGGCCAGAGCCCCTAAAACATTATTAATATCAATATTGCAGAATTTCCCACTTGGTGATATCATGTCTCATCCATATGCCAGAATGCCCTCAGCCATGTGGGACTAAACCGTTATTCACCTCAGCACTGAGCCACATTACATTCATTCCTTGGGTTTCTGTGGACAAGAAGCATCAGATCTGAGAAGGTTTGACTCCTGCTGCAGGGGGTAAGGCAGATAGGAACCATTAAAAGCTCTGGCTGCTCTGTAGCTGTAAACCTGTAAACCTGTAAAGGGAGAAGAATGAGCTGGACTGAGAGTCCAGTCACATCTGACAGATCAGAGGAGGAGATTTGCTGGAAGGGAGGCAGTAGCTGGGACCACTGTAGACCAGCATCTCCATATGAGAAAGACCTGAAACATATGATCTGTTCATATGAGAAAGACCTGAAACATATGATCTGTTTATATGAGAAAGACCTGAAACATATGATCTGTTCATATGAGAAAGACCTGAAACATTTGATCTGTTCTCATATGAGAAGATATTGTGCTGTGTGTTAAATCTTTGGTGAGAGAAAGTCAAAGGTCTTCCAAAGACAAATTTTAGATGTTGGTTGGAACATGTGCAGTGGTCTTATTCTTGTTATTAACTCTGTCTGCACTTTATTTCTTCAGCACACTTCAAGGCCTGAGATTTTGACTTTGAACCTCTGATGGGAATAGAGGCTCAGCATTGCATGAAGAGATGATATAAGCTGTGTGCTGTGACTACAGAATCAAAGGAGTTGGTGCATTACCAACACGCAGGATTTGATGTTATAATTCTTTGTGCCATAATCCAGGATGAGCATTCACACAGAAGCCCAATTCAAATGTCAGAAAGAATGATGCACTAACCCAAACATGGTGATTATAGAGGCTATGCCAGGCAGCACCATTACCATCACTAGCCACCTAATCTAAATGCTACAGGGTTGTGTGTGTGAGTGCAGGTATTTCACTGGGGCTATCAAGTGGTCACATCCCATCAGATGTTTCAGCAGTTCAGAACCAGAATTGTACCAACAATTATAGGTTAAAGGGATGGCTGATTCTGCTGGCTTGAAGACGCCCCGCTCAGCAGATCAGAAACCAGATTACTGAACAATTCACTGTAAAAAAGAGACTGTTATAAAACAAAGGTGAATAAACGTTACATTACTGTTTCAGCAACATACCAATCACAGTATATACATATACAAGCTGATTTATTATTTTTTACATTGTTTATTTCTAAATAAAATACATATTTTTGTTGTGGAAAGTAAACTGCTCAAAGAAATTAAGGGAACACTTAATCATCACAGTATAACACCAAGTCAATTAAACTTCTGGGATATCGATCTGTCCAGTTAGAAAGCGTAAACGATTGTGAATCAATTTCACCTGCTTTGGTGCAAATGAAAGTGACAACAGGTGGACAGGAGAGGTAACAGCAAGACAACCCCCAAAAAGGAAATGGTTTTGCAGGTGGTGGCCACAGACCATTTTTCTCTAGTTTTGCATTTTGCTAGTGCCCTTGCCACTACTGGTAGCATGAGGCGGTACCTGCAGCCCATTCAGGTTGCACAGGTAGTCCAGCTCCTCCAGGATGGCACATCCATACGTGCCGTCGCAAGAAGGTTTGCTGTGTCTCCCAGCACAGTCTCAAGAGCGTGGAGGAGATACCAGGAGATGGGCCATTACACGAGGAGAGCTGGACAGGGCCGTAGAAGGGCAATAACCCAGCGGCAGGACCGGTATCTGCTCCTTTGTGCGAGGATGAACAGGAGGAGCACTGCCAGAGCCCTACAAAATGACCTCCAGCGGGCTACTCGTGTGCATGTTTCTGACCAAACTGTCAGAAACAGACTCCATGAGGGTGGCATGAGGGCCCGACGTCCTGTAGTGGGACCTGTGCTCACAGCCCAGCACCGTGCAGCTCGATTGGCATTTGCTAGAGAACACCAGAATTAGCAGGTTCGCCATTGGCGCCCCGTTCTCTTCACAGATGAGAGCAGGTTCACACTGAGCACATGTGACAGACGTGAAAGAGTCTGGAGACGCCGTGGCGAACGTTATGCTGCCTGCAACATCATCCAGCATGACCGGTTTGGCGGTGGGTCAGTGATGGTCTGGGAAGGCATATCCTTGTGTTCCCTTAATTTCTTTGAGCAGTATACTAACCACCTTACAACAGTGGAAGGTGAGAGAAGATGTAAAATATTTCTAATTTCAAATCTTTATTTTTTTCATTTTCATCTATGTCTGGAAAACACAGACATTGTTCAATAAATAGCATTGATGATTCCCACAGAGACCAAGCTACTGAATTACCTTGCATGTTGATTTGCATACAGCTACCAGTTCTAGAGAAAGGTGATGTAGACATATCATACAATTTTAGTGATTTGTATCTCAGAAATGTTTGCCCGTTTTACATAAAATTGCCTGGGCAGATTCTTCTTCCAGCTACAACTATACAGATTATTGTGGAAGAGATACAAAATATACACGAGTTGGGACAGTAATATGCTATCTAAGTAAATTAAGTTTGCTCCTGAAAAATGATTAGTCTATATCAGAAGAAGACACAATATAAATCTGTGATACAGTAAAGGAAAATATACCATGAGAACAGCATAATCAAGAGAACAGTCTTTCAAAAACTGTTCACATATGTTGAGCCAAAGAAGGTGTTTTTAGGTACAGATGAAAACAGGACAGAGTGATTTTCATATATATATATATATTATTAGTGAAGGAGACTTTGAAATGTTTGCTTGAGTCAACGTTTTGGGAGGAATGCAACTTTCAGACAAGTCCTCCTCAGATGTTATTTCTGATAGCGGTGATTGCTTAAACCCTTTGGGTTCTGAAAAAAAGACACATACAGTTCTGACTGTCTACCTCTCCCTCCATTTTCCAACTCATGTTCGGTCAAATACAGATCATATGCAGCTGGTTTTGTTATGCAGAGGGAAAGACTTAAAATACTTTGGCTATGTCAAGGTATTCTCTGAATTCTCTAGCCAATGCAAAATAAATAGAATAGAAATAGAATGGAATATCTTTGTCAGACAATACTGTTGTGAAGTTAGTCCTTTATTGCATTGTTGGATATAACTTGGGCTCACATTGCATTGGTAGCTTCACTGAGAATTTCCGTCATTCACAGTACTGTAGGTACTGCCTAATTACCCACACCGAATTTCATGACAATGACCCAAATTTATGTGGCCCACGGTGCATTGTTGGGATTCCTCTGTGGATCTTCTGCAAACTGAGGATACACCTGAGGTCCAAGGGATAAAGTTTAGGTCAGTGTTTAATTCTTTGAAACATTATAATGTTTGCCAGCCTGAGTTTTTATCCAAAAAAGGATAATAAAAGTGTGAATTTGGGTGACATTTTATATAGATCTTTTTTCTTTCACTACATTGTGTTAGGATGTAATCTATAGTTTAAAAAAAACCTTCACTATGATTACATAGTGATGCGTGAGTGGTTAACAACCTTTTTTTTGACAAGCCTTCATTTCGTTCTATCTTGAGTAAGTTTGTCACTATGCATTATAATAATTATAATGATAATGATCTTTATATAAATAAACAAATATATACATGATCTTTATATAAATAAAGATTATTATTCTGTATTATTGGGGAGTAAGAATAACCTACACTATATAAAGGCTGTAGCCGTGCGTAATGGCTGTGCCAAATGACACAATGGCTGCTTTGGCGTTGCTGGAAGATATTGCTATTGCGCAATTTAGGCGAGAACGAGTCTTCAGAGACCGTACTGGTTTTCTGGCCCATGATGATGACTGGCTAATGCGCTGCTTTGGATTTCCAAGAGCTGTTCTCTTCGAATTGTGTGCTGAACTGGGCCCTGTGTTGGAACGGCACTCTCGGAGAAACCGTGGCATCCCCGTCCATCTACAGGTATTGACAACAATCGGGTTTTTAGCGAGGGGGACGTTTCAGGGGAGCTTGCGGACAGATCAGGGATATCCTGAGCTGCCCTGAGCCGGGTCATGCCCATGGCGTGGGGTGGCATCATTTCTTTGAGTAATAGATCACACAGCAGCCAACAAAATGCAATTTGCAGCGATGTCCGGTTTCCCAAATGTAATATATGTATATAATATTGTTTTTTGTATATAATATTTTATACCGTCAGGTGACAATGGGTATGCATTGAAGCCATGGCTATGCCATTTACAAACCCCCAGAGCCACAACAGACGCGCTGTAATGTGATGACCAGCCGTGCGCTCTGTGGTAGAGCGTTGCATTGGGCTTTTAAAAGGGAGATGGTTTCGGTTACTTTCTGCCATTCCACTTGTTTCATTTGGTTGGTAATGCCAGAGCTTAGGCTTCTAAATAATACGCGTTTTTTTCTGGCATTTTGATCAACCATTATTTCAAGTTCACAGTCGGTAAAATTGCGTTTCTTCTTCTTCTATTGCTTCTTAAATGCTTCCGCCGTTTGTCCTCAAAACTAAACTAAATGCTGTCCCTTTATATGCAAACCAGGCAGTTGGGGGGGTGTTGGAAGCCATATATAGTAAATTGTGGGCATGGTCAGAAGGCTCGTGCACGTGCGCACAATTTCAGGATGATTGAGATGTATGAAGAAAAAACACGTGGGAACAGACGTACTTGGGGTTTTATACATCTAGCCCCTGGTTTGCCACCTTGTCTTGGACAAGGGGTTAACTTATTCATGTCTGAACCAGCGTTTTTGGCTCTTATGATTGGTGAAAAGAGTGCAAGACACATCAAATGATGTTTGGCAACTAACTCTGCAACTAAAAGACTTTGTTGGCATGGTTTGTGCTCAGAAATTCTCTGTGCCTCAGGTTGCTTACTTGGCTATTCTCATTGAAGAATATTTGGATTCCAGAAAAGCATTGTTTCCACTGAATAATCTGAAACCAACGCATCATTATTTGCGACACTACCCATGATTGATTTTGAAATTTTACCCAGATGTAGAAGATGTAGATGTTTATTGATGTAGATGTAGATGTTTATTTTCTAATGCGAGTGTTCATAACCAAATTCCATCCTCAGTACCATCTGTACTCTCTGTACAGTCTTCTGTACTTCTTTCCCTTGTCATCTTACATGATAAAGGAATGCCAAGTAGTCCCATTGAAGCACAGCATATTGTCAGAGTAGTTGCTGTGGCTCTGATCCTGGAATTGTACATTTACATTTATCAAGGCTACTATAGTGTTTTTTAATCAAATCATATGTGTATGAATGGGAAGAAAAGAGCATAAGCAGTGCCATTTCTGAAGTGTTTGCATGATGCATTGTTTTGATAGAAAATCATCTTTGTAAACACTAGATGCCAGATCCTACACATTGTACCTTTTAATCATGTTTTCTCATTACTTTACCAAGCCTGGCTATGATGGGTATAAAAATTGACTGTCTGATCTCTTGTCGGAGTGTTGCTTTCATATTATGTGTAAACCATGAGGCCTTAACATTGTGGATTGGTGGAGGTGAAGCACTAGATCTTGGTTCTCCTAGCATTCATTCAACAATTACAGTCAATTTATCATTTTGACAATGTAAAGGCCTCCTTTTGGCATCAGTTGAATGCCTGTAATTCCTTGTGACACAAAGCTAGTCTAAATCTTGGCTGTTGTCATAATTAGCACATAGAAATCCTCAGTAATGGGTCATCAATTCAAAATTCTTATAGCTCACTCTTGAAATTCTGCTCCATTGTTGTGATAGAACAATAGAGCCAGCTCAGACAGCTCAGTCAGTTGAGCATGAGACTCAGTCTCAGGGTTGTGGGTTCAATCCTCACATAGTGTCAACTATCACCTTTGTAAATCGCTTTGAATAAAAGCATCTGATAAATGACTAATGTATAATAGAAAAAAAAGTTCTAATCTGCTCTGTGCTGATTAGGCAAAAACAACTGAGATTTGAGCTCCGCAGTCTTGTTTCAATGTAATAAAGGATTATTTTCTTTCTAGGGGGAAGAGATTGAATGTGGGGGCGCTGATAGACATAATCACTGAGGCTTATCAGTGGGCTGCCTTTCTCCAAATGTTAGAGAATTACAAATTGCCTTGCAGATTGAAAACAACCTCCAAGACGTTCAGACAAACTGGGAATTCCTAGCAATACTCACATATTCCTTCCAAACTGTAATGTATTTTGGAAAACTTGAAATGTTTCTTGTCTTTTTTCCAGGCAGTTTTAAATTTTAGCTTTCCTATTTACTTCCTGTGTCTGACAAATTGTCAAATAGTATATCATGATCTTAATGCCATGTTGCATCTCCTACTCAGGGAGCAGCTTTTCACAGCTTCTGTGCTGCAGGACTCTTTCAGACAGCTCTATTATGGACTGATTTGTCTGTTAAATAAAACTGTTTGACTGTTGAAAACAGAATATGAGGGAACAGTACAGCTGAGGTGAATGGTAGGGTTTTATAGTGGATATTAATGGGAACCTGTACATGGCTGAGTTGTAAGACTTGGGCTTTCAGATGGACTCTACAGTTGTAGTGAAGAGTTGCAGCAATAGCAGCTGTGATTCTTCTGTATCAGTGTGTTAATGAGAACATTTTCAGACAATCTGTGATGAGTGTATTTCATCAGATGAAGGGAGAGGAAAGAGAAAGCCAGTCAGCTGGTTTGAAAACTGTTATGAATCGTGCAGTTGTTTTGGCTTTCTTTTTCTTTGGTTTTAGCTCAACAGAAACTGAAACTTTTTGTTTTCTTATTATTTTTGGGAAAGACCTGACCCTTAAAGCAAACGTAAAGAGTTAATGCAGCAGCAGAAAGTCAAATGGGCTTGGGAACATTTAACGTTTCTAATTTCAAACTGATTTTTCTCATTCTCAAATTCATTGACTTAATCCTTACTCTCATAGAAGGTGCTGCACACCAGCTTTATTCCTGCTTGTATTAGATTGTGTTGGATCACAGAGAATCAGATGGGAGCTCAGCAAATATACATGGGCGTGAACACAGACTCTCACACACACACACACACACATTCACAACCACACACACATACTGGCACGTATGTATGTGCATGTGTTTACAAGATACAGCTGAGTGAGATTAGTCTCTGGTGTGACAGGGACATAATGTGACTAGATCAAGTTTTATGCATTGACCAACTTTCTATTTTGTGGCATGCCGATATTGTGGCGGTGTGCCACAGATGAGCCTCTGTATGGGAACACACACATGCATACAGGAAGAGACAGAAGAAAGAGAAGGTTGATTGTTCAGTTGACCACCGATTTATTTTTGTGGTTGATTTTTGTTGTTTGTCTTTTTGTGTGTGTGTTGTGTGATTTTTGTTATGTGTCTTTTTTTGGAGTCTGTTTGAATGCAGGGTTGAATTTTTATTTAAATCCACTGCTTTCTGATTGCTCCACTTATAACTCTTGGTGGAAAATATTTTAGTTGATTTAGCTGTATTTCATAACAGTCAGGGTTCAGTTTCACGTTGAGTATCTCGCTGAACTCATTAGGTCTAGAGCCCCAATGTTTAGCTCATCCTGCTGAGGCGTCATTAAAAAAAAAAAAGACAGTACTGAATAAGAGAAAACTCAAGGTTAACCAAAGTCAGTTTTAAAAGCTTTACAGAGGCTTTTTGCTGCAGAACATATGGTGTCTCTGCTTCCACTAGTTTTTCCTGCCTCTCTCCTGTCAGAGAGGTTGTGAGTGCTGCTGAGTGTTTATGCACTCATGTGTTGAACTATACTGTAGTACTCTCTACTGAATAAAACTTTAGTTGGACACATACAGAAAAGAACAGATAACACAGAAACGCCAACACATATAAACAAACAAACACACACACACACACACACACCCCCCTCAGGATAATTATTGTCAGTCATTCCAATAAGGTTTGTCTTCTCTTCTTTCTGGCCTCACGTTGGAATAAAATGACAAACTGAGGTTAAAATTCAATCTCAATGTCTTCTATATTCTACTGTCTTCTACCATACTATAATGGAAGCGTTATTGTTCAACACATCTTAATCTTTGGTAGCCTTATGAATGTGTTAATATATATATATTGCCAAGCCCATGAATTTCAAATATTTTGTAATTCTCTCTGTGTAAACAGTTATGTTGTAATGTTGCATGTATGTTATCATCATGCAATCTAATGACGTTAGTTCCAGAGGAAAGCCTGATCCCATCATGATCATTGTAGTGTTGTCTCCTGCCCCGGGTGAGCTAGCTGGCTGGAGACGTTTAAAATGTTTGAGGCAGCAATGGGAAAGTCCACTGAGAGTTACAAAGCAATTTGAACAGATTAATAAAAGACACCAACCATGGATGGCCACGATATTTACCTAAAAATGAATAACAACCTAAACAGAAGAGAAGCTGCTCTCTCGATCATGTCTGCTTCCTTCCTCTTGGACTGCAGATTCCCTCTTAAATCCACGCAATCAGCTCCCACCTGGCTGATTGCTGATCTGGTTCAGCTGGGGCAAGATGGCCAACTGACTGTGGCCTGCGGTAGTCCCTTCCCCACAGTTTCTCGATGGCAGATGGTCTGCCATAATATGCAGACGACATTACAGTTTTGTTGAAGGGCAGCCAGGATATACAGGCTTTGGAGGATAGCCTGAGGAACTGAGGGGTCTGTCCACCCCTCAGGAACTGGCATAACATATGGGGTCAGCATCAGTAAGACTCCTGCATAGACTGAAAGCTGAGATGCTAGGGTCACTACCTGAGCTCGTATTGGAGATGTTCAACCAAGAACTCACAAGAACCCCATCTCTACAGTGGAGAGAGTCGCGTTGACTCTCTGGACACTAGCATGTGGAGCCACACAGCAGTGCTGCAGAAACAAGTACCGCCTGTAAGATCTTGGGGGAAGAATGCATGGCCATTTGGTTGGCTCTGAAGGAAGACTTTACACAAAGTGGAAAGAAATCCAACAAGATTTCTGGCAGCTGGCAATGGTGACAGGGCTATCGATGGCAAATACATATTGATGCAAGCACCTGCCTGCAGCGGTAGTTTGTTCTTTAATTATAAGGGAACCCACTCAGTTGTGCTACTGGTGTTGTGTGACACCCGCTACCGCTTCACCATGGTGGACGTCGGAGCCTATGGCCATAAAAGAGACAGAGGTATATTTCAAGAGAGTGCATTTGGAAAGGCCTTGCAAGAAGGACAGCTGAATTTCCCCCCACCAGCAGCCCTTCCTGGAATGACAGTGGTCTGTCCACCCATGATTATTGGGAACGCAGCCTTCCCCTTGAACCTGATGCGGCCATATCCAGGTATGTGCACTATGTAAACAAACCTTTCACAGTATCAGAAATCATATAGATCAAAAGGCCTGGGATGAACACCTTTCCTGGGGACATTCCTCTCCAGCCGCTCCTGGGAACCAAACAGTTAGAGAGGTAGAGTGGGTTTGGACTCTCTCATCTGGGCTTCTCAGGGTCAGCACTCCCTCCTCAGCAGCCTCCCTCGCCACAGGTTCTGGGTCTAGCTCAACCTCGGGCTCCAGCTCGGTCTCACCTACTTCCGCCTCAGCTGTGACCTCGGGCTTGGGTTCAGGGTCGGGTTCAGGCTGGGCCAGTAGTGGGGGCTCTGGGGCTCCCTCTATCGCTGGCGCAGCCGCCTCCGTTGGCTCCGCCGCTGCCGCCCGTGCTCCGCCGCTGCCGCCACTGGCTCTGTTGGCTCTGGGGCTGCCACTGCCACTGGCTCTGCTGCCATCGCTGGCTCCATTGGCCCTGGGGCTGCCACTGGCTCCGCTGCCACCGTAAACAACGATGTGAAATTGAGTTTAGTTGAAATTGCAAAACTTGAAATGTCATATTTTAATTTTGAACAAATTAATTAAAAAACAATAAATTCAGGTACATGGTTTTCAAAGTAAAATATTTCAATGTTATGAATTCAGTGGTGTTTAAATATAAATGTCACTTATTTGCTTCCATACAAAACTGGTCGGTCCGGAGGTAATGCCGTTATTTGTTGCACCTAGATGGTTTTATAAACCAATGGTGCTTTTCTGATCAAACCCACTTTGAAAGAAAATATGCACTAGACATGAAAAGGCTGGTTTCAAATTTAAACGGCTTAGTGTGGATGCAGCCTAAGTCACCTTCTCCAAGACTTTATTTCTGCAGCATCTTCACTATCAGTGAGTCTGAGGAGGGAACCATTGCTCGGTGATTGATCTTGGTTTCTCATCTCCCTCCTCCTGTCTCATCTGCATATCAAAGTCCTTGGCTAGAGCCCTGCCTACTCTCCCAGACCTCAGTCAGCACACAGTGTTCATTCACTGCTCTGTCATGTACTCTGCTATTGATCTCTATACTGAATGGGGATGGAGGGAGGTGTAGTGCTGAGAACAGTGGGACATTTCCACCACAGGACCTGTGATTATATTATAGGATTTATAATGCAGCTACCTAGCTCCCTCTGTACAGAGAGGATTGTGGGAAAAATCACAGACACGTTTGTAGTGAAGAGTGGTAGAAGAAAGACCAGTGGTTTAATAGATTCTGTCTGTCTCTCCTCTTCCCTCTGTAGATCTGTTTTAATCAAGACCCATTTAGTGAAAAAGAGACTGGGACCCATCACTAAGTGTAGCAAAGTGTAGTCTATCTAGTATAGCTCTTCCTGTTCACTGTAAATTATCCCAGTACTTATAGATTTCCAATAGAGAGCAGTGTGTAATGCTCAGCGATTCCTCTCTGGATACCAAGCCACCACACGCATGAGCTGGACACAGAGAGAGAAAATGGAAATCTATTACTTTTATACTTCTCTCCCTCTTTGGGTCAGAGGTGTGTGTGTTTTTTTCGACTTTCTAAACTTTTTTTCTCTTTCTTTTCTTTCCACATTCTCTTTCTCACATTCTTTGCACAGTGAAGTGTTGAGTTATATTATAACTAATAAGTGTTTTAGCTGGAATAGCTGTAGGTTAGCAGCGGTGGGTGTTAGTGTCGGGGAGTGAGGCTCTCAGTCGGGGGGAATGGAGGAGGTGTCACTTTGTCATGGATTATGGTGTGTAGTTGACAGCAGCGCTACAGTGGAGGATGTTTTCAGTCGGTGAACAGGTAGGGTGTGAAAATCTTGGATTTGCCTCTAGAACAGGGGTCATCAACTACATTTAGCCTCAGGCCAATTTTTGTTTTTGCAGTTGATAGGTGGGCCAGACCATAATATAATTATGTATTCAAGACCGAAATGTAATCCCATTCTGAATATGCTTTTAATAAATGTCAAGAAATTTTTGTTCTTTGTTAGAAAACTTAACGCCCATCAGTAGCCTAAGCAATTTTATTCTCAAACCAAAACGTTTAGGTTTCCATATAGGTTTAGCAACAGGCAGGAGCAACATGCACCCAAAAATCTCAGGGGGCACAGAGAGAAATGCATGGCATGGTTTAGATGGAGAGTGCTTTATAAACCTCCTTTGCCTAAAAGATCAGGGAATTTTGCAGTGGCGTATTCAACATCAGCTACAAACACCTTCCTGGCAAATACTGGATACTGGGATTTTTATGTGTATAGGTGTGGAAGTGTTTGGAGAAATGAATTTGTGAGAAGATGTTTGGTGTGTGGTGGGGGTATGAGAAGGGGTTTTATATTATTTATGGAAAGTTGAAGATGTATTTCATGTGGATTTGAAGTAAGATGGTTTATTAAAGTAAGTCAAATGTCTCTCTCTCTCTCTCTTTTCTGGCCACTGGCTCTTTAAATAATGCTTGATAAGTAAAGACAGTTATCTATATGGTAATTCTCCAAAGAAAACACACATCACACATTACCTGCAAGTCAGTAGAATGGAAATTAGATTTGGTGTGTGTGTGTGTGTGTGTGTGTGTGTGTGTGTGTGTGTGTGTGTGTGTGTGTTTACACTAGTGTCACATTGTACTGATAATATTTGGAGTTGTAGGAGGGGTGTGATGTGTGATAACTCTTGGTACCACTCCTCATCTCTCCATATATTAGTTCTTCCATCAGTGGATTAGTCAGGATTGTCAGTACAGTATCTCTCTACCATTGCTTGAATAGAGATTACCCCAAACAATCAAATTGGGATTATAGCTTTTTGTTTAACTGAACAATGTAAAAATGCAAAATAGCACAGCAGCTTGTTTACTGAAATTTTGCAAATGACGCCCTGATGCTAGAACAGCCTAGTGCTGCCACTCAGTTCAAGCTATGAAAAATGTATCCTATTTATTTTTTAACACCAAAACTCTTCCAGTTGTGATTGTCGAAAAATTGCCACTGAGAAATAAAATGTGGGCAGTACTGAAATACAACAAACAATATATTGGTTGGAATAATTCCAGTTATCTATCTATTCCTACTGTCACCCTGTGTCCTACTTTTTTTTGGTGTTGCTAACATGTCATGGATCGTGCCTATAGCAGTCAGCTATTAGACGAATATTGATCTTCCTGGTGGCATTACCTCTGTGATTTGACCAGAAGTCTGAAGTTTGATGTCCAAAACCATCATTGGGGAGACATGAACATTTTTAAATGGGGAATAAAAAGCAATTCATTAATTCAGAAACCAGCCTTCAGTCTCAAAAGTAATTTTATACAAATATATGTTACTATAGTTTGTCTTTAAATTTCACAGGTGTCCAGGAAACATGACATCTCCCCTCATATCCTCAGCTTCTGGAGGAACCTAAATCCTGACTGACAGCAGGCTTCTGAATATTTAATCATGTTGAAATTGTACAAAACAGAAAAACCTCCTGCAGGTTTCTGCCTCTTGTGACTTTTTCATTCTCTACTAGTTTCTTCTGCCCCACTTAGAAACATCTACAGCAACATAGATGTATTTCTAATGAAGTACATTCATCTCTCTTCATCAGTGCACCATCCAGTGTTTCTTTTCATCCTGAGTGTGGTCCTCTCAGTAAGTAGTAAGTCCAGCCTTTCCCTCTCCAAGACTTTCAGGAGGTAAAGCTGGCAAATGGACTGACTCCACTCTGAGTAATTTCATGCTGCATTTCTGTTTGGGAACAAACGAGGAAATTGCCAGATACTGTGTTTGGGTGGTGGAAACTGGGAGTAGGAAGTAAGCAGTGATCCACTTAGCGCACACACACACACACACACTCATTAACATGGTGACATGTGACTGGAAATCTGCATGGTGAGATTAATGAGGATTTGGTGCAATAGAACAGTTTCTCTCCAACATTATTATTCATTTCACTCATTGTATTAAAGAATAATGGAATAATGATCAATTTAACCACAGTCCATTTGATTCAGCATGTAGTGTTTAATTCAGCTCTCTCTCAGCACTAATTCAGTATTTTGCACAAATTCCTCCAATGCTAAAGTGGCTTGGTCCTAATGCTGGAAACACTACTTCAAATTGCAGTGTGAGATTTCACATATTGAGTAAATGAGTCTCAGTAAGAGAGCGCCAAAATGGTTATGTAAGAGAAAACTGTAGCGAGTCGCTACAGTACCGGGGTCCGTGACAGACAGAGACATAGGCAGGAGGAGAGTTAAGAGGCCAGCAGGGCCGTTTTATTTGCAACACTAGTAACCTAAAGCCGACCCGGGTTTGACGGCAGCTGTTCGGCGGTGCCCCTTCCTCGGTCCCGATGGGCCAGCCGCAGAGCACCAAGGCTGCACCAGCCTGCCAGGCTTCCAGGGGCGTCCCTCCCCAACCCCGACTGGTCAGCCCTTGCAGGCTGCCCCCGACTGCGTTCTCCGCGGACCTCGGCTGGCTCTCCCGCTGCTGCTGGCTCCGTCTCTCCGCTCAGTCGACTCCCGATCGCCTGTCGACTCCTCGGTCACACTGCCAGTCTCTCACCCTGACGTGCACCCTCTCACACACATTCACACACAGGTTAAAAAGGCCCCAGCTGCAATCAGTCTCAACTGGCTGCAGCTGGAACCGGATCCAGGGAAGAAGCAGTCCACCAACTCACCTCTCTCCTGGATCCAATTAAGCCTCCCCACCCTCCCTCCAGTCTGCCACAAAGACATTACGAACAATTCTCAAAGTGAGAACATTTCAGTTATTCAAAACTCGTCTTGAAAACTGAGTGGAAGAGAGTGATGAACGTAGAACACAGAACAACACTGATAGATATTAAATAATGTTTGAAAATGTAGATGTTTGAAACGCATCATAAGACTGAAAGAGAGGCCAAAATGCTTGTAGACATTGGCTCTGATATGGATTAATATTTCATATTATATGATAGCAATATATTATATAGCAGCTTATTTATTTCTGAAT
Source organism: Hoplostethus atlanticus (assembly GCA_034670405.1). NCBI lineage: Eukaryota > Metazoa > Chordata > Actinopteri > Trachichthyiformes > Trachichthyidae > Hoplostethus > Hoplostethus atlanticus. Next base: position 1,121,963 of record JAXDDX010000025.1, read on the forward strand.
GGCTGAATTATGTTCACGCTATTGTAAAACACCAGATGAGCACACACCTCTCACAACATAACAGTTAATTTAAATATGAAAAGGTCAGTTTGGAGCTGTGAGCCCACAGGAGAACTGGCGAGCGGATGGAGTCGGGGATGAATGGCCAGTTGATGGGGCCGTTGCCAGGATCCGGATGTAGCCGTTGGGCCCCCCCGACCAGAGACTCGACCCTCCAGGTGACCGCCGCCACGAGGCAGGAAGCAGGTAGGATGGGTAAGCTAGAACGGCAATAGGCACACTAGGGTAGACATACTAGACAAGCAAGCAGTGAGTATGTATGAGGGCAGAGCTAATATACACAGGGGAAGATGTGGGATTGCAATAAGCTGTGCAGACAGGAGCTGTCAGGGACACGCCCACCAACCTGCAGGGAGAGAGAGAGAGAGAGACACGACAACAGGGAGACAGTAACAGACAAGACTAGAATTTTTTACGCTAAGAGTAGAAGGTAACATAAACCCCAGGAGTGGCAAAGGTTATAATATATTCTGTGTGACTTGAATATTTGCATTAGTACTAATGACAAATGTCACACAAAGTCTGTGTAGTTGTGTGATTTGGAGTGATGTGGCTCTGCCTCTGTCATAATGAAACACATTGGTTTCTGTGAAATGTGGTGGGTGTGCAACAAAAGAGGCTAGAGGGTATAAAAAAAGGATAGGCCTATGACATAAAAAGATATGAAAAAAGGGAAAAAGACTGGTAGATGGGGTAGAGTAGTGCCTAGCTCACAGAGATAGAAGTGAGGAAATGAGATTAGGTGAAGGTGGTGAGTGTTTTACCTCTCAGGGAGAGAAGACAGGAGGAAGATGAAGAAAAAGACAAGCTCTGGGGGAGGAAGGTGAGGACGGTGTCTTTCTCAAGAGGGAAGATGTGAGAAAGAGAGAGAGATGTGTGTTCTCGGTGCTGCTGCTCTCCTCTCTGTGAATCTGCCAGACGACAGAAGTCTATTCTCTAGATTGTGGGTGACAGGGTGTCTTAATGTCTCCCAGAGAGAGAGAGACACTCGTGTTCCAGGAACAAGGAATACAACCCATTAGCTGGATAACGGTCCTAGGCTTTAATGACCTGCCTACCTAATGTTCCTACGTTGGAAAAAACATGACTGGGCTAGCTTTTTAATATGTCACTCAATATTTAAATTTGCATCAAAAATAACACCATGCTTAACGTTTTGAATTAGACAATCAAGAGATGGCAGAATATGATTAGAAATGCGTTCAGGCCCAACAAAAATAACTTTTATGAAAGAACATCCAGTCCTTAACATCAGCTAAACAGTCATGTAGTGAACTTCTTTGTAGTCAACTTATTTAAATCATCAGGCTTCACTGACACGTACAACTGAGCAGTGAAAGGAGATGATGTACCGACGAATGTGGCCAAGAGGGAGAGGGAGGGAATAAAATCGGTGGCTCGTACACACCTGCGGGGACACAGAGACAGAGGCCTATGAGTGAGACACGGGTTAGGCACAGGGTAGAGGCGTCCAGGTCTGTTTGTCCGTTAGCAAGCCGTAGTCAGGGCGAATCCGCGTGGGTCCGTTCAGCCAGGGGGGGTACTCCATCGGGGTCCGGTCTAAAGCAAGGGTCATTCACAGGGCAGTCAGATCAGCGTTAACATTCCTTCCTCTTCTGCTCACCACCTCAGAGATTTGGTTCATTCACCTCCGTCAACCACCTTCCTCTCTGTCCATCTCTGCTGCCCTTCTTATTGGGCTTGCCAGCCTGTAGCTGGTTGATCACTGATACGGGGAAGCTGTGTTCCCTCCAGGACCCGAGGAGCTGACAGTGATAGAACTGCTCGTTGATCAGCACGCCCCGTTGGCGCCGGTTAGGGAAGTCTGGGGTTACCTTGGCGGTGCTGCAGGCCCAAGTAAACTAAACGACAATCTTTAACAGTGATACTTGCTACATGTGCTGCTTACTTGTCGGTCATTGGAACTGTTTATCTATCTTAGTTGTCAACATTTATTGTACAATCTGAGGTACAATCTGATGGTGAGATAAATCTTTTATGGCCGAACTATTTTTTACTTACCAGTGTAAAGATTGCTGTTGCTCTGGTCCAGCAGGGAGCCATTTCTATGTAATCAATGCTAACGACTGCTCCTCCACCTCCACTGTTGATTAACATGGAAAATGAAACCATGGCAGTGTTGGCGGTTGGACCTGGCTGTGGCTGAAGTCAGTGACCATGAAATGAGGAAATCATACATGCAGTGATGGATATTTCTATTTTCCTTTGTCAGCAGCAACAAGAGGGTTTCATAAAAGGCGACAGTTTAGCTCAGCATTCTGTTACCTGAATACAAATATTACTCAAATGAATAACACAATGCACTATGCTCATTAGTACAGACCTTCAGTCTTCATCATTCAATTGTTAGTTAAACTCTCTCTCAAATGGAGGATCTGAGCTGTGCAGGGATTTACAGTTTGCTGCATTGAAGGTTATTCTCATCTCAAAAGACTAACAGCCTCAGCATCTTCCAGTCAGAAGCCAGGTACAACAGCATATCCCGATTCAGATTCGGATCAGGTTCACCACAATGTCACACAAACTCTCTCCAACCTGCTGAAAGGGAGCTGAATCTATTTTCCTTATCGCTCAGGGCAGAAAATAATAGTTTGGGGGAAAGAAATAAGAAGAAGAAAAGGAAAGAGAGCAGCTAGAGGAAGAGAAAAAGATGAAGAGGAAGAGACACACAGTAGTTGATTTTCACCCCTTTCTCCTCCTGGAACCAAATCAATTTCTACAGGACGTTTTCAAAGTCAGGTGTCATTGACGTTCTCACACTCATTCAACAGCCTTCCTACTTAGCAGGCACAGCTGAGTATGAAAACAGGATGAGATGATATTGAATGCAGTCCTCATGACAGCAGTCTAATCTTGGACATTAAAGACAGTTGTATTCTTAAACTTTCTTCATTTAAACATTCAAAAATTCCACATGGAAAACAATCACCATTGGAAATCATTCAAGAAGACTTTTTAGAGCAAGCTGAAACTTTTGTGACAACATGGAAATCAGTCTGAAAGCAAAAATAATTGTTTTTAGTGCCGTATTGTTGAGTGAAGGTGATTCAGTTTATATTTATATTGTGAAATGAGCATGATATGTTAAAATGCAAATAGGTGCTCTGTGCACAAAAAGTTTCCCCACCATGAAAGGATTACATTAAGGAAACATGTCTAGAAACAGGCAGTAGTTTGACACTGAAACAGCGCAGTGGAAAGGAAGGGTGTTGTAGTTGAGGTGGTGGATGGGTGGATATACTTCGGCTACCCGGGTTCAATTCCTGATTCTCCCTATGCTAAGAAATGTTTAACTCTGAGTGAGGTTTTTATTTTCTCAATGGTTATTCTTATATGACCATGACCAAAACCTACCTAACCTTAACCAAAGTTGTTGATAAAACAGTTAGCTAACCTTTTCAAGAGATGAACAAGTGAAAATAACATTTAAAGCAGAAATGGCACATAAAAAATCAGCCCAACATTACCAGCTTTTTCAGAGCCAAGCACCCCAACCCCTAGCTTGCGTTCCAGCTCAGACTGAGCCTGTTGGGAAACACAGGTCATTGGGATCAGTGAGCCACTATTCCAGCTGGGTGTACAAGACTGAGCTTGGTTAGTAAGACTTTGTATTGTGATGATTTTGTTTTGTGATATATACACATGTGAAATAGACATTATGTAGATTTTGTCATTGCGCTATAGTATTGTTATGCCCGGCCTAGGAGTTACCTGAGCATAACATAAAGAGACTCCCATTTTCCCCACTCCCAAGGATGACCAGTGCCACAGCAGAATGCAGTCCAAACAATATGGTTTTATTCTTTAACAGAATGGTAGCATAGGCGTCAGGGTAGGCACGGCCAACACAATAAACAAACAATCTATAATACAAACCACTAACTTACCTATCGTCAAAAGAAAGAAAACAAAATACAGGGGTCTTACCTACCTATTTATGATAAACATGAGAATAAAATATCAAAGAAAAACGGCTTCTTACCCTTACCGCTACCAGGACTGCTTTTAGAGAAAATACTTACTACAATACTTACTAATATACTTACAATACAAACTACAATATGCAGAGATCCGAAAGCTAACTTCACACCACTAACACAATCCACAAACACAACACCGCACGGTCGGGTTGGGAGTCGGGAGAGAGAGAGAGTCCCACTGGCATCGGGCAGGTGTTCTTTTAAAGTGGGCGCCACCAGTCTCCCGGCCAATCACCAGCCGCCACCTGAAACTCAACATACAACAAAACAGAACAGCACCGCCCTCAGGCAGGGAGGGAAAACAGCACAACAGAGGATACAATCACACTTACATACACATACATATGACTCAGGGTCATAACAAGTATGCAGAATGCACAGGCAGGGAGCGATGCGAAGTACCTCTCAAAGGCCATTTATAGAGGCCTTGGGCCAACACATGATGTCTAACAATCACACAGCACACACGGCTATAGCTTCCCGACCCAGCAGGAGTAAGTAGTGGTGAATTGTTTATCCACAGTAGTTGAATTTATTTACTTGACTTATTTACTTTATTTATTTACTCACTATGCCTCTATTTTAATTAGGCCTGTCAGTCATTGAGGATTTCAACCCATGGAACCTTGAACATGAGCCTGTAATTGGAGGATCTAAATACCTAAACTGGCTTGTTAGCCATGAGATTGCACATCACACTAATTTGCCTGTATTGTTAGATCTGGCCAAACTCCTAGGCTGTGAATACGAAATTGAAGGTAAAATATTTAACATTATTAGCTAGCATTAGTAATGTAGCATTATTACTGTAGTGGCTGTTGCTAAGATATCCTGGCCCGGGGACTGTATACCTACTGTGCAACACATCGGTTCATTACTGCAGTACATATGCAAGCAGACATCTTGTCTCACCTGGCTAGGCTATGAAAGCTGTTCCAGAAAGAAGATGTGAACTTCAAGGTGATCAAGCAGCATGTAAGTTATCATTGTTTTAATGAATATTCCAATTATTACAGAGGTACACCCCAAGATACGAACAGTTGAATTCATATCACAGGTCACCTTTGTAACACTGAGGCAGATAAAGGATGCAGAGGGCCAGCAACCTGAGGGCTCCTTTCTAGCAGAGGTCAATGAGAGGGTGAAAAACCTTGACATTCAAGTTGAAGAGGAGTGGGTCCATAGACGTTGTGGAAAAGAAGGGTCTTCCATGTATACAGTCTGGACATTCTTTAAGAAGTTAGTGCAAGGAGTGAAGAATAGTGATCATCAACTTGTAGCATAAATTATTTTCAGTCACCTATTGTCACATATTGTTTTCTAGGTCATGACATTGCCATCTGGAGCGGAGGTTCCAGCAGTATTCTACCAGTATTCTTGCAGCCCTGAATGTTCTGGACCAAAGACAATACGATTCTGATAAATGGGAAGCCATCTCTGACCTCAAGATTCTGGCCAAGCAGGTATTCATGAGGTATTGATGAGCTGACCCACGAGTGACTTTCAAAGTTTCAAAGTATTCATAACGTCAATAAGACAAAAATAATCGATTATCTAAATTAACACATCACACTTTTGTCTTCATTACAGGACAAACCCCAGTCAGAGATAATGCAGGCAATGGCATCAGAGTTTGATGAGTTGCATCTTCTGTACCCCAACCTGTCCCTCCTTTCAGCTATAGCCCTCACAATCCCAGTAGCAACTGTCAATTGTAAGAGATTCTTTTCAGCTATGAATAGGGTAAGACCATTGTCTCTTTGTGACGATTAAGGGCTCTATTTTCGTGCTGGCACAACTGTGATAGAGTCAATATTCACTGGTGCATTGGCAATTTCTAAAACTATTCCCCACCGTCGTCAGTTTGGTAATTTGCTGGATAGACTTGCACCGGGATGGGCGGGATGGCGCAACAAGGGTTAGGTCAATAAAAAACAGCTGGTGCAGTTTTGGGGTGACGTTACACCTGCGCCACTTCTAAAGCGCAAGTCAATATTTACGTGGCTTTGAACATGTGGACATAGACCTGTCCAACATCCCACAAACTGGTTTTGTGCATGTTAGGATATATTTTACCCCGCATTGAGATAAATCCTTCACCCATGGACTAACTGAATGCAATCTATTCTTCTTGAGTGAAGCCTTTATAGCAGTACCGGTTCACCGGTGTCATCTACTCCTGGCAGGTTATCTCCAACCTACAGTCTAGTAGAGCAATCCCACAGCTCTGCCAGGCTCCAGATGATGATGGCCAACAGTCTCATGCATGGCAAGAAGCCAAGGTGTTTTTGGTTTATAGAAATCTATCATCATCGGGCCCTGGAACCTACTTACACTGAGAAGCATGGGTCCATGTGGGGCAGCCTTTGCAGTACACTGCTGTCTGGGTGGTCAGGGTTATTAGGAAGGGGCTGATCAACTGAGGCTGCAAAGGGCTGGTTCTGGTGAAGTGTTTATTATTATGCATTAAATATCTGACAGCCATTCATTGCCTATAAAGGTATTACTATACAGCAAGGGCGTAGGTTTGGATTTAACATTGGTAGGGACGCTTTTTGTCAGATGACCAATATGCACAGTCGTGTGTGTGCATTTGTTCTGTCTCTCAACAACTGTCTGTAACTTCTGAATCTTCCCAATACCACTTTCATGTAAACACAACTGGCATCATTCATTAGAGATTTTCAGCAAAGGTATGTTCACATCATGCATCAACAAGTTTAAATACTCATTTTGGCACTGAGGGCTGACATAGTCCTGACAACAGGAGAGACAAGAAGAAAGAGTTAGGTCATCCTTTGCTAGGAACTTGAGGTGGAAGAGATTCCCTTCATTGGCCTCATGCCCTGGAAAAGCAACACCCTGCCTGGCAAGATACTGCACAGCAGCCAAAACATTTTCAAGACAACACCTTGCCTCTTCTTGTTTTTTTGCCCAGGCACTTGAAAGCTGTGTATCTACTGGCCTTCCCTCTTGAGCATTGATAGTGACATCATGATGGTGGGATTTGCTGAGCTGTTGGCGATCAAAGCTAGCTACAGCTTATTGAAAGCCTTTGAGGAAAACGCAGGGTCTGATTTTTTTTCCTAGTGTGCTCTTCTTGATATAAGCTTTAACACACTCAAAGCATTACCTTTTTCAAGTTTGGGCTATAGTGTAGCCACGGATATTTCTTGTACCAGCTAATCTGAAACTGGCTTATCCCCCAAAATGTCCATGTCAAACTGAACCTCACTTGCCTCCTGGTCAATGTCACACTCACTGTCTGCTTCCTAGAAACAGCAAAGAGCAAAACAATACATATTTGTTCTGTATCTACAAATGCATGAAAATACATGATCAGAGAACCTCAAAGCCACTGTTAGACCAGTTACCTGCAGCTAATAAAATGGTGCATTCATGACAGAGCCACAGCAATGCTCAAACATTAACTTATCTTTGAACCATCTCAAAAACTTCCACTTGTATTCAGCTTGCAAGAGACATAATTCATTCTGGGTCTAGTTCATCTCCCTCCCTAATGCTGCCACCCCAGGGCTCTGTTGGATTACATGTATTTAGAGCTGCTCAATGAGCATTTACACTTCAGTTCCACCAGGGAGGACGAGGCCTCCGGACTTCATCACATATCCAATATTTAGACACACTGAAACTCCCTGCATATTCAAGGCTACAACAGCCGCCACTCTTCTGGGAAGGCTTTCCACAAGCTTTTGGATTTGTGCCCATTCAGCTAAAAGAGCATTTGTGAGGTCAGGCAGTGATGTTGGACGAGAAGGCCTGGCTCGTAATCGGCGTTCTGATTCCTCCCAAAGGTATGCAATGGGGTTGAGGTCAGGGCTCTGTGTAGGCCAAGTTCCTCCACACCAAACTCATCTAACCATGTCTTTATGGACCTTGCTTTGTGCACTGGGGCACAGTCATGCTGGAACAGCAAAGGGTCTTCCCCAAACTGTTGCCACAAAGTTGGAAGCGCCCAATTGGCTAAAATGTCTTCGTATCCTGTAGCATTAAGATTACCCTTCACTGGAACTAAGGGGCCAAGCCCAAACCTTGAGAAACAACTCCAGACAATAGGGGATTTGCAGTGTCTCTGTGGAGGAGGGAGGCACTGTGACATTGTGGCCTTTGTATTAAATGGAGGTGTAGAGCGATGCAAATGGGAACCAAGCTTCAGGTTATTGTCTTTCCAAAACACAGAGGAGACTCTCAGCAGTCAGGCCACATAAAAGCCTTGTTACCCATTCCTCTTCTGCTTTAGTTGTCATCTTCCATTTGGCTTTCACCTTGGAAACCTAACATCTTTTTTCAGTCTGACTAGAGATTCTCTAAATTGGTTTAGTAAAGAGGCTGCACTTGAATATAAATTCCCCCTCCTTTCTCTCTCTCTCTCTCTCTCTCTCTCTCCTGGTTTCAAGGACTGTCTTATACACAGAGATCAAGCATATTGTGTCCCAGGGAGGTCAAAAGCGGACAATATTTTTCTCATAAGGGACATATTGGATTGGGTGAACCTGGAGGGGGAGAGTATTGGTCTATTGTCCATTGACCAAGAGAAGGCCTTTGACAGAGTATCATATTTATTCATATCTGTTTGAGGCCATGAGGCGCTTTGGGATTGGGGAGGGTTTTATCAAATGGATCAAGCTGGATGATAATTTTGCAGGAGAGAATCAAGCTAGTAGGCTTGTTCTCCCTGCATCCAGTACTAGCTGTGGCCAATTATGGTTGATTGGCCAACTGCAGCTGGGAACCTTTAACTGTCTTCCAGTCGGGAGAGAAGGAGAAAGGAACAGAGACAACAGAGAGCACTGGACCGACAGCGCGCCGGCTTGTCCCAAAGGAGGCAGCTGGGGAGGTGACCTGGAGAGCTGACCCTGAGGGTAGCGAGTTCACTATAGAGCCTTAATCAGGGCACATGCAACTGTGATTAAGAACATGGATGCAACTAGCGCATGCTTTTTTTACTGTGGAGCGGAGGACAGGGCAGCAGAAAGAGTTGTTACACTTGCAGCTTCCTTCCGGGGGGTAACCTCAGAGCAGGGGCAGATAAGAGACCTTACCATGAAGTTCTATGCAGATTTCTATGGGGAATGTAACACTGACACACTGACATTCAGTGTGCAAGGGACTTGTTTTGGGAGCTGCCTAGGCTTGGACCAGAGCAGAGGGAGGCCTTAGACACAGATCACACCTTGCAGGAGCTTACTACTGTGGTGCAGCAGCTGTCCCTGGGCCATGCTCTGGGGATCCTGGGGCAGGATCTGCTGGAGTTGTTTCAGGGGACTTTCCAGTAGGTTAGCATAGCCTGGGCTCTTTTTTAGAAAAGCAGGGGGGCTTGGGTATGACAGACAGTTGTTTCTGATGAATCCGGTCTTACTCCTCTCTATCGAACAGTCCTACAAGCCTAACAGAGGACTTTTACTGTCACCAGGGAAAGCAGTAATCCAGCAGGATGAATATTGCTTGAGCCCTTGCTTCACAACCCTCTGTTGCCCATCAGAGTGTGTGACTCCCTCACTTTGTAGAGCGAAAGTCACTAAACTGAGTGACTTGTTGGATGGAAGGGGTTGGAGAACAACAGCAGAGCTGGCTGCAGCTATGGGAACCCAATCTTACCGGCTGGCAGAGCAGATTTCCAGACTTCATTCTCGTGGCAGTATAGGGACTGTTGCAGCAGGTTCAGACTGTCTAAACTGTTGGGTTTTCCCTCCATTGGTTGAGGTTGCAGCAATAGAGGATCACAAGGGGGATGATTCCATCTTATCCTAAATCAATGGTTGTAACTCTGTTATCTATGTATGTGTTCCCCCCCTACGCATATGCTGAATAAACTAACTTTGATTGAACAGCACTTTAAACAGTGAGGACCTCTTTTCCTCGACAATTCTATGGTACTGCGACCCAGTCATTATGGCGGCAAGCTGATGCACACCATTTTTGAGTTTTTCCATCTATAGGTTTGCAGTGCATGTTTCCTCTTGACAGCAGTAGCAAGCAGTTAGACCAGTTCAGCAGCTAGACAGTAAAATGTGATAGACCAGAGATTAAGTGGGAACCTCAGAATATTCCCCAAACCAAGAGAGATCTATCACCAACTGTGCTTTATGACAGCAGAGCTACACCAGATATTACCTTGTATTCTCATCTTTACACATTTACAGAAGATGTTACAGAAGATTTATTCACTGCATATTATTCAGTGGGTGTATCATAGCACAGTTAATTGCTGTATTTGTATGCATCATGTTGATGCATTGTGTCCATTAGATAGATAGTGCTTTGCAGTAATGAGTAGGATATGATGGATTAGCTGCATGTCTCTCATGTCCTGTCTCAGGGAACTGCTGCACCATGTTTCTGCTTCTCAGATGAATTAATCAGGTCGTTTGGAGGGGCCAATTTCATCTGATCAGGATATTGATACCTCCTAATGGCTGACTGTTGGACTGATTTTCTTTAACTGTTGTTTTTTTAACATTCTGTCTCTCCTCTGCCTGGCAACACTCCTGAATCTGTAACAGTTAACAACTGCAGTGTTACAGATATGCTTCTTGTACACCCTTGTCATGTACAAGTTTGTCAATAGTAATTACCAAAAAAATGATAGTGGGTACTTTGTTAAGATCTAAATTAGTTGAGGCAATGACCAAACATCCTAGTCATTACAACACACACAGACAAGGTTAGCTCACTATTATATCGTTACTTTATAATTCAAATGGAACTTTTTGTGCCTTTTTTATTATGGACCTTCAACCACGTCTTGCAATTTCATGCTTCAGCTATTAATGTCCCCATTTTAGTCAAGCTAATGTACTTTTTAAAACTATAATTTGAATAAGGTTGAGTTCCTGCCATTTTTGAAAGCAACACATGTTGAAAAGTCTCTTTGCAACAATCCTTATGTTTTACCAAGTTCTATCTGGCAGGACCTTCAACCTTTGTCTTGACTCTCACCCACTTTGGCTGACAACCTCTTATCATTTCTACGTGTTTAAAGCCCTCTACCTTGTTAATGGTGTGTAATTATCTTGGAGTGTGTGAGGTGAAACATGATTCATCATGTCAGGGTTGTTGACAGGCTTGACATCAGTTTAGGTGTCCCAGGCTGACTGTCTGTCATCCCACTGAAACCCTCTGGAGCGACTCCCGCTCCGTCTGTGACCCTTGGTGACAGAGTTCAGGACGAAAAATTACTTTTTCTCTTCTACCAGCCTCCAAAGGAAAGCAGCCACAGCTGCTCTCTTAATGCAGATTGTAAGCCAATCGTTTATGTGCTGCACTGACTGAACGCTCACCAGCGGTCAGAACAAGAGAGAGAACTTTTACTGAAAGTGTCGTTTCTGGGGTGAATGTTATCTACTCACGTAGTTCCTCAATCAGCCTTGGCATTGAACCAGCTCTTGGAGTAGATTGGATGTCCTTGTTTGAAGACTGAAACCATTATTTCTGAACTGTATTACTGCAATCATATTTCTATAGAGAAAGACTAATGGCCTGTTATTTTGATGATTGAGTTTTAGGTTCAGCAAGGTTGATATTTTCACTTTTTCCTTTTTTCTTTCTAACTTGTTGCACTAGAAATCTGAAGTAACTCCCTCAGTTCTAATTTGTTATGTTTATGTTTATATAACTATATAGCTTTGATAACCTGCATACACAGTAGAGAAAGGTTATGTATGGCTCTAATACATTTTCAAGAACAGTGCAAAATGTCTCTACCAGTCTAAACTCTGTCTGTCTGATGAACTCTGTCTATTAGTCTGAAAGGAAAAAGGATATCTGAAGTCTGAACTGTGAAATGAATACTTTGTCTGCTTTCTCTGTTCCCTGGGCTAAAAAATATATCTGGAATTACTCAGTTGTCAGGCTCAATTCAAATTATTCAGATTCACCAATTTTCTCACTCTGGCAGAGTCATTGTATAAACATCAGTGGAGCTAAATTATGCCCTTATCTTCTCCTAAAGTCTTCCACTGCTCTTAGATATCGATCAACTTTAGAGATGGGAGCAGATTTTCTTCTCACTATAAAAAAACAAATGTGCTTGTAGGTGTCTATAGGATGATAGTCAAGCTGAATTATAAACACACAGACATGCCAGCAGACTACAAGGTGATTTGACTTTCTTGTGGGGAGCAGGTTCCTTTTAAAGACTTCAGCAGCAATAATATCAGCAACTATTTCTACCTCCGATTGGTGAGAGCTGTTGTCAAGAACGACTAGTCTGCTCCACGACTGACATGGAAAGTTTAAACTGAATGGAGTGAAAAGCTTTCAGTGTCTGTTGCATTCATTATATACTGTGTGTGTGTGTGTGTGTGTGTGTGTGTGTGTATGTATATATACACACATATATTTTACTACTATCTTCAACACCATTCCTATCTCAGGAATCCTCTAGCGTTGCACAACCAAAAGGACAGAACGGTGTCCAGAGGGCTACTTGGTATCTTCCAATGATAATGCCTCCTGGACAGATTAGTCTCCTCTGTTGTATGGGAAGACATGTTCCATACAAACAGCCAAGGAGAATCCCATTAGGAAGAAACAGAAGCTCTGCTTGGGTCTCAATGTCAACAGGTTTTCTCCGGAAGATTCAGGTCATGAGTCTTTTCAAAAAAGGCAGGAGGAAGCCTAAAGAGAATGTTAAGAGTTGGTGAATAGGCCAGCTATGTTTGTTTCAGTGTGATGACCTTGTTGTTCATTCCTTGTGGTTTGGACTAGGTTGTTAGCCCTCCCAGTTCCCCCTTCAGCAGAATCTAGCAGATGTGGGTGTTAGCCTTGATACCATTAGAGTGCTGGCCTTGTGCTGTAGCTGACAGGCTAGGCTTTGTGTTATCAGACTGCAGTAGTTACTGGATGCTCATATTTTATACAGATGTCCTCAGGCTGAAACACTGGAGCAGGTTGGACTTGGAGAGAGGTACATGTGTTTGTGGAGGGACCCTCCCAGAGGAAAAATCTTTTGCTCAGAGTTGTCTTTTCTTTATCTCCTGAGAAATAGGGGAGATCTCAATTTTGTCTCATTTTGTGATCACCTTCATCTCAAATGTTTCTCCTAAAACCCCCTTAGGTGCAATGAGGAGACAACAGAGAGAGAGAGGATTATTTTTTCTTCAAAAAAGGAGGATTTCTTTATTCAATAGTTAGCAGTAGAGAGAAACAGGGAAGATAGGAAAGGTGTCAAACCCAGGACGTTGCGGTTATGTGGTATGGACCTTAGACCACTGAGCCACCAGGACACACAGGAGAAAGGATCTTTGAGACTTTATGAGATAAATGTGTAGATGCTAACATGTGACACATAATGATAATAAGCTCCTACTATATGGCTGCTGGCCTCATGGCTGCAATAGGAACATGCAACAGCATTGAGTTTTCTTTGAGGTCTTTCCCTAATCTTATGGTTTCATATTCAGGAGAGTTAAATAAGACTTATTTGAAATAATTTTGTGAGATCAACATGAGCTGTTATGTGGTTGTTTCTCCTGAGGTGAATTTGAGAAACAGGGGAAAATGCCTTTAGTCTCATTTTAGTCTTACAAAGAGCTCATTTGTGTTTAGGAGACATAAAAGGTGTGTATATATATATGAGATCTCTTCTTGGATTTTGCTTTCCTATGGGCTGGTAATCTCATCTAGAAAGGAGCTATTCTCTTGGTGTGTTTTATGTGCCAGATGTATGTGAAGGTGTGTATTGTGGGATAGGAGGCATCATGGTCTGACACAGATCAGCTGCCAACCTTCTCTCCACCCCAGAGGATCCTGTTCATCTTCTGTTTCAAACACACTGTATATTCTCTTCCTCCTCTCTCTTTTCCCACCATAATCCAAGTGTTTTGTAGCCAAACGATCGCACTGTGGGTCCAAAACTCCAATATTTCTCTCACTGAAAATGCTCTGATTGTGTGTGCAGCCTACAGACTGCTTGCTACTGTAGGACGTGTGTGACCTGGTGCGACTGAGCGCGTTCTAGAGCAAACCCATGTCATGTCATGGACATTTTGTGCTTTTGTGTGCTTGGCCAGGCCTTGAAAATGACTGGTGTGTCTGTGAGGTCAGTCCTGCTTCAGAGGGGATGACCAAAGACACACATAAACTGTAATTGATGAGATAATACGTTATATGATGTATGAAATGTTAAGCAACATTTTGCACAATTGTTTTTCGAAGACAATGAACATAAGATCTTGTGAGGTGTGGTAACAGGTCCTGGAGTTTGTCAACAACATTATTGTTGTCTTATTGCTCATCATGACCGATGAGATCCAGTACTGGGGAAACCAGATCAAGAGTTCGAGTTTGTACTGAGCTACACTAAACAAGCACTTTTAGTTCACCCTGAGCTCTGATGTTCCCTCTATAATCCATATTTTATCATAGAGTTGATCCACTTACTAAAGGCTCTTTAGTTTTTAACATGAACCCATGAAATATTCACATTTATAAATTCACTAGTTAGAACTGATGGTGAACTAATCTGTATGTCACGATGGAGAGTCAAAGTAAGAATAAAGAGCTTCGTCTGATTTTCCATTTTCACAGAATTAAACTGTGAAGAGAGAGACAGAAATAGATCAAGAGACAACCAGAGGCAAACAGAGACAGACAGCGACAGAGCCAGGAAACAGACATGAGTTGTGTTCAGGCTCCAGTGACAGAAAGGCCTCATCTTCTCCTCAGCAGCTACTACATCAGTACAGACAGCCTTCTTTGTCCTCTGCATCAGAGGAATGCTCCACTTCAGTCATATTAGTCAGAGCAGAATCACTGAGCTGATCTCAGTTCTGTACTGCTAGATGACTGGAATGGTCCAGGAAGAGCCTTTAAATGACTGACAGAGAATGGCAGCATTGGTATTACTCTTGAGAGTCAAAGTCACTGTTTATCCTCTCATCTCATTCTTTCAGTGGTTCAGTCCTATACCGAACCACTGAAGTGAAAAGAGAAAGGCTGCTCTGTTTTGATTGACTGGAGATCAGATCAAAACTCTGAGGAGAGGGAATGATACAAACATGATCTGCATTATTTCTCTCTGAAGAGAAGAGCTGTCTGCCATGTCTATATATAGCAGGAGGAAGATCGAAATCCATTTACTTTGCTCAGTATTCTTCTGGACATTAGTACTGAGGAGTAAGATGTGACAGACACACACACACACAAACAACCCTGGTGTGTGTGTGCGTAAGTCTCTGCTCAAATCCAAGTCAATTCTCAGGTCTTTCAGTTTTCTCTGAATGCCAGTAAAATCTCGTAGGCTACAATCAAGCTTTAATATAAATAATAGCCTATTATATATATATTTTTCTTTCTGTATTTATGAAAGTATTTGTTACGTATCTCTGAGTTGTGCTCTATGAAATTGTGAAGCCTCACCTCATTTAGGGGGCAGTTAGGCCCTAAATCCTTAAAGTCTACTTTTGAGTATTATAATAATAATAATAATAATAATAATAATAATAATAATAATAAATAATAATAATAATAAGCAGCTTTGGGCGCCAATAATCAAATCAACCATCTTCTCAGAATAAAGGGAAGCACACATTGAAAATATTGATTTTGTTGCAGCTGAGTAAAATGATAACTATTTGAATCTGCAGAACATAGCTCATTACTTGTGTTGTTTATTTTTTACGGCCTTTTTGGTTCATCTTTACTAAGGTTGCCAATAATTCTGGGGGACTGTAGAGCTCTGCAGATCAAACTGCATAATTAATATGATTCAGAAGTTTGCAAATTACAGGTACAATATCCATACAAAGAGGTCTCAGTAATAATGTTCAATATTTATAGAAATGAAAAACAACTCCATCAATAACGAAAAGTCCTAGGCTTGGTCGCCTACTGTTTTAGGGGATCTACATAAAGAATTTGGGAGCACCGGGGGAAAACGGTGAACAATCGTTAAATCGGAGAAGCCTACTTTCCCAACTTTCTGTAGGCTGAGCATCAGAGAATATCAGTTCATGAAAGAAAATTAGTAGATTAACAGTTTTTCTTTTTTTTTTATTGTTCAGCATGTTTGAGGATGTTCCTTGCACCACAGAATCTATCCTGTTCATCCCTTTATTGTTGTTCTCTCATCCTTCTTACTGTCTTAATAAACATTGAAAATATTGTCCTGGACTAACAAACTTATAAACTGTTTATGGATTGAGTTTGCATCTTTGGTAAATGTTTTTTTTTCTCTCTCTCTCTCTCTCTCTCTCTCTCTCTCTCTCTCTCTCTCTCTCTCTCTCTCTCTCTCTCTCTCTCTCTCTCTCTCACCCTGAGGAGATAATAACTTGTGAAATCATGTGGAAACACCATTTTATGAAACTGATGCAGACATTACTATGCAAAGTCAAAGAAATAAAAGTAAAACAGAATTATCTGTCTCACCAAAATACACCAAGCTTTAAATTGAACCAAGCAAAGAGAAGGGATAATTCAACTGTGTGTGTGTGTGTGTGTGTGTGTGCGCAGTTTTCAGCCTAATAAAAGCCTATGAGGCAGTGATAGTAGTGAGGGTCCTGGTAGGAAGGAATGAATGAAGGAATAAGGATTCTTATCAACAGCACACACACACCAATCCAATTTCCCATCAACACTTTACACTTCACTGAGACACCAGATAATTGTGAGAGTGAGTGTGTGTGTGTGCGTGTGCGCATGCGCGCGTGTTTTATGACCCTGTGTAGGGGAATCGGGACGCAAGAGTAAGTTACCCTTCCCTCCCCCATAGCCAAACCACACTCCATCACACAGCTATAGGCATAACAATATAACAAAACAGTTTATTTTACATTTTTAAATTGTTGAGAAACAAAGAAGAAAAAACTAACAAACAAACAAGAAAGAAAGAATAAGTGGAGTGATAGTCACAGTGATAGTCCAAACAAGACTGCAGATCCTACTGCGAACTGGCTCAATAGACAAAACGATTATTAATTAAGAACTGTTTCACATTCTGTTTGAATAGATGGGGACAAAGGTCAAAGAAGTGTTGAAGGAAGTTTATTATAGGCTTTGGCTCCTCGGAATTGTAAGCTGAAACTAATGAACATGGGTTGGGGGGGTGGGGGCTGATTATGGGCTGATTAAAATTGTGCTGTATGGAGGATGTTGACCTGGTAAATGTTAAGTATAGCTAATTCCTTGAAGAGAGGCTGCAATAGGGTTTTGTAGATATGATTCGAACCCAATGTGGAGATGGATACGATGCATTTTAGTATGATGAGTGCTGGCCCAGATGATGTTGCAATAATTGATGTAAGGGAAGACCATGGAATAATACAACTTCTGAGTTGTATCTTTATCAAGAGTGTGGTGAGTTCTGCTTAGAATGCCAGTATTTTTTTTGCAACATTGTCAATCTTCACCTCAACATCTTTCTAATCTATTTTGACTGTCTTATGATTAAATAATAAAAAGTTGTTGTTTTCACATTCAAAGACAGTTTGTTCATTTTGAAACATTTGGAAAGGTTTGTTGTTTACAGCTGTTATGAGTCATCTGCAAACAAGGTTTTTGACAAGACACCAGAAACTTTGTATAAATTATATATATATATATATATAAAAGAGACCCAAGGATAGAGCCCTGGGGGACTCCATATTTTATATCAAGTTGAGGTGAGTCAGTTCCATTGAATGTGACATAGTTTCCTTTTTTTCAGATAACTGACAAACCATAGTAGAGATCTGAAATGCCTAAAGATTGCCAAATGCCAAATATGAGATAGCCATACAGGTTGAGCGCGACTTCCGAAAACCATTCTGATGTTCATAGAGGACATCAGAATGGTTTATCATGGACATGTTTATCAAGAAAATGAATCAGTCGGTTGTATTCAAGTTTCTCCAATATTTTTGAGGTGGTAGGTAATAAAGAAATTGGGCGATAATTATTAAATAATGAGGGGTCATCTGTCTTATAATTAGGTAGAATTTTGGCAATTTTTAACTCCACTGAAACAATGGAGCAATGGAGTTAAAATGAGAGAGGTTTTACAATAAGATTTTCAACCTCTTTAGCCAATTTGGTGTTAAATTTGTCATGACCAGGTGATAAGACAATATTGTACACCTCTTGATCATTAACTGGATCACAATTTAAGGTGTTAGGGTTAGATTAACTACCCCCAACATATCCACTATAATACATGACAACTCACGGTTGTAACTGTGTGTGTGTGTCTACCTCTGACTATGACTGTGTATCTATGATGTGTGACTGATTTAAGATTATACTTTACAAACTAAAACACATCAGCATCATTTGTTTCACACTGTTAATATGTTGACGCAAAGTGGCTGAAATTACACCCTGGCAAGCTTTTCAGTGGCGATGATTCCAGCTTTAAAATATTCATGTCAGAAGTTTTAGAAAACCCAAATGTGTGTGTGGTTTTTGTTCAGAAAGTGATTTGTTTTGTAATGCTGTTGAATACACTTCCATCACAGCAGTGTCCCGGTAATTTGTTCTTCAGAGTTGTACTGGGCTGCATCTCTTTTGTCAGAACGAGGTTCTGAACGAGGATTGTTTGTCCCCTGATTGCTGCTAGAAATGGCTGTCAAGTGTTGCATTCCCTTCAGTCCACAACAAGCTCTCTCTCCCACACTAAAACCTCCAAGTGGAACGGATGTTTTGACGGACACACTTTCAAGTGGAAAAAGGCTCCAGCACTCATCAGCCTGTTGGCTTGTTTAGCCCAGAGTGGTTTGAAGAATCAGATCCACAACTCTGCTTCTTCAGGCTGTTGACACTCTTCTTCAGCTGTTGTACAGTCCACACTGTTTGTCATAATCTGGATTGTAAAAACCTTCCAGCTTCAAATAGATCTCTAACCTCCAACACGAGGGGTGTATGAGGGGTCAGCGACAGGCGGCTACGTGGAACCAAGCAGAAAGGAAAAGACTCACACACTCTGAACACAATCACTGGAGCAGGTGGAGAATGGTGTGTGTGTGTGTGTGTGTGTGTGTGTGTGTGTGTGTGTGTGTGTGTGTGTGTGTGTGTGTGTGTGTGTGTGTGTGTATACACTCGCTGAGCTTGGTGAGGCCTGGTGATTCAGATCATCACACTGGGCCTCTCACCAAGCTGATGGAAATGGAGGGAAAGAGGTGGAGTCAAAATAAAGAATTAGATCACTGCTAGCTGAATCTTTAAGGCATGACCACGCTGCCTTACAAAAACATTAATAGTGAATATTTATGTTCAATGCTCTATTTCTGTCTGCAAAGTATCTCTATTAAATGCTCTATTTATTCACAATATTTCTGTTCACTGCTCAATATCCACATTTACAGTGTCTCTGTTCAATGCACAACATCTTTTCAATGCTCAGTGCCCCCACCCCCAACTGATTTCACTGGAAAATCATTTATCATAGCACAATCAATGTGACTGCTGTGACTGCACACTATCTGCAAGTCTTTTGAAATCAGGGTGATAGTGATAGTTAGTGATTGCCAGTCTGAGGCAGTCGGTAAATGAGTTCTATACTTGGATTTTATTATTTTCATTTGTGAAAAAGCTGCTTCACATAAGTAAGTTGAGCCAAAGTAGGCTTTTACCTTAAGCTCGCATGACACAATCAGTGTATACTCTCTACTCATGAGTCTCCAGAAGTCCTGGTCTCTCGCTCTAGCTTTCAACTCAGTGTCGCTTTGCATTTCAATAATCTCCATGTCGACTCCCGTAGGTAAAGTTAACACCTCCTGCATTTTAACTAACAGCTGTTCAATGTCAATGCTAAGGAAAGGGTTTCACACAAAAGCAACTCGTTGACCCATGTCTTTCTTTTCTTTTGTCAATTTTTTCAAATAGGCACAGAATGTTTCAGGATGAAAGGCAGTTTTGTATGTGACGTTTTGTGACACCTTTTCAAGGTTTGGGAAATGTGTCAGATTCCCATTTCTTACCTGAGTTGTCCACAAACCCAGCTTCACTTTGAAAGCGTCCACTGCACTACTCATGTCTCGGTCTTTCCCTTACAACTCACGGTTAAGGTTGTTAAATTTTGCGGTCAGATCGGTAAAATCCGTGAAAGCCATTTTGGACAAACACACTCAGCTGGGCTATGTCATCTGTGGACTCATCAAACTGAAAAGCATTCACACATTGATAAGTCTTTTAATACTTGATGAGATAAATCCTCGGACAAGGACTTGGCTCTCGACAGTAGGTGCGCCAAGTGGCACGCTTTTTATCCTCTCTTATATGTCGTCTGTTTTTTAAGTCGGTATCGACGGTGACACGTATCGCTTTCTTAAACAACTCAACATCAGTAAATGGTTTCTTGTGTTTAGCCAAGATGTGGCTAACTCGAAATGACATCTCTGTAGAAGCCTTGTTTTTGCTGTAGGCGTGATGAAAAGCGACTGCTGTGCTTCTAGCACTCTTTTCAGTTCCTTGATTATTTCTAATCTCAATATGTTGTGTTGATATGCCTCTTTGAATTTAGCATGGGTGGCAGCAGGATGGCACTCCAGGTTGCCACAATTTGGCAAGGCCTGTTGGCATATGAGGCATATCGTCTTCTCGTTGACTGACGTGAAAAGAAATTCATGCTCCCATTCCGGGTGGAAATAATATTTTCTTCGCCTTATTTTTCGCTTAAGAAAAGTTGGAAGGAATGATAGAAAATTCAGATCAGACCAGGAAATATTATTTCACTTCCAAGAATCCCCATAGTTCAACCAGTAATTTCTAACTGAACCATAGACTTTAACAGAAAAAACATGACTAATACCATGTTTTCTTAAGCGCTTTTCCACACTGGCTCAGCTAACTGGTGTGTTCATAGACATTATATTGCAGTCATATCATGAAGAAGTCATGCACAAGTCTTTCCAACATAGACTGATATTCCACACATAGTCCACACATGGAGTTTATTATGGTTAATTTTGTCGTGCCACCATTTGAGTTGATTTTGAATACATTGGATGACAGGTAATAATCCAATATGATATGCATATGGAAATGCAGACATTATGAACACTGCCTTTCAAAGAACATGACATTTTAATGTCTACATGTCAAAATTGTGACATTAAATTAAGACTGAATAATAAAAGCACAAACGTTCTATTTGTTGCAGAGTTTCAATGTCATTTTTCTTTGGTGTTATTAAGATTGACGTTGAGTTTCCATTTTTATTCCAAGGGATGTTTTTTATGTGACAAATGATGATGATCAGACACCATCAGTGGTGAATCTTAATACCCACCTAGACTCCACACAGTTGGGTGATCATTGACAGAAATCATGTCAGCTAATATGCATGTCACTCATGAATCACATTAAATAGAAAACCATTCCAATGTTGCAAATAATCACATTATTAGAACCTGAAATTAAAAAGGAGACTGTGGCAGACTGGGGGGTGGGGAGTGCAGGAGAGAATCAAGCTGGCGGACTGGTTCTCCCTGCATCTGGCACCGGAAAGTTTTTAAATGTGTGTTTGTCTTTCAGTCGCAAGAGAATCAAGGCGAGAGAGGACTGGACCGGCAGCAGGCATCTGTCATGCATGCAAGCCAGGAATAAACTTTTACTGTTTAAAAAGAACAAAGGTGCCTGTCTTAAATTTGCCAGAGATCACCTGGACAAACCTGAATATTTCTGGAAGTCTGTTCTCTGAACAGATGAGTCCAACATTGAACTATTTGTTTGCAATCAAACATATGGTTGGAATGGCAGGGGGTTTGGTGTTAAAATGATCAGATATTTGCAAATTGATGTAATTTACTTGATAGGATTCCTTTGCTCAAAGACATCAAGCTGAGAGCAAAACAATTGAGGATATTATTGTGAAGTGTAATTTTTTAGACCCTATCACTGGAGCATTACACTAACATTGATAACAATTGTCTTCATAGTCAAGTTGTGCTTGATTATTATGTTCATTGTACTGCAGGGAGGGATGCTAGGGATTAGCATCTCATCACATTCTCATCAGTGCTGACAGTGGCAATAAAGTGGGGTGGCTCAAATCAACAAAAAACCTGTGATGGTAAGTGTCCACCTGAAATCATATTCCTGGGGGGTGTTCCACAAAGTGAGTTTACCACCTTAGCCAGGCTTATTTCGCTTAGTCTGGCTCATTTTCAGGTTTATTCGGTTCCACAAAGCAAGCTCAGCATAGTTCAAGCTGAGTTGCTGTGGCAATTTATGCTTCGAAACTAGCCTGGCCCGAGGCAGGCTAGTTATCAGGCTAAACCACAGTTGAAGCTTAATCGGTACTCCCGTAACACTGATCCGACTGAAACACAATGTTTTTCAAACAACGTGCCATCCTAATGTTCAACACTATTACCCTATACCCTACACTATCAGACATAAAATGTAACGTTAATAGAAAATAGAAAATATATAATGATCTAGGCTGTATCGGGGATACAGTCACAGTTCAGAGCGTTGTCAGGCAACCCCATTTAACCATGAGTGCCCAGCAAGACCTCAAATGCCGTATTGCTTTTAGAAAACGGTTACAACTTATAGAAAGAATTATTTGATGACACAGTATTATTTTAATTTCTAAATTATTTTTATTTAGCAAATTCATTGAAATGAGAAAGTATCTTGTGAATATATGTCAAAATGTTTCCACGGTTGCTAGGAGATGCATTTACAGTCACTGTAGAACATGCTTTCAGCCAATCAATTTCCAGAATGGAAACAATCCGTTTCAAAATAATGTCCAGCCCAGACAGCTCAGCCAGTAGCGCATGAGACTCTCAGTCTTAGGGTTGTGGGTTCGATCCCCACATAGTGGGAAACGTTATGTATACCCTTTGCTACATGCATTATGGTGATAGTCTAATATTTAACAGCAGAATTGCAAAATATATTGTAGGCTATTCTATCAAATCCATATAGCTTAAAAGAAGCATAAATGGGAATAAAGTAGTTTAGGTATTCTCCTTTGTAGAACCTTTTCTACAAAGGAGAATAGTTAATTTTGAGGAGCTTTTTGAGAGTTCTAGTTCCAATTCAGTGTTCTATTCTGGAACTGTCCCATTTATAACCCTTTATGATGTCATCAATTAGAATGTTAGAATACATTAGAATGCATTTTAGAATGATCACATCGGGGTGACCGTACTTTTCAAAAAGGTTAAACTACTATATTCCCATTTGTGCTTCTAACCAATTCCAAAGAGAACCTGATTCTTGTTGGTAGGATCAAATACCCATGCAGCGCTCCCGTCTCTTTATTCACATCAATTAAAGGGTTTATATAACGCAGAGGAAGACCCATGTCTCATCCTATGTCCATCATGGCCTGTTCATTCATAGATGAGGTCATGGTCGTGTACGTAGGGCTTTCCAAAGAGAAAGAACTTTCCGGGACAGATCAGACTCGCTGGTTTACCCGGACCAACATGTGTTTGAGCGGTATTAAGATTAAGATTAAATTATTATATAGGTATAGGTTCTCAGGTGAAAGCATTCATTAGATCTGCAGATTACTAATGCCACATATAGAAAACAGCACACACCACAGTAAAGCTCTCAGTCCCACAGATTGTGTGCAATTTGTTGCCAAGCTTTCTCTCTCCCTTTATTTATGGCAATTATAATTCCCTTTTTAGTTATAATATGCCTGAATTCTTCATAGACTTCCACTAAAAGTTGCTGTTCAGTGGCCGTGAACATTGCGGTTCTGTCTTTAGCGTCATTTTTTGACATGATGGATCGATCAGATCCATGATCGACCTCTCGGGCTGCTTAAATAAACTGTGTACAACTGATCTGGCTTGGATTAGCCAGATCATGGTAGCTTGACTTCGGCTTTGTGGAACCGCTTGACTTGTTAAATTAACTCAAACCAGACTTGCAAGATTAATCGCGGCTTTTCTAAACCTGCTTTGTGGAACAGGCCCCTGGTCTCACTCAACCCTTTTTTGTAACAACCAGACCAGGTTTCTACATAGGGGCTCCCCCCAGTCTAATTGCACAAGGTGTAGTTACACCAGATGCTGTGTACTGGTCTTTATCTAATGCCTTAGAAAGACAAAAGGAAACTATTATGAATACCATTTTCACTGTGTTGTGTGCATATCTGTCTGCGTTTGCATGTGTGTGTACCATGTGATTATGCAAACCTTGAGTAAGATCTGATCCTAAACTGAGTGTTGAATGATTTTGGCCATGACAGCTGAAATGAGATTAACATTAGACATCAAAGCCAACCAGGTGATCTCTCCTCACAGTTTGTAGGAGAAATAAAATGTCTTTAGAGACAGAAACAGATCTCACACAAAACTTCCTCATTTTGTAACATGTGAAGAGCTGTGATCGATAAAGAATTAAGATTACAGTTTAGAGTCCTGATGAAAATCCAGGTGGAAGGGTGTGAGTCAGTGTATTTTTGTGTATGTAAACAGCTTCTCTTGTATCAAAGCGTGACTTGTGGCCATTTATCTTTTTAGGATGATATGATTTCATGCCTGCCTGCACCCATGCATACACACCTCTGTCTCTGCTTGTGTGTGTTGATGACATCAGAGGTAGCTTGTTTATTCTGGTGTGTTTCCTCCACCATGGGATTGTTGAAGCAGCTCTCCTGACATTAGTCCAGCTACCTTGGGTGGAGCAGAGCTGTGTTTTATCCTGCGTCTCACCATGCCTGTCTGATCCTATTAGACCACAACACGTCTGCCATGCTGATCAACACTGTAGCACAGCAGATGGTGAGCTGATGACCGTTCATAATGGAGAAAATTAACATTAAATCACCTGATAATAGAAATTAGATTGGCTTTTACTTCTATCCAGGGAGCCTACAGACTCTGTGCTGTGTGTGTTCTCATTGTGGGCTGTGAGGTTTGGACTTACATGGTTTCCCCTGAATATAGCAGATCAGTTCTCTTCAAAGTGCAGTATTATGTAGGCCAGTACCCTCCGGTCCACAGTTTAAATGAAGGACACATCCACTGGTCTGCTCACATGATGTGAACTTTCTAACACTATCTAGTCAGTCTTTCTTCTCTTGGTCAGCCAGAGGGATGATGCCTGTCCCCTCAGTGTCCAGTCCTTGGTCCTGTCCTCTCATATCTTTCCATGTTCTCCTATAGCTGATCCAAAACTTGACATCTGTCTTCTGTCAAAGCCAGAGGGCTAGAGCTGTTCTCTTCTGTCTAGTCAGTGGTTGGACTCTCTCTGTCTCTTCTCCACCAGACTCCCCAGATAGAGCAACCACAGACAGACTAACCTCCATCTTTTACCTTCCAAAGCAGGACAAGGTTTCACATCTCCTTCAGCCATGTCATTGTCACTGTCCAGCCCTCTGCTTGTCAATGGCAGGCATCTATTGATGTAACAGATCCTGTAGTCATTCATCTTGATCTCACCTTCCTCTTTTTCCCCCTCTTCCTTCTCATCTTCTATCATCAACATTGTTTCTTGCTCTTCTCTCATTGAATGGTGATAGACATTATATTGTCTATATTTTACAAGTCTTAACAACATCCAAATGGTTTTGCATGGAATAATGTAGTAATGAGTAAGTAAATCTGATAATGCAGCTGGTTGATGCATTGTTCAGGTAGCCCAAAGATCAGGCTAGCAGGTTTATGACCAGAAGGTTGCTGGTTTTAATCCCTTGACCAGATGAGATTATTAGAATGGGGAAGTAAAACCAGACACATTACCCAGCAAACATGTCCACATGGGGCCCACATGAGTTTTATCCGGGTTATATGGGTTTCATCTGGTCATGGGCTTTGTAATGGGTTGTGTGTGGGCCTCAGTTGGCGTAATCAACTGGACTTAAAATGGGCTAATCATTGAAGTCCAGCTCCAGTGTATGTGTGGGTTTGTTTTGTGGTTGTAGATTTCCAAAATCATGCAACACAAGGGTTATTTTTTTTAGCTCCACAGTGCAAGAACTCATTGAGGCTTATTCATTGAGGCTTATTAGGCAGAAATAGAAATCTTGATGAGCGGTTAGATTGAGGGAGGAAGCTTGGCAGAGAATTGCAGATAAATGCCTAAGAAGACATTTATTCACTAAAGAGTGTGGCTACTTTAATTCTGGTAGATTTTAAAGTGTTGGTAAGCCCCTAATATTTGGACTCTTGTGCTTTCTGGTCACCATATTTAAACATTACAACATTTTTAGATTTTTAATTTATCAGAAACTGAACACTTCAATCAGATATGCTTTGCCACATATAACTCCAAACTGACCCAGAAGGACTCCAGGTTATTATCAATGGAACAATTAATAACATTAATCTAACAATTACAAGTGTTACGTGGCTAGACTAGGCTTAACAACTCATTACATACCTACCTCATACCTGACCTAGCCAGCAGCAAACCTAGAACTTCATCCCTGCATCCATGTTGGATGACCTGGAGTCCATTTCAGAAAGCAGGTTCAACAAACTTTGAGTCTAACCCTGAACTCTGAGTTGATTAACCCAGAGATAGGAAACTCTGAGTTTAAACGCATGCTTTTTACATGACAGTAAAAAGCCATGGAGTTCCGATACTATGATTCACCATGGCAACCGGCGAGAAAAAAAAAAGTCATCCTACTTCACCCCACTGAAGTTAAAAATGTTAATACGTGTTTATGGCGAGTATGAGCACATTTTCAGAAAGAAAAGCAACACAGCTGCAGCGGCAAAGGAGGGAGAATTGGCGTGGGAGAGAATTGCTGCCTGAGCCAATGCGTAAGTTTGAATGCAGTAGTGTATTCATTTAACCACACTTTCTTATAATATTACATGTGAAAAAGTGGTGGAATGGTATTGAATAAAATTTTGTTTTCATTTAGGCGCAATCCTACGGGCACAAAGCACACTTGGAAGCAGCTGAAAATGAAATATAAAAACATACTTCAAACAGGTGAGGCATATTTTGCTTAGGCCTATAGGCTCATGATTGTACCTCACTTTGGTTTTAATCATATATCTGCTTAGTAGATTAACATTTGAGTTCTACTCAGCCAACAGAAAGAAGGCAGAGGCCCGCAAAATGGGTGGAAGGCCACCGCCTCTGACAGAGGTAGAAGAGCTGGCCCTGAGCCAGAACACTGGGCGACCAGTGGCTGAAGGTATCCCTGGAGGGAGCTCATCCGAGCCAATCACCCCCCAGGACACAAGTGCCTACAGAGAGAGAGCGAGAGCGAGAGCCTCTCTTTTGGGTTTTTCATTTTCCCCAACAGTTACTGATGGTGTTATCTGCCTTGTTGAGCCTCCTGCCACAACAGAACTCCTTGCAGTTGTAAGTACTCAATACTCCAGAGATCTTGCCACATATAGTAGTTTAAAGTATACCGAAACAGACTGCTCGTCTTCATCACAGGATGATGAAGACACGTTGTCTGCTGTCACAGAGAGGGATTCAGAGAGGCCTACATCTTATTATGTATGGTAGCTACTGATAGCTCCCTCCCCCTTCACATTTCTTTACATTCTTGTATGGAATTTGGAGTTTGACATTTACACTGAAGTGATGAGAATAAATAATGAATGGACAAACAACCTGCACATTCTTATCCTTTTTAACAGAGCGTGGCTGGGCATTACCAGGAGGAGGGTCCATCAACCTCCACAGCACAGATTGACACAGGGAGATGTTCAGTAAATGCCAGGTTAATTCTGCATGTAGAATTTAATGCCATCCATATGTTTTCCCAGTTACCGTTAAAGGAGTTGTACAAAATGCATGTCATCAAGAAGATGGCAAAAAGTAACCAAGAAATGGTGTACTTGGGGCGGCAGATTAGAAAGGCAGATCTTGAAATTGAAATACTGGAATGCAAGTTAGAGGTGGGAGCATGGTCACAGGTGAAATATGTTAATTGTTGGAACAATATAAAAATACTAACTGTTGTATTTGTAGGAAATAAAGAAGACCAAATGAAATGTGAATGATTTGTCTTTATTTGACTGCTCGGGGTGGTGGTAGCTTAATCTGTGAAGTGACATGCCCTCTCTGGGGTTACCCTGAGTCTACATAGGCACTGGAACCAGGCTTTGAGCATGCCTATTGTCATCTCAACCCAGGCTCTAGTCGTGCAGTGGGCCACATTGAACCGCTGTTGGGGTCCGGGTCAGAGGTCAACAGAGAGGGCTGGCATGGGTACCCTCTGTCACCAAGCAGGTAGCCATCAAACTCTCCTGTAATTATATAGTGGATACATTTTGAGTGTGTTTAAAAACAAAAAGAGGGAGACAAGGGAATGATATTTGTACAAAGCTTTACTTACCATGTGCAAATCTGTTGCTCAGGCTACACTCAGTCGCGAGTCATGCACGGAGCCGGGCCACTTGGCTTCGACATTTGTGATCATGTGTGCTGCATCACATAATCTTGACAGTGCAGAGAAAGAGATGTTAGTTGCAGTATATTGTGATGTATAGTCTCAATGTACCTGCACATTAATGCTGTGGAAAGACTTCCTATTCACGTAGCCTATAACATTGGGAAGCCCTGCAAAATAACAATTACTGATCCCAGTCTGAGGTCGCAGCAGAGTGTCATTAACATATATTATTATTATTATTATTATTATATTATTATAATTATATATAATTTAAAATATCGTCATTACCTTGAACTGAGATGATTTCTACATCAGTCACCTGAAATCCTGTGGAATTCCTCTTTGATGGTCCTTAGAGGTTTGTGCCCAGGGAACACAGTAGTACGCAGTAGGTGTTTAAGTGCAAGGGACACTTTTCGTACGGCTCTACACACAGTTGCTTTACCGATGTGTCGCCAATGTTATAAAGGAAACTCCCGTTGGCAAAAATACAAAGAGCGACGCAAAGAATTTGCTCTGATCTGAAAGCACGTCCGCGGTGTGTAATATTGGACATGTAAGGCCAGAGAATGTTAAGATAAATGATAGTGTGACAAAAAACGGTAACATTCAATTAAGTACTCATCAGGGAATGACAGTACATCTAATCGGGGTCTCAAAATCCTCTCCCGATGTAAGGCTATACGAATTAATTCGGCTTCAACATCTGTCGGGTTACCGAGGAAAGGACACCCCATGTCCGACAGCTGCTTCAGGCTCAGCAGGAGGGAGGAGACAGGGAGAAACTCAGGGTTTGTTAAAGAAAACCTGCCAGCGAGCAGGTTAGGTTCACTCAGAGTTTGAGTTACCTCTTTCTGGAACGGAAAACCCAGAGTTTCCCTCATCTCAGGGTTAATAAACTCATAGTTTTCACTAAACCCGCTTTCTGGAATACACCCTGGGCTAGGCTTGTGAGTTCATCCCTACTCCTAGGGTTTGGACTCACCAACCTAGATGCAGGGTTTAGTTCACGACCAGTTCCTTCGGTCCTCCTCTGGCGCAGCTAGTAGGTTTCACTAGGCCAGCCCATGCGGTGGTAGGTAGTTCAGGTTTTAGTTTTAAAAATGGTGTGGATCACAAAAATGCAAACCAATAAACGTATAACAAAGCTTGCCATTTTCCTTGTCCATGCGGCTTTGGTCCCTTCTCTCTCCGGCCGGGCTGTGTTCCACGTCAGGGTAGTGATGAGTCTTCCCCGCCCCCACATGTGTGACATCAGTCTGACCCTGCCCTTGAACCTGTATACCCTAAATCTGTGAATGATCACATGACACCTCAACTGCCTATCATAACACAAGCATCTACGGCCCAAATACAGATGACCCAACATTCTTCAGGAACTAAATGGAAAGGAAAGGGAATTACACATCACCATTGCATTACATCCAATTACACTGAAGTATACTCAAGCAGCACATCTGTATGACCGGGCTAACCTAACATTATAAAATATAAAAAATAATATATATATTTCAAGTAATTAAAAAAAAAAAGAAATATATATATATATATATATATTTTTTTTAATTACTTGAAATGACGTATGGCGAGTGGCGGGACTGATAAGACAGGGGTTACTGCAGGGTTACTGCACTTCCACTATAACCCACTATATAGTCATTTAACATCACAAATAGTATATTAAATGTGGATAGTACCCAATTTCCAACAGACCCAAACACAATGGTTAAATCAGGTCCAGGCTGCAGGTGTCTAATCAGCCTTAATTGGCCACATCTGGTGTCGGATGCAGGGAGAACCAGCCTACCAGCCTACCAGCCTGATTATCTCCCACAATGCCTCGGCCAAACACCCCTCTATACCACACACACAGACTACTATCACCTCCTATGATGTGAAGGAAAAGAAGAGAGAAGAGAAGAGAAGAGAAGAGATACCTTTCAGTAGAATATTTTTTCCAGTTTTTCCTCTCTGCTCCTGACAGGTTTCAAAGGAGAGATTTTCACTATTCATGCTGAATCACCAGTGGTGATTATAGTTGCTCTCTCTCTCTCTGCCTCTCATTGTCCTCCTGACAAGTTTCAAGAGTTTTTCCTCCATGAATGCTGAGTCACCAGTGGGTTTTTGTATAAAATGTGTTCTTTTCTCTCTTTCTCTCTCCCACTTTCTCTTTCTTGTCCTTTCTCTACTTTCTTTCTCACTCACACTTACACATGCATTTTCATTGTGAAGTATTCATCTTCTCTCTATTGTTAGTGTAGATTAGTATGCAGTATCTTTCCAGCTACACACATGTTGTTCATCTTGCTGCAACAGATTGGGGATACAACTGGTCCATACAGAATAAATGTGACCAAGCCATGACCCTCTTAGGCCACATACAATTACAGGCTTAGCAACATGATCTTGTATTGCATGACCTAGCGGTCCTTTTATATTGTATTTAAATCCATTCTGCAGAAGCCTACGTTGTTTTTGTCTCTTCTATGTCATCCCACTCATCATCAAGCTGTTTAAAATGTATCTGCTACTATGACCAAGGCCTCATCACCTCATCTCAGGCTTGGCAAACAGGTCAGCTGCCGCCATGCCAGGCAGACCTAGCACACACTATCTGAGCCAGGCACGGCACAGATCCTGTCAACCTCTCTTCCTACTAGAGGAATCAGCTCATTAGTGTGAAACAGAGCAGACAGAGAGCTGAAGGTGTCAGCAGCTATATTGGGTTGGACTGAAGTAGAACCACATCCTTTGTCCCATCATTCCATTCTCAGTAGTGATTTCAGATATCTGCCTGTATACTAATGAATTGTCATCTTACTGGGTCTTGCTTCGTTTACTGCAGTGGCTTTAAGATGAGTGTGTTCATGTCTGCTGTTTGGTTGCTAATTGTCTTTTTCTCTTTCTGTCTCTGTTTTCCTGGATGCTGCCTGCTCTGCTCCATCCTGAACCTTCATCTGTGGATCTTGAAATACAGGTAAAACACAACCACTTTTTTGTGCCAGTGTGGTGTGAGTGTGTATCCATGTGATTTGTGTGTGTCTGTTGGGCTGGATGTAAAATGCATTAATATCTGAGGCAGTTTAGGGATCTGGTCAGTGGGGAAACAGATATTATGGTTGCAGGCAGTAGACAGTGAGCAAATCATGGTGCTCGTGCTTCTTTTATTAATGTGATTGAATTAATGACATGAAGAGAGTCTGGATACTGGATGTCTGTCTCCGCAACACTGTGATCCCATGGGTGCTCCCGGTCATGTATCAAGGAGACAAAGTCAAGACAAAGTTAATGGCTGCAGTGTCCTGTTCTCATCAAATGATCTTGGGGACAGTTTTGCTTGGTTGTCGTATACAACTGGAAACTGTGACTGTATGCTTTTTGTGGGTCTGTCATCATTATATTTAATCTGTACACAGTCTGACTCACTGGATGCTTCACAGGGGAATAGTGATTTCTACTTCCATTCCACAGCCAGAGGACACTCAAATGTTAGTTAGCCACACCTCCAACATCTCAGCAGTGGTTGACTTTTGAGCTTTGATATTCTGTCCTGCACTGTGATTGGTTTAAGAAAGACTGCCCTTTGTGTTCTGCCTTTATTCCTACTTGACAACCACTTCAATCATACACTTCTATTGCTCTGACACAGTGTGTTATTATTGAATATGCAGTGTGATGATTTTGCTATGCAGTATTACAATCGTTTATTTGTCTCATCTGGTATTTACTTGGCTGCTGTGTTCCAACACGTTCAGCCACATTTATTATTCATAATAATGACACACTTATCATATTTCCTATTACTATAATGTGTTGATGAGGACTGTTACATGGTGATTCTAAGCTACTTGATACTGCAATGCCTCACACTGCTCTGATGCTCTGCACACATTTTCCTTCTCCAGTGTTGTACATTATGCTAAATATACAAGACTTGGGCGTTTCCCCTTTCATCCAAACTTTACTTTTATTCCAACCTACTACCGTAACTCTGCACAATGTTGTTGTGAATACAATTCACCCCAAAGTGTCAGAGGATGTTTTCCACAGCTTCCATTTTCCCCTTCCAGTGGATTGTGTTGAGTTTGACCAGTTGGAGCTTGTTTGTGTGATTCCAGCTCATGCAGTGATGACCATATGGTTAGTGTGTGTTTGTGTGATGAATAGTGTTTGTCAGGTTCAGCTGCCTCAGTGGCAGAACTGCACAGGGCATAAAACCAAGGATCATAACTTCAGAATACTGAAGAGGTTCTTTCTTTCTTTGACAAGTCTGTCTTCACACTTACTACTCAATACTATGTGTCACATGGAGTCACACTGCTGTAATGGGATTCTTACCTAGTGAGGTGGTTATCAGTATTTCTTAATAGCCAGACAGCCTGTAGTGGACATGGGTTACTGCAGTCGTTATGTGGTCACCACATTACCAGCATCTCCAACTATCTCCTTTTCACACCACTTACACAATCCCTGCTTGGTTTGAGATTGACTCCCGTCTTTTACGCTCCATCTGGCTCTGTCAAACACTGCTCTCATCTCCAGAGACACAGTTAGACATGGCTGACATGGACAACATGGCTGACATGGCCGACGGTCACGGTTTGGACAGAAGACGTGGTCTGACAGCAGAAATGGACGAGCTAACAAGTCTACAGAGACTCAAAAGGAGAATCCTCAGCAGAACGGCTGAGGTCACTCCATCTCTGTTCAATCAGTTCAGGAAATGCAGCTGAATCAACAGTTGGATGTGGCTGAGATAGAGGCTGTCAGATCAACTAGTAACGTGGCAGAGAAAGCTGAAATGTTGATGTTTTAAATCCAATGTTGGAGACTCAGGTGCCTGTGTGATCTCACTGCCCCGGGGAAACCGAAGGTATGTTGGGGATCTTAAAGAAGTTGTGGTATGCTGTGGTAGAAAAACAGTCTTATCAAAGGATTCCATTAACTTTGCACTCCCAAAGCCACACACACAGTCCACTGAGACGTTCTGAGTAACAGGAGAAACTCAATGTTCTTCTTCTCTGTTTGTGGATCAGTGTGTCTCTTCCCAGCAGACACACTACAGCACTGGGGAATGTTGCACTGCTGTCATGTTTACCAAAGACAGCCAGTGTTATGCATGCAGACATGCAGGCACGCTCACACACACTCTCTCTCTCTCTCTTTCCTATACATCCACCCACCTAGACCATCTACTGTTCATTGAACCAAGTCACTGTCTGTCTTTCCATTTGTCTGTCATCGCTGCATGTGTTGTATGAATTCAAGCTGTGGTCAGCCATGACAGATAACACAGTCACATTTCCCTGCATGTCAGTGAGGTGCTGGTGTAGACATGTGGACACAGTGGAGCCAATCAACACAGTCTCACACACAGACGTTCAAGAGGTCACCAGCAGTGTGGTTTCTCCAGGCTGACAGAGGGTCATAAGGCAGTTTATTCACATGGTGAAAATCTTTATAGGGTCCTATAAAGTGAATGTTGTCAGTATATTTACATTGCAGGAAGACAAAAGATACAACACTTTCTAAACCAGCCCATTCGTCCAAAAATCTTTTGTCTGAACTATTATTTTCATTGTTTTTCAGAAAGTAAGATTGATTTGTCAGCATCTGCAGTATATTAAGTAATTTCTCTGATCTCTGTGGCATTTTTCATTAAGTGATAGATGTGAAAATAATAGTCAATGTGAATGTGAGGAGAATATATTGCTGGATGGATTGACAGTTAATTGAAAGTGTCATGGTGTTATTATATTAAAATCCTGATTAATGGATGGAAGCAATATGAATAGCAATCATATCATATATATATTTATCATATCAATGAATATTCAGACCATATGAGTAATAATTGCCAGTCAAGGACAAGAGCATTAGTCATTACTGATGATGTCACCATGTTCATACCAGTTTATTTATAAATGAAGTCACAGACATTTGGTCTAATGTGGACCAGAAAAAACTAGTTTGTTCCTTCATGGTTTTTAGGCCAAAGACAAATACTGTCCTATCAGACCTGGATCAGTAATCCTGATTGTTTCCAGAAAGCCGTAAGGGTGTGTTTTGTAGATTTAGGATTGATCCATTGCTTAATATAAACTAGACAGAATTAATCAAAAGTAGCAATTGAGAATTGATTCAAAGTTAATGGACTTAATGGGTTTTTCAAGTTCAATAAATGGCAATATGTTGCAGTTTGATTACATTGTTTTAACTTGTCTTAATGCAATCTTAATAAACATGTTTTATCACCTCAATCCATGTGGTGTCATGCAGAAGGGAAAAGTTGGGTTTTCCGACATTATCTCTAAGAATTGGATTATAGGAATGAAAGGAATTAAATCAACCACATTAGACCCAACACAATGATTGTTTAATCATGAGCTTGAACTGTTCGCTAAGTCGGTGCCCTTCAGTCAGTGCACAGAGATTGTTGGTTAGTTTGTCCTGCATTGCAGTACGATCATATCCAGTGTTCGTATCCCGACCACACTATTTCCCATCAGTACACATACACACACTCACACAGGAGGTATTAGTAAAATGTTAGGCATGCGGTCATTAGATAGCAGGGGTAAAGTTGGGATGAGTCTGATGAGGGGCGTGGTTCCAGGGCACTGGAATACACCGTTGAGTCTTCTTGAGGTGTGATGGGCTGTCGTGGAAATCTGTCAAAGTTTGTTTAAGCAGAGCAATCATTTAATCATGTTGCAGCATGGAGAGGAATCAGCATCCAGCTCAAACAGCATTCAAGCATTTCTCTGCCCCTCTAAGAGTGAACAGGATCTTTATACCTACAAGTTACACAAGCCCCTTTAGGTTATACCTCTGGTCTCAGTACCAAGGTCACTAGCATAGACAAAACATTGTTGGGAGACAAATCACCTGGAGACACTCAGTGCTAGGCTTTTCCCACTTGTTCCCAGGGTACTGATGCTGGGAACTTTACATGAATCAAATACAGCATGGCATATATGTATTGCAACTACTACTACTGTTAATACATATGTGTACTACTCATGTCATACAGTATATTAAAGTTTTATTCCACAGGGCCCAACTCAAGAAAACATTGGTGAGGGAAGGTGCCCACTTGATAACCCCAGTGACACGCCCACTCTCACGACCCTACAACCTGTAACATCTAGAGTAGGTGAGCTAGTGAATGCTTCTGCCTGCACAATGTGCCAGTAGGTGCATGATGGCAAAGCCTGATATCCTCTACGGTGAGCATCATCGGTAGGGTAGGACATCATTCTTGAGGTATGAATTCTGTAAATGTTCTCCCTGGAGTGTGGCACAAGGGATTGTTACATCATATCCTGTGTATTGTTCAATAAAAAAGCAGAGACTAGATATTTTATTCCTCTCTTTGAGTCTCTCTAATACCCTTCTCTTCCTCCTCCCTCCTTCTGTCTTGTATAGCTCTGATGGATGTCTTTACAGGTGACCATGGCAGTCTACAGTATATATTTTAACCTCCTGCCAGTGCTGATCACAGCAGAAACCTTTTAACTTTATTAAACTGTCAAGACGTCGCCATGCTTTACGCTGGTCACACACATCCAGGGTTTTAACATGGCTGGCAATGAGAGGCTGCTGTGTGGAAGGCTAAATATTGTTGTTTCTCTCTCTCTCTCTCTTTGTCTCTCACATGGCCTATTGAAAGTAACTGATGCTATTAAATGCAAGTGTTGACAGCCAAGTGTCCTGGTTTATTCTTAATGTGTAAAAGATGAATTTCTGTGACATGGCAGGTCTATAGTGAGATGAAATGTTCAGAACATTTAGAGAGAGAAAATAATGGTAATGATATTTCTTAATACTTTAAAGATTGGTTTCATCATTGTGTGTGTGTGTGTGTGTGTGTGTGTGTATGTACACTGATTTCTATGCTATATTCTCCTCTCAGCCAGCCGAAAGGTTAAGAGTTGACCTTTGATTTGAGTTCAAGCCAAATGCCTTTAATGTTGATAGAACAACACGGAGCACAGACTGGCCTCTGGGAGCTGACATGAACTGAAACCTAATGACATTTCCTCTTTGATCTGAGACACAAAACTCCACTATTACAATTCATCAGCTGGAGAATGAAGTTCAGAATGCATTAATACTGACTACGACAGGGTGGGTTTACTATATGGTAGTGAATTATAAAGAGTCTAGATAGTGTTGACATTATTTTATCTATGGGCCATTTCCCATAGCTTTGTTGGTGGGATTTGGGGCAGGGTCTCTTTAAATAATATTATTATCAACTACTAAACAAGAAGTATTTTACACCAATCTCAGCAATGTTGCTCATGTAAACGTGGAATAAAAGTTTACAGCTTTCAGTTCATATTCATTTCCGACTCTGAATATCACATAATAGTTTTCAATCCTGGTCCTCTTGACGCAGAGTGCTGCAGGTTTTCTATTCTACCAGGTAGCTAATGGCAGCTCATTACATTCAGCTTGCATCCTTGGTGTAAAATAGTCCCTGATAGACAGCTAGAATAAAAACCAGCAGGGCTCTGGGTCCCGAGGACTGGGATTGAAAACCACTGGTCTAGAATGATCTCAAGTAGCAGTGAAATGATAGAACACACCTCACAATAGTATACTAATGTGCAGTAGTAATAGCAGTGTGTGTGCGTGCGTGCTCATTGCTTCACTAATTGAAGATTTTTAAAAAATGGGAAAAAAGTAGAACTCAACTTTCCCAGCATGCTACAGTCCACCTTTTCATCCATCACGACTCAGTGGAGACAATTGGCCAACCAGGGACCTGAATCCAGCCAATCAGGGCTCTGGGTTTATATCCTGAATGCACAATGTTGTTTCTGAGAAAACGCTTTAGACTATCATGGCCCAGTTCAAACCGATTTCTGCTCTCTAATGTTTTATTTTTTATTATTCATTTATCAAGGGCTTATGGGTTGACAAAAACGTGCCAAATACACAGGACATGACAGTAAGGTATACTGGACACAAAACAAAAAAACAACAATAATAAAGCCAAAAAGAAAGAATATATGTATACATGAATACAAGTTCATACTATACATACCCACACATATACATTTATATATACTGTATATACACAAACATAGAAAAATACATAGAGAAAATACATATATGAAAACTAAGAAATGTATGTGTACTGTATTTGGGCTATTTTAGAATATGACAAAGTCCCAAACTTGAATATATTTTAAAAAGTGATGTATAGAAATACCATATTTTTTCAGTTAGCTGTTCAAAGGAGGCATATGTACCGTCTATATTGAGATCCTGGATTACAGAAGCACGTCTTTTGCCTATCGGGAACATAGTTGAAACAGAATGACTGGTAGAGGAGGAGGAAATGTTGGGTTTGCATGCAGAGGTGTTGCAAGAGGGAGGGAGTTGAATGCTGAATGAACTGACGCCTAAATGTAAGACTGTTGTTAACAATGGCATTATTAGTAGGTTTTAGTAACTGAGAATACAATGAATATGGAGTACAGGGCAAAGATTCTATTTGTAGCCATGGAGGAATAAGCATTGGAGGTTTCAAGTGTACCTAGTGTAGAATAGACCGAAAATTGGCTGCCTAATAAAACAGCATGAAATTAAGCAGTCCCATACCACCCAAAGAGTTCTGGCCAAGATTATTGGCACCCT
This sequence comes from Hoplostethus atlanticus, assembly GCA_034670405.1. Lineage (NCBI taxonomy): Eukaryota > Metazoa > Chordata > Actinopteri > Trachichthyiformes > Trachichthyidae > Hoplostethus > Hoplostethus atlanticus. Next base: position 1,159,952 of record JAXDDX010000025.1, read on the forward strand.
CACATTTTCTGCAGATAATGCACAATATCTTCTGGAATAATTGGAAATTGAAACAATCTTTGCTCTTCACACAATCATCTATTGATTTACAACAACTCATGATCAAACAATAAGAATACAAAAAATGGTTTCAAATAGAAAAGGACACTTCAGAACAATTCAAGTCAATTTTGTTAGAGAAAATAGATTCTCATTTGCAGTGTAATTGAAATCACTTGTGACAGGTTGCAGGTTTCCCACGTGGTATAAATGAATCAATTATCCATTTTAAAGTGATACAACTCTGTTCTGCTTCCCTGGTTGTGTGTGAAAATGGTGACGAGAAAAGAGCTGTCTGAGGAAAAACTACATTCACAAAGCTATAAGGCCATCTTCTTGGTATTCCTGTTTCCACAGTTAGCAACGTTATTAAGAAGTTCTCTGCCCATGGAATTGTTAGAATCTCCCGGGACGGCGGTAAGAGGAAAATTGATGTCATCGAAGGTTGGTGCGGGAGCTGGTGGGTTGGTGGGACCTGGAGAGGTCTGAGGTAATGGTTTCAGCCTGTGTAGTGTTGCCTCTAGTGTTGTCTACAGAGCAGCCATCCCATACTAGTCCTGAGCTGTAGGCCTGGCTTCTTTCTGTCTCATTATTCAGGCCTGTCTGTGAAAAGAGGAAGCCAGACTGTGGAAACAAAATAATTGGCCTTTAAATTAGACTGTCGTACAAGGATGCATTCAGTCTTTGCCATTTCTTTCTGTCTTTCTTTCTCTCTATCTAGTTAGTTTCTCCTCCTTGTTCTAGAACTTGCTAGAACATTGCTTTTATGTTGCTGGAAGTTGGGACCTGTCACCTTTCTTCTTCACATTGTTTGACAGCCTGCTGTGGCATCAATATCCTTTCAGAGTAATAATTGTGCAGGCTAGATGAAAAGCTGTCCGTTGTTACAACTGTCTGTTGTTACAAAAGTCTTCCTTGTGTTATTTTATACATGTTATGAGTCATGTAAGCCCAGAGTTTAATGGTGATTCTGGTCCAGAATAGTTCCTTGTTGCTGGAAGGTCAGAGTGGATTTTAAAAGGATGACTGTGTCAAAAACAATGTTAGCGTCTCTGGTCTTGGCTGTATTTCTAATTACTGAACCGTTGTTTGGTTTTTGCATTTGGCAGCTTGCCAGGCCTGTGTATTGTTTGGACATGCTAGTCATCTCATGGTAAATGGGAATGGGTTTAAGTTGTTCTTTTCTGGATATAAATACAATTTCATACTGAGGTCTGACAGTGTTTCTAATGTAACAACATCCATTTCTTGGATGCAGCTTTAAACTGATGAACCATCATACTAGTGGCTTCTTGATCTGTTGTTGTTGTTCCAGACGGCTGAACACTGAGACCAACAGTCCAACAGTATCCCACTATTGTCCTTTAACTGGCTATCGATCATCTTCTTTTCTCCTCCTCTCCCTCTTCTATGAATAAAGACTACAGCTACTGGCTCTCTGTTCACAGCAAAACAACACAATGCTGGATTGGAAAGACAGTGAGGTTGAAACAGTTTTCAGAATTACCGCTATTCTACTAGCTCTTATTTCTTTTGTAGATAGAGACCCACCCCTCTTCTCCCTAAGATTGATTTCTTTAGGTCTAGTTGAGTTCGTACTGTGATCCTCCCTGTGGACTAAAAGCCCAGTGACAGAGAACAACACACTTTCAACTGGATCTGAACCAGAAAGACACTTTCTCTGTCTCTGCATACTGGGACAGATATTAACTGAGAGTCACAAACCTCTGGAGAAGGGACACATTAAAACTTCTGAGGCGATGCAGGAGACCTCAGGACACAATCACACCAAAACAGATCAAAGTCTTTGGGGAGGTTATCTCAGGGTTTACTTGCTAGCTGAGAGCTCCGTTGGGGTGGAGCAAAGTGTCCAAGTATAACAAGAACAAAACAGTCATAAATCAAACGCTCTCAGCAGAGTCACTGATGATCAACTGGGCGGCCTGTGTGATGGAAGCCACTGGGGTGGCGTCACTAGAAATAGACAAAGGAGCGCTTTATTCAGGACAGCGACCAACAGCAGGGAAACTAGAGCTCCAAGACTCATTAGCATCACCGAACGACTACCGCAGAGGATCTGCAACTCTACTGTAAATGATACAGAGTAGAGAACACTGTGTAATGTGGTGTCATATTTTTAGGATGTTAGATCAATATAGGTCCATTCTGTAATGTTTCCTGATACTTGATGGATGGGGAGGAAAGTAGCTAAACTTTCAGTCAGCCACTTTACAGTTGAACTCTGCTGTTTGAAGGCTCATATTACTATTAATCAGCTTGTTGTAAAGAAAAAAATCCCTGCCATGTTTATTCAAGAGGGTCTTTCTTATATTCACAATGCACAACATGTAATACAAACTAAATGCAAGCCTCAACACTACAAGGTAGAACTCTATGATAACCTGCAGACATGTATGTGTCACCATGTGAAGATGAGGTGATGAACCCATTACTTGAGTCTTAATTAGGAACAGAGAATAGAAGGCAGCACATCAGTGGATAAGTCAAGTGTAGAATAGAGGCTGTAATTTATTGTCACAAATTCAGCAATAAAAAAAACTATCCATCGCCCAATCTTAATGAATAAATGAATATATAAACCATTCATTACACCTAAAGATCAAATTGCAGCCTCCCTCCCTCATCAACAGTAGAGAGCACTGACATCCCACACAAAAACAAACTGAGGTACATTTTGTACCAGTCGGTAGTATGAAAACTTCACCTGCAGCCTCGCCACCACCAGCCTCAGCATGAGGTTTCCTGCCTCAAGTGACCCTGTCCGCAACTTCTTATTTTTCCAGGTAGCCAGCTTAGCCTGCTCAAAGATGAAATCTAACAAGCACACCTTTGTCCTATCCGACACCATGTACTCTGGCTCCCCTATGTACAACTTCAGGCAGAAGTTTGTACCCAAACCTGTACACTAGCCCTGCATTGTCCCCAGCATACCCTCCGGTTGAATCAAGATGTGCCATGTAAACAATCCTACACTGTAGATACGCTGTGCCCTTCTCTATAGGTGGTTTATACATGAAGTGCCAGCATCCTTTCAGAGATGAGCCGGGCCCCAAGTCCCCTGATGGCTTCACCTTCCTGAGTGAGGCCTGGTGCTGGATCTTCACTGACCTTCACTTCTTCCCAATCTGCCTGAGATCTCCTAGATGTGGAGTGTGAAAGGATAAGATGAAAACATCCCCCTCGTGATCCTCTATTGCTGCACCCTCAACCAATGGTGGGAAATACCCATCCCCATTAAGACAGTCTGACCCTGCTGCAACCGCTGTATTGGAAAGTATAGACCCATGGCTCTAGTCCAATGCTGTCCCATGCAGAAAAACCCACCCTACTCTGTAGCTCTTTTAAGCTGTAGCACATACAACTTATGCCAGAGTTTTGAGGCTGCCAGGTTGTTGGTAACCAATACTGTCATAGTCGTCATAGTAGTGGCGCCTTCCTAGTGGCAGCCAGTTGCAGCAGCTCCCCAGAATTTCCCCCCAGGGATCAATATCCATACAAGTATCCATCCATACATACATACATACATACACTCTCCCCCGAAAGGACATTAGTGGCAACCACCTTATCAACCAGCCCCTCCCAATTCTTCGCCTCCATCTCTATTGAGCCAAGTACCCCCCAGTGCCCTTGGTGGTCCTGACCCTGTCCACCTTCCACTATGGATCCCTCACTCTTCTCCCAATTCACCCTGGCTGAAGATGCACTCTCATATATGGCCACGGTTTCACCTAACATACGCACATCCCTATGTCCTTATTGTGATAGTGACATCATCAGCATAAGCGGACAAGGCCACTGCCCCACTGTCCCTGGAGTATTAGCCCCTGCAATTTAGTGTGCAAATGGCAAGTATATACAATTGGTCTGAGTTTGGGCACCCCTGCCTTATCCCTCTCCTAATTGGTACCGGCCGTCTCAGCCAGCCTGCCACCTTGATCATAACAGAGGCACCAGAAGAGTCTGACCCATGAAATGAACCCCTCCCCGAATCCAAAGACCTTCAAAGTGTCAAATAAATAGGAGTGACACACACGATCAAAAGCTTTCTCCTGGTCAATAGAAAGTAGCCCCGAATTTCTCACCCTCTAACCCAGGCGCCCAGTCCAATATGTCTCTGATAAGAAGAATATTGTCCCTTTTGACCTTCCCGGCACAAGATCAATCTCTATGCACCAAAATGTATTATTAACATTTTCTTAGTCCTTTAGCTAAACATTCTGACAGAATCTTTTAGTTCAGACACAAAAGTGCCCCAGGTCTCCAGATCTTGAGAAGTAGCAAGTGCCCCCATCCACCCCTCCTCTGAGGTCAGCACACTCAAGGAAAGCTGCAGGTGTAACAATTGTTTCTGCTGCCCTGTCCTCTGCTCCAGGTTAAAAAAGAAGAGCCTAACTGCACCCATATCCTTAATTGTGGTTACATGTGCCCTGATTAAGACTCCTTTTACCTTGTTCTGCAGGAAAGAACCAAGCTCCTCTCTCTTCACCCATAGAACCCCCTTCAGCCCAGAATCCATATCCCCAGTGCCTGTCATCTCATTCTCAATGTCCACTATCTCCTGCTCCAGATAATGAATGACAATGCCAGGCTCTCAGTACTGTTGGGTAGAAGCCTAAGAGACCCACAGTGTTCAGCTCATCCTGAATTATTAGAAACAACTGGCGGTCCAGCCCTAAGCTGCCAGCTCTCCACAGCAGCGCACTTGCTAGTCACCACCATGATACATCAGCATGATATTGGATTTAAATTGCACAGGTCCCCATTCTTGGAGAGGAGAGCTAGAACTGCCTGCTGGCAGGTAAACAGAAGTTCCCCACATGCACTCACACAAAATACAAAATAGGTCCTGGCTAATAATGTTCCAGAAGGCCTTATGGGGCATGCCCTGGAACCATTTGGGAGATGGCCCTATACAGTTCGTCAAAAGTCAGGGGAGAGTCCAGTTCAGTGCTTTGTGACTGTGAAAACTGGGGGAGTTCCCTCAGTAACACATCAATTTGCACAGGGTTACAATGCTCAGCACCACACAACAAAAAATATCCTTCATATTCATAAAAATGAACATCCTCATCCGGCATTTCCCCAACAGCAGATGTTACCTGGCCATTAGGCAAACGAAGACCATTGCATTTCTTTTCTCAAACAGCTTTTTCTGCAGCCCAAAGAAAAAGGAGCTAGGAGCATCCATTTCTCTCAACATGATAAACCTAGCTCTCACAAGAGCACCCTTTGCCCTGTCTTGGAGAAACTTTCGTAGACCCCTAGATCACAGCTGGGACAGATTCTCCCGTCGCCCACCACTGTCGCTACCCACTAACTCAACCCCCATCTCCCTTATGCTCTGCTCTATTGCAGCAAGCGATGGTAAGAGATGCTCTAGGCAGTGATAGACCCCCCCTGCCCCCCCAAACAAACACTCGCCTATACACAACACACAGAAAACGGGACTGAGCACATACACGACACACACATTGCAGTCTTTCTGAAATTGATGTAGAGGAGCAACTTAGCCAGCCAGCAGTTCAGGGAAACTGCTGTAAACCTCATCATTGCCCCTCCCAGGTAAGGGGGCAGAGACAATTAATAGAACATCTTTCTAGAGAGGTCACAGGTCCTGGCTATGTTATTCGTTGTGACCTCAGATTGCTTCATTTGCCTTGCAGTAATATCTATGGCCAAAAATACTTTCCAGGTTTCTGCCTCCCAGTACCTGTAATGCAGTAACTATTTGAATGACTATTAACTATTACCTATTGATGATTTAATAAGGCCTTGTTTCACGTTACTGGATATGACTGTGCTTGCAGAAATAAACACAAAGGCAGAATGTGTCTCTTTCAACCCTCCACTTGGGTTTAGTTTTATATATAATGGGAATGTGAAATGTGTGTGTGAGACTCCAGGGTGTACAGCCATCAGTGTGAGTGTAATAATTGGTCCCAGAGAAATAAGGTTTGGAGTGTCAACCTTTAATAAACCATAAGCTTATATAGTTACTATGTGTTTCCTCACATACAGAAATCTACACAGTAATAAACAATATTTAGGCGAGTGTGACTACAGTTAGTAGTATACATTGTATTCACTGCCACATACATTCATCTCTCAGCAAAGTATTTAGTTTGCTCAAGTAAACATGATTGTTTGTCATTGTTTTTTTTTAATAGTGATAGCAGTTCCCTGCATGAGGAAATAGATTCAATATTCTCTTCAGAAAAGCTACACTAATATCTAATTCAGAAAGTCCATTTGAATGCCACTTTCATTAATCCTGCTGTATTACTGAGTACAAACAGACACTGATGATAAAAAGATTAAATTAAACCCAATATAATGATTATGTTATGATTTATGGTGCTGAGAACATCATGTTCCAGTAGGTTTTCTGACTGAAATCTACCAGCCAGGGTAAAACTTTGTGATATTGGAGCATTTTTGGACTTTGATAGATTTCCTCTGACTCTCACTGTGTAGACAAACACAAGATGTGAGAACCTTTGATGGTTGAGGTTCAGTTAGAAATGAACATTCAAAAGACCGTTCTGATGGAAACGTGTTTCTCCCTCAGGCATCTCTTGAGTCTTTTTATAACAGCAGTAGACTAACTGATGTTGGTGACAGCACACAGAGTAAAAAAAATATGGTAAAAAACAGTAACAACGTATAGCAGCTTGGTTTGCCATACGTCCAAAAAAGTGTTTTGTCTTAAAAATTAAATAAATAAAGTATCAGAAAATAAATGTCAATTTTCAATTTACGATTTGTAACTGTATTATTACTGTTAACCATATTTTTTCATAAATTATTAGGCTTTAGTAGATTTAATCAGGTTGGAGACTATCCCAGCATGCATTGGGCGGTCCAGGGAAACACCCTGGACAGTCCATCACAGGGCTAACACTCATAGACAACACACTCACGCTCACATTCAGATCTATAAGCAATTTAGAGTCTTTGGACTGTGGGAGTCCCTCAGTCAATCGTAGCACTGAAAAGGACCCCTGCCTGTGCTACTAACACTGCCTGTTCAAAATAAGCTGTCTTATACAAAACATCAGTAGAAGCTCTTTGACCAAAAGCCATTGGTAGCTCCTCCAGAATAGAGTGATGGCAGCTATAATGGGTGGCAGTGCTGTGGCCCAGTGAGCGGTAGCTAGATGAGATGCCTGGAGCAGAGAGGAGGAACAGCCTTATCTTGGAATCGTCCATCAAGTTGCTCCAGGGAAGAAGAATCAGAGCTGAGAGTCTCCAGTGGAAGAGAGACTGATGCAGTCATGGAGGTCTTAATGTGGACTAATTCTCACTTTCTCTGCTCTGCTTTCTATTTATCTCATTTCCCTTGTTCATTCCTTCTTTCCCTTCGTCTTTTTTGACCCAAAAATATTTTTCTTTCTTTCATTTGTGCCCTTCTCTTTCTCCTTCCTTTGTCTTAATCCTTTCTCCCCTCTTATTCCCTCTCTCTGTCTTTGCTATGGGGCTATGGGTGATTCAGAGAAACTAGTTTCATTAAATCCCATCATGCCCCTTGGGTAACTCTGTGTGTGTCTCAAAGCATCCTGTGCAATGACTAATTACCTGTCCCATCCTACACTGCTCCCACAGTCAAAACTACATCATGAAAGGTTTTCTAAATTACAGCTCAAAGACCCCCACTTCCATACCACAAGATACCCCGAAACGTACCATATAATTAAATACGCCAACGTGTTTTATATTCCAGTTCCAACAATCCAACAACACCAAGCCTGAGGTTCTCATGTTCCCTCCTCAGAGACCAAAAGAGTCCCAAAGCTGCTACACTCACAGTCAAGTACAGCAGCAAATATACAACATAAGCTTGAGGTTTCACACCGACATCCAAAGCTTTGTTGGATGATAGAAACCCTGTGCACTGGAAACAGTTCTGTTCTCTACTGTATCTACTTGGAGCCTCATATACACCAGTCCATGCTGACAGTGAGCAGTGTGAAGGGAAGAGGAGGATAATGTAAATCCAGTTTACAAACACAGTCTACCCATCTTCTATCTTGAACCTGCCACGAGATAAATATATATTTAATAGAAAGAAATGTGCAGAAATACAAATCTAATGTTAAGAAAATGAAACGTCCAACACCAAGAATATCATATCAGGTTTAGAGCAGCTACAGACAGAATGGTTCTGATTTGAGTCTTCATCCTGGGTACAAAGGGAGTTTAGCAGTAATCTGGTTGAATGTCTTTGTCTCTAATGATGGACTGCTTTTCCACAGCCAGTGTACTGAGGCTCAGTGGAAAGAGACCAGATGATTTAGAGAAGCCACTTTCCGATCCTGATTGTGCAACACACAGACTGTTTGGACAGAGGATTCAGCATGGTGCTGCTTCTTCTCTGGGTCATTGATTCATAAAAACACACACACTAATACACATGCATTCAATCCAGCCCTCCGATTTGTCGATAGCCATAGCTTGGCAAGCGTTCCATATTAGTTTGCTGTAAACATCTATGCTGGTCAAAGATTAACTTGGGTCGTAGCTTGGGACTACTTTGTCACAAAATGGCATTTTTGTAATTTCTGAAGTAAAACATAAGATATTGTATGATGAAGATTTATGGTAATATATTGAAATAATTTAGTAACCGCTTTATAAATGCAGTAACCCACTCCAGGACTGTGATACATGGAATGTATAAGACGGTTCCTGCTAAGACGGTTACTGATAACGTACCTTGACTGTGATATAAATTCCATATACCACGGCCTGTTGTGGGTTATTGCTTAACTATCTCTCTTGAATCCCCGAGCAGACAGACTTCTGTTCTCTCCTTCATCATTCTGCCTGAGACAGCTGGATCCTCAATTTGACACTTTCTGCTTTAATATTGAAGGTTTGGAGACAAGAGCTCAACCTCACTCTTCGTTGCTTTTCACATGGATTATTGACCACTTTTCAGTAGAATACTTCATGGGGCATTACATTTTTTTTTTTAATTGTTTCATACTGGTTACTAAATTTGGCACTTGCTGCTTTAAAGACAGCTAAACTCAGTCAATGAAGACTCAACAGTTGTCTGTATTACACCTCAACACATTTGTCATGCTGAAGAATTAGAAATGTTTTAAAGTGAACATAGAGCTGATGAATGTCCTGCAGGGGTCCGTACAGTTTTTTTCTTCTGTAGACCCTCTTGCTGCATCAGTAGCCAAACTAGAGAGAAGGATAAAACGTAAACCAACAGCTTGAATGCTAAATGTTCTCTGGCTCTGCCAGGGTAACTAACTGTAATAAATCTGCTGTCAGGGGGAAAAACAGCACACTTCTATGCACATAGATAACAGGCTTTCTCCAGAGAAACCAACTAGACTCCCTTTTCACTGTGAACTGCAGCAGATACAGTTACACTACATGCCAGGCACAGTAAATCCTGTAAATCCTCTAGGAGGACCATATACTGAGGAGTAGATAACATTCAAACATACATTCATCATATTTTAATAACATGTCATATAGCAGAAAATGGCTGATGTGTCACATTTAGTATTCAGTGTAATCCAGTGTATTTGGTCAAACATAGAAAATCCTGAGTGTCATATACAAATATTCCACAAGCTGACTTCAGTTATGAAGTCCAAACAGTGAACATATTATATATATGTTGTATTCTTTTCCACCTTTAGTCCTCAAGTCACATGGGAATTATAAAGACATGGTGACTGTTCCATACCGTTTATGGTAAGGACATTTCTGTCTGGAGCAACAGCAAAGTTAAGTGATGGTGCCACCATGTCTTTACACCCATCAAGGTCAGTATCAATGAATGTCCTTTATACTGTTAATAATAAAAGGAAGCATTTGGTGACTTGGTGCAGAGTGCTTCATTACTGAGCAAGTAGAATAAAGACTGACTTTTGGCTCTAGTCACACAATAGCAAGACGGTAGTGAAGTAAGGTTTCAACCCACACATTTGTCTGTAGACAAAGCAGATATTCTGTTCTGTGAAAGTAAATTAGCACAGAGTGCTAGTATTTATCATTTATTATTTTGTGTCTGTTGTATTGATACTATGCTGTCCTGTGACAGACATGTGACATGTGTGCAACAAACATGTACCTAAGTATAGCACAACCAGCCAGTCCTTTCAAGGAAGTCAGAAATCCAGACCAGACCACTACTGTATGGCGATAGTCATAGGATGAACCATATGGTCTTAGCATATGGTGGGATCTGTGACAAGGTCTTTCTCTCTCCAATATATTTGTATACAATATATTTTATACTTCAACCTGTCAATGTTTTGTGTATTATTTCAAGAGTTCTGTGCTTACAGGCAAATTTCCACGACAGTTCCTACCTACATCATGTCAGTTTTTGGTTCTAAATCACCTCAACTGCACGCTTTGGTCCATGAAAAAAAGAGGTTTGTTATAGACAGCATGAACTGCTAAAAAAGGAAGGTCTACGTTTTCTATGTTAAAGCCATTGGCCGTATGCTTTACATTACAGCTGATGTTATATTTATGAGTCTGAAATACCGCAGACAGTTCACAGTATTGATTTCTCTCCATCCACTGTTCACTCTACCCTTGAGTATGATTGTTTGAACAACAGTAAACAGAGTCTTGATAAAGAATACCATACAATAATGATATGCTATTGGCTAGAAAGGCAGGAAATAACAGGCAGGGAAACTCAGCTTGTCTCATTCATGAAAACAGAGTTGCTTGCCTTCCCAGTTCCATTTCCTCCTCCTCTCTTTCCAATCCATCTTCACATACAATTATTTTTCCCTCGCTCCATCTTTACATCTTACCCTCTTCAACTCTATCCCTATCCACTCCACTTTATGCAATTAAGTGACAAATTAGTTTACATCACGTTGCTGACTGGGTGGGACTTAGAACACAGAATCCAGTCAGAGAGAGAGAGCGAGAGAGAGATTAGTTATTATAAAAACATCACGGTTGTGGTGCTGAATGAAATGTGTTGGATTTGTCTGATTAGTCCTGCTGTCAGTCCTGGACCACGAAACACTGCAGTTAGATTAGTCTCTCCACACGCACACGCACGCACGCACGCACACACACACATACAGAGAAGCCTGGCAGTTTGAGCTGTGCTTTGTAAAAGCGCTAGGGGGCGCTAATGTGCAGGCTGACAGCAGAGCAGTTGTCAGACTGTAGCAGTGACAGAGAGTCCAGCTCTTGTGTTCATCAGCATCGTCCGGAGCTTCACGGAGAGACCACACTGGGATTTCTTCCTCCGCTGAGCTTCATTTCAGCGCTTTCTCTTCAAGAAATTGCCGCTGGAGACCGAGCTTCGTCTGGAAGAGGGCTGAGCTTTTGGACCTGATTAAAGGACATCATGCTTTACTTCTGGATACACACCGTGTGGATCCCCGGCGTCGCTTTCCTCTTTGGATTTCAAGGCAAGGGGTCGTTTCTTTCTTTTCATTTCAACCACGTAGTTATGAATGTCCTGACGTTTTCCACTAGGAAATACGAGTTGAGAAGAGGCTTCACAGCTACCGTGGATGTTTATTGTGCATCTGCCCGTCTGATGCTGACTGGGATTATGAAGGTATGTGAACTGCCTTCCCTTCCTGATACGCTGTTACAGTGTAGCTCTGATCCAGGACCCTTTGGTCATCTTTCGTCGTATCGGTTATTGCCTCCCCAAAGGGTCCTGTGCTGCTCCATTGAGACTTCTCCCCACTAAAAGAGAGAGGTTTATAACGAAACAAATACACAGAATTTCACTTATCCAAACAGGTGTCTGTAATCCTCCACTTGTGTAGTTTCACTGCGGTGGCACGCGCTACATCTCCTATGCACAAATAAAGTTTTAGTCTTTGTTAAAGACAGTAACCTATACCCACAATCTCCAATGCAATGGAATCAAAGATGGCTGACAGACGCCCCGAGCAGGTACTCTGCTGCTGCCACCGGTGGTGGACTTTGTTGAGTTTACCTGTACAGTATTTATTAATCGAAAGAAACAAAAGTGAAGATAATCACGAGAGGGTGATTCTCCTACCTTGTCCATCACCTGTTCAAATAGCCCAAAACATGCATGTTTTCTGTACCCTGTGAGTAGGATTGATGGGTGATGTTAACACCTGAGAAGTGATGTTAACACCCGTTTTGCACCCTTTTCAAACTAAATGGTGACATTTCATCTAATAAGCTGCTAAAATCACTCTACACTCTATTGCTACAGTTGAAATGTGTTAACACATGCCAGGCAACACTAATGAATTTAATTTGTGAATCCATAGCACGAAATTGTTGCAATGTACCTTTTGACCACTTAAACAGTGTATGTCGACCATCTTTGATTCATTGCGTTAGATATTTTGGCTGTACCTGTCTTTAACAAAGTCTAAAAGTTTATTTGTGCATGGGAGATGTAGCAAGATGTCTAGTTGTTTCGTTATAGACCTCTCCGACCTTTGTAGGGAGAATACAACCAAAGATGACCAGAGAGTTCTGGATCAGGGCTCCGTAAGATGAAAACACCTGACATTAGAGTGAGATCTAGACTCCTCATGTCACACCACTGACTTTGGTAACTCTGTTTTGACAAGTGCAGTACAAATAAAGTCAGTGAGAGAGTGTTGATGTGATGCTGAGTTGAACTGACAGCAGTTTTAATGTATAATAGCAGCCTGACAGAGAAGAGTGGGACTGAGAGCAGCCTTGGAGGCTGATGCTCTATCTGTCAGCTGAGAAGCTGAAGGAGCCTGAGAGCCTTCCTCACACTACAGTGTACAGTAGACTAGGTCCTACGACACACTGCTAGTAGGATATGAGGAGTGTGAATCTTCCATCTTCTCTCATAGGAATTTTCTCTGAACTCAGTTTCTCCTTTCTGAAACTAAAAACAAGGAAACAAAGAAGTAATTTCTTCCAACCACTATAACCCACTTTAACAAACTCAGTAGATGAGACTGGACAGTTGGGCTCAGAACGCATGCGCAAGTCTTCTGCTGACCTTTTAGATTACCCTACATTGAACTGTAAAAAATAAGGTGTGTGTGAGAGTGTGAGTGTGTGAGTGAGTGAGAGATCGGTTTTCCTCTGTCATTAGTGCTATCTTAATCCTTTTTTTCTCAAACATTTCATCTTATTGTGGTCTGTTGGGATCATCCATTTCTCAGTCAGCATGATGGAAACATTGTCATTGTTATGTGGAACAGTTCGTTTTGTAAATCAGACTGTCCAGAGCATTAAAAGGTTTCATCATTTTTAGTCAGTGGCCCAGAGATACGAAGCATCCAGCAAAACCCAGAACTGGATCCAGTCGCTGATTGAACTAGTTTTCTCTTGGTGTATTTTTTCTCATTTATACAAAATAATAGGCTGACAATGCTCAGTATGAGCGACAGTGGGGACACATTTATAGAAATGTAGGCTCAACTAATGGAAAAGTAGTTTTCCCTACTGGTGAGCAGAGAGGGAACAAAGCAGAGTTTAATGTAAGATCCATGGCTAAGATTCCCCTTACTGAGAGAGAATTTAGTGTGTGAAGTAGTGTGTATTTCACTGTCTTCAGTGACTGCTAAATTTCTCCTCATTACACACTAAACTAACTCTCTCTCTGAAAACACATCACTCTGTTTCCTTCCTTCCCCTGTCTTGCCTCCTTAACCTTTCTGTTTGCTGGCTCGCCTGTATTTAAATCTTCCTCTGCTCATATCTATCCTGGAAAACTTTTCTTAAGTGGTAGAGCTTGAGAATAACAAAGAGCTGAGCAGTGACTTTATTAGGAATGGTGAGGTCAGTTGAGAGCTCAGAGTGTACAGGGAGGAAGATGTGTGTGTGTGTGTGTCCTGACGGTGCATTTCAGGTTAGTGGAGTTAAGTGGTTTCTCTGCATGCAGCCAGAATAATGCAAACAGAAAAAAAAACCCAAAACAAACTCATCCATTAAAGACTCTGTGACCTGAAAAGATTTTTGTTGAACCGTTAAGCTATGACCTCCACCGTTAGATACTCCAAGGTGATGGTACAGGCCAAACAAAATACACAAATTATGCCTATGAGAAATTTGCATTCAAAATGGTGTGGTACCCTTGGGGCAAAGCCATTGGATGGTCTCCCTCGTGGACTATGAAATCCACTCTTAAGTCCTTTAGGTGTGGCAATCAGCTCCCACCTGGCTGATTAGTAATGCCCCTCAGCTGGGGCAAGATGGCCGACTGGCTGTTGTCAGCTGGGGAATGCAGTCCTTTCCCACACTTTTCCTGTGGCAGATACCCAGTCTGCCACAATGAATACACATTGAAGCTTGGTTGTGATTCTGTAACATGGATGGCTGACACCAGGCTTAGGTCAATGTGGCTGCTAAAAAGATTATCTTAATGGGTGCTGAATCAGAAGGGCTGATTCTAATTCTCATTCAGACTGTTTGTGATACTGATTGTTTTGGGTCTGATTTTCATGTTGGCTTTAATTCTACTACTGGAATTGGTTCAGATTTCTGGTTCAGATTCGGACAGTTAATTATCTTCAATTCGTATGAAAACCTGTTTTGACGTTGATTAACTCAAACAACTGGTGACTGTAGTCAAATAACAAACAAGCCACAGCCAGTGAACTGTGCTTTATGGTGATGTGCCACATTGCTGGTAAATCCATCCAAGATAATGAGAGCACGATGAGACGCTATTTATTTTCTGCCAGTCACTCTGAGTACGATTTCTCCTGGGATTCATCAGCCACTTCTCTTTCCTCCTCTGACTCCTGGGTCTCCTCCATCCACCACACCCAGCAGCTCAACCAGACTGTGTGTAACACTGAGCAACCATATAATAAAACCTCAGCAGGTCTGGTGAGCTCTGTAGGAAAGAGAGTCTCCACCACTGACGGAGAACTGCTATATTCTCAGGGGTCCAGACTTCCTACAGACTAGCTGACTCTGGAAAGAGAGTCTCCACTATTGAGAGGATGGAGAACTGTTGTCAGTAGCCAAGTATTTGTTTTTACATTAATTGTCATGTATTAGAAAGGCTAAATGGATTTTCAAAGGTTTGCTCTCAATTCACTTGACAGTTTGGTGGAAACAATAGCTTATGAAGGATGTACAGACTGTTCACATTCTTTGTAGCAAACAAGTTGTTCTGTATTGCTAACAACCTAGCATTCTCTTTAGTGAACAAGCTAGCATTTTCAATACACTATATGGCCAAAAGTCAGTGGACACCTGACCATCACACCTATATGAGCTTGCTGGACATTTTAAAACCATGGGCATTAATATGGAGTTGGACCCCCCTTTGTAGCTATAACAGCCGCCACTCTTCTGGGAAGGCTTTCCACAAGCTTTTGGAGTGTGGTGTGTCTGTGGGAATTTGTGCCCATTCAGCCAAAAGAGCATTTGTGAGGTCAGGCAGTGATGTTGGACGAGAAGGCCTGGCTCGTAATCGGCGTTCTAATTCCTTCCAAAGGTGTTCAATGGGGTTGAGGTCAGGGCTCTATGTAGGCCAAGTTCCTCCACACCAAACTCAGGGGCACAGTCATGGTGGAACAGCAAAGGGCCTTCCCTAAACTGTTGCGACAAAGTTGGAAGTGCCCAATTGGCTAAAATGTCTTGGTATCCTGTAGCATTAAGATTACCCTTCACTGGAACTAAGGGGCCAAGCCCAAACCCTGAAACACAGGGTGGCTGAAACACCTGAACTCAATAATTAGTAGGGGTGTCCACTGACTTTTGGCCATATAGTGTAGCTAACAAGCTAGCACCATCTGTAGCTAACAAGCTAGCATTCTCGGGAGGAAAGTGCATCACTTTTGGAGAGCTAGCAGGTGAATACTTTTCTTTTGGGATACAAATGTAAAAAGTATACAACAAAGAGGTTTTAGGGTTTCTCAGTTTATAGATTTGAACATATAGTAAGCCGCAGATATAGTAAGTCAGTTAAATGCTATAATTCCACATTGGTTTTCTACAGTATGCTCATTCTCGTTTCTGTTTTTTCTTTGAAACAAGATTTATGATGCAAGGTTTGTTTTCCTCATTGATTGGTTTATTTACAGGGGAGTTTAGAGATAATATTCCATGTTCAATATTTCATTTGTGAAATAGATTTACACGTTTATCAAACCACTCAGCACTATAAGCTCCAAATATATTGCAAACAAACAGATATAACTTGGATATAGCCCAAAGAGTCATTTGACAATTATTGCTGTGAATCAAGAGAAGCAGCATCTACTTCAGTCCCTTTGATACAGCTGCCTTCTCACTGAAGTGTCTAATCATCTCTGCAACTTCTTTCAGTTGCTCATCATCTGCTGAGTATCATTGTAATCACACAGGTAGCTCACTGGTCCACCTACTCTGTCTCCCCTCTAACAAGACTGGCTGCTAATTCATCATCACTGCTGTGTTTGGCAGAGAACCTTTATGAGAGCGAACTAAGTGGAGGAAATAAATGAGAAAAACTGTCTTTATGAAAACCCAAATCAATTTGTCTTCATGAACAATGTGGGGGCTTTTTGGATACAGTATCTCTACATAAAGGTTTACAGTTAATAAAGTAAGATAAATCAAAAAGTCGTCCATTGCTCTCCCCTGTGATGTTTTGAATTGGATGGTTTAATGGAGCTTTAATGAAATTTGGATACATTAACACATTATTCATCAGACATTTTCATAAATCGAGAAGACATTTTCACAGGTTAGTGAGTGTAGGGTTAAGGGACTGAAACATTGTGCAGTTAAATTAATCTGCCCCATACCACTCTGTTCTAATGCATTCACCTACTTACAGTTTGTGAACCCTTTTGAATTACCTGCATTCCTGTATAAACGGCTCCTAAAATATGGTCTGATCTTCATCAGTCATAAAAATAGATGGGCCTCATTCACGAAACGTGAGTACGATGAGATTTGATCATGTAGCGTTCGTACAAACGTTTCTACGAACATAGTCTGATTAATGATTTTGATTGTATCTGAATTTGTTCGTTGGTACGATCAAATCCTACGTGTGTTTGCAAACATGCGGGAATGCTCTTAGAACGGCTTATTCTTTATGAAAAAATCAATTGCAGTAGTGCCAAACCTCAACAACAACAAGATGTTTCAGTGGTCTTGTAGAAAATAAAGACCTAACAGGCTGAAATGGCGTATTTGCCGAACTGTCCTCATTCATAACAATACAAGATTATCAAACTTGTAATGGGTTGATCACATGGACTGGACGTCTTACAAATACAATAACATAGTCCTACCATCTAATGAAGATGCAGCCTGAATTTGATCTGTGTCCAACTCCAATGCCGACTGGACACCTGACAGTGAGGTCTCTCCTATTATTGATTGATCCTCTGATCCATGTCGGATATCGGCTCAGTGCGCTGCCGTCCTCCTGTGGCTGATAATACGCGTCTACTTTTTTGCAATCTAGTTTCATGTCGAACCGTTTCTTTTTTTTACCTCAGCAACGGTGTTTGTTTCTGCTGAAACAGCATTGACAGCGTTAATAAGTACTTGCCATGCTTTACTTTTATCAGTTCTTGTGACTCCGCTGCTGATGCTTCTGAAAACTCCATTGTTTTTTTTCTCATGCACGCACCACTTCCATTTTGGACTCCGCCAAGTTCCTCTTTTCCTTCTGTTCCCCTGGTTTACTTGCACATGACCCTTCAGTCTGCAGCCTTTTACGGTGTTCAACAGGGACAAATCAAGGTTTCCCGCATGTTTCATGAATCCCACGTTCGTGTTTTAGTACGCACATAAATACGACAAATTTACGAATAATTTATGAAAACTTTTGTGAATGAGGCCCAATGTGATTTAACAAATAACTCATTAATATCTTTACTTTTATATGTCTTTATTGAACATATTGTTCAGCTGTTAAGTATTTGTATAGGGTTTTCCAGCCTTATGAACCTAAACTCTTCTCTGGAGGTCTTTTGACCGGGGCATATTCCACTTCAACAGATCTTTTATTGGAGAGCAGACTCTGTTGGTAACCGAACTTTGTGGGGTTTTCATATGACAGGACACCTCTAACCCACACCTCAATGTCATCTCATTGATTGGATCACCTGACTTCAATTACCCCCTTTCATAGAAGTCTTCATCCTAGAGGTTCACATACTGTTTCCCGCTTAGGATGTTAATGTTTAAACAAAAGTTTTTTGTGTTATTTATTAAATCACATTGTGTTTATCTATTGTTATGACATAGATGAAGATCAGACCATATTTCAGGAGCCGTTTATGCAGGAATGCAGGCAATACAGAAATTGTCCATAATCTAATACATCTAGAGGCTCTTCCAGAGTCTTCCTCCTGCAGCAGGCCATCGTCTGTCCAGTGTTCTAGGAATAACCCAGTCAGATTGGGACCTTTGACCCTGTGATACTTTTCTGGCTGTTGCATATTTCATCGACCACACTCTGGCTGGCTGAGTGTTTTGAGTGGAATACACACACACACACACACACACACACACACACACACACACACAAACCCCATAGAGGGAAAGTAAAGGAGTATCAGTGTGTCAGCATGGATTTCCATTGCAGTCCCCCTGGGGAGAGGACATAAGTGATATTTAGGGTCACGTTTTAGTTTTTACACCCCAAGGTCTTACCTCCCATGGCTGCAGCTTTAAACAGGCAAAGTGCTGTTGCTTCGGTGAGTCACATAATTTATTGTTAACGATAAACCCTCAATGAGTGGGACAGACTCTGGGAATATAACGATCAAACAAAGAGGTCCAGTGTCATTGCTCTATTCTTCAGAAGGGCTGTCAGATTGACATTGAATCACAGCATGAAGCTTTAACAACACCTAGCTCTGTTGCCAGAACTTCTTGACCTGTAATTCCCATTCCCTGTGTCTCTCTTATGGTGTTTGACAAACACTTCCAGAGATCTGTCTCTTTGAGTTTCAAGCTTCTCTGGTTTCATCTAGTCTCTTACTGGCAGACACACATCTCCATCTTTTCTTTTCTTCTCTCACCAACTCAAGAGACAAGGAGTTCTCATTTAAAAGTCAGTTGCTCCTGGCACTGCTGAGCAGACCTATTCTCATATTCTATCTATAATTATTATGAATCTCTGGGGAGTTTTCATGATAGGGGATGTCTCGTGGTGTCTTGGGGTGTGGTGAACCTCAGTAGAAAGTTATTAGTCAGGTGTTTTCTTAAATATCCTCTGCAGTCTCCTAAGAAGTTCCTCGACCCTGACTGGTTTCCCCAAGGCAGCAGAATTAAAAGGTGTTCTAGTCCAGTTCAAGTGGTTCTAGTGAAGGTGGATGTGTCTGCTAATGCTGGTCATGCCTCTGGATATACATCACCACCACTGGCCGTGGAGAATAACCCATCAGAACCTTCTACTGTCTCAATCCAGAAAACAGTTGCTAAGGGGAGTGTCCTTCCAGCACAGATTTCTCACAGTGGGAATAAGGATGTGATAAAATTGACATGTCAGGCCCACCTGTTGATACAAATATTAGGCTTCTTTATGTTGTTATCGCAGGCCTATATTCTCCAAAGACTTGGACTTCCCTTCTGTCTCAAAGAATAAAAAAGTGCCCTTTCAAATCATAAAAAGCTTAATTTTTTGTTGAATTAAAGGACCTGTATTTTCCAATGACTTGATTGTACTGGAGAGTGTTTGGTATTTCCCTGTTTAAAAGCCTCCCTCTTCTGGAGGTTTCATCAATTTAATTAGGACAAATTACTTTGTAATTTTAATTAGTAGATTCTTTGAATCTTATATCCACAAGAAGGAGAGATAGAGAAGAAAGAAAGGAAAGGGTGAGAAAAATCATCAGTATGCGCTCTGTTTTCCTTGATTACTCCATGTTGTTTTGGCTTCCTATAATCAATCAGACAGTGCTAAAGCACTAATGGAACGATTTGATACAGTGTGGGAGGAAAGTAGGACACACATAGTCCTTGTTTAGATGTGGTAGAGCCCTCAGTCACTCTAAAGAATGAGACAATCAAAAGTACATTTGCCCTTTGATGAATGTAATTATGTGTCTGCTCCAAATACCTCCAGGTCTGTGTAGAGCAGCTAGTATGATGCAGTTTGTTTGCTAGACAGTTTTATGTACAGTTTATTTTATGCCAACATATTATATGTGACCTAAATAGCCATTTTATTTAATTTGTGGAGTTTTATTGATATGATTGATAAGGTCTCAGTAAATGTCATGAAGTTATTTGCCATAATAATCAGTCTGGTGTGATCTGTGAGGTGGACTATATCACTACACAGGTGATAGGAGAGAGTAGAGCTAATAGACAGTACAGGAAAGTACACTCGCACAGACCTCCATACAAGAGCCCTATCAGAAACACACACAGAGAGACAGACAGGTGGGCAGACACATAGAAAGTGAGAGGCAGACAGAGGCACAGCCAGACTCCCACTTAGATTTGGTTCCTGTATTCTTCCATGTTTAGAAATAGTCCCCCAGTTATTCCAGCAGAGATGTGCTCTAAGTCCTGTCGGGTCCAGGCTAGTGTGTCTTGGAGCTGTTTTAGAGGACGACATGTAACAGAGCTGACAAGGTCTTCCTGTTAAAGTGTTGTTAGGACAAAGGATCCAGGAAGAGTTCTCACAGTTACACACTTACCGCTATTATGGCCATTATGGCTCTGCATTCCCAATCCACCATTCATCTGACACTGATGCTTTTACTGTCTTCATAATGACTCTACTAGGAATTCATTGGAGCTTTTCTTCTGGATCTCAGCAAGGCTCCACTGATTAAGGAGCAGGTTTCTCCAAAAAGGAAAAACTCCTCCTGTGATTTTGAATGTTTGGCTCAATGAGATGATCACAGCCCATAAATGTGTTTCATCTGTTTCTAGTTTTTCACACAAAACTCATTTTGATTTTTCTGTTATCCTGTTTTGTTATGGACTGTTATGGACTGAGGCTGATAACTAGCTGTTAAATAATTTATCCTGATGTTTATGCAAACAAATGATGATGATTCTGTGGTTGTGACACCAGGAATGTTGGACCTCGGGCTTTGAAATGATAATCAGCAGAGAAACTGAACTGAAAGAATTATTGTAATTCCTTCATACTTTTAAATCAACAGCTTGTTCTTTCAGCAGCAGGACATGGATTGATACTGTGTTGCAACAATAATGCTACTAATGCCATGACCCTTCTCTTGTAACTCCACACTACATAACTGTCCAATACATAAGATCTCTGGTCAACGTCCTTTCCTGTAGTTTCCTGTTTCGCTTAATCGGTGTGCACACTAAACAATTTGGCACATTCGGGGGATGAAATATTCTTCACTTGGATTCACACATTAAAAGATTCAACACTTGGGATCTCGATACCTATTGTCTCGAATAAAGAAATGTGAAACATGACGTCTTTCACCTAATTGTGCTAAAATGGAGCTTGAGAAGGGTTATTGTGAGTTATTGTGTGTACACACATTTGAGCTAAAAAAAACTAGACGGCTAGACACTGAATTTGGTGGAAAGAACGGTTGGGGATAAGGAGCATGGGTTGATTTCAGAGAGAGTTGGAGGTTAATTTCAAAGCCAAACTAATAAAATCCAATCAAAATACCTAGATAGAATTTGCTTTGTTTGATGTTGATCCTGCTGCTGAGGGAGCTCGCATTGACTCTTGCTCCTCACCGTTCTCAAAACTCTCAAAAACAATTCAAGAATATTGCAGGGAAAATCATGTTTGAAAATCAGCAGGTGTCTTGGAAGGCTCAAAAACTGAGTCAGACTGCCTCTTTGGCCCACTCAAACTTTAACACTCAACATTCCCTGTGCATACTAGGAGACTTGGGAGTACTTGACACATCATCAACACAAATCAAAACAACTCTACTATCGCCAAAAAAACCATTTCACTAAATTGTAAAAACAGAAAAACAACTTACCATGTCACAATGGTTAAATCTTTTAATAGAACAGAACTCAGCTCTACAAAAAACACAATCCGAACAATTTAACGACATATAATCAAAGCTTCTTAAATCCCTTGAGTTGCCGGTGACCTAATGCCGCAGCAAACACAAATAAGCACATGCATGCATGTAGAAACACACTTTCACAAACGCACAACATTGAACTTACTGCTATTGTTGCCATCATCATTATTATTGTTGAATTTTCTGTTTATGTATTCATTTACTCATTCATCTCTTCATTTTCCTTTTTATTTTCTAATCATTAACAACACATGACTGACTGCCTGTTTGGTTCTCCTAATACTGTTTACACAAATATCATCAATGATTCAAAGCACATAGAAACCACCACTAGCTCACTCCACCACACATCCCCTCCATGCACATATACAACACATCTCTTTATCTCTTATGTTGTTAACCTGCATCCACCATTACTTTCCTATCTGTCTGTCATTTCTTTTTCTTTGTTGTTGCTTCATATGTACCTGTCTCTGTCTACCATTGTTCATCCTTGTAGCCCTTGTTTGTGTTTTATTTTTCTGTTGTCTACACTTAATATCAATAAATAGGTATTGCACTCTACATGAAAGTGTTATGTAACAGAGAATTAATAAAATCTAAAACAATCAGAATTCATCATTCATATTAGAAATTATGCTATTGGTTAATGACACTTTAAAGAGCATCTTTTTTAGCAGGCAGCACAGGGGTGAGAGGTGCAATAGGTTCCTGTATTGTTGCACAAATAAATTACTAGAGGTTTGTTTTGTACATGAGAGTGCATAAAATTCAGATGTGAAACTGTATTATAAGTGCTTAAGTGTGTTCACCCACTAAATACAAATGCACGTCTCATTTCTATTATTCGTTTAGTTAGCTAATCCTATTGACTAAAACAAAAAAACTAAATCTCTGATACCATGTCGCTGCTGGTGAAATTACACTTAATTTCATTTCTCAGAATGAGGATACTGTCATCTTGATTTTTGGCTGACTAGTGAAAGGGTTGTTAAAGATAGACAAGGACACTGAGAGATGTGATGCTTCATTGGCCTATTGAATGAACTAGCGGTCTGTTATTTAACCATGTGTGTTGGTTTTGGACCTTGGTTTTGTGATAGTGGTGCAAATATGAAACACAGGAGATATTTTCATTTTAAAATCTTTCATTTTTTGCATACCTGCAGATTGGAAGTCATTTCTACTCTCTGTACTTTGTACTCTGCCCATTTAGCCATGAAATACAAATTCTCCACTGAGGACCATTAAACCTCACTAGTCAAGCCGCTGTTATAGATTCATTTCACTCTGGTGGTTTTTACAATCTCCCACCGTCCCTCTAAGTGTCTCTAAGTCTCTACTATCAGTGTCTACGGTTTATAAAGTTTTTGTTCCAGATGGTCAATGTCTTGTTAGAGCTAGGAAGCGGATGGAGGACGAAGCCCAGAGGTCACTTGTTAGTTGGAATTGTTCTGTAGTGAAGTTGGCCTTGCTGCTCTGCTCTCTTCTTGCCTGGCTGGCTTGGTATGAAGGAGCTCTAACAGTTTTGGATCAGAAGCTGTTTGTGCTGCTTCACAGATTCCTGTAAACTGTCTTCTGTCAACTGAATCTTTCCTCTGTGTAAAGTATTAAGGTAGAACTGGTTTAGCTTGTCCAGTTTCCTCTGCCAGTATATCCTGAATACATCCTGCTGATCTTGGTGCAGCCGTGCTGGCTTTGTGATTTAGTACCAGGGGAAAATAAAAGTTCAGGGTCTCCTGTCTACCCGGATCCAGTGGCAGTGCTGCTCTGCTGGTTGTCAATCTAGATGAAGGGTGTCTGATGCTTCTTTACCTCAGAAAACCAAGTGCTCTCCTTCTACTGGTTTCAATTCCATCCAAGAATCAGTGATGGAGGGATACAAGGGATATCTTTGGAGAGAGTGAAGAGACTGAACCAGAAGAGGGAGGACCAAATCACAGATTCACATAATGGAAATCAGGGGATTAAGTGTGTGACAGCCAGCAATCTGCCAAGGGTCCAGTCTTCTCCTCCAGGACCACAGCCAGGCATGTGTGTGTTCCTCAGTGATATGCGTCAGAGAACAGACATGTGTTTTTTCCTACATCAAGGTTTCCCACACTGGCTCTAGTAGCAGCATCCATGCCAAGGAACAGACTAAAATAAACTAGTCTCTGTATAGGTAATGTCTAGCTGAACCATGCCTGTTCCCATAAATCAGGGCCTTGCTCTGTGTGTGTGTGTGTGTGTGTGTGTGTGTGTGTGTGTGTGTGTGTGTGTGTGTATATATATTGTCCAGCTAAATGAGAATAAACCTCATAAACCCTTGTTATATTTGGAAATTCCTACCACCCGCCCAGTCCCCACATCGCTTTAACAAGTCATATCATCAGACCTCCAAACTTGCCTGCTAGAATTCAAATCTGAACAGTGTTTTTTTTGGTGACAGCTTCGGGAGCAGTTTGATACTTGTCATGAGAGACAGTGAGTGTTTGAGACAGCTGACAGTCACAGTCTCTCTGTCTGTGATTTCAATCAGACAAATCAATTTCTTCTAACAGGAGAAACTCACCCCTCTCCAATGAGCAACAATGGAGGAGCTGAACACAAGAAACCGTTCCCACTGATTGGCCTGCTTCTACAGAAAGCTCTCCTTTTGAATAGGCAGTGCTGCAAAACATAATGCATGGATATTATGATGCACAATACAAGTAGTTCTCTAAATGAGTGAGTGAGTGACAATAGTGTAATTAGATGAAAATGTCACATATTCTAGATGCTAATATGTATTGCTAGTTCTCGGTTTGTGAGTTTTGCAGCAAACGTGGAATAAATGGGAAATCAGAAATAGATTTAAATATACTTAAATGGGGTAAAATGGGCATTCCTCAAATCAGCATGGCCAGTGCTTCATGAATACACAACTCGTCGAGCAGTTAACTTTCTCAGATTGTAGAATTCAACCTATTTTTTTTTATTTTTTTTAACTAAGGTTGCTTTTATTTCTGCTTCTAAAATCTCAGTTGTGTGACCAGTTATTTGTTGTGAAATTGTTTATCAGCAACAGGGGGCTGGAGGAAATCCAGTCTTTGAATGAAGACAAGATTAATCATAATTTATAAACGCAAAAGAAACAGAGTGCAAAATAATGCAGTTTTAAAATAAAGTGCACTGAGAAAAAATAAATAACATTAACTTTAATTAAGCACTTATGGGTCCCAACTCACAATGGAAGGGAAGAAAACGGTACATCAGACCAATCAAGTCTCTCTAACACCTTGAACCCCAGATGTACTTTGTGTTCCCATAACTCTTGAACTCACAAGGTGAACAAGATGAGACTGAAAATAAAAGGAAACAGAAAGGTTGATATCGACCCAAACCATCTGTCAAACCCTAACATTCTATGCAGTTTAGTGTATCAGACCAATTAAGTCTGACAATAATGTATTTTTTAAAACCTTTAACCTAAGATGTACTTTTTACTTCCCCTAATTCTTGATCTCACAAGGTGAACAAAGGGAAACGGCAAGGAAGGAAAGGAAAGGAAAGGAAAGGAAAGGAAAGGAAAAGATTGAAATCAGCCCAAACTAGTCAAACTCTAAAAAAAGAGTTTAGTGCCAGCAGAGATTGCATATGAATTGCATACATTTGATTTTCTGATGCATATTGAACCCTCAAATAAAAAAATTGATTTTGTAAGGTGCAGTTAGAAATTGAATGCAATCATTTGAAATTTAATACGAAACCTTGTGTTTGACTGGAAGGCAGCCTCCGTCTCAAGGGCTGCCAACAATGGTCCCACCTCACTCTCCACTTAGTGAACCACAAGCCATGTGGCACTATACCAGCCAATAATCAAGCCTTACGCCGGGGACACACTGGACGCGGAAAGAAAAGGAAGCGCCGCGATCGGCGCCGAATGAGCAAGAAGGAGTTTGGTTGTTCACACCGGCGCCGAAAGGCGCCGATCTCAGCTGGTTTTCTCAATGTAGGGGTTTGGTCTCTCTCTCTCTCTATCTCTTGCTTTCTCTCCCCATCTCTCCCTTTTTACCTCTCCCTTTCCCTGTCTCTCTCCCATTCTCTCTGTCTTCCTCCCTCTGTCTCTCTCTTTGTGTATCTGTCTGTCTCTTTCCTCCCCCTCTCTATTCATCTCTCTCTCTCTCTCTCTCTCTCTCTCTCTCTCTCTCTCTCTCTCTCTCTCTCTCTCTCTCTGCTTGTACGTGTGCCTGCTCGTCTCTCTCTCTCTCTCTCTCTCTCTCCCTCTCTCTCTCTCTGCGTGTGCCTGCTCGTCTCTCGCTCTCTTCAATTTCAATTTGAAGCTTTAGTGACATGAAAAGTGAACAGTGCTTATATTGCCAAAGCAAACGTATATGAACAGACAAAGAACAACATTTACAACAATATGAAAGTACATGCCACAAGTAACAGGGCAACACAAGTAAGAACAGCAATGAATGAAAAATTATTAAGCATTATGTATACTTGAGTAGTATGGTGTCTATTAAAATGCACATGCATAATACATATACATCTCTCTCTTTCTGCTTGTGTGCGTGTGCCTGCTCGTCTCTCTCGCTCTCTGTTTAGACACAGACGGTAAAAGTTTAGACACAACTCAGAAATACCATCAATCAGGGTGTTTTATTTTGAAATTTGTTATATTTTGGAAATTGACCGGATGCTCTATGCCGTTCCTGTGTCTGACTTCCTGCCCAGCTTGACACATTCGCTCACGAATCGAGAAAATCTTAGACCTGACGCCGAAACGATCGCTGCAGGCTGCGGCCATTCGGCGCCATTCGCCCTTCCGCGGCCGGTGTGCACGGCCACATTGGTTAACATGGGCGCGGAAAGAATTTTCCTCAGCATTCGTCGCCATTCGGCGCCTTTCGTCGCTGTTCCACGTCCGGTGTGTCCCCGGCGTTATTCTCCCCACTTTGGTGAAAGACTTGCAAATTTGTCATTTGTTTTATGTTAATGAACATAATATCAACTTGATAATCAAACTAAAATTGTCTTGAAAGGTGAACATGTAGCCTAGCTAGCTGCCGGGTGTTGGTTAGGTAATGGCTAACTAGCTTGCTAATGGCTAACTCAGGGAGCAAAAGTCTCTTATGCCCAGAGGTAGGTCTCAGAGAGCTCAATCAGCTGAATTTGATTTAAGAAAACCACATTTGAAATTATAGTTAAAGTTAAAATCAATAATAATCACTGGCAATAGATAATTAACATTAAGAGAAGTAACTCTTGGTCTCGGTGGCTAATTACATGGGTAGTCATGACCAGGACCTCTTAACTCCACTGACCTGTATTAGTATGCCATACATATAGAAAATACCATCATATTCAGGTTTGGTCCAACTGACACTGTGGTATAGATTATGACCTTTTGGGCTTAATTCATCATAACATTGTCATTAACTACTGTTACTGTTGATAGGGTTGACAGACAACTACATGCTGTGAAGGAAGTTTTACCAAAGACTGCAATAGACCAGTTATAAAAGGAAATCTAGATTAACTACAAATCAAAGTTTTAGCCACTCCAAGAAAGTGATGTAATGTTTCTCTGAAGTTGTTGTGTGTGTTGGTTGGCTCTCAGGCTCTCTCAATGTCACAGCCCTGTGAGGCTCCAAATATAGAGCTGATTGGATTACAGTCATACAAAACAGTGCTGACTAGACTGGTCACTGGATACTCTCTTTCTATTGACAAGTATTTAAAATGGCCTCAGGGAAAACAAATGAGTGTGGTTGGCAAGCTCCTTACACATACACACACACCAACGCCTAACCCTAATACAAAAATAAATGCAAAAAATAAATGTAAAACATTCTAGCACAGAAGGGTAGGTCAAAAATTATCTAGAGCTGGACAATAGGGACACAAGGTGAAACTCAATCAAAGATGGTTCCCAAAGTTGGATGAAAACAGGTAAAAGCAAGCATTTTTTACACAATTAAAAAATGTGTTTTTAAAAGAGATTTGAAAGATGGCTGATTTAGGCTAGCCTGATTTCCTTGGGTAGGTTGTTCCAGAGTTTAGGGACCCCGGTGGCAAAAGCTTGTTTGTCCTTCGTCTTTAATTTTGGGTGAGGAGTAACTAGAAACACTCTACCAGAGGATCTAAGGCTGTGGACTAGGCTCGTAAGGGGTTACAAGCACAGTAATTTAGCTAGGTGCCAGGCCTGCATGTGCATGTCCTTGTGAGGAGTCTGGCTGCAGCATTCTTGACTAATTGCAGATTTTGCCATCGTAGACAGTAGGGATAGAACGGTTCTAGTAAAAAATCCGAACCGTTCGGTTCGCTAGTCACGGTTCGGGGCATGTGTGTATTGTTCAGTTCATTTGAAATAGGCTATGAGGCCTACTGTGTGCTTTTTTTCATGTAGAGTTAGGCTACAGTTTCTATTAATTGTCACACTAGAAATGGGGAATAGCCTCACAGATTTCAGTCAAAAAGGCATGCGCAGAAAAAACTTCAAATAAAGTTATTGGGTTCGCTTTTCGGCGAATGTCGCTTTTTTCACGTCAATTTGGGGACGGATGCATCTCCTTAACGATTCCTACAGTGTATTTCTGTCAGCTCATATGAGTGAACTGCATTGAGAAAAAAATTCTACTCAACTGTCAGGACCTGCTCTTAAGCAACAGCAGAGCAGACAGTCTGCTTCCTGCTTACACCGGCAAGCGCATGCCCAGTGTAGATGACTGATATGCGTTTTCAGGCGTATTAGCATGGACGGAGATCATTTCTGAAACGGTGCTAAAACGCTTCTGTGGACGGAGATCCTTTTAGTTTCAAAACTCAGTTTTAAAACGAAAACGTATTAGTGTGGATGTAGCCTGACACAGCAGCAAACGCTTGTCTGTGAACACACCACTCTCTCCCTGCACTGTATGGCTCATTTTGAGTGAGTGGGGAGATCACCTGAGGTAAGGACATTTGCTTTTTTCACTTGGCTGACTATTTTATATGGTTTTGACTAATATCATTAGCTCTGTAGGTTATGTATGTTATGTTTTTTCAGCTAACGTTATTGTACTCCGTGTCAGAGCAGCTTCTCTTATGCTAGATTTCCATTAATAAACTTGACGGATCCCATTCATTTATTAGTGAAAGAGTGCCATCTAGTGGTGGAAAGAGGCCAGGTTACCCTAATAAAAAACTGTCATAGTTGTTTGATGGTAATTTTAGTTTTACCATGGTACCATGGTAATTATTGTATAAATAATTTACCATGGTACAGGCCATAATTTAATTTCACTGATAGCTTTAGTATTGAGAAACTTAGCACTCTGCTTCATCCATGAAACCTTAAAGGGGAATTCCGGTATTTTTAAACCTGGGCTCTATATGTACAGATTTGTCATTTATACCCCAAAATAGGTACAAAAAGTTTTGGAATTGCCTACGAGATCGCCTTAGCCGGCAGTCGCGAAATGGGCTCCTATGGCAGCAGCGTAATCCCTTGGGACAACTGCGCCCGATCAAAGTACACTAGGCATAAAGAGTAAAGTGTGACAGTGTTTAATTTAGTAAGACCTCACTTAGGCAGCCTGAGGGTGTGTTTTAAGGAGAGGACATTGTTGGACATTGAGGACACAATTGAACTAGTTCTGAAAATAAAAAAAAAAATAATTTACGACTTAACTGTCTGTCTCTTATTGATCTGAGTATATTCAATAGAATTTCCTATTTATTTAAGCATATACCACAGGCCTTCACATGGTTATATGATATTATGCTGTCGCATTTTTTTTTTTCGACTTAGCTCTCTCATTTTTCACCATACATGTTTGCATCCCTGCAAATAAATGAAAAGCATTTTGAAATTGGCAATGATCCCTTCCTGCTGTACCAAAAACCTACCGAACCGAACACCGTGACCCCAAAACCGTGATATGAACCGAACTGCGAATTTTGTGAACCGTTCCACCCCAAGTAGACAGGTGTACAATGCGTTACAGTAGCCGAGGCGAGATGTGATGAAAGCATGAGTAACAGTTTCCAGGTTCTTGTTTGAAAGAAATGGTCTGATCTAATTTTTTCCCTAGATGTAAACAGGATTGCACAACTGCTGTGATATGTTTGTCTAAAGTGTCCGAAGTGTCTGGACCAATAATAATAATTTATGTCTTTTCTGCATTTAGTTGTAAGAAGTTTTGAGAATATCGGTGAAGGGTGACTAATTGCTTAATGTTGCTTGGATTAATTGAGATATACAGCTGTGTGTCATCTGCATAACATTTGAACCTAATATTGTGTCTGTATATGATATGCCCCAGGGGTAGCATATAAATGGAAAATAATATTGGGCCTAGGACCCCTGGGGTACACCACAAGTCATGCGTGAGCTAGATGACCTGGATTCACCAATAGCTACATTAAAAGTCCTGTCTTGCAGGTCAGAATAAAACTAATTTAAAACAGAATCAGAGATGCCCACCCATTGTTTAAAACATTCAATTAAAATCAAATAATCAGTGGTGTCAAAGGCAGCGCTGAGGTCTAAAACAACTAAGATAAAGGAGTTAACCTCATCAGTAGCTAAAAGCAAATAGTTTAGTGCCGTCTCTGTGCTATGACAAGCTCTAAAACCAGACTGAAATTTCTCAAAGAGACAATTTTTATTCATAAAAGCAAGCAATTTGTTACCTACTATTTTTTCCCAAACCTTGGCCAGACAAGGAAGTTTGCAAATTGGTCTGTAGTTTTTCAGAAAAGTTGGGTCTAGAGAGGGTTTTTTAAGAAGTGGTTGAACATTTCCATTTTGAAAATACGCGATGAACTATACCACACAAACGGAATCAAATACTTCTTTAAAGAATCTAGTAGGAGGTATGTCCAGGGAACATGAAGAGGGCTTAATTTTTGCAATAGTTTCTGTCAGGAATTCAGCGGAAATTGAGTCAAAACACCTAAAGACAGCATCCGCTGCAATGGTTGAAGCCTTAGCTGGTGGAGAAATTTTCCTTCTAATTCTATTCAATGGCGGGACAAGGGGTATCTGTGGTGTGACTAATTACATTAAAAACAACCCTGGCGTTATGGCAATTTGTTTCAATGAGGTCAGAGAAAAATTGTGCCCTTGCATTTTTATATTCTGCATTAAAACGTCTCATCAGGTCTTTAAGGATGTGAAGATGAGTTTAGATGCAGTTAGCCAAGGCAGAGGGGTATTCTTAGCCTTTTTACGTGTGAAGTGGAGATACTATTAGAATTATTTAAAATGTTATCAGGATTCATTAAGGGCTGGATCTGAAAGGCAGAGGAGACAAATGCTTTGGAAAACTTGATGTTAAAAATGTGAGAGCTTGCTAGGTTTTGTTTAGGGTTTATAAGACTAGGGAGCGGTATCAAACATACTGCACTTGTGATCAGTGACAGCAACATCTCTACTTAACACTGTAGCTCGTTATTCGCTGTCATCAAGTCTCTAGATGTTTCTAGCAGATTTTGAGACTCTAGTTACCTCCAACCCAACCTGCTCTGCTGCCTCTGTCCAGAAACACTCACCGCAGATCCAGAAATCCAGAAGTCTCTGACTTCATTTACAAGGAGAGGAAACATGGAGTCAAATGACAGAGAGAGAATATGAAAATCATTCTTCTGAGAAATTAGGAATCATCATTTAGTTAAATGACTGCCATTAAAATTTGAATTTGAACATGGGCCGGTGACTATTTCCTGCATTATTGATATGCATATTAAAATGGGATGGGTCAAAGCTAAAACTATTTCATAAAACTGCTGTGGAATTAAACATTCAAATGTTTTTTAAACGCCTACTGGTTACATTTATTGAATCCTCAGTAATGGTAGAAAAAAGTTTTGACTGTGATAAACAATATTTAAGTTAATGTATTACATTTCCTCTCCCTTGGATATGAACTAATAACTCAAACTGGTATTTTGTTAATTTGCCTCTCACTGTGAGTTCAGCTGGATATCAGAACACATGAGGGGTTGACATTGATATTAACTCTATCTCCATTCTCTGCGCCTTCAACAAGAGGAATCAAGCTCAAAACACTGATCAGATACACTACACATTTCAGTGATGAGACCTCAGGGCCAGGGGCGGTCTGGGGAAAAATGCAACTTAAAACCTGTTGGATAAATAAAACCAGACGACAGAGAAGAGACTGCACTGTGCTGAACAGCTTCTTCCTAAGAGGCCGTCCATACATTTTGAATAATGCCTTGTAAGTGATGCCAGCATCAATACATGAGAAATGACCGGTCACATGATCCAGTTCACCCTGCTTCTCCTCTGACTGGACAGGACATCATGAATTTTTCAGTAACAGTATTTAAAAAACATCAAGTCAGTGGTGTTTTCCTCATTCTGTGAAACAGTCTAGTGCTGTAACATTTGAATAATGTGCTCAGGGTGGGAGTGGAAATATTATTCTGGTAAAGTGGTGTATGGTTAATCAATATGATGGAGTAGTTCGGCTGCTCTGTGGCAGGTGTGTGTGTTGTGGTACTTGTCTCTGGACTGTGTCTGTTGCACGTTTGAGAAAGCACTTTAAGAAAAAGACACAGTCCTGGGTTTAGTACTTTATTAGAAATGTGGGGGAAAGGGAGTGAGGGAAGGGAAATGGACCAGGGATTCTTGTTTAGACGATGGCGTCGAGGGAACGCTCGACCTAGGGAGACACTCAAAGGGTAGGGAGTGAGAAACAGAGGGATAGTGGGAGGATTATCCAGTTTACAAATCCATGATCCAAGCCGTCATCGTTTCACTCTTCACCAGGTCGGGTTCCGGGGGCATGATCCAGTCTATAAGGCTATAAGTACCAGGCGCTGTCCTTGGTGCTGAACCCCTCTAAACCCACTAAATAGCTAATCTTAGCTAATCTCAGCATGAACATAACCAAAGACAAGAAAATATAAATGAAAAACAACTCTTACATGTCTATTTGCTACAATGCAAATGTGTCTTGAGTCTAAACAATGGGCCTCATGCAGCAACATTCTCTTAAATGTCTATTCTCTTAATTTTCTGTTAAGAGAAAAAATAAGAGAAGTCAACTCCAGATGCACCAAACGTTCCTAACCATCCAAATCTGAATGATGAATCCCACTTGATCATACATTGGAGGCGCGTGGCTGATTGTTTGTTATTAGCATAGGAAACGCCCCCTAAACACTATATAAGGGCAGGTGTTGTGCCGTGTGCAAATACTCTACATTGCCACATGGCCAAGAATTGGAGAGATGCCACCATAAAAAGGCTGTAAGAAGAAGAACTTCAGCAGTAGTGAAATCGATGTACTGTTAAATAAACTTAGCATCAAACACAAAGCATCAAAGAGCAGTATGTAAACCATTCAGAAGCTGAATGCACACAATATCATCCAAGGGTTTTTATAGTCTTAATTGGGATCAATGCTATTTCTTTAGCCCACAAGTTTAATAATCCAATCATTATAATTACTCTAAAACATATGATAATCTAAATTTGATTATATGATATTCATGCGTTTTTTCATGTTCCTCAGATTAAAAACTTATGTTTCCTTGTGCTTCCTGCATGAGGCCCATTGTGTACCAAACTTCTGTCAAACTATCAGCCTCATTCTGTTGGAAATCCAAACCATGTCAAGCTAATCCTGAGCTATCTTAACACCATGAAACTGCTTTGGCCTTAGAGATTCACATTCATCGTCCCTACAGTCACAGCTACCAACAATCTGAACCATGTCATCACAGCTACCAACACATGCCAGCATGAACACACACTCAGCTATTACATTATATAGGTGGTTAATTGTTCCTGTGGTGAAGTCAAGTTTATTTGTGTAGCCCCTAATCACAGTTACAGTCACAAAGGGCTTCACAACGGCCACATTATGAAAACAATAAATGACCGCACACGACACCCCCAAACCTTGGACCTTCACAACTGCCCAAGAAAAAAAATGGTGGGCAAATAAAATGGAACATAAACAAAGTACACAGAATAAACACAATAAGGACACTTGGGTGAAACATGCAGACCTGGGGCCAGATGCATAACACCTTATGCATATTTAAGTGTAGACATCTTCATGCACCGGAAACATGCGTACGCAGTCTTTTTGTCAGTTTGTGTTCATCCTGAAATATGTGCCTTATGGCCATGCCCACAATTTACCATGAATGGATTCCAACACACCCACAATTAGCCTGGTTTGCATATAAATACCCATTATTGTTATTTTAGTTTTGAGAAGAAACAAGAATAAAATGTATCGAATGGCAAAAGGTAACTGATGCAGTAAATGTTGTAAGTTCAAAGCCCTGGATCCTGGACGAGGTTAAGAAGAAGTGGTGTGAACTGTGGTGTGAAGTGCATTACTGCGAACAAAGCAAATCTGCGGCCCACTGGAGGAGGAGAGGGGACCCAGCGCTCGCTCCGTGGCTTGTATCCTGCCATCCGTGGCTTTGTGCCCAGTGACTTGGGAGACACAGATGCACCTGCCCAGATGGAACTTGGTATGTCACCCAGTTTGGATTTTACTGTAAGGAATTAGGATACAGGTCAGCAAATCAGCAAACAGGTTGAGGTTCAGGTTTCATGTACTCTCACAAACCGACATGACCAGCATGAGTGGACAGGAGCATATAGACCCGGAGAAGAAGAGAAGAAGAGACTGAGTCACTCCCTACATGTGCACAGCTACATTTGGCCAAATAAAAGAGTTTCTGTCTCTGATTACAGCAGGCTGGGATAGAAAGACACTTATGAACATGAAGCTGAGTGTTGCTTAAATGTACCCAAAGTATTAGTAAATAGCCGTGTTATGTTAGCAAAACCTTCGCAGGCATTTTTTTCTTAGAGAAAATCAAACATTACATTAAAGGCAAGGTGTCCCCAAACTTTTGATGAGCTTTGTACATGTTAACAATACACAAAACTTCACATAAAGGGCAACATGTATATCTTTATATCACCCAATATAGTGAATTAATTTGGTGAGCAAGCAGTCAGTCTCTGTTTATAGCAAGAGTTGATTTGAGAAGGTTCCTATTTCGATCTAGTCTCTAGTGAAGCAATGCAATTTAAATGTTCTGATTAACAATTGTCTTTTCCTCTTTACGTGTACAGGTGGAGTCATCCATAGTTCAGCTGGCTTCAAGCCACTGGAAACAATTCATAATGATCACTGTTCATCATTGTATGCTCTACATTTGTTAGTGATAGATGGCTGAAAGCCCTCCAAATTCCTTCCCTTTCTGTTAAGATCTGTCATCTTAATCTTGACAGGAAAGTAAATGGGCATTCTTTGTACCCCTGGATGTATCCTACAACATTTTAATGGAACCTGGAATGGAACGAAATGCCATTTCCCTTAATTACATAGCACATGCTCTACATGAATATGAATATTGTGTGTGTTTGTTCTTTAGGTTAAGTAAAAAAAAAAGTAATGCTTTTCTCATCAAATGGCTGTTTATTGACATACAGTAATTAAAGAAAATGGTTGCAAGGATAAGAGTGTGTATTGGGCCATGAACCAGGCTTTGTAGGTTGGGTTGCTATCAGACATGTCTCCCAGGTGGCTGAATCCATGATGGGATGATGGCATGATCCTTCCTCCTGATGAGAGATTGAGAAAGGAATCACCATAGATATTCATTCTGTTTTAATCTTGCTGCCATCCAATTTCACGCCAATTGCCACCCCTGTCTGTGCTTAAAAAGAAATGGTATTGATCAAGATATTTTACTACACGTTATGACCCAACTTGCAAATTAAAAACCCTAAAATTATAAAAATTGTAAGAGCAGGACAACGCAGACAAAAAACTGCGGGTTTTTGATAGCAATTCTTATTAGTGAAGATAAATGAAGAAGAGCTGTGATTAGCTCATCTTGGAGTAATCTGCAGTGTGAAATTCATGTATTGCATATCCATGTGTGGTACCAGTAATTTATTCTCCTTTATTCATGGCAGACTTGGAGCAGTTATTTCACAATAAAGATGACTGAAATTATATAGCCATCAATGCTGACGTGATTGAGTCTTGATCAGGAATAACATCAAACTAAAATATCACTTCTTAAAGGGGGGGTATTGTACTCATTTTGGGCTATTTAAACTGTTCCTGGGGGTCTTTACAAGACATTTGTGAAGTCTATATAAAAAAAAAAATCCTAAAACCAGCTTCTGTGGTGTGTGTTTCAGTCTCTCATTTTCTCCATTGTAAAGAACAAGCTGTTTTGAGGGCTGGAGGTTGTATGTAATGAGCACTGCTCTAATTGGCCGCCTCACGCCGTGAGGCAACCTCCACGCAATCGCCTGGCGGAGGCGGAGAGCAGAGCGCTCATGCTGCTCAAGGTAAACAAATAAGCTTGATGCAGAAATCTACCATAACCATGGCGGCCGCGCCAGAACCAACACTGAGACCGTACATGTTTGAGCCGGAGTCTGACCCAGAATGGGAAGAGGCAGCTGAGGCGGTTCCACTTAGTTTCTCAATGATAACAATTCTGTGTAATATTGTACTTTGTTTTGTGTATGTGGGTGTATGAGCGACACTCTCTGCTGTAGCCGGTCTGTTTATGGCTCATGTCCATAAGCTTATTGAATACAACTTGCAGACAAGCTAGGATTGACAATTTTGTTGAGCCAGTTAGCCAATATATTATTGGATGCAACCTATTTGCATCCAAACAGTGCAGTGCACACAACCAAACGCGATTGTACTAATGGTGGCTAAAGTTTACCGAGCCTGACACGTTCGACAGACTTATAAAACAGACACTGGTCCCAACAAATAACTTTAAGATGAGTCCTGACTCCAACCAATAACTTTACTTTTACTTTACTTTTAATGACTCCAGCTTTAGTTTTCTTACTTCTTCCACGCCCAACAAGCCCGTGGCTAGCCCCGCTAGCTCGTTAGCTAACCAGCAGCGAATATACTAACCAGACTAATTTGGTAAATTAAATCAAAACATGGTGACACTTACAGATTCCAATTTTGCAGATGGGTCACGTACCTTATGAATTGCTCCATTTTAAGCTTCAATTTAGATGCTAATCCTGCCGTTGCTCAAGCAGTCTGAGGACTGATCATCACACACAGAAAAAACTAGCCGTTGCTGTTAAAAATAAAATTAATCCACTCTGTCCTGGCATTTTCGCGTGTTGGGAGACTGTGCAGGGATCTATGTTGCTGCCTGCATCCTACAAAATAATAACTGGAGAGTTGATATATCGCCGTAGATATGTTGACGTTTTAGCTTCACTCGTCGCAAAGTAATGGTGCATTCCAGTGTACTCGGAAAAAAACGCGTCTGAATGTGATATGCGCCGATTCTATTCACTAATGGCGCTGTAGTAGTTGATGTTGAGTTTAGATGCTTGTAACATTCTGAGACTTGCCATACAAACATGAGTTTGCTGCAGGCGATTATGTTTTCCCGAGCAGATGCACTGGAACACATTTAGATTGGAAGTTAGGAATACCGACTCGGAATTATCGATTTCCGAGTACAATGAAATGCACCATAAGCAACGGCTTGCGGCGCTGCCGTGAGCTGTATTTTGAGACGAGGTAAATGGGATTGGTTGTTCACCTGGGCGTGGGCATGCTCTGAGAGGGGCTGGATTATGTTAAGAAGCGCCCGTTATGACGTCCAAAGGGGCAACTTTCTGAAACGGGCTGTTTTTCTCCTATCTTTGGCACCGTTTTTGGAAAAAGGAAAACACAGAAAAACAGGTTGACTTCCAGATTTCAAATTTTCTCAGCTACTTAGGTAAATGATTTCCTGTGGAAGTGCCAGGAATAAGCCGTTTTCCATAATATGACCCCTTTAACTAAGTTACTAAATACTGTGAAATAAACACAGCAAAACAACCATATTAGCCAACCAACAGCTACAAAAAGGAAAGGCAGTACTGCTGGTTCAGTAGAACAGAAATAATACTACACCATGTAATAGCAATACTGGTATAATAATACAAATTTACATACAAATAATACAGTGAAGACCCTTTTAATGGTAGAGCAACTGCTAAGGACATCATCAACCTGAAGCCAAAAGGACAACTGATATTGGTGGCCTGATACGAACCGCTGTGATCAGTGACTATCATCTTTAATTCATCTTTCATTCATCGTAATTCATCTTTTTACCATTTCCAGTAGCCACATACATACACAATAACTTTGAATGCACTCAATGGCTTAACTTACTTGGCCACAGGTTCATCCCTCTTCAACCTTAAGACTTCATTAGTAAGCGATGATCAGCGGTTGTAAATTATCAAGTTGTTCCATTTCATCGTCATTTGGTGTCTAACACTGAAATCATTTCATACCGGAGTCAGATTGGGACCTCAGTAGACCTGAGATGTTGCGAGGCAAGCATCATGTCCAAAGCTACGCACGTCAAGCCCCACTGGTCTACGTACGGGTATTTACGGTATTTTGCTGATCTCTAAAAAAAATACTGTAATTATCTTGGGCAACGGCCAGCTAGACCTGTGTGACAGAAATTATCGATTTCTTTTTTTCCTCTTTATAGAAGCTATAACTGTGGTATCGACCCACGTAAATTCATGTTTCAGCTATTGATTTTACAGTGGCGGTCTATGGGGAAAGAGGCCTTATTGTACCATTACATACTGGCCAGCTGTGTTAAAAAACTGAAGTAGGTACTGGCATTGAATTAAGCCGACGTCCTGGACCTCCCGGTTACAGTGCATTATTTGTACCTATTCAAAGCTGTTCTGGTGTCTGACTCAGTCTATTTGAGGATATACTTGAGGTTTACTCCATTTACCTTCATGCAACGTTTTAATCTCTCCACATTCACTTTTTTTACCACCCTCAATATCACAGTTTCCCGCATTCCTGATGCTTGTGCTTTTATTGCCAAACGACTAAAATAAGAGCTCTTTCTGGTTAATGTTCAGTGGATCTGGGTAATTCTGCAAAATGAATGCAATTTCTCTTTTACTTTAAAATTGTCTTTCATATCCTGCAGAGGAAACCATTTGAAATGCATTCAGATTAAGGTTATGGTTTTGAAACAGTCATGATGTTCAAGTGAGAGAAACATGATGCTTGCCTGGGTCTCAAAGAGTCTTTTCTTTCTTTAATGTTGCCTAAAGTGATAGTGTCACTATTGAGGAG
Source organism: Hoplostethus atlanticus (assembly GCA_034670405.1). Classification (NCBI taxonomy): domain Eukaryota; kingdom Metazoa; phylum Chordata; class Actinopteri; order Trachichthyiformes; family Trachichthyidae; genus Hoplostethus; species Hoplostethus atlanticus. The sequence continues at coordinate 1,199,064 of JAXDDX010000025.1, forward strand.
GCAGGTGTTGTTGTGATTGGAGCGTTTTCTTTCAGATCCTGTCATTCAGTGGTTCAAGCCCCTGGTGTCTGCAATATGTACAGTGGTTACCCTGGCAACTGCTCAGCTGATGTCGAGAGAGAAAATGTCAACATGCAAACCTTACAGCAGATTCAACATGTAAAATATATTTTTTAAAGTAAAAGAAGAGGATCCAATGCAGGTTGGGCATTTACATTACATTACAGTCATTTAGCAGACACTTTTATCCAAAGCGACTTACAAAGGTACTTGACACTATATGGGGATCGAACCCACAACCCTGAGAGTTACTGACTGAGCTGTCCGGGATATATCTGGCAACCAATGAAACTTAAGGCTCAAAGGTTTAGCGCATTTCAATTGGAGCACATTGTTCAGCTCCGCCACAGGTTTCTAGACGCCACCTTCCTACAGCTGGATTGGAGGTCTGGCTCACTAGACTTAACATAATGCTACTGTCCGATCAAAATCTTGCATCTTTAAAAATTCACTTTTCAGGAAGTGAGAAAACCTTTATCTCCCGCTTGATGACAACCACAATATTGATACTCGCTTTTTCTTAGATGCTGCTGATAAAGTGATCCTGTAAGTTTCCCAGATTGCAAAACCGAGACCTTTAGGTTAAAGAATAGACCAAAAAGTTGATTTCAGCAAAAATGTGTCTATAGATAGATAGATAGATAGATAGATAGATAGATCCATTTAGAGAACCACTGTTGTGCTGGGAACCAATGCGATGAATAGTCTATTTGAAGTGTATTTGACACAGCACCGTTCCAACACCCCCCAATGACACAGAAAATAACCTGCATTTGTGCACAGTAATAAAGAAAAGTAAATGAAAGGCACAAAGCAAAACAGAAATGTTTTGATCCACCTCATCAACACATCTCTGGTGTCTGGATGCTTTCCCTCTGCTTTCAAGACTGCCAGAGTCACCCCCCTTCTGAAGAAACCAACACTTGACCCCTCTGAGGTAAAAAACTACAGACCGGTTTCCCTTCTACCCTTCCTATCCAAAACTCTTGAACGTGCTGTCTTTAATCAACTGTCCTTGTACCTCCACTAGAACAACCTCTTGGACCCCCACCAGTCCGGGTTCAAGGTGTGTCACTCGACCAAGACCGCCCTCCTGGCAGTGACGGAGTTGCTCCATGCCGCTAGAGCGAACTGTCTCTCCTCTGTCCTGATACTCCTGACCTGTCTGCAGCGTTTGACATGGTGAACCACCAGATCCTCCTCTCCACCCTTGAGGGGATGGGTGTCTCAGGCTCTGCACTCTCCCTGTTTGCGTCCTACCTGACGGGTTGCTCCTACCAGGTGACGCTGAGAGGGTCTGTGTCAGAACCATGCAGGCTGACTACTGGGGTTCCGCAAGGTTCGCTTCTGGGTCCTCTTCTTTTCTCCCTCTACACATCTCTTGGTTCTGTCATCCACTCCCACGACATTTCCTACCACTGCTATGCCGATGACACCCAGATGATCCTGTCATTTCCCCCCTCTGACACACAAGTGGAGGCACGTATTACTGCGTGCCTGGCAGATATCTCGGAGTGGATGTCGATGCACCACCTGAAGCTCAACCTGGACAAGACTGAGCTGGTGTTCCTCCCGGGGAAGGGTTGTCCACACCGAGACCTGGCCATCACCATTGACAATGCTGTGGTGACGTCAACTCAGACTGTGAGGAATCTGGGTGTGACCTTGGATGACCAACTGTCGTTCTTGGCAAACATCGCATCAGTGACATGCTCCTGCAGATTCCTCCTCTACAACATCAGGAGGATTCGCCCCTTCCTCACTGATGAGACAGTGCGGGTGCTCATCCAGGCTCTTGTCATCTCCTGCCTGGACTACTGCAACTCCCTCCTTACTGGTGCCCCGGCGTCTGCCATTAGACCTCTTGAGCTTGTTCAGAAAGCTGCAGCTCGTCTGGTGTTCAACCGCCCCAAGTTCTCCCACCAACTACCCTTCTCCGTTCTCTACACTTGCTCCCTGTAGCAGCTCGCATCCAGTTCAAGACCCTGGTGCTAGCCTATAGAGCAGTGAAAGGAACAGCTCCTTCTTACCTCCAGGCTATGGTCAAGCCTTACACCCCCGCCTGACCACTTCGCTCTGCTGCCTCGAGGCGACTGGTTGCCCCGTCGCTCAGATGCCCCTGCGGCCGAGCTACACAGTCACGGCTCTTCTCTGTCCTGGCCCCACAGTGGTGGAATGAACTCCCCACTGATGTCAGGACAGCAGAGTCACTGCCCATTTTTCGCCGCAGGCTGAAAAACCACCTCTTCAAGAAACACTACCCTGACCCTTCCTCTTAGCACTTATTTGTCTTCACTTATTTGTCTGTGCTCTTGTTTATAAGCTCTTGTTTATTTGCTTCACTTATTTGTCTTAGCTCTTGTTTATTTGATTTACTTATTTGTCTCATTTGTTTAAATAAAAAGTAGGTAGCTAACTTATTGCTCTTTTACCGTAGCACTGGTTATGCTCTTAGATGCTTGTTTAGGAAGGAAACTTACGATTTCTGGTGACTAGTGGTTCTCTTGCCTACCTATGTTGAATGCACTCATTGTAAGTCGCTTTGGATAAAAGCGTCTGCCAAATGCCTGTAATGTAATGTATCACTGTAATGTAACAACAACAGAGACAATAGATGGAAGACACACGCAGGCAAACCCAGAGAATAACACACACTAGAAATCTCCTGGCTTTGGGTTTCATGCAGCTCAACAAGTGGGTCTCTGTGACGTCTTCTTCCTCCTTTCTTTAAGAAACTCTAATAAATTTGCTGTTCATGGTTGTCATGTAGTTATGGTTGGGGCTGTAATGTTGGGTCCCTGGAGACTGCAGGTGTCTGTTAGCTTGATAATGTGGAACAACACAGTTTAATTTGGAGTGTGAGAGGACGCCAGACAAACACTGATAGTAGACACAGAACACAAACATCAACACATGGATGGATTGACACACACACACACACACACACACACACACACACACACACACACACGTGACTTCTTTTGACTCTAGCGATTATCATTTCAATATTGCAACTGGGAGCAGAATGAGGATTGCAGGAGGATTGCAGACCGCAGGGCTTGTGTTTATTTAATTCACTGCTATTATAATGAAATGCATCAGACCTGACCTGGAGTCAATTAGAAAACATTCAAAATCTCATTAGTTCCCTTGAGAGTTCCCAAAGGGAGAGGTTTGCCAGTTATTATCCTGTCTGTGCGTGTGTGTGCACACCTCTTGATGCATTTGTTATTTGGAGCCGGAGCATCTTAACCAAATAGCTGGAGGAGGAAAAGATGTGATTCTGACTGTTCTTCTGAAGCCCACATGTATCTTTCTCATCCAAACTAGAAAATGTCTTGTATGTTGCAGCCCTGTGTGTAAATAGAAGGTCCTGCTTCGTCTGGCTGACCTGTTAAAATAGAGAATAGGACCTCCTGGAGCTCCAGGTTTAAATGTCAATGCTACACAGAACATTGAATGAACTCCAGGCTGAATACTCATGTGAATGTGAATCCACAGCCTATTGGTATTTGGTATGTGTTACCATATACCAATTACCTGCAGTAATTATACAGTACTTCTTTGCAACTAATCAGTGTTTAATAGTAGATATTACCACAGCTGGAAATTAATTTTATTTATTCCTTAATTTCAACTCACTTCAATTCCATTATTCTATCACATTTCATTAAGAACTTTTAATATCTGACCAAATATATTTGGTCTATTTAACTTTGATAAGAAAATTAGATTTAATTGAAACTATAAAAGATCTAGGACTATAAATACCTACCTACACTAAGCTGTCAGATACACTGAGATATTAATAAATAGTTTAAATATGTAAACTTGTATATGTAAACTTGACAAGCTAGACTAAAATAAAAGGTGAAGAGTAACTATTTGCCCATCTTTTAATTCTCTCTCTAAACTAGGACTTGTAACATTTAGAGGTGATAAAGTGAAGTGTAATGGCCCTGATCCTCACCAGGTAGAAGTCATAGCCACCATAGGGAGGCTGCTGATCACTGTGTGGGAGTCATTCTTGATGCTGTGTGGAGAAGATTCAGCAGTTTATGGCTAGCTGCTTCTATCTGTATATTGTCAGATCTGGAATAAACTAGCCATTTTTTTAATACTTCATTTTCATATTGGCCTAATGTAGCAACAGGATCTGTATGGTGCAAACCATAACATGAAATCCTTAGTTCTGGTTTACTTATGGATTGTCCCTTGTTTTCTGGATTCAATTTTTAAGTAAAAAAGGAGTTATATCATCACAGTGGTTGGTAATATGTCTTGTAATCAGTGCACCAGTATCATTAAACTGCATCAACATTGATCAAATTGAATCATTTATTACCTGTCAGAGCCCTGTGAAAGGCCTAAAAGTAGTGCCACATTTCCCCCAGAGATCCTAGTTTCAGCACCACTGGTGTGAACGATGATGCCATCTAGCTGAAGTCTCATCAACATCAATGTTGAGACACTGTGGTTGACCAAGTGGTCGACCAGGCGTTGGTCCTGCCACCCCATAGTGGTCAGTAATGACTGTGTGTGATTTGAGATGAGGTGAAGCCATGGATTCAGCAGGGAAGAGTCACAGTTGGCTTCTTCTACCTTGATGGTCTCAGTTACATGAGGATGATCTGAGTACAGAAACATTTTGTGAGTGTGAGTTTCTCTTGCTTTCATTGCTCCTGTGGTTTTTCAATCTGTGCACCTGACTAGCTGCTGTTCACCAAGGATCTCTTCTGAGAGTGCAGACATCTCACTATCTTTGGAAGTAGCCATAAAATATGTTGGCTTATTTTGCTCAGTGAATGATACTGTGAATGCATATGGAGTCAAAATGCACAGCACAGTGCAGTACTGGATATTGTATATACTTTTTATCCAGATCAGCAAGTTGCAAAACTGTTTATCTTCCTGTGTCTTTCTTGAGGCACCTTTAGACACAGTTCAGCAAAATGTAAATAACTAACACTGAAAGGATTGAAACTGTGAAACCAAATATATAATAGCAATATGAGTGGGTGATGATTCTTTCTGGGTAATACTTTACTTGAAGTGGATTATGAAGCATCATAAGGATTTTAGACAAAAAACTTTGAAACCTTCATTTACGATCTGTTTACTGTTTTTTTTCTCTTTTCTAGGTAAGGGAAATATTTGACCCTGTGCCTTAATAATGACCTTAATAATATCTACAGTCCACAACCCAGTGTGTGATATATATACTGCTATCATCTGCTAGTTGTTGTCAGAGGTGCTTAGTGTGTGTAGAGACAATGGGCCTCATTCACGAAATGTGCGTACGATCAGATTTGATCATATTACGTTAGTACGAAAGTTTCTACGAACATCGGATTCATCATTTTGTTCGTATCTGAATTTGTTCGTTTGCTACGATCAAATCCAACGAGTGCTCGGAAACATGCGGAAATGTGTTTGTGTGTTTGGAAACATGCGGGAAGGCTCTTAGAACGGCTTATTCTTTATGAAAAACCCATTACAGTAGTGCCAAACCTCAACAACAACAAGATGTTTCAGTGGCCTTGTAGAAAAAAAAGACCTAATAGGCTGAAATGGCGTATTTGCCGAACTGTCCTCATTCATAACAATACAAGATTATCAAACTTAATAGGTAACTTAATGGGTTGATCACATGGACTGGACGCCTTACAAATACAATAACATAGTCCTACCATCTGATGAAGATGCAGGCTGGATTTGATCTGTGTCCAACTCCAATGCCGACTGGACCCCCGACAGTGAGGTCTCTCCTATTATTGATTGATCCTCTGATCCATGTCGGATATCGGCTCAGTGCGCTGCCGTCCTCCTGTGGCTGATAATACGCGTCTACTTCTCCTTATGCTTTTTTGCAATCTAGTTTCATGTCGAACCATTTCTTTTTTTTACCTCAGCAACAGTGTGTGTTTCTGCTGAAAAAGCATTGACAGCGTTAATAAGTTCTTGCCATGCTTTACTTCTCTATCAGTTCTTGTGACTCCACTGCTGATGCTTCTGAAAACTCCATTGTTTATTTTCTCATGCGCGCAACACTTCCATTTCGGACTTCGCCAAGTCTCCTAGACTCTTCTTTCCTCTTTTCCCCTGGTTTACTTGCACACGACCCTTCAGTCTGCAGCCTTTTATGGTGTTGAACAGCATTTACCTATGCAGATCGGCTTCAACAGGCACGCACATCCAATTTACGAACAATTGGCATTCATCAAATATACACCTGTTTTACGAACAAATCGAGGTTTGCCGCACGTTTCATGAATCCCACGTTCGTGTTTACGTACGCACACACATACGACAAATATACGAATAATTTACAAAACATTCGTGAATGACACCCAATGTATTGTAATACACACTTAGTTAGGAGGTAGAAGTTACTACTGTTCACTCTTCAGCCAAACGCTTCACATTTCTATTACTGACACAGTGGCTGCCTTTCCTGAGGTTTTGAGGTTTTGAAAATCTCTCCCTCGACTTTCTCTCTCTCCATCTTTTTTCATTTAGTAAATGTTCCCTCTATTCTAGCTGCTCCCTTCTCCTGTTTGGCCGTGGTTTTCCACCATCACATCTACTTCCTATTGCAGTCCAGTGAGCAAAAGGCTTTCAAACTACATTAAAGGTCCACTGATTCCTCTCTCATTAGACATTGATGGGAGGTTGATGTTGATGAGGTTGAATTGTACAGAGTCTCTCCTCCTCTTGCTCTGTGTTTGATAGAGGAAACATGGGGGTGACATAACTGCTGTCTCTGTAGTCTGACATGGATTTCATCTTTGTTATTTCACGTTTCCTGATGTGTTGTTTTGTTTGTGTCTGCCTATTGCTGCTACACAGGACTGCCTCTCAGTCCAGCAGTGAGACAGGCTGAGTCTGGCCTGGTTGAATGGGCTCTTAGGTTTAGTAAATGGATGGTCATGTGGACAGACATCTTGAGGGGATCAGTGGCTGTGAGAGAGCGGCCAATTCCTAAATACTGCTGTGGTACTGAGAGGCTACTAATGTATGTGGTTACACTAGACTGGGCTGCTAGATGGCTGAATAGGTGTGTGTGTGTACACATGCATTTGTGTTCAAGTTTGTTTCCTGTTTGTTTTTGTGTTTCGCTGACAGAAAAATGGTTTGTCTCAACTGTTGCCTCGTGAAAATCCACTGAAATCCAGCAAACACAGAATCATAAAATTAAGATCTGCTGCGGTCTTAAACAGAGAGAGAGAAACAACATGGGAGCTGAAAGGAAAAGTGAGCCTCTGACTTACACTACAGATTTTGTCTCCGTGGGTTATCACCAACCTTTTTATTTTTAAGTGTATGACATAAGAGCATCACATGTCATGAGTCAATTTTTCTCCCCCTGCCAACCTTACTTTGGTACATTCTACAGTCCATACTCTGAGCTGATTGTATTGCTGACAGACTGATTGTATTAAATTGCAACTGAGTCGACCTAACAAATGGACCTGGAAAAGCAGTGGACCAAAAATGCCAAAGTGGTGCTGAAAAACAAAGTGGGGCAGTCCCTTGGGGCAGATGTGGCCAAATGCCACAAATTGATTAATTTATTTGGTCACACTAGAACTAACAGTGCAAGATGTTCAGGTCTGCTAACATCCATGTGCAGCAGCATAATGTTGCTATCATGCTGCCTTCAGGTGCTGTCCGAAATATCAGAATTATGAGTTAAGCCCAAGATGTGACATTTAGTGGCAGAGAGCATTGAAACCTTGTCAACAAGTAATAGTAAAAGTGGTGTATTTTAATTTTATGAATTATATTTTGAATTAAAATGCCATATGCAAAATAGCAACTTCATTTTAAAGATTTTTTTTAAAATAGGCTATATTTCTATTATGTTGTACATATGTCCGTATTGTGAGAGTATCTGTGCATTGTACCCAGTCTGAGTCAAATTTCCAGTGGTGTTTTTTTTTTTTTGTCCAGTCAAGGACCTTCTTATGGAAGTTTAATGATCACCCTCGCTCTATAGAAGGAAAAAATATAATATGAACAAATAACACACTTGTACGGATAAAGTTTGTCTTTTTCCTCTTACCTTCCTTTTTGTTGTTCGCTTCAGTGGAGATAGTGGCTGAAGCTCCTTCATCCGGAACACTAGTGGCTGAATCCCTATCCATCGGGACAGTGGTGGCAGGGGCCCTATCCATCGGGACAGTAGTGGCTGAAGCCCTATCAACCGGAACGGTGGTGGCTAAAGCCAAATCAACCGGGACAGTGGTGGTTAAAGCTCCATTATCAGAGACAACATTCACATCCTTGGTCATCTTGGCTAGTGGTAACACTGGTTATTTTCTCAGATGACGAGTCTGTTAAGTTAATCAATTTATCATCCTTTCACCTAACCATCATCTACCCATCCATCCAATAAGCACTATCCACACACACACATAACCTTTTTAACAATATTTCAAATGTTGTTATATTGTATATACAGTATGTTATATTCAGGAAAATATGTTATCTGACCAGTTAGGGCCAAAGGAGGAGGGTGTAATGATGAATGAATGACCTTTACCTTTTTCCCCAAATCTACTGCCATTTGCCAGTCTCTACCCATCCTTAGCTGGCCTACAATATGCCTGCCCAGAGATTCTTTCCTTCTAGTCTTTTCTCCCTCATGGACAAAACCAATTGTACTATCCTCCTTCCTGACAGCTGATTAGTTGTTTTCTACCCGCTTGCTCTCAATAGCTGCTCGCACACAAAACTTAACACTCGGTTATGTCGCCAGGTGTATTGTCCTTGGGACAGACTAATTTTGCATCCTGACAAACTATGTCTAAGAGTAGCTATGCCTGAACATAAGGGACAGGATGGGTCCCCCCCTACCCACTGACTGAGATTTTGGGGAGATGGTAGTACATCATAGGTTGCACCTATAATGAATCTAAGTCGGTTTGCCTCTATACCACACAGCTCCCTCCAGCCAAGTTTCTTCCTCTCTACACTTTCCCAATTCTTCCACTGACCCTGTTCTGCCTGAGAGACAGCCTTAGCACACCTTGCTGCTTCCTCCTGCTGCTTAATTTGTTCCACAACTTAATATTAGAATGAAATATTGTTGGTCTCTTTCTCTCTCTCTCACACACACACGCACACACACGCGACTATCGCAACATGGTGTACAGTGAGGTCAGATGGAATGAGAGGAAAATAAAGAAAATAAATTAAAAGAGGGACAGAGAAGAACATAAAGAACAATAAGAAGAGAAGATTACACAAGATCACATTTCATTTAATGTACAATTATATAAACTAGACACATATAGTAGTATTTCTTTTATAGAATTCATACAATACAGATAACCCATAGAATTCATACAATACAGATAACCCATTAAATGGTTAACACATTACAATAAAATATCCAGTAATGGGATCACATTTGGCTACTCACATCAATGAATTGATTTTTTCCTTCTTGGTAACATTTATTGTCAGTAGTAATAATGCCATTGAGTTCACCTCTCTACAGTTGGCTGGAATTGCCCATTTCCATGGACACACATGATTTTACGCACACAGGATACAGGGAGGCTCCATCTGCCAAAAGCAGGCTGGTATAAGGGTGAGCGGTCGGACAGCACTGTAGTGTAGCGGCTCCCTGGGACAAAATTCTGGCTTGAGAGAGATTTTGATGGGAAACACTTTTTCATCTTCTCATCCTTGACAAATGGAACAGATGCTTGGTCCAGATTAACCTGTCAATTTGTTTTTTATTTCTCTCTTTCTCCATCCTATATTGTTTTCTTTCTTTTCTCTGCCTGATCTTTATTACCGGATGAACCTCTTGTCTGAGAAATAAGAGACATCCAGGTGCTACTGACTTCTTACACCAAATGTCATAGTGCTTTATTCGGAGCAGCGTCAAAATGAATGCAGCTAATGTGCTCATTAATCTCCCATTGCTTGGAGGGTTTCAGATATGAGCAGGGCAGGAATGTCAGACCAGCCATGATCACTGTAAGTCAGTTTAGATAAATCACATTTTTCAGTCACAATTGTCTCATATTATCTTTATCTTTCCACCTGAGCTGTTCCATGTATCATTTTGTAATTAAACATTAGCCCATTTAATTATTACGGGATCTGAATTAGAATGAGATGAGAATAAGATGTTGGGTTATTGTGCAATTGCCAGGACGGTAATAGAATGGACTGTATGGATATGGGCAGTATTATAGTCAATTATGTGCTGATTGACTCTTTTCTTTTCCTTCATTTTTTTTGTTCTCACATAGTTTGCATAATGAGAGTACAGTTGTGAGAAAAACGTTTGTGAACCCCTTTGAATTACCTGCATTCATGTGTAAATGAGTCCTACAATATGGTCTGATTTTCATCTAAGACATAGATACTTTGGGGCTCGTCCAGACACACAATAACACAAAAATGTGTACTTTGCTGAACATATTGTTCAAAAGTTAACAGCTTTGATTGGAAAAAGTATGTGAAGAGATTTAGCTGGTGGAACTTTCTTTAGCAGCAGCAATAACCTCAACCAAGAATTTCCTGGAGTTGTTGATCAGACCTGCACAACGGTTAGCAGGTAGAGTGGGGTCCAACAGTCCACTACCAAGAACTGTTTATCATTTATCATTATTAAATAAATGATAACAATCATTGTTAATTATCATTATTATATTCATATGTATTCAAGAATACATTATTTAGAACCGATACAAATACATTTTTAGATCTCTAAGAAACGCTCGTTTGAAATTTAAATATCTGAATATTGTTTGCACACCATTTTGGTAAGGTTTTCTCAAATTGTTGCCACACCATATATTTCATTCAAATATTAACACATATTAGGAGCATACACAACATGTATGCTCCTAATACACACACAGTGTAAATTATTAGCAACTAATACCAGATATTGACTTTTAAAAAGTTTCAAATGGAAAGTAAACATATGCAGCATAAACACAATTTTTAATAAATCACAAAGAAAAAAAGAAAAAGGAGAGGGGATCTCCAAGTTTGTTACGCCCTACCCTACCCAAAGCACCCACCCCTTGACCCTGGGCAAGGGGAGGGTGTTAAGGTAAGGAGCAGGAGTCAAGGTAAGGAGTCAAGGTAATCCAACTAAGATGCAGCCCAGAGCAACGTAAAGCATCAAGCAACAGTCCATTTTTCACTGCTAGACTGCAGTGAAAAATGAGCCCACAGTGAGTAAAAAGGTGAAAGGAGTAAAAATCACCCGGAAAGTGTTTGGGGTTCAGAGGGTTAAGGACATATCTGATTCTTTGTAGGTGGAGCACATTCGGAAGTTCACAAAGCCATTGTTTAACAGAAAGAACTGCTGTTTTTTTCCAAAGTTGAAGCAGAAGCTTTTTTGCTATTATCAGTCCAAAGGCAATAAAGTGTTGTTGGGGAATCCTCAGCGTCCCCAGCACTTCTGATATGCCTAATATAATAAGCATGTGATCTGGTTCTATTGTACCCTTTACAATCCTGGAGAAGACCCTGAAAATTCCAGTCCAGTAGTTTCCCAGTTTAGGGAAGAATATAATTATAAAAAATACTAAAATACTTTAAATTTACTTTAGGCAATGGCTTGCATTTATAGAACAAGTGTGGATCTATTCCAAACTTTCATCCCAGAGATCAGGTATTTGCTTACCCAAGTCTTCTTCCCATGCTAGTTTAATAGCCTTCATAGAAGATGAGTTTATATATTTTAATGCATCGTAAAGACTAGCTATCACCCTTTCAGTGCCAGCCAGTAACTTTAAACTTCCATCTAGTATATCTGGTTTCGCAGAAACAAAATTGGAAAGATACCTTTCACATTTCACATAGTCTCTAATTCGAAGATACCTAAAAAAATGGTTTGTTGGCAAGCTATATTTCTCCTGCAGCTGCTGGAAGGTAGCAAAAGTTTCACTCACATATAAATCACCAATAGTGCAGATTCCAAGTTGCTTCCACCAGGGAAAAACACCATCCATAGTGGAGGGAGCAAAATAAGGGTTGTTTGCTATAGGTAGCAAAGTGCAGGGCCTTCAATTTCAATTTACCCTTCTGTTGCTTCCATATACAAATAGTCCCATGTATTACAGGGTTGCCATTGTACTGTTTTACTAAGGGCTATGGGGGACAGAACAACTGCACTGATGTCTAAGGGCTGACAGTTCTTTCATTCTATCCTAAACCAATCTTCCTGGTGACTTGCTTTGTCCAACCAAAATTTGAGGATTCTAATGTTGGCTGTCCAATAATAGAGTAAAAAGTTATGTAGAGCTAGTCCTCCTTCTGATTTATATTTACAGAGGTGTTTACTTATTCAACCACATTAGAACCACAGCCAGTGGTTCTAATGTTAGTGCGAATAATAAAGGTGACAAAGCACAACCCTGTCTATTACCTCTGTAAAGACTGAATTTCGGTGACAATATTTGATTTGTAAGGGGACAAATGTTTTGATGCCTTCAAATAGATATGACCAGGTACATGAGTACATGATGTTAAGACATTTCATGTTGCAAAATTAATTACGGTCGGGAATACAACCAGTTTGGTCTGGGTGTATGAGGTTACAGACTACTAGGTTAAGCCTATGAACCAGCATCTTAGCAAAGATCTTTTGACCAGTGTTTAACATGCCAATTGCTTTTTAGGGCCCCACTTCCTAGATCTTTGCTCTTTTTGGGAATTACAGTAATGGCAGATTCCTCTAGAGTGCTTGGCAATGCCTGATCTTCATAAGCCTGAGCATACATCTTTTGGAGCCTTGAGGGAATTATATCAATAAATGTCTTATATAATTCATTACACATTTTAATGATTTAATTGTCTTTGAGATTTCTTCTCCTGAAATCTCAGATCCCAGGTCCTCACACTCATTCTGCTGATTCAGAGTTGGAAGGTTGCATTGTTTGAGGAAGTTTTGCATGATCAGCAGTCCTGCTGACGTATGGGATTTATAGAGTTTCATAGAACTGCTGAAATCTTTTGTTTATGTCTTTCAGGGAAGTAAGTTGCTTACCAGATGCAGATCTCAACTATAGTGCATAGTGAATAGTGTGGTCATTCTCCAGTTTGCGTAGTTGGCTAACAATTGAGGCTTGTCACCAAATTCAACATCAACAGTAATGAGAGTGAAGTTCCGGGTGGAAGTTCATTGGTTTCAAAGAAGAGTTTCATCTATGTCCTTAGATATTTGCAGAACACTCAGCCTGTTAAGTGTCTGAGGAACCAGCCTTCAGTTTTGGGGGGATTTTCTGTTCCATTTAATCTCAATCTCAATAAAAAGGTTAATGGTCTGAGATTATTATATTATGATAGCTGTGGAATTAAACATTCTCCATACATCTACTATGTTCATATTATTCATGAAAGCCTTCATGAGTTCTCTGTTAGATGTTGAGGTTCTGTTCAGTGAAGATCTATCGAAATACTGATCTAGGGCACAGTTGAGACCCCCCCCCCAATGATTAAATTGTTCTGAGATATATCTGCAATCAGGTCGCATACTCAAAATTAGAACCATATAGGTTCACCATTGTTGGCAAGACAGAATATAATTCTCCAATCCCAATAATGTATCTTCCTTCCTTGTCTGCCATAGTTCTTTTGTTTTAAATGGAATTCCTTTGCGAATGAGGATTGTAGTTCCCCTAGCTTTACTGGTAAACTTGGAGTGGTGTATTTGACCTATCCATCAGCACCATAATCTTTCATGAGAATCATTCTTGAGATGCGTTTCTCATAGAAATATAAGGCCGTGGGGAAAGAGATTTTCAAGTAAGCCAGTACTTTACTTTTCACTGGCGAATTGACTCCCCAATTCCAACTACAGAATTTAAGACCTTTTTTCTCTCTTGTGTATCATCCTGCATTGAAAAAAAGTGTTATCGTAGTTGCATGGAAAGGGCTACAAATAGAATGCAAATTAGTTACAAACTAGTTATCATTCCCACCCTCCAGGCAGAAACAAAATGGAACCGGGCTGTAAAAACTTCAATAGAAGGAACATAAGAACTAGCCTGCACAATAAAAACGACTCTAACCCTAACATGTGGATATTCACATGCATGCAACCAATATCGGCACAACCGCCACAAAATAAAAACTTGGTCTATATATATATATATATATATATATATATATATATAGAAATTGACAAAAACCTGATATCGTCTCGACAACGTAAGGTAATTGTTCACATTTGTTTTCCCCAATTTTGAACTTGGGATGTTACCGTCCACAAAGTGACATTACCCCAGCTGCTAGTGGAGTCTATATATTCAACGTAAGTTGCATTTAATGTTTGTTCCCCCCCCCCATGAATAACATCAACAGTCTCCTCAGTTGATCTGCTCTCCCACTCATCTCCCCACAATCAGCCTCCACGTGAATGCCTCTACAGTTTGTTCATTCAACACAGGCTGCTCTCTACTCAATAGACTTCCCTGCATCCTTGCTGATATGGACCTGGCATTTCTAGAGAGAAAAGAAGGCCTGTCCATTGATTCACCTGCTTTGTCACCGAGCCTCCTGCCATGATGCAGCGCTGAGAGGGCCTGCTGGAATAGAAAATAGAAATGTCTGATAGTGGAAGAGCAATAGAGATGGGCCACTGTCGATTTCTTTCACTTTCTCTTCATCTCTCTCTCACATTCTCTCTGTCTTTTTATCTTTGTTCAGTTTGTTCACATTCAGGGACTGGAGAAAAATGGAGGGAAAATAAAGAGAATCAAAGGGAATACAAATGATGAGGGAAAAGGTGAAAGAGAGTTTTCTAAGGACAGTCATGACATGTTGGGAAAAACATGTTGTTGGCCTACAAATCTAAACGCTACTAGACTACTCAGACTATATTACTCAGGCTTGGACAATGGACTCTAAGCTCATTCTGGTTGAGTCTATGTTGGTCCTCATAACGATGCAATGTAAATCTTAGCATCATGTTGATGCTAAGATTCGTTTGTTGTTCATTTCAGACCTTTGAAAAACTATACACTTGATATAATATTTCCATGGACCAGGCTTGTTGTAAGAGTTGCATGTTAAATTTCTGTCCCTTTGATTTATGTCACATTTATAGTCCCATAAACTACTTGGTAAACTGTGACAGCATCCCTGCTTTGGAAAAGGTCCAGTGTTGCTGGATATGAAGTGAAACCTCCTCTAGTGGTACTGCTGTGTGTGTTTTGATAAATTATTGTGACGATGATGATGACTAGGATAGAACCAACCTCTGTTTGGATATTTACTCTTCCAACAGATAAACAGGATGTTTTTTTGCCAATGCTGAGGGCAGTAAACAGTTGGGGTGTTATGCATTATTTTCAAATCTCTGGGGATGTTTGGGAAGATTAAGCTGCAGGTCAGGTCTATAAATTGAAAAGAAAGAAAGAAAGAAAAGAAAATATCTTCACAGGGGGTCAGGATCTTGAAGATAGAGGGAGGACGGCCTGCCTAATTCATTTTCTCAAGTACATAACATCATTGACAAGCAGAATATGTCTGTGCAGAAGATTGAGAGTCTGGGTGAGCTTTGCTGTCTGTTTCCCTTGTGATCAACTTTCCATTAGCACTCTCTACACCACTTCACACTCAAGCAGATTCATCTCTACAACTCTCAACTAATAATGAGGTTTGGTAATTAGATCATTAGATGAGTTTTGTACAACAGCAAGGTAAGCTTGCTCATGCTGTACTGGTGTGTATCAGAGCAGCATCTGCAGACTCCTTAACAACACATCTGTAAGGCCCATCTGGAGTGAGAAACTCCAGTAGTAGTGGACATAAACCTGATTCTAGTTTGCTGAGCTGTTTTAAGTCTCAATGCTCAAGCCCAAGTCAAGTGTCAAATTAAGTCACAAGTCTTTCAGCGCAAGTCCAAATCAAAGTTTTTCAGGTCTTTGTGAATGTTAATAAAATCGTGTAGGCTATAGTCAAGCTTTAATATTAATAATAGCCTATTATGTATCTTTTTTTCTCTTAGTATCTGTTACCTATCTGTGAGTTGTGCTCTTTGAAATTGCCCATTCACATCCTATTTAGGGAACAGTTGGACCAGAAGAATACAGTTAGGCTAACTAAGTCCTTAAAGGTGCCAATAATCACATCACAACACATCACATCTTTTCAGAATAAAGGCAAGCACACATTGTAGACCAGGGTTGGCCGGTTGTTTTATCAGGCTGTACATCAGAGAATATGAATGAATTCATGGCTGAAAATGAGTAGCTAAACAGTTATTACCAGTTGTGCCACAGCAACACGACTTCTTCTAGCAGGAGGAGTTAATCTAGATAAAAGCTTGGTTAGCCAGAGGAAACGCAACATTAGTTATTTATTGAGTAATGTATTGATTGTTTCCATTAAAGTTAGGGCAGTTCATCATTACCCATCCCCATTATCCGTTAGGCTTATCCACAACAGTCTGGCAGTGCCCAGCCGGTTACCATGGTTACCTTCCAAACAAACACTGCAAACAAACACTGCAGGAAGGCAGAGCAGTGAACTGGGCTTGTGATTGGGAAATAGCCTGTTTAACAGTGACTGTAGCCTACATTGTTTTATGAATAAAAAGCCACTGCCTGGGGTTTTGCCGGGGCAAGTCCGGTCTCAAGCTTTCAAGTTGCAGTCAAGTCTCAAGTCCGACTCGAGTCCTGGTCTCAAGTCTTCAGCTCTGCTAGTCACTAACTGTCTGTTTCTCTCCCTAAATGGTAACAAACAAAATATTGCTATAATATGATCAACTGTTGCTCTATAAACAACTGTTTATTCTTTACTAAACATAAAATGTGATGTGCTTTTTCATTCAGCAGTGAAAATGCAGAGAGCCATTCATGCTCTTCAGCTAAAGTGCAATATAAACTTTGTTTAACAGAAATATGTTAAATGCTTACTGAATGTTTTTGTCCTTGTACTTTTCCATTAATGGAGACATCTTGCTTCTATACTTCCTACGAAGACCACACAAGCCATGGCTTTTATGTTGACACAAAGCGACAGGGCAAAGCAAAGTTCCTATTTCCTGTTGGTCAGCAGCCTTGGCTTTTCCTGAGTCACTTCCTCAAAGCTGCTCCCTGCCTGGTAAATCATGACAATGAACTGTGGACACTTCAGGGCTCGCAGGAGGAGAACAAATGTTGTTTTCCCCGTCCCTCTTTTTTATTCTTGCCTAAGATAAGGAATCACTTACCTGCTGCACTCTGGTAGATTGGTTCCCTCCATCTGCAGGTCTCATTTGGCTAGAACTAGATCAGCTCTGTCAGGACCACGTGAAATACATCCATGTTGAACTAGAAATTAAAAAAATGCCCAGTGAGAATGGATCGAGAAATAGGAAGATGAGTAGACCTCAGCTTTCCTCTTCCTGATAATTTCAAAGTAATTGAAATCCCGTGTTTCAGAGTTCCTTCCTTGTCCCTGATTCCTTTTTGTCAAATGGGACAGAGCATCACTGTAGCAAAAGCTCACATCAGCCTCACAGTATTTACATTTAAATAGCTCTGTAGCACTGTGATGATAACTGTATCTTAGTAGGGGATAATGTGCATGAGCAGCCTGACTGTATTGGTGTAGGTCCCTCGTTGTCTCTGCTATGATACTCTGCCTTTATGATCGATAAATCCATCTTATTAAAGTGTAAATGTACATTGTGAATAACCTATGGATGGCAGAAGCTCCCATAATGATACAGCAGTACTTCCTCATGAAGGAAAGGAGAGAGACAAGCAGGACAGAGAACATGGTGACGGACAGAGGAATTAAGAAAGGTGAGATGGATGAATAAAGGAGAAGAGGAAGATATATGGGGAGAGTCTAACAGAGAAAGGAAAGAAGAGAGAATGAATTAAGGATGTGGAGGGCTGAGATAAACTCAGTTCCTCTGTGATCGATGCTACACTGCAAAGAGAACAGATTTCCAATCTAAAACACTCACTGCCTCTTGAGCTCTTGTTTTCTATTCAGTGACACTGCTGAGTTTAAGTTCTGTCATACGAGGTGGGAAGTCATGCTTTGTTTTTTAAGAACATATTCTAGGATGGGTGAAAAAATAGTTAATAGTTGATACTCAGTTGATCAATTTTCATATTTGAGGTGGCATTGCCAACAATTGACATCAATTAAAGACTTATTTAAATAAAATGTATGTCAATGTGATGTCTCTCATGAATAAAACAATGTGTAAGCCATCCATCACATCAAATTTAAAATGACTATCAGGCTGTTTCTCAGGCACCTCTGGCTGGATAATGAGCCCCAACCAAATGTATCCACACTCCCTCTCAGGTTGTTAAAGCACAACTGTCATAGTGAATCACAGATCTTAATGGAATATTAAAGTGAAGAACTCACATAGAATATCTCAGACAGAAAAGAGGGTTTTGCTCTGCCTTTCAATTTACATAAAATGTGCAGTTATACATTCATGTCAGAGAGAGAGAGACTTTATTTGTCTCTTTTTTTTTGGTCTGTCATCAGTTTGTAAGGAGAAGGCAGTACGGATAAAGCAAATCACCTCACACAGTTTGCACCCCTCCTTTAACTCATTTACATTTATCTCTTTATGCTTCAGAGGGGAGTTGCAAGATTTTATACGTTTTATGCAACATAGTTACACACTTTATGAACGTGTAGCAGGGTGTAGTCGGTACATTATAGTATTGATTAATGAGACCATCTTCCAGGAGGAACTGGGCCTCACCCATCAATTTAAATCCCTCCAGGTTTCTTTGTTCATTTTTCCTGCTTCTTTTGAAAAGTCATTTTTCATTGACTTGCATTCAACTGATGTTTTATTTTTTGTTTTATTATTATTATGCAGTAGCAGTATTGCTGATATCTTTGTTGGGCATTGATTATGGTTTGTGATGTCTTTCTTGCTTTCTCAGTCTTAAGAAGGTAGTTCATTGATAGAAACCTCCTCTGCTGAAGGAGTGAGACCTCTGCTCTCATAGCTCAGTGAACATGAGGCTTTTAGTGAACTATTGTTGGATTCATCTGGTGTGAAATTATGACATTATGAAGGTTGAAAGGTCTGGAATGGAAAGGTTAATGAATTTATTTCTACCAATATTCAAAGAGGTTCATATGATCATATGATTTGAATGGGGGCATGTTGCTATTGCTGAAAGCAACATTGATGCTACAGTGACATTCAATTATTACCATTATTGACGCCATTTATTAATCAGTTTGGATTGGATGTCCAGTTTACTGTATTTTGTTTGGACATCATTAAGGGAGTCCAGTAGAGTGTATTTATATTATTGTTGTTTTAAATGACCAATTCAGTGATGCACATGCATTGTATAATCACCATTTAATTGTCATTGTACCACTACAATTACAAATTTGTTCCTTGTTATGTTGTCATTTTTCATGCTGAATGAGACTCTCCGTTAAAAAATATCCCTAAACATTCAAGTTCTCAAGGCCTCTAAAATTCATTGCAACTACTTTTAATTAAGGTCAGTTAATTTATTAGTTGTTAAAAAAAAAGTTCTTACAAACTAAAGATGCATTTGTGGTTGCGTCTAATTATTTCTATCCCTTTTGAAATGTGCATGTGCCCCATTTCTTAATAATGTTAGCTAGCTAGATAGCTATTAAAGAAAGCTAGCTAGCTAGTTACATTTGCAGTTTGTTAAATGGCAGCAAATTGTTTTTTAAAAGTTAGTAACTAACTACATTACATTTTAAACCTTGAAATGGGCCCACTTTCTTTTGAAGCGTTTTATTTGTAGCTAAGTACTTAACGTTAACCTTCAGCTGTAAACATAGTTTACATTAGTTTGTTAAAGTCCCCCTCCAGTATCTCCCTTTAGAAATTTTTAAGCCTAATTTTCAAAAGTGACTTTGGATTATTTCCACCAATCACAGTCCCTGTCAAATGAGGTTTAGGTTTGCCAGGGTGAGGCCAATCAATTGTGTGTTATTTTTGATTGGTTGACATCAGCTGCCAATGTCCATGTAAAATAGCCGGAGTTGATTCTGCCCGCCTCTGGTTCATTTCTGCCTATTCTTATACATTACAGATTACTTGATATAAGGAAACTACTAACTGTAAACATATATATATATATATATGTTGTAGAATGAGGTGATATTTATTCGTTGACTACCTTATAAAGACACACTTTTGCATGCAATTTCTTTTCAATAAATTATAGAAATGTGTATATCTTATGATTGCTTATATGCCAGATGATTTTCAACAAAATGTATTGCTTTGTTTAGTTGTTGTAAGACATCCGTTCTGGAAGAAGCTGTGTGGTGTAGACATTTTTTGTAGACATTTCAATGTGTTTAGAGGTCCAACACGTGGGTACATTTATTCCGGACAGGATGTTTAGCACCCTCCACACAGCAATAAGGTTGTAAAATATGAAAAAATACTACTTCTGTGGACCTTCATTTACAATTCTCTTTTCCTGTTTTTGTCTTTTTCTAGGTAAGACGGAACTCTTTAAACCTGCACCTACTTGTGTGTATGTGCGTGTGCGTGCATATATATGTGTTCCTGTCTGCCAGAGGGGTGACGATTCCCAGGAGGTGCCTCCTGGGAATATAGGACTTGAGAAGAAACAGTAAGAATTTACATACTGTACACACACGCACACGGCTTACTGATGCTCTATTACCTGCCTACTCATCTTTCCAACAAGACTTCCTTTCTGATGGCTCTATGATTTGGTTTCCATCTCCTTCTCTGTAGCTCATACAGGGAGGAAAACTTTCTTTTCAAGCTGTTTGATAGGGACTTTGAATTAAATCAGCAGGTTTTGGAGGAAATCAAAAGTGCTGTAATCATATTTAACTGGATTATACATTATAAGAGAGTAGACTACGAACATGTTTTAAGAGCTCAGACTTTTAAAGGGGGGGTATTTTACTCATTTTGGGCTATTTAAAACTGTTTCCAGGGGTCTTGACAAGATGTTTTTGAAGTCGATATCAAAACAAATCCTAAAACCAGCTTCTGTGGTGTGTGTTTCAGTCTCTCATTTTCTCCATTGTAAAGAACGGGCTGTTTTGAGGGCGTGGAGGTTGTATGAGGTTGTATGCTCTGATTGGCGGAGGCGGAGAGCAGAGCGCTCATGCTGCTCAAGGTAAACAAATAAGCTTGACGCAGAAATCTACCATAACCATGGCGGCCGCTCCAGAACCAACACTGAGACCGTACATGTTTGAGCCGGAGTCTGACCCAGAATGGGAAGAGGCAGCTGAGCGGTTCCACTTAGTTTCTCAATGATAACAATTACGTGTAATATTGTACTTTCGGGCGTTTGTTTTGTGTATGTGGTCGTGTGCAACCTATTTGCATCCAAACAGCGCAGCACACACAACCAAACACGATTGTACTAATGGTGGCTAAAGTTTACCAAGCCTGACACATTCGACAAACTTATAAAACAGACACTGGTCCCAACAAATAACTTTAAGATGAGTCCTGACTCCAACCAATAACTTTAAAAGATGTGTCCTGACTCCAGCTTTAGTTTTCTTACTTCTTCCACACCCAACAAGCCCGTGGCTAGCCCCGCTAGCTCGTTAGCTAACCAGCAGTCGAATATACTAACCAGTCTAATTTGTAAATTAAATCAAAACATGGTGACACTTACAGATTCCAAGTTTGCAGATGGGTCACGTACCTTAGCTTCAATTTAGATGCTAATCCTGCCGCTCAAGCAGTCCGAGGAGTGATCATCACACACAGAAAAAATTAGCTAACTGTAGCCGGGACGTTGCCGTTAAAAATAAAATTAATCCACTCTGTCCTGGCATTTTCGCGTGTTGAGAGACTGTGCAGGGATCTATGTTGCTGCCTGCATCCTTGGGATATGGCCATAGACATGATGTCGTTGTAGCTCCACTGTTCGCAAAGTAATGGTGCATTCCATTGTACTCCGAAAAAAACGGCGTCTGAATGTGATATGCGCCGATTCTATTCACTAATGGCGCTGTAGTAGTTGATGTAGTTCCTCTTTAGATGCTTGTAACATTCTGAGACTTGCCATACAAACATGAGTTTGCTGTGGGCGATTATGTTTTCCCGAGCAGATGCACTGGAACACATTTAGATTGGAAGTTAGCAATACCGACTCGGAATTATCGATTTCCGAGTACAATGGAATGCACCATAAGCAACGGCTTGCGGTTCTGCCGAGAGCTGCATTTTGAGACGAGGTAAATGGGAGTGGTTGTTCACCTGGGGGTGGGCATGCTCTGAGAGGGGTTGGATTATGTTAACAAACGCACCTTATGACGTATAAAGGGGTTACTTTCTGAAACGGCCTGTTTTTGCCCCATTTGAACACCGTTTTTGGAAAAAGGAAAATACAGAAAAAGGGGTTGACTTCCAGATTTCATATTTTCTCGGCTACTTAGGTCAATGACAACATGTGGAATGTGTATAAGGGCCAGGAATAAGCCATTTTCCATAATATGTCCCCTTTAAAACTTTTTTATTTTGTTAACAGGAAAAACACTTTGTTTTCCTGCTCATTATGTTGACTAATGAAGCCACAACTAAAGGTGACTGGAGGCTCAGTTGCCACTGTTGCTGCCCTGGTGGCCACTGAGTGTGGTATCTCTCTGTAGATCCCTGACCCAGTTAAATAAATCTGGACCATTTACCCTCTGGCAAGACCACTTTGAAGTTAGTAGAGTATTAATAAACAAACTAGTAGTGGGTAATGCATATTAAGTAGAATTCATTATTATGTATAACTTATTTATGAGGCTAATGGCTAAATTTAGCCAACGTTCCTGGTTCTAATGAGTTTAGGCCTACTATAAATGATGTGCAGTGGTCATTACTGTGCCTCTGTAAAAAGTGAGATTGTTAATCTACATTTACTTGC
Organism: Hoplostethus atlanticus; assembly: GCA_034670405.1. NCBI lineage: Eukaryota > Metazoa > Chordata > Actinopteri > Trachichthyiformes > Trachichthyidae > Hoplostethus > Hoplostethus atlanticus. Next base: position 1,221,992 of record JAXDDX010000025.1, read on the forward strand.
TATTGTGGTTGTATTGGGGCTCAGTCTTGGTCACTGAGGCTTGTCTGTAGCTGTGATCTGGTTCACTGGAGGGAGAATCTCTGAGGGTAGACCAGTTATTGGATATTTGTCTCTCTGGCTCTCTGTCCAATGATAGAGATATGCTTTGGTAAGTTCCCATCTGTCAACGTTTGTCACTTTGCTCTCTCCTCCTGTAATTCCTTCAATACATCCTTGCTTCCCCTCCTTCAGTTCATCCTTGCTTCCCTTCCTTCCTTTGTACTCCTTGCATCCTTCCCTATTCCCTACATGACTTCCTTCGTTCCTTTTGTCAGGGATGAGGTAGATCTCTACCCATGAGTCCCAGTATCCCCTCACCACCTTGGGGGAGACAGAGACAGCCAGAGCCCCTCTTGACCATTCATCTCCATCTGTGTCTCATCTCAACACACATTTCAGTTGTTAGCATGAGAGTCCAGTCCTTCCCTACCTGCACTGTCAGAAAAAAGGGTTTACAATTGTACCCTTTGTCACTGGGGCTACAGCCTGGGGCTACAGCCCACTTTTTTCTGACAGTGTGGGGAGAAGAAAGACTCACAGTACTCCCATCCTGGTGTTTCTGATGCATACTCTATCTCCATTCACAGCACAGGCCTCTGTCTTCGATCAGAGTCAACATTAATCTCTTCCGTCAGAAACCCCGGGGTTTGATTGGCTGTAGAAAACCACTCCTACATTAGAATAAGCAGCAGTAGAGGAAGTGGTGCACCCATAGTCAATGTAGGCTTTGTTCTGACCCTGACCATCTCTGATGTGAACAAATGAAAAGCTGCTTATAGCTGGGTAGCACCATTTGAAGGGTTTGTGGATGACAGCAACAGGAGGAATTTAGTGCTCATATTCCTTCAGTTTCAGAGTAACTATTCTTTGTTTTGATACTTCATGATGTGTTCTTACCCAGATAAGCTATCTATGAGGTCCTCAAAGCTAGTCCCACAATGCATGGGGAAAAAGATGAACTCAAGTAAGAACTCAAAGATACAAGTGGAATATGTTTCTCTCGGTCCCTCAGTGGAGTGCTTGAACCTCAAATGATGCCAGGCTCTTGTCAGGTCTATGGAGACACACAGGGCATTGGGCTCTACTGTTTCTCATTAAAGTTTTACTTGTAAGGAACATGTCTGATGGTGTACAAATCAAACCAAATGTTCAGAAACTGGGGAGTACAGTAACGCTCTTATCTCCACCATAAACCTTCAGGAAGAGTTGGCCCGCCATCCCCATCATGAATTAATTGACCAGAAATTGTTCATTATAATTCAACTTCAGTGGCCAGATGGAGATCAGTCTCCTTCAGTCTGTCACCTTCAGAATCAAACAATGGCTTAAAAGCCTCCATGTAGCTTCGTCATTGTAATCATTTAATCATGCGAATTTTCTTAAAATGGCTAGGGTAGCGCTAATGCAGTTGCAGTTAATGCAGTTAATATATATATATGCTAATATATTAACATGAACTATATATTAACTGTTAATATATTAGCAGTCAATATATAGTTTGTGGAGTGTCAAAGGCAGGGGTGCAGAAATGGAGGAACAGATTTTATTATATTCCCACTGATTTACTTGACCAAAATGTGCATAATTTATTTGTATGTAAAGTTTAGAGGAAGCACGTCTTAACTTCTCACCCTGAGAAAGCACTTTATTCACACGGTGGCCATATTGAATTTATGTCATCCTTGGGGTGTGAAACACTAGGCAGAAGACTGTGAAGCAGATGGAAACAGCTTCTTCCCCATGGCAGTGGGGCTCACAAACAAGGCCCCTTGATCACCCCCCCCCCCCCCCCGACACACACACACACTTACTTATTTATTTCTTTGATTGTATATATGTATATATTCATTGTTTGTTTGACTTTCTTTATTTGATTGCTGTGTCTGTCTGTTTTTTTAATGCAACGTCACCGTCAAATTCCTTGTATGTGCGAATGTACTTGACCATTAAATTTGATTCTGATTCTGATATGTGACATCAATGTTGTCAGTTTTGAAGTTTGTTTGGAAACAAATATAACGTTAACAATATGAAGTAGCTGACTGCTAACATTAGCTAACGTGGATCAACATCATTGATGTACCTTCCATACAGTTACTGTGACCTTTCATTTGGACCTTCTTGGGTAATTGATCATCCACACTGTTCATCTCTTGCCAATATTGACCTCAGGTATCTCAGGTATTCTAATTGAAAACGTGAACTTGATTTGTATAAGTGGTCCTAATAAATCAGGCACTAAACTGGGGGAAGCTGTCCATTATGTTATGCACACGGTAGTAATTAGCATGCCTCTTAGTAAATACGGCCCCGGGATAATCCCCAAGCATCAATATCATCTGCTGATTTATTGAAAAGAAGATTTGGACTTTTTAACAGTCCAAATCTCTGATTATTAAAATGAACAGAACAATACAATAGGAATAGAAAAGCAACTAGGCTGTTGAAAATAACCTAGGATAAATCCACTGTGCCTGCATTATTAAAGAGACCACTGAATAATTTCCTGACTTTGTGATATATGCACTGCCTTACTGCAGTGACTCCCACAGGAGGCCTGTCTTATGGACTGATCACTAATGCTATTATAGAGAGACTCCATAGAGAGCCCATTCACTGGAGCAGTAGTTCAGACCCACATGGATATTCATGATGGGGACAAAGAAGACAAACAAACCCTGACAGAATTCATCATCATCATTCATAGCTGAAAAGACAACCTCATCTTTAAAAGTACTTAAATTATTTCATTTTCTATTTGAAAAGGTGCAGTACTTGGTCCACCATTTGGTAATCATATTCTACATGCATATTTTGTTTATTTTTGGTCACTTTTTTAAAGGGGAGAGAGCAGACCATCATCCTGAAGTATTCAACCAGCCACCATTACAGAACGTCTATACATGAAGAAATACAAACCACGTTCAAACAACCCAATCCTATACACGTCCGTTATGTGAGAAGCATGGCAGGTGACCACTGTGAGGTCTCTTAAACTGTACTTTGGTCATACCATCAATTGTCATTTCAATCACATTCACAATCATCGTGACACTTTATGTTTCAACCAGTCTGGCATTGCTAAACTAGTATACTGCTACATGTGATTAAACATGAATTCATCAACCAGCCCTGTCTTTTTGTAGAAGTGCAGAAAACTCTAGATTCTCATTCTCTCTGGAGGTAAAGTGCAGTCAGTGGTAATGCCTTGTAGCACTCATCTTTCTCCATTCTCTCTTCTCCCTCTATCCCTCTCATTCCTCCTCTCACCTGCTGTGTTCAGGTCATACCTGCTGATGTAGAGTAATCCTGTTTGAAGTTTTAATGTCAGTCTGGCCACTGGGGCTTTTTCACTGCCTAATGTGGGCAAACACTTCACAGTGTTACGCTCCTGTAGCACTGCTGTAGCTGGCGTCTGGTCAAGGCAGAATAAGAGGCTTCCACCTTCAACACTGCCGTCTGTCTGGAATGACATTCATCTGTTGACTGGCTCAGTAATGGACTACAGTCACTTAAAGTTCATGCCTCACTGGACTTCAGGGCCAATCAGCTTACAGGAAGGAGGTGAGTGAGAGAGGATGAAAAGAGGAAAGGAGGAAAGAGAGAGAGGAGTGGAGGGAGCAGGAGATGCAAAGGGAGAAAGAGGAGGCAGACGCAGAACAACAGGGTGAAAGTAGAGACCAGTTGGCTACTAGCTCCATAGGTTGAATACTGAAAGCAGAGAGTTTCATATTCAACTAGGAACCCTTAAAGGAGTAGTGAAGTACTGAGATCATACCTCAGCTTTCATAATATATTTTAGTAAATCAGGGGAATTGAGAAATTGCCTACAGTGTCTGTCAGCTGGCTTGCTTTTGGCTCTTCATGACCCCAAACTCTGCATTTCTTACAGAGTATTCCCTCTTTCCAGTGAAGGAGTGGTGACTCACCAGTATACTGCTACTCTCACTGCATGGAAGACTCAAAGCCCTGACTTTCATAAAAAGAGACCTTGAAAGAGACCTTGTTTTTTGTTTTTGTTTGTTTCATTTTTTTCAGTTGATCGATGGCCTTGTCAATTTTCATATATTTTTTTCTTTACTCACTTTCATCTCTGTTGATAGACCATACAGCCTGTTTGGTTCATCTTCACCAAGTCTGTCTGGAGAACACTAAACTGGATGTTCATGATCACTGCTTTGCTGTGCGGCAAATCTCACACACTGTCAATTGTTTTAATGTGTGTGATGATAATTGGATGTAAGGCATTGGCAGAGACTTCTATACAGAAGACATTCAGGAAACAGTACAGTGCATCTAGTAGCTTGGAATTACTAATTAACTTTCATTGGCCTCAATTTGTACACAACGCTGTATATAAAACAGGCTACTCAGAAGGGAGGATGTGTTGGGGTGTGTGTGTGTTCCTGTCTGCCAGAGGGGGATGAGGGACTCCTGGGTTTACATACTGTAAAGTGTGTGTGTGAGTAAGTACTTGTCAGAGGGTACAGTGTCTGTATGAAATATAAGGCTCAGTCACCCAGAGACTTCTAGTTAGGCCAGAACAGACAGTAGAAAGCACATACACTACATTAATTAACATCTATTGCTATACACCTATTGAATCTCTAAGCATGAAAACATGTCATTTACAGTGATGTGACTATACACTCTGTATCTATATGTTGTTAAATAATGGAGACATTTACAGTAATGTGAAGATAACAACTATGACAGTATTCTGTCACACCTGTTAGAAACCTCAGGTTCATATGAGATCCATCAACCAAACCATTCCTGCATGTACTGTTATTAAAGCATAATGCGCAGAACAGAAATAAATAGTCTGATTTTATTTGCCTCATTTTTTAGTGGAGGTTTAGATGGCAGGGCTTGACAAAGCAGCTCCATGCATATGGATGTATCATAAGATCATTTATAGTGATTGTTGTTAAAGTCTTCATCTCCCATTGGTTGTGTATTTCTGCCTTCAGACTATTAACCTCTCTGAGCAGACTGATATCAACCTTTGTTCCCTTTGTTGAAGTGTGTCTTGTGGAGTATCTACTCTAAACTCAGATAATATGATTCTTATTCAAAGCAGCTGAATTGATAATCCCATTAGACTATACAGTAGACGGTAAAGCTGTGCCTCTTAAGCAGCTTGTGGTTGGGTGTCCTCCCAGCTCGATGCAGGGTTATCTCTGTCTCAGAAGACGACTGCTGAGCTGGAGCTGTATGGCTCTTCACTTCAGATTGAACTCTTGAGCCTTTCCCCATATTTCTCAAGACATCAGCACATGAAGTGCTCTTGAAAGATGTTTTCAATGGAAAGGTTTGTCAAGCTCAACTTATGCTTAGGAATCATGTAGCTCTGATTTTAATTACACTTCTCTTTGTAGCACCATATAAATATATCGCCGTAAGTATGTTTTGGCATAGATGTACTGGAGTTAAGATGAGTCTTTTCTAGGTAATTATATTGATTGTGCAAGTTCTTCTTGAAAGCGTCAGACTTTTTTAAGTCCTCTTTAGAGAATTAAATCTGCCATGTCACCATCTCTTCCACCTCTTTCTGTGCTTCCTCTTCAATGAGCCCTGCTGTGCTCCTCCTTGTCCTTTCCTTCTCTTGCTTCCTCTTCCCACTTTTAACCTCCTTTTCCCTCCATCTTCTCCTCTCCTCGCCTCCATTGTGTCAACAATCTATGATGAGATCTAAATCGTCTTTCACATAGATTAAGAGGAGTGTGAAACGCTCATCTTAAAGTCTGGTTTTCCATAAATCACCTTGAGTTGGTGTTGAAGGAAGATATATCAGGGCTGGCTGTGGAGCTCTAGACCTCTCCGTCACAATGATCCAATCCACTGGGTTGTAGGAAGCTACACTGAACTACAGATTAATAGCAGTGACATGAACGTGTCCTTCCTGTCCACTTCCCAGAGGTCTGAGCATTGAGGTGGGGATGCAGCAGGGTGTTTGTGGAGGAGAATGTGTGTGTTTTTGGGAGGGGGTTATTGCTTGTGTGTGCTTGTGCCCATGCATACATGCATCCACTTCTGTGTGCTCGGTAGCAATGACAATGATTTGTTTTTACTGATCAGCAGGGTTTATCTGCACAAATAATTTATCATCAGGGGATGTGGATTTACTGCTCCAGTCTTTCCAGCTGAGACAAAATAAATAAACATCCTCACTGCGAATCACACATCCCTCAAAGAGCTGGGTAGACCATTTGCTACCAACTGCATACCTTTTTTAGTATCCTAAAGGCTTTTCAAAACAAAGTGTGGGTAAAATGTTATGATTAAATAGGATATAATATGATATATGATAACTTGTCAATAGCAGAGAAATAAATAAAACAAATAGTGAAAGTCTACATTAACATGCTTTCGAAAAATGAAATAAAGACAATGTCAAACACTCAAACACAGTCTAATCACAGTGTGCAATATTGCAGGAAAATGTGAATACAACAGACCTGCTTCCAGCATGTTGTAGCACAAGCTTGGTACCCCAGGGTCATGACAGACAGAGACAGGATACAACGAGGAGAGTTTACTGGCCGACGCACCATTTTATTACACATACAAGAACCACAGTAACTCAGCCACCATGTAAATCAGCATAATAATCTTGTTTTCTGGGCTGCCAGTCTCATTCCTACTCACTGGAAAAGACAAACACAGTTAAATCAGTTCCAGGCTGCAGGTGTCCAATTAGCCTTAATTGACTGCAGCTGGTGTCGGATGCAGGGAGAACCACCCTACCAGCCTGATTCTTATCTGCATCCAGCCAAGGTTTCAACTGCACACACCCTGCCACATATGTATATAAATAAAATAATTTAATTATAATCACTGTAGAAGCAAAAAATGTTTTGTGTGAATATAAACAGAGGTGGAGAGAGAGAGCTTCATGGAACATGTCCAAACAATTAAAAAGGTAAACATAAAAGACAGAGAACCAACGTAATAGATTGAAATGGAATGGCAATATGCAAGTGCAACATATCCAAACAGTAAAACAGAACAAGAGAAATGGAAAATTCCATAACTAAGACAAATGGGTAAATCAAGTCGTAGTGCAACATATTAAAATGTGCTAGCCTGAGGCAGTTTATTCCACAGTACAGGTGCCATAACAGAGAAGGCACAATCCCTTTTAGTTTTTAGCCTGGGCTGTAGAACCTGAGGCTGTGGGTCGGTTCATAAGGGACTAAAAGATCACAAATATAGCTCGGTGCTAGACCATTTTGCTCCTTGTATATATTCAATAAGATTTTAAAATAAATTCTAAAACTAACAGGCAGCCAGTGCAGTGAGGCTTAGAAGGGGGTGATGTCATGACGTTTAGATTTGGTTAAGAGCCTTGCTGCTGTATTATGTATTAGTTGCAGCCGGGAAAGCAAATTTTGGCTCAAGCATGTGAAAAGAGAATTACAGTACTCTAAACGAGATGAGATAAAAGCGTGGATCGCTCTTTTAAGGTCAGCAAAGGATAATTCTGAGACATCAAGGATCTTATATGGGTAAGGCAGTCCTTGAGGCATGATAGGCTGCTGGGATCATTAGTTTTGATGGCTAGGTAAAGTTGTGTATCGTCTGCGTAGCAGTGAAGATAGATATTATGTTTGAAAATAATGTGAGTATAAGGATGCCTAAAACTTTTAAATAAAATAGGCATAAAATTGATCCTTTGGGCACACCAAGAGCCTGAAGGAAAATGAGTTTCCCAAAACAACAGAGAATGTTCTCTGTTCTCTTACCTCACTAAGAGAACAGAGAATGTTCTCTTAGTGAGGTAAGAACGTTACCAATTAGGTGCGGTGTCAGTAACGGCAACCCACATTTCAAGGCGGTTTAGCAAAATGATCAACTGTATCAAATGCCTCATTGAGATGCAGGAGTGCAGTCTCAGTGCTTTGGAGGGCTCTCAAACATTGTTATTATTCATAAAAGATGTAAGTTGGGAGGAAACTGTTTTCCCAAGGACCTTAAGTAGCCACACATAAAACATAGGAGTAAAAGGAAGGAAGGAGTAGAAGGAAAGAAGGACTTTTAGTCAGATTGAGAGAGAGAGAAAGAGGAGAAAAAGAGCTCTGGAAAAAATGGAAAATCCATCCTTGGAGGTGGAGCGTGTTTGTATGTCTATCATTCCCTTAGTATGTAATAATAATAACAAAATGGTCTGTCCTTTCATCTGATTGTTTCCTATTCTCTTCTCGACTCATCTAGTGGATGGCATGAAGAAGTTGGGTTGTAAGGGCTACTGGCACCCAGATCATTGGAGACTGGAAATGTATGGGACCTCATATTGCTGGTGTGATGACACCCCCACCTTCTGTCACCCTCAGGACGGGACACTCTGTTACAGGACTTTACTTGATACTGAGCGACAAGGAGAGAGACACTGGGTCCCATTTATAGTCACTGTACATCTCGTGACAGCTTTATGGGAAATAGCTACTTTTATTGGACTCTGTGTAACATTATGAGTGTGTAACACTGTGATTTGTCACATATTAATACTTTTAAAGAGTGGAAGCTCAAGAGATGGCAAATCACAAATCAAGTCTATAATGCAATTGGGACTCACTCACACACATGTATGCTTGTTCACATTCGCTCTGTCACTTTCATTCAACAAATAAGTTTGATTAAACATTCATGTACCTAAGTGGGATGTGCTGTACATCAATTTGGCCTTCTAATTCAGGACACATAAACATTATACACACATCATACACACACATAGACACATCTTTATGACCCAGGGGGTCATGTAGGGGGTAAGGCAGATGGGAAAAATTAAAAGCTCACATCACATCTCACGTATCACTGGAGGGAGAGATGCTGAAAGGGAGACAGTAGCTGGACTACCACTGTAGACCAACATCTACATATGAGAAAGACCTGAACCATTTGGTCTGTTCCTATGAGAAGATACTGTGTTTAAATCTTTGGTGAGAGAAAGTCAAAGGTCTTCCAGAGACAAATTTTAGAATAATGATGTTGGTTGGAACATGTGCAGTGGTCTTATTCTTGCTAATTAACTCTGTCTGCACTTCATTTCTTCAGCACACTTCAACGCCTGAGATTTTCACATTGACCCCTGATGGGAATAGAGGCTCAGCATTGAATAGGAGATGGTATAAGCTGTGTGCTGTGACTATAGAATCAGAGGAGTTGGTGAAATTCACTCAATAATGTTATTCATTTAAAATAATGTTGGAATAAATGACCTCTGACTCCTTTGTTAAACATTGAGGAATATTGGATGAACATGCAAAAACAAACACACACCTCCTTCACCTTGCCTTCTCTGCTCTCTTGTTTACAAAGCACTTTGCTGTGCACTTTGGTGGCAGAGTGAGAATGTCCATCACTACTGCAGATTAGTTCAATATGGTTTGACTTGACAAGGACGAGACATGGCAACAGAGAGAGAATGAAGGACAGTTTATCTACTTGACCACCAGCCCTTCACTAGAAGTGGTCTGATAGAAGTGTCTCCCCAACAAACACGGAGGCTGAGGGGAAAACAGAGAGGGTCTTCTTCACTGTTGTTGTGGAGTTTAGAAGGACGAGATAAACGATGAATGTAAAGTGAAGGACAGAATAGATAGAGGAGGAAGAGAAAACCAGAATACTAGAGAGGAGTGATAGAGAGAAGAGTGGAGACAGAGAAGAGCAAACAAAGACAGAGAGTAATAGGTGAATGACCATGATGCTGTTCACTATTCATTATGGTCTTCAGTAGTACAGTATGGTGCACAACATGTAGATAGTGTGGAGTATAGTCATATTTATAGTCGGATTGGCCTCATTATTCTGCCTTCCATTTAAAAAAGACCAACTTTAATCTCTGTTGCTCACAGTATATGAACATTAATAGCATGGAAACTGAAATGGATTCAACAAATAGTGTGTGTTCTGTCCAAACTAGCTAACACAGAGGGAGAATCGCAAATGGTTTCCTGTCTGCCGGAAAGATTAAACAGAAACAAATCCAGAGAGATTGTCAATTAGTGTATTAAAAATGTCTGTGGTCGCTGTCAAGTTTTTTCTCAAGATTAGATCACAAAATTTTCTAAACCCGTTGGTTAGTGATAAAAACATTCGGTAACACTTTATTTGAAGGGGTGTGCATAAGACTGTCATGACACTGTCATAACCATGACATGACACCTGTCATGACCCTAACCCTAACCGCTTCATGAATGTTTATGACTGTTGTCATTAAGTGTCATTCGGTAAATTATGTCATTGTTAATGCAAAGTTGACATTGTTTGAGATGTCTTTACCGAATGACACTTAATGACAACAGTCATAAACATTCATGAAGCGTCCTTCATGGTTATGACAGTGTCATGACAGTGTTATGCACACCCCTTCAAATAAAGTGTTACCAAACATTCTTACATGCTGTTCCAACGTCTGGATTTCATACGCTCAATAGCAAAGTTGCTCCTTCGTCTATTCAGTCGAAAATCAATATGAACCCCCACCTCTGTAGATAGTTTGAAGATAATACCCTTTCCCTGTTGTTTTTCCTCCTCTTTTTTTTCTTAAACCTTTGTCGAAAACATGAATAGGAGAAGAAAAAGAGAAAGAGGCAGAAAGCATAGAGACAGAGGGCTTTATTTTCGTGATGGTGGATGGCGGGGCTTTTGTGCCGGCAAAGTGGCATTTTCATTGGGCGCACAGAGGCTTTTTGTTTTGCCGTGAACTTGACTGCTCCTGAGTGGGAGGAGAGGTGCAGTCGGGGGTGTGTCAGGTAAGATGAAGCTGCGCAGTGAAAGTTTGGTGTCAAGGATTACGGGGATTTGCGCTTGCAGCACCTGCGGGGTCTGTGCTATTTTCACGGCTTTACCAAGCGATGCGTGCATCAACAGATCCTGTTCAAAAGCTTACTGTAACAAGTCTGTATCTGGAAGGGAATGAACGGCACAGAGACACAGTTAAACAAGGTGTGCGTGATGTTTTCATAAAAAGGCATGTCAATACAAAATAACCCACAGGGCTGGTTAATCAATCCTAGCCACTGAACCAACATCACCAAAGCACTGTCTAGTGTTCTCTACTGTGCTCTGGTGTGTCTCCCAGGCTCCAGTCTCACTGTAGAATAAAAGCACTTAGCAGTTAGTGTTAACATTCTACATTGACTATATATAGTAGTATATGTGTATATATCATACAACATTTTCTACATTGGCTGCTGATTTAACCACTCCTGTCTTCCCTCCCACAGCCCACGCACAAAACCACACCCGATACCAATATTTTATTACATGATATGATGACTTGTTTGACTTTGATATAAATCCCTCAAGCAGGAAAAATATATATATTTTTATTCTAACTATATATACTGTATATATGTGTGTGTGTGTGTGTGTGTGTCTATGGTGTGAATAATTGTCATCCAGCATAGAACTCTATGTGCCGTGACGCACGGAGAAGATCATTGAAGAGAAATTCAATATTCCCGTAACAGTTTTTTCTCCGTAAAATGCCGTAAAAAGGCTTACTCACTGGTTAACAAGGCCGCATAGCCGTTCTGAAGTGTTCTCTTCCATCACCAAATTGTCCAAAATTAGCAAAAATCAGTTGCCACACCCTGTGCACTTTCGACTGCACTTTGCGCCATGTGCCATTGAGTCACAAAAACAGAGCACAGAGCAGGGGGTTGTGGACAGTAGCTTGTTATTCTGGCTTCATGGACACATCTAATTGCTCCTTTTGAAGAAAATAGAAAAGAGCTTTTCTTCCAGCAGATTGGAAGTATTGTGTTGGAGAAAGACGAGGGTCAGTTCAGTTCTCCGTCACAGTTCACCAGGTTTAACAGCTCCTTCCTTGCTGTAACCTGTCAGCTGGAATAGTTTGTCTGCTGGAGAAAACACCATAGTGGATTAGGCTGTGTGGTGCAGCAGGTTGGGCCACATTGGCAGACCACTGTTGAAAACACTGACTCTTATTTGATAAGGCAGAAGTCCCGAGTGTAGCTGCCCATGGAAATTATTTCCATGTCATATTTCTTCAGGCTATAATTCTTGGCCATAATTGTGTCAGCCGGTCTGACAGTGCGTTCTTGGTTTATTGCTTGTTGTTTATGGCACCGGTTTAATGCCTGTAATTCCACAAAGCTGTTGGTTGCTAATCTATGTTTTTGTCTGATGTTATAATCAACACATAAAAGACGGAGACATGATAATAATACCTGCTGGGCACAATGACAATTCACAACAAGCTGATCCAAGAAAGACTCAGTAACTTTCTTGGTTTCATCTATTCAAAGCTATTTTTTTCTTACTACAGACTATTACTATTGAAATTCTGCTCTGGTGTTTGTTAATTTTTTTTTTTTACAATGTAGTGAAGAATTGCAGAATGACCCCTGACCGTAGAAAGTAAAAACCCTGAGAAACTCCCAGTGGAGCCAAACAGCAGACCTCCTCCAGGTGCCATTATTTATTCTGAGCAGCCAAGCCTCACTTAATTTCCTCTGGGCTACTCAGGGAGCAGCTTTTCACAGCTTCTGTGCTGCAGGACTCTTTCAGACCAACTGGTACAGACAGCTCTATTATGGACTGATTTGTCTGTTAAATAAAACTGTTTGACCGTTGAAAACAGAATATGAGGGAACAGTACAGCTGAGGTGAATGGTAGGGTTTTATAGTAGATGGGAACATGGGAACCTGTACATGGCTGAGTTGTAAGACTTGGGTTTTCAGATGGACTCTACAGTTGTAGTGAAGAGTTGCAGCGATGTTTTGAATTATGCAGGAATCAATTTGCTTTTCATCATTCTTTGATATTTGGGACCTAAGATGCAGATTAAGAGATGTGTTGGTTTATAATGTGTATAGTCTGATAAAACTTGGCTTGAGGAGATAAACAGCTGTCTCTGTTTCCAGTCTTCTTATCTTGTCTGAATGTTTGTTTGAGTCAGTTGAGTGGTTTCTGTTGATGAAGTGCAGCATTGACTTAGATGGCTGCTGTATAATCCTGTTCCACTCATATGAGACATGGGGCTCTATTTTCATGCCAGCGCAACCGTGGTGCAGTTCACTGGCGCAATTTCGTAAGGTGCAATGACAAATTTTCCCCGCCGTCATCAGTCGGGTAATTTGGTGGAAAGACAAGCGCAAGTCCATCATGCAATGCTATTATGTACTATACTGGTAAACCAGCCTGTCATATAATTCTGTTTTTTATTATCATCTTTCTGCCTCTGATCATATTGAAATAGTTTCTTCTTTGTTGGGTCACAACCTATAGGAGATGTGGAGCGCGTATACAGCCGGCGGAATGTCTTATATTGTGTTGAGTGCTGTGCAGGGCGCTCCTTGAGCTGTAGGTGAAACTACTCTTTCTTTTTCGTAGCCTATCCTCTTGTCTGGTGGCCTTGTGGCCCCTGAGGTCTCCAGAACACAGATGCCTGCTGTGTTCTGCTCCCCAAAGCAGCAGCTCTGGCTTCATACAAGAGACTGGCTTGCTTTATTAGATTGTGTTGGATCACAGAGGATCAGGTTAGGAGCTCAGCAAATACACATGGAGGTGAACACAGACTCTCTCACACACAACACACGCGCACACACACACACACACACACACACACACACAGGCATGTATAGATGCACACACAGGATTTCTCTTCAAGTGACCACTGATTTGTTTTTCTGTTGGATTCAGGGTTCTATTTGGACTAAAATCCAATACTAGTAGAAACTCTAGAGTTGATTCCACTTCACCTCATCACATTGAGGTATTTTTTTCAGTATCTCTCTGAATTCAACTAGATCTAGATCATCCAAAAGAGAACACAGAATCAGAGAAACAAACAAAGTCAGTTTTAAAAGCTTTACAGAGGCTTTTTGCTGCAGAACATATGGTGTCTCTGCTTCCACTGGCTTTTCTTGCCTCTCTCCTGTCAGAGAGGTTGTGAGTGTTGCTGAGTGTTTATGTACGTGTTGAACTTTACTGTACTACTCTCTACTGAATACAACTTTAATTGGACACATACAGAGCAGAGAAACACCAGCACACACACCCACACTCATACTGCATTAACTAGGTGCCATGCATAGATGTGGACAGGGTCTGTTGTTTGGATGATAAGGGTCATGGTGTCTGTGTTGTGGCTCGGCCACAGGGTCAGGAGAGGCTTCAGGAGTGGATGTGACCCAGAAAGAGGTTAAGAGAGACACAGCAGGCAGGAGGCCAGGAGGAGAGGAACAGGACAGCACTGACTGCCAAGTTAACAGACACATGCTGTCTGTGTTTGTACTGTGGTTTAGAGAATGATTTTACTGCAACTGTGGTGGAATCATTTTTATTGCTTGCCTCTGTGCATGTTTATGTGTACACAAGCTTGCATATGTGAGTGCACGTTTGTGTATGTGTGTGTTTTGTACTGAACATTGACTCGTGCTCAGGCACTGTAAACCCTATAATTGGCACAACTCAAAACATGTATGTAAACAGCTTGCAGACAAAATGTAAACACAAAACATTTGAGTAGTCCTGACTCAAACTAAATGTGTCACATGACCCCAAATGGACCTTTGGTTTGTGTTAATACAACAAACATTTTAACATTTCAAGTACATTACAAGGACTCACAATGATATGTGATAAAATGTATATGAAATGAGTAAAAAATACATTAACACATACATAATACATTGCTAACACAGTTAACCACTCACTTTCACACCTCTGGACAATTAAGAGTCTCCAATTGAGTTGCCTTTCATGTATTTGGACTGTGGGATTGATAAGGAAATACGATGAATGGCTCTCATTTGGTTTCTGACTAGTTGACGTTGTTTCAAGTGTAACAGCTACAGCAAAGTTACACATCAATACATAATTCCACAACCATTGATTGATGTCGTTTTAATATCAGGTAAAATCTGACGAAACTAAACAAGAACAATTTCTTACATTTCCATATCAATCAGTCAACACCTGGCCTCACAGTCAGCAGCTGAGTCAAGCAGCCACATACAGACAGGATGAGACTGGAATTGTAGAAATTTTACCTTCAGAATAAAAGCCTAAATTTCTCACTTCTGAAAAAAAATATAGTTATTAGTTATATGCACAAAACATTTTTGAAAATAATGTCAATTGCATGTTAATTTACTACAGACTCAATAATGATAGTAATAATAATAATAATAATAATACAGTAATAAGAATACTGGTTCAATTGCCCAGTTAAACATTTTAAATTGGGATATTTAAACTATGAACTGCATTTTCATCTACAGTAGGTTAGTTAGTAAATTAAGAATCTTTTGAGTTATATTTGTGTTCATGGTGCAACGTTGGGATGTAATTGATGCTCTCTCATAGAAAAGCAAAATCCAGGACGATATCTCATATTTATACCTTTTTATTTCTCCTAGACACAAATGAGCTCTTTTAACACCAAGGTGAGACTAAAGGCATTTTCTCCTAAGAGAAACAACCACATATAAACTCATGTTCATCTCACTCTGATCAAAACAAAAGATTTCCAATGAAAATTCTTAAATTTGTCCTTTAACTCTCCTGAATATGAGACCATGAGATTAGAGAGAGGTATCAAAAAAAACTCAGTATGTTTTATGACTCCAAAAGATTTGGATGCCTATTCTCCAACATGCACAGTTTTCCCATTGAAGCCATGGGGGCAGCAGCCATATTGTTGGACCGTATTACCATTATGTCACATGTTGGCATCTTCAAATTTTTCTCATGAAATCTCAAGAATTGATTCTCTCTATTATCTCCTTCCTGCTCCTAAAATCATTTTTAGGAGCAACATTTCAGATGTAGGTGATTACAAAATGATACAAAATTGCACTCTTCCCTTTTTCATACGAGATGAACAAAAGACTGAGAAAAAAGGGTTTTCCCCTGGGCTGTTAGGTCTTTGTGTCTGGGGGAACTAGATTAGTTGGAACCTCCTCGTTCTGGTAATTGGGGAAAACAAATTGGCTTTTATCAACAGGAAACACTGTTTTGAGGGCAAATGAAAGGGGGCTTTCAGAACAGAATCCAGAATTCAGTCCATAGCTAATCAGAAACATCAGACTGGATTGTAGGAAGCTTTGTATAGAAATTACTTCTTAATTAAGAATGCAGCAGTGTGTTGAATGCCTCTCAGCATCTCACCACAAATAAGAGTGTGATGTCGCTGTGTGTGTGTGTCTGGCTGAAACAGACCTTATGCACAGTAGAAGGACAACAGTCTGCTGGGTCTAAATGTTGGCTCCATTTGCTTGAACACCAGAAGGTCACACTCATCCAAGGGAAACAAGGAAAGGATAAAAGTGGGACTTTGCTTACACACCAGAGAATAGGAATCATGTTGGTAGATTTTGTAGTTGTTAGCGAGAAAGAGAGGCAGTCTGGGAAAATATATACATAAGTACAGAATAACACAATAAGTGGTGTATGTGTGTCTTTTCATGGTCTGCATTGACCAGCTGAACAGAAGAGAACAGAGAGGATTACAGAAACCAGTCTAGCTCTGCCTGTACAATAGTCAGGATAACATATTTGCTACCTACTGAATCAATTCATGAAGAGACTCTTGTGTTATTGTGTTTCATACATTTCTACTCCACAAGGGACCATCAGGTTAGGCCCTCCATCTATGCTTGGTTTGTGTATAGTGTGGCTGCAGAGTTCATTGTTGAATGTCTTTAGCAGCTTTGCATTTGTTGGTCTGAAGAAGAAAGCCATCAGGCAAATGGATCTGGCTATAATGGAGGGATAAAGGAGTGTTTTTCTCCATGTCTGAGGTAGTGGATTTCACTCTTTGATGCTTTTATGAAGAATAGAGAGAGAAAGAGAGAGGGAGAAGGGCACAGAGGGGAGGCTCATATAGACCCAATTCACCTCTCAGTCCAAGCTCAGCTGCTTGGGAATGCAATAGTTTGATACCAAAATACATCCTCTGTTGTCTGTCACTTCTATAGTGTCCATCTAAACTAAACAAATGTGGGAGGAAGGTAGACCTGTGATCTTTTCCTCTGACCACAGTAAAGTCAGTGTCTTCAGAGCTTTGCTGAATGAATGGATTGGAGAATAAAGAAGTGACGAAAGATGGAGTGTTTCTGAACAGAGAGAAGATGCTGACAGCGCAGCACTTCTCCACTTTCATTTACTGGAGCCAATAACACTGGGATCAGTCTTCAGAACCAGTTAATGATCCCAACTCGACCTTTATTCAATAAGCATCAACACTGATTCATGGACACACAGAGGGTCATGGATTCAGGCTCAACTGCAGTTCATTTCCTGAGGGCTGAATCGTTTCAGGTTGTGTGCCCTGTTATCTGATATCTGCTCTGATATCTGATCTGTTTGATATGAAACAACCAATAACATGGAAGGTCTCACCGATTGTGAAGTGGAACCCGCTACATTGGACACCACTGCTAGTGGACTTGCTACTCCCGGACAGACACAGGCACAGGGAGTTCACATTTTATTCAGTGTTACAGCATGAATTCAACCGGTCTCAACTGCCACTTTCCAGCCCAGCCTCCCCATTCGGCGCACATCCTGCCAGTCCCATCAGGTCAGCTGCTGAACTCCAACGCTGCCAGTCTTCTTCGGTCAGTTTTCCAGCTCCAATTCGACCGGCCAGTTCTCCAGGTCAGCTCCTCAGCTGTGTCCTTCAGGACAGATTGGCTGCCCTGCTACCGGTCCAATACTCTCTGTCCTATCCTTTCTCCTTTCTGACTAAACACAAAACACAGTTGGATTCACTCCTGCATCCAGCCCACGCCTTACTTACACCCCCCTCAGTCTGCCACAGAGATATATGATGTCTTACTTTTAATTAATTGAATTAAATGGAGAGCACAACACCTAGTGCTGCATTCATACTATATTGAGGTAATGGTAGGGACGACTTGGCATCACAGAGCCAATATTTGAGAGTGTTGACCTAAACCAGACTTGTAGAGAACGACTTTCTCATTCTTTGACTCACTTCGTCTTAATCTGTAGTCCAATATTAATCTATACATTATCATTTTAATGGTATTTAGAAAAGCTGACTCCCCATCTGTCTAAACCCTGACAGTCTAAATGTGATGTAGAACAGTAACCTATTCAGGGAGTGTTTGTATTGATGAACCCTGAACAACCTCAATCATCAATCCTCTCTCTCTCTCTCTCTCTCTCTCTCTCTCTCTCTCTCTCTCTCTCTCTCATCCATAAACCATGTGTTAATTATAGGTTGAAGGGTAAAACAAAAACCTTTTAGACCCTCTAAACGGCCAAAGCCAGACAACTGCACAGACAATCAATTGGATCAATAAAGAGTGTTGATCAACCCACTTTACCATTATGCAAGTAATGAATGGTTTGTTATAGCCAGAGATTGAAGTGAGGCTGGTTGAAAGAGGTTCAGCTTGAAAAGTAGATGTATTTTCTACCAGATGGATGTTCTACAGGGTCACAGTTGGTTTTTCATAAAGACCTTTGAAAATAACATTTACCTCATGAATTCCCATTATGGTGGATATTTTATTCTTGTGAAAAACTGAGTGCTTGTCAGGGTTTTTATGTTATGGAGGCCATGTGATAGATTATATAACCCAATCAAATAATCAGTCTTTAGTTGGTTGTTAAGTTACATTATTGGAAAGTTTAGTCTGAAGTCAACGACTCACTTCAGTTTCCCTGATGGACTGAGACGGTTGCATGGCATTCACCTGAATCTCGTCTTCACAGTTAATGTCATCATGACAGTGCAGTTTATACAGCCTTTGTTCCTGACAGCCTAATAGAGTTATAGACTCAGCCTATAGACTCATTTTCCTCCCACCATCACTCAATTTGTTATTCGATGCTGCATGCACATAGTCATGTACAGCAACTTCACAACAAATGATGGCTCTTCTCAATTCATCCACTGTCCCTGCTCAAGGCCGAGTTTACACGTAAAGGTCTATGTGTAGCTACGCAGAGAAGTGGTTTATGGGTAAGCATGGCCCACAGATGCTCGCAGACGGGTCGTCGCACATACCTCCCAAATCTCAACAATGTGTCGTGCGTAGCTGCGGTCATGTGTGTCAAACCAACGCTGATTGGTTGAGCAATGGAGTGTAGCCGGTAGCCCCTTACCATACAATGCTATACTACTAAGACAGCGTGGGATCATATGAGCTAATCAATTTCTGTAGTATCTCTACCTTTGTTATAAGTATTTCTGAACTACGGGCACCACAACTTTATCTTACCGGGTAGCACTAACTTCTCTATTCCATCTTGTCCTCTTATTACTTCCTGTATTAACTCCTGAACCTGGTCTTTGTCATTTAAGATCGCACTATACCGTCTCCATAAGCTTTTAACAGGCTTCTCAGCTATTGTGGGCATTGCTTCCTCATCTATGTAAAATCTTTTGGACGATAGTTTCCCTTTGACTATCAAGATGCTTCTTGATTTGCTTGGCTTTACTTTCATCCTAACCCTAATTAGGTTATTGTTCAATTTGTCAAGCATCCTTTTTGTACAAGGTACCGTTGTAGTCATATAGTCATATGCAAGTCCTAATAGGCGGGAGGCGGAACCCTCCCTGTAGTCTTTCCCTACCTACAAGCCATTTTGATGCTCCAATAATTACTTCCATTGCCAAAGTCAACACTAAAGGGGAGATTGTGCACTCTGCAATAATCCCTACTTGCAAACCTTATCATGCAGTGGTAAATTCTGGTCTTGTGAAGCATTCCTGGATATCTTGGAAATAACCTCTAAGCACGTTTTTGATCGATGTTTGGAACTTCTTTGGAAAGAAATCAAATGCTGCTGACAAAAGGTTGCGTGGAACACAGCCAAAAGCATTAGCCAACTGCAAAAATACAATGTTCTCTTGTTTAGCTGATTGAATTTGGTGCCAAATCATGCTTGTGTGTTCCAAACACCCAGAAAAAAACAGGTATCCTGCTTTTTTTCACAGTATCAACTCAATTGTTCCTCTAGTATTTTGTCAAAGAAAATCTTCCCTTCTACATTAAGGAGGCATATAGGCCTAAACTGACTAATCTCTTGATGATTCCTCCTCTGCGCCATGATTTAGTAACTGTTTGTTTTTCTGATGAGCTTCTTTACAATCTCAGAACATCAGGTGCACTCTTGTACAGCCAATAGGGGACTCCTAGGCCTTGGGGCTGATGATGCCCTTGCACAACTACTACACCCTGCACCTCCCTCCACTTCCCTCCCTCCCTCCCCCCACAACATCCATTTGGTGTTCTGGAAGCCCTATCCCTATATGCCTTTCCCTATCCATATAAATCTTTTCTAAGTGATTTTCTAACTCCTGCAGATTACCACTCTTCCTTGGTAAATACTGACTTAACAAATTTAAAGGAATCCTTGAAAAAGGGTGTCCTAGCTCGTTCTCTTTCTTTTTTCCCCCTAAGATTATCTGCTCTCCTTAAAGCTATCAAGCAATTTTTCAAATTTCCTTGCAACACGTTGATACCCTCTTACTCACTTTCTAAAGCCTTCCTCCACTGCTTTCTAAGCTGCCTCCCCTCTTTAACTAGTCGCTCTGTCTCTTGCTGTCATCTAGATTTATTTTGTTCTGAAGCTCCCTTCTCTCTTTTTTTTCATGAACTCCAAACTAGTTTACTCCATATTCCTAGATAATATCCCCCTTATTCTCAACTGTACCTCTTAACCTATCTAATGCCATTCTCAAATCTGTGTTAACTGACTCCCGTTCCCTCTTATCAATAGCTTTAGGCCATCTTGCTCTACGTTTCTGCCCACTAATCTTTTCTTTCCTTGGCTGACTAACCTCCTTGCTCTCCAAACCCTGTGTCCTGGTGCTGCTGCATGCCTCCTCAGTAACAGGGGTATTGATATCCTGCAAACGTGTCCGACTTCTCAATAAATACTGATCTATGCAGGGTCCCAGCACTCCCTCTACCAAGCAAATCTTCTTGCCTTTGTGTATTTTAAGGCCCCTCAGGGTTGTCACCTTTTCCCATTCACAGGAACAAACCTGTAGCATCTTCCCCTGTACTCCTGAACTAGTACCTTCCTGTAATCCACCCTCCCTACTCGTCGTGTCCATTCCAGTGTCTGTAACCATGTTATCAGCTTATGAGTCTTCTTCCACCCCTGCTCTCGCAGACTCAATGGGTATTTTGCCTTGCTTATTTGTAGCTTTAAAGAGTGTACCCAACATCCTTGTCTAGCCTTGGATACTGCTGCCATTGGTTGGTAGCCCATGACGGCCTCGTGGGGTCTCTTTCATCCTGTCAGTCGTTCCAAACTGTCACATGTTACGATACAAACCCTGTTGAGGGTAAGGGATGGGGAGTACTGAACTTGCGCTTTGTCATGAAAAAAACTTTCACATATGTCAATATGTGCATTCAAAATTACATTTCTATTTGACTAGGACAATTATTTAATTGAATATGGTGTTTTCAAATCATGCTCACCACCACATGATCATTGCTATTATCATCTTATTGATGAAGATAATATTGATGTCATATTGTGAAAATCATCATCACGACCACCATCATCACCTTAATCATCATCATCACAAGATACAGTGTGTCATTTGCCTTACAGTAGCTTCAGCACAAGTGCATATATTTTTAGCATGTTTGGCCATTGTGGAATCATCATCCATCATCATCTCCACCGCCATCAACAACAACAACAACATAGACAACAGATGAGACTCCATTTCCTTCTCTGCCAGTGACTGTGAAAGCCCACTGAGAGCCTTTCCATCCCAGTTGCCTGAACAGCAGGGTCTCACTATACTGTTGTTGGTCTGAATAGAAATCCCCATTCCCTATCACCAACACTTACTAGGACACACCAAATCACTCCCAGTCATCAGGCCTGTAATCCTCTCTATGGGACTAGGAGCTCCACCTGTTAATTAATGGTCCTCCTCCCAGGGAGCTGGGAGCCAGAGAGGGGAACAGATGACTGTTCACCATCATCTGCTGGTAACTCACAACAGAATCAGGGAGAGGACAGGACTCAATCTGTTCTGATTAAAGAGAGGAAGGTGGTGAGGAAGAGGACGGAATACAGAGAGAGGCTGTGATAGAGAGAGACCAAACCTGAAGGTCAGAGGAATAATTTACAACTTGATTAGACAAGAAAAATCATGTTGAGCAGACAGAGCAAGGACACTTTTCAAATCTGTTTTCATCCTGTTTCTCATCCTCCTCTCCTTGTCCTCTACTTTTATTCTCTCTCTTGGCTAACATTCGTGTTGAGAAGGTGCATTAAAGGTCCCATATTATGGAAAACGGCTTATTCCTGGCGCTTATACATGTTCCAGAGGAAATCATTTACCTAAGCAGCTGAGAAAATTTGAAATCTGGAAGTCAACCCGTTTTTTCTGTATTTTCCTTTTTCCAAAAACGGTGCCAAAGATAGGAGAAAAACAGCCCGTTTCAGAAAGTAGCCCCTTTGGACGTCATAACGGGCTAATCCAGCCCCTCTCAGAGCATGCCCACGCCCAGGTGAACAACCAATCCCATTTACGTTGTAGCAAAATGCTGCTCACGGCAGTGCCGCAAGATGTTGCTTATGGTGCATTCCCTTGTACTCGGAAATCGATAATTCCGAGTCGGTATTCCTAACTTCCAATCTAAATGTGTTCCAGTGCATCTGCTCGGGAAAACATAATCGCCCACAGCAAACTCATGTTTGTATGGCAAGTCTCAGAATGTTACAAGCATCTAAACTCAACATCAACTACTACAGCGCCATTAGTGAATAGAATCGGCGCATATCACATTCAGACGCCGATTTTTCCGAGTACACTGGAATGCACCATTACTTTGCGACGAGTGAAGCTAAAACAACAACATATCTACGGCGATCAACTCTCCAGTTATTATTTTGTAGGATGCAGGCAGCAACATAGATCCCTGCACAGTCTCCCAACACACGAAAATGCCAGGACAGAGTGGATTAATTTTATTTTTAACGGCACGCTACAGTTTTTTCTGTGTGTGATGATCAGTCCTCAGACTGCTTGAGCAACGGCAGGATTAGCATCTAAATTGAAGCTTAAAGATGGAGCAATTCATAAGGTACGTGACCCATCTGCAAAATTGGAATCTGTAAGTGTCACCATGTTTTGATTTAATTTACCAAATTAGTCTGGTTAGTATATTCGACTGCTGGTTAGCTAACGAGCTAGCGGGGCTAGCCACGGGCTTGTTGGGCGTGGAAGAAGTAAGAAAACTAAAGCTGGAGTCATTAAAAGTAAAGTAAAGTAAAAGTAAAGTTATTGGTTGGAGTCAGGACTCATCTTTAAGTTATTTGTTGGGACCAGTGTCTGTTTTATAAGTCTGTCGAACGTGTCAGGCTTGGTAAACTTTAGCCACCATTAGTACAATCGCGTTTGGTTGTGTGCACTGCGCTGTTTGGATGCAAATAGGTTGCATCCAATAATATATTGGCTAACTGGCTCAACAAAATTGCCAATCCTAGCTTGTCTGCAAGTTGTATTCAATAAGCTTATGGACATGAGCCATAAACAGACCGGCTACAGCAGAGAGTGTCGCTCACACACCCACATACACAAAACAAAGTACAATATTACACAGAATTGTTATCATTGAGAAACTAAGTGGAACCGCCTCAGCTGCCTCTTCCCATTCTGGGTCAGACTCCGGCTCAAACATGTACGGTCTCAGTGTTGGTTCTGGAGCGCCGCCATGGTTATGGTAAATTTCTGCATCAAGCTTATTTGTTTACCTTGAGCAGCATGAGCGCTCTGCTCTCCGCCTCCGCCAGGCGATTGCGTGTAGGTGGCCTCACGGCGTGAGGCGGCCAATCAGAGCAGTGCTCATTACATACAACCTCCACGCCCTCAAAACAGCCTGTTCTCTACAATGGAGAAAATGAGAGACTGAAACACACACCACAGAAGCTGGTTTTAGGATTTTTTTTTAATATAGACTTCACAAATGTCTTGTAAAGACCCCAGGAACAGTTTAAATAGCCCAAAATTAGTACAATACCCCCCCTTTAAGGTTGCCTGGCCTCTCTGTTCACATCCAGCTAATGATTAACCGGGCTGGAACCAGTGATAGATACACTCCTGAAATTATCTCCTGATGATGATGATGGTTTGGTAAGAGAGAGAGACAGTCAGACACACAGACATCTGTTAAATGGAGGTGGACAGAAATCTGTTTTAGTGTCATCATCTACAGAAAGCTATGATTCACATTTCAGAGGGAATGCATACTAATGAACTAGAGCACAGTAAACATTTTGTTCTGTCCGAGGGCAGATTCTGAACTGGTTTGTAAATTATTTGTCTCTTTGATGTTTCCTACATCACAGCCGGTCACTCAGTAAACAGCAGCAAACCACAGAATGCTACTGGAAATTACATGTTCTTTCCAGCAAAGCTCTTTTTAGGATATGACCAAAATGCAGAGACTTAAGCACTCTCATTCGTCCTTATCAAATTCAACATAATCAAACTTTTATTTCAAATTGTTAATAATATTATAATCATTATACAGCTGGATACCCAATATTATAAAAATAATATAAAGCTGGATAGCCAGAAAAGCCTATATATCTCTCTTCTAATAGCATATTAAGTCTACAAGACAGATGCATTCACAGACCTTTCAAATTACAGACCTATCGAATTAACTAGTAATGAGTTTAATGAGAGCTATAATTAGAGAGAGAAAGAGACAGAGGTGACTTTTTGGTGTGTGGATAGCTCTACACTTCATTTCACACTTCATTCCTGCAGCCGCTACGCTATTACTTCAGTTAGTCGAAGATAGCAGCAGTAAAAAAAAATTGGTTGAGCTGAAAGAATCTTGGCAACACTTTTTTTTCACCTGCCCGTGATTCAATATATTGAGATAAAAAGGAGAAAGGAGAAAAAAATGGTAGAAAAAGATCCTGGCAAAATGTTTCCTCCTGTTAGTACATTTATAGTTTTCATTTAAAAAAATAAAACATAGATATTTGGATCTACTGAGAGCATCCTGAAATTTCTGGCTTGTCATTTGCTAATTATTAAGACTTTTCTTGGTAATTGTGCTTAACAAAACTATATATCTAATGTAATGCGTATTACTTATTAAAGTAATACTATTGCTTACCTCAAAATCACAGTAATGCTTTCTCTTTGTAATTTAAGTTCTATGAACCTTTAGCGGGCTCTATTGGGTTGTCCAATTGCAGTACACAGAAAATTGTATACACGACTCAGCCAATCAGAATGAGGCCCCCTAATGATGGGTGGCCACTGTGCCTATATAAGGTCGCGCTACTCAAATCCCCATTCAGCAGCTAGGGGAAAGAGCACACAAATCGCTGACCCTTTTTGCTAAAGTCAAAGCGAGTAACAGTGCTGTCTTTATAGAAACTATCCCCAAAGATATGCGATCAATTGGCTCAAATGGTCGCTTACAGAGTACCTCCAGAACTGGAGGGAGGTCCCACTGGAGCTGCAGCATGTGCGACAGGTCGCTGTCTCCATGCTCCTTTTAAGGGAGCGTTTGAGGAGAGGGTGGCTAAAGGCTGTTTATTCCCCCCAAAACCCCCATGACATGAGGATATAGTCAACGCATAAACCTTGAGTGTTGAGACAAACCGGACAGCTACACTATTGAATTAAGCGGAACTACTACCAAGCTACTGCAAAATGTAGTTAATCTACTAGTTTAAGTTCATGTGGTGAAACTACTCCACAACACTTGTAATTGAAGTTTAGTTTAGTTTGTCCACTCCATTGAGCACAGCAGCTTTATAACATCAGTTTTTCATTTGAAAACACCCTTCAGCCATTCTCACCAGGATTCATGCTCATGCAGGTTCATGCTCTCTTATCCTGGCTATCTGACTCTGACATAAGTCAATGCACTCTGGCCCCGCCCCCAGAGCCCCACTAAAGCCATTAGCTTCCAGGCCATTTTATGAACTGTGGCCATCGATTCTCACAGAAATGAGTCAAGTACAACATCACCTGATCAGAGCTGTCAGCTCCCTAATGGGTAGAGCGAGGTTGGAGGGAAGGATTGTGGGAGGTTTGGAGGCAGAGGGAGTCCACATTAACAATGGAGGGATGGGAGGTGGGAGGAGATGACACAGCTTAATGTGAAATACAAAGACGCACACTGACAGACACCAAACACTGGTTCAGTTACAGCTCCCAGTAGCCTGAGGGTTTTGCCAGTATTGCTTTAGCATGAGGAGTGAGATGCTAAACCAAGGATTCAGATTTTATATCTGCTGTAGCTACACAGGGGGCTGCAGAGTCATAAACCTCAGCTATTTCTACAGTATTTCATCTTCTGCAGGGGCCTGTGCTTCAGCGTTTGAGATGTCACATTACTTCTGTCTCTTGTCAGTATTTGACTCAAATTCTCAGCTATCTTGTTTCATATTATGTCTCTATATCATGATGCTCACTGGTTGTGTTTCTTTTTGTTCCTTTATGTGTATGGGGGACTGTAATTTCTCCTCTCAGTCTGATAGCAGCTGTGTCACAGTGAGTAGCAGAGAGTAAGACAGCTGACTGGACACAGTGGCAGGGCTAAAGACATCGACACACACACAAAAGGGCTTGATGCCAGATGTTGGATGGTATCAGGGTCTGTTGTTTTAATGATAAGGGTCATGGTGTCTGTGTTGTGGCTCAGCCACAGGGTCAGGAGAGGCTTCAGGAGTGGATGTGACCCAGAAAGAGGTTAAGAGAGACACAGCAGGCAGGAGGCCAGGAGAGAGGAACAGGACAGCACCCACTGCCAAGGTTAGACAGCTACAAAGAAACGCGTACAAACATGCTACTGTATTCACACACCCTGCACCTTGCCAGAGGTGACTAAGCTGGCTGGCAGAGGGGAGTCCCACCATTCGACCAACCAACTGGCATTAACAGCCTCTAGCCATGGCCAAGCACAAGGAGCAGCCTGACATAACAGGAGAGACCAGGATGGAGAGAGAGAGGTGACAGGGGTTTTATCCACCACTTTGCTGTGGTCTTAAAGATAACCCTTAGTTGTGCTGTGATCACCATTTTGCTATATTGCCCTGATATCCTTCTGGCATCATGCCTAGAAGTGGATCACACACCAAGCACTCAGCTATTAGAGGAATATTGATCTTCCCAGTGGCTGAGTCTCTCAGATTGAAACTGAATCTGAAGTTGGGTGTTTCAAAACCTTTGTGGTCAAAGCAGTTCCCTGTAACATTATCTGCCTCTTGTATGACAGATACGAGCTATGATAAAACGGATGCTCAACAGTAAAGTCTCACTGTGAAACAAAGCAAAATTTGAAGTATGATGCAATTTGTAGTTCTTGGAGAGACATAACCGTTTTGGGAAAGCAGCCTTCAGTTTTATCCCATCAAAGTTTTTGTACTGTTTGTGCTGTTTTGATGAGCACACGCCTCTTACAACATAACAGTTAATGGAAGTATTAATTAATTTTGTTTTCATGTCTGTGTTGCTGAGTGAAGGTGATTCAGTTTTGACAGATGTCCACTGGTGACTCTCATTCACGCAGCATGAGCTTTGATCAGCTTACTGTCAAGAGGGCCTACTCTCCTGAAATTCGGTGAAATGATCACAATGTCTTAAAAGGCAAATACGAAATACGTTTCCCCCACCATGAAAGGATTACACAAAGGCAGTACTTTGATATTGAAAGAGTGGAAAGTGGAAAGGAAGGGTGTTGTGTTTGGAGGAGGTGGATGTTTTTTACTACAGTTCATACATTTTAGGACACTGTACGTTTAGTGGATGATATAAGGTACAACAGCATCTCAAAGTAAACAATGAACATATAGAGTCAAAACTGCTACCAGATGTCTCACCTTGTAGTCAGATCAGAGCCAAATAATGCACCATTTATAATGCATTACAATTTCAACTGGTAACAATTAACTACTCTGAGTAGAGAACCTAAAAGCAAATTAAACTTTTCCACCCTCTGATTTCATATTGAAAACTCAGAAATGTAAATTAGATGATAGAGAGAATAGTTTTGACAGTTTCTGTGAACATTAAATTCCCAAGGAGAGAAAGGACAACTTTTATCAATATGACTCATACAGAGAGAAAAGCAGCAACACTGGATCTTTGTAGAGCTTCATCTCTCTCTCTCTCACTCTCTCTCTCATAGATCAGTAGAGTGATGACTTGTTTGTTACCATGGAAACCATCATATTGGATGGAGTAGAATAATGATGTTAGAGTTGGGCTTTTCCTCTGCCATTTCCAGCACTATCTGACTGACTGAAAATTGTATTTGGCTACTGATCAATGTATGTTCCTGTATACCAAAAACAAAATAAATAAATGTCCCTATAGTCTCAAAAAACACAGCAATAGATGCAACAGACACGTTTTCATGAAATTGTTTCAGCTTTATCACTCAATGTAAATAGGCCTACAACCATCTTGCTTTTTCAAGATGGTTCATTATTATTGTTTAAATATTATTGTCATTATTTTGTTTAAATAGCTGACAGCCATTTAATGTCTATGAAGGCATTACTATACAGTAGGTGTTTGTTCAGTCAATGTTTCATTAAATGCAGTCAGTCTAGTTCATCTCCCTCCCTAATGCTGCCACCCCAGGGCTCTGTTGGATTACATGTATTTAGAGCTGCTCAATGAGCATTTCCACTTCAATTCCACCAGGGAGGACGAGGCCTCCGGACTTCATCACATATCCAATATTTAGACACTCCCTGCATATTCACAGCAGAATATTATTTACATTTTCATTATGCTGCTAATTTCAACGTTTTCACAGGCAGGATAATGGTTGGTGATGAGCGATCAGAAGCAGTGTGTGTGTGTGTGTGTGTGTGTGTTTGGGGGGGGGGGGGGGGGGGTGACCTGCTCGCACACAATTCACATTATTGTGTGGCTTTTGCACAGCCAATCATAACAAAGTTCTGGACAAGGGCAGTAACCGATGATATTTAAGGATGCAATGGCTTTCGCTGGGCCCACACATGACTGCCAAGAATAAAAAAGAATTGAGCGTGCAGGAAAACGACATTGGAATAAACTGTGCTTGCTCCTTCAGTTTATGTGAGCATAAATATAGGTATGGATATCTCCTTGCAAGCTGCAGTATTGCTCTGAGACTAATTCCCTTGGGCGCGAGTGCTGTCACGGCCCTTGCCGAGAGAATTTGCACACGTGATGATGTGATTTGTGATCGAGCAGGTCTCGATTTTAGGCATGGATTTGGCGTCATAGGGTCTCTTAATGGGTGAATTTACAGGGCTAGTGGTGTGTAAACCTGTAGAAGATGGGTCTTTACTCTGTACATGAACACAGTACCTTCATGGTTTATGTACTTCTGGACTAGGATTAAAGATAATCTAAAATCATCTCAATGTTTAGTTTTCAAAATGTATATAAATCTTCTTGGAGTACAAATTGACTCATGGTTGGTAATGATGGATGTCTTGTTAATGTATCAATAACTTCACAGTGGCTCAATAGTCATTTTCATCCTCATGTTACTATCAGCAGGTCAGTGGTCAGTGTTGTTATCATTTAGGATATGAGCAGCCAACTGTTTTCTATCAGGGGAGTATTTAATCCCTTTACTCAGGGTTGTTGTGTCTGTATCAGCTCATTCAGTCATTTCAAGTAGCTACCAATGATATGACATCTCTTCTTCTACTGTTTGTGAATGGCAGCATGTCCTCCCTGTCTCTTTAAATCCATGTGTGCCAATGCAAATCCCCTATCAATCAGTGGAGGCACTGTGACATTGTGACACTGTTAATACTGTTGTATTAAATGGAGGTGTAGAGGTGCAGATGGGAACCAAGCTTCAGGTTATTGTCTTTCCCAAACACAGAGGAGACTCTCAGCAGTCAGGCCACATAAAAGCCTTGTTACCCATTCCTCTTCTGCTTTAGTTGTCGTCTTCCATTTGGCTTTCACCTTGGAAACCTAACGTCTCTTTTCAGTCTGACAAGAGATTTTCTAAATTGGTTGACTAAAGAGGCACTTGAATATCAATTCTCAGGATTCTCTCTCTCTCTCTCTCTCTCTCTTGCTCTCGCTCTCTCTCTCTCTCTCGCTCTCTCTCTCTCTCTCTCTCCCCCCCCCACCCTATGCCTCTCATTGCAATCTATTAAACCTGCTGTAAATCAAAAGAGGATGTGCTTTTTTGTTGTTCAGATGGATGATTTGTTCCACTACTTATCATTGCGGTGAGGAGACATGTATTATGCAAGACCATCCTCTTGTGTGTGTGTGCATGTCCAGGTGAATTTACTGAGTAAGAGCCATTCCACCTATGAAGAGCACAAGACCGCTATTTTCGTGGCTTTGCACACGTGAGCATAGACCTGTCCAAAATCCCACAAACCAGTTTTGTGCATGTTAGGCTATATTTGACCCCACATTTTTTTTTAATATGTTAAGCACAACTAACTATTTAAGATCTACACCTGTGGTAACTGATTTAATCTGTGAATTATAGGCAGTCAAACCTCATCATTAAGCATGGATGGCAGGTGACATGGTGACAGGGCTTGCAATGTCTCAATATCAATATAATACAGGGATATACATGACAGAGATGTATGTGATTGTGAGACACAGGAGAGCCGGGAGCGCATATACAGTCAGTGGATGTCTTATATTGAGTTGTCTGAGGAGGAGTGCTGTGCAGCTGTGTGTGTGCTGTAGGTGAAGTTAGTTTTGAATTTATGTTGTGTACATATAAATGGCAAATCATCAAATTTGACATTTAATTAATTCACATATTTCCAATGCATCACCTGGCACCTCATTTATGGACAAGAATACCAATTTCTTCTTGGGTGAATGGTGGTACGAGTTGGGACTTGGTGCAACCATCACAAAATGTGCCGGCGCACTGCTTTTAAAGGGTATAAAATGAGGTTATTTGATTGGCCAGAATTGAAGCCAGAATTTCACAAAAATAGAGCCCTTAGTCTCCCTAACTAACTTGACAAGCTGCTTCACCTAAAGTAGGAACATATAGTAGCAACTATTTTGATTATGAGTTTAGTAATGCTTACATTAAGCATTGTTACATAGCTAATACACAGTCCCACAGTACTGTGTATGAAAGACTTTATGCTCATGTAGATTCATTGAAGGTCTCAGGCTGCCAGTTGTTCCTGTTTTGCAAGCATGGCACATTTTGTCTACAAATATGCATCATTTCTGTAATAAACAGAACGTTTTGGCTGATAGTCTTATCATGGGAAAAGCACAGATAATAATTTGAATAGTTTTAATTAAAGCTACTTGATGATACTCTGATGCAGTCATCCATTACATACACTTAAAATGCACACTGAATTCTCACAGAGACAAAACGTGGTCTGACCAATGCACAGAGCAAAGCTGCTTATAGAGCTGTTTGCTTCTCATTACTCCTAGATTTGTACCTTTTAATCACATTTATTATGGCTTTCATTTTACCAGGGAATGGAGCACTTATACTTCATTTTCAACAAAGGACTGACACAGAAGAATGGAAAACAATCTTATTCACTGAGCTGACACACAACATACATAGACCTGGCTGAGAATTACTGTAGATATGAAAGGGCTCACAAGAACCTGCAATCATACTTGAAAGTTTGTGAACCCCTTGTGCAATTATAGAAATTCTGAGTTTTTACCATGCAATCCTTATTTAATCAAAATGAGCCTTTTCTTAAATTAAATAAAGGACCTACATTTACCAATTTCATGTTTTTTTAGAGGAATTTGTCCATGTAGTAAAATGAAAATAGTTTAATAGAAATTAGTGCAGGTGTAAAAATAAGTGAACCTCCTCTTGCATTAGTTAAATCAAATAGGTAAGTAGAGTCAGGTGGGTAAATAATTGGATGTGAAGTTAACCAATCAAAGTTCAGATCCTAGTAGGGAGTAATGAGTGCGTATCAGTCTGTGAAAGGTTATAAAGTCCTATCCAAAAGATTTTGGTTCCATCAGTGCACTGTGAGACAAATAATGTACAAATGGAGACCATTTAACATGACACCGACTCTACCTACACGTGGACGTCCTTCTAAAATATCACCAAGAGCTACAAGAAAAATCTTAAAATTAGTAAAAAACAATCCAAGAATAACATCCAGAGATCTACAATCATCCAGTGCTGTATCTGATGTCATTGTGCATCCATCAACAATAAGAAGAACACTGAATAGAAATAGCATTCATACAATGGTAGCCAGGAAGAAGCCTCTGCTGTCTAAAAAGAACAAAGCTTTATGTGCGAGGTGAAACATTAGGGTTGTTGACAGGCTTGACATCAGTTTAGTTGTCCCAGGCTGACCGTCTGTCATCCCACTGAAACCCTCTGGAGCGACTCCCAGACGGAGCTGTGACCCTCGGTGACAGAGTTCAGAAAAATGACATTGTGGCTTTTGCTCTCCTACCAGCCTCCGAAGGAAAGCAGCCACAGTTGCTCTTTAAATGTAAATTGGAAGCCAATCTTTTATGTGCTGCACTGACTGAACGCTCACCAACGGTCAGATGGAGAGAGAGAGAGTGGAGAAAGTGAACTTTTGCTGAAAGTGTAGTTTCTGGGGTGAATGTTATCTACTCGTGTAGTTCCTCAATCAGCCTTAGCATTGAACCAGCTCTTGGAGTAGAATGGATGTCCTTGTTTGAAGTGCAAGACTGAAGCCATTATTTCTGAATTGATATGTACTGTACGACTGCAATCACAGTTCTATAGAGAATGTCCTGTTATGTTAAACTATTGATCAGTGTAACAGGTTTGGGATTGTAGGAGTGGAATGGACAGATTCTGGAGACGGCTTGTGGGCTCACACACTCTTTATTATCGATCACACACATTCAGACCACACTTGGTCAATGTTTTCTGTGTGCAGTTGAGATCCACGTCTCCTGTCTCTGTGCGCCATTTGACCCAGCCTCATTGCAAGAGAGAGCATACAGTATATAACTGACTAATCACTAACTCATTGCAATTGTGTCCACTGAGGCGGTAGAGACACTCCTGTCTCTCCAAATGCAGCCAACGCCCAAACCCCCACCCTGTTCCAACATACCCCCAACACCCGACTCTAGGCTGGGAAGATATGTGGCCGACCAGGGAATCTGCCAGTAGCCCTTGGTCCATTCCAGTGTCGTCGATGTGGGGCATTGTGTAGGCAACAAACGTGGACACATCATACACCAGGGCACCGGTGGATTCTTCTATCACTCCCATCTCCAGCATGGCCTTCAATTCTGCTTGCAGAACTATGCATTTGTGTTCGGGCAAGCGGTATGACCGTGAACACTGTTACCCCAGGGGCAGTGTCGATGTGGTGCTGTATGAGAGTCGTGATTCCTGGCAGGGGGGAGAACATGTCTGCAAAGTGCTGCTGCAGAGTTGGTTATCTGAGAGGATTGAGGTGTAAACAGACACAACCTCCCTCCATGCTGATAGGAGGTTGAGGTGATGTTGGTGTCGCTCATCCCCTTTCAGTATGCACAACTTCATAACCAACGCCCCCAACCTGCCATGTGACCACAAAGGGCCCTTGCCACTTGGCGAGCAATTTGGAGCTGGATGAAGGGAGTGATATAAGAACTTTATCTCCCAGTGCAAATTGTTTGAGCCTCTGTTGTACAGGTGCTCTCTTGTGCCAACTAATTGAGTGGAGTGGAGTGGAGTGGAGTGGAGAATGAAATTCAGTAGGTTCTTTTCTCTCAAGTCAAGAACCTACTGAATTTCATTCTTGCTTGTGCTTGGACCTTCCTAACGGTTTTGCGTGTCCATAATAATAATTCAAAGGGAGAAAATCCTGTGGAGGCCTGGGGAACCTCCTGCACTGCAAACAACAGAGGATCAAGCCATTTATACCAATTTCAACTACCCTTGTGTACGAACCTACAGATCATGGACTTCAAGGTCTTGTTAAACCTCTCCACCAGACTGTAGGGTATGCACCAGGGTATGCACACACTTGATTTCCCCCCATGATACCTTTGCCAATGCCCTGGGCCGTACCAGGCATTGGGGTAGATTCTTTGGTGTAGAATCCCCCAAAGCCTGATGTGTACCCCCTTTCACTCTTAACGGAATGCGATACGCCCCCCTCCCGACTGGTGAAGGAGACCGGCGGACAACCGGAACCACCTGCCTTACCTCCATCATGGGCACTCCCTTCCAGATGTGCACAGGTGGCTTGCACCACCAGCACTCCTGTCCAGGCCTCTGAAGAGTTCTCTGTGGGGACTCTCATACAGCACCACATCAAGCGCAAAGAAATGCAGGTTAAATTGAAGGCCTTGCTAGAGATGGGAGTGAAGGAAGAATAGAATCCACCAGTGCCTGGTGTAACCCCATCATGCTTCTTCTCAAGCCCGATGGGTGTGTGATGACGTGGTGTTCTTGGGGCTGGCCAGTTATTATTGCAGGTTCGTCCCTGCCTTCTCGGACCTGACCAGTCCCTCCCTAGGCTGTCAGCCAGATGGCTTCAGGCGATGGGGGTTTGTGGCAGTGGGGCAGGGCTTTGGGGAGATCTAAGAGAGGCTCTGCTGCCTCAGCAGATACAGTTGCAGTTAGTGAATACTATATTTGGAGTCTGAACTGTGTGAAATTAATACTTTGTCTGCCATTTTCTCTGTTCCCCGGGCTAAAAATATATCTGGAATTACGCAGTTGTGACGCTCAAATCAGATCATTGAGATTCACCAATTTTCTCACTCTGGCAGAGTCATTGAATAAACATCAGTGAAGCTAAATTATGCCCTTATCTTTTGCTAAGGTCTTCCACTGCTCCTAGATGTAGAACGAGATCCAATCAGATTTTCTTCTCTCAATAAAAATACTTTTGTTCTTGTGAAAACCAAATTTCTTTGTCAGTGCCTTTAGGTGTGTCTAGGAGGATAGTCAAGCTGAATTATAAACACACAGACATGGCAGCAGACTACAAGGTGATTTGACTTTCTTGTGGAGAGCAGGTTCCTTTTAAAGACTTCAGCAGCAATAATATCAGCAACTATTTCTACCTCCGATTGGTGAGAGCTGTTGTCAAGAACGACTAGTCTGCTCCACGACTGACATGGAAAGTTTAAACTGAATGGAGTGAAAAGTTTCTGATGCATTTATTTCATTTGAATGTTGAAGTGCAGGAGATAAGGAGCACCTTGTCTTTCTGCTGTTATAGTGGTTAAGAAGAACTACTAACAAGCTGTTGTTAAATGTTTTGAAGATACACTATGTACATGTCATCTGAGCCTAACATTTCTTTTCTTCTTCTCTGTTCTTATAGGTAAGTGCAGCTAATGACCTCCTGCAGGAGAGAGAGAGAGAAAGGAAGAGAGAATGAATGGAGATCCTCCACTATCTTCAGCACAGGGCCGGACTGGGACAATAATTCAGACCGGGAATCTTACTCTAACCCAGGATCACCCCGCACTCGGACCCCACAAAATACTGCAGCCTATATTACAGTGTATTGACTGTCAACTTTCCTTCAATTCCTATTGTACATTGCAAACAACCCACACCACAAGAAAGGGCAAAAATGATACCATTACAGCAATACCTATGCCTACCAAACTGTCTGTTTATACAGTGCCTTGCAAAAGTATTCAACCCCCTTGACTTTTTGCACATTTGTTGTGCTAATAAGTTATTTCAAACACATTTATTTGGGATTTTTTTGGTCTGTGTTCTATGCACAGCATTCTATTCTATCAAAGTCAAAACTAAATTGTTGAAATGTATGTGGAAGGATATAATTAATATTACAGAGAAATCAAGTTTGCATAAGTATTCAACCCATTTGCTTTGTTCAGGGTAAGTTGCCACACTAGCAAAAATGTGTTCAACATTTCGGATTACCGTTACTCAGATAACATATTTAGATTGCATTTAACAATTCTGAACATTGGTTTCCTTTCACACATTTTTTAAACTTGTGCTTTTTTGCTAACAAAGCTGAGACCAAACTCCTTTACTAGATCTTGATGGGACTTAATGGGATCTTAGGGTGTAGGGTGGACTCTCCATCAGAATACTTAAACACAGTATGGGATATATGGTTCATTTTATATATGGATATATGGACTTTACAGTCCAGGTCTTGAAGTTTCAGAGAAAATACAAGAGGGTTGAATACTTTTGCAAGGCACTGTATATATACACACATATATCAAACCAGTGGCAGCAGGCCTGTACAAAGGTCAGCTGACTGGCTGCTCTGTGTTGTTGTAGCTTAAGTAGATCCCGGTTTTCCCGATTGCTGATTGTCCGGGTCTGCTTAAGTACTATTCATATCTCTGTGGGTTTGTTATTCTTTGGCTATACTTTCCTCTAGCGTTGCACAACCAAAAGGACAGAACGGTGTCCAGAGGGCTACTTGGTATCTTCCAATGATAATGCCTCCTGGACAGATTAGTCTCCTCTGTTGTATGGGAAGACATGTTCCATACAAACAGCCAAGGAGAATCCTATTAGGAAGAAACAGAAGCTCTGCTTGGGTCTCAATGTCAACAGGTTTTCTCCGGATGATTCAGGTCATGAGTCTTTTCAGAAAAGGCAGGAGGAAGCCTAAAGAAGGAACCAAGGAGAATGTTAAGAGTTGGTGAATATGCCAGGCTATGTTTGTTTCAGTGTGATGACCTTGTTGTTCATTCCTTGTGGTTTGGACTAGGTTGTTAGCCCTCCCAGTTCCCCCTTCAGCAGAATCTAGCAGATATGGGTGTTAGCCTTGATACCATTAGAGTGCTAGGCCTTGTGCTGTAGCTGACAGGCTAGGCTTTGTGTTATCAGACTGCAGTAGTTACTGGATGCTCATATTTTATACAGATGCCCTCAGGCTGAAACACTGGAGCAGGTTGGACTTGGAGAGAGGTAAAGTTGTCAGAAAAGGTTTGTGAACCTTTTTGAATTTCTTGCATTCCTGCATAAATGGCTCCTATAATATGGTCTGATCTTCATAGATCAGATGATGATCAGATGATGATCATAGATAAACACAATGTGATTTAATAAATAACACACAAAAATGTATTTATGTGTTTTTATTGAACATATTGCTCAAACATTAACATCCTAACCTGGAAAAAGTATGTGAACCTCTAGGATAATGACATCTGTCAGAGGAGGTAATTGAAGTCAGGTGATCCAATCAATGAGATGACATTCAGGTGTGGGTTAGTGGTGTTCTGTCCTACAAAAACACCACAAAGCCAACCAAGTCTGCTCTCTCATAAGAGAGATGGAATATGCCCCGGTCAAAAGAAATTTCAGAGGGCCCCCGGACAAGAGCTGTTGAGACATAAATGAACCTAAAGATCCACTATCAGACCAAGAAAACCTTGCCTTGACACCTGGACTAGAATCATAGATGTTTGTTTCTAGTCATAAAATCACTCCAGCCTGTCCTCTGCTCCCTGTGTGTTGTTTGATACATCAGTCCTGCTTGGACTTCTATGAGTTACCAGTTGTGAATCTGATCTCTGATACTGTATGTCTCCATGCTGACTGCACTGTGCAGGCAGTATTCTCTATGTACTGTGTCAATATAAAGCCATAGTATCAATTAGATATGAGAGTGAATGGAGGCTGGGGCTGTTTGAACAGTCCCATACAGTTAAGATTATTGGCACCCTTGCATCTTATGCAGATAACAATATCTTCTGGAAATTGAAATAACTTTGTCTTCACACATTCATCTACCGATTTACAACAACACATGATCAAACAATAAGAATAAAAATAGAAAATAAAAATGATTCAAATAAAATGTGTTGGAAGAAATAATGACCCAAGACACACCATCCATGACTATACCCATACAGAAATGTAATATATGACATATATGCCCCTATATCAGCGAGCGATACTGCCATATATGTTACATATAAGGCGATATATTATTGCAACATACATACATCCTCTGGATGTATGACGATATAGGTTTTAACATATATGAAATATCCATAGTAAAATATGTATATGTACATATATTAAAAATTTGTGTTATATGAATTTGTATATGGTATTATATGTTGCAACCATATATGTTAACAATATATGTTTAATTTATATATTTATATATGTTTATTAAAACAACATATATACAACATATATAACATGAACATAAACATATGCCTCTCCTCGTTAGTATAGTGGTTAGTATACCGAGTAGACCAGGGGTTCAATTCCCCGATGGGGAGGACTCTCTACTTATATGGGGTGGCTGTGGCTCGGCCAGAGCGGGTCGGCCTCCAATCAGAAGATCGTAGGTTGGATCCCCGGCTCCTCCAGTCCACATGTCGAAGTGTCCTTGGGCAAGACACTGAACCCCACCTTGCATGGTAGCTCACCATCGGTGTGTGAGTGTGTGAGTGTGTGAGTGTGAATGGGTGAATGAGAGGCATATACTGTAAAGCGCTTTGGATAAAAGCGCTATATAAATGCAGTCCATTTACCATCCATTTGTATGGGCTAGACATATACATAATATGCTATGCATATATGTGTAATTTGTATATTATACAAATACATATATGTTATATGTATAAATAATTATATACGTGACATATATGTCACAAAATGCATTATACATACATAAACATATATATTTGTATGGGCTAGACATATATGTCATATATGAAATTGTTCCAATTCTAATAGGTTTCATATATAGTTTGTACATACATGTACATATATGTTTTTCCTTCATATGTACATATATTTCATATATGGAAATTTACTATATGTACATATATTACATTTCCGTATGGGTAGTCACTTTAAAATTTTGAAGCCATCACATTTTTTTTTTTTCAAATATTTGTATTCTTATTGTTCGTGTGCTGTTGAATTATACAGTTGAATGTGTGAAGACCAAAAGTTGTTTCCAATTATTACAGAAAATATTGTTCATTGTCTCCATAAAATGCAAGGGTGCCAATAATCTTGGCTGATGGGGCTCTGGACTGGACTGGACTTTCTCTTCTCTTCTCTTCTCTTACAGTAATTTTGCAAATGATGGGACTTAAAAGACAGAGAGGCAAAGTCTGACAGTAAGAGGAGATGAATGATACAAACATGATCTGCATTTGATTCTTTCTCTCTGGCTGTCTGCCATGTCTATATGTATCAGCAGGAGGGAGATAGAAATCCATTCACTGTGTTCAATATTGCTCTGGAAATTAGCACTGAGTAGATAAATAGACAGAGGAATTAGCAGGCTGTTAAATCAGATTCTAAGTTTGTGTGAAAAGTGTGAACTTAAACTTACCTCTTTCCCCGAAGATGGTGGAAATTTAGTTTTAGAAATTTAGATTTAGAAATTTAGTTTTAAAACCATTACATGGTCATTGCATCTCCAACATACACCCTTGCATACTGAACTTGACAGGCAAAACTAGGCCAAAAACTTTTCAGATAGGTTAGTTCAAAAGAATCTTTGAATTATACACATCTAGAAAAGGTCGAGGACATGAAAGACTGTCGCTAAATACAATAGAAACAGGAAGAGAGGAATAGAGGGCAGAGAAATAAAATGATGAAAGGAGTGTGAAAGGAAACATGGACCAAGGTTTACAGTGTCAGTCAGAGGTCACAGCTTGTCAACAGAATAGCTGGTTCAGCATCACAGATGAAGGAGCATTGAACGCTTGAAAGCTTTGCTTTCCATAAGGATTTATTATTTTAGAGATATAATAAATGTTTCTAGCGTTTCCAGCTGATTTGCCGACTCTATATAGCTAGCTATAGAGGGCTTCTATCAAATAGCAGGTAGTTTACAACAGTTGGCTAGCTGTTGCATACAAGTCTGCTGAAATTGATCAGGATTTCCAAGAGTGATTAGTGCAATAGATTGTACTGGATCAATGAGAAATATCCCCAATGTGCCTTAGTGACTGCAAATGATGAGCCTATTGACTTAAACATTTACACTAATTGCCCTCCAGCAATCCGGTCTAGCCTTGGCAGCAGCAACCGTGTTACTTTTCACTGTTGCTGTTTCTATTGCTCATATTTATTCATTATGACAGTATGTCCTTGAGAGAAAAACAAATGTTAGTAATGCATTTCTTCCCCATACTTCCCAATCTACTAACTAACGTGTTTGTCAGCAGCAGCATTTGTTTCCATCACCTCATAGTCTAGTTTATTGCTTTTATTGTTTCATTTTAGTTTTTCTGCTATTTTTATTTCTTATTTTTATATTCTATAGGTGTGCTTATATTCTCTTTTCATTTTCCCTGTTGAGTCAATCATCTCGTTGCTATAGGAAAAAGAAAAACAAAAAGGTTATGAGTATGCATTGATGGAATATTTAAATAGGCCTACTTTCTTTTGGTATTCCAGCTGCTCACTTTCCATTTTAATTTTTTTATTTTGCAGCAGCAGTGCAGTTCAAGTGCCATTTCATAAAAGGCCCTTACAGAGTCTATTTCAACCTGACACAATAAAGTAGTACTTAAAATGAAAATTGTGGCATGCATTACCACTAAGTGTGATGGGCTTTTCGTAACACTAGGATGGTATTTTGTAACTTGTTGCATGGTACGTTCTGGATGATGTTCACTTAAACATGAACATATCAGTGTGACTACCCTGTTTAGAGTCATTTACCATGTTTTCTTGCCTTATTAACGTAGACCCGGAGGCCACAGGCTCAGGGCGATCTCCACATTTCATACAATACACATCAGAGCAAGGGAAGCAATTACTCATTTCTTCATAGAGAGCACTTGAAGCAGTTTCTGAACACCTCTATTCTGATGTGGAGGCATGGCCCATGAATAATTATGTGCACTTTCATTGCATTTCATTGCATCATTTCATTCACATGGCCACACTCCGCTGTGGCAACTACAAAATGATGCATTTACTCCTGATGGCCTATCTGAGCACACAGATATGGTGTCCTCGTCAGCAAGGGCCTCCAACTGAGAATATGTAAATGGAATGCATGAAGTACACTCAATGCATGGTCAGCAGACGCTGGTGATTCTAGTGCACATAACAGCTTGCTTTAAAGGTTACATCTGTATGGACCTCTGTAAGTACAATGTGTGCTTGCGGCTCTAACAGCATCACTGTATCCCCCTCAACTGTAAATTAAAGTGTATTGTAAAGAGGGGGAGGAAGGAAGGACTGAATTCTGAATTCTCTCATACAATGGCCACAGGAGATGACTTAATGCAAAGATATATTTATTACTAAACTACACAATAATCACACAGTATAAATGCAAAACACAAAACAAGTTTTTTGGTTGGCTGGTTTTTTATTGTAAATACTGTGTACTGTTGTTGCCCTTTGCACATTCCTGCTGAGCATTGCCACTTTTCATTTCACTGCACACCCTGTGTGTGTATGTGACAAAGTTCTTGAATCTTCTTGAATCTTGAAGTATATGTCAGGAGAATGGCACACAAGGATGAGGGTATCCGCATATAACGAATATAAAGGGGTGGCGATGGCGTAGCACTACTGAGGCTTGTAACGGGACCAACTCCAGTTCAACCTAGAT
Source organism: Hoplostethus atlanticus (assembly GCA_034670405.1). Lineage (NCBI taxonomy): Eukaryota > Metazoa > Chordata > Actinopteri > Trachichthyiformes > Trachichthyidae > Hoplostethus > Hoplostethus atlanticus. The sequence goes on from JAXDDX010000025.1 coordinate 1,263,546, forward strand.
TTACCAGGGATGAGCAAAGGGAGAATCAATTAATTCTCACACGTCAACCACTGCATCAAGGCCAACGTAACCATATACCTCACTCCTGACTGTGATGGAGCCGTGGAGGGCAATGTACTGGGATTTGGCAAAGTTGAGCCGGATGGGGTGCAGGAGCCTGGGGCCTCACCGTGATAAAATTGGTTTCGGGTTGGATATTCGACAGATATTCGGGTCCTCTAAAGTCTAGATCTACCATCAGGTGACCCTGGTCAACCAGCCGTCCCCAATTGTAGATGCCTCATAGCTGTGAGAAAAGGGCAGAGAGGTGTCCTTATCTCTGGCCTGTGTTCCTTCTGAAGGGAATTCTTATCAGGAAAGTGCAGATCAAAGAAGCAGTCCTCAGTTGATGGTGAAGAGATACTTCACTACACCTGTATGAAAGGTAACTGTTTGGAGCAGCCAGCACCAGGGTGAGAGCATGCACCCCCTCTGACCCCGTCCATTATGGGCAGACCCTCATTGTTGTAGAGGGCCAGCTCCTCAGCAGGAGTGTACTCCTGTGGAGGTGGGCCCCCTACAGTCTTTTGAGTTTTTTTCTGTTCGCTGCAGGCGATGTCAGATCTCATTTTACAAAATGCATATTATCAAAACGCAAAAAGAATTAGAGTTTTAGTACACTACAAACCATTTGTTACATATTAAATGCAGTCTAAAGGTTAATCCAAGTAACAACAAAATACTGTATCAATGAAAAGCCCACTCTGCCTTAATGATGGCCTTGATAAGCCTACTTATTTCTACATTTACACTCTGCAATTTTCCTCCAGCATTCCTCCCTATCCTTGGAAGCAGCAACAGGGTTACTTTTTGCTGTTATTATTTTCTATTCATATTTTTCCATTCTAATTGTAAAAAAAACCTTGCTATGCTATGGCTCTGTCCATGTTTCCTGTGACTGGCTATTTGTTACCAACACTGCCCCTTTTATGTGAACGCACTGATAGCTGGATTGGAAAAACCTGGGTTGACAGAGTGAGTTGATAACCAGCTTTGTTATCCAGCATTGCCATTGTTACGTTTTGTGTAGCCAGCTATCGCAAAGACACCCTATGTTGAACTTGCTTTGTGGTACAGGCTCAAGTTTGATTTGTCACAGTGGTTTTCTCTCTGTGTCACTGTGTGTGAGTATGTACTCTTATATGTCAGAAACACAGCAGAGATAGACAGATACACAGACATAGATACACATTGGCTCAGTAACAAAGAGAGGCAGACAGTGTACTTTCCAAACTACGACACATTAGCATGCTTTTGTACTGTAAGTATATGGAAATAGTCTAAAGCAGTGGTTCCCATTCTGGTCCTCCGGTTTTCATTGTAGCCATCAGGTGAATGCAATTAACTAGCTGGTAGGATAGAAAACCAGCAGTATTCTCGTTCCCAAGGACCAGGATTGAGAACCACTGGTCTAAAGTTATACTCAGGCAAACAATTCAATGGCAGTTAGTTCAGCTTTAATGTGTGTGATTTTTTTTTTTGTTCAGAAAGTGATTTGTTTTGTAATGCTGTTGAATACACTTCCATCACAGCAGTGTCCCAGTAATTTGTTCTTCAGAGTTGTACTGGCTGCATCTCTTTTGTCAGAACGAGGTTAAGAGGCCTTTTCATGAGTGTTTGTCCCCTGATTGCTGGTAGAAATGGCCATCAAGTGTCGTTGCATTCCCTTCAGTCCACAACAAGCTCTCTCTCCCACACTAAAACCTCCTCCAAGTGGAACGGGGGTTTTGAAGAACACACTTTCAAGTGGAAAAAGGCTCCAGCACTCATCAGCCTACTGGCTTGTTTAGCCCAGAGGGGTTTGAAGAATCAGATCCACAACTCTGCTTCTTCAGCTGTTTTACAGTCCACACTGTTTGTCATAATCTGGAATGTAAAAACCTTCCAGCTTCAGTAAATAGATCTCTAACCTCCAACACTCAGGAAGGAAGGAAAAGGAAGGAAAAGGAAGACACACACTCTCTGAACACAACCATGGGAGCAGGTGGAGAATGTGTAATTCTGTGTGGGTTTGGTGTGTGTATGTGTGTGTGCGTGCGTGCGTGTGTGTGTACACAGCCTCACTGAGCTCCCAGGCCTGGTGATTCAGATCATCACACTGGGCCTCTCACCAAGCTGATAGAAATAGAGGGAAAGAGGTGTAGTCAAAATGAAGAATTAGATCACTGCTAACTGAATCTTTAAGGCATGACCACGCTGCCTTATAAAGACATTAATAATGAAAATGCATCCAATATTTGACTAATATTTGAACCCTTTTCTCTCCCACTCTGTCTCAGCTAACTGGTATGTTCATAGACATATTGTATGCATGTAGATTTTTCAGAAAGTTCCTTGTCATGTCGTGAAGAAGTCAACACAAACTGGTATACACATAGCAATATGCTCCTTAGATTTAAAAAAAAAAGTAAATCCTGCCTTTCAAATAACATGTCATTTAATATGTCTAAAAGAAATAGTGGGATTTCAAAATTTTGACAGCAGTAAGTAAAGATTTAAATGATGAAAGAAAAACCATCCTATTCAGTGGCACTGATTTTCTCTCACTTTATTAGTACTGACATTGAGTTTCCATTTGAATTCCAAGGGATGTTTATCTGACAAATGATGATGATCAGACACCATCAGCGGTGAATCTTAATACCCACCTAGACTCCACACAGTTGGTTGATTATTGACAGCAGGCTTGTCAGTTAATATGCATGTCACTCGTGAATCATATTAAATAGAAAACTAGTCAAATGTTGCAAATAATCACATCATTAGAACCTGAAATTAAACGGAATACCATATGAAGATTTTAGGCCTTCATTGTTTCCTCTGTACTGTACTTTCCTCTGAACACTGTAGTAATTTTGTTTTCTGATCTAGCTTGCCTATCAATCCCAATTGTAACCCTGGGTTTTCGTAACAGTCATTCAGTGTCAGGTGAAATGCATTGCTTACTTTATTCATCTGGATTACATTGGCATAAATTGACACACACAACCCTGTCGTATTTAGATTATGTGGCTAGTGAATGGTGCTGCCTGCCTGATGGTCCTGTAGCTCCATAACGGTGCAGCCTGATGTCGTCTATAGGCACCATTTGTGGGTTAGTGCGTCATTCTTTTGACATCTGAATTGGGCTTCTGTGAGTGCTCATCCCGGAACATGGCACAAAGGATTGCAACACTGAATCATGTTTGTAGGTAAATGTCTGCTAAAGGACATCAAGCTAGTAGAAGATTTCTCTAAATTATTTTCACCATGTTGTGTATCATTTACATTTACTTTGATCTGATGCTGTAGTTGTGCATGGTACTTTTTTTTAGACTCTACCCTGTCTCAGGAGTATTACAGTACATACATATTTACAATGATAGTACTGTTAGACACATTATCTTCACAGACAAGTTGTGTTTAATTATTATTTTCAGTAAACCGTAGTACTGAATGAACAGTGGCATCATTGTTTGATAGTAGGGCCAAACCTGTCCTAAACCATTACCTTTCTCTTAATCTTAATTGTACCCCTGTAGTTGGAAGCCAAAAAGCTACAAGATCTCTTAACCTACTAGATAATATGAGATTTTTGATTTGGGGATCTGAACAATTCTGAGAACAGGAATAGATATTGTTGTTCTGGGACCCCAGAATTGACCATCTTTCAATCACATGGTCATCTAACATTCAAGCCAGATTTCTACTTTAGTACCTTACTTTAATAGCACAATGTATAGTTAGAACAGCTCCAATGTATTAGTAAATATCTATGTGCCTGAAATATCTAATGCATTAGAGAGGCATGAAAAAGGATAAACTGATCACCTCTACGCTTTATGGCTACTGACCAAGATCATGATGTGAGACCCCCAAAGTATCTCTTTTGGATATTACCATGGCTCAATGACCCATGAGAAAGCTATAATGGAGTGAGGAAATGTAGTGAAAATGGGCTTTCAATACAATATTCATCATGGCCCATTTCACCCTCCCTCTAAATATTGCTGTATCTGAGAAGAAATCTGGAGCCAGTAGTTTTATACAATGACCATGTTGTATTTAATAGCATTATGTGAAACCAGACATAGTAGCTGGCAGTTTTTTTTCCCATTGTGAGAGCCTGACTATTTATTGAAACCAGTTATTGGACTGTGAGCATACTACAGTTCTGTCCCTCTGTAATTGAAAATTGGATCCACTATGTTGCATTCAATTCAATTCTATGAGAATTAAGTTATTAAAAAGTGACCATTCAATTTGTGATTTATGGCTGAATGGAAGTAGACTCAAATTGTTTGTTGTGCTAAGCACTATTTAATACAAACCCTTGTGGAGTGTGTTCATGTGTGAGTGTATGCACACATGGTGTGTGTGTGTATGTGCGCGCATATGTGTGTGTACCATGTGAATATGCAAAATCTTCTGGTCCTAAGCTGGGTATTGAATGATTTTGGCCATGACAGCTGAGATGAGATTAACATTAGACATCAAAGCCAACCAGCTGATCTCTCCTCACAGTTTGTAGGAGAAATAAAACCTCTTTATAGACAGAAACAAATCTCACACTCTCACCACAGGCACATCTGAACATAACAGAAATAAATTCACTGGGTTTTGACAAACTGAAAAACTGCTTTTCATGTTCATATCAATAGCTTATATCTTTGTTACGTTTAGTTATTAAGTAAAATAAATCACTAGTAGTTAAAGATTTAAGTCCTGATGATGAAAATCTAGGTGGTTGGATATGAGTCAATGTATAATTGTATGTAAATAGTTGTTGTTTTTTGTCTATCTGCACTATATTTCTGAACCTTTTTCAATCTGGATTTCATCATAGCAGACTAGAGACTACAGATGGTTAAAGACTCTGTTTCTGTTCTAGTACTTTCTAGACCTAGGCGCTGCTTTTGATGCTATTGACCATGAAATTGTACTTGACAGACTCCAAAAACAGATTGGTCTATCAGGCCCAGTTTCAAAATGGTTTAGATCATATCTAACTGGCTGAAATTTTTATATTGCACTAGGCAATTTTACTTCTGATTAAGTATAAATACATTATGGTGTCCCCCAGGGGTCTATTCTGGGACTTCTGCTTTTTAATTTGTATATGCAGGAAATATAATACAAAAAACCTGGAGACCTGAATCCTGTGAGCAATAGAGAGAGAAAAAACAGACATCCTGGTTTGGAGAGAGAAAATATCTGTCTTTCTAGACTCTTCTAGAGTCAACAGCAAGTAAGAAATCTAGGTATGATTTTTAGATCCTAATCTAAATTTTATATCTCACATTTGCAAAGTCTCTAAAATAGCTTTTTACCATTTATATTTCAAAAGTGAGGGATTCTATTTCACAGAAGAACACAGAAAAATGTGTACACGCTTTTATTATGAGATGGTTACATTTTTCAATGCGCACCTTTCTAGCCTCCCCAAAATGACTGTAGCCCAGCTGCAACTTATACAGAATGCCGCTGCACTGAGTTCTAACGAGGACCAGGAAGAGAGTGCATATCAACTCTGTTTTAAAATCACTGCAATGGTTACCAGTAAATTTTAGGATTGACTTTATAATTCTTTTACTGTTTTTTAAATCCATTCATGGACTTGCGCCTGAGTATTTTCATAATATGCTTCCTAGAATACAGTATGTTCCAGGTAGAGCCCTCAGATCCTCTGGCGACTGTCTTTTAGCCATCCCAGAGACAATACTAAAACATATGGTGAGGCAGCTTTTAATTCATCCGGCCTCCGGCTCTGGAACAGCCTCCCAGAGGACCTGAGGGCACCTGAGACAGTTGACCTCTTTTTAAAAAAAAAAAAGAAAAAAGGACTCAAAACATATATCTTTTTATCCTGGCTTTTACATAGAAACAGTTTTATTGGGCACTTTGCATGTGCATTTGCATGTGCTATATAAATAAAGATTGATTGATCTGTGTAGGTTACTGTTTGTGAATGTGTGAGTCGCTTTGCTTGTGTCTTTCCGCATTTGTGTTTGTGTGTGTGGATATGTTTAAGTTTGTGTCTCTGTGTGTGTGTCTTAATTTATGTGTGCATTCCTGCCCGTGCCCATGAATACATGTTTCTCTATTGTCTATTCATGACATCAGACCAATAGCAACAGCATATATACTGCATGTAAAAGTCTCCATATGCTTGGAGGTGTGTGTGCAGTAGCTTGTACGGTAGCTTGTTTATTATGGTGTGGTTCCTCCACCATGGGATTGTTGAAGCAGCTCTCCTGACATTAGATCAGCTACCTTGGTTGGAGCAGAGCTGTGTTTTATCCTGCGTCTCTTCACGCCTGTCTGATCCTGTTAGACCACAACATGTCTGCCATGCTGATCAACACTGTAGCACAGCAGATGGTGAACTGATGACTGTTCATAATGGAGAAAATGAACATTAAATCACCTGATAATAGAAATTAGATTGGCTTTTACTTCTATCCAGGGAGCCCACAGACTCTGTGCTGTGTGTGTTCACATTGTGGGCTGTGAGGTTTGGACTTACATGGTTTCCCCTGAAGCAGATCAGTTCTCTTCAAAGTGTAATATTATGTAGGCCAGTACCCTCCGGTCTCCAGTTTAAATGAAGGACACATCCACTGGTCTGCTCACATGATGTGAACTTTCTGACACTATCTAGTCAGTCTTTCTTCTCTTGGTCAGCCAGAGGGATGATGCCTGTCCCCTCAGTGTCCAGTCCTTGGTCCTTTCCTCCCATATCTTTCCATGTTCTCCTATAGCTGATCCAAAACTGGAGGGCTAGAGCTGTTCTCTTGTGTCTAGTCAGTGGTTGGACTCGGCTCTCTCTCTGTCTCTTCTCCACCAGACTCCCCAGATAGAGCAACCACAGAGAGACTAACCTCCATCTTTTACCTTCCAAAGCAGGACAAGGTTTCACATCTCCTTCAGCCATGTCATTGTCACTGTCCAGCCCTCTGCTTACACTGATGAAGAGATCAGAGCTAGTTGATATTTACGTTTAAGTTTTGGACCTGATATTTAGTTAATGTTTCCAGATGTGAATGTAATGTGGAAGATTATTTTTCCTCATTCTGATCAGAATCATACATAATGTATGCATATTTCTGAATTATGTTGCACAGATGGGGTATTATGATTAGGGTATTTCTTTAATCAGTTTCTGTTTTAGTGGTGATGATTATCTTTGTCAATGGCAGGCATCTATTGATGTAACAGATACAGTAGTCATTCATCTTGATCTCACCTTCCTCCTCCTCCTTTTCCTCTTCCTTCTCTTCTTCTATCATCTGCTTCATTGTTTCCTCCTTTTCTCCTCTCACTGAATGGTGATATATTTTCTATATTGTCAAGTCTTAACCATTGTGAGCATATTTGCATGGACCATAATGAATTATCATTGATGTTTACCAGTCTGTACTGGTACAACAAACCCAGTGAGCTTCAATGCCGTCTGTTTCCCTTCTCCAGAATGGATCCCATAGCAGGTCTGAGATTGGTTCATCACAGTAGAATGGAGACTCATCATTGGTAAATCACTGGTGGTGAAAACCACACATTGTCCTCTATGTCTCTCTTTTGATGCTACAATTACATATCGAGACTTAACTAGTTCCTCCAGCTATCAACCACTCAGTCCATTGATTACAGAGGACAAAGAGGGAAAAGAGAGGGGAGGAGAGGAGGAGAGGCTCTGTCAGTCAGGGTTTTGTCTACTATTGACTGTGTGTGAATTGGATTCAGCCCAGACTTTGAACAAGGATGTATTGGGATGTATGAAAGATGTGTGGTGTACAAAGGTACCTTAGCACAGTAAAGTGATTTGTAGTGTACTATGTGCAATGTGGGGAAGCATGGGAGATGTATGATGTTCAATAGGAAGGAAGAACAAAGGTAACAAAGGGAGGACAGACAAACAGCAACAGTGACTAAAGCAGTGGTAGACAGAGAGATAAAAGCAGCTAGATATATCCAGAGGTAAACAGGAGAGAAGCCATGCCGTGCTGTCCCACCAGACAGAGGGAACCATTTATGGGACTGGTGGACTGGACTAAGACCATTATGGGACTGGTGCAACATTCACTGTACTCCAGAGACACTGGTAATACAGACTGGGAGCGGCTTCACTGTATAAAGATTATCATCCGTGGTATTACACACACACACACACACACACACACACACACACACACACACACACACACACACACACACACACACACACACACACAGACTTCTACCACCTCCTGTGGTGTGAGAGAAGAGATAGCGTTCAGTAGAGAGTATTTCTACACTTTTTATCTCTGCTCTTGACAAGTTTAAAAAGAGAGATTTTCACTATTCATGCTGAATCACCAGTGGGGTTTTTTTTTTAGTTGTTCTCTCTCTTCTCCCTGTCCTCCTGACAAGCTTCAAAAGAGGTTTTTTTTCTCAGAGTTAACCTCCATGAATGCAGAATCACCAGTGGATTTCCTCTGTCTCTCTCTTTGTCCTCCTCCTCCTCCTCCTACTTTCTCTCTTTTTCTCCCCCTACCCTCTCTTTCACAAAGTCATTCACTCTCTGGAGTATGTATTCACCTTCTCTCTAAAAGAAGTGCAGTGTGTGTTGTGTATTTGTCTGTAGTGTTTCTTTATCCTCCATAACAGCAGGTTGACGGTGTTCCAGCACAGAGCTCGGCTTCCATTACTCATCCTGCCTCTGCCTGAGGACACCATATTACTGGATGCACTAACACACATAAGCACTCTCTCTTGTGCACACACACACACACACACACACACACACTTACTCTTGAACATTGGAAAGCCCAGGTCTTGCAGCCCTATCTACAGTAATTCATTGTTTGACTACATACAACTCATCAGTGGCTTCATTTCATTTCACCTTGCTGTAACAGTTTGGGGATATAGAGAATGGCACATAGAGAATAACTTAGTAAGTATACAGTGACTCACCCAAACTCAGTATACATTGTGGTGCTCTATCCTGTTGTAGTCATCAAGCTGTTCAAAGCTGTATCTGCTACTGTAATCAAGCCCTGATGATAAGCTCATTAGTCTGAAACAGAGGAGACAGAGAGCTGAAGTTGTCAGCAGCTATATTGGGTTGGTAGTGATCAAGTAGAACCACATCCTCTGCCCCATCGTCTATTCTCAGTAGTGCTTTCCGATATCAATCTGATTCAATCTGGCAGCAGCACAGCACTGAAACTGCCATTGTCAGGGTTGTAAAAGATATGCTGATGCAGGCGAGTGCTCAGTGTTTGTGCTGCTTGACCTAAGTGCAACATTCAGTACTATAGATGCTGGTATCCTGATAGATAGATTGAGGTACTGGTCGGTTTGTCAGGGACCGCCCTAGATTGGTTCTCTTCTTGACTGATAGGAAATTCCTTCAGTCCAGTGATGGCTTTTCTCCTCACAGTCCTTCATCAAATGTGGTGTGCCACAAGGCTCAATTCTTGGACCACTTTTATTCTCCCTGTATATGCTCCCTATAGGTCACTTAATTAGACAGCATAGCATCTCCTTCCGTTGTCAAGGCGAGTTAATTAAATAAACTGACATCTCTGCATAACTGTTTAGCAGATACTAGATGTAAAAAAAAATGTACAATTACATTTGGACAAAACTGCAATCCTTGTTATAGGCCCTGAGTGCACATCTGATCGATATCGATATTGACTGAACTATACACTGAACTATTGGCCCCTTTGAATTGCCCCATTCAAGGTTTCTTCCATTTTTTCTCCAACAGGGTTTTTCTGGGAGTTTGTCCTTGTCTCCATAGAGGCCTTAGGGTGGTGGAGTCAACCATGTTAGGCTACCTTCAGCAGATTATGTATGCTGGCTATGTCCTCCTCTCTGTTAAATGCTTTCAGTCCTCTTCAACCTGTTACTCTGTTTTCATGTGCTTTAATTCTGATCTGATCTGGACACAAACTCTTTGAGTCACTCCCCTCTGGCAGGAGGCTGCGGTCCAAGACCAAAACCTCACGCCACAAAAACAGTTTCTTCCCATCGGCAACTGGTCTAATCAACAAGGCCCACCCCATGGACACTACACATTAAAGCATCCACATCTGTCTAAATGCGTTACATTAACGCACAAATTTGCACATACCCTTGCACATGTATATGGCACATATTCTTTTTATTTTATTGTTATTATTTTTCTCATTTCTTATAATATATTTTCATATATTTTAGTGTGAATCTTTCTATTTTATATTGTATTCTTGACCTTTGCCTTTTACAGTACTTGCTTTTATTCTTGTTTTTTTTATTCTTCTCTTGCTATGTTTATTGTTATGCACCAAACACCAAGTCAAATTACTTGTATGTGAAAACATATTTGGCAATAAAACTGATTCTGATTCTGATCATATTCTGTAACCACCGTAATTGTCATAATTTGATTGGTAATTGTGTCATCTCAGATTGTCTATCAGCTGGACCTAGTTAGGCCTGTAAAGTCTTTTGAGGGTTGTATATGATAAAGGGCGATATAAATAAACTTGACTTGCCCCGGACCTTAACAATACAAAACGGCTGGTTCAGTCATGCTTCTTCCATCTCAGGAACATTGTAAAAATTAGATCTGTCTTGAATTTCAGAGATACAGAGATGATTATATATGGTTTTATTTCATCTCGCCTTGAGTACTACAATGCCCTGTTTACCTGCCATAACCAAAAAGAGCTAGTGGCTCCTCATGCACTCCTCAGACTGTTCCTGCGTCCAGGCTAAAGGTGACCAGGCTTTGGACGACTTGCCTGAGGAGCTCAGGCTGGCTCAGTCATTGTCATCTTTTGAATAACTGATCTTTCTGTTTTATTGACATTTGTCATTGTTCTTTTTTTAATTTATTTTCCTTGGTTGTGAAGCACTTTGTAACTTTGTTCTGAGAAGTGCTATATAAATGAAGATTATTGTTTCTGCCTGTATACTAATGAATTGTCATCTTATTGGGTCTTGATTGGTTTACTGTAATGGCTTTAAGTTGATTGCGTATCTGGTATTTGGCTGCTAATTGTGTTTTTTTTCTCTTTCTCTTTTTCTCTCTCTGTTTTCTGGGATGTTTTCTGCTGCTCTGCTCCATCCTGGACCTCCACCTGTGGATTGTGAAACACAGGTAAAACACAACCAGTTCTTATGCCAAATGTGGCGTGGAGGATGCATATGCTTGTGTGTGTGTGTGTGTGTGTGTGTGTGTGTGTGTGCTGGTCTAGCAGCATGTGCACTTGGGTTGATGTGTGAGCTTTGAGTATCTTACATACATGCACACATTTCCACTAGCATTTGAACACGTTCCTACCTTTTTTGTGGGGTAGTCAAAGGTTGACAGGCCATCGTATTCTTCAGTCCGCTTCTATCATTAAACGAAACCTGTTCTCTCATCAAAACCAAGCATGGAATGTCACCATCTTTGCTTAGACTGTGGTTACAATGCTGATAAAATATCATTTTACTGCAACAGTGGAGGAATCTATTTGACTCTCCTCGACACGGACAGCGAGCGCACTCAAACTGGATGTGCAAACTCTTGGTTATGAATGTCAATATATGAAATAAATTGCAAATCGTTGCAAATAGTTTCTAATCATGGCAGTGAAAAGACAGCCGTGGAGGACAAAGCACAGGTCACACTAATTGAAAGCCAAGCGGTCAGAGGGCTGATGAAGCCCGGTAATGACTTATCCTCGCCCGCCATCTGTAGCCCTTCATTCCTGGAGTTTTCTGGCACTCGCTCGCGCTCTTCCTCGCTAACATCCCTGACTTTGTGTGCGTGGTGCTTTCTATCCAATGCTGCTCTGTTACCCAGTTGATTTAGCTCTAACTCTCCCGTTCTCCGTCTCCCTCTCTGTCTACTCTTTCACTGTCTCTCCAACTCCCTTTTGTTCTCTCTGTCTCTCTCTTCCCATCTGTTCCCTTTCTCAAACTGAGCTGAGCTGCGTAGCTCCTGTCTGCTGTACATCCTCTGTAAACATGTTAGTTATCTTGACTGATTTGGTCGCAAAACAATAACGGTTACTACAGGAGGGATTTAGTATTTCATTTAGTATGATTGAATGATTGACACGCAGAAGCTCTGGGTGCTGGAGAGAGACGGGGTGTATCAGGAAAGACAACACCGCAACACTGGTCCCGTGGGTGCTCCCAGTCAAGCATCAAGGAGACAAAGTCAAGTCAAAGTTAATGGCGGCTGCACTGGGATCAGTGTCCTGTTACCATAAAGTGGTTATATGAACAGTATTGCTTGGTTGTATTGTACAACTGGATACTGGGACTGTATGCTGACGGACTGACAGCTCTTTGTAGGCCTGTCATCATTATGCTTCACTGACTGTACCCATATAATTTCATTCTTTCATTCTTGTGTTTCCTATTTTATGCAACTGTACTCCAACTTGCTGGCCTAACTTTGCACAATGTTGTGAATAAGATTATATTAGAAGAATACGATATAGTGACTCCAATTCATGCCAAAATGTCAGAGGGAGTTTTCCACGTCTGAATTGTTCCAGTACCTCCATGTTCCTCTTACAGAGAACTGTGAGTATAACCACACTGTAAAAGATTTATTGTAGAATTTACAGTAAATTACCGGCAATAAAGTTGCCAATACAATTCTGTAAAATAACTTTGGTTTACTGTAAATTAGAACTACAACATTTTACTGTACATGTACTCCAATAATTTGCTGTAAAAAAATAACAGCAATTAGTTGGATTTTTACAGTAGTTGTACAATTATCTAATTACAATATATTATTGTAATTCTATTTTACAGTAATCACCAGTACATACATTTACAGGATTTACTTGGCAACTCGAATTGTACTGTAATTATTTTTATAGTCTTTGTATTGTAAAAATTACAGTGATCTGTTGCAGGTGTTTTTACAGTAATCTATGACATTCGATTTTACAGCTACAATTTACAACAATAAAGTACTGTATTTTTTAAAGTAATCTTTCTATAACCCATAACCTAAACAGCACTTTGCGGGTTGTGTTCCTAAAACATTTGCATTACCAAAACAAGTAAAACACAACAAAGATTATGTTCTTAAACATGGTTTAATAAAAACCCTGTACAGCAGTAACAGTAACAAAACCATCCACATCTGCACAGCCCATTCAATAAGCTTCCATACTACAAATTCACCATTGTTTCGGGGGAATAATGCCACTAGTGTCAAGATTATGACTCCATCACAAACCACTTACTGGGTACATATCTACCCCTAGCACCTACACCTTCAATAGTTACAATTTAAAAATAAACAATCCCACCATAAAACAGGACAGAATACTTACTTAGCACTGGTAAATGTATCTTAGCCACCTTTCCTTGGCACATATAACCCAAAAATGGCATTGGCATGTTTTGACCTCAATACCGTTAATAATAAAGTTTTAGATACATTTCAAACATCCATAAAGCATTACTTCCTCAATAATGATACAATTTCAGTGCACATTCAGTAATTTTTAAACCCCTATGTTGTAAAACACAAAAAGGGTCAACCCAAGTAACAAACTTAATTTACTTGAGCAGGTCAGAATTAACTAAAATAAAAAGAAAACAAATGTACGCCTAAGAGGAACTAGACACTAGATAGTACATACATGTGCATTCATTGTGTTTCTCTTCTTCTACACTACCTTTCCGCTCTTCTTGCTGATGACCTCTGCTGTGGCAGTCTTGGAGCCAGTGGGTGGATTGATTCCAACAAAACATTATGTAGAAACAAAGAGCACATCCAGACAAAGTTTTAGAAACATGATTAAACATAATGGTCCCCTGATATTTTAATGATACATTTTAAAAATGTTTCTGAATCTAACATTAGCCGTGTGTTTCTGAACAAAAATAATCCAAAATTGTGGGACTGATTAAAAAATGTGATGTAATTATAAATGTAAATACCAGATATAAAAGCTGACCTTCAGTAATCCTGTCCCATATCAATCTTTTGATCAAATTTACATATTTCTTGAGTATATAGAAAGAATAACACATGTATTTTTAGTTTTTAAATAGTGTTTGTTGTCTGAAGTGTCCTCACAGGTGTGCCTACCTCAGTTCAAATAATGGCTTCGTATTATGGGTTTATTCTCTGACAAAGGAGCTGGACAAACCTATCAACATATCTTGAGTCACTTAACCTGCTAAAGCCCCACCCCCCCAGATGGAACTCAGCATGAAAACAGCATCTTTTTGTTTACCTCTGTATGAATTCCAGGGTACATGAAGCCTCCTCTTGGTAGTGTAGTTTAAAGGTGTAGAATGAGGCAAACAAAGCTGCCAGCGCTGCCTCGAAGTTGGAGTTGACCGACATCACCACCTCCTTCTCAATTGTTATCATCCACTTGCCTGCATTCATTGTGTCGCCTGAAATCAGTCACAATGCATTCAACCAAATTTATTTCAGGGAGTAGCTGTGTCCGCATTATGGCTGAAGTAAAAAAATAAAAATACAGACAGCTCAATAGATGAATGAGATCCACAGCCTATTTCTGAATGGTCCTGCCTTCAAGTTTTTTGATGGACTAGTTCCCACCCAGACTAATGTATATAAAATATATGCCTAGACACTGTTATTCTGGCTCTGTCCTTACAATAATCTTAAGAGTCTTATTGGGCACACTACCTTGAACAACAAGTCTTGGTGAGTCTGGCAGGAGAATTGATCCTTCCACATCTCTGGCTGTGGCTGATACCTGAAAGATATAAAACACATTCAGGTCATGTCACTTTCAGGTCGCATACTTTGAACATTTGGCACCTATAAATTATCATAAAAATATTATCTTATGCATAAGATGTAGATGAATTTAAAACTTACATCGGCTTGTAGGAGTGCATCCGTTCTCTCTTTGAAATGGACCATCAACAGGAGGATAACACAAGGGCCAACAGCAGTTGCTCCACCCTCCAAACCTCTTTGTTTGTTGGTTTTTGGCGGAAGTATTGTATTATCATCTTCCCTTTTTCGCTGAATCCATCTTTTCCAAGATTGATATAACCTTTTGGAGAAGAGTGAACCTACAGTGATGCTTCTTTGTGTTGCCAATTGTGGAGGACATCACAGTGAAACTTATAGGCTACTTTGTACAAAATGTACTTTGTTCCAAGGGTCTAATCTTGCCAAAATGGGGGAATTCCGGTATTTTTAAACCTGGGGTCTATGTGCACAAATTCGTCATTTATACCTGCAAAATTGGTACAAAACGTTTTGGAATTGCTCCTCCACTAAAAGTGCTTGTTTTTGCCACTGACTGGCTCAGATTGTTATTCGCGCATTACGGAAAGGATTGCTACAGAGATAACCAGAAACCTTTGTTTAACCTCTGCAACAACTCACCTCATCTTTCAGATTTCAGAGCGAGACTTCTCCTTGAGCCAGACTTCTGTTTCTGGTTAAAAAAAAGATCTATCTCTGTAGGGACCCTTTCCGTAATGTTGTCAGACACTTCCAACAACAATCTGAGCCTGTCAGTGGCAAAAACAAGTACTTTTAGTGGACGTACTTTGATCGGCGCATTTGCCCCAACAGATTACATTGCAGCCGGGTTCGCGACTGCCGACTGAGGCGATCTACCGGAGCAATTCCAAAACTTTTTGTACCTATTTTGCGGTATAAATGACGTTCAGTGCAAGGGAAGGGCACGTTAAAAAACATAACATGGAATGAAACAGAAATATTACCTAGTTGGTACTTCACAGGATTCACAGGAAAATTCCTTCTCAAATTGTAAAAGAAAAATGTGCAATGACTGAGAATGGCAGCCTAGATGAGACTGGCCAGGGCATGTACAGAGCGGGATGCCCAACTTTAAAAAAAAACAATTAGGTCTGGAGACAGTCGTCTTCTTATTTTATGTCTGATAAATGTAAAATATTATTTTAATCCATGTACCCGATGCCGCTTAAGTCACAGTGCACAGCTTGTATAAGAATCCACCTGAAGACCGGGCACTCCCATAATCCACTGGTGTAGACCGTTACTAGCTGTAAATCGTGATGTTGTATATTGTTTGCTTAAATTTACTGTAAAATTCACAATATTTGAACTGTAATCGTTCGTTGGCCCAAGATGCATTGCAGTCTACAATATTATATTGTTAACTGATAAAACGGGAAATTACTGTGTGGTTTTACTGTATAAACTACAGCAATTGCTTACAGTGCAGATCTGTCTAGGTTGTATGGCTGCCAGGGTTATTTCAGGCCATTCAGTTACAGCAATATGGTTAGTGTGTGTTTGTTGCATAGAGACACACTGCCCCTTATGGCCCTCTTTCTAACTCAGGCCATTAGGACATTCTGATAATAGCCTAACAGTTGGATGTGGCGGAGAGAGAAGAGGGAGTGTAGAGAGAGAAAGACATTCAGTCAGTTTGTCAGTTTGCTCGCTAACAGGAAGGTTACAGACCAGCAGTTCAGCTCTTGCATCTCATTTCTGTCGAGGTTTCAACGACTCCTGACAGATCCACATTCACAGCATGTCAGTGATCCTGTGGCTCTCAACAGATAATCAGGACATGTTGGAGAGACACTAATGTAGATGAACTAGTAACATCTTGACAGAAAAACCTGTCAGTTTGACGTATTGTTATCCAATTTGGGAACTTTACAATGAAGATACGTACATGTGTATTTTCACTGTCCTGGGGAAACAAAGGATTTTCATGTTGGGTATCTCAGAGATCGTGTGATACACTGGTGTATAAAATCTACCTTATGAAAGGATTATATCATAAACACACACACATGCACACACAGTCCACTGAGACGTTCTGAGTAACAGGGAGAACCTCGATGTTCTTCCTCTCTGTTTGTGGTTCAGTGTGTCTCTTCCCAGCAGACACAATACAGCACTGGGGAATGTTGCACTGCTGTCATGTTTACCAAAGACAGAAAGTTTTATTTAGACATGCAGCTGCACGCGCACACACACACACTCTCTCTCTCTCTCCCTGTGTGTGTGTGGACTTGTGAGTGCTTGTGCATCTGTGTGTGTATAGTGGAGTCCAAAAGTTTGATAAATTGTTTTCATAATTTATCAAAAACTGTTTTTTTTTAAATGATGAAACAAAAGAGTTCTTGGTAGTGGACTCAGACCTTTGGACCCCCACTGTATCTAAGTGTGTATGTGTCTCTTTCCTCTGGGCCCCTGGAGTGGTTCTTCAGTTTCATGCTAAGATGTGATTAACTGCGATGGGAGAGAAAGAGTCAAACCTTCCATAATGTGCATGTGTGGGGGCGCTCGTCACATTGTTTGAAGAGTGAAGGTCATCCGACACTGTGTGTGTGTGGGCGGCCCGGCTTGATGACCACTCTCAACCTACAGCCTCGGGTCTTAACATTACTAGTTCAATCAATGAGGGAAGAAGACTGCTTGTCAAACCTGCCTCTTGATTTTGATTTAGATCTGAAAATGAGGGGATACAAAAGCTATTATGGCTCGAATCAGTGAAATAAATGTGCAGGGACACCTGTGGGGTCTATCACCTTCACTCATTAAACTCCACCAGGTTTAGCGAGATAGTGCATAGCTGATTGTTAATGATGTTGATGCTGCACCATATGTCGTTGCTGCCAGTGGCGGATGGTAGCGGTGTAGCATGGAATCTAAAAGAAAGACTCATATTTACATATTGCATCTATTTATCTATTCATCTATGCATATTTATTGGTCTGACAAATGCTCATCGCACTCATTCATTTGGCTTTTAGTCACACCAATGCACACCTGCAAACCTGTGCACCTGCTCGTACACATAATGTTCTATGTTTTCGCTGTTAGACATTGGTGTAAATTGTGTTACTTACCTGTCCATATGCTGTTGGCACCGGTTTGGACAATGGGGGGAGGGAAACACATACACATACTGAGTATACACACACACACACACACGAAGATGTGAACAGGCACATGCACAGGTATATGCCACCAATACAAATATCACAAATTTGTTTCCAGTTCAAAAATATTTTTCTTTATGTTTTTTATGCATGAACGCATAATGCATAATATCATAGATTTGAGTAAATTTGGGGTTTTTTCTTTGCCATTTGCTTTTCTAAATCAAGTACAGACTAGTAGTTGTAAGAAGCCATCACTTTTTAAAACCTACAAAAAAACTACTGTGGATGAAACAAATGTTGGATACGGACCGGTTGCTCGTTGTCCGAATGATGCGCTGCTTGTGCACGATTGGAAGGTCAGCTTCCCCTCTCCCATCAGCCCGGAGCCTAATGACAAATTGATCAACTCTGTCCTCTTACAATCTACCTGGAACACAACTGGTTGGGGATGTGGTTGCTTTGACATGCATTATTGTGCATGCATAGCACACACACACACACACATCAAATTCACCTTTGTTATCAGTGCAGCTGAGAGGTGCACATTGTTTAATTTAATTGAAGTAATCACAGCAGTGTTCTAGACAAGACGCTGCGCTATAGATTAAACATCATTATTTAATGAAAAGAGAATGGGGTGGATGCAGGATGTAATTGGAATGACACATATGCTGCTCTGATTTATCCATCACCATAGACCGTGTGTGTGTGTGTGTGTGTGTGTGTGTGTGTGTGTGTGTGTGTGTGTGTGTGTGTGTGTGTGTGTGAGCAAGTGTGTGTTTGTGTGTGTCTGATGTTATTCTCTGATGTTATTCTCTGCACGGTTGAGTGTGTGAGTATGCACACACTCCACTCATTAGGCACTACTCATCAGTCTTCTGTGAAATCTCTCTCTCTGTCATACATGAACTCTCTCTCTCACACACACACACACACACACACTTGACCTGAACCTTAGGGCTGGTCCCACTTCTCAAGGCAATATATCCACAATCGGCTTGGTAGAATCCATACAGCAAGGGTACATATAGGGCATGTAAGCCCTTAGGTGTTGCTGGTACACTATGTCAATGATACTGAGGTTTGGTAACAGGGATGTCTTCCATGACTAATAGAGAGAATCATTCTCTATTTGTCTCTGTCCTTCTATCTATATACATATATATCTTTCCTGGCTCATTTTTCTTTTATTCACACAGACAAACACACGCGCGCGCACGCACACACACACACACACACACACACACTCATTAAAAAGTCTGCGTGGAGCCTATTTATCAAGATGAAGTGTGACATATTGGGCACAAACATAACAATATGTAAGTATGCGAGTGCGCGTGCACACACACACACACTATAGTATGATTACATAATAAGGCACCACAGTGGAATTCCTCTTGAAACCCATAAATTATGAGGGGCCACTGCCATCTAGTGGCCAAGATATTTCACTGCATGCTCAACTAGTGGCGCTATACTGTTACATAATCAGTTTTCCCTGAAGCCATGGATAAACAAAGAAGTCTGAATATAACCATTATATGTTGTTATATCTTCCTCAGTTGTCTAAGGACAATGTCTTTATCCTGCAACAAAGGATACAGGCGACTTGTTTTGCAAGGCAGTGATTTTCAAACGCTGAGTTATGACCGAAAGGCAGGCTTTGGACGGATTAAAATAGGTCCTGAAATGATTCTAAAGAAATGAGTATCCTAATCTCTGTTATGTTGCCAAAGTATCCCAAAGGCTTGGCAATGTAAGATAGGGTGTTGAAAATAGTATCTGTTAGAATAATAATATCCCAAAATGAATTAAAACACAATATGCAATCGTTCTATGTTGAATTGGGAAGGTCATTAACTTGTTTTTGTTCCCAGATTCCTTTTTTACTTCATGTCCCATAACACCTCTCTCATGGGGCATTGAGTCATGCTGTCCACAAAACATTCTTGTCTGGGTATAACATTGGTCAGTGGCTGTACACATTATATCCTGATTTAGCCAGATTTCAACAAATATAATGAAAGTATAACTCAAAAACTCTTAACACAAGTCATAAATAACTCAATGGCAAACTCCAAGTCTTCACATTGTAGAGTCAGAAGTTGCTTGAATAAATAACGACAATAAAAGCACAACTCTGTGACCTTGCAGACTTCATTAAAAAGGCAACAGCAAACATTTCAGCAGTAGAGAAGTTCAAAGTCAGAAAACCTTCTTTTATTTATCACTGGCTCACAGCACACATTAAAACATTTAAGATGTTCAGATCTTTAACTGCCAGCCGTTTCTTGGAAGGTGTGTTTGCCTGAAACATTTAGCAAGTTTTGATTTTTGGAATCAGATATCATCTCCTGGAAGTCTTGTTCTGTGGAAAAATGCTTGAGAATATATGATTTCTGATGCGTTTGTAGAGGATGGTGTTAGATGAGGGGAGTTTGAGCTGTGAAGTCAAGGTGACTCCGCCTGTCTCCTCTTTGAAGGGTTTAATACAAAGAACCTGGAGACAGAGATGATAGAGAAAAATCAAAGCAAGACACACACACACACACACATACGTGTTCATATCCAGACATACATCCACAAGGACAGACACCATTTACTGTGCATCAGATTCTGCCATTAGCTGTGGAGGACAGGAAAATAACCAAGTTCAAACAAAGGATTGTGCGTGTATGTGTTTGTGTGTGTCCTGTGGCTCTGCCTGCTGTTCATGTGTGTAACTGTGTATTTGGTGCCCTAAGCGTCGTGTTGTGTCTGTGCATATTGTCTGTGTGTGTGTGTTTATGCTTCTGTGGCTCTGCCTGCTGTTCGTGTGTATGTGTGTGTTGGAATGTGTTTGTGTGTGTGTAACTGTGTGTATTTGGTGTCCTAAGCTTCATGTTGTGTCTGTGCATACAGAAGCATAGACACAGTGTGTGTGTGGGTGTGGGTGTGGGTGTGTGTGTGTGTGCGCGCTTCTGTGGCTGTGCCTGCTGAGTGTGTGTGTACGTGTGAACCAGCTTGTTTCAGCCCTTCATTGTCCCTGAAAGTGTCACTGTAGTCTTGTCAAGTAGAAGCATCAAGGCATCATTGACACCGTATTATCACCTAACCATTGTCATCAGCCGCCAGCCGCAGAAACACTTTAACTGCATTAAACGTCTACGATGACAAACAGACAGCTGCTATTGACTGTAATGAAGGAGTGTGTTGGATCACAAAGAGCCCTTGTAAGTCACAGCAAGATGCTCGTTTAGGCCTGTACATAGTTAATGCAAGGCATGGGTGTGCTCATGCAAGTTTGCAACATACACAAGATCTCCACTTACATAGCACACACACGTCGACCGGCTTACTTGTCTGAGTCTGAGGTTATAAACCATTTCTCTATAAGGGGGAAGCAAAGCCGCCCGTCTGGAGCCAGTCACTGACCCGGGGGACTTTTGTTCCCTCATTAAGGCCTGTCAGGCAGCGGCCTTCTACAAGGCTGCCAATTGGCAGCATGTCCGTCTGAGCCAACTGCAGGTGATGAGCACACTGCACCACATGGCAGTCCTGAGCCAGTGAAAAAGCTGCTGTCCTGTGAAATCGAACAAACTCCAAAAACCTCTTGAAACTTGAAACTTCTGAAGGTATGAAACGTTACATACAATCTACTTTTACTTGGCTGCCTGGTAGGCTAAAGGCACATAGCCGCCTGTGTTGCTTTGCTTCCGGTCAGGCATCTGGCTTTGTGTAGCATTCTCTAGGCTGTCTGGCAGCTACCTACACTAGCTTGGCTTATTTGGAGGCTTATTGTGTCATCCTGCTGCCTCAGAGACTCTTTGTATTGATTAGCAGCCTGGATGGAATCAATTTGTACCTGCTGCCTTTGAAGAATCAATTGTGAAATGCAGTCTGGCAGGCCAGCGCTACTTTTTACAAGTCTCCCCCTAATACTTTTAACAGTGACAGAATATCACTGAAGTATGTGTTCTCATGCATAATCACCTTAGTTAGCAATACATTATTTTTAAAATCATGCCAATTATCAGCACTTCTCCCAAAACGTTAGTTATGAGGTTAGCTAGCGAGCTAACTGCAGCTCACATGCCTTCAAATCACGTTTAGCTTTATATATCAAGTGATATGAGATTTCTAACACCACACATTCACTAGAATAAAAGGGCAAGATTTGTGGTATGTAACATTGCAAACCTTTGGAATTTGCAAGTAGGAGTTTGTTAGATATCACAAGAAAGCAGCCTTTTCATTGGGTCAGCACTACCATGTGTGCTCATCACCTGCGGCTGTCTCGGTGCAGAAAGAGACGTGCTGCCGACTGGGAGGCCTTGTAGGAGGCCACTGTCTGATGTCAATGAAGGAACAAAGGTCCCTTGGGCGCAATACTCTTTCAAAAGTAATAATATTACTCTACTTATTGTTCCCTAGGAGAAGTAATTTTATTTTTATTGTTACAACCTCAAGAGCAATAGCATAGAGGAGTCAAACCAGTTGACGGTGTGAAAATGATAATTAAGTTTATTGCAACATATACATATGTGTCGAACAAAAGAGGATGGTGGAGGCTGAAGACCCTGCTGCTGCAGTGTTAGCTGCCAGGACTAAGAGAGAGACCGTTTGGTGGAGGAGGGGCTTATATAGCCTTCCTGGCCAGGTGTTCCAATTAGGGCGGCACAGTTCCAGGGCACCTGAAACACAAACTCAACAAACAGAATGTCCTATTCATAACATGATACTTACTGCTTACATACAATACTTCTCCAACTTCTGCATGTAAACGTATCCATCTTTAATCCCAGTGTGTGGCACGTGACGTTTTCTTTTAGCTATGACGAAAATAAAATTGAATTTGGTTTATTAAGCTTAAATGTGATGTGGAGGGGTGATGACAAAAGTAATGTTGTAATGCTTTATTTATTGGTACTATATATTATTGGTATTACTGAAATTGAAATTGATTACACTGCACTACTAAGGCGTGACCGCCTTTCACTGCTCGGGCGTCACTGTGAGCAGGTTATTTTTAAAATGTGTCCTTGTACATGTTCTGTCACTGCTGAAAGATACAGTTGAAAAGAAGATGGTGCATGCGCCCTTTCAATAAATCGAGAATACAAGATGGGGAATATTATTCTCTCTCTTTTTGCCCATGCCCATGCTCTCTCTTTTTGCCCAAGCTGTGTACACACTGCAGTTAAAAGTGTCCTCTCATGTGATGCAGGGCTGATGTTTTCTTATCAGTGTAAACAGCAAAAAGCTGCATGGAGTTGCATTTTTCAAGTCCAATCTGTATATTTGGATATTTAGTACAAAATCAGATCCCGAGTCATGCAACCTGAATGTAATTTGTCTTTGAATGCTCAAATCAGAATTTCTTAGCTTTGCCATGACAATAGGTACATCTTAACATCATTCACCTGAGACAATTATCACAATTTTGGCTTTTGGCTTGGCTGAGTGTTAGCATGGAAGAAAAGGAGACAACAATGGAAAGAAAGCAAATTAGCCATTTTGACTGGCATTTGGAGATGCCTCAATTCAGTCAAAAGTGGAAGGCACATGCCAAAACCGAAATGTGTTTGTGTCGGTAGTCATTAAATACACCGGTGCTTGTGCACTGCTGTGCACCCTGATGAAGGCACACTGGTGGGTTATTTAATCTTTTATATCTTTTGCCATGCATTAGCCAATTTAATAAAGGCGTTTCATTCTGTCTTTGAATTCACAAACAACTATGTTTGTAGTTGGTCATTAAGCAGTATTTGCATTTAGTGTCTCCACCTGAAATGCATGCTATAGCAACATGTGTTAGCTGCAAATTGCAACATTTGGACTACTCATTCTGCTGCACCAAAACGGGAGAAGTGCCCCTTGCATCGGCCATTGTGCTATTGCATGCGTATGTTATGTAACGGACATCAGCATACATTTCATTTACTCATGATGGCAAGGATCATTATTGTGTCTCTGTGTGTGTGTGTTTATAAACTCCAGAGTTGATTGTCCTCACACCTTCTCCAATTATAACTTGAGTGCTATGCTTAGTGTGTGTGTGTGCGTGTGTGTGTGTGTGTGTGTGTGTGTGGGCTTATGGCACCGACTCACAGTCAAACGTGACCTGCTGACAGTTTGTTCATTCGCCACACAGATGAGTGTGTGAGTACACAAACACTCTACTCATTAGGCACCATTCAGCAGTCTTCTGTGAAATCTCTCTCTGTCACTCTCTCACACACACACACACACACACACACCTCCAATGCAGTCTGTGACTCTCTTCCTCTCTCTGATGTTTCCATAGCAACGACAGGCAGGCCCAGAATTGTGAGAAGGGAAACAGTTGTCTTGAATCCACAGCCACCTAAATACTCAGCCAGAATATGCATAGTAGAGAGGTGAGAAGGTTACGAACCCAAAACCCGTCTGAACTCCACCTACCATCCACCTATTTAGACTGGCATACATCTTTATGACATGTTCAACTATAATTGATTTTTCTTTATATTGCCGGTTGTTTGCTGTATGATGATCACAGGAGGTCCTAGTTTAGCCACGTCTTATTTACCGCTACACCACTGCATTAAACCAAATGCGATGAAAGCCTTAATCAAATGAATATGACATACACGTGCACAAATAATTTTACAATTTAAACATTTTGAATTTGGAAGAAAAGGGGATTTTAACACTTCCACACAAATGTTATTTTCTCATCACATTTTGTTCATTACGCCCATTTGGTTCACCAGTTTGTTGGGGGATAATTGGGTTGCTCTTTGCAAAGGTTGTATAGAGCTCAGCCTCTGTTCTGGTACGGCAGACTGCTTTCAGGTTATTGGGCTGATCAGAAAGTCGAAACACGATAACACTGTTAGAAAGTACACCGATAGCATGACGCTACGGATGCCCTATCCTACAGGTAGACCAAATATTGGAAGTAATGGTGTAAGCTGTGCCTCTGGTGTCAGGCTGTGCTGTCTGGTGAACCAGATCCTGAACTGCTTAGTCCACACTCACCGTCCATCAGCATCCAGCATCTCATTTTTGTGCAGCCCAAATGTTAATAGTGTATTGATTTCAGTAGCACCTGATCACAAGTTTCTTTTGATTTTTCTCACTCCCTCCCTCATTCTCTCTCTCCCTTTGTCTGCCTTCCCTCTGCCATCCTCTAACACACAGTCTCGCCAACACACACACACACACACATGCTCACAAACGGATGTCTTCCTCTCACTTATTTTCCAATTGTGTCCCCAAAGTGTAAAGCATTGGGGATGCCAACATGTGCTGGGCAGATGGAATAGTATACTACTTTTTAATTAAATCCCCTCAGAGTGGACTTGGCAGCCGCAGCACACAGTCATTTTAAACATGGCCCTCTCTCAAGAATTAGGCTGGCGGCATATGGCGGCAAATTTGAGATCACTGTCTGTATGACTGAAACATCAAACCAACAGAGAGCAGCTGGAGATAAATATGGGCTTGTTGATTAAATGTGGATATGAGCTAAATTGATAAATAATGGAGGAACTTTGTTCACGTGATGTTTGGTGGAACTGTTTATGTAAACACAACACATAGCGTCACGTATGTTTTGGTGCACTACACACACACACACACACACAAGCATATGTACACACATGAATGCACACAATCACGCAGACAAGCACAG
Source organism: Hoplostethus atlanticus (assembly GCA_034670405.1). Lineage (NCBI taxonomy): Eukaryota > Metazoa > Chordata > Actinopteri > Trachichthyiformes > Trachichthyidae > Hoplostethus > Hoplostethus atlanticus. The sequence continues at coordinate 1,289,101 of JAXDDX010000025.1, forward strand.
TTGGAGTCAGCTTGCCAAACATGTTTGTGGTTTTTGGCTCCATAATAGCGTAACTGCTGGTCTGCTGCCTCACTATTGAAAACAGTAATGTAATCTCTGCTGGATAGCCCGTGGCCACATTTTGGAAGTGGTGAACACAAACCGCTGCCCTTCCACACTTCCACTTCCATTGTTCTCAAATTGTTTGTAAATCGCGTCCCAGTTCACCTGCAGTGAAGGAGACCTTGTTGACTGTGGTCATTTGTATTGTATCATTGGGCCTCAGACACCTGCATCGGCTCTCTAAAGAAACAACTCGTGCCGCTAGTCTAGACTAGCCATGGTAGCACAATGGTAGACCCGTGAGTACTAGGCAGCAGTGGATTACAGGTGGACAGGTTGTTGAACCACTTAGCCTATTGCTCTGATGCTTGTGCCTTTCTTCTTTCCTTTAGCTTCAGTGAAATGAGAGCAACTGAAGGAAGTATGGTTATAAATTGGAGACCTACTGTGCAGAAAGTAGGTGTTGGAGATGGAGTATGACTGGTATGGGTTTTTAAGACCAATATGATACCAATATTTATGTATTGGAGCTGCTGATAGATGATATTTTGCACCTGATATTCAATGTCTTTACATTTTACTATTTTTATGCCCAACAAATGAAGGAGAACTGTATTCTTGTCAGGGTAGAAAAGCATCTGAAACAGCATTTTGACTCCACTGAACTCCATACTAATGAAATTGTTTTAGGTGGGTTAGCAGCTATTCAGTGGGATTTGAACATTACTTATTGTCATTAAAGGAATAAGTAATTTACTTACTGAACAAATTAATTAAAGAAAAGATATATACAAAGAAAATAAGATTTCATTGCAGGTTTTATAGATTTTAAAGTAGCTGTGGTTCAGGAGGAACCTCCACTATATTGACAGTGAACAACATTGATTGGCCTAGCCCTAGCTGGCAAGGAAGGGAGGTTGCCATGGGCAACTGTTAAACTATTCAGCTGCTGGAGGGTGCAGGGTGAAATAAAGTCAAAAGGTAAAGATGGCAAGCAAAAGTTGCCATTGCATCACCCAGAATTTAGCCTTTTCCCGCCTGATGTGTCTGAGCTGCAAGACCGCTGGTAGCCAGCAGATGTCTCTACTGTACTGGGGAAGCGACGCTCTCGGCAGCAGCTCCCAGGCCCGTTCCAGCCGCTCTTCCACGTTGTCACAATATATAGGCCTATCTGAAAGTGGGAGTGCTGATCAAGAGATAGGTCTGCTTCTCCCATCAGTCTGAATGAGGCAGTCAGGCTTGATGGATGGGGTAGGCGGGTTGCAGTAGAATTGCTAATCAGGTCACCCATGTCCCACCCTATCTGATCCATTTTTATTCATCAGGTAAAACCGATAAGAACATATTATTCATACTTGTGTGTCCTTTGCCTTTGTGGGCTAGAGTGACGTTAATTATGGGGATTATTTGGGATTTGCCCATCCTAACTCCCAAACCTTGAACAGTGTGCTGCAGTTCCCCCACTGAAACTACTTAACTTCATAGGATTGCAGCAGGCATGTGACATGATTTACACTTTGTCTGAAACACACCAGCACCAAGTTTCCTGGTTCTAATTGAGATATTACTTAGGTTCACGCCGCCTTCACAGTTTGCTCCATGCCGTATTCTGTTTCATCTGCGGCTTAGAGCTTGCTGTTGCACGCTGCCTTCATACTTGCTCTGCCTAAAATAGAGCCCTAAGCTTCGTGGCTGCTCAGTGGCACCAAACAGGGGCCTGATGAATCCCGATAACAGAATCAAACACAGGGCTTTACGTATTTGGAGCTGCACCGTTCAGCTGTGGAGACCCTATAAGTGGCAAAATGTGAGGACTTAAGCATTTGCAATAAGTTTCACATCTCACCCAAGCCAAGTAATGTCATCATGCACCGATGTTGAGGGTTGTTTGCACCATTTCTATATTGGATTTCCCTCCCCTCCCTTTCCCTGACAAAATAAGTTATTGTTATGTGCTGGTCAATAACTCCAATATACTGCTTTTGGATTTAGGTCTGGTGGTTATGATGATAGGGCAAAGCTAGTGGATGCTTGTGCTCCCATTTCCATTCCTTTGTAGATCTCTGTGCATGTTTCAACATTTCTTATCTGAAGCCGCACTAGAGGGATCCATTTCGGAGTGTGGCTGAGCATCATAGCAGGGGGTAGGGTACACACTACACAGCATTTCATTCACTCTAAAGTCGCACTTTTTTTTTTTTAGCAACTATAACAAGGGCAGGAAAGTCGTTAAAACTTAGATTACAGATTACAGAAACTGTAGCGCCGTATCTGGTTTCAGTATTATTATTAGCACCAACCGGAGATGAAAAGGTAACGTCATATCAAGAGAAGGACTACAGGGTTGGCCTCTTTAACTAGATGATGTAATGACCATGGCGTACACATTTCTTTTCATGTATTTAGCGATTCCATTGGAAACTTTGACTCCATTAGAAAGTTCTGAAGAGATCTCAACTCAATATGGAGGTTTTCTTTCTTTCTCAAACTCTCTACTAGTAATACTAATGTGGGACGAGGATGAGTGCAATTTGTTTGGCCCCCAGCGTTTGTTTGATTCCTGCAATTTAATATCAGTGTGAAAACATGTGAGATGTAAGTCATACATTCTGGCTGGGTGTAGCAAAGTAAAGAAAAAAAAAAAAAATGTCACAGGTTCTTTTTTGGCTCTGGAATAAAGACTATGCCCAATCCCATCAATGGAACTGCTGAAGGCCATTTTTACAGGAACCAAAAGTTGCAGTCTCCCACTTATTTGGCTGTTTTGTTTTTTTTTTTGTTGTTTTTTTGACAAACTGCTTTGAAGTGAGGAGACAGCAGTAAGTGCTTTTTTCGTGAATTGAAGAGGTCAAACGGAAAAAAGCCTCTTTAAGCATAACATACTCGACTGTCGTTTGCCGTCCGCTGAGCCGCTGAATTCTTCTCACGTACGGGGGGCTCTGGAAAATATGGAAAATAGACAAGTTCTTGACTTAACCTCACGCTAACATGCTGAGACCCCTAATCCATCCATCAGTCTGTTTTCTATCTCTATATTCTTTCGCCCCCGAACCAAAAATGAGATGGAAAACACTTCCTGTGGGTCAATGTCGTCCCGCGACCAAAATCAGTCAATGTTTGGATTTGTGAAATATCCTTCAGCAATGACGTGACAAAGGGCTCAATTCAGCCTGAGTCTAATAATTCACCATTTTTATGAGCGTCCTTGTCAACCAGTGAAGTGATGATGAGGTGGAAACCGGAGGACGGTGGAGTTGGTCGTGCCTGAATAGCTCTGCGCGAGGAAAACAAAAGCTAGACTCCTATCAGCGGCTGGGGTGAAATCAGGGCCACGGGAGGCCACGTGCCCAACGGTCTTGAAGAAACCAAATAATATCTTGACACATTGTGATTTGTCCTTGGCTGCTCAGGACACTGGGAAGGAAGCCACCTCTGAGATGTTTATTGGGGCTAATTGTGCAGGCATTATGCCCCTGATTGATGCATTGCAATACAAACGCCATCGCCGTAATAAACCCCTCGTTACTCAATCAGAAAGCGTGATGTAAATCTCTTGTTTATTCATTGTACTGCAGGTGGTGAATGCGAATGAGCTGATACGCGTCCTAATGATTGCCATGTGTTTTATTTAATTGTTTATATTGCATCTCCCACACTCATCATCGCTGCTCTTCCCGAGTATGAGCATCAAAAAGGGGGACTTTGCAGCCATCTTGCAGCCCCCCCCCCCCCCCCAGTCTTTTGGGGAGTGTTGCCTTCGATTTGCATCAGCTGTTTCTCCTCAGATAATTAATGAAACAATCTGCATAATCAAAATGACTGGAGAAGTCTTATATTGTTTATTTTCCATTCGACGACCCTGCTTCCTGCTAGGTTCCTATAGGGCCTGCTCGCTCCCAGAAGGAGAGGTGTCACTCAACAAGTCAAGCGCCCTGGGAACAACGTTTGTGTATTTGCAGCTATTAAAATGATTTTTTTTAGTATTTGATGCTTATCTGCTGAATGTGTGAATAAGTACTCCTGTCAAAAGTTGGGAAATAACTAAATTATCCCAAAAGTTTGGACGTAATCTTGCAGAGTTTTACCACATAATTAAGAGCAGCCGTCTAGGGGCGTGCATATGCCTTGAGCTTAAGCCTTGATAAGTGCCTGCAATTGCACAAGGCAGTGGACTATACTGTATGTTGGGAGTGTGGTATTGGCTGAGCCCAGTGGCTGAGCCCAGTTTGAGCCCATGGAGACACATGGAGCTACCCCTCGCCTGCTGGCTGGCAAGTCAGATGGCACTCCCCGGTTTTTTGGACTGGATTTTCATAATGCGAAAGCTGTAACCAAGCCTGATTCATATCCTCTTTTCCTCGCATGGATAACTGCATTTGACCGTGTGGGTTCAGCAGCCTTTGTAACTAAGCTAGATCTCTCGAAAAGGCTATTGGCAAGTGCCGTTCTCTCATCTAGCTCGTGAGATTTCAGCCTCTGTCACCCCTATCATTTCTGCCAGTACTCAGTCATTGTTTTTATATTGCATAATGCGCCTGCTACATTCCAGCAGCTAGTAAACCGAGTGCTGGCAGGGATGGGTAATTGGGATGGGTAATTGTGAGGGTAATATGGACGACCTGTTTTTTTTTTTTATAGCTGTACCTGGTGGCATGTGGAACAGCTGGAAGAGGCATTTAAGCTGTTGGGTGCACCAAAACGTGACTTTGAACCTCGCAAAATGTGAATTATCAACAGCAGTGTTATTCTACCATTGAAAAGGAGGCTCTAACCCTCGGCCTTGCATTGGAGCATTATGATGTCTAAATTGCCCGTCATGGTTTATACACACCACAGCCCTTTAGTCTTCCTCCGCTGCATGTCCACCATCTCATGCTGTGGACTCTTGTTTCTGCAGGGGTATCATTTGGACATTTGCCATACAGGGAGTTTACCTCCTGAAGAGCTCATGGCATCTAATATTGTCACATGGTTGTTACAAAATCAGGTTCTCAGCAATTCAGATTGTAATGGCGTTTTGCTTTTTCTGGCATGATGCAGCTCATAGGGTGAAAACAGCACGAAACACGACCATCCCAAAGATTCTCATCATCACGGCCCTCGATTTCTAAACGCTTTATCAGAATCTCTCCTGAATACTCGTTCATTATCTGGCTGTTGAAAAAGCCCGGGCTGTGTATCGAAGACATCCTCGCTACGCTCTTTAATCCACTGGGTGACCTCTTGTGCTTCATCGATAAGGGGGTATTGTTATCCTCGAAGACACTGCCAAGCATCAAGGAAGAAACAAATCATTGAATGGAACTGGGGACCTTATTTGAGGAGTGATTCACGTCGATAAAATGGACCCCGTATCACCACAGAATCAATTGTCCCTTTCTCTGCGGCAGGACTTTGTATTGGTGTTCCCTTTACTTTCATCACATCCTGTGTCTACTTAAAACAGGACTTATCAAAGCTCACAAACAAGTGGGAGTACAGGGGTGGGACTATGATGGACACACTTCGCCCCCACTTCGAGATCCCCATGCATTTTTGTGGTTATGTATTTTTTTCGCAATTTAGCTGTAACCTTGCGAGTACCAGGATGGCCCAGCAAAGCACCCTGTGTGTGTCTCTACTTCCTTTAAGGCATGAACACATAATATAGTGGCCCTGTTATCCATCACAACGTGGTGACAGACCCTCAGAGGAAGAGTGTTTTCAAAGTTGACAAGCCCGAGAAGGTATTCTCATCACTGCCTCGACTTAACTTCAGGGGGTAAATTGAGCTTCTTGAGACGGCGGTGTGTGTATACAATAAACCGAGGCCTGTATCAATAGATCGACCCGCTCGCTGAACAATCAGACAACAGCACTCTGCTCCCCGGCAGCACTCCCCCACTGTTTGTCCACCTTCCTCTGAAAACATCCTCTCCTCATCTCACCTCGCCTTCCCCCATCAGCACCACCTTTTTAAGCTTTAAACAGGCTCTGGCCCCAGGGGTGCACTTGGTTGGTAAAAAGCAGGAGGGCATAGCTTCTGGGCATAGCTTTGGAAGAGAATGGGGCAGCATGATGTTCTCAGCTTGACTATGAAAGCAGCGGGGCAAGAGGTAGCAATGGGTTTTCCTCCCCGTTTTTGAGAGGCAAATGTATAAAAATGTTGTGAAGCAAGAGTTCAACTCTCAAATCGGAGAGCTAAATAAAAACGATAGCTTTTTCTTTTTTGGGTTAAAGCTGTAAGGTCCTGAACGTTGGGGGATAGACATCTTGTTTTACTTTGACAGAGGAGAAGAGAAATCCAATTATCTAATGCATCTTCTGCCCAACACACTGCACACACACGCACACACACACACACACACTGCACGCACACGCACGCACACGCACGCACACACACGCACACACACACACACACACACACAGGGATTTGTTAACAGCAGGAGGAGAAAATAATTGTGGAGTATTATGCTGAAACAGGTGTACAGTACAAGGAGGGAACGTGCACCGACATTAATGTGTCGGCGCTTCAGTTGTGACATTTCGGCAACACGGACGCGCTCGGATGCTCATCTCATTTCATTGTGTGTTCTGGGTTAAGGCAGACGCTGACCTGTCAAGCTGTAAGACTCCACAGTGTTCCACCTCAGTGCTGTTTTCACAGCCCCTTAGGAAACCTCCGGGGGGGGGGGGCCATGAGACCACGCGCTCCGTCACGTAGGGGGGGGGGGGGGTCCACTCCGTTTCATTTACACGACGCGCAACTCGTCTCGCAACTCGCAGCTCCGGTCTCGCCGGATCCACCGGGCGCGCACGTGGCGTAGCCCGCGGGCTCCGGGGTCAGGTTTGAGGTGGTGTTTGATGAGGCGTATTACAGGGGCCGAGAGTGTTGCGTGCTGCCCGAGATAGATGTTAGATTGCGAAAGTGCGGTGTGTCTTGGCGATGCCCCCCCCCCCCCCCCGATGGGCGTCGGTTTTCTGTTTTCTCCTCTCGGAACGAAGCCGGAGCCCGAGCCACAATTGGATTGACCCCCGTCGACCTCGGGGTGTGAAGAGAGGCGGAGAGTGTAGCTGTTGGCAAACAACAGGCACTGATTGAAGTCAAGGAGCAAGTCTCTCTTTTCTGCTCTCGCTCGCTCTCGCTCTCTCTCTTTTCCTGCCCATTTTCCTCCCATCCCTCACTCTAATGGGTGCCTCTCTATTTCTCTACCCCTCTCATAATGCATGCACGGGTGGCAGAAAAATAAACGATTACACGAGGATCTGGGATGGCAGAGTGAGAGGGTAAGGGGGGGATACTTTGCTTGTTGCCTTGGCAACTATTTAGAGATGTAATTTTACCACCACCCCTCCACACACACAAACCACCACCACTCTTTCCTGTGCCACTTGACCTCTTTCTCACTTCCTGTCTTTGTCACTGTCTTGTTCTCTTGCTCCTTCTATTTTTGTCTCTCTTCCCTCTCTCCCGGCGCGTCCCTTCCCTCCGTCCGTTCGCAGCAGTGGTCTGAGGGGAGCGGGGGCAGGTAGCAGAGGCACCGTGACCCTGGCCCCGGCCACTCCACGCAGCGCTACGACGCTCCAGTATCTGTCATCCGCCACTGAGCTCACGACCCCAAAAAAAAATACTAGCTGGTCTCGAAGGAAGAACAATCTCACTTTTTTTTCTGTTTAGAGCCAATCTCTTTTTTTTTTTCCCCACTTGCTCTCTCCCTCTTTCCCTTGTTTTCTCTCCTCCTTTCTGTTCCTCCATCTCTCTCCCCTCTTCTCCATCTTCCCTGCGGCCTGCTATTTTTTTGTCGTTTTGAATTGCGTCTCTGATGAAAAGGAAATAATCAGGTTGCCGAGTTGGCTGGACATGGAGAGCATGGAGCGCTTTGATCTGGACTTTCTTTCACAGGCGGGCGAGCGCATATGCACACACACACACACAAACACACACACACACACTCACACACACTGCTGTGCAGGGCGCAAGCCAAAGACCAGATGAGATGAAATAGCTGTTAGATATCCAGTGTTATGGCTTTTGACAGCTGCACAGATGAAAGGAGTGAAGAGACCCAGAATGTACGCCAGCTACATCGCAACTCTGGAGTGGAGGTACATGTGAAATGCACACAGTAGTTAATGCTTTCAACCCCGGCACTGCATGACAGGAGGTATACATACAGGCTGCTGTATAATAGTAAGATAACTGGTATCTGCATGAAGATGTGAAGGAACGGTAGTCTATCAATTAGAAAGTGAGTTAGAAAGTGTGTGTGTGTGTGTGTGTGTGTGTAATCCTCCATCCATTCAACCCCCCCCCCCACCCCATGCTGTAAATAAGGATGCTTTTAGTCAACTTGTCCATTTCAATGAAGGTTTAAAGGTCTGTAAATTCTGCCTGTTGTAAATCCCAGCGCCTCGGTGTCGGTGTGCATCAGAGGGATTAATTGCATAACCGATATACAAATCTAGATAATCCAGAGAGTCAACGGGAGTTAATATGGCCCTTGTTTGCCTTTTATGTAACCTGGTTATTGTTGTTTATGTAAGCGTGGCAGCTGCGTACGCGTTTGGAAGCGGGCCTCGGTGCAGATGGTGCAGAGGATTCAGATGCGCGGTGTTCCAGCTGTCCCTAGCCGGCGCGGGCGGCGACAAATTCCCATGGATCCGATGCTCCGATTCTGAGCACCGTGGAAGGATCTCCGTCGGTGGCGTGCCGTTCGTTTTTGGAGAACTGGCGGCTGATACAGTTAGGATGGTTTAATTTCTCTTACATGGACGTGCACTTAATTGAATTGCAGTACATGGAGAGGTAATAGTGAGGAGAGGGATCGCTAATCTCCCTTCTCTAATTGGGATCATTTCTAGTGAATTCAATTGGAGTGAAATTAATCTATTTCTCATTGTTGTGAAATGAAACCCCCCCCCCTCAACCCCCCCACCACTGTTGCAGCTCATGTCTTGTACACCAGCACAGGCAGGATTGCACCCTCGTCCCATCAAATCCCAATGAATAACAACCACCAATTAGATCCTTATAGATAAACATAAATATGTTTTTACGGCTCCTCATAAACGTCTCTAAACCGCCTGCTGTGGGTGACGATTAACCTGTGATCCCTGTGTGAATGGCTTTACCAATAGCCGGGCCATACCGGGGAGCCATTAAAATGACAAATGCCCTATGTTGGATAATTGATATGTGGATGACAGCGTCGGCCCACCGGGGGGGCCCCTTCTCTCCGCATTGTCTCCCTAATGATCCACCGGGGCCGTTCGGTATTTATTCACCTGACCTGACTCCTCTATGGCTCTGCTTAATGGGCCAGAAGGGAACCACAGTGTGCAGCAGTTTACCATCCGGTATTGTGATGCACGCTACGATTCTGCTCAGACCAGTTCTCATACGGAGGATATCTTTGTGTATTTTCTGTCAAGCGGTTCTGAGGGTGCTGGAATGTAAGGGGGCGGCTGACCTGACCTGACTTGCTTGAAGAATTGCAAATCTTTTGAATTCATACAGTATATATATATATATATATATATACTGTATATTTAATTTCACATCGGGTTTGAAAAAAAAAAAAAATCAACCCTGGTATTTTCACCGTGGTAATTATACCTCTTGTTAACGACCCGGTCTGTAAAGCTAATAGGTCTCGGTGGCGCACACATTAAAGAGCAGCCGTATAACAACAAAATCTTTCCAATCTTTTGAATTATTCCTACTGTAGCTTTTTAAACTCACAATATACTGATATTGTAGTCCAAATGTTTTTGACTCAGTCTGGCTGAATCGCAAAAAACAAACAAACAAAAGCTTGCTGACTAAAGAGGTAGGCGTGTGGTTAGAATTACCAGGTGATGGCCTGCTGACTAACACCCTCCCCCCCCCCTCCCCTCCTCGCCTCCCCTGGCTCCTACAGAAAGTGTTGCCGTGCAGTCCTCCAGTCAGCATGATGTATTTATCTCTGGCTCTCTACTCATGACTGATGCTTTTCCATTAGCATGGGGGGGAGGCAGGGGAGGATTTTAAATCTCCAGTGCTGGCTTGCATGGCCAACACCTGAATAAATTCATCCTCTCCACCCCCATCTCTCTCCCGCTACACTTTCCCTCCTCCATATCTCTGTCACTATCCACTGATCATGCCTCATCCATCCCTTCACTCCTGCGACCATCACCCCTCTCCACTATCTCTCTATCACCCACCGTTGCTCTCCACCCCCCTGCCCTTCCACCACCGATTCTCTATTATCTCTCCGTCCCTCCCTTCTTCCAGCCCAAACAGTGTCTGTTCAGTGCCTCGATAATCCCTAAAGTTCGCTTCTAAATGGCTCACTAGTCCGGGAGTGTCCCCTGAAAGACTGACCATTATTGAATGTAATGCAGTAAGCGCCGCCGCTGGGGAAAATTAATGCCACATCGTATCACTCTCTCCCTTCATCTCCTCCGATGTGTTCAGCCTGCCTATTGTCTTTATTGAAGGATTGGAGCTGAAGACTGATATTCCCTACTTCTATCCGTGTGCCGGTGGGGCTGGCCGAGTGTAGTCAGACGCAATACAGAGCTGTCACTTTTGATCAACATGATATAGATGGTTCAGGGATTTTTATCTCGGCACGTGCTTCTTCTTCAAATGGTTTATCGTAACTCATTTCCATTCATTTTGTGTTTGCCAGGCATTTAAGATGTCGAGTGAGACTTCACAGGAGGGCTTAAAAACAAACAAACAAAGAACAGGAACATCCATTTGGAAGTGCCTAGGTGGATGGATGCTAAATGAAAATGAACTGTTTCTCTGCTGCAGGACGCGGCAACACAATCGTTTGATGTTTCTTCCTTAATGAATACACTCCGTGCACTGTAACCCGCTCTCTTTTGATGTACCCCTGCACACACGATCGCATTTGGATTTCTGTAATAGCTGTGCATTAACTGTAACTAGTCGAGAAATAAAATGCTTTTTCAAAAGCTGGTGTAAGTTCTCAGAGAAGCAATGGTATGGTTTCTTTCCCGAATGGCAAGGCTGTCTGCTGGAAGTTACGAGAGAACTCTTCAAACTCTTTTTACCAGAGGCTCTCAAATGCATATATGTGAACTGACATTGAGGAGGTTATGAAAATTGTTTAGGCATTGAATTTCTTTTTGCCCTTTCTTATTGGACTGACAATAAGTGGATTTCTATGCCAGCGGCTAAGAAAATATCATATCATACGTCGCTCCTCTGATTTCTTGGAATGGCATCACTTACATTAGGCTCCTTTCACTAGACAAGCCTCCCACTTTTGGGGCAATTTTCATTAATTTTGTATTTCCTGGAAGACATAAAAATAAAAGCAATGCCAGGAGCGAGTCACAAAGCACAGAATAAGAGATACACGTTCCAATGAATCCTGCCATTTGTCCGCCGTTCAATTAACGCTCTCACCGCTCACCGGTCACTTCCCAGAGTGACAGGTGACTAACACACAGGTGAAAATGAAACACCTGTGCTCCTGCTGCATGGCAACATCGCCCGTTAACACTGAGAATGAGACGATCTCGGCCTACTCGCCGGCTCGTCTCTCAGTCTTTCAATCTCTATGCTAATTTGCCTCCTATTGAAGAAGCCTGCTGGTTTGTTCTTCTTAGTGACATGTGGCTCCAATCAGCAGTAACTATGGGAACAAGCCCACATAATACAGCAGGCAACGCACTGTAGCGCCTAAGCGTTTCATCGGCGTGAAGAGGAAAGGATCGGCAAGACTTGAGGATTGATTAAGCATCAAGATGTACTGCCTAGCTAAAATGAGCTTTTTCATTAAGTAGGCCAGAGTTATTTATTAGTGCCGTTTCTTAGTAAATCCAGCCTTTTACAATTCATTCTGTTGCCACATTCACACCAGTGTAATTGATTTTGCGCGCATTGAAAGTGTACAGCTGGTCCATAAAATAGGTTTTGAATTGGTATTTTTCCTCTAACTGCCATTTACGATGTTACTTATTTGCTACCTGTTCACGGTTGGGTGACGCAAGTATGAGCAAGCATCACCCAATCAATCAGTGCTTCATTTTAGCAAGGGTATAATGACAATGAGAAACAGCGTCTTTCAGTGAAATGTGCATTTTTTCATCATGCTCTTTTGAAGATCTGTTCGTTGTAATTATTATTTTTTTTTCTCCCCTTCGGTGGAAACTACACAGGACTGATTCATTCGCTGATTTGCCCCGCTGTTTCACAAGCATGTTATTGCAGTCTCGCAAAGCAACTACAACCAGTAATTATGCTTTGTGATATTAGCCTGCTGGTGCCACACATGTTAGCCAGCATGGGGTCCGTTTTTCGAGCTCGGTCTCATCAGAGCCAAATGACGCCATATCATCGGGGATCAATGCTTCATCAGCAGAGGAAAGGGAAAACGGAAAAACCCGAGGCATTACACTAACAACCTCTAGCGAGCGCCAGGTCTTTTGTTTCTTTCTGTCTTTCTTTTTAAGTATCATACCATTAGTCAAATAAAAAATGCTTCATGAAAGGAAACACTATTTAATTATCGGCCGGGTCAGAATCCTGAGTTATTGCTTTTGCGTATATTCACTGTTATTCCCATGAATGTGAAAACATGTCAATGCGCGGGCTTATCAAGTTCATTCAGCAGGGCGCTTAAACGAGACGTTGCGCCTTCAGTTTTCAGCCCACTGTTGTCAAACATTTGAGCCACTCAAGCGGTAAACCATGCTGTCTGGAGTTATTACAGCTGAAACAGTCACAATTTATTTCTGTTCTGCAGCAGTGGCACCTAATGTAATAATAATTAGGTGAATAAATGAAGACTTTCTTTGGAAAACACTACATTTGGGGGGAAAAAACACCATGTTACCTGATTTTCACGGCTCAATATTATATCTCGGTTTGGAGTGACGCTCTTCAAATGGAGGTTTCCTTTTTCTTTTCTTTTCTTTTTTTTCCATTTCGCAATCTCTGTAGCCACTGATTGTGGGTTAAGTAATGCAAGATCTTGAGAGGGTAATGGCAAATTGGCTTGTTGAGTGCTTTACCCGCGCGCCTGCTTGTTGAACCAGCGGCTCGGTCTCAATGCGTACGGCAACAAGAGGTGACGAGGTAAGAAGAGATGATTGACAGGAGCGGGGGCAGAAATAGGCATGGGCAAAGTTAGCTTCTAACTCAGTGTTTTTTCCCGCTACTGAGGCCATCCTTATTCAGCGGCTGCAACCGAGGAGAACTTTCTACGAGAATCCATTTGTTTCTGCTGGAGAGAAACCTGTTTGTTTATGGATGAGTGTTTAATGGATTCTGAATGGAGGTAAATAAACACGCAGGGTCCTTTAGGTGACACACAGGGCCACGTCTTACTCCGGATAATTTGAGGCACAGGCATGAAGGCAAAATAATTGTAAGTAGCGTTTCTTTTTTCCTGCGAGACAGTACAGTTAATTCCCCTTTCCTCGGCTGCACCCAGGAAACATCCATATGAGATGAGCTGTGGAAATGTCCCCATTTGAGCGGTATTCAGAAATCTCTTTGTTCCTCTCCACTGGGTTCCAGTCTAACCCTCGCTATGAATAGAAAACCTGATCATGGGGATGTAAAGTACTATTGTGTGTGTGTGTGTGTGTGTGTGTGTGATATGCATGTCCACCCTGCATATCTATCTCTCTCTCTCTCTCTCTCGCTCGCTCTCTCTCATTCATTCCTTTGATTACCGAGTTTTCTCCCAAACAAATCCACACATCCACACCTCCGCTCTGCAGTTGTTCACACATGTGTGTGTCATAGTATGCTGCATAGCGTTTTATGATTACCCCTGTGTGCTAACGACGGCGTAGGTGTTGCACTCCCTCACGCCTCCAGCGGAATCATTATGTGCCGCCTTGCCTTGGCTCGGCTTGGAGGGTTCACTAATCTAACTACACAGGAGTACACGTTCCTGACTGCTCCGCCGATAGAGGTCATGTACTTACATAGATCAAGATAAGGAGGCGGTGTGTGTGTGTGTGTGTGTGTGTGTGTGTGTGTACGAGTGTGTGCGCATCATTATTGACCAATCTGGATCCAGAGAAAGAGGAGTGGAGACTAGTGTTTAATCATTATATTCCTGTAATTGCTTTTAGATACTGTTGGAATGCTGCTTCTTTCAATAGGGGATCATGAAGATGGGGACAACTGGAGCCTGGACAGTTTTTTCCCATGGTCCTACTAATATTCTTTTCATTCAATAGGCTGCCAATGAAACACCACTAGCTATGTTATGGTTTTTCACCGGAAGAACTTAGTACTTACTTAGTATAAGGGGAAGTCATTGTACTCAAAACACACAATGTCACTCCATCAAATCCCAATTAGCGCAGATGCTCCAGCTCAAAGATTTCCTTTGGGATCGCTGAATCCGGCGTCCACAGCGCGTCCACGTCCGCATCGCATTACAGCTCTTGGCGACGCAACACAAACCACTCTCGTATAGGAACGATAACGCCAAAAGCCAGTGTCTTTTGAAAGGCCAAGATAAGACCGGAACGTGAGATTATAAGTTGCCAAGGTTAATGTGAGGAGCCGGGGTCCGCTCACGCTGGGCAAGAGGATAATTGAGCTTGTGGACCGGGCGATAAAGCAAGCTTTGATCTCTCCCGACTCTCTTTTTTAATGTGATCTGGAAATCTCTGTGCATTGGCAAAAAAAAAAAAGAAGTTAAACGCTCCGTTGAAATGAAATGAAAATGGACTCGGGACTCACCTTTCCGCCTCCCCCACCCCCTCACAGCCCCAACTGCTTCTTCTTCTATCAAGGTCAGGGCTGTAACAGCGTTCCCGAGCGCGAGGAGAGAAGACGTGGCCAACAAAGTACGCATGATTTGCTACTTAATATTTTATGATGCAATCTGGAGATCCTTGCAGAGGACTTACAACAGACACTTGGCTGGCGAGTTGACCCAACTTAATTGGGGAGAAATTCACCCATGCCTGACATTCACACTGAACTTAATGATTAATGATAAACTAATGCTTCCCTCACATTAATCAAAGGGCTAGGAGATTAAATTTGGACCCTTTCTGGTTTCGATGGCGTGATTACTTTTTTCATCTTTCCCCTTGTTGTGAAGTATCAAACAGTCGGCATCCACTTTTTGCCAGTTTGAAAAAAAATAATAAAGGAGCGAATCGAAAGCCAGATCGGGGTCAGATAGTCTTCTAATTAAAACTTAGCGTTGAGTTTAGATGCTTAGAGTATTATTACTTGCCACATGCAACAATGCAACTTTTCTATGATTCACAACTTCGCTGGCACAATTTGAAGTGTCGTGTTGTGGTAAACGACACCTATCTAGCGCTCCGAGCACGTTACAACAAACTCGAGTGCTAATTGCGAACGCTGTTTGATCCGCGTCTGGTGGAAACCCCCGCACGCTTCGCGGTGTGGAACACAATTGGCCCGTTGCACGAGCACCGGGTGGCGTCAATCCAGGGAGCCGAGTCCATGATTCAGCTGCTGTAATAATAGTAATACACTGAACACCATTGAAAGTAGCTGAAACTTTACTCAGCGAGTCGATGTGAGATTGGCACTTAATAAATCACGTTAATGGATATCCTGTAACACTGGCATGCCGTCAAACAAAAAATCCCGTCAAAACACTAATTACTGTAAATGCAGTTGTTCGCCAACCCTCAATTACAATCGTACCAACAGGCGAACCACACTAACAGCTGGCCCCAGAACAGATTTATATTGTGCTTTATCAAATCCTTTCAGATAGTTGAATAAGAGTCATTAGAAGCAATTTGAGTCTAAGCCTCTGCATCACAGCTACCTGGAAAGCATTTACAGAGGGAATCTTTTATTACTACTTCGTATTATGTGAACACAATACAACCTTAATGGAATCCAATAACATGCACCGCGCCGGCTAAACGGATTACTCTGCTCATGTCTCGCCCACCAGCGCTCACCGCTGCCATCCCCTTGCGACACACCGCTGACTCCAGATGACTCCGGGTTCTGAACTTTGCGCTGAGACGTAATATTCACAATTTATTACATGCTGGGAAAGAAGGGAGGAGCCAGATCTTTTTATTTATTTTTTATTTTTTTATATTTCACTCCCTCTCTCGTGTTGTCTTATCACTTTGTCTCCCGCGCTGTCCCTCCTCTGGCGTCACACTCGTTGCTGTTGTTCTGTCAGCCCCACTTCCCGGTTTTCTTTTCCCTTTTCCCCGCGTCTCCGTCTCTGCTTCTCTCCGGCTGTGTGATTAGTCAGTTTGAGAGCAGGTCTGCAGCTCTCTGATAGCATCCCTTCTCCCCCACATGTTCCCGCCCGGAACAAAAGGAGGTTTGGAGTGAAAGAGCTGCAACTGTGAGCGGTTTGCGGGGTGTATACGTGTGTGTGTGTGTGTGTTTGTGTGTGCAGGTGTGTGTGTATGCGTGCATGTCTGTGTTTGTGGCCATGCATTTGTGTGTGTGTGTTCTTGTATTTCTATAGTTATGAGGACCGAATGTCCTCAAAAAAAATAGAAAAATTCATGAAAGTGAGGACATTGTCAGGTTGTTTATGGGACTGGTTTAGGGTTAGGCCTTGGGTTTAGGGTTAAGAGTAGCATTAGGTTAAGGTTAGGTGTTAGGATTAAGGTTAGGCATGTAGTGGTGAGGGTTAAAGTTAGGATTAGGGAATTAATGCCATCATCGCAAGTACAATCATACAATTGTGTGTGTGTGTGTGTGTGTGTACACATGCATGTAAGAGTGAGCTCAGCAACTCAGCCGGAAGGTGCTCAGACTGGCAGCTTCCTGCTTTGTCAGGCGCTGCCTTCCTGATGGAAGCTGAAAAAAGAAAAGATTTACGCCGTCTGACATCAAAATGGTGGCGCGTCCCAGCACCGCCGTCAGCATTAGCAACAGGCATTTGTTACTTTCCCTTTCCCCGTCTCTCTCTGTATCTCAGGGGACCTCTGAAGCATAAATCTGAGAATGGGACTTAACTGGAGAGGCTGATGTGACAAGTCAGAGAGCTGTGGCCTGCCAAACCTTTAAGCTCCCCGTGGCGTTGTTCATTCAAACGAACCAGGAAACGTCTGAACGGTATTTCGAGGGAAATAAGACGCAGCCTAGAGAGGGCCCGCCGTCTGTTCGCGTCTCGCTTTCCAGCCGTCGAAAAAAAGGGACGTCCCGAATGTGCTTAAGGGGAGGCGCCCTTGTCCCGATGGTCGAGCTATAATAAACTGTACCTGGCAGCGATATGTCAAGTATATTTCCAGCCGGAACAGCCGCAAACCTCCGAGATCCCAGAACAATAACTGTGAATAGCGTTTCACAGACTTATGGGGGACGGAGCTTTGATAGACTGTTTTAACACTGATTGTTCTTAATGTTGGAGCCAAAAGCCTGTTTTGGTTCTTCTCTGTGTCTTAAGAAGAAAACATCTGGAGATCAAACAGACAGAAGGCTGTGTAGCGCTTTTTCTTGTTAATTTGACGATGGGGGAAAAGGGGAAAAGGTAAAGAGGAGGCTTTTTTACGGCTGATGAGAGAGCGTGCCGTGCTACAAGTTGTCAGGTTAGCGTAGCTATACAGCTATTCCTCCAGGAATTGGGTAAACATAGCCTATGCCTAAAAAGCGTCTCTCATCAAAGCCATTTAAAAGGTAAAGATGTAGGAATGTCAGGATGCAAAGCATAGTCGACAGACGTGGAAAACCCAAAATAGCTTGTGTGTACTTCTCCAGTTTTCCTCTTTTCCTGCTTTTTTCCCCTCCCTGTGCACTTTCTCTTTGCTGCCTGGAGGATAGCACTCCACTCTCTTGTTCTCCTCTCTCTCCTTTGAGCTCTCTCACTTTTTTCTTTCGAGGCTTTTCTCTTTCATCTTCTCCTGGACCCTTTCCCCCTCCCTCTTCCTAGATCTCCTTTGCTCTCTCTTTCACAACTCAGAGCACACACACACACACACCCCATATATATATATATATATATATATATATATACATACACTTATGATGCATTAGCATCATATCATTTTGAGTTTTCATTGTTCATCAGCGGTAGTAATGGAATTTGTGCTGCTACACAGGTTGGGATAGACTTGATGCTGCCCTACTGGAGGTTTCACTTTCAAATTAAAAGCCTAAAATGTGTTACTTTTGAAAACAATAATTATTGCGCCACAAATATATTCTTTATTTTCACTTTGGTACTTTGTATCACTCACTTTGTAAGAAAAAATCAGCATATGTTCATAGAGAGGGGTTTTATTTTGAAAAGTGCCAGGAAATGATTACTACACTATTACTACTATTATACAAAGTGTATGTTGTTCAGCTTTTGCCAGCTTATTGGGTTTCTTCATAATTTGTAGTTAACCTGAACAACTATCCTATGTCACCAGATGGTAAGTTGATGACTAACGGTAACGGTATTGACTATCAGCGCACACAACTACAACGTGGGTTGAGTCTGAAATGGAGAATGGAGGTAATAAAATCACGACCAGGAGACATAGCCACAATGTCGACAGTTCACGATCATGATGTGTTAGCTGGGCAGCTAGCCAGCATATCTGTGAGGCCTGAGCAGGGCAGCAGGATGGGATTGGACGCTACAAAGCCCCACTGAAGGGGAGATGAAGGGGAACTTTCCTCACAAAGACAGGGGCACTCATATGGCTCAGCACGCCTAGAAAGGGTTATGTTTGGAACAGAGGTGTTTTCACAAAGTCTTGCTCACGTGAAGAGAGACACTCTTGTTGTTTGCACACACACACACACACACGCATCTATACAAACAAAAGCATGCCACACATCACCCACACAACACACGCCGCTCGCCCACTTCCTGTAGGTCAGACTTCCCGCTGTGGTACAAACACTCTTCAGGGGACGGCGGCTTGCGGTTGTAAATCGCTGCTTTCCAAACAAGTCAACTGGCCCTTGTGACATTCTGCCTTTTATTTCCAGATACCATCATGCATCGCATGCGGCCCCTTGTTAGTTCTCAATCACAGAGGTGGTACAGTGAGTGAAGTTGTTCAACACAGCAGCCATGTAGCGCGTCTTTGACTCACACCACAAACAAGGTGTTGAGAAGGCCTCACAAGTCCACTGTTGGCAGCCAACTGGACAGATGGGCCTTTAATGCTGATGGTTAGTGTGTGTGTGTGTGTGTGTGTGAGAGAGAGAGTGACAGTGGTATACTCATTCTCTCTCACTCATTCACACACACACACACACGCAGCAACATAACACAATCAGCAGGAGCAGCAAACACAAGCGGAGGAACATCTGTGGAGCACTGGAAAGCCAAATCGTCTCCGCTGGGAGACAGTGACCACGGACACACGGGCATATGGAACGGGCCAGAGCTTTCCAACAAGGCCAAATAATGATTGATGCTAGCGCTCGCTCGCTACACAACAGCCTGTGCATACCCAATTCACGGGAGAGGCCCTGTTGCAGCCAAATGAGCAAATAAGCCATAATTTCATTGTCATTGACGATCGAATTATCCACCTAGTCTAATTCGGAGCAGGGCACAGATAGTTAGTTTCTATTTCGCTGTAGAGGCCATTAGGAAGGAATGAGGCGACAATAATAATAATAATGATGTGCTCCGTGCGTCATTGAAATCTCTGGGCTGAGAAATGCAATACATCTTTTTTGGCATAGTGCTGAGTTTGGAGAATGACGAAAACTTTTGTAACAGCAGCAGCCGTCTCAAACTTACAGTACTTACAGTAAATCCTAACCGACACCGAATTCGGTTCACAAAACTTAATAGGTTATATACAGGGACGTAAGAGGGGTGTTAACCTACCGGAACACAAATTCCACCTTTTTGAGCCGTGAAATACCGTGTACCCACCCTTTCAAGCTGATACACAATTATCTAACACTAGGCAGTGCTAGTAGGTCGTGCTAGACTGGCGTAGGTTTGATAGAAATGAGTCGTTATGGCGAGGATCCTGTTTTAAAAGTGTATTTTCTTTTTTTGTTTGTTCATTTTATGGTGATCACTAACTAACTCATTTACCAAACCGCCACCGTCGCAGTAATGCATCATTTCCAAAACAATCAAACAAATCTAGATTGAGGCCGGCACGCACCTTGACACCAACCGGCCAATAAGAATGTGCTCAGGCTGTGTTCACATCCGCTGCAGGGTGGTAGCCGATGGCCTCCTGGCGTAATAAGCATGTGTCTGCAGATGGAGTTTCAGATGGATCCTGCGGCAAAGTAGTTTGCAGAATTATCTGAATGCTAGGTGGTTTTGATTTGTGCAATATTGAATAGCTTGAACAGCCCGTTTCAAAAGTAGGTTACATTTTTATATACATTATTCTAGAAGTATAATTTGTAGCATTATTATTATCAATTAAATGTTGCTAAAAAAAGGTTAACATTACTAAAATTATACAGCTATTTATTATTGTACTTTTGAAAAACATTCTATTCCTGCTAAACGATTGAATGTACGTAATTTACTAATTGCTTTTATCTGCCTTAGTGTCCATTTAGTTCTCCAGCTGCAGTAAAGACACGCATGTCTATTTATTAGCCATATTAATGGGAACAACTGTGGCTATTGATCGTTTCTGCTGTGGCTTTATGAAGCACAACAATCAGTCTGCTCTGTACATCACGCTCTGCATACTGGCGCTTTGTCTAGCTCTACACACTTCACCCTCGCAAACAGCACCGCTTGTTGGGGAGTGATTGTCGTGGTGTGGCCGTGTGAGGATACTAGTGGGAACTCAAAGACCTCTTTGTCAACCGCATAAAGGGGCTTGTACTCAACGTCCCATGACAATCACAGACATGCTTGAAACTGATGGTTGTATAAGCATTTTATGCACATACACCTGCCCACACTGCATGTCTTTATTGACGATTTGAAATTGCGCACATATTTGTATCATGGGCACCGAACTTTAGTGGAGTGGAGGGGCAGAATCCATCCAGGGTCCTCCAGAGGTAATCATAACAACTCCCTGCAATTCTAAGCGCTTAAATGTGGTCGGTTTGATTGTCATCAGGCTGCCATTCAATATCCTTTTCTTACTTTTCAACCAGCAAGACGTTTCTGACTAACCTCTCTCTGCTCTGTTGTGCTCCTGACCTCTCCGTCTCCACTGTGAGTGTTGTCTTTTCTTTCGCCAACTGTGCCGTATGAAATGTTGAAGTGAACCTATCCGCAGAGGCGTTGCTTTATAGAACAGATAAATACAGGCAACCGACAAAAGAATGGGAAACGCCACGTTATATTGCCGCAAGGTTATTTCAAAATGCATTCACGTGGGATTTTGTGAAAAGGAAATGTATGAGAAAGTATAAAAGCCAAATAACACAGGATTGTAGTGGGCATAGGTTTCTCATTCGGGCTCAATTGCCACACGTGCAAACATTTCAAATCATATGTGACCTGGATTGAAGTGGATTGTGCATTTCCCTTTCAAATGTGTCTTTCTTGCTGACAAAACCTGAGATCAGGTTGCACCAATACGTCTTAATGGGATTTTAGGGTGTAGGGTGGACATCAGAATATTATGGGATACGTGTCTCAGTGAGTCCAGTCCTTCAGGTTTCAAAGAGAACGTGAATCATGCAAGCTAGAATCTGAATTCCGTGCTTTCACACACATTTCTATGATTTCCTTCCCACGTTGATGGAGCATAGAACTCAAAATAGCTGAACATCCCAAATGAATGTATAGTGTAATAACTGTAGCACCTGTGCTGCTATAAAGAGATCTACCCCTCCCCGCCTCTACGCACCTCTGATGTATATGTGATGTACCATAATCAGACTTCCTGAGTGGGTGTGAGCTGAACCTCTCCTACGGGACCTGCTGCAGGAGATGAAAAACAATTGCCTCGTTATCGTATACATATTGCTATGAGTCACGCTACTCATGTGGTTATCAACAGCATCCATGTCTCCATTCATTGTATCTCATGGTGGTTTATAGTTATATGGTACACAGCATCGTCGTCGGTGTTAATTGAACTGTGAAAATCAACACCATGCCAGCGTTGATAGGAGTGCACACAATCAGAGTCCATTTAACTCTTTTAGATGGTTTTTGAACAGCATCAGCACCACGAGTGAACAAGCAACACTCCAATCAAGACTTGTCGGCTTCGTGGAAATTCATAGTGTCTCTTTGTGACAATTGAATACTATTTTCTCTCATTTTCTGTTGCGGAGTGTTATATAGATGCTGCCTTACAGATTCACTTTTATTTTCTAACAATACATCTTCTATTCTCATTCTTCCATCCATCCATCCACCTGACTAACCCATCTCTCCATCCGTCGCCCATACTGCCATGCGTCTCTCTCTCTCTCTCGTTCTCTCTCTCTCTCTCTCCGTCCATCGCTGTTTATTTTCTTCACTCTCGATTCTTCCCATGGACCCGCCACCGCCATGACATGTTGTTACTCACAATTTATCAGCTACTCAGTCTGCACCATGTTGGGCTGTATAGAGTCTGGCTTGATAGATGACCTCACACACACACACGCACACACACACACACACACACACAGACCTACAGGAAAAAAGAAATAGAAGGAGCGAGTTTAGTCCTATTTAGAAAAGATCACCTGAAGTGTGTTCAGTGTCTCTAAAAATGAGAGAATATAGAGGATGTGATGTGCAAGTGTTATCACCTTATGTTTTAAAAAAAAACAACATAATTGAATCTTGGGCTGTCTTATGTTTTTGAAATGTCATTCCAACTATTCCAATTACCGTTCCACTATTTCAGTTTCAGAAATAATATTCCAGTTGCCAATCCAAAAAAAAAAATACTCTTGTTATCGCCCCCTCTATGTGTCAGACTGAAGTTGAATTGTCCAAAAAGTGTGACCATCCCCATCGCCTTATTCATCTGCGGTCGCCAGCTTGAATGAGGAGCGGCAGAAAGGTTAGCTTTCTCCGGGTGGCGGTCGCCCCATTACTTTGAATAAATCAAGCGTGAGGATGAACATTGAACCTGATCGTTCACACGGGAGCGGGAAAAAAAGGCACGGCGGTCGAGTTTTCCAGACTTTTTCGAGGTAAGAGAAGATGCAGTGTAACGGGGAAAGTAATATAATCAAGCAGTGTAGCGAATTACTGCTCCCGGAGAGCAATAAGTAAATCGATAATATTACTCACGCTGTTTCCAATGTGTGCTATGAATATTGAAGTAAGTGTGGGCACAATTTGTTTCTCTCCTTTTTTAAGTTATTGGTGATTAACTGCAATGGGTGCGGTCCGTTTTGCGTCCGCCTCCGCGAGCACTGAAGAAATCCTGGAGGAAAGGATGTGATTTTAGTGCTCCATCATATTATGCCCAAGCAATAAATATAGTGACTCATGACAGATTTAGAACTATCACAGTAATGCGCTTACAGTTTTATCTTCCTTTGATGTGGGCCATTAGTAATCATTCCAGCGCCGCTTTATGCGTTTGACAAAGCAGCCGAGGCCAAGCATTTTCTAATTAGCCCTTATTATCTTGAAGTTTATTGCAGTCACTCGCTACACGACGTCACCGCGGTAGTCCTACCCTCGAACAATACCTCCACATTAACATTTTGCATTGTCTGCTTAACGAGGTTCGAGCGCTTTGTGTTCCTCTCTCTGCCACTCATCTGGGAGTCGGGGCGGGACATACGGGACGGGACGGGACAGGACGGGACGGGGCGGGACGGGGCGGGACGGGACATACGGGACGGGACGGGACGGGACGGGACTGGGCGGGACAGGGCGGGACGGGACAGGACAGGATAGGACAGGACAGCACGGGATAGGATAGGACGGGACGGGGCGGGGCGGGACGGGACGGGGCGGGGCGGGGCGGGACGGGACGGGACGGGACGGGACGGGGCGGGACATGACGGGGCGGGACATGACGGGACGGGACGGGACGGGACGGGACGGGACGGGACGGGACGGGACGGGGCGGGACATGACGGGACGGGACGGGGCGGGACATGACGGGACGGGACGGGACGGGACAGGACTCCCCATGACCGAGACTTGACCACTGATATAGTGAAGGGGCCTCTGCGTGTTTGTCCACACATATGTGTCTTTGTGTGTGTCTGTCTGTGTGTGTTTTAACACACCAGGCTGTGATTATGACCACGGTATACCTGTATAGCTGAAAGCAGGCAGTGTAATCATCAGCGTCTTATTGCTTATTGTTCCCGCTCTTTAAAGACACGCGCTCGTCGTCACTGAAAAGGGGAGAAAAATAAAAATAATGGGGAAAATAAAGATAAAAGGAAGACAGAAAGACACCGGAGTCCTCCAGGGATGCTGGAGGGGACTCAAATGTTTCTTTGTTTTTCTTCTTCTGTATTACTCTCTGAGTTGCTCACGCTTTCTTCCTCTTCCTCCGTCAATCCTTCCCCCCTCAAATTTCCTCTTCCTTACATCACATGCAGAAAAATCAAAACATGGTAAGCATGAAGGTAAGAGGAGTGTTAGTGGCATGGTGCACAAGCATCTCATCTCCCAGAGAGAGAGTTGTTTTTCCCCCCTTTCTTCTTCTCTGGTGTAAAAGTACAAGGCTGACAGAATGTTCAAAGTGTTCAGGATCAAAGAAGAGCACTCAGCTTTTCTGAGTGACGGGGGTGGGATTGGATCCAGAGGGTTAGCTAGTGTCAGACCACATCACGCCTCTCTCCCTCGCTATCTCCCACTGACTTTCTTTCTCTCTCTCATTCTCCCTCTCTTTTTCCGTCTTTCCAGCTGCTGTATCTCGCTTTATCTCCCTTTCTCCCATCTTCTCTTTCTCCCAATCTCTCCTCATCTCTTTCTCACTTTCTCTCTGATCCATCCATCTCGTCCCTCTAGCCCCCTCACTGTAAATATCCATCTAGTTTTGTATCCATCTATCCCTCCCTTTCTACCTTTCTCCCTCTCCTTCCCTCGCTCCCTCCATCTGTGCCTCTCTCCCTGATCTCATTCATTTCCTGCGGAGGCCCATAAGGCGGCGAGTGGATCTAATATTGATGGCTATTCTAATCGGGTGTAGCAGTTTCAAACGTGGCAAGACTTAATTTCCAAATTGATGATAAACGATAAATCAAACACATCGTAATATTAAAGCGCCGGAAGGGATCCAAGTCCTTGAGGAGGCGTGCTCTCACCGGAGGGCCGTCGCTGGGCGGGCACAATGGAGCAGTTAAGGATTCAATTAGATTCCATTTGATTTCCCCGTTGCACTTCCAAGCACAATCCGTGTACAGTACTTTTACACTGAAAGGCTTAACCGCGCCTTTTAAAAAATGGCACAGTTCATTCAGATGAGGTGAACAGTGAAATGGGCTGATCCAGATCCAGTAGCTAATATCCTACCGTGTACTCACAGTGTGAACGGAGCTCATGATCTATCATGCATTTCATCCTGTTCTCTCTACTGTTTCTTATTACTGTACACAGCGTGTTTCAAATAAAGCAGACATGGCGTGAAAATAATCTTCAAAGTGGTAAGCCTTAATTCCAGCATGGCTCCCCCTGTTAAAATACTGGTGCCCCACTTCTGGCTTTGTTTACAATTTACAGGGTTTAAGAGGTTTTTTCACATATTCTGAGGCTTTTAAAGGTTCGGAAGTGGCAAAACCCAGTTAGATCCTAAATCCAAATCTTCAAGTGAAGATCCTGCCTGTGATGAGTAATCCGCCGTAATGGAACCGTAATTCTAATAACTCATGTAATTGCAGGTAAATGCTTCCTTTTAAAACCCGCCGAGCAGACATCACGGAAGATGACACAGTCTTTGCTGACGTCAACCGGGCCGTTGTAAAGAGTCTCCCAGATGTCAGACCTGTAATAGCTCTGTCACTTACTTGCAATTATGTGTACAGATAACGCAAAACATGCCCACACACACACACACACACTTTTCCTCTCCACCTACTGTGAAAACCCAGTTGCCAGTCTATCAGTTGACATTATGAGAACACCAGGTGCTCCGAGCATCAGTTCCCCCTCGCTAATGTGTCCCCTTGATGTGTCTGCATCTTTGCACATGTGTGTGTGTGTGTGTTTGAATTGGATGAGGTGTGGTAAGGTTATAGACTTGTTCCCCAAGTAGTGACAGCTCTCTGCATCATGGCTTTGCTGTGTCTCAGACACAGTAATACAATACAATGCGGAGCAGACTAAGCCAGCAGTGAGACAGGGGTGTGTTTGTGTATGGATGCTAATATGTAAGTGGGTGTGTGTGGGTGCATATTTGCATGTGTACAATGAGTGTCTGTGTGTGTGTGTGTGGGTGGGTGTGTGTATGTGTGCCTCATATTTTGTGCCGGTGTCTATTGCAGCAGTTTGTGTGGAAGGAATATATCAGTCTCTCTCTCTCTCTCTCTCTCTCTCTCTCTCTCTCTCTCTCTCTCTCTCATCACAATTCGGCCACTTTGAAATGCAGAGAGCGTCGGCATGGTCTGTGGCTAAGCCAGGGCTTGATGCTGTCTTTCAGATAGGGTGAACTTTTAAAGAGCCGGGGAAATAGCTGAGCGATGGGGTTGAGGGAATATGGCAAATAGTTGGGATGAGACCAGAGCAGAGCCGGATCTCAGGGGCGAGCCATAAATAAATGAGGCCGGAGCCATTGAACTCACTGAGGTCCGGCTGCTTGGCCTCCCCCCCCTGAAGGAGAAATTGAGTGGGTGGCTGCAGGCTTAAGGACATAACACAGTGCGTTATCCAAAAGCAAGTACAAAGAGGCGGCGCTTCAAAGACCAGCGTGGGATTTAAGATGGCACGCGGGGCATGAAGGTGAGACGAGGTAAAGCGGTCCGGGATGTTGGACCGAGGGGCTCGGCGGAGGATGATTGAATGGATCGATTGATTTGTGTGCGACTTGTTGTTTTGCTTTGGTATTCCAAGTGTTATCATCTGATTTGTCCGCCTGTTCTGACGCGCCTCGCTCTGGGAAAACATAGATTGGGGTTTGTAAACAAGGTTGCCTCGACTCACCCCTGCCCCGCCTCCCCCCCCCTCTCTCAACTTTCCCTCTCTCCCGGTGTGATTATGAGGAAAGTAATGGGGACGTAATAGCATGGCAGATACAAATGGTGCCCGAATACGGCCCTCTACTTCCCCCCCCCCCACCACCTTCTCTCTTTCATTCTGTCTCTGTCTGTCTCCGCTTCTGCCCAGGGAAATACAATCAGAGCATAAGCCATTGACAAATTCCCATTATATGCAATTTCATGGACGATAAACCAATTTGAAATCAGAATGATCCCCTAAATGAATGCATGAAGCTCCCCCAATGAGCTAATTATGACTTTTATTTACTCTCATGGAACCCAGGAGAATGATTTTTTTTTTTTGGGGAAATGGAACTTGGCAGAGAAATGGGAAATGGGTATATGAGTGAGGAAAAAAATGAGAGAAAGTTGGATTTGGTTATGACAGGGGCTTTTCTTCCTACACGCGTCTTATTCAACGGCAATACATTTTTTTTGCATCCAGAGATGTTATCCCCTGCCTCAGATAGCTACAACCGTTCAGCTGTCATGAAATCCAGCGACTGTACTTTTGTTCCCTGCTGACTGCTCAACTGCAGTGTTTCAACTCGGCGCCATGCTCCACCATCCCGGGGACACACAGATTAAATAAGTGAGGCGGTCTATTCCAAAATGCTATATACAGTACACATGTTGAGGAAAATCTACTTTATCGTTCATAATCTTTACGATTTTTTTCCAGATCCCGTTTGTAAAGGGGTTATTTTTTTGTCAACCAAGGACCCGAGTTACTTGCCATCCTTTTAAAAAGTAACATTTTGACCGCAATTTCATATCATTTTGTGAGAGTAGGTACCACATTTTTCAATGTTCCATGTCCCCATTGAGGTAACAAGTCCCATGTGAGTAGAGCTTCCAAGCCTTTATGCTACTGCGCAACTGTAGATAAAAGCTGCAAAGCCTCCAACGTGCACACACACACACACACACACACACTCACCATAGCAGAAATAGCCATTGCGGCATCACGCTTGCTTTTTTATTTTTTCTGTATGTAAATTAAGCACTACTACATCTGCTGCATCCACATTCTGTCTTGAGTTTTTGGCAACCTGGCACAGCTTTCCTTTCTTTAATCATCCATCCATCCACCCACCCTTCCATCCATCCATCCACATGTCTGTGCAGTTACACCCACCCACATTTTTGCACACTTGCCAACGCCTACTGGTGAACGATGTTAAAGTGTGTTCAGGATGTGTGGCGCGTGGCAGCGGTCGGTTTTCTGACATTATGCTATCAAGACGGGGAGGATGACGTGAATGCATTCACAACCATCGCTCCGTTGCTGTTTCTCTCTCTCCTTTCTTTCACTCTCACTCCAAGTAACACGCAAACACAAACTCTCTCACACACAGAAATACACCATCCTACACACACACATAAAAAGTCACAACAGAACATTCTTTACTGATGATGTCTTCTTGCAATTGCCCCCTTAATGTGCTGCATAGATCACTTTACCTTTGAAATAAACACTATAAATCTTCCCATACTTACATCCAACTCAACGCACCCAAGTGGCCTTCCTTCTAACTTCACAACCCCTAATGTATAACACTTAGCAGATGTTTTTACTGGAATGAAAACACAGCAGAGCGTGTACATGCGTTTCCATTTCGCTGACGTGAATCCATGAACAATGAATTGCAGCGACCAACCCACTCAGGACCGGTTACATCTCGCCCGAAAAATGCTGAACTTGAAGTACAAATAAATTCTTCACTGTCTGCTGGAGAAAAAAAAAAGGATTTTTGAATCCGACCGGAAGAAGAAGGACTCTAAGCAATTCCATAATTCACAGAGTCTAGAGGTGGAAGCCCCATGCATGAAACGCACGCTGCGCCGTACATTATTTACGACTTTATTTGTATCCGTTGCCTGTGTTTGCCGTGCAACACTGCACTTAAGTTAATGAGATTTCTACCGAAGATTAGCGGGCAGCTCTGACTATAATAGCCCCGAGCAGCAACATAGTCATTATGTTACCCATTCCTCATCCTTTGATAGACTGTAGGCTCAGACCTTCCCCGCAGTAATTATGACGTAGCCAATCCCCATACTGCTGTACACAAATTACATACATCAGGATCGCCGCAGTCCACGCATCATGACAGAAAAGGCCACTCGTGACATATGGTCCGTGTTTTTCAAGAATAGGCTGCCCGGTATTGACTTTCTGATGTGTGACAGCTCTGCTCGATTGCGGCATCACTCCAAGAAGACAGCTACTGTCCCCAGGCGCTTTCCAACACTGCCTGGTTCAGCGTAACAGTTGAAATTCAGAAGACGGAGAGTTGACCGGAGACACCTCAGAATAGCATCCCTCCCAGAGGACCAGGACTCCCTTTTTTTTTTTTGGAGGAGGAGGAGGAGGAGATGGAAATGGTGATTTCGTATGAGTCATTTTTGAGAGAGACCTTTCAGCAAACGGACAAAGTTCAGTTTCCGGCGAGGCCAGCTAGAGCAGGAAATGAACTCTTAACCATTGTTCCGGACACATTCTTCACATTCTTCTATTTTAGTTTCACTGCATGTATCATCTCTGGATATGTACCCATAGAGGACTAATGGACCCTTATCAAGTGTCACTGGTGATAACCTGAGATTTAAAGTGGTGCCGGTTCTTATGACAAGCTTCACTCCACAATGAGATAACCACCATTAGAAGAAAAAAGTCAGCTACTCTAACAAATACCAATGTATCTGATCTATAATGAATGATGAAATTCAGATGCTGTTTTTTTTTTCTTCTTCAAATAGATCCTGTATATAAGAACTCACAAAAACATTAACATTACATGCTGAGGTGAGAAAAACTATTTGATGCCAGGAATGCACTCAAAGGATGAGACTGGCTGCATCTCCTCTATTCTACTGAGCCATCTTCACACGCAACTCCAGCATCCTAGCACCCTCGGCGTAATTGGCATCACATTAAATGCTGCTAATGCAACAAGCAATTAACATCGCAGCCTCAGCGTGAGCGTTGAGAATTACACTGTTTAAGGTGTTCATTCACAGATCTCAGATGAGAGAGAATTTCAACCTCGGCCCGTGGCTCCGTATTCCACATTCACCCCATCCTTTCATCCTTTTTTCCACCACACCTTCCTTTCAACTTCACCAGCTTTTTTGTTTTTGGCTTTTTTTTTTTTATAAAGAAAAAACCTTTCAAAGTTCAGTTGCTGAAAAATAGGACCTGGTAGTTGCACTGTGTGTTAAGCTCGCCACTAGGTGGAGAGCTTCTATGTGCTGGTCAGTAAGGAGGACTTATTTATTTCCATTCATTCTGGCTTGTAGTGTGCTTTTCCAGTTTAAAATGTAACTTTTTATTACAAAAAAATAACCCAAATGATGCGATTTGCACGACATTCAAGACGATACGTTAGTAGATGATTTCCTCAACTATAAAGAGCTGAGCAGACTGGTTTGCAGTCTGATCTCCACTCGAGGAGAGACAGCGATGCTATGTGGCTGACTGCACGTAAGTGATGCGCTCTTTATAGTTGGCTTCATTGTACATAAACACATCTTAGTTGTGTTCATCTTATTGGTTTGAATTCTTACTTGCTTTTCAAACTTTGACAATGTGATCCCAAAGCATTCAACATCAGAATCAGAAAACACGCCAACGAGATGAATGTACTGTCATTTATCTTGGTGTAAATATGAAATGATCTCTCTCCCCTACTTTCTGGCGGTGTGTCCCTACATTTGTTTATTTGTTTGTTTGTTTGTTTGCTTCTTTCAAAACAGATGTTGGTTATTGGACCAGCTAGACAGAGGCATCTGTTTGAGAACACTGCCGTACATTTTGATAATGGGAGTCCTGATATCAAAAATCTTGGTGTTATATTCAACCGCACTCTCTCGTCTCACATGAAGGATATTACAAAAGCTGCATTTTACATTTCAATTTTATGCATTGTTATATAATATATATATATATATGTGTGTGTGTGTGTGTGTGTGTGTGTGTGTATTAACAACAGCAGATGCAGAAAGCTTAGTACATGCAATGTTCTGTTCTCTGGTGCATAAAACATTTTCAGCTTGTACAAAACGCCTCTTCCAGAATCCAAAACAAGAACATTTGACCACATGAAGCTTATTCTGTCCTCATGCCAGCTCCCAATTCATGCCAGATGTGATTTCAAGGTGCTTCTGATAACCTATAAAATATTACATGGCCTCGCGTCGCCCCATTTATCAGATCTCATCGCACCATATATAATGTGCCCTCCGACCACTGGACGCTATCTTATTTATCCCAGCAGTCAAAAAGCAAACCGCAGGTAGCAGAGCCTTTCCTTATCACGCTGCCTTCTATTGGAACAATCTAGCTGTTGCGATTAGAGAGGCAAATTCCAGACTTAGAGCTATTTATTTTTACTTTAATTTGTAAAAGTAGAAAGTAAAACTGTAGCTTTGTAAGGTCCGTAAGGTCAGACTAGTTAGACTAGCTTTCTTATTTTGTTTGTTCTGTGCATTTTGTTATTTTCTGTCTGTGGGTAGCCTTGATATGTATGTGTGTGTGTGTGTGTGTGTGTGTGTGTGTGTGTGTGTGTGTGTGTGTGAGAACACTTGGTAAACTAGCACAAAGCTAGTTTCCACTTGTTGTGTAATATGGCATCAGAGTTAGATCCCAGGGCTGCTTCCGCTGCCTTGCATAACACCCTTTTATGAGCGGGTCACCTTGACCTGCAGCTGCAAATTTAAGTCCGTTTTCATGTGAGTCACAGCTTGCAAGGCACCACCATTTTGAAATGCATCAAAAGAAACAACACACATCTGTAAATCTGTAAATACACACACTGCAAGCAAGCACACACATACACACACTGTGTTTAACAATAGCCTTGGTGACGATCAATACACTAACAGTCAATACATAGTTAACACCTAAGGAATTATATATGGAGTAAAGGCGTAAAATTGGAAGGTAAAACAGTTTTTTTATTCAATTGTTAAATCAAGCCCTAACAGTTCCCAAACAGGCAACCAATATGACAGAAGTCTAACAATCATTTTTCTTGCTCTGTGATTCACTCTGTCACTGTAATTTGGTCTTTCGAGACTTGCCTCGGGTGTAAAATGCAATTTAGAACAGAAAAGGAAAACACACTACAAAGAAATCCCCAAAAAAAAAAAAATCAATTTACATCGCGAGTGGTGTGCAACCTGTAACCACATGGAGGGGGAAAAAAAGGGTTTTGGTTTTTTTTTGGACAGCGGTGAGACCAGGAATCGTGCCTTGCAGTTCTCTCGCTCCAGTGGCGTGTGATTGGGCCTCAGTGGGGCTGGAGCTCAGTCTCGCAGGTTCACAGACAGACTAACTACGTACTCTAACTACGTTGCTGATTTATTCCCTAGAGAGACAGAGCCTAGTCCTCAGGCTGCTTCCATGGTCAGGTGGTCATTGACAGGTACGTTCCACCACCAGGCTTCAACCAGCCCTCCTATTGACCCAGTTAGGTAGGTAATCTAGCTTCCATCCTCATCCGGGACAGGCCAGATGCGTGTTTCCCTTCTGTTAACTAACGGCTGAGTGTTAACCCTGACCTGAACCGCTACATGCCTGGCCTGAACCCTTACACTAACTTAAAGTGGCAGCATTTTTTTTTTACCCTGTGTAAAGCACATTTGGTGCTCATAAGCATGGAAATACACTCTCTCTCTCTCTCACTCACACACACACACATGCACTGTGTAAATCCAGATGTGTGAGACAGGGGGCTCTTGTCTCCATCTGTTCCATTGAGGAGGGTCAGTTCTTAGGGTAATGATGGTCTGGTTAGACAGATGTCTGCAGTGGAAGCGGGGAGCACATAGATTAACAAATAAGACGTGTTCTCAGCTAAATGTCTCTGGCTGCAGTTTAGACACAGCCAGCTGTAATTAAATGCATGTGATACAATGCACTGTAATCACAGAGGGTGAGAAGCTTGAAAGGGTGACGGAACAGAACAATGCAAGAGCAAAAAAACCTGAGTTCAATAGAAAAATGCATAGTCCATGTATACATGGACTAACTATGACTAATAACTTTGCATTGATATTATTTTTGGAATAGCAGGCTTCAAAAGTTATTTGCTTTATTTTGTTCTCTTTTGTTCTCTCTCTCGCGCTCGCCCGTCTTTTCTCTCCAGAGTTGTTATGACGACTGTAACAAAGAGAATTAAATATGAGTGGCATGTTGGCCAAATTTTAAGGGAAGACAGGGGACAAAGAAATGCCACGCCATTAATTAAATTGCCAGGACGCTTGTTTGATTCGTACCTTGCGCAGTTGGGAAAATGTCTTGACAATAAGTTAACCCGCGCTCTCTCAGCTCGCAGTAAGGAAACCAAAATATAAGTGGGAAATGTCTCTCGGCGCGCACCTTTGAGCATTGCTAACCGCTTTCACCTTGGGTGTTCCTCGCTTCAACAGGAGTGGATTTGTTAACCTTTTGAGGGGATTAAGAGTCTTTTGCTCGCAGGTGATTGCCAATCTGGTGAGGAAGTCAAGCCTAGGGAGTAAATCGCCGGGGTTTATGTCTCTCTAACGCTAAAATAAGACCAAATGTATAGACCCATCACTACTGCATCTCCTCTATCTGGCCCCTGTAACACCATGTATCATGTCCAATAGTCGCATCCTCTTTGTCTGCTATAGATTGTTCGTTCTCTCTTCCTCTTGTTCGTTTCTTTCTGTGCAAGTCTTTTTTGCGGCAGTGAGCGAGCTAGTCAGACCACGACTTAATCTCCCTCGCTCCCCTCTGGGACGGATCAGGGAAGCTGCAGCATTAATTAGTACTTTTGCTTAAGTTACCAGTTCGGTTGTTTGAGCTCTAAACACAACTGGCTTTTTGCGGAATTCCATGTTGTTGCCAGAGGTGAGAAATAGTGGGGAAATAATCAAGCTGGAGTTACAAGACGTGATCTCTATACATGGGTAGACATGCATTTGAACTGTTTGAGTCGTCTTCTTCTAGGCGCTTTGTTCATTTCTTTAACACGTGGTTGAATGTTGAAACTGCCACTGAGTATGTGAATATCGGGCGAAACGGGGTAGCCAGCGAATAAGATGCTTGGACCTACAGAGGCTCGCCGGTGAATGCAGCACTGATTCAGTTAAGTGTTCACTGCATGATTTCAGTCATTCCAAGTCCTCGTGCTGTGCTGTGCTGTGTGGGATGAAATGAGTTATTTTCAAGGGTTTCACCAGAGCCATTATTACCAGAAATCACCCCAATATCGTTGTGATTTCATTTATTTATTTATTTCGTTGTTGTTTTTTTTTTTACCCTGAGCCAATTCCAGTCAAACGCAGAAGCTGGCCAAAGTTAGACAACTCGCAGCTCTGGGAAAGAAAAGCAATCAATCAGCCAGCCATCAAAACAGCACATACACAGCATCTAATGAATCACTGGACTGGAAGATTTTCTAATCGCAGGGTAGCAGGATACAGAACGCAATAGTGATAGATGACTATCCTCTTAAACGCTGAGGCTATTTTTCTGAGATTGTGAATTAGCCAAAGAGCGTTTTTTTGAAATGTAATGCAGCAAGAGTGATTTGTGCAACCGTGTTGTGCTATTCTTTGATTTTCTGAATGTTGCCGTTGCTCACACAGTAAATCTTGTTTCCACATGGAACATGTGTGGCAAATGTAAGCATGTCTCAGTTTCACTCTTTTTGCAGTTGACACAGATCTCCAGACCTTATTTTGCCTTCACAGTTTGACAGTTCTGTCACACTTTTAAAAATGCTTCTTATATTTTGAGTAGTGCGTCATATTTTTTCCATCTGAAGA
Source organism: Hoplostethus atlanticus (assembly GCA_034670405.1). Classification (NCBI taxonomy): domain Eukaryota; kingdom Metazoa; phylum Chordata; class Actinopteri; order Trachichthyiformes; family Trachichthyidae; genus Hoplostethus; species Hoplostethus atlanticus. Next base: position 1,323,929 of record JAXDDX010000025.1, read on the forward strand.
GTGAATCTGTGCTTCACAAGGCTATCTACCCCCCCCTTAAAAAAACACTTTTTCAATGCTTTATAGTGTCACTGATACAAAAATAGATATAAAGGTTTGTCTCGTTCCCTGTTCTGTCATGACACCTTGATGCTAATCCCTTTAGCATATCAAGGTTTAATGTCTTTCATGTCATAACAGTATCATTCTTTTTTTTTTACAAACTAATACAGATCCCTCAGAACTAGAGCAGTCTTTTATAATGCAAAAAGTTGGAGACATCCATTTTGATGCAACATGCAATTCAGCCTATTGTTTTAGCTTCATCATTCTGAAGAGACAACTGGGGCGTTATTAAGGACAGCAGGAAGAGAGAACAAGGCGGAGGACATGGTAAAAGCGCATCGATTGTCCCTCTGCAAACGAGAGCTTTTTTGAAACGGGACCAACAAGGAACGTTGTGAATCCACGCTGTAGACGACTGCATCTCCAGTGTCTTTGATGACTGCAGCGTGAGCCAGAGAACACAGTCTTGAAGCTTAACGGGACAAAACATTCTTGGCGTTTGAAAACAGCAGCTAAATATTCAAGTTGCAGTTTTGGGAACAACTAGCAGCGGATGTAATAACATACGCTGTGCAGCGGTTCATTATCTTTCTCTGTCTCATTGTACCGCAGTGAATTGTCGCCGCCGCGGACCGACAATGGTGTCATATGGTATGGTAATGACTGCCACATGTAGGGAACAGCTTGGCCACAAGAGACGGGAAGCAGTGAAACAAGCGCTATAGAAGCTACAAATGATCTCTGAAGGAAAGCAATGGAAGGTCCATTACTGGTAATGGACGTGATTGATTGGGTGGTTATATGGGAAGGCAAAATAGGTAATCACTTTCTCTGAATGGGTAAGTGGAAGAGGAAATGGAAATGGAAATCTTTTTATGAATTTGTCATCCAAATCCTATTTCTTTATTTGTATTATGGAGAAAATGAGTCGTAAAGCACTTTTCTGTATCGTTGCAGTTGCAACATATCTCTCAGATCTCACTTTTCATACTTGCAACGGCGTTGTGTTTTTGTTCTGTCATTCCTTTTTTTCCTCCAAAATATTTTGAAGAACTGGATTTAGCCATCTTTTGATCCATTAGACGGAAAGTCAGCAAGTGAGCAATCCGGCCTGCCTTTCCAGCCAACTTTATAATTAGTCCACTATGAATAGGCTGAAACATGAAATCTTTACCTCTAAGAAGTTTCTGCACTTTGCCCATTTGAAATCTGGCTTAATTGGGGCCAAACTCCATTGCTATGAGATTGATAGGATGGGCATGGGCACAGAATTTCCACATTAAAGCAAGTAGATTAGCTTTGATTCTCAGACTCAATAGAATAGCTAACAAAGGAATCTTCTGAAAACATTGGCTATGCTGTTTAAACAACATTTCATATGAGCGTTGCATTGGCCTTCACACTGAGATTGAGCTGTTTGAAAACGAAGTATATTTCATTTGAAGTGGGTTGTGTCTTCTAGACAAACGCTAGTGATGCAAAACTCTCTCGTTGAACTGCAAGATTGTGCATGCAAAGGTTTTATGTAAAGTAGAGCACTCCAGTACCATGGAATCAATAAATATAATACCATATGCTGCAGTATGCTGTTTGATTAGCTATGTTTGACCTCCTCTTTTAATATGCACTCTGTACACATAGCACATATGTAGAGTATCAGTGCGGTTCTTTTGCAGATACAGTACAACATAAATATTGTAGCTGATGGGGAAAATGATACCAATTAACTAAAAAGCCTGAAATAAACTGAGCATCAATGAATGTGATGCTTTATCATAATACATATGCAGGACTGTGGGAGGTACGGTGTGTTCATGTCCCCTCATTAGTCTTTATACTCACCTTGGCATATACGTCTGGAATGTTAACTGTGAATGACGTCTCTCATGGAGTTGGCACTGTGTCCACATGTGGTCATCGTTCTGCAGGGTATTATTGTGAGACACCTTACAGAGTGGCTGCACCCTACTATGCTGTACAGGTGAACTACACTCACTGAAACTTGGTAATATAAACCCTGTGGGTTCAAGTAAGCAACATGTTGGGATGGCCCAAACTAATTCAGAGTGAGAAACATGCTGCAACACATAATGTACCTCTAGTCGCATCCTGGACAGCTCAACTTCTAATTGAGATGCTTGCAATTGCATCTATCAACTGGAACCTTTCAGTAATTGTAAACATTTACAACAAATAAAATAGGATAATATATATTTTTACCATCATCAAAAAAGTTCATGAACAATGCCCAACCCAAGTTTGGGATAAAGTTTAGTTGAAGCTCTAGTGTACATGACGAGCAGTAAGTAGAAGTTGTTTTTGTCAATAGAAACACCTCAGCTCTCTGTTCGTGACATTTCTGGCCTGATGGAATCATGAAATATTAATTAGATCAATCTCAGACAGAAACAATAGAATATGTGACATGTGTTTTCATGCGACTATACTGTATGTGTGTGTGTGTGTGTGTGTGTGTGTGTGTGTGTGTGTGTGTGTGTGTGTGTGTGTGCCAGTGTGTGTGATTGCAGGCATGTGTCCTTCATTTGTATTTGGATGCTGCGGCTATGGTTCCATGCAGAGTAGTGACATCTGCTGAAAGTAAGTGACATTTTTACTTTTAAAGAGTGCTGAGCACACTGCGGACTAAAGAGTCAATATTGCGGCAGAAATGATCTTGCGAGCTTTCCCTTTGTGGACTAACCCCCCCCCGCAAAAAACGTTTAAATATGCCTGCCCAAAGAAGCAAAGGAACAGATGTGCAAGGAAATAAACTGACATTTGACTTTAAATAAAAATTGACCCAGATTTTCCACACATTGCACACACAGTATCCCATCAGCAGTGAAGCATTAAGAAACCAGAGAACTAGGGCGCTAATCTGTGATGTCATCAAGAGACAAACCCTTGCTCCAGATGAGAGACTGACTTTGTAGACTGGATAGAATTATCGTCAATGACTTTGAATTATTGGGCACCGTGTGTGTCCACCTTTAAAGCTGCACAAGGAAACTTTGCACATTGGCAGCGAAAGATAACTGTTTGCATTTGGACGACGTCAAAACCCAGAAATCAGCTAACGGGACGTCAGTAAACTAAATGTCTCCTTGTTTGTGGCTGGTGGGGGTGCAGGTGGTGAAGAGGTTCAGCCATCATTGGTGAGTCAAAGCTCATTCGCTGCTCTTTAGGAGACAGTTTTAATTTGTCACTTCCTGTTTCCCGCCTGTGACCATACCTGACATCAGAATTTTATTCAGGCAAATAGGGTGAATCTCAATTTGGGGTCTCAATTTTCTTTTCTCAGCTGCAGGCCCCCTTTCAAGAAAATAAGATGGGTGTATTTTTACATTAAAATCCTACAGTCTTGCAATCTTAGTGCAGCTCTAAATTGTCATGAGAGTTACCTGGTGTTGTCACACACAGACATTGTCAACTGCACCTCGTTCTTGACAAACCCGGGCTGGCATAGCGCGTTTTATGCAAGCCAAACTAGCTCACGAATTAATTCAATCAGGCACTCAGTTACACCAAACTTGCATCAGTATAGTCAGGCGACAAGAATGAGCTCAGGAATTCATCTCTAAAGTTTGTCTCTCTCCTCAAGTTCCTTCTCTACCTGAAGCAGCTGACACAATCATCATCCGGACTGACAATCATGCATGGAGACTGTTATAGCCCCAGATTGGCGGGTAGTAAAGTTTTCAGACTGCTAGACTATAAACCTGAATAAATCTCACTATAAATCATCAGCAGTGTGAGACCTGCTGCCCATGCCCTTGGCTAGCTAACTAACTGTAGCTAGTGTAGCAGATGGACCTGCAATGCTGCTCTGCACCATGAGGTCTGTGCACGTGTGTGTGTGTGTGTGTGTGTGTGTGTGTGTGTGTGTGTGTGTATGAGTACCCCAGGACTCACCTCTGGCTCCTACCATAACAGACGGCTCTGGGTCATTATGGCAAGTCCAGGAATGACGAATAATGCAGTGATGGATTATACTCGGTTTGTGTGTGTGTGTGTGTGTGTGTCTGTGTGTGAATTAGGTCACCTCCGCTCCCTCCTGACCTTCCCCAGTTTCTTCCACACCTCTCCTCTCCTTCCATCTATCCCTCCTTGCCTCTATCCCAGCAGCAGCCCTCTGCGCGGGTTATTATCACAGTTAGAGAGGCTGCAACTGTCAGGAATCATGCTAATCCATACACACACGCACGCGCGCAGCGCGCGCACACACACACACACACACACGAGCATGTATGAGTGAACACAAATATCTGTTTACTCAATTTGTTTTAGCATAGAAGTTCCAGCCTTTTTTGTGTGAACTAGTGGAAAAAGAAATGAAAAAGATACCTGCAGAGTAGAATAGAGCTCCTTTATTTTGTGCCATTGGGGTTGAAGCATTGGAAGCAAGGGAGATATATCGCAGTCTGCTGTTATCTTTCTCATTTATTCTTCTTGTCTACATTGGTAACTAGTGTGTACCAAAGCTGGGTAGGTGGATTTCTTGGTTTACAGTTTTTTACGATTGCTTTGACTCATTTTGCACAGCAGAATTTCAATGTACAAAACTCAAAATGCAAAGTGCCAAACTGACTTTCAAAATTCATACTATAAGACATACAAAGTGCAAAACTGTTAATACAATGTGCCAAACTCTAAATCATCTGCTCCATCCTCAGAGTACAGCCACCTAACATTACAACAATGTTGCAATGCGTATTACTACAAACACAGATCACTAAATCAGTTCAATTCAAGGTGTTTGTTGTCATGTCTCTTTACTTCCAGCAACCTTGCCCAGATGAGTAGCATTGCAACACAATTGATAATCTCTTCACCACTACATAAAAGGCTGCTTAGAAACCTGAATGGCAGTTTCTGACAACCTGAGGTTGGCAATGAAGGACGGGGTCGCAGTCGTGGCCAAGCAATCAGAAGGCATGCAGTTGTGTCAAATAAAATTAGAGGCACTGTGATCGACCATGTTGTAAACAGAGGTCTAAGAAGAAGCTGCAGTCTATCACAGGGGATGCTTGCTGTACTTCATTTGAAGTACTTATGAGGAAATTACCCTTGCATAGTCTTTTTTTGATGACAATTATTTAGTGTTTGACAGCATTATTTGATAATGGCCATTGTATTTGAAAAAGCACCAATAATTAAACTTCAACGATGAACATATCCAATGTTCTGGTGCTATGATAAACTTTTGCATATAATATTCTCTCATTTGACACCGGTATTTTTATTTTAAATGCTATATTAGATTTTGAACCCAAAATGAGCAGTATAGCATTCTGTATTAAGAGTTTTGCACATTGAAAAATTGAGTCAAAGCAATCGTAAAAAACTGTAAATCTTTTCACGTTTCCATCTACAGCTACACATGCAGACAAGCATGTCACAGGTCTTTACTGACTTCAATCAATCTGTCAGCAGATAATTGCAGATAATTACAGTCACGTCTGATTTTGCCCAATGAATTCGCTTCGCTCCTCAACGATGTATGAGGTCACGATGTCATGCAGCTAAATGTACCATCTAGTCCTGCCTCACGACTCACATCTATTCTTTGCTTCTTTTTGTATTCTGCTCGAGTAGTAGTTGTACAATAGTAACGGGTTCAAGCAGTTCAGTCTTGGTGAAGTTGAGTTTGAGGTGGTGGGCAGAAGTCAGCAAGGAGAGGTCAGCAAGGCAGGCAGAGAGAGTGTCAAAGGATGGACAGAGCCAAGTAATTCAGTGTGGCGAGAGAAGAGAAGGGGAACCAGGACTGAGCCCTGGGGGATCCCAACGGAGAGGGTCCACAGTGGAGACAGAGTTCCCATCCATGACATGTGATGAATGCAGTCAGTCGGGTAGGAGGCCAGTCTCTCTTCAGATGTGGACTTAAGGGGGAGAAGCAGCTCTAGAGTACCAGTCTCAGTAGAATGGACGGTCTTGAAGCCAAACTGGTTAGGGTCCAACAGGCTAATCTGTGACAGATTTTGAGGGAGTTAGTTAGAGGGTTACAGTGTTTGGAGACAAAAGAGTAAACCCTAGGAAGGATTCATTTTGTCAGTTAAAACCATAACGAACATTACTCATCAACAATCAACTTTTCATCTATTTTGCACTTGCCAGGTAGAACTATTGATCATGGAATGAAATCACATCGGTAGGAAAACAAGGAAGCGCAGATATCCGATTGGCTGTTGAGAGTCAATGACCGTGAAAAGTTCAGCTGTGGCCACGCTTGTTGACCATCCACGCATCGGCCAAGTTCGCTCAGCTGTAAATTCATGGATTTCCAGGGACTTGTTGATCATGTTAGGTGAAGTGTGAATATACGGTAAAACTCCATGATCAATAACAAAGCGAGGCTGAAGTCAGTAACACCTCATGGGAAACATGTCAATGAATGAAATGGTTTTACCAAAAGGTAAACTTAAATAAAAGCTGTGTTGAAATGGTGATGATCTCTTGGGTGCTGTACTGTGAGAGAGAGAGAGAGAATTATCCAGAGAAACAGAGCTCCTCAGTTTTCCTTCAGTAGCTAATAAGCAATAACTTGTTTTCTGTTGGGTTGCTATTGACTACTGTGGCTTGTGACATTTCTTTCTCTTTTAATTATTTACTCTGCCCTTTCGCCTCCCTTCCATTGCCTCTGTTTCTGACGAGAAAAATAGAAGACAAAACTGACCAGCAAGAAGATGATACTGATGATGAAGATGAAAATGAAAATGATGATGATGACAATGATGAAGATGAAAAGAAAAATAAATATGACTTGGGGGGGGGGGGGGAAAGGTGAAGATAAAATTAAGATGTATCGCAAGGGAGGAATAAAACAAGAAATCTGCATCAACTGAGTGCAATTACTGCCTCCTCTTGTATATGGCCTGCTAATTAAGAGAACAGAGGGAGGATGCAGATTAGAGGGGAGGGCCTGGAGATAGGCCTGTGGCTCTCCGCTCCCCAGAGAAGACCTCATCCAGGGAATCGCTCTGTTCACATAAAGCAAGCGAGGAAGTCTACATTATTCATCTCTGGGAGAGAGCGCCGGAGAGGGGGAGAGAAAGGGGATGGAGAGTTAAAGAGAGGGTGGGGGCGGAGAGATAAGTGTGTGGAGGGACACTGGACTGCTTGAGAAAATAACAGTTGGAGTGTGTGTGTGTGTGTGTGTGTGTGTGTGTGTGTGTACATGTATGGTTAACTGTCAAGAAGCACTGTTACTTGCTAAGGTTTTTCACATTTGTGGTTTCTGCAGGGCTTATAGAGACCACATTCTCACACCAGGGTTACCTACTTACTCATGGGTTAAATCCTTTTTGACACAGACTTTCAAGCTCTCCAACCACGAATCACCATGCAATTTACTAAGAATATGAGTGTTAGCCTTAGCCTGCTAATGGTGCTGTTGTGCTGTAATAGCATGCATAGGTGTTGCTAAAACAATTACTGCATTGTAAAATGAGTGCTACATTTGCTTCCAGACACTGTTGTATTTATAAATAAAAAAAAAAAAAAAAGATTCTTAATGTTTCCATCTCCGACTGTCATCAAAACATACACCCCCTGGTGTTGCATCTGTAGGCTTAGAAGTCTACCTTTGCCATGTAAGAAGTTTCATTGGTTTGAGTATTTTATTCTGAATTGGAAAAAATGCTATTCGTTTTTTAGATATGTGGTAAAGACTCAAACACGTTCACTGGAGACGATCAAATGTTAGCGTGCGGTTAGAATCGACCCCATTCATTAGATCTTCCACCTACGTGTAAACAGAAGTATTGACCCATGGGGATCATGTCTCGTTGCTTTCCAAAGCGGTGCCTCTGGCTACAGAGGGATTGATACGTGCACCAACTCAGCAGGATGTCAAAAATGCACCACCCCTTCAGGGAAAGTTCACTTTACTGAGAATTTAATTCCAAATGAGTTCAAATTGACTTCTGCAGATCAAAAGAAAGGAGTGAAAGATGTATTTGATTGCTTACATGTTGACCAGGGAAGTTCAAAGGAGAGTTGCCAATCAAAAGCTAGAAGCAAACTAACTAGTTTTCATAGGGTTATGTGCAACCTTTTGTCCCACATTGTGGGCATTGTTTGATGTGATGAAGGGAGAACGATAGGGCATGTCATGCACATGTTGAGATTCCTAAAACTTTGTTTTAAGGTAGAGAGTTCTTAAAGTTTTCGTGTATGTTTTTCAATCAGTTGACATCAATATGTGAGATATGGTATACTCCATATATATATGCTCAACAGCATGGCGAAGCCTTCTGTTTCAACAGGTGCTAGCAGGTGAAACACAACTGCATTGCCATGGGATATGTAGCCTAGTCTAGCAGATGACATATGCAATGCATCAGAAGAAATACACTATACAAAGATTGACTATGCTGGATTATGCCACATCTGAAACCTTGATCGAGCGGTTACATGCTTGCATAATGTTCAACTTCTATAGAGTCAAAACTTGCTTTCTGTCCACAAGCACAACCTTCATTCATCTATCAGACCATATATCCTTGTACTTCAGGAAGGAATCCATCTCGTTTACCTCTAAGTTTTCACCTTGAACATTACAGCGGCAGGCCGCTAAACCAATCCTCCTCGGTAAGGTCTCTCTGTGCCTGAACTCTCTAATAGAACTGAATAGCAAGAGTAGGGATGACCCCCAGGGGCCAACTGAAAGCAATTCTTTTGCAAGAAGATTGAGGAGGTGTTGTGTGGGGGGAAGAGGGAACGCGCGATCATCTTCAGGAGCGGAGATGGATAACGTACATTTGCTGAAAGCTAAGGTCAAACTCTGGCCGTCACGCATTCGCTGTGATTCACAGCATGATTAGTTTTCCTGCCCATGGGCCAGCATGGAGCGCCGGGGCATTTGCATTGGCAATTGACCCGGCTGAGATGCTTTTGTTCTCCCTCTTTTCGTGATGAAGCAATTCTCAGACCAAGGCAGTAGATAAACCTAAATTTTCCTTTTTCACCGTCACCTTTTTAAAAAAATCCGGAATGTAAAATATATGTGCAGCTCAAGGCTTAGTGTGTCGCAATCCATGATCCATGCATGTATACGTACTGGTACAAAATAAAGCACTGTGACACAATGGTAAACATGCAGTGTCTGACAGCTTTGGCCCTCTGTCCCTCATAGAAATCCATCAGTAGCACTCATCTGTGTGGGATACAACCTCATCTAGGAATGCTATTCAGGGATTTCTGCTGACCGTTGCCTTTTGTTACACATGGGGTTTTCAGCCCCGAATGAAATGAACCAACTCACATTCAGTGTCTATTGCTCAGCAAAAATGAATTGGAAATAAACTGGAATGAAAGTTGCATTATACACTCTCTAGCTGCATAATATACCTCTGGATAATGGTTTTGTTCAGGAGGTTGTGTGCCGCTGCAATTACACCTTGGCCAGGTCGTTCTTGGGCTAAACACATTATGTGAACTGGCCTATACCCTTCTTAAATGCAAGACAAATAATTGAAGAATGTGTGTGTTTTTGGCTTAGCGTTCAGTCTTTTGTTTGGCTTTACCTCTCCCGTCCGAGTTTGTAGTCCTTGCTATTTGTGAGGCATGAAATATCTGAAGTGCGGTTTGGGACCATAATAAGCTTTTGGCAAGTATTGATGGAAAATGTGAGGCTAAGAGTGAAAACCCAACAGACAAACAGAAAATACACTGCTGTTTGAGTGATGTATTCTCAATGCAAACACACTGCACGCACACACGTACACACTCACAATCACTTATTGCAGTTATCTGACACAACATGTAATCAACATGTGCGGGCAGAAGCGAAAACAGAGGTTGGGATATGATCAGATTACACAGTGCAGTTGCACAAGTTGCCATAGAGATCTCAGCAGCAGCACAGAACACACTATCTAATGTCTGGTGAAGGAAATCACTCTTCAGCAGCAGCCCAGCCTTGTTCATTTAAAATCTCAAAAAGCACTTAGGTACGTACACAGAAAGCAACATCGCAACTGCACTTCAATTAGACATCTGCTTGGAGAAAAAGCCTCTCGGAGTCTTTGTCAAGGTTATGTGTTTATGCAAAGGAGCCCTGAAAGGTGGTTTTTGACGCGTCCTTTGAAGGGTGTTTTTTTTCTTTGCCTTATGCAAGTAGGTGTTGGCAGCCTCTGCAAGGTAGGCGTTGCGCCAGTATAAACAGGCTTCTTTGGGAATGCAGAACACATTACTCAGATGCTAATCTAACCAAAAGCAGGGGGAAAAAAAGACAAAATCCCATAGGTGATCATTTGTCACTTGCCTATCTTGCCAACAGGTTATTGTAAACGCAGTTTGCACCTGACCTGCCTTGTTAAATAAATGCTTAGAGAATGATAATTCACTTGTTCTTATGAGCTGGCATGTACATATAGGTAATCTTTTGCCTGTAATCTCTGGGCCCTGTAGATTTATGATGCGGGTAGTGCATCTGAATTGGGCACAAAGAAGTATAACATCAAATCCTGTGTATTGGTAAATGATTGCAGAGAAAACTTAGTAGTTGAGTAAAATGGATAGAAATAATATCATTTCACTGTAGTGTTCATGATGTCATTTTTCTCCCACAAAACGTAGGACTCCAATTCCACAATATTATATAAGCACATTGTCTACGCCATACTCCTGTTTTGTGCTAAAGTATTGCCTTATTTTATCTTTCTGCTGACAGAGAAAGAAAAAGCGATGGAGAAAGAGAAGCTTCAGGCCAAGGTGTTATTTGGTGCTTGTGTGCGTATGCGCTCCCGTGCGTGCTTGTGTGTGTGTGTATATGTGTGTGTATTTATGGTGATACAGTATATACTGCTGAGTATGTTACCGGGTATTCTTTTTCCTGCATATCATGCATTTTGCTGCCAAGACTCAGGTTTTGATAGGAATGCCAAGGCAAATTATGCATACACTCCTTTTCTATAAACTCTCTCTCTTTCTCGATCTTGTCTCACTTTCTTGCTCCCACACACACACACACACACACACGCCCCTCTGTGTGTGGGGGCGTTTTGCTAATGCAGCCTGCTCTCGTTTGACACGGAGCGTATTGGGCTAGAATAAAAGGGATCCAAGGGGCGAGTCTGGCTCATTGATCTTCTATGACTCACAACACAGCAGAGTGCCATTTGTTTTCATACAGAGGTTAGATACTGCACAATGGAGGTGGATGGAGAATCAGAATCCCATTACAGGTCCTCTCCTCGTTGAAACTGTGTCTGGGGTTTGGGTTTCGTATTAGGCCGGTGTCTTGATCTGGGAGGCGAAGAGGGAAAGTAGAAAACCAACTCTGCAACAGAATTTCGCATTCAAGGAAATGTATTCTAAAATGACGTACTGACAGTTGAAAAAACAAAATGATTGATCACACAAATGAAGGTGCATTTTACAGGATAGCAGGAAAAATAAGTCCACGTTGGACAAACGGATAGCACTTTTACAGAGAGAGATAAAGCAATGAGGAAATCCAAGTAATGGTGATTTTTTTTCTCATAAATGGATACATAGCAGTTTGGAAATTAACTTAATATAGTGTCACTGTGATTGTGTGCAGGTGTGTCTAGAACTGTACACAATCAACAAGACTTACAACAGCGCTAGGACCTGTTGATGCCATGCTGCTTCTCTCAGAGTGAGGGCATGTTTAAGTTCATAACTTTAACATTACGATAAATCAAAGCTTGTTTGGATGTAAAACCTGGTTCAAATGCTGGCGATACCTGAAGTGCATTGTGAGATATCATAAACACATTAGATGTATATTGTTAGCGTCCAGTATTCTATTCTTACACTCTAATCACATCGCCACATGCCATGCATTTGAACACAGCATGAATCTGTTATGAGATGATTAGTTGTGTACAATATTATATCATGTTGTGATTATAATGATAGTAAGGCGTTTGTAATGTGTTATGATGTGCTGACTTATAAAGCACTGTGAGCGACACATTTTAAACACATTGTTACCCAGAAGGGTGCCTGATCCGTTGAGTCGGGCCAGCCGGTCCATGTGCCGCGTCGCGCTGACATCACAGATTTAGAGCCTCACTCCTCTGACATCTGTGTTTATATACGTCGACATCGGTCACAAATATTGACTGAGCTAAGATCGTAGGAATAGCACACGTGAATTTGCTCCCCGTGTCAGGAGTCGTACGTCTACGTTTTTCATCCGTGGCTTGGAGTTGTGTTATTGGATAATGAACGAGATGACACGAACCAGGAGGCCAGTGTGGCACCGTCACTCTGTCAGAGTCATTATGACTAATGACATGAGGAGAAAGTTGGGGCAGCTCATATTGCGTGCTAATAAAAGCACGCTAGCTGCTGCCCTTCAATCCACACCTTATGTCAGAAATTACAGGAGGTCAAGCTGCAGGTCATAAATGCCTTGCGAGGCATTCTGGCAGAATCCAGCCTCTAAGCAAGCACATGATATCCGATGCAGTTGGGGCAGCTCATATTGCGTGCTAATAAAAGCACGCTAGCTGCTGCCCTTCAATCCACACCTTATGTCAGAAATTACAGGAGGTCAAGCTGCAGGTCATAAATGCCTTGCGAGGCATTCTGGCAGAATCCAGCCTCTAAGCAAGCACATGATATCCGATGCAGCGTGACCTCTCCTTTACAAACTGTAAAGGAGAAACAGGATTCCTCTAAGTTACTATGAATTGATCCCATTAGTCTCCGGTGTGTTTCAATAAATCTAGTTCCCCGGACCATTGCTCAGTGTCACCTTCAACTACACCGTGTTGAATAATAGATCATGTTCTGTTTTCTCCTCGAAGAAATTCATTCCCAAAATACCGTTTTTTTTATTTCATCATTTATCTATCACAGACGTTCATAGACGTTCCCAATTATGCATCACTCCTCATTGTATCCTGCATTAAGCGCTGCCATTTCCCCAGAAACTTCTCTTGGGACCTGTGCTGTAGAGCGGCAGTAGTAGTGTTTGCAGCAGGAAAATGGGACTTCTCTATTCTGTATATGTACAACATATTCATAATTCAACCGTCATCATCCCTACACCATAGACACATATTTTAGGTCGCCAGTGAACCAAATCCCATATATATTTGTATATTTGTCCGCCTGTTGTGATGCTGGCTATGTTGACTTTTACATATTTGGTTGTCTCCGCTGTTAAATGGTAAAGAACTGATAACAATGTAATGCTTTCACTGTACCCTTGATGGGCCACGTGTATCTTCACTATTTTACTATATTTACTATATTATGTATATTGTACGACACAGTAGGCTGTATCAGCAGTTCTGTCTGAACTGCAGCACCACCCCAGGACCAAGAGCATCCCACCAGCATGATAATAACCCCCTCTCTTCCAGCACTCAGAGTGTGTGTGTGTGTGTGTGTCATCACTGGCCTTTTGTTAGGGATTGGTTAAAGTTGCTGTGTCCCTGCCCTCCTCCTCTCCATCTCTTTGCCAAAACCCCCTCTCCCTGTCTCTCTCCCACATCATTGACAGATTGAGGAATTCTAACTTAAAATATAGCGAAGAGCCACACGGGAGTGATTCCTGTATAAATCTGTATGCAAAGGAGTGCCTCTTCCCTCTCCTTCAGAACCCAGTAGTCCCTTTTTAAGTGGTCTTAATGCATATGCTCTTTCATAAATTGTGCAATCTCTGAGATAGCTAAATCCTCCAGAAGATTTCTGGAAATGGTAACAGGCGATGATTATTAAGGGGCAAGTGGGGAACAACTCTGCAGCTGAAAACATTTTAGTGCTCCGTATGATTAGCACTTTCATAGACTCCCCAATATCAATCTCCTCGCCTTAAATCCTTTACAGTCGCGTGCAAATCTGCACTTCCATTTTGTCTAATCTGGCTGTAAAGCCTACATATCACAGTAGGCTACAGCCGCTGGAGGGGCTGGCTGTACAAGCAGGGCTCCACGTCTGGTCTGGTGCTTAAAATCTGCTGATGCTGAAAATAAGGCTTAACCACACTGCCTCATGCTGGCTCAGTCAGGGCTGCTGGTGCTCAGAACAGGATTAGTCATTTTTCTATATTCACCAGAACAAATACTCCCATTAAATTCAGAAAATAAAGGAAGTGATCACACAAATTTCCATGTGACAATAGCTACTGAGTTTGGGTAGTGGAGGTGAAGAGTTATTTGTCTGATTCTGAATTATCCACAAAATGTCCCTGGAGATTAGACGCAAAGGGAATGCACTGTGCAACGAATTCCAATGATTCACATTAGTATTAATGTATTTCCTGAATCTAATAAAATGCTAAATGCACTGCCGTAATTGTCACTTTGCAATTCATTAAGCATATCTTTGAATGAGCATTAGATCATGGCCTATTAAGCTTCTGCTAGATTGGCAAGTAGTGAAATTAAAAGCTCGTTCTGCGTTCGCTTTTCTGGTAAATTTCAAGGCGCACACCTTCAAAACTCCTGTCCTTGCTTTGGTTAAAAATGGCTGTAATTACCTTCAGAGCAATAGTCTGTCAGTCATAGTGGTCTAGACATGAGGTGATTATGTCTGGTTAAGCTATTCACTGCTGTGCCTCACCCCGTTCACGGTCAACAGATAGCTTTTTTCCTCGAATCCATTCAACTTTAATGGGAAAGGTTATGACAGGGTCAAAGTACAATTTTAATTAGAGTATCTCCCCAAAAAATGTCTGTTTTGTTCAGTTGGCGTAGAGTAGAATAGAATGGTTAATCTTCCTGTTCTAGATCAGTGGTTCCCAAAGTAGGGTGCAGGGGCCACCAGGGGTCCTTGAGTGGGTTCCAGGGTATCCAAATTAGGAAAGGTACAATTCCAACATTATGTTTCTTACTAGAAGTTGACACAATGATGGAAGAAATAATGGTGACTGTTTCAATTATAGATTTCACCGGTCGCCACCCACAGTTTAGTTTTTCTACACTAAATCATAATTAACTACAAAATGGGGTGCTTTGGGGAAAAGGGGGGGGAGTCTTATCAAATGGTGTGTGTGTGTGTGTGTGTGTGTGTGTGTGTGTGTGAGTGTGAGAGAGAGAGATAGGAGGGTGTGTTGGGTCCGTAGTCAAACACAATTTGGGGGTCCATTCCCATGAAAAAGCTTGGGCGCCCGTCCTTTAGATAAGCATCAGCATACCATTTATTTTGTGTTAACAATAACATGATATGTAAGGGAAATTGTTTTTCTATATAAAAATATAATATATTTCTGTAAATGTAAAAAAAAACATAACAATCCTACTAAATTAAGTAATTTTAGACCAAATTCAAACAATATTGATGAAAAGTTTCACTCTGGTTTTAGAACCGGACACATTTGGATCAAATTATTAGGGAATATGGGGTGAATTTCCATAGTTATGCAGATGATACCCAGCTTTACATATCTGTAGCACTGTAAATTGTCTATGCGGCATTTTTAACTTGATGAATAATAACTTTCTTAAATTAAATGAAGACAAGACTGAGATGTTAGTTATTGGTAAAGGCACAAAGAGAGAAATTATTGGGAATCTAGGTGTCGTTCTGGACTCTTGAGTTTAGTTTTAAACCACATTAATAATGTCACTAAGACTGCCTTTTAGCTAGGCCCTTTCTAACCCTGCAGGACGCCACAAAATTGACACATGCTTTTATTTTTTCTCGAATTGACTACTATAATGCATTGTTCACCGGTCTTGCAAAAAAAACAACAACATTAGAGAGGCTTCAGCTTATACAAAATGCAACTGCTAGACTTCTTTCTCGTACAAAAGAAAAGGAAAAAGGAATGCGCATTACTCACTTTTTGGAATCTCTGCACTGGCTACCCATTTCTTTTAGAGTGTTTTTTCAAATTATTTTGATTGTTTTTAAGGCACTTAATGGTCTGGCTGCTTCTTATATATCAGAGTGTCTGACGGAATATGTACCAATGCGCAGTTTGAAGTAATCTGGCGCAAAATTGTTAGTCGTTCCAAAGGTATATCACAAAAGAAGTGGCGAGGCATCGTTTTGTATTTATGCCCCCGTGCTTTGGAGCGCCTTACCCAATGATATCCGCCAGGCACCATAAGTTGTTAGTTTTAAGAGCCAACTTAAAACTCACTTTTTAAGAAAAGCCTTTCATTAAATTGTATTGGTTTGTAAAATTGGGTATTCTTACTTCTTTTTTATTCTTTTACTTTCATTATTTTTATCCTATCTTGTCATAGCTTTATTGTTTTTATGTGAAGTACTTTGAGCTACATGTTATTTATGAAAACTGCTATATAAATAACGTTTGTTTGTTTATTTATTATGTATTATTTATTTATATTTCTACTTTCAGCTTTCTCAAGTGCACCTAAGCAAGGGAGATGTTTGCTGGGTCTTCAGGTTGGAGAATTGTCGTCTATGCTCCTCCTCGGCCTATTACTTTTCGACTCCTCCTCCCCCCACCCCCCACCCCCTCTCACTGTTTCTCCTCAGTCCTCACTCAGTTGTGTCTCACTGAAAGGGACCTCAGGTGGTGCTGTTGTCCTGACAACCAATAAGGGGAGCATCAGAGTCAGAGGGCTGGATAATCAGAGAGCGAGAGAGAGCGAGAGAGAGCGAGAGAGCGAGAGAGAGCGAGAGAGAGCGAGAGAGCGAGAGAGAGCGAGAGAGAGCGTGAGGAGGCGGGGGGCTGATTTTCCCAGCCTCTGAACAGAAGCCTGCCTCTCCATCGCCGCTGCTGGCTGCGCTGTCCTTTTACGCGGAGAGCATTACGCATCAGTGGGCTACAGAGGAGAGGACCTTGCCGCTCGGTTTTGTCCCAAAAGTCTTCTCGGAAGCCCTTATCACCCTTTACTCTGGACTGCTTTGGACTTAAAGACATCCCGCGTTTTTCGAGAAGTCCGGATAACTATTATTCTGCCCGCCCGCCCACCCTTGGATCTATAAGTCGCGAATCGCGCTCCTGTGCTGTAAAATGCAGGTCGGACGCAAATCGTGTTGGAGGCAATTGCAGGCTTCTTTTTTCAGACTCCTGTGTCTTATCCCTACAGGATTCCCCGTCCGGAGTGTGGATATGCAGCGGGCCACCGACAACATCACCATCCGCCAGGGCGATACAGCGGTTATAAGGTAAGACTCATCTTCTAACTTTCCTCTCCTCCTGCCACCCCTCCTCTCCCCGTTGCAGAGCAGCATCCTCCTCAGGAACAGGCTGGTCGCAATAACAAATGTGATCATTTGTACGGATTGTTTTGTTGAGAGAGATGATTTTATACGGGCCGCGACGGCACAATTACTCAACGCGATCACATCTCGAAATAGATTTGTTTTTTTCCCCACCGCGGTTAAGTTGCATTTTCCCCCGAGATTCCCCGAGAGTGCGGAGAAAAGTAGACGGGAGATTGAAAAGCAAGTTGATCTGACCTCGATGCCTTGATTACAGAGGCTCTCAAGTTGTATTTAATCAACGAGTTAAATCACTGTAGTGTCCCTATAATAGTCATATCGGGAGTTATGGCGTGTCTTTGGGGCTCTATGCGAGTTTATAGTGATTTCATCGCACTTCAGCCCCTATGGTATCGCCATGGCGTTCCTCTAATATTCCTACAGGGTTGTATAATCTGGCGGCGATAGCCTATAGCATCCTCCTTTATAAGGCACTGGTTCATTTAGATCCAATCACACGCTGCGTCCTTATCGGAGACGAAGTTGTGGTATCTCTGGCTCTTTTTAATTCAACAACAACAACAACAAAAAAACCCGAGATAAAGCAAAGTGCGTCACGGTGTCCGGAGATGCGGTCTGCGTGTAGATTAACGGTAAGGAAGAGACCGGGACTCTTTTTGCATGGAGGAGGGCAGGAAGGGGACGCGAGGGACAGAGAATTGTGCAGCCCGTGTAGTTTAGATTCACCAATTCCTCTAGACGCGGATTCATTGCGGCCAGTGATGTAGTGAAGAACTAAAGAAGATCATCATGAGGCAAAATGAAAGAAAAACGTTCATTTTAAAGACCCTTGCATCGTTGTGAATTCACCCCACACATATTTATGCATTTCTAAAAGGTGTGTAAACTCAAATAAATGGAAAAAAGACGAGTAAACTGAGTCCAGGTTTAGCACCGACCCTGCGTGCAGCCTCATGCACATAAAGCTTCAGGGTCCAATCCATTTCTGTCTTTTGTGTGGAGAACAGCCCCGTAGCCTGCTTAAGCACATCCCAGACAATGCAAGCTGTCAACTTGGTGGTATTGTGATACTGGCGGGCAGATGTCAGTGAACACGTGATCCCATGCATGTGTTTGTGGCAGGCTATACATGCGAGGGGATTTAGATTTTTTTTTGTTTTGTTTTTTTCGTAAACAAGGCGCTTTGCCTCCCTGAGCCCAAATTCCCTTCCTCTCTCCTCCTCTCAGAATAGGATCCACAGAAGAGCATGTTAGGATAGGATGCACACACACACATGCCCCCCCCTCTCTCTCCCCCTCCCTCTCTCTCTCCTGCTGTATTTACAGTAACACTACACAATCTCATCTAATGAGTGTGAGAATATATAATGCAATTATAGGATAGACCTTTAACTCAGCCTGTCAAAGCTTGACAGACACACACACACACACTCATCTGCTCCTAGATGTATAGCTACACATACACACATTCCAGCACACAAGCTCACTCTCAGGCATACACACACACACACACACACACACACAAAGGGATGTATCCGTTTAATGGATTCTTTCTGGCAAACAGGTGCCATCCATTCACTTACCTGCTGATCAAGTTTGTCAATTGAGACTCGGTGACTTGAACTCGCCAGGGGTCACAGCTATTTGTTTCACTTTCTAAATCCAATTGACTGAGTCTTTTCTATATTCAGCTATTTAGTCGCCTACTCAGTTAGTTTCCTTTAAAGTAGATGGCAGGCTCTGCACTCCATCCAAGGACAACACCACCATCTTTACCCAACTATATTAGCATTTGACATGGGAGATCAATTAATTATGACTTGAATGATCAACACACAATGATTCAATGTCTAAAATGTTGCTTGTTGGCATCAGTGATCAATATTAGTTATTGTCAGTAATGCGGCGATAAACTGCAGCCGAGACCCTTGTGACTCCATTGAAAAAAGAGAAACAACAACCATTTTTCACACCCAGTTTCCAACTGACAAATTGGAAAAGGAAAAATAAACATGAGGGCTAAAATGTGAGAACTTTGAGCAGGGGTGGGAGGCCGTCGGCTAGTAATTTGTCGAGCTAGAGAGTGTATCTGATTCCATAAGCTGGCTTTTCTGAAGGCTGAAGGGATATTGGTGACCTGGGGGTGTAATATAGCCTGTGCTCCTTTAGAGGAGCCTGCGGCTGCAGTCGTGACATTCACGGCACAAGGAGGGGAGACGCTGGAGTAGAGAAACACTATGTGGCCAAACAACCTCTGTGACAGAACACACAGCAGGCCTCACTACTGAAATGAGAAAGGAAATTTATTTTTACCAGGGGCCCAAAACTATGTCACGCTGAATAAATAACCAAACTAACTCTTCCTCCTTCAGCTCAAAACTTTTGGATTTACAATGCTATTGTGGCTCACACTGAAATCCTAGGTGAGAGATATACATTTAAGGGATATGCATCAACTGTTGTGATGACTATACTTAATGTAATTACAGTGTTATTACACGTGCGTAAGGTCACTTTGATCTCTTGTACTACTGTATGAAACCACAAAATGGAGTCAGCTACATGAGTAAAAAGCTATTATAATATAGATCACACTGGAAGTGCTTGCTAGATTTACCTCAGGCTAAATGAATAATGTAATACCTGAATTTTGATTTTGGCAATTTCTGGCATTGCTGTTCTGGACATCCATAGCCTGTTCTTCAAGGTGCTGAGTATGTAGTGATACCATCCCAGACTCATCAAAACTAAATAAAAACAAAGTATTTACAGAAATCCTCATCTATTGTTTCTGGTTGTTAAGGAACAGTAGTGAATCCTAACTGACATGCACTGACTTGTCCTAGGTCGTACGAATAGCATGCAGGCAAGTACTGAATCTCAGTGGTTTTGCTCTTTAAGTCGACGTCAGCTGTAAAGACTTAGCAACTCTTAACCTTTGGCCCTCTTTGCCTTACTAGACCCTCAGAGGGTTAATCTGGAAGAGATTAAGATTGTTTTGAAGGCAGAATGCTGGTCAGGCTTTGATGAACAAATTCACACCCTCTTTTTGTCCAATCTGGAGATGAGAGGTCATCTAGTGTAGTCTAGGATTATCCTTCATTCAACCACTTTGACTGATGCGTTTCAGTTGTGTACTTGTATTATTGTAGTTTTCTTTCTTCTGGATCTCCTATTGGTATTCAAGACCATAGGAAATGTGTTTTTTTTAATTGACTCAGAATTTACCAATAAGCACATCGCACCCTAAAGTTCCCTATTGTTTTAACGATCTGTTGGCTCTGTGTTGAATACGATTCACGAGAGGTCACCCGCGTCTCAAATCCACCCCCAAGCAGCCTTGTGGACCTAAGGGGGGACGATTTGCAAATTTGTATCTGCTTGAAGTGACATTTGCCCCTGGAAAGCATGTACATCAATCCCAGCATATTAAATCTAGGCCTATATCCCAACAGTCGTGTCTCAAACCTGAAAGAAAATGTAGGTCACTGAAAAATGCCCCATATTTCTGAGGCAGCCCTCTTCCATGGTGGCTTAGCCTCCTTTGCCAGGGATGATACCAACAAGTGAAATCAAACTCCACAGATTCACGCTGTTGACTCCCTGACAATAAGAAAAGAAAGTTTCCGCACATCCTTTTTAAGCCATTTGTGTCACAATAGTTTACTTTTTAATTGCTTCTTTCGAGTCTCTCGCTACGCGGTGGCCGTAAGGGGAAGGTTGCGACGTCAGGCGAAGCACTAAAAATTGACAATTGCTTATTAAAGCATTAATGACACAGTCTCTGTGATTGCTCTCCCCCGGGTCAATTATCTGCGCTTTGATAATATCCTCTGCCTGACTCGTTATTTTCAGAGAAGATCGTTCTGCACTCATGCTTTGCCCCGGAGGATCTGTGTCAAAACTAGGCCCAGAACTGCCTTTAATTTGAGTCCGAGTCAGGCAGATATTATGTATCAGAAATCTGCTAGAGGCTTAGATACTACACGAGAGATGAAATTTGACTAATCCAAGGTCCAGTACAATCCATTCTGCCTTAGGTCAGTGAATACAGTTATTTCCATTTGAGTTCATTATTAAAACTTAAACTATTGAACTCTCATGGCCGAGGCTGAAATGTGCATCAGCTGCCCCCCTCCTGCACGTTTCCCACACTGAAACCGAGACGCCCTGCATGTGGGAATGTATCTGACATTCCGCAGCCCACTTTGTCAAAAGCAGATCATTTATTTCCACTGCACAGCAGTAGGTGCAGTTTATCAATCCTGCAGCGCATGTATTGAATGCGTACAGTGAATCTATATGTCATCTCCGGGGGTGACAACAGGAGATGACTTTTAAGGCATTAAAAGTCATCCAGCGTGGAAAAGAAAAAGGATCTACAGAGCGTCATATGTTTTTACTTTTAGCACTTGGCACTACAGCAAAACATGTTAGTTATAATGATGCCGACAGTTAGAACATAATCATCATATTTTTCATTAAGTTTAATCAAACCTGATTGTTTTGATGGCACGATACCAGATCAAGCCATTTAATTAATGCACCAGGGGAGATTAGCATTCTTCTCTGTCGTTTAAATGCCTACCTTTCTCTCCCGACCACAGCAGGTGTTGAGTTTTATTTCACTTTAAATTCATCTACCGAGTGCGGTCATGTTCTGCAGACGTTTTAAATCATGTCTCATTTCTCCGTGCTGTTGCCAAGCCGTATTCCTAACATGGATTTTCAATTTGTAGGAGATGCATTTGATAGGTCATTTGCTGTAGCGCACTCAGAAAAAAGACAACCTAGTCAAAGGATTTTTATGGCCTTACCATACACCGCCGCGAACTGTGAAACAGGAAAGCAAGCGTCAACACGGGAGACGGTTGACTGACATCGACAGCAGAAAGAACTGGAGGCTGAGTGAGGCAATCCCTGGAATAAAACTCAGTATCGAGACTGAAAACTAACGTATAGCATTTATTTCCGCCGTCATCCACATAGAGTCGACCCGTAACCACCGCTTCCTGCTGTCAGATGAATTATGAGACGCAGTTCAGATATTCATTTTCACAGACAGTACAAAGTGTTGGTATAGTGAGGCTGTGGGCAATGCAGGCCAGACTGTAGTCCAAGTGCAGGGAGGAAAGCGGAGGAAAAACAGATCAATTTCTGGATTTCTGGCCAGAGGGCAACAGTGCAACATAATTTTGGATGTCCAGCCCCCTGGAGACCTCTATCTTTCTCTCTGCAGCTCATCAGATCTGAGTGCTGTTTTTTTTTTCAGTTTAGAGCCTCCCTAGGCATCTCTCAGCCTCTCCATCTCTTCATCTCTCTCTCTCTCTCTCTCTCGTCCAACATAGAATTGTCCAGCTGTGCTTTCTTGACTGCTGGCAAGAGAGAGGGAGAGAGAAGCATTAGCATGAGGAAAGGGAAGCAAAGGACACAGAGCGAAAGGGACAGAATGGTGCACGGAGGGCATTGATCAAGAATAAGAGGGAGATAAACAGAGGAAAAAAAGAGAGAAAAAGAAGGAGTATGATGGGTAGAATTAGGTTGGGAGGGAGAGGGCAGGAGGGAGAGGGCAGGGACACAGTATTAGTACAATCAGCGCCATAATCCCCTCTGCTCCAGCCTGGGCCGACGTAGGATTTTCAAATCAATTTCATTTTCACTCATGATGCTACAGTGGGGGAGCCGAGTGGCTGCCAGTCGGGTCATTATCTTCCCGTCCTCATTTTGGCTTGGGACAGAACAGAGGTGAAGGGAAAGCATTGGGAGCGCGGGGACATGGATTTTGGCGGACATTTCGCCAATTCTGCAAAGTTTTATGAAGTCTTTTGGAACAGCTCTGAGTCATCAGAACTCGCAGAAAGCTTTCATCTCTGTCGCTGGGATATGAATAATGTCCTGCCGAGATAGCGGCCGAGTCTTTTGACGTGGCAGATGAACGGGAGTTCTTACACATCGCATCTGAGGCTCCCCGAGTCCAATGGAGGTCAGGGGGTTATCTGGGGCTCTTTCAAAGGCTCACAACCAGACATGCTTTCAGCCTTTAGCTTGATGTTTGTGCTTGTTTCCTCAGAAAATATACCGGGAAACTCTGAGCTCTACATTATTTGCTTTCAATGCAT
Source organism: Hoplostethus atlanticus (assembly GCA_034670405.1). Classification (NCBI taxonomy): domain Eukaryota; kingdom Metazoa; phylum Chordata; class Actinopteri; order Trachichthyiformes; family Trachichthyidae; genus Hoplostethus; species Hoplostethus atlanticus. Next base: position 1,347,217 of record JAXDDX010000025.1, read on the forward strand.
TTCTGTGAATAAGTTGTCCGGGGGAACCCTACAGACCTGAAATGTTTTTTTTGATACAAGAGAATATTAAAGCAGTACTTCGCCCTAAAAGCAATTCCGCTCCATTTCCCCTTACCTAGGCTTTTGTTGGTCAAGCCAGACAGTCTCTAAGTGCAAATTTAAACTACTCAGCAATTTCTCACAGCCTCTGGCCAGCCATAGGTGATGATAGTAGAATTGATGTGGGGAGAGTATTCTTATTGCTCATAGAAAACTGCCAAAGTGTCACTGAGTGGCAGTAGCTGTAGTACTATTAGGATTATTGAGTCTTATCAGTCTGAAATGGTGCAGACGCTTTTTTGGCATTTCTCACTTAGTTATCACCCCCATCCTTATGTATATGCCAAGCCGTATGGATGTCCCAGCGCAGGGCAGTCGGCAGCCGTGCTAACATTCAGCCCTATACGTATTCATTCAGGCTTTGTCAGTATGATGGCATTTTTACCTTGCCACGGTTTGGTTTCAACACCCACAAGTAGATTGCCACCTTGATTACTAAACTAAGCAGCACTGTTTACAAAGCTCTTCATAGGAACCTGAGCAACCGTCTCACAATTAGAGGAAGAGAGATAACTGCCCTTGGGATGTTGACAACATCCAACTGAACTTTTAGCTATTATGTAGAAGTTAAGAGAACCAAGGACAATTTGAAACAAACTGAATTTGGTTAAATTTGGCACAATATCCATAATGGAGGTGAAGATTGCAAGCACAGTTGTTTCATTGCCTAGTGTATTTCATCCCTAGCGTTACAATTTGCTGATTGGGACAAATGAATAAAAAGAGCCCGAGTCAAACTCAATTTAAGGGAAAAGATATGGAACAACTTGGTAAAATCAACACTGAATCATGTGAGCCGTGTTGACTCCCGTCCCTACTGCTGTAAATCCACATGGCTTTAAAGCAGATTAGAGGCCTACAGTAAGTATAGCCCTGGATGACAGCACTCATTGTTTACCTCCCTTCTCTTCCAAGATCAGCAAAAAAAAAAAAAAACTGCTTACTGACCGAGTGACACATGGGTGGCATCAAACTGTGATGATTGATGTGGTCGCACTGTAGTAAAGATCCTGTCAGTGAAGCAAAGTATAGTGTTCATGTAAAGTATACGTATAAGGTTTTCATGATACATTATAGAGCTCAGGTGAGTATTTGGATCGTTGCAGTATAACCTGATGCCATTGACGCAACTGTTTGATTGCAGTCCTCAATGGATGCACGTGAGGAGTCATCGACCGCGATGCAGTCGTCAGTCTTTGCCTGCCTTGTCCTGCACTCCGTAGAGAGGAACTTAGCAATAATAACACTATTAATACGCTTCAGGTGTTTAAAGCTGCACTAGGTAAGAGTTTTCTGCAAAAATACTCCGGTCTTATTATCTTAAAATCACATAGTGGAGCTGCAACGGAGAAGAGCATCCCTTGACCCCCAAATGAGACTCCATAGTTTCGCCGGTTTGTGATAAATGGAAACTTAAGAGCAAAATACAAACCGTCTCCTAAACAGCAGCAAGGGAGCGCTCCGTCCAGAGAAACCTGGACTCACCAATGTCACCAATGTCCTCTCTGGTTCCTTTGGTATAAAGTGATCACGGAAAGGCAGGGTTGGGAAATATGAGCGTGCAATGGGCAGTTTACTGATGTGATTTTACATGATTTCTGGGTTTTTAAGTTCACATTTTACAAACAGTTACCATCTGGAGCTGCCCAGTTCTCTATGTTACTTTCAATATCGCAAACCATTCATCCTGTTTTTAAGTTTCAACACACAGCTGCCCAGTTCTCTATGTTACTTTCAATATCGCAAACCATTCATCCTGTTTTTAAGTTTCAACACACAGTTATGGCAGTACATAACAAAAACAACGTTAATAGTGTTTAGGGGACAATTAAATGCTGAACTTGATGGCTAGCTATGTTAACCTCATATTCACTGATTGCCAACTGTAGGCAATGTTAGTGAGGCTAAAGCTTAACAATAGTAATATAACATTAGGTTGCTGGCCCCTAACTGTTTTTTGACTACAAAAGCTTGTGCACGGCCAGGTCATTACCTAGGTTTATAAGGCATTAGATGTTTATTGGCCCCTGCATCATCCATTCAAATCATTTAATTTGCGTTTCATCCGGTATTATCCCTTACTTATACTAATGCATATGATCATGTTGCATTCTATTATTAGAATCAAATAGAAAAATAGATGTGGGCTTTTCATCAGAACCTCAGTGTTTTATGTTATTTATTTACATCTATATTATTGTTAAATAATCAGTATGAAGAAATTAAAATAGGGTGAGAAAACATTGAGTCTAGCATAATGTCAATTAATTTTTGTTTAAGGTTTTAAAAAGAGGAGAAAAAGACGGGGGGGAGGAACAGATGAAATATGGTGACATTAGGGGATAAAATTAGTAGGTATTAGATTTGTTGTGATTGATTTCATTATTCCAAATTGCTTTGGAAGCAATTAGCAAGCGAGGGAAGACAGCCAGGTTCCAGGGATAGCAGCATCCTCTCTCATCAAAAACAGTCAGAAGTGTCTGTGCTCATGAAAAGGAAACCTGTTTATTTGCAAATTGCCCCCGCATTTAACGTCGGCATGCTTGTTACGCTGGAACTCAGTCCACCTTTCAACATTTGCCTGAAAAAAAGCATTAGATATATGCAAAACCAAGATATTCATCCCGGTCCAACGTGTACGATGAAAGACTGCTCGTTGAAGTCATGTTTTTCATCTCTCTCGCTCTCTCTCAAGATGAATCCAAATCCATATAAAGTAAAAGGCCTGTATCATTTAGCATCATTAGCAGCATATACAGCCATTGTGCCACTAGTGCTAGTAGTATTCTGCACGACTGCTGCAATGCTGTGTCAACCCCAAGAGGAACTGTTTAGAATTTTTTGTCCTTTCCAGTCATAGTTGGAAAAGAGGCCTAACAGATAGCCTCAGTGGCAACAGGTTTTTTGTGCGCCTACTCAGTTTTACTTTGCAACATTTCAAAAAGAAAAGGCTATGGCAAGACCACTGCAGTAAAGGTGTTGGAGATTAATTAGACCTTCTCTCTTGGGCATTTGGTATTCAGGAAAATGGAGATGACACCATGCCCTAATTGCGCTAAGCTCCCCTCTGATTTGTAGGGCATAGATGTGTCAGTTGCAAAAGTTCAACTGAAAGAATTTCTCTAACACGTTGATTGCACATTGTGTGCAACACCTGAGGGTCTTTTGATGAATTTAATCACATTAGGATGTGGATGAGTGATACAATTACAGTGAAGTATTCATTCTAATAGAGCCTTATTAACTAGATTCTTTTAAAATCACTTTTAAATAATTGAACTGAGAGGCAGGCATTTTTTGCCATCCACATCTTTTTACTCACAGATGGAAATGAGTTGTGTAGGGTAGTGCATCCGCTATTGGACTAAAATAGAAAATCAATCAGGCATCAACGTATTGGCCAAACTACATTGGAACGATGTTGAATACATAGGCTATCAACACAATGATGTCTGCCTACCAAAATAAAGAGGCACACATGACAACGCACACTGGTTTGGCGGTAGAAAAATGCCGCAGATGCCTCAGATGATACATGAAAACTTACGAAATGGGGTCTGCCTTTGTCAATTTTCTGATGTTGTAGGTTTACATGAATGAATCCTGCGTGCCTCATAGATCTGTTTACAACAGAAGCCAATCCGAAGAGTTGTTTTGGCCATGTGGTATGTTGCACGTGGTACTATGACCAGTGTTTTCCATTCACATTAACCAGGTAATGTACACATTTACCAGATTTACCTTAGGAAATGTACGCATTTATCAGAATCCTCTTTGCTCTAAAAATGTTGCTTTCACACAAAAAACAATGTTTTCTCATTTGCCTCTCATTATTCCCAATCAATTCAATCCCGTACTCCATGGAACAACGTCATTTCCTATTAGTGCAATCTCACTCAAGGCCGCATGGTACAGCATTAACCTGTCTCCGTTTAAATGAATATGTCCAGTGAGTCGTTCAGTTATTGATCATCGCTAGCCCTCATTCATAACCTTCCTCTGCCTTTTCAAAATGAACGACCCTCAACAAAGCCTTTTTTGTCAGCAGCGGCAAGTGCCCTGTATGGCCTTGTAGAGAGCCTGGACTGGCCCAGGAGTACATAGCAGGCTTTACTAATTCACTATTACCTGATGTACGCTGCATTAGTTAAAGCACTTTGGTGTGCTTGGGTACGATGGGACTCTCATCACCCAAGGAAGAGGGTGGTATTTGCCAACGCCTGCCTGCCAGCACATTTTGTAAGAGAGAAGGGAGAGAGCAAATAAAACCACAGGAATACTGCAGGGTTTGACAAGCTGGACTTTTTAATACCATGTTTCGAATTTCACTGGAGTATACACCAATCAGCCAAAACATTAAAACCACCTACCTAATATTGTGTAGGTTCCCCTTGTGCTGCCAAAACAGCTCTGACCTGTCGAGGCATGGACTCCACAAGACCTCTGAAGGTGTCCTGCGGTATCTGGCACCAAGACGTTAGCAGCAGATCCTTTAAGTCCTGTAAGTTGCGAGGTGGGGCCTCCATGGATCGGACTTGTTTTTCCAGCACATCCCACAGATGCTCGATCAGAACCATTCCTGAACAATTTTTGCAGTGTGGCAGGGCGCATTATCCTGCTGAAAGAGGTCACTGCCATCAGGGAATACCGTTGCCATGAAGGGGGTCTGCAACAATGTTTAGGTAGGTGGTACATGTCAAAGTAACATCCACATGAATGCTAGGACCCAAGGTTTCCCAGCAGAACATTGCCCAGAGCATCACACTGCCTCCGCCGGCTTGCCTTCTTCCCATAGTGCATCCTGGTGCCATCGAAAAGAAAACGTGATTCATCAGACCAAACTTCTATTGCTCCATGGTCCCATTCTGCCCATTGTAGGCGCTTTTGGCGGTGGACAGGGGTCAGCATGGGCACTCTGACCGGTCTGCGGCTACGCAGCCCCATACGCAGCAAGCTGCGATGCACTGTGTGTTCTGACACCGTTCTATCATAGCCAGCATTAACGTTTTCAGCAATTTGTGCTACAGTAGCTCTTCTGTGGGATCGGACCAGATGATCCAGCAGTATTATTTTGCACTGTGATATTTTACCTCTTCACTAGATGATCCTGCTGGATCACTGCTCTAGTTAGCCGGCTTACAGGTTCTATCGGGAAAGTGTGACTTTTATATTTCTGTCCATTGCTGTGGCAGAGCAATTCCGTGACAGATGTCGATAAAAGTAATGACTTACTTAATTACTTAATACCCCTATAATAAAGCCCTGGCAGCACATATGCGTGCACACATTATTATTTACATCAGAAACATTAATAGGCCTGCAAAGTTCATTCAGATGTTCATTTACTTGTGTTAAGTTTGCTTAATTGCTACAGCCCGTAGATTGCAGAAGCACAGAGTGTGCAGAAATGTGCATGGTATTGCTTTATCTCACTATGCTGGGAGATGTAACACAATGTGGGAGGCCTGCAATAAACATCATACCCAAAGACTAGGAACAGGTGGCCAGGTACGAATACACAGTCCCTTGGAGAGACAGCAATAACAGCCTTCCCTGGTGTCTCCCAACAGAGAGGAAATAATGAAAGGAAAGACTAGACTTACTTAAGGATGACTTGGTACAGAGTCATATAGGCCATTGCTCAAAACAACGTTTGCTTTATTTGTTGAAAGCATTTTCATTAAATTTTTTCCTCTTTTTGTCAGAATTGCAGTCCTGCAGTACGGCCTGTCAAAAACCAATCGTGTTCAGTAGAGGATGGTGTTGTGAATTGTGAGGTATCTTTGGCGTGTTGTGTTGAGGGGATGGAGAGCAAATGCTGAATTTCAGTGTTCATGCTCGGGCATGCAGAACATTGCGGGTATGTGTGTGCGCCATTATGTGTGTGTGTGTGTCTATATGTCTTTGAGTGTGTCGGTATGCTCATATGTTTGTGTGCGTGTTTGCCACTGACGGCTATATGAGAGCTCCACTGTACTGGGGTTCAAAGGATTAGAAACCTCTATGGTTATCCAATCAGCTGTGGCAGAATACACCAAAGAGGATTGGAAGACGCACTCCATTGACTGCAACACGGACCACAATCATCTTTTCTGCCACATTATCAAAGAGGGTGCACAACGCAACCCCTGCCTCTCCATCAGGATTTGTTGTCTTACCTCTATCAATACTGACAATGCATTAAAGCTGCATTTTCAAAAAACTTACTCTGATGTGCTGTATGTGTGGGTGTGTGAGATGTTGGAATGTATGAATAACTATTTTTACTAACATGCCTGAGAAAACTCTGCCTGGCTCACTTTTAGACCATTTTTCTTTTTTAGTCTGCATTTGAATTAGGCATTGCCTCGGCTTCCATTCCTTCAGGTTTCTTTTTTTTTCTTCATTGTGGGACTGATTTCGTAACCCACAACCAATCCAACACTCTAAAAAGTTGCCGGCTGTGCGGTTCTCTAAAACGTTTTCTACATTCTCAAAGGGATCTTTATATCACAAAAAGGGTTCTGGTCCTGTAGAAACCAAAGAACCCCTCTCTGGTACTATATAAAACCTTTGGATAGCTGGGCTTGTTCAATGAATTGCAAGTCTTAGGGTGCTTTCACACCTACCTTGTTTGGTCCGGACCTTCGGACTTTTCAGTTTGGTCCGAACCAAAATGGCAGGTGTGAAAGGTGCCTCAGACCACGGTCCGGACCAAAGGACCAGAATTTGGTCCGATCAAAAGAGGTGGTCTCGGTCCGGATCAAACTGAACCATGGTTCGGTTCGTTTGCAGTGTGAAAACACTTTTTGGATGGTTCGAACTTTCGGACCAATTACAGGAAGTTGAGGCAGGCTATCCTCAGCGACGGTATAATTTTTGCATGACAAGGACGTTCATTTGGCGGATTCAAACTAATCTCGAGTACTGCGCTTGAAGTTGCTGCTGCTGGTAGTAATGCCATAATAATAATACTATAGTCAGTCCCACCAGGATTTCGTGGAGTTTTTTTCTGATTATTGCGGCCCAAAATGATTGAATTTGCAGCAGCTTTTATCAAAAATTGCGATGCAATTTGCGATATTTTTCGTGTTGTCTTAAAACAGCAGGAATTTATGAAAATTCTGAGCCCCCCATCCTCCCCAAAACATTGTAAACTGCCCACTCTGTTTTTTAAGTTTTTTTTTTTTTAAAGTAATCGTCATACATTAATACCTCCCTGGGCCGCCGGCTGAAAACTAGTTTTACTACACATGATCTCTGTCTAGTGCCTTTCTTTGTCTTTCATTCCTTTTTAATCCTAGTTTTCTTTACATTATTTTTGTTTGTTTTTTCCCTTTAGGCTGCAATGCAGCATATCTACAATTTGCCATCACATCACTGGTTGACCCGTCACGTTCCTGTCTCGCTCTAATCTGTCAGGTCTGTCAGCTTGAACAGTTTATAAAATGATTAGGCTACACCGCCGCGCTGCCCGTCCAACCGGCCCAAAGACCCACCGGCCCACCGGGATTCGTCCCGGTTGTCCCAATTGGCCACTCCGGCATTGTCCTATCAAAGGCTCAGGATAACAAGAAAGCAAATGGTGCAAATTGCATATTTAAATAAAAAAACAACCTCCTGAACATGTAGGAGTGTTAATGTAACATGTAGGAGTATTATTGTGGAAGCATTGTGCCAATATGACCGTTTTATGCGGGAATATTGCGGGGTATTTTTTGGCAAAAATGGAAGCTCTTGCAAGTATTCCGGCAATTAGTTGAATTTGCGTTAATTATCCTGGAGGGACTGTATAGTGGCAATGAAATGAATCTGTTCATTCATTTCATTCAAACGGAAAAGGCTACCCGCCAAATTGACACGCCAACGTCAGACGCACGCCCGTCTACAAACCAATCAATGTCAAGTATAGGGAGACGCAGCCCACGTAGGTGATGACAACAGGACGTAGGTATGTCATGCAAAGTTCTTTAGTCCGCTCGCAAAATTGCAATGTGAAAGCAAAACTAACCGTATCAAATGTATACAATGTAACAAAACATGAACCTTGGACAACGCCCTTAGACACAAATCCCCTCTAAGGCCCCCCTTCCAGTGATCGTGAGGCCCAGATTCACTAAAGGTTTGCCCAGGTTAGATTTACATGCTATTCATTAAGTGTGAGCGTTGAGCGGAAAGCGTTCCTAATAGTCCTGGTCAAAAAATAAAGCCTCTTCGCGCCTGTCATGGTCTTTCATATATAAATTATAAAGACTTTCTGCAGAGTTTGGCTGCGATCATGGCTGCAAGATGTGGGCATTGTTGCACTTGGTGATGAAGGACGCTATTTGCTAGCACAACACTCGCACTTATTTGTGCCACAAGAATGAATTTCTCTCTCTGCTCTTAGTGAATGTACACATTGCTGTGCCTCAGTTGCTTGAATTAACACCTTAGAGAACCTTGAATCTGTCACTAGTTGTCCAGCAGCTACATTATGTGAGGTGTTTGTACACCTTCGTTCTCAACTGTCTGATATAGTCAGCACTGCAAGGTTGGCCCTGCACACACCCCCACTGTGCTCTCTGCTAGCCGCACATCCCACCTCTTCTTTTGCTCTATTCATAACTCTTCTCCTTTCCTCTCCTCTCTTTGCTCGGTTAATATCGATGTCTCATATGAATCTAATTTAGAACCTAGCGAGGATGTCCGATAGACGTCTGTAGTGGACGTTGAAAAGAGAAAGAAAGAAAACGTACAAGGCGTCTTTTCAATGTGTCAATGCTCAGTTTTTTTTCTTTTTCTTCTCTTCTCCCTTCGCCCTTTGCTTCTCCTCTCCTCTCATTGCCTTTCCTCTCCTTACATCTCTGCCACAGGATAAATGTTTTTTAGTGGAACTGGGCTGCCTCTCTCTAGGAGTGTTATAGAGGGCCAAGTTAAGGACGCACATGCACCGGTCGCCTGTTTTCTTTCTTTTTTCCCCCCTCATTTTGTTTTCTTTTTATCACAGTGTTCAGGGTGATGGAGCGGAGTGCTTTCCCCTTGGGGAGGCTCTCTTTGTCCCAGACGTACAGTAGCAGTTATGGCCCGCTGCACCATCTCTGTGCTATTTTCCAAGACATATTTTGCAGAGATTCAGTGTGAAGGAGAGAAATTGCCAGCACAGCGGGGCTTTCCAGAATTATGTCACACAATGGTATTACAAAGACAGAGTTTGACTGATGAAAAGTTGATGATGCAACCTAGAAGTTCCTGGAGTTCCTGCAGTTCTCTCCCAAGATGCATTCTGTCATGCATTTATCATAAGATGCCTCTGATGGAAACTTTAGATTTTTTTCTCATATTTTTATGTCAAGACTGAAGAAAACCCAACAAAAGCCTGTGAATTATGGATCCATCTCACTCGGTACCCTGAGGACATATCGTAGACCTACACACATTCCCCTCTGTTCTCAATTGCCTTGCTGACAGGTTGGAACTGTTGTAATTTGCGGAGGCTTTAACACTGTGTTGAAGGGTGACGATGAGGATGAGGATGATGATGATGACAACAAAGGTATTAAGTAAGTAGAACTTTATATTGCATCTTTCTAAACTGTGGTTACAAAGTGCTTCACAATGGGATACTAGAACACATGAGAGTAAAATAATAAAACATGGAGAGCGAAACAGTAAAATCATAAAAAACAAGTATAGTACAATAAATCGGACAAAATCAAAGATGAGAGAATAACAATAAGTCATTGTTAACAGATGTTAGTTGATTCACATAATGTGTGACCTACGTTTGGTGTTAGTTAAAAGACCAGCAGCAGCATTGTGGACCAGCTGGAGCCACAGAACCACAGAAGCTTGGCTGAAGAAAATGGACAAAGCATTTTTTAGTAGTGTGTGATGACACAAAAGCATGAATAATTTCTGTCTTGCAAAGATTTTGGCAATGGTCCTCAGCTGAAAAAAAAAAAGAATTTGGCTAAATAATTGGCTAAACTTAACATTGGATGCCAATGGGCCGAGAAATTTCTGGATTCCCCTAGAAATATTTTCAGGGTCAATGAGAAGGACTTTTTTCAGAGTTTAGTTGGAGGTACTTGATACACATCCAATCCTTAATAGTGACAAAGCCATCATTTAAACTGAAGAAAAAAAAATCGGCTGGAATTATTATGTCTAACAGTATTGTCATCAGCATAACAATGATAAGAGATAGAGTTAAATTGATGTATTCTGTGACCCAAGGGTAGCATATAAAGTGAGAATAGCATAGGTCCAAGAATGGACCCTTGATGAACGCCTACACCTGTTTATCAAAATGCCATGGTCAATTCTATGAAAGGCTGCACTACGATCCAGCAGCAGCAGAACAAAATGTGTTCACTAGACTGAGCATATTGCATGCTTTTTCTAAAATGCGGTTATTGTTGCTCTCCAGTGCCTGTCAGAGTTGCTTAGAGAACACTTCTTCCAGAACATTGAAAACAAAGGGCAATTTGTTAATGGTTCTGTAATTAATAAGCGATGGACCATGGCTAGGTTTTCTTATTTAGAAGAGGCTGGACACTAGCCAGCTTGAAATACTTAAGGACATGAGAAGAAGTATGGGACTCATTCACAATAGTCAGTTAACCATGACCAACAGTACCCTTGACATATTTGAGGAAATTAGTGGGAATGATGTCCAATGGAAGATAAGTTTGACACAATATTAGTTAGGTCATGCAAAGTAAACATTTAAAACTAAGACGGGTGGAGGGGACATAATCTTCAATCTGATACCCTTAACCTTTTCAACAAAGGATATTAAAGAAAATCATAATCATCAACAGAGGAAACAGGAACCACAGCGGGATCACAGTTGATAACGCAATCAGTAGTACTGAATAAAAATCTAGGATTATGCTTCTTGGTAGAATTTAGCTTAGTAAAATAAGCATCCTTCATTTTTTTATTATTATTATTATTTTATTATTCCCTGTATGCTCAACCCTCTACATTCTCTTTTCAAACTGGTTTTAAATAGAGCAATATATTTAAGCTGAGGAGGAACCAGGAGGAACCGGCAGCACCAAAGGAGGTCAGAAGATAATCATATGATGATGATAATGATGATGACAATGGTGAAGACAATGATAACGTGCAGAAAGAGGAAGATGAAATTGGTGGTGGTGATAATATATCATCATTCTGGTGAATACTCAAAGATTAATTGTGATAATGATCTTTTCCCATTATAATTAGCAGCGGGGTGCTGTTAACAATGCCACTTCTGATTGACTACTGTATTTACATGATTTTTCTGTGGATTGCAAATGGGCTAGCTCCCCTGTCAAGGAGAAGAGCTAAAACACGGCACCGCCATTCATCACCGTAGGGTGTAGCATAAGATCTATCGCAGCAGAGAGATAGGAATAGACACTCAAACTAGTTCAGATGCATCACCCGATCCAAAAGCTTGATAATGACCATGGAAATGATGTGATTATCAGCACTTTAATTTACCCACAAACCATTTTGGGAGGATTACGGGGTGGTAAATAGCGAACACGTGAAGTGAAGAGGCGGCTGAGGGGGCGGGAGGTGTATTGAATAATGAAGCCGAGTTTTTCCTTCTATGGACCCGGATTAACGCTAATCTAGTTGCCCTCTCCCCGGTCCACCTCTATCCCAGGGTCAAGGCCTGCCGGTGGAGTAAAAGTACAGTGTAATCACTTCGGTTACGCTCCACAGAGCCACATCCAAGAGCTGTTACAGAGCTAAGCATTCTCCTGATGAGAAACTGGTGTGCCAAGTCAAAGGAGAGACAAACTCTGGAAAAAGAATAAATACATATTTTTTTATATTTTTATATTTTACCCAGAATGTTGTGTGCTAACCCTTTGTCATCCAAATGAAAAGTTCTGTTTTGTTAAGCATCTGGTCGGCCGAGAATAATAGCTGCAGTGCCTGAATGAAAAATCAACCTCTTTTTGATCATCACTGCTGGGAAACTGAACGACCCAAGGACCCAAGATGTATAGTTTGATGTAAAACATTTGATGATGAAAGAAAACAGCCTGTGAACCCGCACGACTTTATCCCCCGCAATATCACAACTCTGTTGTTTTGATTATGTAATAGGCATCATACCAAAGAAGCTGAATGTTTCATACTATGCCGGCGCATTACCGGCAGTCACAATCGGCCAATATACATTCTAAACAGGTCACCGGTGATCAGCCCATCACTCTTTCAAATGCCCAATCAAGTAAAAAATTAAAAAATTAAATTGCCGGATCAGGAAGGCGGTCGAATGTACGCCGTAAAAGGTATGAGCCAATTTGCAGTAGTCAGCAGAAGATTAGTTGTGTAGGCATGTCATCCATCTGGCATTGACAGTTCATTTCTGATGTTGTGTTTTGAATTTCACAGCCTATGACCATAGATTAGAGCTAGTTTAATATATCGTATATTGGACTGAAGGCAGAGCCGATGCACTACCAGTGGCGATAGGTGAGGAAGCACCTCAGTCATCAAGCACACACACAAATGTGATTAGTATGATTGGATAAAACCAATGATTTATTTACACATGGATAGGCCAGCTATGTCATGCAGTGATGATGAGGATGCTGTTGTTAGTAGAACGTCTGAGTAAAGTGCATCGTTTTAATTGCCGATCAGCTTTGTGATTGGCCGATCACACCGTTCAATCAGCAGAATTGGCCCCAGAAAACCTCATCCGTGCATTTTTAGCATTACTTTATTGTTAATAACAACTTCCTAACTAAAGTATAATAGGAGATAGGAGATCAATCTGATAGCAAACTACAACCCAAGAACTTTAGTTGCTTATCCAGATTGGAAAAAAAACAACTTTTGAGCAAACTCCTCCGTCTTATTGATTCCATGAGTCTAAAAGGACTTTGACATGGTGCAAGATATACAGCTCCATCCTGCTGCCTTACGTCTTATCTCTGATTTGGAGTTGGCTAATCCAGCATATGGAGCACAGCAAGGTAGTGATAAATGCTGTGTTTGTACGCTGTGAGGAGAAACAGAGGGAGAGATCACAGGATACAAGAAACAAGACACACTATCACAGCCGAGACAAAAGAGGCAGAACCTGAGGGACATGTTTCCAAGTGCATGCCTGCTGCTTCTGATGTTCCCGTTCACGGAGAGAGGTGTGTGTGTGTGTGTGTGTGTGTGTGTGTGAAAACCGGGCTTGCAGCGTCTTCCGTGCCGAGTGCGTCTGGATGTGTTCGCGCACCTGCATGTGCATGTGTCAGCGTTTTAAGGAAAGATGACAAAACAGTTGGGCGTGGGCAGGCTTGAACAATTTCCTGCATGTGCCATCATTTGTGTGTGCGAGTGTTCATACGCTTCCCCTGCAGTTTGCATCGGGGAGCGTTTAACATCAGCGTGCTATAACATTCATGGCTTAAGCATGTGTGTCACTGTCAGCAGCAGTAGAATAAAATAGAAAATCCCATTAGCGATAGCGAAGAGCTAACAAGTGAGGAGAGGCTTATTTGATGCAGGGAGCAGGAGACTCCTAATGAATAGTAAGTCCCCCGTTGCCAAAATGGTGCATCTGCCAGGTGCCTTGGCTTGTTTACTGATGGAGAAGCCAAGACACCTCATCCTGTGAGTGAAAGGCTTTTTGAATAAAAAAGATGTATACACTTAACCTTTGTTCCACCTCATTAGAGAAAACAAAGGGAGGAGACATGCCACCAGTTTTGTCTCCGAGACACAAACTGGCACTTGAAAGGGAATCTCGCACTCAGATGATATGGCGAGGAGAGAGTGATGAGCGACATAGTGAGAGGAGACATAGGGAGAGAGAGAGAGGAGAGTGTGAGCGAGGGGGGGAAAAAAAGGAAAGGAGATTGATCACTGAGTGGGTGGAAATGCCACAGTGTGCTGGAGGCTATGCATTTTCCACATGTGGAAGCTGCCATTTGTGCTCTGTTTCACACTTCTCTCTGTCTACTGGCTTTCTCAAACTTCACCTCACCCCCCCCCCCCCACCCCCCCCGTCTCTATTTCTTTATCTTGCTTTGTGTCTCTCTCCCTCTGCTCCAGGCAAGTCCCTGCTCTTTGCCATCTCCCCCTGTCTTTCTGTGACTTCTGGGGGGTGCAGTGGATGGTAAACCCACCTAAACTCAGTTTACCCGCCCTTTAGATATACCCACCTCTCTGAGATAATTTAATTTTCATCATCTTTCTCAATTGAATTAAGATTCTTCATCACATCTGATCATATAAATCAAATGATACCTGGAGTTCATGGTTTTTTTTTATCCATCTTTTCTTTATCACCACGTCACTGGTCACTTCCTTTCTTCCCCTCAATCCTCATCATCCTGTATTCCCTCTCCTCTCCTCTCCTCTCCCTCCCTTTGCTTTCTGCTTTCCTGTCCTTTCCACTTCTCTCTGCTTCCTCCAGAGGAAGCCCCCTGCTTCTCCTTAATTGACTGGTTTTGTCAAACTCCCACATCCAGTGTTCAAGGACAGGGCTGGGAGAAGAAATGTGTGTGTGTGTGTGTGTCTGTGTGTGTGTGTGTGATTATGTTTGTGCTTGTGCTCACAGCATATTACTGTGCTTTACCCTCTCATCTAAGCCTCCACCAAGCCCGTTAGCACGCCCACCCAGGAAAGCCAGGATTTGCGATGAAGGCCATAATTATAATCAATCATAAAGGAAAAGCCACTTCTGAGACGGGCAGGAGTTTCAGCCTCCGACGCCCCACTGCTTAGCAGCATGGGAGCCGGCCAATTAGGACACCTCAGCTCAGCACAACACAACACACACACCCGGCTCGATCGCGTTGTCAGGGTGATCTTCTGCGCTTCCAACCAACAATCAACCGACACACATCGCTGGAAACATGAAATGAAACAGGCGTGTTTGGTCGTACCTGTTTCAAGCGCAGCTAATGACTGCAGCTGTCATGTGACGTCGTAGCTTATGTAACGACAGAGGCATTGCCACGTCCGCACACACCGGTCAGGCAGGCATTCATGACGAGTATCTTCCGTGGCCACTTTATTAGGTACCTCTAGCTAGCAGCGGGTAGGACAGCCTGAGTTCATGACCTGTATGTGTATCAAACTCAAACAGAATACACAGGAAAAGTCCAATTGATACAGGATGTTGTTTGCACACTTTTCTTCCATTAGTTGTCAGTACTACACTACCCTATTCTCTATGTTTGTTAGGCTCCATCAGAACAAGGAAATGGTCATCTATAAATGTGAAAAATACACACATTACCTTGTTAAATCACACAATGGTGTACCCTTTTTGGATTAGTTCTAGACAACAAGCAACCATGGCCCGAATCCATGTTATATAAAACAAAGCTATTACGCAACTGTTTCTTGCATCATCCCTTATTTTGGTCTTTTAAAAAGAACTCAATAAGAGGGCACAGTCATGCGGATGATTTCTCTTCTACTTTGATTAAAGAGCTGGCAGGTTTCAGACAAAACCTACTTATGCATTTTCCACTGTGGGATCAGTGTGTGCCTGAGGCCAAGCTTAGTGCCAGATACACTGGCCCCTATGACAATCTCCCTAATCTGACTAATCTCAATCCACACACCATATCGTATGCAGCGTATTTGCTCAGTGATATTTCATGTGTGGGTTTATAATGTGACCCTCGTTGATTGGATGGAGAGATTTGTTGACGAAAATGAAGGTTGCTAATATTTGTGTGCGTGTGAGCATGCATATGCATATGTATGCATATGCATGTGTGTATATACAGGTTTTGTATGCATGTGTGTGTGTGTCCATTTGCATGCATCTGCACATTCCAGCGGGTGCACGTATAGCTTGGGGCTGTGGGAAGTGGAAATCCCTCCATGTTCATCGGGGACAAGTGGACCAGTCAACCAGTGCTGGAGCACCATCAGCAGCAGCACTACCATCAGGCTAAACAAATACGGATAAGTGCGCCCGCTGTTTTGCTTTCAGCAAAATGATGATTTAGGCAAACAGGGAAATGCTATCATTGACACTCAACAATGAGGAGCAGAAGTCATTGTACAGTCAATGACAGTCCTCAGTAGCTAATAACGGAGAGGCTGCTGAAAACACACAAAGGGTGTTTAGTGTTGCCTCCGCAGTTGATAAGCTGGATGCAAGGGGAAGTGTGGTGGGGAGGCGTTATCACCACACATGAAATCTTCAGAGAGTCCAGGGTAGTCCATCAAACACGATGGCTTTTCTCACATACTCAGGGTAAAGATGTGTTTTGTGTTTTAATTATATATATATTTTTTTTTTTTTCAAAACATAATGAAAACAATTCCATCCTATAATGTAGCTGCTACACTAGCTAAGTAGCTACGCTCCATTTGGTAAACAACAGAGCCCAGGCTAGGGAGAAGCTGCTCAGGGAGCTACAGTGTCCTGATGATTTTATGACAAAGTTTATGGGCTGGGCTTGTGTGTGTGTGTGTGTTGTTATAAAGCACACCTATGAAAATGGCAACCCTGGGCCACCGCTGGCCACCGCACATTATTTTCAACACTCCCCTTAATTAAATTTGTTTAAAAAAAAAAAAATCAGCACATCACAATAAAAAGCTGTTTTGGGGCAGAAATCCACCCCGGTCTAATTGACTCCAGTGTGAGAGCCGTTCTTCGTCTTTATCCTGCCCTGGGAGCTAATTTTTAGACAATCTCATTACGCTAGATCATATTTCTAAGCTAGGTTAGGGTACAAATTGTCCTTTCATCTTTCGCTATGTTGCTCGAGTAGCTCACCCGGCTGTGAGGAGAGCGGGAAGTTCACCAATTCATCGAAGTTTTTTCTTTTTTTTTATCAATTCCCTTGATATGCCTTCTTAATTGAGTGTTGCCCGCCTCAGTGAACCGAGGCCAGCTCAGGATACGGCAGAAACCGACTGAGTGGACAATCCAACCCTGCAGCTGGAGGAAATGTTGAGAAAATTAAACTCTTTGAGAACATTGTTGAATATTGTTCGTTGAACTGCTGTGCGTTCTCATCCTGCAGTGGGCCCCCGCACCGTAGCTTGGTTTCACCTACAGGGCCGACGAGGGGCCGGGGCTCGTTCATTATCTACCCACGACTTACACTCAGTTCACCCACTTCCTGACATGAAATCTTGCTCATTCTTTTAGCATCTTACTGCCAACAGAGATCATCATCCAGCTGGCCTGTAGCTTCAAATAAACTAATAGTGTTTTTTTGATCCATAAACCTCTTGAGCCGGCCATCTGGCAAAGCCCTCTCGGCCAAGCTGAAGTTGGAGTGAGAGTCCGTGGTGGTATCTGTCTGCGGTTGGTGTGAGTCGGTGTCAAATCACACTGCCGTATTTTGTTTGGCCCCTCAACAGCCCCGGTTGTTTACTTCCTCGTTCCCGAGAAAGAATTTAATCTTAAAAAGACCAAATCAGACAATTTGGTGTGTAATTGCGTCTGGATAACACAGACCCAACTTCATCATATAACATAGCACGTAACGTTATGGTGAACCAGAGCGGGGGCTACGGGCCTGACGGACCTTCTGCTGTTTGCCACTCACCAGGTTTACTGCAGTCCTATTATACTGATCACACACACACACACACACACACACACACTACCCGGGTCCTAGATTATAGTGGCCTACATGTGGATATTATTGAACTAGGTTACTGCTAATCAAATGCATGGCCTTAAGCACTGAAAGTGTGTGTGTGTGTGTGTGTGTCTGTGTGTGTCTGTCTGTGTGTGTGTGTGTGTCTGTGTGTGTGTGTGTGTGTGTGGGGAGAATGGATTGATTGGGGGTATGTTGGTTGGTTAGTGTGTGGCTGCATCAGTGCGTCTGTGTGTGTGTGTGTGTGTGTGAGTTTCTATTAAATCAGTACTGTGTTACCATATTACACTATAAAACTAGCTGTGGTTAAATAGTGTGTAACCAATAAATACGTGATTGACAGAATCCTTATGCCAGTTTTCTGCAGATGCTCTTCCCTCTAGAAGATTAAAATATTAAACCTCCTCATGCTGGCTTCTCCAGACATCCCGTGTTAATCTGGTTCCCCGACATCCAGTCAGCATTCCCACACTCGGGCACTCTCATGCACACACGTACACAAACACACACACACACACGCGGTAAGAGGCGGGCGAGCACCAGTGGCAATGTAGAAATAGATCAGAGAGGGGTCTGGTGTTGCTGCAACTGTGGAAACTCATTACTGCTGGCCTAGATATTCACATTTACACCGCTTTCCTCCCAATGTCACACACACACACACACACACACACACACACACACACGTACATACATGCAAACACATGTACATGCACAAATCCAACATTTTACACAGACTTGAACCCACCGCCCACCTCCACACACACACACACACAGACACACACACACGTATCCATTGTATCTCTTCATTTGTGATGGTACAATACAATTAAATGCGAGCCTCCTCCAGCTCTGTGCTGTATTGCGCTAATGAAAGGCTAATAGCTTCCTGCTGCTTGAGCGGAGTGCACAGCCTCTGCACCACACACTGAATTGCGTTTTCCGTGGGCCATAAGTGCCCTGACACAGTGATTGTATGGCAGAGTGATTGCCAGTGTGTGTGTGTGTGTGTGTGTGACAGAGAGCGAGACAGTGTGATGAATGCATAGGAAAATATGCATTGGAGAGAGGGAGAGAGAGGGAGAGAGAGAGAGAGAGAGAGGGCGCGATAGCAACAGTTAAATTAGCGTACTGTCGCCGCTATAGTGACTCTCAGGGTTAACGGACACTCACCTGTCTCTGAGACCCCCCCCCCCAACCCCATCTCTCCTCACCCCCCTAACACCCCTTATGTTCTCTGTTTCAGTCGCCTTCATCCCTGACCGTTTCCTAACGCCTCGCTCATCCGTTCTTGGAAAGAAAGAGAGAATGTTTTGGTTACTTAAAAGGAGAGGTTAGCTTAATTTCAAACTCAAATGACTGAGTAATCATGGGTTGAGCGAAGAGCATGTTGTGCCATCTGTGTTGCGGTGGGGGTGGGAGGTGTCGGGGCAGGGGGGGGAGGGTGGAAGGAGGTGTTGTACTGCTGAGATTGCCTACACATTGAATTTTGCTCCCGGTAAACTTTCCTCGCACAACACGACGGGCGATACACACACACAAACGGAAAAGAGTGTGTATGCATACAGTAGATTACCTCAGGTGGAAATCCAAATCCAATTCCATCAAGCACAGGTTTTAATTTACAGTATAAACATCATATAGAAGTGCTTCTGAACTTTTTTTCCCACGATTTTCATCCAAAGAGCACCGCAATCTGTAACATTATCATCTTAAGATGTTGGGGATCGGTGAAGTAGAACGAGTTTAACAAAGGAGCACACTTGAAGAGTTTAAGCACACTGAGGATGTTAATCAGAGATCTGCAGGGAGAGCCTTCCAGCCCACCCCATGTTCTCCTTCTCAATGAATCTATCTACTGTGGGTTGAAACGTTGTCAGGCTTATCGGAAGCAAGATTCTGCTCCGGATGTTCGGATGTTCCCTCACCCCCCTCCACAATATTAACTTTCCTTCATACTGTGCACCCAAGATAGCTTTGTATGTACATACACTGCTGGCTGAGAAGCAAGCGTTCCGCCCTCTTTGATATCTCCCTTAGCAACGGGAGTCAGAGATGACAGTGACTAATCTCATGGTAAAGGTTGACTTAGAAAGAGGATTAGTGACCTAGGAGGCAAAAAAAAAAAAAACACAGGGTGTTGTGTGTTGATGTACCAGCGTACACATATGTACAACTATGCACACACACACACACACACACACACATAGAGGAAGTGAGTTTAGAGGGGTTTCAGAGGTGTCAAGATTGTTTTATTTCCACAGGGGAGTGCAGTTGTGATTTCCAGTAGAGTATGAGAGGTATTCTTCTACACACACACACACACACACACACACACACACCATCTCACCAGTGAAGAGGAACTTGAATATTCAGGTGCTAAAAGATTCACTAATGAGCTCGTTAGCCGGGATACCAGCGACTCTTCCTCAGAGCGGGACGGATACCAGCGAATCAGAGCGGGACACGTACCCATATTTATTCAACCTGCGGAGTCGTCTTCTGCAGACTGCGGCATCCAACGTACTGTATGTGGGCAAATATAAGGGTTTATTTATTTGATGAGCAAATGCCTTTAAGATCCCATTCGGTTTTAAAAATAAACAATGATTAGTGGAAACATACATTTGGAGCTTTGCAGGGCGGTTGGGGAATATTGCACCTTTGATTCGACTGCACAAACACTGGCGGAATACATAAACAAACACACACACGCTTAGCCTCATTGAGCATCATAGAAATCCTCATGCACACACACACACACACACTTTGCATACTAACTCCAACCACCCACCTCTAGTAATTATAGCAGAAAGTTATTTTTCCAACCCCTCAAGAGCCGTGGAGGGGCTTCATAGAGACATCTCTCCAAGCTGTGTTTCTTCGCCGTCTCAAATAGAAGAGTGAAGAGGAGGGAAGATTGAGAGGGAGGAGATAAATCGCAGCACTACAGTGTCTTAACGCGAGCAGCTTGAAAAAATGCAAATGCGTCCCGTATTGAACCTTCACATAGGGCCGGTGGAGAGATCCACAGCGGTTGACAAGTCTTTTTAGTTTTTTTTTTCCAGTCGGTGCCTCAACCTCCGTGGGCCGGGGTGGCGCCATGCGACACGCCTTCTGAGAGGGATCCCAATTAGCAGCTGTTGTAAATGTGAGCCGCTTCCTTTCATTGCAGCCATGTCCTACACGGTTCCTCTTTTGACTGTTGCGCACCGTGTGATCTGGCTGGCGTTGATCTCTGGCGAAAAAAACAAAAAAACATTGAACATGTTGCCGAGGGAAGAGTTCACCGCTTCAAAGACACCTCGGGACAAGTATATTGCCTTTTCCCCTGCCCTTGAGCAAATGTGCAAGTGTATTAAGTACTTTTTAGGTTTTGCTGTCTTACAGTACATGATGCTCTAGTGAGCTGATGCAAGACCGATCTCTAATGGATTCAGTTCTAAAAAAGAACAATCTGAGCTTTTTCTCAAGCACTGAAAAAAAACTCACAATTTAACACTGAAGTTATTGTACACACATGACCGTCACTTAGCATGGACCACGTGATCCGATATAAGAAAGACTATTGATTGTATTATCAGAAATGCGCAGTAATATTGGCCCGGTCTTGTTCAACAGCACCGCTTACGCCCACAGGAATGATCTTGTGACTCCGACTCTGCATAAAGCAGCTCGTCCTCTTTTAGCTCAACTTTTTTAAAGCACTTAGTGAGTGTTTAGTCCATCTGTTTATTCTGGTCGCGAGAGCCACGCCGGGAATTACATGACTGGATAGTAGATGGAGAGCACTGCAGAGCTACTGGACTCAATAAGCAGGCTGAATCCAACCGAAGGGAGTTATCAGCTAGAGATGGAGTATTAGTGAGCGTTCTGATGTTGCCTGTTGCTGCATTCATTATTTACCACGCCAGGGTGCACTGGTAGCGTGGCGCTGTCTGGTTGTCACGGTGACATTTTTGCTTTTCTGGTCATAATTAATCTCCGTCACGCTGTGCGCCGTTTTGCAGTGTAATTGGTATGAAATGTTCTGCAAAGCCGTGTCCGGACAATTCTGACAATTAAAAAAAAAAAAAAAAAAAAAAAACATGTTTCGGGTGTTTTTCACTCGCTGGGCCCAGTTGTGAATCCTTCTCTGCATGTGCGACACAAGGCATGCCGATGAAAGCTGGTAGCAGTAGAATTTTGAAGTTTGACGACAGCAGAGATGACTCGGCACTTGGCTTCCACTCGCTTGGAACTGGAACAAACTTGTGTGAGGATGCAAAACGTGAGCATCAGGAGCCGAATTCAGGCCAGTCAGTGGATCAGTCAGTCATCACCAAATGGCACTCTCTAAGCTAACCTCACCTAGCAAATCAAAGTTTTTTATCGTTCTAGACCTTCTGATATGATATATATATGACTTTCGCAGGCAGAAATCCTATCGGCCCAGTAGAGGAAGCAACGACCGATAGGATAAATGATTCCCCAAGGGTCCTGGATCAGGGCTACAAGTAGATGCTGCCCACCTAGCTAGACACCGTGTCTGTACTTGTCTGTGGATTTCTTCGCGTACGAACAAAGTAGAGCAATTCAGAGTGAAGCAGTCCTCTTCCTGTTTTGGTTGAGGCCCCTGCTTTGTGCCATGAGTCAATCCTGCACAACCAGAAATCCTGAATTAACACATAGAATAAACCAATTCTCTCGGTGGAGGTTTGATGTTTCCACAGCCATTACACTGTGCTACCAAAATGAAGTTTGAGAATGATACATCAGTAAGTAAATAGTCTAACGTATGAGTTTTAATGAATTATTACTATTACTACTTCTACTAGCAGCTGGCACCACTACATCCTACATAGAGTTCAGTATGTACACCACATGACCTTGCTTCTCTCTCCTGTATGTCCTTACGTTTGATCAAGGTCTGCCTTCGCACACAGAGGGTGAAATGCACAGATATTGATTTTAGTGCTTCATAACAGGCACTCCTATAATGTGGTATGTTGTGCTTTGATGCACCGTCCAATCAGGGGGGTTGTGGGATAGGGTCCATACAGCTGACCTCCTGGCAGGGTTATACTGGTCTGTCTTCTCTCTGTAAACTGGAAGAGATGGAAAAAAGCATTTTTAAAGGGTTTTCTCTAGCATGTCATTGTCAGATTATTTACGCTGACGCGATTTGCTTTGCCGTTATTTCCCAGACCCAAATCAGATCAGCTAACACACAAAGCAGATCTATATGTCTCTATCTACCCATGTGAAAGGTAAAAATGGTTGTTTGAGTTTCACTTTGCAGTAACATCATGCATGAGCAGGTTAGTCCTTTCAGACAAAGTGTTGAGCTAATGCACTAATGTTTTATGCATTTAGCAGAGGTGTTGGTGGTTTCAGGTCTACATCCATCCCAGTTTGGAGTCTAGTGAAGGCTGTGCTAAAACAGTTCTTGTTTAGGATCGGTAGTAATGTTTTGCTGCGGTGCCCGGATGAAACCTATTGACCGTTACATATAAAAGGCTTAGTAAGTTTCTGGTAGTGTGGCGTCGGGTACAATTCTATCCGGTCTATAATAGCTAGTAGATCGGGCTGTATGCCATTACCGGCTCCAGATGTGTGACTGTCTGCTGCCGTACACTAATGTACAGATTAACCTTGTTTATCCCTTTCTTCCTCCTCCCTTCTTCCTCCTCATCCCTCAATCCTCCCGTCTTCGGCGCTCTGCGATTCCCCAGAGGGTGTTTTGAATTCATGGAAATTGACTCTGCATCTCTTTGAGCAGATGCTCCCGCTTGGCAGCAGGTAGCGCTTCATTAGTTATTTAAATCAAAATAGCCTGGGATTGTATATCAGCCACTAAGTTATTTTGATACATGGCGAGAGGAAAAGAGAACTATTAGTGGGAAAACAAAAACAAAGCGTCGGTGTTGTGGAGGCTTCTCCCTAGCTGTCTCGTTGTGAGCCATTGTGAGAGCAAGTCTGGACGGGCAAGCAGGATACATCGATGCATTTCTTCATGCACTTCGAAAATATACGGTGCCCCCAATTCTCGACCGCTCCCCGGATCCAATCACAGCTGCAAGGAGTTCATGAGGGTCCATGCATTCGTCAGCCTATATATATGTATGTGTGGTGAAAATGGCGTCCCATTGTGCAGCCCCGTCAGAGAGAGTCTATATATTTGTGTTAGAATCATGAATTTTACATAGAAAGCGATGCCCTGACATGTGTGTCCGCCACCCCCGTGATGATGATGTATAACCAGAGGGGGCTATGGGAAATGGGCCTTGGACCAAGTGTAGCAACGTGTGTGTTTCAAACCGTTTGGTATATATCATCATCATCGCCGGTAAGAAGTGACAGAATGCCCAATTACGTCTCGTTACAAGCGATATTCACAATGCTCATGGGTGTTTCATTTGACACACAGGGGAGAGAGAGAGAGACAGAGAGAGAGAGAGAGGGGGGGAGGTAAATGAAGAGATGCCTTTTGGCGGCTGCTGAGATGAGTGGAGTTGCAGATCAGCACGGGATGGGAGAAGTGGGTGGATGGCAGTTCGTAAATACGTAGGCAAGGGGGCTGCGTGCATGCCGATCATTCGAGGCAAGGAAAACAGGACCGGCGCTTCCTCGTCTCCTCCTCCTCTCTCTGCCATCACATGTCCCATCTATTAAGTCCCCCACCCCACCCTCTTCTCTCTATTCTCTCACCCCCATATCCCATCCCAGTCTGGCCCACTGAGACTACCACAATCTGTATTTAGGAGCTTTTTCCGGCTCTAACAATTTGTTTTGCTCAATCCGCCACCTCGCACCTCAACGCGTCATTTGTAACAATTTGTTGCTCGTTTATATGGAAATCACTATTCCAATTAGGCTAAACGCCAAGCAGCCGCGGCTGTCAATACCGTCATCCCAGCTGAGTCCTGTGGGGGAGATCGGGCTGAGCGCTACGTCTTCATTTACCGCCGTCACCGCGGCTCCTGTCATCTTTTTTTTTATCGCCGCCCATGCCGGAGCCCGGAGCTCGGCGCGCAGATGATTGAGGGTACATCCAGCGAGTGGGTTCCTTTCAAGGACAGTGTGCAGGGTGGCATCCAGCGAGCATGTAAGTATCAAGGAGAATAATGGACAAGGGGATATATTAGCAGTGCTGAAAGTTAAACTTTTCTTTGTTCTTCGACTATTTCTTTCTTTTCCCCCCACAAGGCGTCATCTCTCACAAACGGATGACTAGGCTTAAAAAACGAAGAGATAGGGCCTCGGCAATTATACTCCCTTCCCTCAGATTAGCCTGCCCGCCGTTCTGTAATCCGTGTGTGGGTTATTATGAGCGAGGAGCCCTAGTTGAGAGGTTTTCGGTGATCAATCTTAAACCATCCTCTCTAATTTTCCACGGTCAGCGCTTCCATCCGGTCTGCTCTTGTCGCTTCGCTGCGCCGGCCAATTACGGCCGTAACTATGTCAGCTTATTACAGGAGAGGCGTGGCCCTCGCCGCCGCGGTGGCCACACGCGATAGGCCCCGGCTTCAATTAATTACCGCCGTTGCCTTTGTTGAGCGGACCAAGAGAGGGCTGAATAAATAACACAATCACCATACCTGTTTGTTGTTGTTTTCGTTCCACAGGGATTAAGTTTAATTAAATTGAACACATGCCTGAACACTGGAGCATTATGGGAGGTAATAAAGAGAAGATACAGAGTTTATTGGTGAGGAATTAAAGTGGCAGATCCCAGCCCATGCTACTGTGCTATAATGCTGACTTGGTTCTCTCCATATCTTGTCGCAGGCCAAATAAAGACAGAAATAGCTGAAAATTGACTTCCCAAGTGTGTATGAGTGTTGACTGTTGGCTAATAGGGACAAGATTAGAAATGTTTGAAGTAAATTATCCGTCCCCCTCTCGCCCCACATCAATTAAATGTATAAAATATGACATCATGGACTGCCTACTCTTATTTTATTTATTTTTTTGAAAAAGGGTTTTGAATTAATATGACAGATCTCTAATGAGAGATAGACAGATTGTCGACCCGCGGGCAGACTGGTGTACTGAACTAGGACAGAGAGAGAGAGAGGGAGAGAGAGAGAGAGAGAGGGAGATTATGTGTGTGTGTGTTTTTCAAGGAGTTCTGACACTCGTTGAGCCTATCATTGATTAGACCGTTCTATCATTAGCTGAAATAGTTCAAGCTCTGGCTTTGTCGGGGCATACGGTTGGCTGGTGCACTGGGTCAGTTGACAGGCTGACCCAGTTAACCAACCAGACACCAGCACAGAACAAGCATTATCTGCCTCTACTGCATATAGTGATGTTGGAGATTATGCTGTGACTTTCATCATGTGAAAGGATGACAGCTCCACCTCGTGTATTTCAGGAGGATGCTGCAAAGCTAACCTGTACCACCTGCTGAACATGCACATCCTAAAGTGTAGGCATCCACTGCAATGAAGTAAATAAAAGCTATGGAGAGGCGCAGGGAATTTGAACTGCTTGATCAAAGTCTCAAGTATTATTAGTACTTATTACTTTAAGTACTGGTAAAAAAACTTCTCAGGTATAATAATAGAATAGAATAGAGACTGACTGGCGTAATCTCACCGCCTGACGTTCGTCTTGCGTGGCTCATAATTCCCTCGGGTCATTTTATCTGTCTCTCCTTTTGCAATTTCAACATTTCTCTCTCTCTGCCGTAGTTCCTTCTCGTGTCTGTCCTGCAATTCTCCTCTGCCCTTGACATTGTGGCTTTGGGGGACCAATTTGTCTGGCAGGTGGTTTTTAGAGAGTGGAGACAAGTAGAGCTGTCCTGTCAACCTCCTTACTCACTGACTCTTTGCTTACCACTTTAGAGGGAGAGAGTTAGGCAGGGGAGCGTGGGAGGTGGGGGGGGGAAGCAGCAGTGAATAAAAGTCAGCACAAAAGAGTTCGGCACGCTCTGTGTTCGAGTCGACGAGCTCTTACCGACGCGCAGTTGAGCTTGTCCTTCAAAGTCACAAAGTTTACCCACTTCCCAAGTTGCCGGAGTCTCTTCAAGACAAGGAGCAACAATGTTTGGCCCGCGGGCCACTTTGCATGTACACGGCGACGGATGTTTCAATTCAAAGCATTTGATGTCAATGTGAATATTATGAAAAAGGGGGCTCTGAAGTACAACTGAAAGGTAGTTGACTTACTCCAGAGAAGAGTAGGGAATATGTTGTGGGGGGAAAAAAAGGCTCCTCAAGGACAACATGGGCCTAGCGCGTTGTTCTAAGACGCACAACAAGCCACCGGTACTCACATCCATCCAGTAGGCTTTGGAAGCAAAACCAATCTCCTAACGTTCTGTGTTTACAAGAAGTGCTACGGGCTGTACTATTGCCGGTGTAGATAAGAAACCCGGGGTTGAAAAGCACGTCTCCTTTCTGAAGTGTTTTTCTATGTGGGATTTTTTTTTCCACGGAGAGGCTTGGCTGGCTCAGACGGCATCCCTTGGCTGTTGCGATGACTCAAGGATTGGATGCTCTGTGTGCTCTCATTATTTGGCCTAGACATTCCCACAGGCATGAATGGCGGCTTGGCCCTTTTGTCAGAGTAGGGGGGTTGGGGGTGGGGGTGGGGGGGTGAAGAGAGGTATGACTATCTCAATTCATCTGGCTTCACAAGTTCCCTCTTTCTATCTTTTCTCTATTCCTCTGGCCCTTTCAGCAGCCCCTCACCCACCCGCCCCCTTTGATGGCGCCTCCACTGTCCCCTCTCTTCATTAACTGTCTCTCTCTCTCTCTCTCTCTCTCTCTCTCTCTCGCTCTCGCTCTCGCTCTCGCTCTCTCTCTCTCTCACTGGTCAGCCCTATGAGGGATGACAATGCCAGGACCAGTGTGACCGAGGACAGGGATGGAGGTGTTCGGGCCATTACTGACAGGGGGCTAAGTGGTGCCACGCTGTCTGTCCCACTGTCTGACTGTCTTAGCGCCTGGCTGGCTCCCACCCAAGTCATTAAAGTCCCTTGTCCCAGCCATGAAATAAAAGGCCATATCACTAAGGGACAATTTGGATCTGTGTTCAATCACGTTTATTGCCCTTTGTTCTTGCCTCTGCAACCGGCTGATGATGATGCCAGCGGAAGGAAAACCTCTTGAAAAGTTTCGACCACCTGACTGTTCCACTCGGCGCTTGCCACCAAGCTCCACCTCTTATCTAAAAGACCTCATGTGATTGATTGCTGCCGAGCGTGCCATTCTCCGTACGTGACTTAATCTCCTTCAGCAGCCGAGGTAGTACTATTACAGGAGACAGTCAAAACATCAGGTGAAATAAAAGGGAATTGCCGCCTTTCAACGTCAACCTCGAAAACATATCCTGTCGACGCACCCACGCAAGGAATCAAATAACTCCCAGGGCTTAGTCTTGGCCCTCGGTGTAGTTGATTCTGCTTCATAATTAGTAGCTGGCTGATTGTAAGCTGCTCGACCCAGGGTAGGGCTCTCTACTCTGGGAAGAGGAGGAGGAGGAGGAGGAGGAGGAGGAGGAGCAGGGGAAGGAAGGGACTAATTGTTGGCTGGAGTGCGGACGCAGTGCTGCTGGGTGAATGAGGTGATTAACATGCAAGGAATGGAATGTCCTCCCTGCGCAAAACTAGCAAGGAATGGCAGCGGCTCATTCGCTGGAGGTGGACTGTGTGTGTGTGTGTGTGTGTGTGTGTGTGTGTGTGTGTGTGTTGAAGAGGGGCCAGAGAAAGAGAGTGCAGAAAAAGAGTCCTCGGCGACACAAAGAAGCACTCTGTAGTAGCTAGAGAGAAGTTGTTTATGAAGCGAGTGACTCACGGTTCCTCGCTACAACAACAGGGAATTGAAAGGCTTTTTTTTTTCAGGACCGAGCTACACACGGTCATCTGTTTTACTCAACAGCACATGATCAAACAATAAGAATACAAATATTAAAAAGGCTTCGAAATTGAACAGTGGCTATGGCCGTGATTGGCACCCTTTCTAGCACAGCCTTTGGCGATGACGAGGCTTCCAAATGTTTCTTGTAGCCTATCAATAATCTTCCTGCGTCTTTCTCCCACTCTTCAATTGCAACCCAGTCCAACGTTCACTCTTGAACTGTTCCTGGGTGCTTTTGGGTCATTGTCCTGCTGGAGGACCCATGACCTTCAGTTGACCCAGTTGTCTGACACTGGGTAGCACATTTCGCTCCAAAGTGCCTTGGTAACCTTCTGATTTCATGACGCCTTTAATATGTTCAAGGCGTCCAGTACCCGAGGCAGCAAAGCAGCCCCACGGCATTATGGGAACTCCACTCTTTGACTGTAGGGTAGGGTGTTTAAAAGGGTAGGGTCTTTAAAAGCTTAATTTTGTCATCTGTGAACAAAGCTCTGATCTGCATTCCCCTAATTTGGTTTCATCGGTCAGCAGAGCATTTTCCCAGAAGGATTTAGAGGTGGGTCTTGGCAAAGAGCAATCGTCAACCTTCTTGTGTTTCTCTTTAAGCACAAACAACCGCCAAGCCCTTCTTGGTTCAGTGCCCGGCGTATCATACAGGCTGAAACCATTACCTCAGACCTCTCCAGACCTTTGGATGTCATGCGAGGTATTTTTTCAATAGCTCCCGCCAACCTTCGATGACATCTGGGATCAATTTTCCTCGTAGCACCACGCCCTGGAACAGCTCCATGAGCAGAGAACTTCTTAATAACATTGTTAACTGTGGAAACAGGAATACCAAGGTCTCTAGAGATGGCCTTATAGCCTTGTGAATGTGGTGATAATAGTTTTTCCTCTTTTCTCGTCACCATTTTCACACGCAACCAGGGTAGCAACAGACTGTTTTATCACTTTCAAATGAATAATTGGTTCATTTATACCACGTGGAAACCTGCAACCTGTCAGGTGAGTTGAATTACACTGCAAATGAGAATCTCTTCCCTCCAACGGAATTGATTTGAGTTGTTCGCAAGGGTGCCGTCACGGCCACGGACACTTTTCAGTTTTGAAACCATAAAAGATTATTGTTTGATCACATGCTCTTGTAAATCGATAGAAATTGAAAGAACTTTAGGTCTTCACACATTTATCGAATTATTTCAGAAGATATTGTACATTATCTGCGTAAAATGCAAGGGTGCCAATAATCTTGGTCATAACTGTATATGAAGCGGATGGGTTAGGGAATGGAGTGTTTAGTTCTGATGGGATTTGGGTTGGCTCTGTTTAGATTTAACAACATGGGGTAGCAGATCAACTACTTGCTTCTTTCATGGTCTTTTTAACTGTACATACATTACAACTGAGATGATGACAAACATTAAAATCAGTAACCAGACCTTATTTTAGTAACCACTCATTATAGACACCTCGTCCAGATGTCTCCAGATTTAGATTCAAGTTGTGAAATAGAAGACAGGTTTCATGGTTTCATGCACTTAAATCTTTTTTAATAAAGTTTGCTCATACTGCTTTATTTCTGTAGTAATAGAACTTGAGCACCTCAAGGTTAACACCAGACAGCATCATCCACCATGGAAGAGTCCTTTTTAATGTCAGATATGAGACTGATATGAGATCAGCTGCATAAGTCGACCTTCTGTGAGAAAAGTTTGTTTTTAGATAAAACTCAGTGCCGAAAATGCCTCGGTTCATCCGTGATCTAAAATCTTTTTCATTATCCTGAAATGAAATGTAATGAATATCAAAACCAAATGAAAGATACAGTAAGATTAGGTTAGATATTTCAATCTCGGACCTGGAAATGATTGCACAACTTGACCCAATTGCACAACTTTTGGAGCTTTTTCCAGTCGCCTCCTCTGTTTGGCATCACTCCTCAAATCAAACGGTTATTGGATGCGTTTCTCCTCCCTAATGCTGAGGAATTTCTTCCCTGTGAGACCAAACCACGCGGTAAGTTGAACAGAACGTCACGGTCAGGAATCAGGAACTATTTCGCAATTGTATTTAAAGTGTCTCTCTCTCTCTCTCTCTCTCTCTCTCTCTCTCTCTCTCTCTCTCTCTCTCTCTCTCTCTCTCTCTCTCTCTCTCTCTCTCTCTCTCTCTCTCTCTCTCTCTCTCTCTCTCTCTCACACACACACAAACATACACAGAAAGACACACACACACACACACTCCAACCCTTTTTCCACTTAGCTATATAGTCGAACATTCTTTTGTAAGGGAGGACAAGGAGGAAGGACAATCATTTTATCAGGGTCAAGCTCTGATCTGCTGAACCGCATCAACCAAGTTGCCTCTTTATCAGACAAATGCAGTCACTCAGCTCGCTGCTGTACATCGGACTGGCTCGGAGACCGTATACGACTCCTGCTGCCGGCTATAGAAATAGTTTTTCCTTGGTTGCGCGACTGAATGAGCAGTGGGTAGTGCCGCGACGGTCAGCTATCGAAGACGTCAGATGCATGCAAGAGAATCGGCGCCTGTCACCGTCAGCCTCGAGAAATCTCTTCTCTGACTCCGCTTATTACCGCGTGCTAACCGCGCCGCACGTGTCATATACGCACATCTGACTGCACCGTTGTGTAGGCGCCGACGTCAATACAGAGCCCGAGGCGCCTCTGTAAATCCATATACTACTGCAGTATTCAGTATGCTGAAGCCCGGCGATGCTCTTGTCACATAATGATGCAACGCTATAGGAAAAACTGAAAAAGGAACAGAAAAGTTTTTTACCGTCACGTATAAGAGAGAATAATGGTTATTCCATCGCCTGTCTGCTATGCAAACATCCGACCCCGGAGACTTCTGCCGGAGTGATTTAATATTTCTCTTAGTATTCATTTAGTATTTGCTCAGGTGCTTGAATGTCTTGCCACATTATTGCGTTGTGGGGTTGCCATTTGTCACGGGGTGGGGGTGGGGGGGGAGGGGCAGCAGACATTTCTGCAGACGTTTTATGGGTCTCCTAAACAGTAACCGTGAGTGCTGTTCAGTCGGCGGGGACTGCCACAATTCCAACAGTAGGAAGCTCTCAAATGTCAGCTCGAAATGGATGAAAGGCTCAGTGACAGAGATTCATAATACACACAATTGCTAAGCGTGTGAGATGGGGGGGGGGGACATAATGGGAAAAGCAGCGTGAAGCAACACCTCTCAGCGTTTCACAAGCTACTTGATTGTGCAATTTTTAGAATAATCCATCTTCGATTTTTTTATTTTTTTTCCCCCCCATCATCTGATTGTTGCAATAACTGTAGGGAAGTCCAAGATAAGTTGGAAACACTTAGCAGAAAGCAGCCGGCCTGTTTGGAAAATGTAGACATCAACAGTAAAAATGGAAGAGCTTAACCACACGGCAGCTTGCACGGTTAGATTCACTTGTCGAAAAATATGATACGGCAGGGGAAACACGCACAACACCGGAGCTAATTGTCCATGGGCTGATTAAGCCTTTGGGCGCGTGCTGACGATACCGGCTACAGCACCATTTGCTCTTTGTCAGAAGTAATTCTCATACAGGTGCTGCAAGGAAAGCAATCTGTAGGCTCCTCCAGCAATCATTTACGTGCTATACATTTGGGACTCCATCCCATGGCAGATATGATGATGCGTCGCTGGCGATATTCACAGCAATACCCCCGCCCCGCCCTCCCCCCCCCCCATCCTCACCCGTTGCAATTCCCCACTGGCTTTTCAGCAAGAAAACGT
This sequence comes from Hoplostethus atlanticus, assembly GCA_034670405.1. Lineage (NCBI taxonomy): Eukaryota > Metazoa > Chordata > Actinopteri > Trachichthyiformes > Trachichthyidae > Hoplostethus > Hoplostethus atlanticus. The sequence continues at coordinate 1,379,492 of JAXDDX010000025.1, forward strand.
TTTATCCATCTTTTATCCCGCGTGAATGGAAAGCTCAGCGCAATCGGAGCGTGAGACTACATAGCAAGGGAACAAACAGAATGCCAAATGGTCATCTGCTAAAAAAAATCTAATCCTCACTATATCTTGTAGGATTCATCATCCGTGAATATTGAAATTGAACTGATTAAAAAGCAGACTCGTCTTTATGAACTAAACCCATTAATTTCCCGGCGGTCTCTCGGGGTAAATCCAGGAAGAAGTGGCTGTGAAATGAAATGTGAACTCAAATAAGGTCACGTCCTGATGGCTCCGGCATATTAGCGCTAATGATCACCATAACCTGCCGCGCTTGTTCAACTTTTAGCCATTACGTTTTACCCCCCTTTGAGAGTCCGTTCCGCAAACTTTTTTTCAGACAGTTGCGCTTCCAACTCAATACGGATGATATCAATAGTTAACGTCAGAGTAAGAGTTCCCGCGGAGCGTCTCTATCGCCTTCAGAAGTATCGACGTCCTATTCCGTATTTCAAGCATGTAGATTAATGGGAAGACAGTTTTGTCCAGTTCCCTGGTGTGTGTGTGGCAAGTGCATTTCAAGGACATTATCCCCACACACACACACACACACACTTGATACTGAGCCAGAAGTGAACCAATGCCAGTTTACCATGTCTTTTGATGGGCAAACTACAGAGCTCATCAACAAGCGTTTGTGAAGTGTGTATGATGTACGAAACACAAACACACATCAATCCTCTCCTCTCTGTGAGCAGATGGGTACAGGGCCCCAAACAGAGGGTCTCTCTCTCTCTCTCTCTCTCTCTCTCCCTCCCTTGTCGCCTATCTCTTTTGTTTGCGTTAACATGTTTACATCTCCGCTTCCTCCTCGTTCATAAGCGCGCGCTAAATTGATGTGAGATGATGGCCCTCGCGAGCGTTTGCGGCAAGGAAGAGAGCTTTCTGGCACTAATTGTGCTCTCATCCTAAGCGGCGGCGGCAGGCGCCAATTTCTAAAGTACTCCGTAATGAAGCGCAAGGCGGAGAGAGGGGAGACAATGAGTCGGTTGATTCTGACGCTCTGTCGTGTGTTTATTTGATTCTTTTATTTATCGTGCGGTTACAGGTTATTATCGGGAGGATTATCACCGCTACCCAGCCGCCGTCGTCTGCAAGGCTGCGCCGCCCTATCCTGCCGTGAGAAATATCTGCAGAAGGGCTGAAATACGCGCTCCACTGGCTGGCTGCATACTTTGCAAAGTGGATTTTTGAGATAACAGCCATGAGATTAAAATCCAAATTGCTTGACCAAGCAGAAAAAAACGACATAATTCACCGGGGTTGACCTCACACGTGGGTAGAGTCCAATAGCCACATGTGCGATGTGCGGGCGGGGAATGCTGATGCCGCGTACGGGAAGTAAGTGTTTTCCCAGTAAGACTTTTCAGCGCGATTGTGGTTTTGCCTGTCAGCATGGCCGGTGTCGCTGCAAAAAAAATAAAAAAAATAAGTGTCTCATAAATTGAATTGTAATCAAAGTGTGTAAACAGATTCCAAGGTACACAGTCGGTGGCTGTGTTTACACGCAGCCTGCTAATCCATTAATAGCACTGGCTGAGTCCCAGTGCAATTGAACCTGTCTGGTCTGAACACTGATCAGCCCCACAACCGGGTTGAGATTACAACCCCCGTTGAAGGACGACTGCCCTTTTGATAATCCTTTTATCTGGATAGCTGATCACATCAATCAACCGTGATGCATGCGTTTCATCGAAACACCAGATGGCATCAGGGCAATTGAGTTAAATGTCTCCCTGATTAAAAGCGGAATGGGATTGGTGGAAGCCCTGTTCAAATCATCTCATGAAAGAACGGAAAAAAATGTTGGGTTTATGCGAACAGTTGAACAAATCTACGCACATTAACACACGTGTGCAACGTGGCCAATTTGCACTCGCGATTTCAAGTGGAAACCAATCAGCATGCAAGAAGAGCGCGAACCGCAGGTGAGAAAAAGCAGTGTACTCCGTTTTGATGACGGCGTGCTGCAGACGTGTAAACGGCTACCCACGCCAACCCTTTCAGATGACTACCTCTGATTGGGAAGGGATAATCCGTGTAATCATCGTCATTGTAGACCAAACTCAGACAGGTGAACTGAACGGCAGCATTTTTGGAAGCGGTCATTACGACTCCCAAGGGCACCTCTCTCATTACCTCCCTCTCAGTGAAAGGACCTGTTATTAAGTGAGGGAATCGGTTAATGGTTTAAAAGGAAGTGACCGAAGTTGGAGTAAGGAGAGGACAGTGGGTTTTTTTTTTTTTTCTCTCGTTCTTTAAGCCGTCCATTGTTGAAATCGATTGTTCCGCTTTACTGATTCCCTAAGGAGCCATTTGGACTGAGTTGGCTGGCTCTAGGCTGCACCATGAGCTGTCTCTCTCTCTCTCTAACACACACACACACACACACACACACACACACACACACACACACCAGACACCAGTGGCTAAAGGTGTTCTTAATGGCTCAGGGAGTTTGATTCATTGTCAAACAGCCAGAGATATACAGTTTTTAATGACCAGAGAGACTACGGAGAGGTGAATATACTTTTTAAGTGTGTGTGTGTGTGTGTGTGCGCGTGCGTGCTTGTGAGGCATGTGCTACATTATTCCTATTATCCTCCATGGAGGGGTGTTTTACATAATATGAATGCACGTTCGCCTATGTGTGGTAGTGCATTTTCATGCAGTTTATCCATCTCTCTCTCACACACACACACACACACTCTGTGGTTACACACAGCATATTTGTTGGCACCTCGTGATTAAAATGTTCAAACTCAGCTTGCTTCCCTGCCCCTTGAGGCTGTTTTGGAGTACTTGACTCTCTCTCTCTCTCATAACCATGGAAGGTCCACACACTGAGGGATTAATTAATAGTTTAGCCAGGCCAGCATTGGCAAACATCTACTCAGTATGGAGGGAGGGACTCAGAGGAAGATAGCAGGTGGGAGAGGGGGTTGGGGGGGGGTGGGAGATGAAGGGGTAGAGTAGAGGCCAGACCAGAAAGATAGAAACACGATTTGCCTTTTGGGGAGAAACAGAAGGAACAAGAGAGACAAGGAGAGGGAGAGTCACAGTCGGAGGGAGAGAGCACAAATGCAGAGGATATGATACAGAAAAAATAATTGAAGGAGCAAGCGTGGTTTGGGGGTCTAGCCAGAGGCGGAAAGTCAAGTGATGGGGGGGGGGGGGGGGGAGAGAGAGGGAGAGAGAGGAGAGAGAGAGAGAGTCTGTCTATCCTGTATGTTGGTCATGCCATACCGAGGTGGGCTAGACAAGGCTGGGCATGCAGCATGGCTCTCCTCCTTTATCGATTATGTCAGCCAAGCTCTTCCTAGCTGGTGCGCAGCTGTGTTTGTGTGTGTGTGTGTGTGTGTGTGTGTGTGTGTGTGTGTGTGTGTGTCGGTGTCGGTGTCTGGACACAAATCCACACACTCATCTGTCTCTATATGTGTGTCCAACTCTCCCCCAGTGTGGGTGTTTGTGTTTTCCCTTGGGGCTTGGTGGACTGTGTGTGTGTGTGTGTGTGTATGTGTATGTGTATGTGTGTGTGTGTGTGTGTGTGTGTGTGCGCGCATGCGCACGCTTCATGTCGACGCGTGAAGTTTCAATTAGAAATAACTTTATTGCTCATAGCTCCCCGGAGGCGGTGATCAATCATTGTCATCAATAAAGACAGGCCAGTTTGTCAGGAAGCACCCACAAGCCTCGGGGTCCGGCGGAGTGGCAAAGGAGGTTCCTAATCTGGGATGGCCTTTTACCACCAGCCGCCGCCGCCACCTTCGAAACCGTCTCAGCCTTTAATCCTGTTATCCAATTACTACTTCCCATTGCTCGGAGGAACAAGGGGGATTGTCGACGGAGAGGCAGGCAAAGCGAAGAAGGCAACGCCGCATTTGAATTCTTCAGTTGAAGAACCACAAACTTTCTGCGCATTCATACTTAAAAGAAACTCCAATTTGTGTACTTTCATGCGGGGCGCAAATTCCGGTGTGATCCGGGTCGGCTATACCGCTACGAGCACGTCGGCTGTTCCGAGCATTTCAAAGCAGGCTCGCACGGTTCACCGGATAAAGCTTTGATTTGTTGACACGGAACTGACAGCGGTGGATGTTTTCATCGGCCGTGTGAGAAGGCACATTGATACACATGAATCAAATCTTTTTGACTATCCTAGAAAATAGTATGTTAAAGATTGAGCATCCCTCTACCATTAGACATCGTGACGGATCACCGTGTCGTGTCCGTACTTCAGAATGACTTTGATTCATTCGCTCAGAATCGGGTTTTTTCCCTCTTAATCGCGCGACGGGCGCTGCTAGCGGTCCCCCCCCCCCCCCCCCCCGCAATCTAATCGAGGAGAAGATCCATCTCCTTCTGGATCGGAAAACAAAACAAAGTGATATCCCTTACCGATTGGCCCGGAGGGAGCCTGCATCATCATTCAGTTGGGAACGACATGTTTGCTGTTACAGTACCTCGCTTTGTTTATGAATCAGTTAGTAATTTGAGGATCAGCATTCAGACGGCGTCAGCATCTGTCCTCGCTGCCGCATTTCATTTCCCCCGGTTTCATAATAGAAACGCTTCCATCTCACGAGCATTTACATGGAGGAAGAAATTAATCTCTGTGTGTGTGTGTGTGTGTGTGTGTGATTGTTGCAAATTCTATTTGAAGCTGAGCTGGAGGACTATACACACACACACACACACACACACACACACACACACACACAAACAAACACATTCTGGGACCGTTTCTGAATCAAAGAGCACTTCTAGCCCTGCCTAACTGCAACCTTTGTACTACACTGAAATAATTGTAGCCATTACCAGAAGTACCATCATGCTTTAGCAAACAGACAGTTTAACCTTTAGACAGGAAAGTATTTTACTGAGAGCAGTGTTCTCTGCGTTTGGTTTTCCCAATAGTGCTAAAACTAAAACATCGTCTTCGGTTGTTAGTGGAAAAAAAAACAACAACCACAGGAGGAAAAACCAAACACTTTTTGTTTGGGTTCCCGTTCGCCACATCAACTCCTCTCCTGTATGATCTGGATTTGGTTTGTCTCCTCTCAACAGCACGCCAAAACGGTGACAGTTCCTTTTAGCGCTAACAAGCGTTGACCTCCCTCACACACACGGTTGAGTTGAGTGTTTGCTGAGAAAGAGGGAAAAAGGATTTTGTGTGTATAGTGGCATGGGTATCACAGTGGAGAGAGAGAGAGAGCGAGAGAGCGAGAGAGAGAGAGAGCAAGAGAGAGAGAGAGGCTGTTTCAGTTCAGGTCTCCAGTGCCATCATCAGTACTCTCACCTTTGACCTCACTTTAAATCAAACATCCTCCCCTCTCTCTCTCTCTCTCTCTCACTCGTTCTCCCAGCTCCTCTCCTCCTTTATCTTCTCGTTCTTATCTTCTTGCTGACTTTCAGCTCTCAGTCCTTGAGTGCATCACACAGTCTATTGCAGGCCTGTGTGTGTGTGTGTGAAGAAGCAGTAATTGGGGTTATCTCTACAGAGGATTTAGTAAATGGCTGGGGCTAAAAATCTATTCAAGAGTTCAGCGTGGAGAACATTAGACTCAACTAAGTATCCCAAATAATATAAATGGGCTCTCCGGGTGTGACTATTTAAAGCAAATTTAAATCCGTTTGAAACACTTTTCATCGCAGGCGCTTCGCAGAGTGTATTGTAGTTATTCTAGTTAACGGATTGGAACAAATACAAGACGGATTAATCATCACCCTGAGGGCAAGTCAGAAGGAATGGATGTCATGAAGAGATTTACAAGATGATTCAGTTATCCTGACTTCAACTAGGTCCTCAAGTAGGTCGTTCGTTCCACAATCCAGGATCCCATTGGCCTCCCCTGTGAAATAACGTGAAATGTTTGCCGCCTCCAAAGGGACTCCAATAATAAATTAAGTGAAGTGGCAGAAAAGAGAATCTGAATCGGATAAAATAAGTAAAATTCAGTGTTTAGTGTGTCACAGGTCATCATTCTGTGGCTGCGCCAAACAGCCTCTGATTTATAGGCTGTCAAAAAGGCGGGGAATCATTGATTTACCACTTGCAGCACAGTTTGCTCTCTATATATCCAAGCGGTCTGACCTCCAGCGCCAACAGGAGGGCGCTTTGCAACTGCAAGCCGGCCCGGCGACTGGAAAATGGCTGATGTCTGGTGGGCTCCATTGCTGGCAAAGTTCCCATGAGCAAGGGACTGGACCTCAAACTGATCCAGGGACGCCATACTATGCAATTTGGCAGATTAGAGTTTTAGTTCTGCCAAAGTCAGGAGACACAGCTGCTCGGGAGGCAGAAATAATCTCACTGGTTGAGTTGAACCTCCAACTTGAATGGCTAAGAAGGAACCAGATATAAATAAAGAATAAAATGGCAATGGCTTATTTGTCGCGTTCATTCGTTTCTGTGACATCCGCGATCTTGGAAGGTCAGGAAGCTAAATAGCTAGCTGACCTAGATAGCTACAGGCTAGTGTGGCTAGTTTGAACTTGGAAGGTCAGCTAGGCTAACGAGCTAACCTAGATAACTTACTGGGACTGAAGTGCACACTTTTCACCATGACAGAGAAAAGGGGGTCTGGATGGAGGGATGATGATGGACGGACGGACGGATGGACGGACAGACAAGTGGAACATATTCTCTCACATTCACAAGTGTGCGTGTGTGTTCCCTGAGCTGCGTATTGATCGATGCAGGGTGATGTTTTATTAAACAGAGGTGAGGTGGAGAGAGGAGTGTCAGAGGCCTGTCTCTCTCTCCCGGCCCTCCTTCAGTCAGTCTGTCTTTCACTCCTTTTTTTTTTTTGCTACTCGACAGTCATGATCTCCTTTCCTCTCCCTGCCTCCCTTCATCCTTCTACCCACTGCTCGCCACCCTCCCCCTTCCTTCCTTGCTTTCTTTTTACCCGTTCTTTCACACCCTTTGACTCCGACTCCCAAGCATTCTGCCACATTTCCTCTTTTCCTCTCCATCGTTACCGAGTCCTATGTTCTTCCCTCTTATCTCACTCCTCGCCGAGCAATTACCTCACATTTGGCTGGTATGTTTCCTCCCCTCCCTCCTTCCCTGCGCCCTTTTCCTCTCCGTTTTTATTTCAATCTCACTCTCTCTTCACTTTTGCTCTGTTCATCCCCGGTTGCAATTTTCCACCTCCTTCCTCCTCTTTATGTCTTCACTGCTCCCCCACCTCTCTCTCTTTCAGTCTCTCTGTCCCCATCTCTTTTTTTTTTATTATTCTTTGTCTCCTGCCCTTGCCCTCCTCCTCCTCCTCCTCCTCCTCTCCTGGGGAAAGCTAGCTGATAAGCTGGTTCGGACTGACATGCCTTCACGCTCCCCTTCTTTCCTTTCATTTTGCCTCTCTCTTCTCCCACTCTCTCAGGTCCCGCAGACCCCCGCGGACCCCATCCACTAATCCCCGATGTCTCTCTCTCACTCTCTCTCTCTCGCTGTCTTCCACCTCACCACTCATCTTTTCTCCAGGGGGGGAAGAGAGATAGCGCTCCATGCGAACCTGAACCTCTTCATCAACTCACTCACTTCCTCCTCTCCCACCACCTTCACTCCCAGGGGAATCACACACACACACACACACACACACACACACACACACACACACCGACCTATCCGCCTTACAGAGTCTCTCTATATTGTGTGTGTTCTGTCTCCAACTCAAAACCCTAACAAATAACTATCCAGCCATCCAGCCTCTTATTTCTCCCCCTAATTCTTGCTGTGTTTACCACATTACGTCTATTTTCTAATCTGGGTTTGAGAAGGGGAGGAAAGGGAGGATCAGGAGTGGGGAGGAGACGAGGAGAAAAAAAGGGACAGGATCCAATCAACAGGTCTACTCATGACCTTTGATTCGTAGCCTCTTGTCATGCTGTTCAGCCTCGATACCGAAACCTGCCTCTCTCTCTCTCTCTCTCTCTCTCTCTCTCTCTCTCTCTCTCTCTCTCTCTCTCTCTCTCTCTCTCTCTCTCTCTCTCTCTCTCTCTCTCTCTCTCTCTCTCTCTCTCTCTCTCTCTCTCTCTCTCTCTCTCTCTCTCTCTCTCTCTCTCTCTCTCTCTCTCTCCCCCCCCCCCCATGGATACCAAACACACCTATCGGTTTGATTGACAGGCGGAGGCCCCTATTCACTGCAATGTTATAACTTCCCAATTAGGGTTTGGTATCGGACCGAAATATGTCAAGAGTATCGAAAAATGTTGGAAAAAGGGAGAAATGAGAAAATGAGCTTCTAAAGGCAAGCAACAGAGAAAAGAGGAAGAAAGAAAAATGCAGTAAAAGAGACCACAACAGACACAATAGGTGAAGGTATCGTACTGAATTAAATGTTGGTATCGATATCGAAGAATTCTAAATGATACCCAACCCTGTTCCCAATAAATATCACACTTCAGGGAGAGACTATCATGTACTGTATGCTACCGTGTTAGCATGTCTACCAGACGGTGCTACTCCTGTCATAACGAGTTTGATGTTGCACCCGTGGTAAACAAAGCTAGTGAAATGGTGCTAGGTGGTACATTAGCTGCTTCATCGTGCGTCTATTCTTCTAGCCATTCTTTTTTTCCACTCCCCCACTCCATCCTCTCTTTTCCTTTAGGGCAACACATACAATAATTGGTCACTTCACACCTCCCACTCACATCCATGCAGGCCGGTCTGTTCAACGTGCGTGGAGGAAGGGTCATTTTCTTTTTTTCTTTTTTTTTTTGAATCATTCCTGTTTTGCAGCAATTCAACACGTGTGATTGCTTAATTCGCACATTTTCTCACTGAAAACCTACCGAAAAGGTCGGAACAGGGATGGAACGGGCTTTTGTTTCTGAATAATGACTTTGTAGTAAGGTATGCCTCTAGCCTTTTAAGCATCTCCTTCCTTTATTCCCTCCAGTTTCTCTCCACCTTTCTTCTTTGTCGGGCAGGAGAGGTGTACGTGTGGAAATGACGTGTGACGGTGCAGCAGCAGCTCTTTCGGGGGGCCACTGGCCTATTGATTTTCTCATCCTTTTTTTCTCTCCAATAATGCCCAGTAGAGCCTTCAGACAGATTGATTGGGTTAGTGTGTGTATGTGTATGTCGGCGTGTGTGCGAGCGTGTGTGTGTGTGTGTGTGTGTGTGTGTGTGTGTGTGTTGTGGGTCGACTGCCGTATCGCGGTGCATCATCATTACATGTTGAATGAAATGTGCAATTTGAAGACTTGTTGTTCCCTTTGGCCCGTCGAACAAAACAACAGCAACAATCAATGGCTGAACCAAACACACATACTGTAGACGTAATACGCACACCGAATTGTCAGCTGTTGCCACCCAGGAGGGAAATTCTCCGATAGAAATCACACGGCTTCTTCCAACGGCTTCTTCCAAACAAAAAGCCAGGCTTAAACCCAGACTCCGATTCTAGTCGCTCAGATACCGAGGTGTGAACGGTGTGCGATTCAGGTGACATATTGGTACGTTTTTGTCGCCTCCATTGCTCAAAGCTAAAACAATCTCCAAAAAAGGTTTATTTTGAAAACTGAAAATCTTTGACTTAAACAAAAATCCATCTTGATTGAACGTTATCATCTCTGTGCTGGGCCACTGGCCGTCCTTTACTGACAGCGCCTTGCTGAGATCCCGGCAATGTGTGACAGCTTAATACTACGGCCCTCGCACCTCAACCCACAGCGGGCTCTTTCCAACACCGGCCTCATTCTGGACTCATCTCCCCCCGGACCTTGATTCACTTTTTTAGAGAGAAAGGTGGCGCCTCTGTGAGAGGACCATCTAAGACTGCCTGCAGATGAAAAAGCCTTTTCAATCCCCAGGACCAAATTGAAACGCTACGATACCGAGATGAAGGTTAGTCGAGTGTTTCGCGAGAAGACATAACCAGTCGGAGCATATCTTACGATTTTAAATGGAATGACATTTGCTCCGCCCCGGGGGTAACCTTGCTTATATGTCACAGCTGTGGCTGAAAGGAATCAAGGACTTGCACCAAGTAGTCGTGCAACTCTGGAAGCTACCGTGATGGAAAGGGTAGATATTACTTCCTCAGTGAGTGTTTTGAATTTATTGACATGAATGCCTACATACATATGTCTTCTGCATTGTTTTAGTAAAACAAAACATATAATACATACATTTCTTGAACTTGATGATCAAAAATGCAACTTTTATCTTTGCAACTTTCACTCAAGTTGCAGGTGCAATATTTTAAAGCAATTGATTGGACCTTTTTAGACAATAATGCCTTCAATCAATGAGCTAAACACGAAACAAGCCAGTAGAGGAGTGAACGAGGCACCACGGGTTGTTTTATTCCCCTATTTCAGAATAAAATGTTTTCTGAAAAAGACATCCCATTTACCCGCCGGCATGTACTTTTCAGAAGTTTGCCAGTGGTTGATATGCAATTAAATCAAGCGTTGCCTTTAGAGCTCATACTCAAAGCTTGCATATAGCATAGCAGGGGACCTTTGGTTTGCGAGGGAAGTACTACATGTCCATAAATGCAGAGTTAATTAAATGCCAGCTATGTGTCATGGCTTCTCTCTGGTCTGCTCATTAACCTTCCCCATTCAATATGTCAGGCGAAGTAACCTTTTCACAACTCACTCATCGTGTCAAGGCACTGTTTACTGAAGTGGGTAACGCACGGCGCCTTTCCGTTTATTATTCTTTTGTTGTTTTATGGTTTGAGTGTGTAATTTTATCCCGTGCTGATTTTAAAGTAGTTCATTATTTGTGCGGGAGCCCTCTGGCAGGTCTCACCTTATTAAAACGCACGCACGCTTTTTCTTCAGGGCATGTCAGCTTATTGAAATACTCCTGTACTCATGCATTAGAGCAGTGCTTTTCTTACTACAATCGACCGGCCAATCTTTTATTAAGTCATGTTACTTTTAATTATAGTTGCCCTTGATTTTTTTCCCTCTCTTCCTGAGTGGATTCTCACCATCGGTTTTGTCAGCCAAATGCTATTAGTAACACTTTTTGAATAATAATAATTCAAACTGCAACTGCAGGCTCTTTGTGATCAAGTCAACAATCAATTTGACTTGTGAACACTAAGCCGTTTTCCCATTATACTTATAACTCAAGGGAAGCAAAGCGATTACTCGTCCCCATACAGAATCTCATCTTGCTGTTTTATGTGGTTGTTATTGAAAGAGATTATTATTGGAAAAAGCCTGGAGTAGTTCAACTCACCAGTTCAACTCTTCGCGACGCAGCTGTTGTGTGTGTGTGTGTGTGTGTGTGTGTGTGTCGTGTGTGTGTGTGTGTGTGTGTGTGTGTGTGTGTGCTTCCTATGCTGAAGTGGGTGTTGGTGGCGATGGTGAATGAAGGGCCTGCGACCTTGCCCAAGGACGCTCCTGCTCTGGCTTTTAGTCTTTTTAGTCTGTCCTCCCAATCAATACTCTGCCATTTTGCCTCCATACCGCCGAGGAGCGGCCGGCTCAACAACTCAACACCTGTCCCCGGAACGGGGAGATCTGTCACAGTCCTCTCCAAATCACCAGCAGCAGCAGAGAAATGATGCTGCCATTTGTAACAGCCGTCCATCTCTTCATAAGGCCCCACGGGGAGCTGGGATGAGAAGTGGGAGAAGTTGAAAGGTTAGGCCCATTGAGAGATCAGAGCAGAAGGGATCTGGGCCCAGACCTGAGCAGGGAATGAAACCATCTCCATCTAACAGATTGTTCATCATGTGGTAGGATGACACGCGTGGCTCAGGCATTAGGACATTCAACTTTCTCACAGACTTCTCTGGTAACTTAAAGTTACACTAGGCAGGATTTTCCATGTTAAAATATAGCTGACATATCAGTCTAAATCACAAAGTGGGCTCCCTTAATTAAGACCCTGTAGATTTGCCCTATTTACCCAAATTAAATTCTGCTGTCGGGTATATACATTTCTCACCCACAGGAAGTGACAAACTGAAACTGTCTCCTAGATAGCAGTGAGGGAGCGCTCTGTCTTGAGACGGTACCTTCTGCCTCGCTCATCCCTTCGGTATCCTTTGTTATAAAGTGACAGACCAGCTGGGTGGTTGCACACGTGCAGTTTAGAAGTTCACATTTTTCAAACCTGCCGACGTGCAACGTTGCTTTAAAACGGCAAACAGGTGAGGAGCAACTTTGATTTTAAACTGCAGAGGAAAAGCGCGGGGCAGCGGGTTGGGAGGTGGATTAGGGAGGCGACCTTGAAGGGTTGCTCCCACGCGCCGTGGGAGGATGAGCCATTGAATACAGTGATACAACACAATGGGCAGTTTCTTCCAATATGCCATTGTCCTTGGCGTATGTATCAGTACGTATCAGAGTCTTTGTGGGTTCTGATTCTTCTGGACGAAGGAAAAGCACCTTGCAATTCATGGATTGTTCTCAGCCTCAATCTAAAAGGAGTATTGGTGATTTAGAGAATGATGGTGGTGAGGATAGTGGTGTTGATGATCATGATGATCTCCCAGCTGTCCTGTTCCTACTCAATATATAATCTATCAGAATAGTCAATCACCCGCTGATACAATAGAATACAACACGAATGTTCTCCAAACACTCTTACCTCTCGCCTGTCAGAAATTCAGAACGTGTTCTGAATTGCAAATGAAACTGAGTGAATTCACAGTCGGTGTCAACCGAGTTATATAAGAATGTACGCATTCCTAGAATCTGAAAAAGCACCGTTCCAGTACTACAGTGTTCAGCGGCTCCACCAGTTCAAGGACAGACAGTGTCTTTATATATAGTGAAGACACAATGCGTATTGAATTATCGGCTCACCTCAATGTTTTTTTTTTCTCTTCCATGTGTCAATCTGTACATCTCTGCCCCCCCCTGGGTGACCCATGTGACCTGAACACTCCTTAACTAAAAAGGTAAGAGAAACTACCAACTGGTGTCAGCTCAATGAAAGAATTCAATTTGGGATGTTCCACAACCGAGGCTGATGTATTTCCATCCCAGTGCCATTCAGTATTGATGATCCCCAATGTATACTGCTAACTGAAGTAACTCCTGACTATTTGGTGCTCAGAGAATACTCCTGGATGTCTCTGAATATTCATGCGGTGCCGAAAAACAAGTCTCGGATTTTGAAATAGAGATCGCTGTCACAGGCTGCGAATCACGGAGCAATTCTATCTTTTGAAGGCACTGTAATCAGTGCTGCCTGCTGTCATCCCTTCTCCACACACACACACACACACATATATACACATCGCTGATGTCTCCGTTAGACCAAGGGACAGTTTTTTAAAAACCCAGTGAAGAGTTTCTAGCTTGACGTGTCACATGCCATCACTTCAGATGTACTCCTCTCTCAAAAAAGGGGGTGGCGGCGGGGGGAACCTAATAAACCCAGTGGACAGCTACAAGCATGAAGTGTCATACTGCATCCATCCAAATAGTCCCCTCAACTCGCTCAGAGATGTGACTAAGGGATTCTTAAAAGCAGCGAAAGTGTTTATCTACCCAGACCAATAGTAGGAGTAGAAAACTTGGGGAAAGTGGGAAAGATTAGAAGCTGTCCCTCACCACTGTGCCGGGTGTAATTTCCCTTGCCTATCAGGTTGAGTTAGAAGCGCTGTCACTTCTTGTAAATGGGAGGAAATGTTCATGACCTTTCCAGTGGCGCCGCTCTCCTTTGTCCCGGTGTCTAGTCTAGACAACTAGAAAAAGTTTTCGGGAGAGGCGGGTGGGCCAATTGAAAGCGACCGGAACAGGTGGGAGGGAAGGAAGGAAGGAAGGGAGGGAGGGAGGAAGGAAGGATCGATAGATGAACGGACAGAAACCCTGAATTAGAAAAGTATCAATATTTGAGCATGCTCTCATCGACCTATACTGCGCAAGGCTGTGACAGTAGCGGTGAAGCTAGCTGGAACGAGCGTTCGTTGCCGGCTACTCGATTTGCAGCGTAAGTGCGTCTCCTGACTCGCTCATTCATTTCAACAATTAATCATTGAGCGCAATATGTCCGCCCAGCAGGGGTGTGGGTATTCATACCCCCACCATACACCCCCGTACTTCTTCATGAAAGTCTAATGCACAAGCCAAAGCCTTCAACTCCTGGGAAGGGATCTGGCTTCATTTATTCATATATGTCTGGCTATGCTGACTATCACGCTCATAAATTGCAAATGCTACTTCACCTTGCTTAGATTTATAAGTTGTTTGGTCTGCTGAGTAAATCTTCATTGCTATTCCTCTGCTCTCTCCCTCTGTCTATCAGTAAAGCTCTCAGAGAATGACTCGCTAGCATTATTGATGTCCAAATAGTGGAGTTTATTTACACTGGCTCTTATTTCTCAGTATGCCCCCCCCCCCCACGGTGTTACTGATGTTCTGTTCCAAAAGCAAAAATTAATGTCAAAGTGTGTGTCGCTGTGTTATCCGTGTGTGGGAGGGGACGGGATTTAGTGTGTGTTTTCGTTCCGTGCTGGACACTCATCGTACGTGTGTGTGTGTGTGTGTGTGTGTGTGTGTGTGTGTGTGCATGTGTGACGCTCATGCATTCGGGGGGCCCCGGCTTCTCCGTGCACATGGCGGTGCGGTGAAGAGCGAGCGGGCAAGGACTGCAACGCTTCGCATCCAGAGCAGAGCTGTTCATTTAGATAAGAGCGGCAGCTTATGCAGGACATGAAACAGAGGGTTAGGGCCATGGCCCCGTGGATCAGCCGGCAGCCCTGGATTTACCCGTATTTCAAGGGGACTTTAGTGGGGAAACTGGGACTAATCCTGTTTGTAAAAAGTCACAGGTAGAAGGATTAAGGCCCGTTGTGTTGTCAACCTCAGCATAGACAGTCTTGGCAATGGTCGGGAGAGAGAGATGTGTGTACGTCTGTGTCTGTGCGCGGGGGTGTGTGTGAAAAATGCCAGGGAATTTATTTTTTTTTTTAGGCGGGGGGGTAAGAATTGAGCTAGACTACACACACACAAACACACACACACACACACACACACACACACACAAACACACAAACAAAGAGATGCGCTCAGTGTGTGGATATTGCATTACATGCTCATTCATTCATTCAAAGCGTGCCATATGAGATCAAAGCGAGTCCGTGGTGTAAAGTGCAGTGTTTCTCCGTTGCTCCTCGGGCTAGAAAACATCCTCATTCTCCTCCGGGTGCTCTGCTCCGTCTTCGGAATATGGCGGCCATCCCCTTTTGTCACAGCACAACAAAACAACACCAGGTTAGCCTAGTTGGGCTTTACCTCGCAGTGCTCAGGTTTACTAATACATTTGTACATTAATAATAACGTGCATAGTTTACAAAGTGCTTCACAAGACAAACGGGTTGGAATTTAATTGTATACCAAGAATACCAGTATTCCAGTAAGCTCAATATATTGTGGATCATTTTCTGAGCCCACCCCACCCCACCCCTGAATATCGCCTCCAGGTTGTTTATCAAGACATGCCACATACATTTAGATTACGTATGTGGTTTAGACTGAGACACAAATGTAACTTATTTTTTCCATCCATGCAATTATTGCATTGTTATTGGATCTGATTAGAAGATAACGTTGATGCAATCTAGTCGCAATGAATAAGACAGATCTTAATGGTAGCTCAAACATCACATAGACATGAAAAGATAAGAGCCTTAGACTCATTTGGATAGAACTAGAAGACAGCATCATTTTAATAGGGAAGCAGTGGATACAGTGGAGATTAATAGATACATTATTAATCCCCCTTGGGAAATTGCAGCAGCATAATAAAACGAGGCAACAATTATGATAAAAAAGGCAAATTATTTTATTATAAGAAATATTTAAAAAGCATTAAACACATCTAACAGCAGGAGCCAAACCTCAGACCACAGCATCGGACCTTTAAAGGTGAAACCATTCATCTCACACAGCAGCAGTAATACCACAGATGAACGGTGGATTAATCTGTTACTCTCATTGTAGCGCGCCACAGAATGAAAAGCAAGGTGATATTCCAGAGGATTTGCCCACCAGCACCTTGTCCCCACTCAATCAAACAGGGACATGAGACACACACACACACACACACACACACAGTTACCTAAGACATGCCACCAAATGTCCACGCCTTCTGCCTCATTTAACCTGGTAGAGAGCACCCTGTAATAATCCCACAGATGGCCTCCTCTGCTCTCTCTCTTGTCCCCCCTCTCTCTCTCTCACACACACTTAAACTTTCATTGCCTTTTTTCTCTCCCTCCTACTTCCAAAATCTGCAAATCTGGCTTGGGTTTTAGAGCCTCTCTCTGTCTCTCTCGCTCGCATTACCTACCTCTGTGGACCATTTTTGTTCGCTCCCTCACCCTCGCCAACAAACGTTGTATTCATTTTGCTTCCAAGCATCCCAAGGCCGGAGGAAACCTATTCTTCTTGGACACCCACACACAGTATACAGTAACGGCTTGAATATTTTGCGAGCGCTGCAACCGACCTTAAAGCGCACTGTCGCCAGCCAAAACGAATGGCCTGGGATTTAAAAAAAAAAAAATGTTTCCAATTCCTAACGTCTCCGAGCGGCCAAAACCTCTCCATCCTTCGCTTCTAATTACTTCCAAGACACAAAGGATGGTCGTAAAGCTTTCATGTTATTACCGTCAAGTCATTGCTCGCCTTAACGATAGGAGTCTGAATTATTCTCTAAAAGCCTCCTCCTCTTTCCAGGGGATTCTCTCTCTCTCGCTCTCACACACACACACACACATTGTTACTGCCTCTCTTTCTTTCTATCTCTCTTATAGTTTGGTACAATATTGTCGTTCATTGCCATAGGAATTTGTTCTCCGTGTCTCGGGACAGACAGGTACATCAAGTACACATATACATAACTATACAACCACCATGTCTTACAACAACACACACACTCTCTCTCTTTCTTTCTCCCTTTTGTCATTTGTGTGGAAAGTTCCATCCCCTGGGAGGTGCAGATAAAATAATTAAGTAAGTAGAGAGACGGGGGGGGGGGGGGAAGATAGGGCTCCAACATCCTAGGACGCCGGGGCCAAGGCAAGCCGGCACTATATTCCTCACTTATTAATTTGACTTCATGAATGAGGCCGGCATTGTGCTGTGAAAATGACTGGAGATTAGCACTGATTAAAGAGGGAAATCAGTTAACATAAGCGCCACCCCCGACATCCACTCCAGCATCCCTCCTAATTAAATGCAGCCATGTGGAGCCGGGGCTTGTCGAGCCTGACTCTCTCCTGGGCCCTGCCTCCGCTGGCGGAGCCGGCATATCAAATATGATATGTAAACTACTTTTGATAGCGGACAGATGGAATTAATTATTTCCTGCTAGATGACTGATGAGGCTACATGAAAGTTGGTGCGCACCAATTATTTCTGACGGTAATGGTGCTGTGTGTTCTTTATTATTCTTTACACGAGGTAGGACGGAGTAGAAGACTCCGCGAGAGAAGCTTTGTCGTCTTCGGCGTTTTTTACCTCCCCTTTTAATCCTCGGCGAGGTTTTTTGCGAGGAGGTTCAGAGCTGCTCCCTCCTGCGTTGATCTCGTTCAGTAGAGGGACACGACAGAGGCGCAAAGCGGCGTGAGATGAGAGCGATGTTTTTACGACGATTTCCCAAGCTAGAGCAAAAAAAACAAAAAACGTTTTGTTCTAGGTGGGACGTGCCGGATCGGGCTGGGGTTGAATCCGCAAGTCTGTAAAGCTGGCCGGACATATACGAGGCGAGGAGTTACGAGACATCGTGGCATTTCGAATCACAGGTCACAGGTTCAATCCACCCAACTGCCAATGTGTCCAAAGTGTCCCTTGAGCAAGACGCTACACCCATTTCCTCATTCAGAGGTGCCTCTGCCTTTGGGGAATGCAAGAAATTCTCCATACTGTGTGTGTGTGAAGTTCAACACAATTCCTACAAACTTTGAGCATTGAATGTTCCCAGTGGAGGCCACACACACGGCCTTCCAGAAATCCCAGAAGTCTTTGGCCTTCTGTACAATGCACGTGGCTTTGAACACGAACCTGTTCACATTCTCCCTACATCGCTTGTGTAACAACAAAGAACAACCTTGCCACACATACAAACAGACATCACCCCACTACACACACACACACACACACCTTGGCGTTTGTGGGCCCCACCATTACGACGCAGCGCGCCCCGCTAATGGAGAGGAAATGATATTCACATCATGGGAGGAAGACGGGGAGGGGGGTGACGACCACGCAACTATTCCCCCCCTCCGAGTCGCGAGCCGTGAATTTTACATCTGCGTCCCTCCGGTTGCAACCGACTGCGCCGCATGCATTATGGATGCGGTGGCAGAGGATGGGACCAAAGAGAAGAGGGAGAAGGGGAGTAATCAGACTGGAGAAGGAGTCGTGGAGGAAGAGGAAGCTCAGGAATGCCTCTCTGTTCTCCGTTCAGCGAGACGCCTCGGCGTGGCCCGTGAGCACACGAGTCAGAGTAAACACACAGGCAACCCCTAGGTACGCACACACACACACACACACACACACACACAGAGCAGGGTTTTAAATCCTGGAGGCAGCTGAGAGCTTGGTTAGATGTTTTTATCACAGTCTCTCAGGAGCTGTAGAGTAAATAGGAACGGGCTAATGCACCTCAGCAAGAGGGGAGGAGGTGGAGGCAATGCCTTAAGAGCTCACCTGACCGTGGCTGAAGGCATATCTAAAATAGTTGTAATATGTGGACTCTAGAGGTGCACTTCATTTGATAGTAACTCGCCCTGAGCGTGCAGTTTTCCCTTTTTGCAGTAGAGTAGAGAGAGAGAGAGAGCCCGGGCCTCAACTCAATGCATATTTCACACAGTGGTTACACAGACTGGAGATTGGCTTGATTTGACAGAAGCTCACATTGCATTAAGGCGACGGCTTGCACACGCGCCGCCCCGGACCGGATGTATTTCTCAGATAGGTATGTCTCGTCTTAAAGCCACGCTATAGGCTTCTGGGCAAATCGCCGCCGCGGGGATGTTGGTGATGTGGAAAAATATTGTAAAATATAAGTTAAACGTGTCGTCTTCTGGTGAAACGATGTGTGAAAATTAATATCATGGTATTGTGAAAGGTGCACGTTTAGTTTTTAAGGTACTCAAGCGGCACGGGTTGTGCAGTCGTTTGTCTGGAAGAGCTTTAAGCTGCATTGTTGCTATCAAACGTAGACGCCAGATTTTGAAAGCATCGACTTTTCACATCCATTTTGCACAAACCTTTTGCAATTGTTTTTCCTTTTGCAATAAGAAGAAACTCTATTGCTCCTGGCTGGATTCATATCAGCTATTATAGATGAGTCACTCGTTAGCTACGCACTAATATTTAATGCCCGTTTCATATATTTGCCGCTCTAGGGTATGCATGAGGTGAAGCTGATTTCCCCTCACATACTGATCTATCCTTTTTGCTGTTAGGAGGTCGGCGGTGCGGCTGACCTGAATCTAGCACATATCAAACACTGATGTTCAAAGTCATCGACGTGAGGTGCATCGTCTTTTAACTCCCCTCACATAATGCCTCTGCCCTCTCGGGACCATGCTATTGCCCTTCCTTGTACGTGACAACATGAATCAAGTGCACCTTGAGTGCAGAAGGCGGAGAAAGCCATTCGACCCGGCTGTGGAACGCCATACTTCACTTTGTACTGAGGACATCAAGGGCTAGCTGGGCGATGTATCTGATCTGGCCTGACGGATGTGCTTCTCCGTGACACTTACACTGACAAAGGGTGGTCACATACAGAGGAATGTCCTACATATACTGTATCATAAAAGTTGCTATCCATTAAAAGGTTGGATGGAGGGTTGTGTGTGTGCGCGTGTGTGTGTCGTGTTTACTTGTTTGTATTTTAAAACCGTGTCTGCAAGCTAAATTTCCCTCACGGGGCAATAAACTTTTGAATTGAATCTTTGTACGTGCTGTTGTTTTGTGTGTGTGTGTGTGTGTGTGTGTTTGTGCCTGCAAGCGCACGTGTGTGAAGAATGTAATTTGCAAACCAATGAATTCCCTCGCTGTCCCTGAATTCATTTAAAGCAAACATTTTTTATTTTTTTTTTACCAAAGAAGAGAGGCAACAGTGCACTTCCACACCTCATTTCCCCCCCCCATGGGAAAGATATGGAATGTTGCCACTTCTCAGTCTGAGGCAACGATGCTGACTGGCAGGCCCGGCGGGGGCCCTACTGGCCCCACTAGGCTGTCACACTGCTTAATCGATATCAGCAGTGCCTCAACCATGACTGCACTTCCGGCAGAGGAGGAGACTGCCCGACGCCACCAGGATGTTTTCATTCTCATCGGTCCATGTGAAGAGTTTCTCTGCAGCGTGAGATATCCACCGTTCAAAAACACGTACATGTACTCGTAGAAAACCGATGCCTGATTCTCGTGCTGTGGAAATAAAGCCTTCACGCTGTGTATGTATGAGGTCGTTTCCATGCTAGACTCTGTGTGCAAACACTCGGTGTTTCCTCTATATCCGTGCGTGTCTGATGGAGAGTTGCCCAGTCAGAGTGAGGCATGAGCGTATTTACCTCCATAAGAAACAGCTATCGGTGATGTTCCTTGCATTTCCTGGCCCATTTTTTTTGATTGGGGGCGGATTTTTTATTATTTCCGTAGATAACTGTCCAAAGGTAGATCACTTTGAGATACTTTTTAGCGTAGCTACAATGGAGTTTGAGAGTAGAAAATCTTTCAGTCATCTAAATCATCAATCAAAAACATCAGGCTTTGGTGGCAGTCCATCAGACTCACAGACCAAGGGCTTCTTTCTAGACTCATTTTCCACCGATGCTCGACAATCTCACAGGGAGAAATCCATCATAGAAGAGCCAGAGATGCCAATTGCTCTGCAATGCAGCCGCGAGACGTGTTGTGTTTTGATTAAGCGGTGCGACTCTCCACCTACATTTACTGAATGCAACCCGTTCAAGTTCAGGTTCTCTTCTCTTGGGGGGGTGGGTTGTTGAAAGACATTCTGGGAAATGTAGGAAACTAACTGAAGTAGATGAGGC
Organism: Hoplostethus atlanticus; assembly: GCA_034670405.1. Lineage (NCBI taxonomy): Eukaryota > Metazoa > Chordata > Actinopteri > Trachichthyiformes > Trachichthyidae > Hoplostethus > Hoplostethus atlanticus. The sequence continues at coordinate 1,400,554 of JAXDDX010000025.1, forward strand.
AAGTTGAGGAAAAGTGGGTATTACAAGAAAGTAAATGACTGCTGTCACACATAGAACATCACAAATTGATGAGTATTGATGAATGGTATGTAATAGTGATATCTAACCGTATCAGAGGGCATGTTGCTTTAAGAGCACTAACTAACAGACACACTTAGTCACATGGGGCCTCACATGAGGCGCAGCACGGTAAGGGAGTCAAAGCCCAAGTTATTCAAGACCACCCACTGGTTAACTAGCGGCTAGTGTGACTTTCCATATGTCTTACAACAACTAAACAAAGCAATAAATTAGTTGAAAATCATCTGGCAGCACCGTTATATAAGCAATCATAAGATATAGACATTGCTGTATGTTTTGCTGAAAGAAATTACGTGCAGAAGTGTGTCTTTATAAGGTAGTCAAAGAATAAACATCACCTCGTTCTAGGACACATTTCAGAATCGGGCCTGTACCAGTGGCGGCCGGTGATTGGCTGACTAAGTGGGGCGGGTCATGACAGACACGGAGATCATAGAGTAACATTGTAGCCGACTCGAGTGCACAAACAGCAGGGCTTTGGTCTTTTAACTGCTACAGTTGTAGTGCTATTTTTTTTTAGTGCCGGAGCGCAGTCAATCAAATATGACTCATCACGTCTATATTTTGCTAGATTACATTTTGACTGTTTAGGCTAATGCACATTAATAATGTAGCCTAGGCTACCGACTCATTAAAACACCAGTGACATCAACAGCGTAGGGAAAAAAGAATAGGGTATTTATTGACATTACTAAACGTAATTGTTGTACAATCAACGTGCATCTCTTTACCGTTTATTTATTTATTTATTCTCATAACCAGGGGTACATTCCTTGTGGCTCCCAAAATAGTCCGTCACAGAGAATTTGGAAAAAAAGGCTCTTTCTGTCATTTGGCGATCATCATTTATTATTATTATTTTTATTTTTTTTCTCCATCCAATCAAGTGGGGCGTCCCTATGGACGAGCCGCCACTGGCCTGTGCGGTTAGTGGTTTTCTTACATCAGGTAATCTGTAATGTATTAGAATAAGCTGAAGTGAACCAGAGGCGGGCAGGAGTGATGTCACCGTCGGCTCCCAATGTCTAGACGAGCTACCTTGTGAAAATGTATTACAAAGAAAGTCGGCAGAACCACCCATCTGTGGTGTATATGCCTGCACATTTACCCGCACACACAAACACACACAATGTCCTCATACTCAAATAGCAACCACACCTATAACCCCCCACACACACACACAATAAATATCATACAGTTGCATAAGCAGCACACATATCCCACCCCTCTGAAACAGAAATGCACCCGTTCCACAGTGAGGTGACACTGAGGGCGAGTTCATCACCGTGCACCGCATTGCAGATTGAAGTGTTTAATTGAGAGAGAGTAAAGAGCAGGTCTGTGCCGTTTGCCCCCTCTGCAGGCAGCCGCCTGTGAAATAGACTGTATTTCACGCTTTTTCCACCAACGGACGTGCAGGAAATAACACGCCTCATGTCTCGGCGGCATCTCCTCTGCTCACTGAAACATAAACACCTGAATATTTTCATACTTTCTTACTTCTCACGTTCCCTCCTTCAGTTAAACGTTCGCATGGCTCAGCGGCTCCGATCATTTGGGAGAGGCGGTGATCTGGTGGAGCGACAGAGAGGTGTCATGAGGAAGCCGCCGAGGTGACGACCTGATAATTGATTTTAAAATGAACTAGAATTTGTGGAATTTGTTCCAAATGTTTGGCGGTTTTCCTCTAAAGTCGAGTTAATATAACCCCAGACTACCTGGGATTCTGAATCGGTTAAGAATAGCACTGGCACATAAAGAGGGGAGGGTCACGGGAAAGTGGGGGTGGAAAAAGGTAAAATGGTCTACCATCACTCACATTTGGTAGAGTTCCAGCATATTCTCTGTGAAAACATGCAGAGAAAATTGGAGGACTGCTGCTTCCATCAGCCTTATAAGGACGTGTGAAAACCGCAATGGAATGTAGAAGCAGTGAGTTTGGTTCAATTTACCTCTGAATTCCCAAAGTTAGGATATATGTAGGTCTCGTTTTAAGGTCATGTGTACTTAATACGTTTAGAGGGATGATTTATGTTTTGCTTTATGAAAAAAAAAAATTATGAACTTAATACGTTACAAGAACTATGCCTATGAACATCTGCCTTAGGGTGTATGCCTTTGTTTGGGAGTAACACTCTTAAAACAAATGATCATTTGTGAATTAAATTCTGTCTTCTATCACGTAATTTACTGATTTGCTATATTACTTAAACGTGTGCCCTAAGCGAAAGGCCTGTGGCATTGTGGTATTTTCTGATTATGCTGGCGGCTGGGCTGATCATGCAGCCACTGCCAGGCCTTGAGCTGGGTTTACTGACTGAACAGTACCGCTACCTTGAATATTATAACTCATCATCATCAGTGGTGAGATAGATGGAGGAGCAATGGAGGCAGATTTGGTTGGAAGGTTGCCAAAAGTCATAGAACAGAGATTCTTTGTGTGTGTGTGCAGCACTTAATTTGTAAAATAGGAGATGCCGGGCCTCAACTCGCCTCCCCCAACCAACCCCCCCCCCCCCCCGGCGGAGGAAAAAGGGTAAACTTTTCCTACCTCTGTGTCGCCAGCCCAGAAGCCAGCTTTGTGCTGCATTAACGTTAACCGTGAATCTGTTTTGTCGGCTTGCTATCAGTTTTTTTAAGCTTCCAGTCTGTCTGTCTGTCTGTGTGCGTGTATCTATTTACATATTAGGCTCTGATTGGCTCGCGGCCTCGCACACCTACTCTTGTAATGTTCACTGGACGTAACGTTGTTTAATACCAGTTTAAAATACGCGTTGTTGTCGCACTTTAGAGCCCGGGGCTCTGATTCTGAGTAAGACATTTGCCGGGGCACAAAATCAGATTCTTGGCATTTGCCGGGGCTGCACAAATTAAGCACTGTGTGTGTGTGTGTGTGTGTGTCTGGAAATATATTTTGCCCTTATACATTCTTGTATGTTGTTGGTCTGCAACTTTTATGTTCGTCATGACGCTCCTTTCTTGGCCAGGTCTTACTTGCAAAACACATTCTTAATCTGGAGGGAACTACCCACAGTTAAATAAAGGTTAAGTAAAATGCTTGACCCAATGTTTTACACAAAGTAAACCTCCATAGTGGAAGACAGAGCTGCTCTGGAGACAGAAATAATCTTATTGTTTCAGATTAACCTCCATGGGAAGAGCCAAAGAACCACAGTTTTTCATGCTACTGACATTTACATTGACTGGCAGTCAATGTATATAAAGTAAAATGTATATAACATTTAGATACATAAAAATGACCTTCATGATCTTGGAAGGTCAAGCTAACTAGCTGCCCTATAGCTTATAGTATGGCTAGTTAGCGAGGCTAACTGTTAGCTAACCTAAATAACTTAGCAAGGCTAGATAGCATTTTTTCCCCAGTTTGTAGCAGTAGTGATAGGATTCATAATATTACCTTCTTTCTTACCCCTTGTGTTTTCACTGGACTTGTCTATTGGTATGCTACTTAGCCAGCTAAGCTAACCATTAGGTAAGACAATTATGTTCCCTTGGTAGCTAGTTGCCAGTTAGCTAACTTTGAGTTTAAACTCAATCCATTAACTCATCCGATAAGATTATTTCTGCCGTCAGAGCAGCTCTGCCTCCGACAAATGTTTGTATTTAAAACTCCCAATCTGCCATTAGTGTAGCAGTAACTCTTTTTAAAAGGCAAAGTTTGTGTTGGGAGTGTTGCTTTCCAACACATATGATAATAAGAGCACATACTGAGACAATGTTGACACTAACTTACGCAGTGCTGAAAAGCAACACCGATGTGTGTTGCCCCAAACTAGGGGCACAGATGCGTTGAAACGACACATCCTTTTTTTTTAAGTGTATAGGCGGACCAGCCTCTTGGGGACAACGTTGCTCCAAATGAATAACACAGCCATGTCTTGCAACTGGTGAAGCACAGAAGTAAAAGCTCATTAAACTAGTAGACTAGGAGACAGATGGAACTCCGTTTGTCTGCCCCTCTCTCTAATGAGGTTGTCCCTGGGAAGCTTAGTGACTGATTTCTATTAGGAAAGGGGAGTTTTAGAGCGAAAGAGAGTGGGTGGGGAGAGGGTAGAGAGGGAAAAAAGGCCCTGTTTGTGGTTTTATGTTCTACTTCCTCAGTAAGAGACTTCTATTTTTACAGGGAGAGACATTGTGGATGCGTCAATGACTTATGAATTATTATAAAACTTCTTTCGCCTCGCCTTGGTTATGTAGTGTAACTTTCTTTGTCCCAGTGCTGACAAGTTAAAACTGAATTTAATCTCTCTTTCTTTGTGCCGAGGGAGAACGGAGTGCCCTTAAAAACTCTATTGTCAGGGGCGGCAGCGAAAAGATACCTTATTGTCATTCCAAGCAATATGAGTTTGCAATGGCATGCCGCGTTGCCATGGCAACACACCAAGTTATCACCGTTCATGTACAGGAATAATGCAGTGCCAGTGTGTTGTTAACATCATGATATTTTTATGAATAGCTTTTTCACACAAGCTCGATAAAACCCTGTAGCTTGCACAATTCCTGAAGAATAGTCGGACCGTTTCCGTCTTTGTAAGAACAAGTAGCCCTACGAGGAATTAAAAAGCTGCAAACAGTTGTACATATCATTTATTTTTCCATCGGCGAAACACTGTGTATTAAGTGTAGCCTTTTGCTGATAAGTCCTTGTATATTTTAGCAATTTGTTCCTCGCCAGTGTCCTTTAGCCGGGCGCCGAGCTCTACAATGAGCGTCTCTCTTTGCCACCGGCACGGTTTTTATTCATGTAAATGTGATGGGATCATTTATGAAGACATGGCCTCATGAATAATTTTCTCCTCCAAGGTTTTTTATCCCTGAGACATAACACGCTCATTTTATGTAGCTGTCTGCCAGCCAGGCTACGCTAAGACCTGCCTTGACCTCTCTGTTAATGCTAGGAAGAAATCTGACATTTAGCCCTACGGGTTCATCCGACGGTGAAACATTGTATGGGGTTGAACTGATTAAAACATCGGTGTCATGCATCTTCTTTATCTCTTCCTCGAGATCAGTCGGCAGCATAAATAAGTCAGACATTTGGAAAAAAGGTTTGAACGGTTGGGCGCGCATTCGTCTTGACTCAACCACGGATCTGACGAAATGTCAACATCACGTTCAAACCAGATCAAAACTGAGCATGCGCCTCTTTTTCTCTTTTTCAACCTGATATTTGCTTGTATTTGGAAGCGGCATTCCGCAGTTTCACAGCGTGACAGGGGGAATTAGTTCACACCGAGTTTATCACTTGCTGTATAAATTTCCGCGTAGATTTCCGAGTTGAAACCTACAGCCCCTGCTGAGACGGTGATATTTAAATGAAGGAAGGGAGCTGCCACTTCTGTTTTACCCCTTATGCCATCTGGCAACATTAACATCAGTGCAGCATTGCTCCAGGAGTGCCATTACAAGAAGATGAAGGAAGATGTGTGAAGTATGAATTGTGAAAGTCACTCCAATACCATATGGAAGGAGCCCAAACTATGTGAAGAAAAAAAACCCTCAGAGGCAGACATCTGTAATAGCTGCTTCATTGATGGTTTTACTGGACTGTGCTCTCTGAATCTTATCTCTCTCATTTAACGTTAATTAAATATTGCCATTTTTTTGCAGGTACGCATGTTGAACATTATCCTTTTTGTTGCCGGCAACCTCTGAAGTCAGCTGCCACAGAGATCCATAGCCTCTAACTATGATCACACAAATACCTCTTAGGAGAATGATTGTTTTCATTAAGTTTTCAAACTGATACAGAGGCACGGCAGCCAATATTGGCCTGCTGAGCTTCACAGATGTGTAACAGATGTAACACAGTATCTCTGTGTTCCCGAATCTACTTAATCCCTCTTTTCCGTTGTTTATCGACTCCTCGTGTGGACACACAAAGGAACGGGACAAAGTGGAGGTTGTGGTTTCCCCCCGGGGTCACCCAGGGTTACAGGATCTCCAAAGCAGGGGAGGAAATACAGTACAAATGCATGGTTTGTGTCCTTATTTCACTAACTGTCACCGAGTTAGAAAAAATAAACTAAAATGTTCCATCAAAGTGAAATATGACTTTGATGCCTACTTGCTGCTAAATGCACTTCGCAAAAGACGCAGTTGTATTGTTGTGCTGTAGTAAGAGTGTTGACATTTGGAGGTCAGTTGCATTTGCCCTTTTTACTTCTTCAAACAAGACTAATTGCCAGGCAGCAGCCGGCTTCCTGGACGTTTTATTGCCAACTGTTTGAACCTCCAGCGATTCCATCGTTGCAAAACATGCCAGGCTGAACCAAATTCCCCTGAATGTCACCACACAGCTCATGGCAGCGCTGGGCTAAAAAAGTTTGACATTTACTTTTTCTCCCATTTTCTTGAGGTGAGCTTGTTTGGCACAAATCCCACGTCTGCCAGTCGGAAAAATAAAACAGAATATAATTCCCAATACACCTGAGGTGAGCTTGCTAGAGATTTAGCTGGTTGGGCACAAGCTGGCACGTTGTATCAAACAGGAAAAAAAAAGAAGATGCTATTTTCACACATGCCTAGCTGGTGCAATTTTTATTCAGTTTGGAAGGGCTGGCCGTCAAAATGCCAGTTAGGGCCAGCTGAGCCCAGTTGTGCCCCCTGGCACATCGTTCCCCATGTCACAAGCTCACTGGTATCTGGCACAAAATACAAAGGAGACAGAAGCCTGTCTGAAGCTGTGGCTGTTCAGATGGCACTGGCAGGGTAAATGTGCTCTGTTAAAGGGCAATTGTTACAGACTAGTTTTAAATACACAAAAATACACACACTCAACGTGCATGCCTGCACACAAGTATAAGCAAAGAAACATGTGACACACACACACACACACACAGTCCACTTGTGCCTGCTGGCATTCCTCTGCTACTTACAGTGTCATGCTGACAGCCAGGGGTTATTATAGCTGTCTGCCTGCCCAGGATGCCTAGGGTCTTGGACAAACACGGGAGGTGATATTGCATCGCAAAAACCATAGAGCTCTGTCTTACTGTAGCTTTCCACCTCCTCCTCCTCCTCCTCTCCTGCTGTTTCCACCAGCATTTACAGCTCTGCATCAGCTATCTTCACCACGATGACAACCCATTCCCAACCTCCCACTCGGGCCACCCACTGGCTGAGGTGACATCTGCCAATCAGCCCCGTGTCAGCAACCAGTTAGCCGGTCAGTTAAGTCAGCATATCAGTCAGCTACTCTGTCAGTCAGAGAGTGAGTGAGTCAGCTCGTTGTCCCAGTTGTACCGCCGGCTAGGCGGTCAATCAGACAGACAGACAGAGACAGTCAGACACTCAGCTAGCCAGTCAGCCACTAATTCACCAATGCAGCACTGTGCCATCAATGCTGCACGTTTGAGGCTATGAGATCTCGGGCCCGTGTCTCATTTCAAATTTGTGGAGAGTACCTGTCATAAAAGAGACGCTGACTCCCACACCACCATCACCAGAGGCCACCTTATTTCATCGTATCAAAAATTCACATAGTTCTTGTCAGTGCAGGATAGATGACAATTCTACACCGGGCTTGAGTGCTCGCTTTCAAAGGAAAAGCCGCATCTGTTACTTCAACTGCAATTACCAGAAAGTAATTGCAAAGCAATTACATGAAGTGACAAGTGGGTGTATTGTGTTGTGAAATCGCTTATAATGTTTCCCTGTTATCTCAGGTCTAGAGGTTTTGTTTGCTGAGTGGAAGATTTTTGATCACACACACATAAGGAAAGAAAGCGCGATCTTGTCTGTTAGTGAAAGAGGACTGCTGTGTTGTTCTTGTTGATTGGAATGATTTGGATGGATGCATCACTGCTGTGTGTGTGTGTGTGTGTGTGTGTGTGTGTGTGTGTGTGTGTGAGTGTGTGTGTGTGAGAGAGAGTGAGAGTGAGAGGGTTTATTCGATTTTTCCAGGCCTGTTAATATGCTGAGACAATGGTATTCTATTGAACGGGTAATTTTACACCCTGATGCATCAGTCTGTTGCCACAAACATCCACACCTGTTGCTTTTTTTTTTCACACTTTAAGTTAGGGTCAGCCATCTTCCCTCTCCCTGTCAGCGCTAGCAGCGCTATCTGTCATCACTGTAAACAGAGGATCAGCAGAAGTTCAGCTTGTCTCCCAACAGTGGCTGAGCTGGAGTGGTAATAGCCCGCTTTTAAAAAAGGATATCATCCCCTCGCCCAGAGCAAGAGATAGAGGGGTAAACAGAGAGACAGAGACAGACAGACAAAAGTGGAAGGGTAATATTAAAATATTACCACCATTTAAGTAAATATCAAGTAAATACCAAGTAAATATCCATACTTAATTTGCAGAATTCACAGCCGCACAACCTCTGCGCCAAACACACACACATACATGCAAAGTTAGTTGCATAGTAGTTGCATTCTGCCCCGCAAAAGTGGTAGATTAGTAGAAAATTATAGTCCACTACGGCGGTAATTACACTGGTTTCACCGCAGAAATTGTGTTTATTTACATTTGCGGCTTAATCACACAGCAGCGAGACACAGTGTCACTACAATGATTGAATTCTCTTAAGGGCACACGGTTGTTTTGCCGGAGCGCCACTGCTTTTGTCCTCGCTCTGAACTGCTGCCCTAATCACTTGAATCTAATCTAATCTAAACCTAATCAGTTGTTGAGCCCTATAACATAACATTTTTATCCTAATAACATAGTTAGGTATTATGAAACATGTTATAATGAGTTATAACTCATAGTTAACATAATGTTTGTCCATAATAATCAGTCAATAACTCGTGATGTCCTCATGTCAGTCAATAATTACATTTATCAATTGCATAATTGGTCTAAAAATGTCTACATGATTTGGTGTTCTAGCCAGTTGCTACATGACAGCCCTCTACTACTGATAGCACTCTGACAGGCCAATTCATGAGGAAAGGGTTGTTCTAAGGTCAGATTTGGAATAGTGAACGCAGGCCTACGACTTGGCCGCCTCAACACAATTAAACAGACATGTTTATTTCATCAGTTAGATCATTTCATCACTGATACGTCTGATCGGTTTTGTGTTTAGATAACGTCAGCTTGCTAGCTAGCTAACCAATTACGCTAGTACGCAAATCAGATTAGCGTACTAGCTACCATATGTAGTGGAAGCTAGCGTTAATGGCGAATAGTCGCATTTTAACATTGGTTGCTTTGCTAGCTCCGACCATTTTCAACCTAGATATTGATGCTCACTTCGTAATGAGACAAGTATGTGTAAATATATGTATCAGCTCATCCATAACAACTTCACTATTTATTTGAGATAATTTACTTTAGATAATTTCCATTTCCATCTTTTTACCGGCATGTCTCATTACAGACTTGTGTTGCTTTGGGTGCTTTTGCGGTTTATTTCTGGAATGACTATTACTGTGCTATAGTGCATAGGACAGTATTGGAGAACCACACACCCAGGCAAGCAAGAAGTAGGAAGATAGAAAATAGGGTCCAGGTTGAAAATAGCATAGTTATGCTTCATGATTAAGGGTTTGGGAGTGACTGTAAATCACTAGAACGTTCTCACAGGTATCACATCCCAAGGATGTTGCTACGCAAATTGTTGTGTGCATGTGTGTGCATGTGCATGGAGACGTGTGTGTATGTGACCCTGACTTTGATTGTTCTCATCTTGCAGTTACAGTACCCTACTACCCACTGGCTATTTCTAAATCTGTGTCTCCACAGAATAATCTGGTGAGATGCAGTGAACCACAAGAACTCACTCAATGCCAGAGTTATACATTGTTGCTCCGATCTCATAACAGAGAAAAGGAAACATCTATTTATGATTTACGTCGCCGAGGGAAATAGAGTCCCAATTATATGGTAAAAAATAGAATTAGGCAGCGTGATTGTGGCTTTATGAAACAATAAACAAACAGCGGTGATCTTTTCTCCCCTTCTGTTTTCCATATACAAAAATGGCAAAGAAATAAGTAGGCCCATAACCGTGGCTACGGTGGGACACACACTATGCAGGGTTTCCCACAGAGCTTTACAGGGCGGTCTGAGCAAGAATTGGCTGAGAAATTCGTGCAAAGATTAATATTTCATTGTATTTCATTGTATTTAATGGCAGAGTGAAAACAGCGACACCTCCAGGCCAAAAAGCCTCACTGCAAGTACTTAACCCACATTGTTTCATCATCATTTTAACTTTTTAACATTTTAACAGTATATCTGACTACGTGAGCAATTACCTTACGTCTTTTGTTAATATTTTAAATTAATATCGCAACTCCTTTCACTGCATTACTTTTCATCTGCATTTACGTTAGCCAACCTTAGCTTATATAATGCGGATACAGGAAAAATGTATCTAAATGGTGTTTACCTTCCATTCTAGCCAGAACTGCACAAAGTAACAGGCTTTTGTCAGAGCTGAGCTCCAGAGCCTCCAGCTGGCGCTCCATCCGCAACCCCGACCACATCCCCGCCTCAAGCGCCGACTGGCCTGCAGCCGCCTCGAGGCTACAGCGAAACACAGTGGCTCACTAACCCTAAGTGTTCCAGCTCAGTTTTAGTTTTGTAAATAGCTATTGGTAAATTATAAAAATATTGACAACTGTGTTCAGTATGTATGTGCAGTATGTAGAATATTTTGATATGATGGTGATGCGAGAGGTCATTATTAAGTATTACTCACCAGTGTGAAGTTGTTCTTATTCTCAGTGTGATGACGGTTATTGATGGAGGGTTAGGAGGTAGGGTGAATATCCAACAAATCATTAAATTTTCATGAGTTTCATGGTTGACTTGGGCCGAATCCCAATTCTCATTTTCACCCCTACGGCTTCGGCTTGGCCCTTCGCCTTGGCCCTCGGAACAGAGTCACAAGGGGTAGGGGTAGAAATCTCTCCCTAAGAATTGGGACAACCCTTCAAGACGCTGATACGTCATCGATGACGTTTACTACAGACGGGACGAGTTTGTTATCGGAGATTACTACGGCAATAATGGTATTATCACAGTGACATTTGCCGTTCATCTGATGGAGATAGAAAAGCATGGACGCTCGCGATTCGTTCACAATTTATACGTTTCACGCTACCAATCGATCAAACAAGTCATCAAATAAAAAAGACCACTGCTTCATTATCAGTCCACTTCTTGACAGAATAGCGTTAGCGGTGCTCTGTAGGCTAGCAAGCCGTGCTCCTAACGTTACCCTGCCAGTCTGCACTGATATTAGAGGAGCCGTAACAAGTGCAGCAACTTAGTTATACTTCGGCGAACTTTAGTTATATTTCGGCGTCATATGCCATCAAAGGGGGGAAATGCGACATGGAAATATGTCAAAATGCGGGACTGTCATGCACAAATCAGCCTAAAAACAATGTTGTAACTAGCGAGGTAGAGATACTAGGCATACTAGCGATTTTTTGTTATGCTTGTTATAAAGAAAAGGTCTATAATACATTGAAACGACATTAAACTAAGATAATACCACGGTTAGAATATTTTTAAAATCTTTATTAGAAAATACTACATTTGTGGTTCACTTTGGATGGTAGTGTAGCGTTCGCCATGATCTTCCAGTTGATTCGCAGGTCATTCTGGGAGATTTCTCCTAGCCCTCGGTTTGTAGTGTGCCCCTGAAAAATCTCCGTTTGGAGGGCCATGTAACCCTAGCACTTAGCCCTACCCCTCGATCCCAAGAGAATTGGGACACCCCTACCCCTTCACGTGAACGCGCAAAACGGAGGGGAAGGGCTAAGGGGTAGGGCCAAGGGGTGAATTGGGATTCGGCCTTGAATTGGGATGCTGTTAGAAAAGATGTTCACTAATCACTGTTTGTACACTAGTCAGAACCAAAAATGTGGAACTAATGTTTCTGTAAAAGCAATGCAGGTGTATTGACACACCGGAACAAGACAGTTCATTTAGCAATTTAGTAGGAAAATTGACCCATTTAAAAGTTTTAAATGAGATGTTTCAAAATAATGACCAGTGAGGAAATGGTTTCTTTCAAAAGAAGTTACGAGTCTGGCAATGATCAATACTTAGTTAACTATTGGTTCATTATTTCTGTGGGGGATACACTGAGCAGTATTTCAGAGGAGACAAAAGAGCAGTTGAAAACAAAGTCAAGAAGTTCTCCAAATAGACTTATAGAAAGTCCCCAGTTGGAACCATGCTCCTTTGTGTGTGTGTGTGTGTGTGTGTGTGTGTGTGTGTGTGTGTGTGTGTGTGTGTGTGCACGCATAAATGCATTCATGTTTAAATTCTTCAGAGTTTTGCGCCTGACAGTTTGTGTTTGTCAGCGTGTCGACCCGTTCTGCTTATTTGTTGCGCCTCTGCCTCTGCATTGGTCTTGGCTCTTTCTGACAGTCTGGATCTTTCCGTCAGGCCGCGGACATCATAGATTACTCGCCCCGGAGTGAAGATGATCCTCTTTATCTGCGAGGCCTTTTAATAACTGGTGGCCTACCAGCAGGGGGGTTTGGACACCGCCAGAGAGCTGCTGGCCCGAGCCCCAAGCCCTCGCGTCCGTATGGCCTCTATTAACGAGCAAGCAGCCACACAATCGCCTTTGTGGCGAAGGAATTATTTTGAGGCAGCTCAGCTCTGAAAGAACCGACTTGTTTTCTTGTCTTATTGAAGGATGCGGGGGAGCGAGCAAGAGAGAGAGAGAGAGAGACAGAATCAATGTGTGTGTCAGCCTGCATGCGAATGCGAGTCGGCGGGAGACCTACCGACGGAGGCCGCAGCTTTGGCCGTCCTAAATAATTCAAACTCTTGTCCTCTGTTTTAGTTTGAGCTTCAACACAAGTGCGCTTGTGTGAGTGCATGGGAGTGCATGTGTACCGGCAGTTGCAATCTGTCTCCCTGACACTCCTTGCTGCATATTTGATGGCGGCTCTTGATCTCTGCGCCAGCTGAGTGACGTGCCTGCAGGGCCGGTGTGTTAATGACCATCTAAACAGTGGGGCACATTCGCGATAAATAAGGGATTCTAGATCAAAATGTCTGAGGTTTCACCACCACTATCCAAATACGTCACACATATTAAAGTTACACGGCATGTGTAGATGCCACCCATGCATTTCTAAACACATCTCGGGGACATTCCTCTTGACTGCGCTTCTGTCATCCTGCAAAATGAACAACACTGCATCCGTCGTATTTCTTTGTTTGTAAGAGAACGGCAACAGACAAAACATCATTTTCTTAGCTGTGCTCGGAGCAGGAATCCAAGGATATTTTTGATGCAGTGGAGGCAACACTGAAAAACACAATCATCATGTTGCACAGTTTTGATCACATCAGGGAGCCAAACATATTTTTCATCCGGTCTCTTAGTTGTTACGACGCCATGAATGTTTCCAGTATCGATGCTTACGTTGAATATAGACCAGCTTCGCTAACTGGGCTGGCAACACATTGGAGTCCCTTGATATTGAAATAAGGTCCCTGGAAAAACTCCTAATAATATTATAAACAAGCAAATAATGTGATATTTTCATTCTGTTTCCAAGACACTTTTGAACTGTACAGAAGCCGACGTGGCTGCCTGTGAGTCACTGAGCAGGTCACAACAACAGCTTCCGCGAGAAATGAAAGGTTGTATTTGACCTCGAGGTCTATACTGAACAAGATGTTGGGGTCGCGGGTATGTTCAGATCTCGGTAGGGGCTCGGGAAACGTTGTACCGTACCGTCTTAGTTTCATTATGTTCTGTTAGCCACATGCCTCCGGGAACGCAAAAGGTTCCTCCTCTCGGGAGCTAAAACTATCGGAGCTTACCTTTTTAAGTTCACGGTCTCGAAATGCACATCTCTGTTACGAAACACACTGTTACGAAAAGCCTTCTGGCTAATCTAACAAAAAGGTGTTTTTATGGTGAGATATGGAATGTAGTGAAAAAGGAAGAATGCTGGCTGAAGGTATGATGTTTGCTGCAGAGCTCACCAGTTTGGGGTAGGCCAGCCCAAGCCTTGGCTTCAGCTGGAGCGACCAGCTCTTGCGTCTCCTCTGGTTTCTTCCAGTCAGTTTATTATGGTTGAATCATTTAAAAGGTGTCGTAAATAGAAAAACAAAACAATCCGGGCAGGGCTGAAGGGCATAGCAGTCACTCAAAATTGGTAGGCCTTTGTCTACCTCCAAGTGAGCACCATGTGCTCACTCACCATGGCCTTACCAAGAGGAAAAGGCGGAGCCCCAGTTCAAACCTCCCTTTTAAACTCAGTCCAATCACATGATCACACAATGAGACTCTGCTACCATCCTCAGCCAGCATTGAAGGAAGAGAGAGAAAGATGTGTGCCTAACTAATCCTACTGACTCTAACAACACACACACACACACACACACACACACACACACACACACACAGTGTTTCGCTCGATGGATCACCTCTTGTACGCCAAGTCTACTGGGAAAATCCTTCACATACGTAAACATTCATCTGACATAAAGTATTGTGTTCTTCCTTTTATTGGAAGCCAAACCAAAGATGTTGGATGCTTCTAAACCCAGCATTAACCAACATACTCCAAGGGGTCAAGTTTCTACTGTAGCACAAAGCACAATCCATTTTCTTCTTCTGAGGAAACAGCGTAAGTCACAATCTTTGAAGTTATAAACTTGGTTTATTTTTTTATTTTTCCTCCAAAGTTGCATTTGCTTTTGTATCTCGGGCTACATTCGGTGGTAGAAATTGTCTGACATCCTCAAAAAAAAAGATAAAAGTGAATAAGTCAAATGAAAAAGATGAGCCAGACTCTCTACCAGAGACGTAACACAGAGATCTTCAGCTGATGTTTTAACGCCTTGGCACTGGAACGACACGCACACACACACACACACACACACACACACACAGGAGAGGGAGAGTGATGTGCAAAGAGAGAAAGATATCGAGAGTGTACGTCTCAACACTACATTGTACTCACTCAACAGCCCGGCCGGTACAAGTGGAAGCGCACTCCACCAGGACAGCAGCCATCCACTCTAAATGTCAGACATTGTCTTACACACTTAGTGTACCGCTGGTCTCCAACCAGATGCACTTAAGCCGCACTCTGCAGATGAAAATAAAATGTCACTTGTGTAGCATGTGCTGTGCGCGCCGTCACATATTCTTCACATTTGTGTCAACTGTAAGAGACGGGAGTTTCTTACGTAAGCCGGTTGGAAACGCACGACAAAGTAGAGACGATGGTGCGTTACTCTTCGGCACATAGGCGCCGATTTATGTTTTTGCCAGTGGGTGCTCAAATTAAGTGAATACCACAAAGGTGAAGATTGTCACAAAATCACTTTTATTGCGCTTGCTTTAGTAATTACCGTGGTGCAGGCTACCGTCATCTGTCGGACGTAGACACACACCGAAACGAAATGCAACACTGCTCTGCTACACATTCATCACTGGTGGTGGATGCCTCACTTTGACTGTCTTTACACTCGGTATCTCTCTCGGTTTTTTAATGACAAATTTGTACGTTTTTACCCGGTCATCACCCGTGTTTCACACTTGCTGTGTCGCTAGCTAGTAGCTACGTGATGGAACAACGTTGGTTTAGCCGACTCTAACGTTACATTGGCAGTTGGCTACGTGACCACGCCCCTTAACGTAGCCTACACATGCACAGAGCTGTAACAAGTTTAATTGGATAATGCGATTTGTAGTTAAAACGTTCACCGATAATAATAAGTAATAATAGAATAAATAGATGTGTTTTTTTTAAAAAGATGCAGTTTTTTAATACATTTATTTATTAATTTATTTTTTAATCTGCCTTCCCCGTGGGTGCTCGAGCACCGGAGCACCCACGTGATCGGCGCGTATGCTTCGGCATGTGGAGGAACTGAACTGGGTAGATTTGTAGTAGTGCCTTGTATCAAGATAAAGCATTTTGCGTCACTACATAACGGCCGCGGCTTTATTATGATTCTACAAATTGTATCTGTGTACAACCTACTCGAAACCCCCGTCGTGCGTTTCCTCGGGCCTGCCTGATGGCCGATGTTTTTTTCGATGCCGCCGCCCAATCAATAACAGGAAACTGCACGCGTAAATGCGTAATAGGATTTTGAGCCGCGTCTGAAAGGAGCCTCGTTCAGTAGGTTTGTTAAGAGCCTTTTTTTTCCCCTCAAGGCAAGAGAGAGAGATAACGAGCTCACATGTTGTGTTTCCATCTCCACGTTGGAAACAGGCTTCCCTGAGTATGAAAATGTATAGATTAGTAAGGTAAGGGAAACAGACTCATCTCAAGGTAACAGGAGCTTTGTGTGTTGTAAGAAAATCCACTAGGCGAGCCACAGTGGCGGCTGTGTGTGTGTGTGGGGGCGTATGTGAGGCGGCCGGAGAGCGAGTTACATTTATTCAGGTTTTCACACATTTTCAATGGCTGCAACCTCACCTATACACACAAAAACGTAAGCCTCAAAGAACTAATCACACATTCTTTGTGGGTTCGCAAAGCAGTAATTAACTGTATTCCTGTCAGAAAAGGTATGACTAAACGCGCCTACCTTGTATATACACCACATCTGCCCATGTCTGCCTCAGCCTGACCTGTGAGAATAGCTGAGCTTGATACAAGGCTCTTCACGGCATGTGTGTGTGTGTGTGTGTGTGTGTGTGTGTGGGAGAGAAAAATAGAGAAAGCGAAGGGAAGGAGCTGTACTGAATGATGACAAGTAATGGCTTTCAGCCCTATGGTATTGGACGTGCAATTTGTAGTATTAGTAGGAAACTGCTGAGCGGAGTAACAACAACATCACTGTTGTTATTGTGGCGACAGCGCTCAATCCCTCTGCTGGTCAGCCCTGTGTTGTAGGAGAGTTGTGATAAATAATTGAAATGTTGACTCAGCCCAGTGGTCCGGGTCAGAACAAGCTGTGTGTGTGTGTCTGTGTGTGTGTGTGAGTGAGAGTGTGAGAGACCTGAGAGGCATCACTGCATATTCAGAGGAGAGAGAGAGGATGTAAGATTTCGAAAAGACAGAGACAGAGAGAGAGAGAGTGTGAAATTGAACAGCTGTTTTCCATCACCAGCTGACATGCATTTCATCCCACCATAACATAATAATGTTTGAGCTAGCTGCTACTGCTGTGTATGCACACACACACACACACACACACACACACACACACACACACACACACACACACACACCCCAATTCCCGTGGCTGGCTTTTGCGGTAGAGCAAAAAGCAACAGAGGAAGTTAGCATCAGCTGGAACCCGCTCTGTGTTTTCCAGCACTTAATTTACGTGTGCAATTAACTCAGCAAGGCGTGGAGGCTGGATGCTGCAGCGACCGCAGGCCACGCCGATCCACGCTGTTTGATATGAACACAGTGGAGCAGGGTAGACACTGACGGGGCCCCTGTCATGCTGCTGGAAACCCCATTTTCCTGGACTGGATGGCAGAAACCAGCGGAAAGGAATAACCTCCAAGGTGAAATCACAAAAAGGTGCAAATGATCTCCTCTCACTTCCATGCAAACCATCTTTGTTTCTTTTGCTCCAGGTGCGTCTCACCTACGCATTTGCTTTGTCTTGCCGCTCAGTGTCAGTGTGTACAAGACGGTATGGAGTGTGTTTGAATCCGCCTACGGCCGTGAAGACGGCGCGTCGTCCGTGGCATTTATCGGTGCTGTAATATGTCATTTTCTGTGGGAAGGTGCCCCAGAAGAAAACAGCCTTGAACCTTGAACCAGATGCGAATAGAGAGGTGCCGGAGCTAGGAAGAAGGTCTTGCATGGTAGAATTGGAGGAAAATTACATCTAAGGCAGGCGTTCTGTATATGTCAGGCTGCAGCTGTCTTTTATGCTACCAAGGACTATAGCTTCCCCTCAGGGTGACTTAATTGAATTCATTTCAGTTCAGTGGGCGCTGTATTGGCATAGCAGGATAATGCATTGCGTGCATCGTATCCATGTAAAAGGTACATTCACTCCAGCCAAACAGAACAGTGATTCAACCTCTAACCAGCTCATCAAAGCTTTTACGCGTGCTGTTTCTGAACACCCGGCGTCGGGCAGGAAAAAGAATCCTCCACTGCACAGGAAGTGATGCGTTTTATGTTTCCAGCAGCAGCAGCAATAAACAGAAGAAGAACTGGGTGGTTAGCATGAGCAGCGACAGCCACCGTGGCTGAACAGACAAAGAAAAGAGCGCCACCTACAGAAACTCAAACTCCATTAATAGAAAAACGATCGCTTAGCAACAAAGATGGAGACTCAATAGAAAGCAAGGATCTTGTAGGTTATCACTTTAATGTACAGTCATATTTTGCCCCATACTAGGGAAACCTTTTGGAGGACTGGGGTTTTAAACATGTTCCACAGGGTAGTAAGAGGTGAGATCTTTGCCTCAGTCTCCCCTCTGATTGGCCTGCTTCTCTGGCCAGGTTGTGTCCATTGAATCGATGCGCTATCAGCGATCGTCTCTGTTTTTCTGCCAGCTTGTCATCTCCGCTTAGGGCCAAGTAGAAATCTAGTTTGCTTTGACGTTCGGTAGTTGCTTTCCACTGCCACGTCATTTCCTCTTTGGTTTTGAGTTAATTTGGTGAGACAAGATGGGAAGGGGGCTCGTTCTGAAGCTCAGATGTCGGTGGGAGTTTCAGAACCGGCTGGCAGAGGGACTCAACTTCATCTCTTAGCATAGTGACAGGAGTATGGTGGGGGGGTGGGGTCCACTTGATTCTCTCTCACTATCTCTCTTAAATATATCCATGTGGCAAAACTACATTTTAGTTACTTTATGCTTTGCAGTAAATAGATCTAGGGTATCTGTTATGGCGTCTGGTCATCCTACCATACTGTTTCCCAAACACAGCTTCCATCTGGTTGCTGCAAATAAACCATAATGTCCTAAATGGAGAGTAATGTATTTATCCAGGAAATGGTCTCCAGTAAACAGTGTTTGGGAAAAAGCGGCTCGTATTCTGTGTAATCATATTGTAGCAGCCGTCTCTTCGCTAATGTCTGCAAGCGGGAATAGAGGAGATTTGGGCCTCCTATGAATTCTAATGTGTGTTTGGAACACGTGCACACGCACCACACACACACACACAAACACACACACGCACAAACAAAGGTTTCTTCAGTATTTAGCCCACCACTGTTCCTGGGAGGAGTCCGCCCAATAGCCAACAACAGGCTTTTCTGTCTTATGCTTTGTTCTGTCTCCCCAAGTGGGCTCACTTGTTTCACACACACACACACACACACACTAGCACACACACACTTGCACGTGCACACACCTACACACTCCACACACTGCACACAATCCTGTCATCTCAGTTTCAATTGTTGGTTTCTCTGGACTTCCCCTCCTTTCTTCCTTCCTTCCTGTTCCTCCTTCGTCCTTCATCTGTGTCTCCTCCCTCTCTGATTTTTTTGCCTGCTCCTGCCATCTCTCCCTCCCTCTTTGCTTTGCCCTCGTTCCATCTCCCACATTTCACTCTCCCTTCATCTCTCCCCTGCCGGGAGGTAGTTCAGGCGATTGGCCCTGATAAAATGCCCCCCCCCCCCCCCATCTCTTGTCATCAGGAGTCCCAGACTGATAACACGTTGCAGTCATCCTTCAGGGGAGCCTCCTCTCCTTGCGCCACACATTAAGTTGTGCTAACTGAAGCAAAGCACCACACCTCGCAGCTCTGGGGGCGGTTTTGGGGGGAGGGGGGGTAAATGATGCAGCCTGGCAGCGAGGCTCTTAAATGACAGATATCTCTCAACCCACTGCCCTGTTTTGATGGCCTGCAACAAAGCCATTTAAATGCATCAGGAATAGTGCGGGCTGAAGGGGAGGGATTGAGGTCGAAGATAAGAGGGGGTGGGGTTCCACTTCTGGGGATGATGACAGGGGGGATGGTGTGTTGGGGGTGGGGGAGGGGGGGTGATAACAGTGGAGGAGGATGAGAGGAGGATGAGGCTAAAAAAGGAAGTTTTTCCCTTTTTTTCCCCCCTTTTTTTTGGGAACAAACAGGATCATCGTGTACTAAGCCTGGCACTCGTTGCCGAAAGCCCTAATGCTTTAATCTCTTGTTGCTGGGTTGTTTTTTTTTTGGTTTGTTTTTTTGCGTGTTTGTGTGTAATTTTCCCCCTGAAAGAGCAAAAGAAAGTTGCCGTTGTCTCGCATTGTTTGCTTGAGATGAGCTCGCAAACAGTAAGAGTCTGATTGATGTGAGATACACAGCCGACGGATGGAAATCAAAGAATATACTGTAACAAAGAAAATGTGAAGATGTGTGTGTGTGTGTCTGTCTGCCAGTATTTTAATAATAATAACTAATATTTGTAGTTGCACTTCTGAACCGAGTTACACAGAGCGGTGTGTTAAGAGGAATAAAAACAGTCTATTGTGACTAACAGCACGGAGACGTGGAGTCCTGCTCAGCGGAGCAGAAGTGGTGCAAAAACTACGCGGTGGTAATATTTTCATAACAATACAAACAAACGTTAAAAAGTCCACTCAACAGTTTAACCTCGGCTCATTACACCCTCATAATTGAATCCAAATGGTTAACTGA
This sequence comes from Hoplostethus atlanticus, assembly GCA_034670405.1. Taxonomy (NCBI): domain Eukaryota; kingdom Metazoa; phylum Chordata; class Actinopteri; order Trachichthyiformes; family Trachichthyidae; genus Hoplostethus; species Hoplostethus atlanticus. The sequence continues at coordinate 1,421,156 of JAXDDX010000025.1, forward strand.
TACCGCCGGGCTCATTAAGGACCGCAGCACAATGCAGACATCATATTGGACGGCAAGCAAACACATTATCAGAATTAGAGCAATAACAAAGTAACACTTAAATCGTGTTCATAAAATGAATTCTATATTAAACATAAAAGACATTTTAAAAGTGTGTGTCCTCGGGCAATGTGTGTTCATGTTTTTTAATGCTTTTTAATGTGTGTGTGTGTGTGTGTGTGCATGGGTCCATGTAGATGTATTTTGGTGTACATGTCCGTAGGCGGGCAGAACATTTGTTGGCGGCGTCTTTCCCCCCTGAGTCCCGTCTAATGGGGATAAGGGAATGGCCTGTGGCGAGAACAGATAGAAAGGATGTCGTGTTTATTCCGTCGACATCCCCGACATCACAACCGGGGAGGAGAGGGAGCGAGGGGAAACGGGGGGGAAAGGAAGAGGAATTCACCAGAGGAGAGAGTGATGATTAGGAGAATGATAGGAAGAGAAAGAGAGAGAGAGAGGGGGGCGCGATGGGGAAGGGAGAGGGAGAGTCGTGACGGAGACAGCGGAGGGGAACGACGGAGAGGCGGAAAAGAGGGTTAAACTCTGTCGAGAGGGTTTCAATGTTGTGAAGGGATCCTCATGTGCGTGCTTGAAGTCCTGCTGTTCACACGTTGCAGACTCCAGGGCCTTGGAAAGGAGGACGTCCCCCAACGTGGCTCCATGGCTTTAATCTCTGTCAGCCACACACTTTTACTGTTGATGAATACACAGCTTGAACCAGCTTCATCTCTCTCTCTCTCTCACACTCACACACACACACACACACACACACACACATTTGCACACTTGCACAGATGCCCCTGCACTGGACTGCATAGCTGTGGAACTGCAAACATCCTTATATCTGTAGACAGTATTGGTAGTATTGGACAGTATGCTGGAGATGCCACTCATCTTTACCTGTATTTATTGTATTACTTTAACTTTGTGTCTTCGTATCAATATTCTACTTTATGCTCTTTGCTGTTTCTATCTATCTCCTAGTCTTTGCATCATTCGGGGCAATCACATAAATCAATTTCCCCATGGCGATCATTCCATTCGCGTTTCATCTCATCTCATCTCGTTCTCCATCACATGCACACAAACAAACACAAGAACTGAAACTGGGAACTTACTATAAAGTAGTAAGTATGGTATAATGTACTTTGTTTGAATACCATTCAAACACACACACTCTCACATATACGTGTATGTCAGCAACATCTGTCGCATCTCTGTTGTCAACAGCGTGATCCTGCGTTATTGACCAGAGCCAAGCTGGACCGATTAGCTGAAGTGGCTTGTAACTCAGTTAAGCCTGTGATAATGTCGGGTTAGCTGTAGCTCGTATATCTTGTGTCAGAGGTAAATGATGGGTGAATGAACAGCTGCCAGTCTAGCACACATTGCCAGGTGTACCGAGGCCGGGTTGCAGCACAATCTGTCAACACACTTAGGCAGATTATAGAGCAGAAACAGCCACGCATCCATCATCAACCCAACCCGTATTAGACATTGATTCATCTGTCTGTCCATCCATCTGTCCGTGCATCACTACATAGAGATACATACACGTCCGTCCATTCATCCAGTCGGCTCCCTCATTTAGCAGCCAGATCTTCATCCACCTTTTTTGATCAAATAAACCATTCTGGCTGCTATTCGCTGGCATCCTTTCTCTTCTGAATCAAAACAAGTGTCGTACAGCCCCATAAGACATAAGGTATATGTGTCAACGTTCCTGTTTAACGATTCAGTTGCAGCATCGCAAGCATATACCCGGTGTACTTTTGGGAAAACCTACCGTCATTTTCGAGTTCCTGTCTGCGCTGACGGAATGAAAAGCCCTAAAGCACTAAAACACATCACGCGCACACGCAACGTGCACGAGAACACACATCCGCAAGCAGCGAGACCGGTGAGCTAGGGATCCGCGGCTATCCGGGAGCAGGCCTCGGGCAACTCATTCATTTTGGAGACCGACACCGCTTAACTCCCCCTCCCCACGAGGTGTTGGAGCGGGACAGGACGATGTAAACATCGCTTCATGCCCGGTACATCTTACACAGGGAGGTGGGGGGGACACACACACACACACACAGCCATCGCTCGTGGAGGCCCTCTGAGGCATTTAGAGATGCAAGTTCAGCCCGGGAAGCTGTTTCAAGAAAAGAAACCCAGCATATTTTTGTTTCTTTTGTCTGTAGGACACATAGTGGAATAGACAGTCACTTACTGTTGGTGACTGTGAGTATTTCCTCCGGTGTGTACTAGTGTGTTTGAGGAGAGAATAAATACAATACATGTGTGATGTAACTATGCTGCAATCACGAGACAGCGTGACAATTACGCTGTCACCTATTGTGGGAGTCCATTTTAACGGCTGCCTCGGAAATTGAGCGTCCCTCTAACTGGCGTGGGTGTGTTACGCTCAAGCAAGAAGGCATTTCTGATTACGGTCATTCATCAAGGTCTTTGTTATCGTCAGAACGTTTTGATGGAAGTGTATCGTAATAAAGCCGGCCCCGGGGGAGACGTGTTGATATTATTTCCTTGTGAGTAAAGTGATCTGATCTTCTGTGTGATGCGTAGTTCGTTTTCATCCGACCAGCTACGTGGTGATGTCTGTATCCGCCTGGTTTTTAAATGTCTGTAGTCGGTTCTTGCGTCTCCATACACTTCAGAATCAATGGTTCATGAAGATACTATTAAAAGTGATATTTCAGTGGGACACTTACACCTACACACACACACACACACACACACACACTGACAAGGCACTTCATTAGCCAAGGACCTGAATGCCAGAAATGTCTAGCCGCCGTGCACCCTGGATAATAAGCTGTGGACGAAAGCTCTCCTTTCCTGACTCCAAACATGCTGCTCACACAATCCTCTCACACACACACACACACACACACACAGTGTACCCATATTAATAATGCAGTTTGTGAGTGGAGAGTGGATCCCAGCATTGAGAGCTGACAGCAGCATCGCAACCCAGACTAGTTCAATCGCCAGGGAAAGGCTACACACACACACACACACAGACACACACACACACTGAGAAACGGTGCCTGTGCCACTCACCTTAGAGAGGCACCCGGGGGATAATTGCAAGGCTGCCTCTACCTCTCTCTCTCTCTCTTGCTCTCTCTCGCTCTCTCTCTCGCTCCTTCTCCCTCTCTCTACGGGAAAACATTGTTCTTCGTAATTACTTTGGATGGCTGCGCGTCAACTTAAAGACATGTGCCGTCTCCCACTGTGTCCCGCCATCTCTCACTTCTCTCCTCCCCCGGCGGATTAGCCATTGTGTTAAAGTGAAACAAACCCGCTGGAAGAGAAAAACGGAATTCAGATTTGCAATTCCCATGACCTCAGACAGTTTTGACAAAACTTGGGACTTTGCTCGCGAACGACTCTCTACCGGCGAGAAAACCAATGAACTCCAACTAATCTGTGAAAATGCGATGCTGCTCTGTTGACAGTGAACTGGAGACCCTCAGTCAGGAATGTTTGAGCTTTTACATCTGAATGAGCTTTATTTCACTGTAGAGCGAACAGCGCCGGCAGACCGGCCGTCTGGCACGTCTGGCGGAATCCAGGTGGGTTAGTTCACTTTTGGGCTGCCAGACAAGATGTTAAAAAAAAAAAACGACTCTTCTATCTATCTCTTCTATTTCATTTGCTGCTTGGTCTAGGCCACGGTGCGCTTTTATATCCATGTGTGGAGGTGTGTCGGTACACCTGGCTGTTGCTTCAGCAGCCTTCATGTTGATTCCTCCGTGATGCATCACATGTGGCTCATTTTGTGACGTAGGCCTTTAATTGCATCCGTTCTTTATATGCTTACATCTGTAAAGCGCATTCATGTGTTGATCGTGAAAGGCTGTAAGTGTGCCTTTTGCCGGGGTGCTCACCTCTCCTGTACTGCGTCTGTATTATTGGAACCTGCCCCCTTTTGATCCAGGCTTTATTTAGAGCTGCATCTCGACTTGCTTTTATTCATCATAGCTATTTAGTTAAAGCTCGATCCTAATCCTATGGCATGCGTTCGGCTCTTATTGTCTTGTCTGGAGCTGTCAGGGTCTTGAGGGTGTCTAAATAGTACCCTTGCTTGTAACGTCATCTGTCGAAAAAAGACTATTTTTGGCATGCATAAAGCACATAACGTTCTTAAACTGTAAAACTGACAAAGCGACGTTTAATGTTAATTTCCATAGAGGCGTCGCTCTGAATGTCTGTCCTGAGTTAAATAAATGTCTGTTCCTGACTAACAGGAATGAACCAGTAATATCTCTCATTCTCTGTCAAATTGGACATCATTAGCAGAGTCTTGCTTCTCGCACACACCTTTAGCTGCCTGGCTTCAAAGGAATACAAGGTGGGTTTTCTGATTAGTGGTAAATTTCCCTTTAATGATAAGACAGCCATCAGCCCGCCGTCCCAGACTCCCACTGCTGTCCTGGCAGGGTGCCACGCAGCCAAAGCCCTGGGCTGCCAGACAAGAGTAAAGCTGAACCCGCACACCCTGAGTGACATCAGATGACACCCAAAAGCCTTTATCGATCAGGGATCAGCGCCTGACAGCAGAATCTTAGGGATGCTCATAATCAGTCTTTGGGTTTGACTTGGTGAAACAGTGGTGCAGACATACTCGAGACCTTTGTTATAAATACCTTTTATCATTTGCACTGATGATAAAGTGTCCTTTGGCACTCGTGCTAATAAACGCACTGAAAAGGTGAGAGGTAAACATTTTCCTGGAGAAATTTAAGTTTAATCCTTGATAGGAAGAGGTCAGATCAAAGTACGTCCACTAAAAGTGCTTATTTTTACCAGAAAATGAAAGTCTCGCTCAAGGAGAAGTCTCGCTCTGAAAACTTGTGTGGGAGACTTTCATTTTCTGCTTAAACAAAGGTCTATCTCTGCAGGGATCCTTTCCGTAATGTGGTCAGACACTTCCAATAACAATCTGAGCCTGTCAGTGGCAAAGCCCAGGTTTAAAAATACCAGAATTACCCTTTAAATCACTGGGCTCAGCTTTCACGCTCACCAAAGACTCTTATTTCAATTTGTGGGCTGGGAAACTGTGTCAGGAGAGACACGTATTGCCTTATGTTTTTCTACGTAGAAAATTACAGTATCACCGTTCGTAGCTGTTGCTGTAAAGTATTGTCCGCCGAGTAGTTAGGGGTGTCAGCGCCTTGTTCAAGAGCACTGCAAGGGTAGTTGTTGAGGGAGGCGAGAGCTTATACTCCTCACTTCCACTGGCCCGATTTTCCCAGCCAGTCTGGGGATTTAAACCTGTTATCTTCTCGAACAAAAAGGCACCTCTCTTCACAATAAGGTTAGATAGCCATTGAATGACTTATCCGTTTATATTAGGACCCGACCCATATAAGATTTTCGGCTCCGATACTGATTTTGATAACCGATATATATCTGCTGATATACTTGTTTCTCCTAGACAGTATGAAAGACATCCTTCATTTTTACCACAGGACCCCGGCACCCCAATGATGAATGCCGATGATTATAGCTCAATCTTCTTAAGTGCTTCTATGTACATGTGATATGCTATGAGTTATGTTTGACAACTCTTCAGTCTAATGTTAAGTCGCAAGCCAGGCAGCCCAATGATACAGTATTCTCTAGAGAAGAGATGAAGACATCTGATCGAGTATGCAGCAGTGGTGCATTAAACCATAGCATTGCATTTAATACTTTCACTTTCTACTCTAGTTTTGACACTGCGTGACTTTTGGAACGTATACAAACGATTTGCCTCGGTAATGGATTCGCTCAGCACAGTTTGGAGAAGAGCGATAGCGCCATTGCATCCGTACAAACTGATATAAACACGTAGCACAAACACGCTAACGTTGCGTCAGCCTGAGCACGCTGTCGTCTTAGTGGACTGACAATACTGCCAGAGGAATACAGTTTAGGTCACATTCAAGGGCTTTTACATGAGTTGTTGTTGTTTTTAGTAGGGAGGAATATCTCAGTCTGCTGGTCTTAGCTAGCTTGCTAGCCAGTGGCTAGCTGTTTAGCCAGTGTGGCTACGCTGCTACCACGCTAACGAGCCTGACTAATCACCTGCATGTGGTGATTTCAACCACATTTACTGCAGTGCAGTGCAGGGACATTCAGACAGGGTTTTTGTTTATTGACAGTGAAACATAAAGACAAGGTCGGTCATTATCGTTTGTTGAATGAGTTTCTAAAGTACTTACCTTTTAAATGCGCCGACTCAGCACCCGGCATAGTGAGGATGGGTTTGGCTCTGGCTCATCAACTCACATGGAGCTGTCAAGGTTTTTTTTGTTTTTTTTGCAAAGGTTTTCTGCGTGAACTGAGTGTCTCAACCTACTCAATGCCACACGCGTTTCTGCATTCATTTGACTATTTCTAAGGAGGAATTCTTCAGTGGCACTTAAGTGGCCGATAACTATACAACACTATACAATTTATATAATCATACGTTACATAGTTATTTGAAGCCTTCATTCAGGAGAACCACATTTTGTTTTGAAGTTCACAGTTTATAATGATAATGTTTTCAAATATCCTTATTTAAAAGCAGCATTTGTGTACTTTGTGATGTTCAACATTCACAAGTCATATAGATTGACTATCCAACTGCAAATACACTGATCAAACTCTTTCTATACATAGATATGGTTTCATGTATTGCTACTAAAATGGAGAGGTGGGCGTAGAAGAGGTCTCTTTCAAGTGTTGAGGTGTTGAAGGCAGTATTGTAGTATTCTCTTTAATAGCAGAGTGGATAGACAGAGAAGAGGCCAAAGGTACAATAGAAGCTGGAGGTGGTTTTCAGATGTGCATGTAAAGTCGAGCTGTGCTGGAGAATACGCTTTGAGACGTTGATACTTTAATGACTCGTTCTCTTAATAGAAACGTGCCCCATCTTTCTGGCTTCAACTGTGTGTTCAGCCCAGATTACTCTGTGGAAAAGGAAGGCAAGTTAATACACGCCTAGCCGTCCAGCCAAGCTATGAATTGCAATGACTGGATAGACATCAAAATTCAGCACTACTGAGAAAATAATGTGTGCTACCGCAAAACATGATTTTTATTATTTATACACTTGGTGAGTTTTATTATCTATTCATCCTAATAAGCTGCCAGACCAGTTCAGAGAATATGCCCTCTTCTGCTGGCTCCAGTCAACTATTTCCTAAGGCACTGGATGGATTTCTAACTTCCGTTGCGATGTGATTTGCCCATTAGCATGCTGCCAGCTCAAACTGCAGAGAAATCCCTTTGAAATACGTTTCAGAGAGCGCTCGGGTTGAGCCGCCACTGGGGGAAAGCGGTCCGGCTCCAAAAGCTAACCCTAACGCGGAGCAACGGATCAAGCGAGCAATCGCCCATTGAGCAACGGAAGCAACATTGTGCCCGCCAATGTCGAATCCCTTGCAACCCGCGATGGCCTCTCAGTGAGCACAGCCAGCGCAGAGCATGGCATGACCTGGTTTTTATTCTAGGTCAAGGTCATAGATACTTTTTCACTCAGCATTTGTTAGTTAGCAATTGAGTTCCTTGGTTAGCAGATGCACAGAAAAACATGCAAACATACACTTTACATCCCTGAGCATGTGCGATTTAATTGCCGCGCTTTCATGACGATGAACATTGAGGGCACGGTATGGATTGGGCCGCGCAGCCGACTGGCTCGGAGCAAAACCTCATAAATCAAAGGGGTTTTATGAAGTGAAGGTCTATTCATGTCTCGGACAGAGCTACTTCATCACTGGAGTTTTCCTTCAAAACAATAAGTCCGAGAAAGTTGATTGGGTTTAGCTAGATATCCTCCTACCTCTCTCCGGTCGCCTCGGAGGAAGTGTTTGGAAGTCTGCAGAGTGACAATTCTTCCTGTGAAAGCTTTTTTTTTTTTTTTTTTCTGGTGTGAAGTCCTTGCACCTCTCTGACACCGTTACCACTTGGGCAGACACTTAAAGCAGAGCGCTGTCGCAGTGATTAACGACTTGCATGCTCACACACACACACACACACACACACGGTCGGGTCAAGATAGAGAAAGTGCTTGGAGTGCCCTCACTCAGATACATGATAGACCCTCTGAGTTCACCTTCAAATTACTCCGTCCCTCCATTCAGATTAGCATCCCACACCTCAAGGTTACACACACACACACACACATAAATAAGCACACAGGAGCTATCTAAACACTTTTATTCATATCACACATGCATATATATCAACGTTTATTTCCCACTATAACAGCTCCCCGGCGATCTCACCCCTCTCCCACACACACACACCTGTCACTGGCTGATACCCAACAGGATACACTTGACACGTTCATCTGAAAGAAACATAAAAATGCACAAGCAGACACATAAACAACTCACGCACAAAATGAACCTTTCAACAATCCTTTCACAGTGCACTGTAAATTCAGCGCTTGGCTATTAAGTTTGACATATTTGAAAGATTACATATATGACCATGACTGTAATGTATGTAAAAAAAAAAATTTAAAAAGCACGCCTGCACAATCAAAACCAAAACTGATGGTTCATATCTTCAGCTACAGGGGAAATATTTCAAGAAGCAGAACTATCCTGTTATTATTCCTGCTTGATAAATGTGGAAAAACAATCTGCCGTCTTTTTGTTGTATTGATTTGTCAAATTAAACTTGGATATTTATTCCTCTGGATGACTCGTAGCCATAGCAACCGACACTTCACCGCAAATAATGCTTGAAAAGGTTCCTGGCTAGTAATCCTGTACGTAATCCCGGCTATTACAATACCACCACGGGTCACCAATTTTGTTCCCAGTTGGCTACGGCCATATTTCAAGCTTCATTCCCTTGTCGAATCTACGACGGCGAGCTGAGAATCCACCGGTAAAAACAAACAAATCACCTCGCCGGCATTAGGTCATGCATGAACCAACTGGGTCGCCGATACCTGAGGCTGCATGCACTGTTTATCTTCTTTTTTTTTTTTTTGTCTCTTTCCTTCAGATTGAATTCGATCCGTCTGTCAGCGGTTCTGTAGCCATAGAAACTTTCCCAAAGTTCATCTCCGCTAGCCTTAGATGAGTAAACAGGTAATCAAAACAACACACACCTCGGTCTGCACCCTGGAACCGATCTTGTTAGTTGCAGTTCTGCCTCGCAGCATCGCAAGAGGTCGGCGGCAAAAAAAAAAAAAAAAAACACCTACCAGGGGGCCGGCTCCTTCTCTGTATGTTGTTTGTTGTTTGTTTGTCTGTCTGTGTGGGTGGTTTACTTTGTTGTGTGTGTGAGTGTATGGGTGGCTGGAGCGGGGAGCCAGAGTGAAGTGTGTGTACATGAGTGTTTATGTGCAGTGGGGGTGAATGCGTGCGCGCGTTCAAACGTGCGCGAGATGTGTGTGTGTGTGTGTTTTAACGTGACCGCCTGCCTGCATGCATGCGTGGGTTGGTGCATCGTGTCATGTGTGTCCAAGTGGTGTGTGGGTGTGTGCACATGTTGCTACATGTCCAAGTGAGCTGGTCTATCCAAAAAAAGGGTACGATCCCGAGACCCAATTCGTTCTTCCGCCATCTGTCCTGAGCGGAGGGCAAGGCGACAGGACTTGGCACCGATTCGCTATCTTTCCCCTACAAACCGTTTAGCTTTAAGGGCTTTTCCCTCTGACTGAACAAAGTTCTTATGGAAGGCGACAAGAGCATGTGGCCGGCACAAAGTGATTCCCCGTTTTACTGTCACTTTAAAGTGATATGCTACATGTCGCACAGTCAATTCCCCACTACCTGTGACAGATAGAAATTGGCCCGAGCTGAGGCCCCTGCAAAATGGGTTTTCCACTTGATGTGAGCGAGAGCGCCAGAGCGAGTGGCTTGGAGGGGGAATCAGAATCAACGGGGATTTAGTTTCCTCCAAAGAGTAATGGTGGTCAGCTGACATGTGCTTGTACACGGTAGTGGACCGCGGGAGTGCAGGTGATACCGCGCGCCCGGAAAGATAAGTCCATTATCTTCTCTGTATCCGTGATAACCCCTCGCATCCTTCAGGTATTCCTTCAGGGTGTGTGTGTGTGTGTGTCTGGAGTTTGAACCTGCTGGGAAATCGAGATTGGAGGGTTATGGGTAATTCTAGCGCGTGGGCGGTGTGTTTCTGCTTCCCAGTCTGTGTTACCAAGCGGATAAGATGCCTTCTGTCACTTGTTTCCAAGTTTGGTAAACAGTGCACTTGCCAATGCTAGTGGATCAATGTGTTTACTGGCCATTGCGAGATGTTGCACCATTGTATTAAGTAGTACTGTTGGAAAAAGACAAACAGTGTGTGGCATTTTGTTTTAATGTTCTGAAAAAAAACCCTCCTAATCCTTGTTTGTGCCAGAGGCTAATTTCCTCCCACACCAAGTTGGAGTTTTACAACAGTGGCAAGAGTTTCTTTTGTTATTAAACTGCCACCGTGATGAAATTACATTCATCTGCTTGTTTACTTTCTAGTGTCAGTGGAATGTTTTAGCATGATTATTAGCTCCGAGCTTTCTGCCTCTCTCGTAGATATCAGCGGAAGGAGGCAACGGGTATCAACAGACGTAGGGATGAGTTCAAGCTCGGAAAAATACATTCGTCTTCCTTCCTCCTCGTCTCATCCCTTTCCCCCTGTCAGGGTTGCCTTGGCATTATCTGCTGGAACAGTTGCTCTGAGGAAGAAAACTCCCCTCACCCCTCCCCTCCCCTCCCCTCCCATCCCATCCCTCCGTCTATCCCCCTTTCTCGGTGCCCCTGCACAGACGGGAAAGCAATTAAAAGAGAATCTGTTAGATTGCCTGTGTTTATGCCGTCTCAGAGAAGGTTCCGGGGCTGTTATGATGATCATGCATGGCCGGATCATTACCCACCGTCTCCGTTACGCCCACGCCAGTCTCTCTCCGTATGCAGATGAGGCCTTTTTGGAGTGGCGGCAACACGTGACGCATTCACACGCATCGGATGAGAGTCTTCAGTGTTTGCACAGTCACAAATCTTTGCTATTCTTGTGTTTCACTCTCTCGCTTCCTCTTTCTCGCCGGGCCTGTCGTGGGCCAAGTTTTGACAAGAGACTTTAATCAGGGGGCCCCTGAAAGGAAGAGAAATACGCTTTTACAAACCATTTATTGCAGTTGCGTCGCTTCCTCCGACGTACCTGAAATACTGTGATATGCTTTTAAATGAGCGGAGATCCATTATTGAGACAAACGCAAATAATTTACGGACTAAGTAGGAAAGCGCACGGTGACAGCTCTCCTCAATAAATCATGTGCACTTCTCCCGCCCGTTTGCCGCATCAACGGTACGCTGCTGTTTTCACCATTAGGCTAATATGCATGCACGCCAAGGCAGCAACAGTAAATTATGCAGACATTTTCAATTATGATAGCGTTCGGCGCCCGCCACCACGCCGCCGAATGGCCGTAGCGTTCGGTAGCATCCGAGTCGTTTGTCACGCGCGCTCTTCCATCTCTGCGACCTGAGGGCCATTATATTAGTGTAATGTGTTGACAATGAATGACAAGGCACTGCCACTAGCTTTCCGTGTTTATTTGTTTATCTGTTACGAGGAATCTTAGTCCTCTGCAAGGCAATTAAAGAGTCGTTTAACTCAAAGGTGGAGGATAATAATTTATTTGCATTCATTTACGTGTCCCCCGCTGAGCATAAATGATGGGCCTTAAAATATCATTATTTCCGCGTCGGCCTTAATAGCCGTTACGGGACCACGACTTAACAAGTGGATCGATGAGTCAATAGATTTTCATTTCATTAGGCATTGTAATCTAGACAGCATTGCAATCCTGAAAGACTCCAATGTGATAGGCTTCCGGCTATGAAGGATGGCGTCAGGGCACTTTATGACTGGACGGCTGCTAACGAGGTTAAACCGCTGCACGTCAAACTCCATTAGGCTCCGACTATTTTCAGTCGTCGGATGCCAAGTCAGCAGAAAAAAAACCCCATTCAAAGATCATTTTGAGGAAAATAGCAGCACCTTTCTTTTTGCGTGCTTGTTTGGAGGCTGAAATATAAATCATTGTTTGCAGCCGCGTCGGGGGAGCGATTCAGGTGAAGAGTCGTCCTTGGTGCTAAATGCTACCAAAGACCTTGTTGCGGCACTGGAATGCATGCTGAGATCCTGCAGCGCAGACTGGGAAATGGCTCTGTTCAAGCCCAATTATGATTACACCCAGTGGAAAAAAGGACAAAATGATAGAACAATAGTATCATAGAGTATGTCGGGATGGAATTGTGTCCTATTGTTGCCATGGCTACACCATCAATTGACATTGCAATCGAACGGCCCCGTAGCACTTCCCTATAGCTCCCATATGGTTCACGATGAAAGCATTTGTATGCACACAGTATTCCGACTGGCAGTTCATCCAGTAGTTCATAAGGTCTCTCTCAATATAAGCTGTTTATATGCACCTCCATATTGCAACCACAAATATCCCTGGATACATGAAACACAATATATATTCAGTACTCCAAATATAGTAGTCTAGTAGACGAGATGAAGCGTTTACCTCCCTCGGTATCCCACCCAGCTGTCACATTCAGGTTTCTCATGAGTGTCGTGTGAGATTATCGTGCACAGCTTACGGCTTTTCGACGCGGAAAACCCCGAAAAGCCGAACACACTTTAAGTATCCCACAATATTAATGTGCAACGTCAACGCACTCGCTGTCAGCGTTAATGTCTGGCGCCGGCAGGACAAGCTTACACACTGTCAGTTTCCACTAAACCCGCCATAGATCACATGAGCGAAGGAAGTCCTCCCCAGAATGCATGCCTTCAAATGATATATGCAATATCTCCCCCCCCCGCCGGGTGCCTGTTAGCTTCCAGACAGATATGAAGACTAGCTGTCAACCTTTCAGCTTCTCCCGGATGCATCGGCATGTGAATTAGCTATCCCCGCCCCCCTCCCTCTAGCTCAACAAATCACCCAAGAGCAGTCTGACCTTCTCATTTGGCGTGACACCTGTCAGTCTCGTAGGCGCTATGTTGACTCCCGTGCCACCGGTTGTTAACCTTTAAAGTCCACCCAGCTAAAACACTGTACATGGTAGAGGCGGCGTCAAGCGGCACGACCCTCTTCAATAAGGCTCCGCTTTGGAAAAATTAGCCCACGAGGGAGACGTGATTGTTAGCGGGGTTAAGATGGGGTAAAAGCCACACATAGGAAACGATGATGAAAGCACCTGCTCCCCCTGAGCTCCTCTTCACACTACAATTATTTAAGCGTCGACAGTCGGTTCAAAGTGTAATCTTTGCCTGATGAAAACACTGCCGGGTGAGTAAAAGGTGCTGAAGCGTCTTGACGTTTTGTTTGGGGGTTTTTTTCCTCAGCTTTGCTAGAGCTCCGTCAGATGTGTGCAGAATCGGCATGTTGTTGTTGTTGTTGTTGTCGTAGTTCTACTCGGTGGTACATTACCAGCAGAAACATTTCATTCCCAGCCCCAAAAAAACAAGCAACCGTTTTTTTTTTGGGGGGGGGAAACAAACAAAAAAACGCATTTAAGCAAAGATGAACACGAGCGCATCTTTTCCCCCTCTCGCCTCTTTTCTCCTCTCTGACAGGGGCATCATCAACTCATTCGCCTCTTCCCCGACAACTCAAACACGAGGAGGAAGGAAATACTAAAACCTCTATTTTACAGTCTATCACAGTGCAGTTGTTTTAACAAGCGGTGAGGATTTCCGGGGAGAGGAGGAGGAGGGGGGGGGGTTGTAGCACTAACCAAACGAAAAAACAGATTTTATATCTAGTGTGTGTCAGTGGCAGAGAAAACAAAATGCATTGCTATATCGCCCTCCACTACCTCCACTACCCCCAACTACCCTATTAGTTAATGATCGGTCAATACCATCCCCTCTCTTCTTAGCTAGCGAGGTGGTAACGCACTACAGCAGGTTAAAGTGATGGATCACATGAGAATAAAATGAGGTGCAGCGTCACACTCGGAGACGGGGGCCCCGTAATGATAACAGCAGCCTGTTTATTGTACAGGGAATCAAAAACAATAGCAGCAGTGGGCGGCGAAGGTCAAAGCACTGCAGCCAGTAATTGGAGAGTAAATAAGTGTAATTTGCAGTAATAAGAGTCATGCGGCTGGACTAGCAGTGGAGCTGCCCACTCCCTCCCTCTTCCCTTACAGTAGTAGTAATATCACTGTCTCTGATATAGCTCTTTTATTAATACAAACACACACACACACACACACGCTATACACTCAGTATGTCATGTTTACCATAGCTGTGTGGGCGCATAATAGCAGGGAAGGCGAGGGAGAGTGAAGATAGAAGAGGAGGGGAGAGAGAATGAGAGAAAAGAGAGAATGGGGGTGGGTGGGAAAGGAAGACGGGGGCGGGGGGGGAAGGCTAAGAGGAAGGTGCACGACGGCAGAAAAGTGAGAGCGTGAGTGAGGAAAAAGGGGCCAGATTTGACAGAGAGAGGGAGTAGCAGTATATCTCCCGAGATTTAATAGCGGCGCCCTGCCCTTGCCATAGATCGTCCTGCCTACGACTCAATGAGGGCCCATCTATCACGGGCTCGTTACATCCGAGCACTTCTCCCTCACGCCGCAAAGCCCTGCTCCTGAACACAGCAGCAGCAGAGGTAGGTGGAGGAGCTGTGCAGTGTTGCCGCATTGAGTGGAAAAGCGAGCAGGCTAACGGGGGATCGGCCCCGCTGCTGCCACGTGTGAACTGTGATCGGTAGCCAGATATTGGCTTCCACCCGATCGAGGGGGGGGTGGGGGAGATACTTTGACCGGCTGCTCTGGAGATTGAGATTTAAAACCTTCCAGAAGCTTCGCAGCACAACAACCCGAAGCGAAGCGTCCAGCTGGAAAGGCTTCAGAAACTTGAGATACAAAAACACGAGATACACAGAATCTAACCGCCCTGGCACTTGGTAAAGCCTCGTAGGTGAAATCACACCTCTGGCAAGCAAATTCGAAGTCAACCAATCCCAAGAATTTCTCAAGTGTTTTGTAACCTTTTTTTTTTTTTGCTGAATATTTCCCCCCATCAGGTCTGTTGGCCAAGTCTCAAAACAATCATCCCTGCCCTGATTAATGGCTCGCTCCAGGCGCTGATGCATGCCAAACCCGAGAGAGAGAGAGAGAGAGAGAGAGAGAGAGAGAGAGAGAGAGAGAGAGAGAGAGAGAGAGAGAGAGAGAGAGAGAGAGAGAGAGAGAGAGAGAGAGAGAGAGAGAGAGAAGGGCTTGGTGATGGGGGGATTATATCTGGGTTTGTGGATGTCTGGGGGCTCTAAAGCGAAGAGGAAAATTTGCCGAACAACAAGAGTTACTCAGTCTATTCTGATGCGCTTACGTCACTAGGGATCTCCCTCCAGGGTTGGGCTGTAGTGTGTGTGTGTGTGTGTGTGTGTCATAAGCAGGTCAGCTTCAGGTAAACGAGAAAAAGTTTGTTTCACAAAGTTACTAACATAAATGCTGACAAACAATTGATAAACAGAAAAAGGGCGGCTCGAGGCAAAAGGATCCCCAGGCGAGGAGAGGCCCCGCCAGGGCTTCCTGAAAGGCACCCGGCCTGGGAATCCCACTCAATACCGCCTTCAATGGAGGACGCGTCGCGTTGCTGAAAGAGAACCAAAACAGGGGAGGCAGAAGCAAAGAGAGATGGATGGAGACTGACGGCGTGAAAGAGCCCCTGCACAAACCAACAGCAGGGATTTACAGACCGGACCCAGCGGTACGCGGTGCCACCCACAGACACACTGGAAAGGAACCTAAATCTCTGAAGTGACTTAAACAGCATGAAAATGAATTCAACATGGCAGCGGCTTTGTAGGTTGTTGGCCTCCGTGTTCTTTGCATGGAGAGAGAGAGAGAGAGCGAGAGAGCGAGCATGTAATGGATGGCTCAGTGTCTGGGGTTTCAAGCTGGGCCTCTAGGTGTCGGCTGCAGGGACCACGGGGGGGTGGGGGGTGGGGGCCTCTCCCTGACAGCAGCTCTGTTTAAAGTCCCTATTAATGAAAGGAGACAATGCATCGCCCTCGTCATCCCTCTTTTTAAATGCTTCATTTAAGCCGCAGAAGGACATTTCATAAACAAGCGTTGAACGCTCAGGACCCGCCTTCAGGAATGGCAGTAATTAACGTGACCCCCTAGCTGCCGCTGTCACCACCAATTTACCCAGGAATAATGGAGATTTACCTGCTGATTGTCAATTAACACACACACACACACACACACCTCGCCTCCGATAATACGTCATGTCTGAGACAGTGGCGCGCCTGTGCTAACAATATGGATCTGTTATGATACCGGGATGTAACAGCCCAGACGCTGCAATTAATTAGCTCATTAATGGCGGCGTTCATTGCACACAAACAGGCACCTGGGTGATAACGAACCGTTTTGTTGGTGACACACACACACACACAGAGAGAGAGAGAGAGAGAGAGAGAGAGAGAGAGAGAGAGAGAGAGAGAGAGAGAGAGAGAGAGAGAGAGAGAGAGAGAGAGAGAGAGAGAGAGAGAGAGAGAGAGAGAGAGAGAGAGAGAGAGAGAGAGAGAGATAGAGAGAGAGAGAGAGAAATATGCGTTGAGTTTATTTCTCACTTGAGTTCCTGTGTGGACTCTGCACCAGTGCCATTGCACCACCAGGTATTTCGATCAATGCTTTGTTCTGCTCAACCTGGTCCCGGGGGACAAACCAAGACCTTTACTGGAAACACACCTGACCTGCTATGCGGAGAATATCCAGGGCGAGAGAAACTGCTTTGAGGTGCTACAGAGGAGTGACCTGCCTTTTGATTTTGGGATTCAGCGTTGGCTTTGCTCCTACCTCCCCCCGCTCCCCCTTCCCTGGCTCTCTTGTTCTTGGTGTCACTTCCTCCTGTGAGTTATCTCTCCTCTCCTCGGCAGTCTTGTCTGTCTTGTTGGCTGATCTGTCGATCACGCCACCTCTCTGCGGCGCCCCCCCTGCCACATGCATTATAGACAAACACACAGAGGGTTGTGACCAGCCTCAGCCTCGCCCACCGGGCAACACACAGCGAGGCAAGACTTCAATCGAAGAGTCGGTGTCCTTCTCCTGGCCTTAATCTTTATTGATTGCTGGAGCAAGTTGTTTGACTGTCTAGGAGGGAGATTTTGCATTCTGCCAGTATGGCAGGTGGGGTATCTGCTACAAAACACACACACACACACAGGCGCACACACACACACCTTTTCGTGACAAGGATTGCTCGGTCAATAGAGGGATGAAAGGGAGATGGGAAGGAGGAAGGATGTGGGGGATAGGGTTGAAAAAGGTGGAGGGGAAAACAGGACAGGAGAAGGAAAAGTGTTTGGTTGAGGGGTGAGAGGTGTCAGAGAGACCAAAAAGGTGAGATGAGGAGAAGTGGGTATCGACAGAGACAGGCGGGTGGCGGTCGGCGTGGCTGCTCTGTCAGTCTTGGCACATCGCTCCCTCTCATTACAATTTCACTGCCTGGCTCCAGCCTGGTCTCCGGTCCTCCCCCACGGCTAGCCCCGGAGAAGGGATCCATCCAGCTCAGCCCTCCCTGTCAACGCGAGCCCAGCTCAGCAGCTCTGGCCCAGGCATCTGTCAGCCCACACAGTCCCCCCCCCCCCCCCCCCCCTCCTCCCCCCCGTCGGCCAGTCCACATTGGCACGGCACAGCGGGGCTGGGGGAGAGTAGTAGTATAGCGCGGCAGAGAATCCATCAACAAAGCTCTGGGTAAAATGGCACGGAGCAGCAGCGCTGGGCATCCATCACAAACCCCGGGGGCCCAGCGTCAGCCCCGGCCCCCAGTCTCTGAAGGGACTGGGTTAACAATGCTTCCTTTTTAAAAAAAAACGCATTTAACAAGGCATTTTGTTTACAAGCGTAAGTAAATATTTGCTAGCATTTACACGCACGGTTAGCGGAGAGCGTGTATTCTGCAGAGGACCGTCGACTTGAGAGGATTCTGCAGAGGGTTGAGGCCACTTGGATTATAAAGGGCTGCCATTGGTGCCAAATATCCCACTACATAATGTCACGTTGTCTAAATAACACAGTTAAAATGCTGCATCATTGTGAGATTTGATAGGATTTCCATTATAACTCGTTCAAGCATGGCTCGCTCTTCCCAATCACCCCCCCCGCCCCCTCAAACAACTTGTTGAGCGCACCGCGGATCGAACCAGCCCGACAGCCCGAGCTATCATTTCTCATTGCGGTCCAGCAGGGTGCAGCCCAACAGCCCCGAACCCAGCCTTGCCTGGACACACCTTGACAGCTAGTCTGGTGGAAGGGAGCTACGGCTACAGGCAGACAGCTGCTCTGACAGATGATAGGAAGTTCTCGGCTTCCAGGGCAGCAGCTCATTAGCGAGAACAGAAAATAGCTACAACCCAGCATGCTCTGCACTCTGCACCGCGGGTTGTCGGGACCCTCGGGAGACTCGGAGCGGTTTGAGGGGGAGAGAGAGAGAGAGAGAGAGCGGAGGACAGGGAGGTAGCCAAGGAACTCGATCTGTGGCGCAGATCAGAGAGTAGTTTCTCTTGATTCCTGTTCCACGCTGTCTACCTCTGCTCCGGGGTTGGTTGATGGAGAGGGGATAGCGAGAGGAAGTGGAGAGCGGTGAAGCAGAGGTGTGAAAAGAGGGGAGATGAGAAAGAGAAGAGGCATGGGGAGGTGAGAAGACTTCAAGCAATGGAGTAAGGCTCAATTTGGTGACATGTGCCATGTGTCTGGTTTATTTCTGTACCCATATGGAGTAGCATATGGTGACGGCTAACTGAAGGGAGGTAATACAATTAGGAGCATTTGGATCATTTAGAGTTCCACTCACCTGCACCTACCTAGGAGCTCCCATGATGCTTTGGAAGTGCCACACTCACAGTATGAGTGCTGTTCACACTAATATGATTAAAACATGTTTTATTCAGACTGTGTGCTTAATGTAGTCAGTCAACGCGGCTAATTGCTTCAATGCAAACAGCCGAAAAGGTGTTCAGCTTGTCGGTTTAAAGTAATGTTTCACTAATAGAGAGGATTTTCACTCTGAGCTCCTGAATGGTCACTCTGGCGCCCCTCACAAAGCACCAATTTCTTACTTTTTTTTTGAAAACCTTTTTACACCTACAACCAAGTTGATTCAGGTAATATTATTACATCTTTTCAAACTTTCCAAGACGCTTTTCAAAAAGCAATTTTGCCTCTTAGTAATCTTAATTGCCGGGGGAAACGTCCTGAATGAGCAGCAGACTCCCAGGGCAGCTAATGCCGGAGATTGACTTCCATGGAGGTGTGTGTTGAAAAGGGAAATATTGCTCCAGTGTTTCCCATACAATGCTAATAACTGGGCGGCCTGCCCAGGTACATTAACAGCTCACCAAGTAAATGTTTTGTTTTGGATTAATTTTGGGTGCCATAATGCATGAAATTGGCAGATGCCAGTTTTCAAATAATCAATGTTTAAATGTTGCCAAGCGCTGGAAACGTGGTCGTGGACTACAATGACCAAAATTCATTGCAGCAATGACACAGCGCATTCAAGTGCTCCTTCAAGTGGTGGTGTGTCAGCGCTGTTACAAACTGGAGGAGGAGACTTTTTGAAACAGCCTCAGTAATCAGAGGAAGTATAATAGTCGGCTAATGTCGCAATGCCATTAGCTTCTGCTAGACTGAGAGACTTTAGTGCCCCAGAACAGTGCGAGTCGCTGGCCTCGCTAAATGAAACGTCAATAGCAAGTCATCAATAACCGATGCCACTGAAGCAGACTGACAACCTGGGAGGAAACACTGCACTTTAAAAGGAAAAATCTAAATAAAATTCTCAACAATCTTGGACAGTTCACTTTGAACAAGTCTTGAGCAAAGACAGAAACAGTAGAACCAGAAATCACAAGCGACAGTTTCTGGAATTGCTCCACTGACAACAGATTGGAGGCTTTTTGGGCACTAATATGTGGCTAGTGCCCAGTAGGTCTGGTTAAAAAACATGTTAGGATTAAAGGTTTAAGCTCAAAAACTCATTTCAAGTCACATAATGACCCACATTATATGGATATGAATGATGTGAGTCAGTCTCCAAATGTTTCCGACTTGCTGCCATTGCCGATTAGAGTCCCGGAACTCATCTAGCTTTGAAAAATGTTCACACTATTAAAGGGTAATTCCGGTATTTTAAAACCTGGGCTCTGTTTGTACATATTAGTCATTTAGACCCCAAAATAGGTACAAAAAGTTTTGGAATTGCTCCGGTAGATCGCCTCAGCCGGCAGTCGCGAAACGGGCTGCAATGGCTGCAACGTAATCCGCAGGGGCAAGTGCGCCGATCAAAGTACGGCCACTAAAAGTGTTTTGTTTTTCACTGAGAGGCTCAGATTGTTATTGGAAGCGTCTGACAACATTACGGAAATTATCCCTACAGAGATAGACCTTTGTTTAACCAGAAAACAAAAGTCTCGCTCAAGGAGAAGTCTCGCTCTGAAATCTCGCGAGATCATAGTAACAATGTGTGAATTTGTTTGAGGTTGGGTTTTTTTTTTTTAAGATGGTAAAATAATGAGAAAAAAAATGTAAAAGTAAGAGAGTCTGTCTATAGCTTAGACTCCCGAAGAGATGTGAAAAAACAAAGGAGTAACCCAGTGCACACTTGAGAGCGAGCGACAGACGGCAGTAGATGTTAAAGGGGAGACAAAGTGCCAATAAACATGTTATCTGGGCTCCGCACGAGGGAAACGACATCAGCGGGGATTCACGCTGTGAGTACGAGCCTTCAACAAATCTGACATCCGGCTCCCACGGCGCCACAGGCCGAGGTGACTGCGCCGCCACTTTCGCGGATCTCCCAGGGTCACCTGCCAAACACAGCCTCAACCCGGCGCCTCCCTAATCTACTCTCCTGTAGCCCAACACACTCCAAAGCGCTGAGCGCAGCCAAGGCCCGGGGAGTCGGCGGGGATTTGCATGTGAGGCGCATCCACTGTCGGCTTGCATTACGCCTGATATCCATTCTCATTGATTCCAGCGTCTTCTCACATTTACATTTATTCATTAGGCAGACGCTCCCCTCCCCCTCCCCTCCCCCCTTCCCCTTTCCCCTTCCCGTGCGAGGTGTCTTAGCGCGAGCTCGCGCGGTGTAATGCTCTGACAGCGTGCGACAAGAAGTAAACAAGAGGATACCGCTGGCCTCTCTCATCCGAAGGAAAAGGCTCACTGTTAAAGGAGATGTGTTTATCGGAGAGAAAGAAGGGAGGCGGATTCAGGGAAGGGGGGAGAAAGACAGAGAGAGAAGGAGTGGGAGGAAGAGAGCGTGAGGGGGGATAAGGCAGGGATGGGAACAAGACAGAATTGTAGAGAGGTAGGAGAGAAGAGCTTAAGTTTTTGTTTCTCCCCCCAGAGACCGAAGGGTAAATGGAGTTGTGATTAGGTTAACTTGGATTATCTGCGCTGGTCAAGCTCCATCACACGTAAAACTGCTGAATGGTTTGGGACGGCGATGGACCCAGCCTGGACCATTGTTTCAGGGGAAACCATTGTGTGTTGTAAACCCTCGACTTAAAACGCCTCCGGGTTCCAGGCAGAACCGCCTACTCTATGCGATTGCATAATTGCTTTTATTTGTCTGTTTCCTATCTGCAAAATTTCACATTTCCTGTCTCCTAATAAGATTACACATCACGAAACCGAAGATGTTTCGATTCCCGCACTGCCTCCCGTAATGAGAAATCAAGCGTTCTCCCTCCCCCATCTATCTTCTTTTGCTCACCTCTATTGCTCCCATTGTGCTCCCCCCTAGGTGTTACGTGGATGACAAAGTGTCCAAGGTGGCCTGGCTCAATCGATCCAACATCATCTTTGCCGGCCAGGACAAGTGGTCCCTGGACCCCAGAGTAGACCTGGTCACTAAAGGACAGCTGGAGTACAGCCTGCGCATACAGAAGGTAATACTGACCTCTGAGGGTAGAAACTGGACTGTTGTACTGCATCCTTACATGTGTGCTTCATCATTGTGTTTTGGTTTGGGTTCCATTAAAGCTGCACTAGGCAACGTCACACTTCTGGCAGCCCCAAACTGGCAGCAGGAGATAACCGTTTTGATTTTTGGAAAATTTGAAGGACTTCATTACCCAGACGTGACGGGAGTAAACCACTCATGGGACTTACATTTAGTTTTCTTAGCGGTTGTTGGGGGTGGAGATAATGGGGGGGGGCGGGGGGGCGGGAATTGCAGCAGGTTTGTTGCAAAAATATTTTTTGTTTGGCATGAAAGAGGTGATGCCTTCAACAGGAAAACATTAGCTTCCAATACAAACACTTTAAACAACTCGTGTCTTGGGTTGGAAAACATAATATTCTTCTTGTGCATGGTCATCCACGTTTATTCTCACTAAATGCTTTGGTGTTGGTCGACACACCTCGATAACTTTATTTAGCTTTCATGTGAACAGTTTTTGAAATCATCGATTTGAAATTGTCCAATGGGAGGAATTCACTCAGCATGATGATATGTTAGCGTAGCTTCTTGTCTGTGTGTGCAACGTGCTCTCAATGTCTTATGCACACTTCAGTCATACTATACCAACCCCCTGTAGTCATGGTTAAATAAGAAAAACCTTCACTCACAGCAGAAGACTTTGCATGCGTTCAGAATTGAGCCCAGGTCGTAAGAGTCAAAGGCAAATATATATACCCATCCACCGCCCCGACCTTCACACCCTTTACTTTCCATCTGTTTCAGTCACATGAGCTCCACCTCCAGTTTCACAGTTTTTCTGGTTACAGCTGTGAAATCTGAATTATTTGGGTTGTTAATTGCTGAGATAATGATGACAATGAAGGAAGGAAAAGAGGAAGATGAAACATTTGTAGAGTATTTGTAGAGCACTTTTCTCAACACGACTGCAAAGCACTGTAAAAGTGACAGAAAATAATAAAAGGGAAGACTTTCAAGTGCTGTCTCCATTGAGGTCCACTTAGCAGAAAGAAGGATTGTTAAGCACCATTGAGATTAAATATTTCTATTCTATTCTATTCTGTGTAGGTGGACGTGTATGATGAGGGGTCCTACACCTGCTCCATACAGACCAAGCAGCAGCCGAAGACCTCACAGGTCTACCTCATCGTACAAGGTAAGACCTACCTACCCCAGCGTCACAGATCACTGTGGGACAGATGCATGTAGCACGTCACCTATCTATGCTAACTGGAAAGGTCAAAAGTTGGGATTTAGTTCAATAAAACTATTATTATTATAGTTTTATTTATTACTACTACTACTACTACTAATAATATGTTTTATTTATTATTATTGATAATAATACTACACACTAGCACAAGCACATATTTTTAAATGATATTTCAAGTCTCTGGAGCCAGAGACTTTATAATAAACTTGTTTTTCCAAAAGCACGCAAAATAGCAGACATCTGTGTCACCGGGCTGCATTATTAAATGTGAAAATGTATCTCTAGGTGTCTTCAAGGAGAATATTTGAATGTGTATTGTCAAAGGTGTCACCAATAGATTTTCGTGTTCAAGTGAATGTGAAGTGCACTTGAAAAGCCTTCAGCGCCAGTTTTCTATTTCAAGTAATACTAAGTCATTTCTCTTGAATGGAGACAGGCGGAACGTTTAGTGCGAGAGAGATAGAAGGGGAGGGAGAGAGAGAGAGAGAGAAAGTGATGTAGGATTTGATCCAAGGCCTGCAGGAGGGGGGGGGGAAAAAGGTTGTGTTTCTGCAAAAAGTTTTGCTTAAATTCTTCAAAACTCATAAAAGCTGTTTTATGGGTTTTGGAATTATGGCTCTAGAGATGAAAGGGAAAAAATCGACATCATCAATCATCATCAAATTTCCTTACCTGAGAGTGGCACCCTATAGGTGGCACGGTGGCTCCGTGGTTAGCCCTGTCGCCTCACAGTAAGCAGGGTGAGATGCCGACGCCTGGCCCGGGTCTTCGCCCGTCCCCCCGCACTCCAGAGACATGCAGGTCAGGTGAATTGGAGACTCCAAATTGCCCGTGAGTGTGAATGTGAGCGCGAGTGTGTGTGGACTGTCGGCCTGTCCAGGCTGTTTCCCTGCCTCCAGCCCAAAGCATGCTGGGATAGGCCCCAGCCCCCCCCCCCTCAGTCTCTGAATAGGAATAAGAGGGTAAAAGGGAATGAATGAATGTTCCCATAGGTGTATTTAACATTTTTGTCATTTTCAGTCTTCTGTTCACTTCAGTTCACTGATGGGCTGCTATTTCTTTCATCCTCAGAGCGAATAACTTAAAACTGATGAAACAACTAAAAAGAAAAACCCGGGGATACTTTAAGAAAATGTTCACCTTCAAAGCCAATTTTGGCCTGAATTCATCCTAACCCGCAGCACCCTCTCTACGAAACCGTATACCTGCAACTCCTTTTATTTATTCACTGTCAAAAGTCCCTGGCCTTTTAACTCTTCTTTAAACCTCTGAAATGTTTTGAATCGCTAACAACCTCCCGGGACCGTGAAAGAATAGAAGCAATAAAAACACAGTGAGCTGTGCATGAAGGCCAAAACTGAGAATTCATTATCCTTCCAAATGCCAAGTCTCTGTAGCCTCGTTTTCCAAAGCCACCGCTCATTGACAGAAATTGCTCTTAACCTGTCAGAATCGGGCTGCCTGACAATATCTGAGTGCTCGTAAATGGGACCGCTCTTAGTTTGTTTGTTTGTCGCGTGTGTGTGTGTGTGTGTGTGTGTGTGTGTGTGTGTGTGTGTGTGTGTGTTCTCAGATGAAAATTCTACTGTAGTCATTTGTACGTCATCCTGAGGCAGCGCACTGACGCACATCATAAAGTATGTACAGTGACAGAAATCGGATATGGCAACTCAATACAGTTTACCATAGTTGAGTGTTGCATCACTCAGGGTGCATTTCTGGTGTAAGTGTCCTTTCCACTCTAAGCCCGCTGACTGTCCGGGCTGAAACCTAACCCCAGATAAATACCGAGGCTGTCGGCGGCGGACGCGCAGCCACAGTGTCATTTCACCGCACAATAGCCCCGCTAGACAACGTTTCATAAAGCCATGAACTAAAGATATCATCCATTAATAGCATTTTAAAAGGTCAATATGTGAATTGATGCTCCTTTTTTTTTCTGGGATCCATGGCAGCAAATTGCCTTTCCTTTCCCAGAATTCATTGTGTCCGTTTATACAGCGCTTGATCATCGGAATGTCCCGCCAGACTTCCAGTTTCTGCCGGCGGCCTCATTCATCACGGCTAATGCGACAGTTATAGCCAAACATTGATTCTGTTGCTTTCTTGCCTGCTATTTCGTCCTCCGCTACGCCTCTCAAAGTCCCATTTAATTCTGCTGCCATTGTTATGCTCATCTGTTGTTGCTTCCCTGTTTACGTGGGCGCGATCTTTTTTTTTTCTTTCTTTTTGTCGGGGGAGTCTCAGTTCAGCATCTTTCATCCAATCCGGCGGCGCAGTGCTGAAGGCGTAAGTTGCTGGCAAATCTTTTTACTGTGAACAAATACTGTGAACACTTTATTTACTTTTGGACTGCGGACCAATATTGACTGCAGATGGCGTCTGCAAAAAACAAATCTGCTGTTTGTAATGTTCTGATTAAATAAGCAGAATACATAAGAAAATCCTGCGTCGTTCACTAATTGACTACCACTATCAACTTCTGCATGCAGCTCCTGTGTCGTTCCACCCCTCCGCTCTTGTTCGAGGCTATCACCAAGGGAAGCACACGGATCTGTGTGTGGCTACGCTCTGCAGTCACATAAAACACAAGTTAAGACCTCCCCCCCCCCCCCCCCTGCAAAACCCAATCAAGTCTGCGGGATAATAATTCACCCTGCCTTCATCTTTTAATGGGTATGAAAATGTTCCGTGCATCAAACATGGCCCCTGGTTACAGACCCGAGAGCGGGTTCACATAACCAAAGCTGACAATTTTCTGCTAGCAGGGACAGAGACGTAATTGGAAAACAAATGATCAGACAAAGTAAATTTGCGGTGGATGATAAAGCGGTGGACTTGCGGGGCTCCGGCGCCCGGGTGCCAGGCTACCGGGGTCACCGCACACGACAGGAATCCTAATAATGGCTAGTTTTCCCAGCCCCGCTCCCTTTTTGGTTGTCATGAAACACAGCCGTTTGAGTGGTGCCGATGGGCTGGCCGGGGCCCCTTTTGTGATGAATGGACTGTGTGATTTGACTGAAGTTTTGACTTTGATGTTTGCCGAGGCTATTAGCCAGCCGAGCGCTATCTGTTTGTGTGTGTGTGTGTGTGTGTGTGTGTGTGTGTGTGTGTGTATACCTGGCTGTCTTTCTGTGTGTGTTTACTAATGGTGGAGCAGTTCACGGTTCACTACATCCATTTTTCAGTGGCTGAAAAATGCAATTCTGTTGCTAAAACCTCCTTTTATGCAGTGAAACGATCCACTTTTTTCCCCATCACATTCCACATATCCTAGCAACCTAGGTGGAGGTGTTATATAAAACAGACCGACACCAATATCAGGTGGAATTTTTAACTTGAACTTGATGTCACCCCTCACAAAGTGTGTGATACTGATGTGTTTTTTTTAGGGAGTTGCATAAAGTTTAAGTTTAAATATTCCACCATCTGATCAACTTGCAAAGAGTAGACTGACAGCTGTTCCAGCAGAGGGGTGGGGAGGGGGGGCGATGCTTTCATGCTGATACCCGTAGCATTAAATCCTGTCTGCTGCCCCTATGAACTGATTTTAGCTGTCGTTAACGTTCCAGTTGAACTCCTGAGGGACGGACGGACGGCGGGAACACATTTCTCCCTCTGTGAAAGAATAAATCTTTGGACATGTTCACTAGTTTAAGAGATTATTCCTTTGCTTCTGTTCACAGAACTTTATTGACAAGCACAAGGGACTTCTTAAATAGTGAGCGAGCGAAAGAGACTTCCCTTAAGCCCTACTTGCACGGTACCAGCATCACCTGGAGACATCCGCTGATTTGCAATAACTGCAGAGATCACCGGTGATTTAGCATGTCTGGAAGGTCCCCTGATAATACTAATCCCCTGCTAATCGAACTAGATCGCACAATTTCTACCTTCCTTCCGTCATGAAAAACAGGGGCAGTAGTGGAATCAGAGGAAGGTTGCGCAAACTTTTTGCTTTGCTACATCAGGAAGTGACAAATTGTAAAAATCTTCACCTTACACGTGCATCCAGGGCACCAGATCTCGTTGAGGTTGGTGTGTAATCATGAATTAGGTCCCCACATAATGCTAGGCCCGTGCAAACAGGGCTTTAGTTCGTTTAGCCACTAACTGCCAATCTGGCTGCAGAGAGCGGTCCCCGACAAATATTACCGTCAGGCAAACAGGCAGAGAAGAACAGACACGCTAGTCAAAAGTTCAACACCAATTTATTAGCGCGAGATCCAAAACGTAGTCAAGACAGTCCAGGACGATACCGAACAGGCAACAGGGCTAAGGTACCAGAAAACAGTGGCGAGCAGGCAGACAGGACCAGTAGGGCGCAGGAGAAAGGCTGGTCAGAAAACAGGCGCAGGTTCAAAAACAGGTTGGCAAATAAAAGGTCACATACTCTATTCGGTCTAGGCAAGCTAAAACAGTCTGGCAGGAACAGGTTTCTATTTATACTAGATGCTGATTACAAATTGCATTCAGGTGTGGAGGCTGGAATTGCGTGACTCCTCTGATAGGCTGGGCAGGAACAGGTGACGAGCAGGAGGCCGGTGGGCGGAGACAGGGAGACAGGCGACGAGGAAGAACTGCTGCCAGGATCCATGACAATTACAGCCTGCGGAACTGTGATTTCCAGTAGTCAATGTTCATTTGACACAACAATTTCGCCAGTTAGGAAAATAATAGCAGACGCGGGCGGCAAGTAAGTGCTTCAGCTTTTAAGCCTGCACTTTTCCAAATCGCCGGGCCTAATCGCTACCGTGACCAAATCGAAAGTCAATTTGTTCATACGTGCATCGCGGTCATTACGCGATGAACGCGTGTGCATTGTGTGTCTGCGCCTGCGCTAACACGTGTGCACCCAGTCATCCACGAGTGTGTGTGTGTGTGTGTGTTGGTTGCGCGCCAGATGTCAGGAGCTCCTTGAAATCTGTCAATAGTATTGATCCCACTGGGCGGCTTCCCAAAACATAGTAGGCTGCTTTCTTCATTTCTTTATTTTTCTCTTCCTTCCTTTCTTTCACTCCAGCGATGACAGTTGCTTGGTCAGCTGATTCAAATCAGCATTGATCCGTTACGATACCTTTTGGATTAAAGTCAGCACTTTACCGCGCGTCGCCCTTTTTATGAAATCAGAACCCTTTTAGTAATAGAAACCAGAAGCGTAATACCTCTGATCTCAACCAATAACCTTCTTCCAAGTTTCTCCTTATATATCAGATTCACTCGAGAACCCAGATAGTAAAACAACAAGTCAAATACAGTGGACTGTATAATCCTGCTTCTTTTCATTATAATATGATTTCTTTGGGGTTTACAGCCAGAACCAATCGTGCTAGGCAATCTGGATTAACTCTTAAAATCTGCACGTTATCACCCGAAACCCTCCGCGACCGACGGCGTCATCCGTTCGTAAATGCCACGGAAACAGAGCCAAGATACACCGTCTTCACTGTGGAGCGACACCGCAGACGGCGTCTGACTGAGAGAATGAACGGGGTGACAGAATATCGTGTGTGGCGAGGTCAGAAAGCGCTCTCAACAAACAACTCGTGGAGAGCGCTTTATTTTTTTCCAATTATAACCACGTTCTTGTCCAATATATCGTTTTTGGTTGTTTTTGTGTTTGTTTTAGCCTTTCGCTGGGTTGTCTGGCGAGTGCTATCTCCCTCGCCTTTAATGGTATCAGCCCTAACCTTATTATTGACCGCAGAAAACAACCTTTCTCCCCCACTAGACATCATTGAATTTCTGAATGAAAGATAGCAGCCCGCCCAATGCCTCCTCTTCCACACTTATCCATCTCTACGTCCTTTCATTCCTCCCCTGCTTGTATCACAATGCTGTGGTATTTAAGGAGCTGATCCGAGGAACTCTCCGAAGGCAGCCGTGTCACTCTAAAGAGCACCGTAGCAGGAGGGGGTAGGTGTGTGTGTGTGTGTGTGTGTGTGTGTTTGCACATACCGTCTACTCTACAGTCTGAGCGTGGAGGAGGACTGACCTTTTAACAATTATCATGGGACAATCGGAGCCTTTCAGCGGCGCCTCTGAAGCCATCTACCCGCTATCCTCTTCCCCGCCTCTCCCCCTTCTCCACTCTTCCTCCTCCTTTTCTTTTTCCCTTGGAACCCCCCCCCCCCCCCCCCCAACCTCCCTCCCACACACACACACACACACACACACACCCTCCTCCTCCCACACGCTGTTCCTGCCTCTCGGACCACCCCTCGGTGCTGCAGTTGTTGAGGTGTTTTGTTACCTCCTATCACGCTGTCGTAGGGGGTTACGGGGGAGGATGAGAGCGAGGGAGGAGACGGAGGAAACTGAGAAAGGCGCAGAGTGTGGATTAGGTATGGCTATCATTAATTCTGGATATTGGCAGTCTTGTCTGGCGACGCCGCTGCAGCGCCATGATCACACTCACATACACATTATGGGCTTGTATCGTCGCCGGGTCCACAGCATTCAGGCCTCGTTCTCTTTTCGTCTGGCGATTCGCCTCCTTACCTGCTGGGGGGAGGGGAAAACATGAAATAGGAGATAAATTGACCCTCCACTCAAAAGAAGAAAGAAAACAAAAACATCCAGCAAAATCTATTCCCCCGCCAAGCTCATTCCAGCAGCCCTCAGCAGCCTCTCGTCAAAGCTGTTGCCTTGTCAAGGGCTGTCCAACGCAATCCTCAGGTTTGTATCCGCTATCTACTTTTCGCCTCACACGCCACCCTTTATCTCACCCCTGCCGACAGAGACGGTGAATTGGAATGGTGTTTTTTTTTAATGTATATAACCGAACAGGGCGATCCCTCCCATCTCCTAAAAAACAACAACACCCCGAGCCTCGTTCAGCTCGGGAAAAAACAAACGCAGAAGAAGTAGAAGAAGAGCTAGACGTGTGAGGTTCAAGCTCTTGAAAAGCCCTGTAGTAAACACCTGATGGTAAGACCTGCCCGGCGACTACACACACACACACACACACGCGTCCACGCACGCCGCCACTCCAGGGACAGCAGTAACGCCGTGGACCGTCGTCGCATCGCCCATTATTCCGTGCAGCTGCTCGGGCGGGAGGAGAGAGAGAGAGAGGGAAGAAGATACGGCCACGCACATTTCCCATTGCCTTTGAACCTTCATAATGAAACTGACTCCTTGAAGTTTTAATGAAAGCAACAATTTACCATTCCTTTTTTCTCCCTGGGCTGCTGAGCTTATGCTGCTTAGACCGAATCCTCTGAAAAATAAAAAATAAAGCAGGGGCTTTAATCTTCTCGACGCCGGGCGGAGGAGGTGCTCTCATGCATTTAAACGGTCCATCCGGCTGACGCACATGGCGGCCGGGGGGTATTGACGGGCGGGCCTGCAGGTGAGCCGCCGCCACCGCCGTATTTCACAAGCCAACCAGCCCGACCACTAGCCATCAGTTCTGCTCTTATCTCTGATATAGAGGGCCACTATTTCTTTCTCTATTGCACACCCACCCCCACACACACCCCCATTACTCGTATATATGTGACCCAGGTCTGTCCGCTAGATGGACGGAGCTCCTGGCCGTTAGGGAGATGGAGTGGCGGAGTTAAACATGACCTCACCTGGGGTAAAGATGAGGTTATATGTGTGAACGAGAGGGGGGAGGGTCTTGTCAGTGTGTGTGTGTGTGTGCATTTGTGTGTGTGTGTGTCCCAACACGTTTGTTCCTGTGTAAGTGAATATGTGGACTGCCTGTTAAAGCGTGTGACCTTTCAGTGTCGTTACACCGGTGTGTTTTAACAGTCGCCCCGCTGCAGTTTAATAGGATGCTGTCACCCCTTGCCTCTCTGTCTGTGCCCTACACTACTCTCAGGGTCAACTGCTCAGGGTGTGTGTGTGTGTGTGTGTGTGTGAACTCTCCCACCTGCCAGGGGGGAGGGGGGGTCAGGTCAATCCAAACGCCGGGGCCTTGATCCCACTCTCATCGCTGTAGGCCAGGTTAGAGCAGGGAGCCCAGCATGTCAGGGTTCTACTGAGAGACATGACAACGGTGCTAAACAGACAAAACATCACAACCGACTGCTCTTCTTCTGGACAAAACTGGTGAGGCAAGTAGGCAAGAAGCTACGCTCCCCGAAGGATTTCACCAATTATATCCATTTAGTCGTAAAGGGGAGGCATTTGAGGTTGAGATTGACTGTGCAGAAGTTGCTGCAACACAATCACAACTCTTCAAATGCATGCTGAGGGAGACCTGATTTCAGGGTGATGCATCCTTGCAGCGAAGAAGTTCAACAGTGGGTTTGAAAAGCGTTCCTGTATCAGCTGTTAACCCAGTTCTGATCTGCATTCAGTGCGGTCTCTGTCTCAGGAGTGTTTCAAACAGGATAAATATCTCCCATCTCCAAATTCATCGGCTAACATCTGCCGTTGCGCTTCGTGTGGATTTCCATTTCCTGTGCATCCTGGGTGTTTTCTAGTAGGCGTATGAGTTGGCTGCTCCGTCTCCCCGAGTCCGCCGACCCACCAGCTGTCTGGCATGTTATTGAGTTGGACCATATGGTAGCCGGCTGCTGATGCAGTGCTTTTACGTACCAAGACTTCGGTGTGGCGGTGTGGCTACTCGTGATAGAGCGTCTTTCAAAACGGTGGGGTAGGAGCGGGTTTGGTTGATCAGAAAACCGACGCAGATTGTTGAAAATGATTCGTCACTGAATGAAACCAATCAAGTGTTTAATCTCAAATGTTTTTTTTGGAAGTTTTTTGGGAAGCGGAAACTTTTTCGTGACTTTCGGACTAGATTCAAGGCTATTTTTTCCAATCAGGCCTGAAAGCTGTGTCGCTTGGATATTACTTATTCTCAATTTGCTGTGCCTCCACACACACACACACACACATAAGTTATTCTCTTAGAAGCAAACACATGCATTGTGATCAAAAGACAGGCCCTTGGAGATAATAAAAATACATCTCACTAATGAGAATAAATTGCCTCCTCGCTCATGGATAGGAAATGTTTACTGTTCATTACAACATGCCACTCTCGCGGCTACGGCTGCGGTAAGTGAGTGCTGTTGAATATGTCGCACTCCTCCCCGGCACTTTGATGGCGCGGCTAGGGGTTTGAGAGGAAATGTTTCTCCCTGGGAGGGCTCTTTGAGAGCTGGCAGTGGCTGGCCGCTGCAGTGGCCACCGTGGTAAATAACATATGGGCTTGTTATCGCTCCTCTGAGCTGGGAAACGCTCTCAACACCAGCTACTTCCTCATTAGACTCCTGCTCAAGGCAAAACCAGAGAGAGAGAGAGAGGGAGAGCGAGGGGGGGTGACAGAGTGACAAAAATGGGATAACGGCATGCGAGTGCACGCGCGCTTGCATGAAAATAACGGGAGTGGAGAGAATAAAAGTTGAAAGGCGGTCGAGAGAGAGAGAGAGTGACACACGCAGAGACAGGAGAGGCGAGCGTGAACGCACCCTCCTCCCCCGTCACCCAGTATAGCAGCTGCAGCTGTACGCCCAGTCAGAGGCGGCGTGTGTGTGTGGTGCATTGTGGGGAGGTCTCCAGCTGAGTGTGTCAGGTGCTCTCCACTGTACCAGCTGTTCACAGCTCCTCACGCAGCGAGGACCAACAAGCCGGCTGAGAAGCTCCGCAGCTCTGGAACTCAATCAACACCAGCACGACGGCAGCGCTTGGCTTTTTTCCCCCCACGTTCCTAAAGCGATAATGCACTTGAATCCCTCAGTACTCCGCCAGCCATCACTCCATATTATCCCCTTTTCATCCAGTGTACCTTTAATTGATTAGAGTAGCTGCAGCCCCTTACTCACATGCTACTACTAACGCTAGCTACCATTAAATCATTCAAAGGAACAGCTACATCTAATGGATTACAACATGGCCTGCTTTTCAACTTTCGCAGCACGCTAGAAGAATTGATACCAAACAGCAGCTATATTATTCTCTGTGCTGCTGCATAAACAAGTTGGACCAGGAATGTGATCCAATCAATCCTGATTAAGCTATTTTTCGCTCCGGCTGTATTTACCAACCGGCACCTTGCCCCCGGCGCTCGGTACTACCGAGGAAGAAAGAACCAACTCATGAAATTCCCCCTGATGGCTTGGGGAGAGGGTTGTGCTGCGCTGTGAATGCAGTGTAGTGCATACTCGTGCACTAAACTAAGGGCTGCCGTAAGCAGGCTAGTGCAGTATCGCATCTCAGAGAGCCCAGGTACATCCATACAATGGACTGTTTGATTCACCTCCAGTTTAGTCCAATTTAGCTCATTGAACACCGGGAGGAGAAGACCGGATGGTTGTTCGCTCACTGTCTTGTGGATTCTGAAAGTAGGACAGTTTTGTTGTAAGGGAGAACCGGGACGACGGTAGCACGCACCCTTATTCATGTTACACAGCACAGTGCGATCCGTTATACCCAAAAAACGTGAAAAGAAGTGTTTTCCGGTTTCATCATGTAAATGTATTGATGGTTACGAACAAATGTCACCTATGCCGAGACTAAACATCATCTGATTGTTTCAAGCACCATGCCAGCTTTGGTGTTAGCCAAAGTCCAGGTCGAAAGTAGCATGGAAATAAAATACTGAAAATCCTGTGGAAATGTCAGAGTTCAACTTGCCATGGTGAAACTGAAACTATAGCAAAAAGAAAAACATTTGGGCAGTACACACTGTTCAAACTGTTGAAGGCTGCTGTTTTCAGTTCGTTTTTTAGTTGACATTATTGTTCATTAACTTAAGGAGAAGAAGGCGGACATGATTTAGAGTGATTTAGAGTCCAAAAATACACTACGATCAAAGCGTGACAATAAACTGTGTATTCTGAAACGTTTCATTCAGCCACGTTTGGATAAGCAGCTTAAAAGAGGATCAAAAGTGATTACACCATGAGAAGAGTGAGACGCTCGGCTCAATTGTATACATGTATGGCGTTCAAAGTTACGAATCACGTTGAAAATAATCTCACCATTGGCTTAGATGATCAACTGAAGAAATAATGAGGAGTGAATGCCAGAAATATGAGGTAGTCCGTTTCGATACTCTCAGTTTTCAGTCTGATAACGTTCGATGTATTTCTCCACGAGACAAAATAGTGCTGGTACTGGTAGAGGACGTGTGTAGGTCACAATGAAGTATGGCAGGACGTAGTGCTACAACCGTACCGGTTCTCCCCTACGTCTGGTGAGAGCTAGTTTGATATGCTGCACAATGTGTCCAGCTACTAGTAGCTCAAAGGGCAAACTGTGTGTGTGTGTGTGTGTGTGTGTGTGTGGGCGTTCCATCACGGGCACATTATGCACGATGTACATACGTTTGTGTGTGTGTGTGTGTGTGTGTGTCTGTGTGAGCGCTAGCATCGATCCCGTTGCTCCCCAGTCATTAGCATTAGAGTGGTGACAGTCCACCGGGCCGGGTCCAAGCTCAGGGTTAGGAGTTAATGGCTGCTAACCAAGGAGTCTGGAGGTCTCCACTCTGGGGAGGAGGCCTGAATTGTTAATGGTCTCACACACACACACACCCTCACACTCTTCCCACTGCGGTGTGCACTTTAACTAATCTGGTGAGTGGGGGCCAATCAGGTAGTATTGATTAGTTGGTGCTGATTGCTGGTTACTCCTCCACAGAACATGCTTCAGGGGCCTGTGAGGATGGAGGCCGTCTGAATGCCAGATGGAACGAGGAGGCGCTACGCTATTGCTTTGACCCGTAGTTCCACATCTAATTTTCTGAACGGATCAGTGAGATACTATCTGGACTCACTAAGTAGTGAATAACCCCCTGGACCCCGGAGTTTTGTTTTTTTTTGATGAGATACCGTCGTTCTGAAATATTCATTTGTCCGATCCCAACCGAGAGCTCGTATAGATTTGAAACTCTTCGATTCCATTTCAGCGAACGTAACTTGAATTCTATAGTGGTATTTTTTTTTACCGGCATTATAATGAGTGCAATTCTGAATTATGAATGAATGGAAGAATGATAACCCTTCATTCAGAGACTCCAATTAAGACCAGAATGAGAATGAGCAGCACACAGAGGGGGGGAAGCTAGCTAGAATAGACCGGACGTCGCTTCGGGAGGACAATGGGCGAGTGACAGGCGTGGACAGGGTGATCTCTGGTCTCTACGCGGTGACACGGTGAGGAATGGTATTTAGAACTGGGAGATCAAAAGGGCAGGAAGTGGCGGTAAACAGTTTAAGAAAGGGAGCCCGAAGAGGAAGTGGCTGCCATTGCCAGCCAGCAATCTATAACCTTGGAGTCAGCTTGTCTAGCCATCTTTGTTTTTTTTCTCATTATCATCCTCAGTGTGATATCATAAGCCTCTAAATCATCGGATGGCTTGAATACAAAATCTGCTTTGCCTTTTTTTTTTTGGCGAGACTTCCTCCGTTTTTTTTGTGGATGCCAAAAAAAAAAAGCACAAAGCTCCTGAGGAGGCAGTGAATTTACCTCGACTGAGATAAGAATTACATCTTATACGGAATATATAAACGGACACATTTTTCATGAGGGCAAGAGCTGCCATTAGTTGGTATCATGAGAAAAAAAAACACACTCTCCATTGCATCTTCCCTCTTTTGACCCTTGCTGGCTGCCCGTGTGGAGCTTGTTAGCAAAAACAGATACAGGCGCTTTTCCACCTTCACTTCTCTCTCCTCCATTTTTTTTTCTTCCCCTTCCTTAAGTGCAAACACCAATTAAATACGTGTGTGATTTACGAGCCCCTGCCCTTGCGAGGACCTGAAAAAAAAATACTTGTGAGCACAGACTGAAAAAAAAGAAAGATCTCCTTAATGAATCACCTTGGTGTCCTCAAGGAGACGTTGGTCTAGATTGCAGGACTGTATAGAAACACGACGGGGCCTCATATAGAGAAAATCCTCCTCAAAAAAACAAACCCCGCAGAGAGCTCCCTCTCCCTCCGTGGCTTCCATCAGCGCCTCCAGCAGGCCATCGCATCTGTCTCATATCCGCTCGTTTGTTTGAAAGTTGCACCGGCAGCTTGCGCTTTAAGAGCGCTGCCGCCGCTGAAGGCTACGATTGTGATGGGGAAAGAGGCGGCGTCTTCTCCTCATCATCTCTCTCATCTCCCTTCTCTTCTCCTCTCTCTCTCTCTCTCTCTGCTTCTGTTTTCCCAGCTGACAGGAGTGAATAAAGGTGATGGGGGAGGGGTTGCCCACTGGCGCTGCCATGCCACTGGAGCTCCTGCAACAGCCTGCCTCTTACAACTTGCAGTCTTTCCTTTCAATTCTGCAGTGGAGACAGAGAAGAGTGTGTGTGGTGTGTGTGTGCGTGTGTGTGTGCATGTGCGCCAACGCAGAAACACGCCCCAAGGTCCCTGATCAAACGAGATCGGCGCTGCTCTGTATTTTGTTCATTGTGACATTTTGGTAGGGGCAAAATTTGTGTGTGTGTGTGTGTGTGTGTGTGTGTGCACGCGGTCGTGCAGCGGCTCATGAAATGCAGATGTATCTTGTTGTTACATAAAGTCACATTGTCACCATGAATAATTGAAGGGATCAGGAGTGGATATCAGCGATGAGTCACACAGTACGGGGACGTATGCAACACAAAATGTGTGTCTTGACGTGTACACGTGTGCGGGTGTGAGTGTGAGTGTGTGTGTGTGTGTGTGTGTGTGTGTGTGTGTGTGTGAATGATTCAACGCTAACAGCACAACTGACAGCTCAGCCACGAGGCTTAGCGCTAATCTAAAGAGATATGCTTTATCAACACTTGCACATTGCGGGCGTTCGGCGATGTAGCATCCAGATTACATTTTGCTCTCCCCCCCCCCCCCCCCCCCCATTTTCGTAGCGCTTCTTTCTTTCGGCCCTTTTTCCTCTTTCAAAACTCTTTTCACACCGCGCGTAAGAGGGTAACACAATTGAACAAATTTTTTTTTTGTGCGGCAGACTTAGAAAAGATTTCGGCGTGTGTGTGTGTGTGTGTGTGTGCGTGCGCGCTCTTCCGGATACACACCTCCGTCCTTCCCCTGACTTCCAAGTTCCCCTGATCCCGAGAAGGCCGCGTGGATTGATGGCGGTCTCTCTTTCCGCGGCCCTTGAATGGTCAAGATTGCCTGACTGTCACTCTCTCGCTTTCTGCGGTAACAGATTGCCTGGTTAGGTCAAGGTGCGTGAGCGGAGAGGCACAACACACACACACACACACACACACACACGCCCATTATGAGTGAGCGAGGCGCGGCGGGTGCTTGTTTTAGGCGACGTTATTCAATTTCAGAGTTGTCACAGCAGCCACCCTGGTGGCCGACCAGCTGGCTGGATTGTTCTTTTTTTCTTGTGTCGTTGATGAAAAGTTTTCAGACTGACCTTGTTTTGCAGAAAGCAGGTAATTGGCAGCAGAGCCTCCAAACACTAAAAGCTAAAAGCTAAAAGTTAAAGAGCCGCGAGTGCTTTCTCCTGATTATCTTCTAATGGTTTTGAATTAGCCGAGCATAATCGCCTGCCTCTTCCGCGCTCGCTGCCACATCACTCCTCCCGCAAATGTCACAGTGACAGCCAGTGGGGGGTAAATGTAAGAGGGAGCGAGCGGAGACCGGAGAAGAAGAAAAAAAAACTTAGTGGCTTAGTAAAGAGAAAACTGCTGGCGGTCGATGCGTTTGCCGTGCGGTCGTTTAATATATTTGATGTTAAGAGCTTTAACATGAAGCTTTGTATTTTGACATCAGTCGGTATTTTTGCCCATAAAGTAGCGTTTGTTTGCTCGAGGCAGGAGGGAGAATTCCAGTCACTGTTATTACCTGAGTGCATCCTAAAGAGTGGAATGGAGTTTGGCACAGCAATCCTCCAAGTGTAATGAACATTTTGGCTTGAACGTAAAGCGAGCCGACAGAGTGCAGGTGTGAGAGGTTGCATCCCGCAACACCTGCTGCCTTCCCCGCTTCTGTTCAGAGGCTAACTATACTAACGGTATAGAGCCGGCGTCTGAGCAAAGCGGGGACATCGGTGTATTTCTTTTGTGAGTTTGTGCACTCGGGCGTACATCAGAGAAGAGACTACATGTAATTCTAAAAGATAGAGGAAGCGGGAGGGAGGGAGTTGAGCAGAAGAAGAATGTGTTCAGTCGCGTTGGATTCGGCGACAGAGATGTCTGATAAACCCACCGAGCGTCCTCAAGAACAAAACAGGCCCCTTGAGAATCAGCGCGTCCAATTTCAGATGGATACACATCAATTCCATTGAAGAAAATCAGCAGATGGTTCAATTAGCCTCCAATGGTGGATGTCTCTGTTGTTGTGGGAAAACCTTGTAACGCGAGGATTGAAGGATTACATGGTTCTCTGTGGGTTGAGAAAATACTACAAATTCTTTGCCGTCGAAACCCGGTGGATGAATTCAGAAATACAAGGCTGGGCTGAATTTCATCTAAGATCAGTGCCAATCAGGGTTGAGTTAAACTAGGATTAAAATAAGTAAACCTAGATTAAATGGAAGCCTAGTTTAGTAAATCTGAGATTATCCATTTAAATCTAAATCAGAACGATTTAATTTTGCAAGATTACAGTGATTCGTTAACAAAATAAAACAATCAAAGATATTTGAGGAATTTAAAAGAAGGTTTAAATACAATCTTGCTTGGTCTTTACTAGCTTTAAAGCACAGTGCAACAGAATGTATTGATGGACCATGACCTAATCCAAAGTCGATGGAATCCTGTACGCGCCCCTAATTGCATCGTCGCCTTTGTTTTCGGCAACAGTTGCATTCCTGTTCCCGCGTTAAACGTCCGGTGACGGAGGGAGAGTGAAAGCCAGGATACAAGCTCGGTGCTTCCATTACCGCCTTGTCTAGCTTGTCACTGACTCAGGAACTGCCCCTGGCTCTCCGTACCTTTAATGCACAAACACACAAACTCAAACACATTCCTCCTTAATTACTCTCTCTCTCTTGCTCTCTGACTCTCTCCCCCTCTCCCTCTCTCCTCTCTTTCTTTGAAGTTTGAAATCCGAGTTGAAAGCAAGGTCAGCGTATTTATAACATTTTCATCAGAGATTATTATTATCGTTGAGGTATTGGAAAAACCCAAACCAGAATGAGATTGTTAAATAAAAAAATAAAAACCTGTCAAACCTGAGAAGAAAAGAAATCCCCCCATGCAGCTCGGGGGAGTCAAAACATTGGCTGTAATTCCATGAATACAAATGAATTCTACTTTGGGGAGAAAACAGAGTGAATTAGCAAGAGAAATCCTCTCGGGGGGTGTGAGTGTGTGTGTGTGTGTGTGTTGTGGAATGTGAATGTGGGCGTTGTGGTCCACATCTGTGTGTACAGTTGACCCAAGCCCAGCCGTAGAGGGGGTCCGGTGCATCTCTGCAGGACTTCATCCATTCCACACCTGCAGAGGTGAAGTGCTTTTCAAAGAGCTGCCCTTTCCAACGGTGTTCCTTGAAGGTTGAGCTATGACTAAGTTTACACAGCGCTCCTTTCTTCTCCTCCAGCTGGACATCAGGAGCCTGAGAGAGCTAAAATGTCGTCCACACTCCTCCTGCACTATTATGCTCTCCTCTCCTCTCCTCTCTTCTTCTCTTATCACCTCCCGCCTCCTTTCATTTTCCCTGTTCTTCTTCTCTTCTCTTCTCTCCTCCTCCTCACTTTCCAATGAAGTGACAGGGTTATCAGTCTGGGGACAGTTGTTTCCTCACCAACTCATTTTTATCTGTGCTTCCTTGGATTAATGCACCAGTCACACATCTTACTCACCCCCCCTACTCCCCACCCAACCCACCAACCCCACCTTTGGTTTTTGCGAGGCCTCATTGTTTTTGAGCAAAAAAAAAAAAAAAAGCCAATTGGATTCTTTGTCACCTCAATCTAGCCCCACCTCCCCTCCTCCTCCTCCTCCTCCTCCTCCTCCTCCTCCATCTCCCCATATCAGGAAAACACATCTTCATTTTGGCTTGGTCATTTGACTCCAGTAATAACTCTGTGTGGCTTCATTTAAAATGTTGTTTGGCACGATCGTGGCTCCGTTGTCAGTTGGTATTAGAAAGACGGGTTACTTCAGGCTGCAGAGAGCAGGGATGTATTCTCTGTGTGTGTGTGTGTGTGAGTGAGAGAGATATTGGGGGGGGTTGGGGGGGGTGTCTGGTTAGTGAAGCTGTACAGAGATAGCGCCTCAATAATAACCTCTCCGGAGAAACAATCTGAGAGAGACAAACAGTGAAATATTGTTTCTTATCAAATATGGTGAGATGTCGAGGTACAAGGCGGCGTCTTCATTTCAGCACGACACGTCCTATCAGGTTCAAATATCGCGTGAATTCACGCAGGAGGTCGCACGAGTGTGTTTGCGACTGTATGGCCGTCTTCAGCGCTCTTGAAAGTATAGATCAGTATGGATTTTCCATCTGTGCAGTCAGCTGAGCAGGCTTTAATAAGGACGGAGGTTTAAAGCTGTCAGAATAAATACATGCTAAAGAGAAAATAAAGGGAAAAAGGACGTGCCATACATAACCATACGCACAATGATGTCTATAACGTAAAGCTCCCTCAGAGGCCATCACCCTTAGAGCATGTACTTCACTGCAAAGGCCGAGGGGAGGAGTCGCAGGTGGAGCGGGGGTCACATACAGTTGGAGAACCTCCTCTGGTAGAATAAAAACCTCCTGCATGCTTTCCATTTCCCCCCAATATGTAATCTATCATGCCGATAAGCAGGTTGGAGACTGACAAGACCTGCCGCGAGAGGAAGCGGCGGGTCCTCGCTGGCGTGAATGACAACCTGAACGGGAGCGCTTTATACTGTTGGGCCACTAAGTAACTTTAAAGCAGCAGTTGGGGTTTAAGTGCCCTGTTTATGGACAAAGTGACAACAGTTGTTGAGGGCCGGCGGAGCGCATCACTTCCACTTCCTAGACAGATGCCAGACTGGCCCGGGGATTCAAACTGGCAACCACGCTTTGCGCTTCTCGCACTTTCAGGCTATCTCCATCCTAAAACGGGTTGGTTATTGCTGATGCTGCTGCTCTAAATTCTAATGAAACGCTGTGGAAAATAAAGTTCACCTTCAAGCAGTATTGGGAAGTACCGATTTAGAGGAAATGGTATTGCAATAAACCGACTACAAAAAAAACAGCAACTGCAATCCATTAAAAACACATATTCTGTTGGATTACATAGAAAAAAAGGTGATAGATGCCAACATGCTGCAGTAGTGAATGAGAGGTTTTAGATGAAAACACTACTCACATTATTCAGTCTGAATGCTGGAATAAAGACTTTGTTGAAATGGATTTTAGGGGAAACATATCCCCAAAATAATGAAGTACTCAGGTTAGGTTACTGCGTTTGCTATTGCAACTGATACTGATACTGATACTACACTTAAGCAGGTAACCAGTAAGCTTCCCACATACTTGGATACCATGGATTGATCACGTAGATCTTTTTTTTTGCCCTTTAATGTAACAGTGAGAGCAAGTGTGGGGAAACCTGTGTGAGGACTTTTTACGACCTCGTCTTCTTCTGTCTCTTCTGACCATAGAGTGAATATTGGTGATCATGTAGTGTAATGCAAAAGGGGGAAACAGTATAGAACGGACTGTAAACCGGAGATAAGAACAGAAGGCATATAAACAATATTAATCTGCAGGGCGTTGCAGGATGGTGGCAGGTTTGCATTGCGGCAACAGCAGCCGAGACAGGAAGTGAGGTAGTTGTCTGAGAGGATGACTTATGAATTGATCCTCAATGATGTTGGTTGGACGTGTGAAAGGTCCTGGGAGTGTAGAGTCACCTGACGAGAAAAGACGCCCCCCCCCCCCGACCACCACCACTCCCTGAAATTCTAATAGAAAATCCAGCCATCATTTACGGGAGTTGAGTGAAAAATGAAAGTTACTCTTTTTCATTTGCCCGCATTATGCTGCATGTTGTATTATTCATCATGTTCCAAAGTCGTGGATCATTTTCAATTCATAATTCTGGCCTCATATCTGCATATGCGATACCTTATCCCCCCCGATCCACCCACAGCTTGTGAAAACACAGTGATATATGCCCTCTACCTCCTCTGTGATTGATTACATCTGAGCTGCTGACTCGCTTTAAAAGAGTGTGCACCTTGTTTTCTTAATTCATAAGAGTTGTTTTTGCCGGAGTACAGTTCTCTCTCTCTCTCTCTCTCTCTCTCTCTCTCTCTCTCTCTCTCTCTCTCTCTCTCTCTCTCTCTCTCTCTCTCTCTCTCTCTCTCTCTCTCTCTAGGTTTGTTTGTTTGTTTGTGTGTGTGGGAGTGAAGGTGGTAGGAGGGGAGGAGTAGATGGCGATCACAAGGCAGCAGGATCATTAAATGCTGCGTTCGGATGAAAACCCTCTGTGCTGCTTTGAACATCAGTGTCCCAGCGGCATGCATACACACACACACACACACACACACATTCTTCATTTCACCTCTAAATCTCAATTCATAGATTAAAGCCTAGTTTTCCAAAACTATAAGTCAGAACTCAAAATCGGTGGCAGGCTTCTCGTTCCCATATGACAAGAGAAGCAATCTGTTTTCATGAGCCCAGGTCCCGAGGCAAGAGATTAAATTGCTTGTATGGGTCCTGGGTTGAAAAAGTGTAAGAAACTCTGAGGGGCTGTAGCAGCGGGGGAAAGAAAAAAAAAGATTCTCTAAAAAGCTTTCATAAACTTCTCCGCTCACTTGGAGCATCAAGGTTAGCGTGGTTTTGCATTGGGAGCAATAGCAGTCGGCGTGGCGGACTAGCAGTGCTGTTAGCAGAATGTGTACACGCCTTTGATTTGTTGCGCAATGCTGCATTCAATGGTTCCTTTTCTCTCACTGCAAATCAAATGTCAATTGTAGCCTAGGAAGCTGACCCCGCCCAGTGGGGTTGTGTCGATGTGTATGAGCGCTAACGCTAACCCTGAGCGTGATGTCATGTCCTCTTGTCTCTCCAGTGCCGGCCAACATCTACAAGGTGTCAGAAGACATCACGGTGAACGAGGGCAGCAACGTGACGCTTAGCTGTTTGGCCAGCGGCAGGCCGGATCCCGCCATCACCTGGCGACTGCTCAACCCCTCAGGTAAGAGTCGGCCAATCGGCTTACTCGCTCTTTGTCACCCGTCTCACTCTAGCTGTCTGGCCATTCATTACCCGCCGCCTGCTCAGCCCGGCAGGTAAGAGAGATCGGCGTTCCCACTGCAAATCGTCACACTTTTGATCCGAGGTTAATGGTTTCCAACTGGTGCGGATAAAGCACGTGTACATAATGAGCATCGTCTGTTATCACCATCAGCCTTTAAGTCACAGTTTTGATGTGTCAGCGTTAATTAAAAGTTCATTTTCTAGCTAGAATAGCACTTTAGGAGCCAACAAGCCTGTATCTTTTACACCACATAAGCTGTTACGCCCGTTTCCAGCGGGTGTTAACTTGCTACAGGTTATCACACAGTCCAGACGCAGGCGTGCAGACATAGCGCAGCAAACGCAGGTAACTCTGTGCAGTGGATTCTGTCCAGAAATGTGTCTTAACTCAGATGCGGGACATTTTGTCGTTTTTGGAATGAATCCAGGTTTCCAGAAAAAGAGAATAATGTCAGCAACTCCTGATAAGCTCCTGGTGTGATGGATGGAGATGCCCAAGTAGACAGCATCTCAGTTTGATAACGGTCTCGCACTGATTGAAAGTCATTCTATTTGTGTGTCTTCATCAATTACTATAGCAGTCTGTCAGCGGTCCAGACACGTTTCCTCCAAGGCATCTGTTTTCCTACACCTAGCAGCTGAACAACTCGGATAGGTGTATTTCCTTCTTTTGTCTCTTTTGTCTGAAGGAGAGTAATTTGTACAGTCGGATCCTGTGGGCCATATGGATTTAACTGGCTCCTTTTCAGATCGGTGGTGCAACCCGAAAAGCTCCTTTTCTTATTGCTAGAAATGAAGTGGAACCCTCAAGGTCCAGATGGCTCACAAAGTTTACAAAAAAAAACAACAACCCAAAAAAGCTTACAAGTTTACAAAAACATTTTTTATTTCAAGAGAGCGAAGGGATGGAGACATGGACAAAGAATTTGTAGCTCAATATAGTGGGGTTTTCAGGTTGCAATGCTCTCAGCCGTACACCTCTGCAGGTTTTGTACATATCCCTCCATCAGGTAGCTTTTCATTCCTCTTTTTTTCGTCTTCCTTTTTTGAGTTAGGAGTGGGCAGACCACCCTGCACAGTCTTTGTTCTGTCCTGAGACAAGCGTGAATGGTGAGAGGGAAGCGGCGTGATGGAGGAAAATCCTGTCAGCCTCCTGGCAGGATCGGAATCCCTATAAGCCCGAACAGACACATATGGCTCCGGAGATGGGGGTCCCACACCATTTGTGGACACTGGCCCTGTTATTAT
Organism: Hoplostethus atlanticus; assembly: GCA_034670405.1. NCBI lineage: Eukaryota > Metazoa > Chordata > Actinopteri > Trachichthyiformes > Trachichthyidae > Hoplostethus > Hoplostethus atlanticus. Next base: position 1,465,717 of record JAXDDX010000025.1, read on the forward strand.
TATTATTATTTATTTTATTTTTTTGCTGTTGCTCGCCAGGTGTCTTCTTCCCCCAGAAGCCATTCTTTTAACCCAGTCGGAGAGGGAGAGCGCGGGGGACTGCTGAGAGAGATAATGATGTCTGGCAGCGTGTGGTCTCGCTGCCTCGCACCCTCGCCTGCCTGGGCGGTTCCGCGGCTCCGCTTGGCTAAACCTTGGCTCGCAACTTATTTCCGGGACACGTACTCCTATGAGCGCATGCATAGTCGTATGCACATGCATGGCTTCGCCCACATATTGTCATGCAACAAATGCATGCGTTTATCTCGACACACACACACACACACACATCCTAGTATTTCTATCCTTATGAAGCCGCCCACTAACATTATCCCTCACCCCTCACCCTGACCTTAAACCTGATCCTAAACCCCTTGAGGTGAGTGAGGGCCGGCCAAAATGTCCTCGCTCCAAAGGTCAGAAATTCAAACCGGTTCTCACGAGGATGGAAGTACAAGAGGCCACACACACACACACACACACACACCGCCCTCTTCAAAATAAGGGTTCGCCACAGTGTCCGCTTAAGGCTGTCAAGCTGTAATGAGACAACACGCCTGCAGATGAATCACAGCCACACCTGCTGGTCATTAGCGAGGACCCACAGAAAGTAAATGCCGATCTCCATGGCGACATACTCTCTGGCTATTCAACTGGAAATCCTCTTTACAAATGTGTGACTTTTAAGTTAAATTAGAAATGATTTAGCCTTGACTGGACAACAGACCCTCTAGCCTTGCCGTGTGGAGAGCAAGGCTGCGTTCACACTATTCTGAGGATGGCCTCAACTGTAGAAGCGGGTTTTGTTTCCATTAGGAATAGGTGCCACTGTCAGCAAACAGCATCTATGTGCGTCTCTCAAAAAAAACCTACCAGAAACTCCCACAGCAGCCGGCGCGCTCCCATGCTAACCCTCTGTGATCAGAGTGAGAAGTACTTCCAAAACTTTCCGCCAGTACTTTCTCCTTTCTCATTGGACTTTTCTGCCTACACACTGTGAAATCCTACCTCCTCTTTGTTGTTGGCTCACAAAAAAAAAAAAAAAGCAATCACGCTGCTCTCCATTGACTTGAAAAAGGACGCTGGGAGTTTAAAAAAAAGAAAAAAAGGGAAATAATATGAATCGGCATAATGGTAATGTGGCAGTTAAATGATTTTTACCCCTTTAGTAGTGTCAATATTGAATCAGCCTCACTGTCTGCTGCTCGCTGCATTGACAGGCCCACAGGAAAGAGACGCGGTGCCGTACACTGCTGCCGAGCATACAAATTAATCTCTGTGCATTAGCTGCAAAATAAATGAAACCCGTAACAATGCAATATATTATGCGGTGTAATTACATTTTCTGATTGTGCAAAATCTAAACCCAACCTCCGCCCGAAGACGCACCGAAGGAGCTAAGCGAGAAACCAGATTACAACAAAACCAAACTAGACTATTACGCCGGCACAACGCGCTGCAACAACCCAGGAGAGTCGTCAGAACTTCAGACTGCAGCAAGTCGGCTGCGGGACGCGTCTGTTGTAGAGTTTATGAATGAATGAAGTAAGAAACTTTCATTTCTCAGGGGCGTTTAGAAGGAAAAACCTGAAGCGCTCACCGAGGGCTCCAATGACTTGAGTGACAGATGATGCCTCCAACACTCTTGAATGTTTTCAGCCAACTGTCTGGATTGGTATTCCATCATAGGATCTGTTTATGAGATAGTTAATAGCAGGGTTTCTCAAGGTGCCCACACTGATTATGGCTGTCATCCATCCCCTATGGGGCTGCCCAGGCTGAAACCGCCCCCTCTCTCTCTCTCCGTTCTCCACAATCTTTTCTCAGCCCTCATTGTCACTGTTGGTCGGTCATCGGGAAGATAACTAGATTACAATGGGCATGTTTGGTTGTTTTTTTTATGACGGACAGACAGACAAAATGCAGGGTTGGATAGATGGAGTGCTCCATATATACTGTTTGAGTTTATCATTGAAACAAAAAACTCAGAGCATCGTTTAGCTTCGTTTGTTATTGATGGAGTGGAATGATTTTCTCTGGGGTCTCAGCGTGCGTTGCTCTTGGAGATCTAATGCGGGGGGGGGGGGGTTTGAACCGTCAACACGTTCTGATCACATCAGATGGAATGAGGAATACTGAGGCCTTTGAGGATGATCTGAGACGACAAGGAGGCAGGCAAAGGAAACTGCGCTCTGAGCGGGGAGGGAGGGGCACGGCAAACAAGGCGCTCATTGACGTGGTAAATATACCGGTTCAAAACGAGCAGCGCTGGCTCGGTAGCACATTGCTTACGTTGCCAAAGCAGATGTGCAACAAAAGTGTAACAACCGCAAATAATTGCCGGAATGGGAATTACGTAAATATAAACTATAAATAGATTTATTCAATTGAAGAAAAAAACAGAAAACATGTGCAACAGTAAGGAAACACATTTTATGTATTAAAAAAAAATAAAAAAATAAAAAAGAATTGGGATTTGAAGCATCCAGTGATGCCATGGCAACTCTCAGCGGTTCCCTCGGCTTATCGTGAGTTTATTACCAGAGCAGAGAGCGCAGGACAAAGAACAGCAGCAAATGGGTGTGTTGGTGAATAGGCTGAATGGGTTTCTTTGACCACAGTCGCCGAAGCCAGCAGGTGAGGGAGAACTCTGCAGATGTGAGGCTGACGTGGAACAGTGGGACAAGCGTCACACCTCCGAGGGTGAGGCGGCGGGTGTGGGCAACATCCCGTCTTGTATTTCTTGTACTTTTATCAAAACACATTTTGTTTCGGCCTCGGCGTGGGCACCGCTGTGGATATTGATTGAATAGCTCATTGCCTGGACTTGTGAGGCAGATGATCAATAGAGCATGGAGGGAAAGGGGAGGAGTGGAGGGAGGGTGAGTGGGTGAAGGGAATGAAAGAAAGAATGGAGAGAGGAGGGTGAGGAGAGGTGGTCAACATGTGTGCATGTGGTAGAAATAGCAAAGCCTACACAAATATCCCTTTGTGTATGGGCGTGCACGTGAGAAGTGCACGTGCGCGTCGACACCTGCGCACCTGTGTTGGTGGTGATATATCTAACCGGCTGCTTCCCACTGTGAGTCCACCCCATTTTTTACTCCCCCAGAATAGCTGCTAAAGGTCAGAGACGGTGGCTCCAGGGTGGTGGGTGGCTGGGAGAATAGGGCCCCCCCCCCCCCCCGGTGCACGGTGGGGGGGGGGTGGATGGAGCCTCTGGTCAAGCAAGCAATCGTTCACCGCACAACTCAGGGACTACCAAAATAGAAGTCAGACAGGTATGAAAAATACATGGCCCCCTGGCGCCCTCTGGCATTATACGCCACGATGCTGCACAGGAGCATCCACACGGAGACAGGAGGAGGAGGGAGTGGCGGACGTTAGGCTAGCCTTGGGGACAGGAAGGAAAGAAAGAAAGAAAACGGCCAGTTTCATTAGCTGTGCAATCATTCTCATCATTAGTTATAGTAACTCCGGTGGTTAATTCATGTTCAATAATGCATCCGAGGCCACCTCTCTGGTGTAATAGAGTTTGTCAGTCATTTAGTGCTGCAGGCAGGATGACCACCGGCGAACCTTCGCTCCGCTCAAGCACGGACGTGCACATCTGGAGCGCTCCCCGGAGAGCGTGCTGTGAAAGTACTAAGGCGATAATGTTAATAATCCTACTTGTACAGCGCTGACTTATTTACTTTGCTGCGGAGCGGCCTGGCAGTCGGGGGTCAAAAGTCGGGAGTCCCTGTGCTGTCGCGGTGTCCTTGAGCAAGACGCTGAAGCGCTTCCCTGCTCGCACACAGTAAGTCACTCCGTATGAGAGCGTCAGCGTAAACTGGAAACGATGAATCTACTGCCACACTTTCGTCGCAACAAAGACATCTGTCCAAGTGAATTGATTTGGACTGCGGCCCACGTTCCCATGCTATATGATCCAGCTGCATATTGAAGCCATAACCCTTTTATAACAGTGCTTGGCACGGCAGCCTTTTAGAGCTTTGACGTTGAGTGCCCTTGACATCCCTCCTACGCCACCCTCAGTGTCGGCCGTGCTCCAAGACTCCGCTCAGGAAAAGTCTCCCCGAGACTGTCACCTTGTCTGGAACCTCTCTCCCCCCCCCGTCTCTCCCCACGGCTCTTCGTCTGTTCGTCCCCGACTGTGCCTCTGTCCTCCTCCTCCCTCATTTTCACTCCCTGTCTCCCTCTTCTTCGATCAACCTCCCATCTCTTCCTGCAGCAGAGTTTGACAGCCACCTCTCTGCACCTCATCTCTCACTGTCTGGGGAGAGACACGGGGCTTGGGAGCACTGCTCAACGCGCACATGCACACACACGTGTACACACACACACACACACACACACACACACAGACATGTCTGTGTGGCAAGCTGTCACATCTCTGTCTGTTAGGAGGGAGTGGAGCAGGGCAGCATGGAGCTGCATAGGCACCTCTGTGGTATAACTCCTATGTACTAGGAGTAGATGAGCACATTAAGCATGACACACACACACACACACACACACACACACACAGACATATCAGTGTGTGGCATTCTGTCAGTCAGAGTGTCTAACCGTCATGCTGATTGTGGGAGTGGAGTGTAAGGTGGCAGGTCCTTGTCAGTGCAGCTCAGGTCAAGCCTCCGGCTGCGTGTCTCCAGTCGGGTGCATGTGTGTGTGTGTGCATGCACGAGTTGAGCGCCGGCCCATGGGGCGGGGGGGGGAGAAGACAGCTGCTGATCTGTCTCTCAGCAGGTCTCAGATCTGCTGACTGTCACTGTTCACCTGTTTGTTTACCATCAGCACCATCAGCAGCTGGTCTGAAATCAGTCTGCTGTCGCACGGCGCACATAACATCTTGTGCACAGCTTGCCCCGTATCTGCCCAGCCTCATTAGATCCAGTCACCACTGGGCTGGCAAACACAGGAGCGCACACTTGTTTAAAGTCGCCGGTCGACAGAGCGTCAGCACATTTTAGAGTCCATAAGCACTTTCTGGAAGCCCAGAACTAAAAGCCCCTCGAGGAGAAGCCTGCTTGTGATCGGAAGGTTTCCGGTTTGAATCCCTGCACGAGCTGAGAGAATCCAAAGGCATGTTCTCCACGGCATGCCCTTGAGCAAGGCACTCCCCCCCAACCTGTAGCTGTTAAGTGGCCAACAGTGAACACAGTATAACCCTAGCAGTAACTCTAACCATCACTATAATAACATTTCCTAGTCAACCTACCTGGTTATATAGGTCTTTTCTCTTTGCACTGGGGTTTTCAAAAAGATCGAACAACATTGTGCAAAAGTTACAGAATAAATATGTTTCACACTTCGCCTTTTTGCTTATGCTGTGGTTATGCCCACTCTGCTTGTGTGTCATGGAGCAATGTCAGCTGTCAGTTACGCTAAAGAATAATGGAGACGTCTTTTTGCAGGAGGCAAGTGATTTACTGGCGATTTTCCTGGCACTGAGTTCAGTAACAAAATAAAACCGATAGAGTCACGGTCATCTGGAGTGATGGCTACACTTGACAAGTATAGAGCCTTGGCCTGCTGTCAGCACACTTTAATCACACACACACACACACACACACACAACTTGGTCTGCTGTCACCACGTCTCTTTAATCACACACACACACACACACACACACACACACACACACACAACTTGTGGCCGTTGTGATGTTGTCATGAGTTTGTCTCATTGTCAGTGTCAGCCTCCCCGAGGCTCTGTGTGCTCATTCACATGTCAGAATGTAAGATCTACTCTGAAGATGTTGTCATGGAACAGAGCTCTCTCCCTCTATCTGTGTGTCTGTGTGTGTGTGTGTGTGTGTGTGTGTGTGTGACCCTGCTATCCTTGCTTAACACAAAGCCTCTTCTCCCATGGCAAAAACAAGCCTATTGAATCTGTCCGGACAGTAATGAGAAGTGTTCCCACCACAATAGGCTAAATCCCTTTATCTGACGAGTGTAAGAAAAAGCTCACAGCCCGACTCCCCCCTCATGGGATTCCTATCACTCCAAACTGTTCTATCTTATCAACAATTAATCTCCTCTTAAGCCTCGGTCTTGAATAGGACCAACAACAACAAACATTGTATGGCTACATACAATGTGCGACCACACCGGGAGGAACGGGGGGGGATGAGGAGGTGAAGGAGAAGTCAGTGAGACAGAGAGAGGAATGACAGCGTTCAGCAAACAGACGGCGCTCTGCTCTGCTGTGCCGTAGCGTTTCCTCGGCTCAAGAAGCGGCAAATAAACAGCCGTCTTGTTTTTGGCTGCAACACCTGCGTCGTTTCTGCTGCCGCCAGCTGTGGCGGCGGCGGCGGCGGCGGCAAGCAATAGGCCGGCGAATAGTGGAGTGGAATTTCTCCTTTTGTCCTCAGACAAGAGGGGGAAAAACGCTACTGTAACATGTAGGATTTCTTCACCGATCTATTGCTGCCAAGTGGAACGGGACGTTATAATTCAGGCAGTAAAACACAAGAGTAGTTCCACTGCAGCATTCAGAGGGATGGAGGAGGATGGAAGCGGTTTCAGAACACTGATTTGGCCTCAACTATCAGAGAGGATGCATTTTGAGCACAGTGTCCCTTTACGATAGTGGAATTTCGCCCCTATAGGTGGATATTTACGTACCGTGGCTGGTTTTTGGTTTTGGCAGCTAACTGTCAATAACAGTACGGTAAAGAGTCATTCATTCATTCATCATCTCCACCGTGAGGAACGCGTCGATGAGAAGAGTTACTCGGTGATTATGTAGTGACCCGTCATTTTAAATCACACACTCCTGACAGGAAGATAGCCGCCATGTGGTGGTGTTAGATAAAGCCAGGACCGAATGTTCACACACACACACGCTCACACACACATAGAAAGGGCGGAAGGGATTGGAGGGTATGTGCACAAATACACACACACACACACACACACTGTCACACTCATGTAGACAAAAGAAAATAAATGTTGCAGGGTCTTTTATGCTACTCCACTCTGAAGTTTCCTAAATCAGCTGCTTAACATAAATTAGCATTTGCAAAATAAATGTAATGTTTGGCGCCATGGCAACGTGATGTCATGAATGATGCATGAGGATGTGCAAATGAGCATCATCCAGTTGCCAACTGAAGTTGCCGGTCCGTGATTCACACAGCCCTCACCCCTCCACCTCCTCTCTCTCTCTCTCTCTCTCTCTCTCTCTCTCCATGTATCGACTCCCCCCCACCCCCGCGTGGCACGCGCCCCGCCACGGTCCTTCCCTCCTACAGAGTTGCTCAACTGGCATGGAAAACTTTTAGTAGTTGTTCATGGAAACTTGAAATTTGCCAGTGCAATTCAAATCAGCATCCAGCAGGCGTTTTGCAGGAGCGTACCGCGTCCAGACCCCCCACCCCCCACCCCCCCTGTCTTGTTTCTGACTCCCCTCCAAAAGCCCGCTGTTGCATATCCCAAAGGCTGCACGGCTCTCAAAAGTACAATTTGCCGAAAAACACAGCAATTATATGCATTGTGTTTTCAGCGCCAGGCTACATGTTGCAAATTAGAAAACGGCAGAAAGCCAGAGTTGAGCTTGCCGTCCACGTAGAGGTGAAAGGAGGTTTGAGAAAAAACAGACACAAGTGTCAAGTACTTGACACTTTTTAGTGATTCAATCTATCTTTGAAGTAACCATGGCTACCATCACTGCTTGCAACTGTATTTTGCAGATAGTTGCCTGTACTTCTAAATTGTTTCTTTCTTTTTTTTTTTCATTTCCATTTTTCATTAGAGCAGAATGATTTTCTTTTTTTCCTCTGGAGCAGAATGTACTCCTGACTTCAAAGGGGCCTACACTCGTTCAAACTCCCACATCAGAAGTGGGGGGAGAAAAAAAAAAAACAGAAAAGTGTTTTCATCAAAGGTAAATGTGGCGCTTGTTTGGGATTTTAGCGGATAAAAACAAGGCATATTCTTTTTGGAGGAGTTTCAAATACGATGTGCGTCCTCGGAAAAAAAATTCCTACTACAAAACTTAAATAACTGATGGTGTTTTGAGAACTATATCCACGTGATAACAGAGCAGATCCTCTATATGTTAGAGGTATTGTATGATAGACCTGGTGAGACTCAGTTCCCTGGGCTAGAACACCTTCTGTTCCGGTGATGTTGTGCTCCCAGGGTATAAAACAGACATGGTATCGTGCTATTTATTCCCACTGTGTTCCTCGGTGTGAAGACTATTGTTAGAGTAGCTCAAGGCTACTGACACCCTTCTGCCCCCACTCCAAGTACGGCAAGAGAAAAGTTTGAAATATTTTATGGAAACAGAATAAAGTGTGACAGGCCTCAAACTTTGACCCGTATTTATAGGTAGAACAGGCTACGTGTGTGTGTGTGTGTGTGAGAGAGAACGAGGGAGACGGTGAAGTTGAAGGTGTTGTGTAGCCAAAAATAGCCTTCAATCAGTGAGTCAGGGAGGTGCAGACTCCCACATGTACCTACACACACACTATCTGTCTATAAAGCTATCTATCTGTTTATTTGTCTGTCTGTCTGTCTGTCTTCCCGTCCTCCTCACATTAACTGATCTATAAAGAAAATGTAGAATAAGAACTGCTGCACACACCTTATCCTCCCACTACTTCACTGACTCTCTCTCTCTCTGTAATGTAATAATCTAATGTGATGCCGGGCTTCTCTAACGTGCACACTTTGAATCGGGCGCTGCTCTCGCCGTCCCCTTGGGAATAAGGAATCGTGACTTCCACCTTCCCTTCCCACGTGCATGGAGACGTTATGCCTACATTCGCACACACACGAGGTCACGTGTGCAACACGGAGGCCAGCTCGCTCTCTAACCAGCTCCCTCTGGACACCATTAACCAATCCGTCATCATTACTTCCCGTTAAATGGATCACATGTGAGGCGTGCGCCCGGGGTTGCGGTGTTCTCGCCAGGATGAAAACAAAGACGGCGCTGTAATTGATTACTTCCTTAAACAACATGATCAGGTCCCCTTCATCCTTCGTGGTCGACTTGCTCTCTGTACACAGCAGGGGAGATTATTGACGCTCATTGGTGCACTTAAACTACTTCCTCTCATCCTCTCATTTCATTCCCTTCCTCTTGTCTCTGCTCTCTCTGTTCTCTGATCTTCTCCTTCAGTCACCTGTCTCTCCCTCTCTCTCTCTCTCTCTCTCTCTGTTCAGCGCCAAGCCGGAGCATTGAGATGATTGAGCTTCAATAGAATTTCCATGGCAACTGATTTTCAATCATACCTCTCCAATCAGGCTACAGGCGGTTTGCTCAGGGAGCGCTGAATATGGTCTGGTTCAGACTTTGATCGTGATCCCACTGATATTTCTATCAACATGGAATTACAATAGAACAGTGGACCTCCATCTCAGTCACCCACTTGGTTTGTATGATTTGGACATTTTATTCTATTACAAATGTTGAAAATCTCATTCCCAAAAAATACTACATTTCATATACAGGTTTTTTTTGGGCTGTTTGAGGTTCAGTAATGCGTAAAAGTCATACTGGGGTTTTTTTCGGGGTCGTTACTCCCGTGTTTGCATCGGCTTTACAGCTTGAAAAGGCACAACGATTATATGTGCTCACCAAAGCAGAACGGCTGTTTTTTTTCGACTCGCCTCCCATATCGGCGTCCCTGAAGTTGCCGGTTCATTTCCCAGGGCACGCCGGCGTCTCGGTCTCGCGGAGCCGGCGGCCCCTCGGTCGGAACGCGAGCACGAACCCGCCCGGCGACTTGAGATCGCTGACATTTACCGTTGTTAAAAACAGAGCTTTCTCTCCCTCGCCCCAGAGGTTTTACTAGGTGCAATTTATTTCCTCAGCCAAGAATCCATCATTTCTCATTTTTGGGATTAAGGGAAATAACAGTCAATGTTATACAGTTATTAGGTTTGCCGGGTCCTTCAGAGACTCCCTCCCTCATCCGCTGCATAGAGCTGTATCTTTCTGAGGAATACCATGAGACCTGCACGGTTGACACAGTGGGCACACGCTGATGATTTGTTATTAAGCCACTGCAATCTCAAATAACTTAATTTTCCGTCAAGTGAAATTTTGTGTGCAGTGGATATTAAAGTCAAGTGAGTGTCGCTCATGATGTGCATTTGTACTGCGTGGACTGTGCACATGTATTGGCGCAGGTATTGTCGTAATAGTCACAGCAATGACCTCTTCGGATGAAGATGTGATCAGCATGGCAGCCACACCGCGGACAGCTTGGCATTTTCCTCCGCCCGACTCACTCGCGTAGATCCCGAAGACGCCATGCCAGATCTCCCCTAACGAGATGAGAAGGATGCTGTGTTCTTTACATGGTTAATTAGCCCGCTCATTAAACGATTAGCTGGTGCGATATCGGGCCCGTTCGTCCCTGCGGTTTTCTCGCCCTCTATTCAAACGCTCTCTCTGACATTTCTGGAGTTCATTCCTCCATTAATTGAAGGATTCTGACCAACAACTGGGGGTTTTCTTCTTCTTTTTTTTCCTTTAACATCAAACGTGCTTTCGGTCGTGCAGTCAATCCGAATCGTCGTGCTATGAATTTGTTGAGATGCTCAAACGTATTATTTTCAAGTAATTTCAAAACGTCACTCGGTCTAAAAGTACCTAACTTTGGCATCTGCTACCTGATTGTTTTGGATGAGAGATCATGATCTAGGATGTAGCCCACGTCCGATACCTACATGAACTAACGGCGATATGCATGCAGATAGTAACAATAACAAAAAAAACGATTGAGTTTCGGTCACACTGTACATTATGAGACTCAAGGCGTCTCCCCGAATACCAGTCAAGCCGGCTAATTCACTTCAAATCCGCCGTCGTGTCTCGGTGACCTCCGTGCCCTGGCTCAGTCGAGCTGCGGTGGCGCCAAAATGATGAGAGTTGTCTCAGGTGGATGGTGTAAGATTCACTTACTGTCACGGCAATTCTGACAAATTCCAGTTTGAGCATTCGACTACTACTATGTGGGTCGCCTCCCTCGAGGTTGGATTTTATGGCCCAGATCAAAATTGAAAAACTGCGTCTACGTGCAGCTTCTTTGCTGTTCACACCGTCTAGAAAAGATCATGTGTCACATGTGAAGGAGGAAATGGGAAATTGGGACACTTGGAGCTGCAGTGTGAACGTGGCTTTAAAAAAGTACCTAACTATAAAGGTTCTTAACACCTATTAGGTGGTCAGTGGAAGAGGCTGGTTCTCTGGTCTGAGTTAGAAAACGAGATAAAACACAAATCCACCAGAGTGGAGCTCAAACATGAACTGTCTTCATCTCACCTAATTCTTAACCCTTCCTCTCTTTGTCCCTTCTTCCCTCTCTCCTCTCCTTTCTCCTTGTCCTCTGCCTCTTGCCTCCTACTCCTCCTTCACTTCTTCTTCTATCTTGTTCCTCTCCTGTCCACCTCTCTCTCTGCAGCAGAGCCGCTGGTTGAAGAAGAGTTCCTGGACATAACGGGTATCATGAGAAACCAAGCGGGACGCTACGAGTGCAAGGCCAGCAACGACGTCGCTGCGCCCGACGTCAAATACGTCAACCTGGTCGTCAACTGTAAGTAATGATACCACTGCAGCACGCGCCACGTATAAAAATCGGTCACCGGTCGATCGATATTCATATCACATTGCACCCTAAGGCAGTTTGTACTTAACAAATACAAGCACCCTAAAGTCAAGATGTCGTTGAGCGTAGAGAGAGAGAGGGTGAAAGTTTTGAAGGGCTTTTCGCTCTCATCTTCTAGTGATTAATCCAGGTAAAACATGATCTCTAATTTGGCTCTATGTCTGACATAGATTGAAATCATCATATCCGAGCTGATTCTCGAGTGCCGCACGTCGTTCAACAGACACTTTTGGACGCTTTGGAAGCGATCGCCTAATTACATCTTGTGAGGGGCTCTTGTTAAATGTGATGAGCGCAATATGTTAGCTGTTAAGAATTGAATGAACGTTTGATGAAATCCCCCTTTAGAGGAGTTATAGACTTTGATCTTTAACATAGCATATAGGGTAGATAGGTCTGCATTCCTTTGTTAAATGTAGGAAGGTGCTTTTCATAATAAAGCACTTCATAGTCCATGTCTAATCTGAAAAGGGAAATTGGTCTGCGTATGAGATACTAATGGCCGGTTCGCTGTTTGTAACTCGACACTGTGTGTATGCACTGGTTGACTGGTCACAAAAAGACTGTATGGTCTTTGAACCACTGATTCCCATCGAGCACCAAGTCTCCCCTACATTGGTGCTTTGGATTTGAAGGCCTGGAATGAGAATGAGATTTGACACCAGGAAACACAAAATTGGAATATATGAGAAAAAAGTCCACAAAAAACCACCTAAAGCATTTGTCATTATATGGGTTTCCTTTCCCTCGCTCTCAGGCGTAATATATTTTCTGAGAAATGGTCCTTTTTGGAGGCTTAGTAACAATATAAAAATATTAATAATACATTTTAGTTGTAATTCAGTTTTCTGTTAAATCTCAAAGTATTTCAAGGAAGCCCAATGGAAGAGAAACAGCAGATGCCCCATAGCATGGATCTTAGCCCATAGAAGAGGAGTTATGACTTGACCTTAGGTTAGTGGATGTTTGTAGGGTGAGCAATTCCTTGAAGTAAGGCCAGAGTTTTTTTTTCTAAATGAACTAATAACTAACTTTAATGTGTGTGACTCTGCAGACCCTCCAACCATAAAGAAAACCCAGAGCTCAGAGACTCCGGTGGGCCGCATGGGGATGCTGCAGTGCGATGCCACCGCCGTGCCCACGCCTGAGTTTGAATGGTACAGAGATGACAAGAGGTAAGACATGGCCCTGACTAGACCCGCGTCCGGCAGCAGCCATTCAACTCTCTGAGCAGAGTCTTTATGCCACCTTTCAAAGGATCTCCAATCGCGCGTGATTAATGGATAGCGGGGCATTCTGACCGGGGTCATTTCGTGGGTGCACGTCCTTGCGCCCACGTTTAGCGGATCCGGGCCCGAGTCTCCGAGCTGTCTTCAGACGCCAGGACTACACGGTCTTTTTTGAAGTGGTCCGGGGTCAGAGGTTTCCTACATTCTTATTTGATTCCTCCTCATTTCCCAAAGTTGGCAGCAGCGCTCCGTGTTCATCAATCCACCCTTTGTGCTGAGGCTGGTTATGTCACCGTGCTCTACCCGGTGCTTAATGCGTCTCCTTGTCTCTCCCTCGGCTCTCTTTGTCAAATCTGCCCTCACTCCGGATCCATTGTCACATCCCAACGTTAATCTGACATCGTCGCTGTAGTTTGATAATGACTAATCACCCACTTAATCACTCACTGGACTGTTATTCCATTGTTAACCGCACCTTAGCGTGAACGATGGCTGGGTCCTGTAATATTCTTTTGAAAAGAGAAAGGGAGCAGCAGATTCAGTCTCGTCGAAATGAAAATCAGTTTTTTCAGTAACCCCCTTTTCCCATCACTCCTAATTCCATTGAAATGGAAAGCAACCTCGCTGCGCGGTACTCTCTCCTCGTGTAAAAGCACCCAATGTAAATATAATATGGCCACGCTCAGACGTTCATTACAAAGGGACCGATGTAAGTGTCACGCCGAAATCCAGGAACCACTCGAAGAGGACCGAACTGTGATGACATTCGAATGCAACGGCAACCCGGTCCCTCCTTCTCAGCACTTGTCGTATAATAACCCCAGCAATTGCCTCGGCTGTAGCCGGCTCACCCCCCTCCAGAGCCAGTTGGGGAATGGAGGGCGTCGACGGCGTAGCTGGCGATGAGGAAATTGCACATGTAGCGCCACACGTTCTGCAATCCAGCTTCCGTCCACACTACAGCGGTGGAAGTTCTCAGAGAAACACGGGCGGAGTGGCACAAGCGTTATCACAGTTATGGTCTCCAAAGTAATAGGCCCGTCCCGCCGGTGCTTGGAGGAAAAGATTTATGGTCATTGATATATTTTGCATTATCTGTTGTTTTGCAATTCTCCCCTACCTCCATCCATCTCAGTTGTTTTGTCCCCTGGAGGATCTTGGCTGAGCGCCCCTGCGTGGTCCGTGCACCCTCTGCATCAGTGGGAAGTGTTATTGCACTTTCTCCTTGGATGATGATGTAATGCGCCATAATAATATCACTTATCCTTGCTTGGCCAGTTAATTTTATAGTCCCCCCCCCCTAATAATCAAAGCTAATGCACCGTAGCCTATTGTGCCTTATTTACCTGATTGTTGAGGTGGGGTCTTGTCCCTGCACTTGTTTTCTTGTTGATGGGTTTAACCTTAACCAGCACATGCCGTAGCTCATCAGTGGCTGCTCTTACATCCCCTTTGGAATCATAAGGAAAAGCACAATGACCATATACTTTCTCTATGCGTTTGGATTATTCCATTAACTCGCTTCTGGCTGACTTAAAAGACAAAACAAATCCGACCGTAACTTTAGCTAAGCATGATGGACTTGTCTCCACCTTCTCTGGTGTGAACACATGAAGAAATAGCTGAATATGAGCATCAGCCCAGACTGCAGTTTGCCCTCGGTTCATTTTGTGCTAAGGTTTCCAAGCCTTAGTAACCGCCGGCTATCAGATGTCAACACCCCTTTGTTAATACCCCTGAAACCTTGCATTTTAGAGCCATTTACTGCAGTTGGTTCGGATTACATTCTCACTCCTAGCGAGCCGCACTGCAGTTTGCTTGGAAGAGGAACCGAACCCCACATTTTCAGGCGGGTTATTGGTGCCCAAACGACCCACACTAAAGGAGTAAAAACCCTCCTGAATTCAACCACCCTTGGTATGAACGCGCCTGATTACAGCATCGCTCTCCTTTTGCTGCTGTCTTCTGAGCATCGGAGCACCTCGGTGAACCCGCATCTATTGTGTGCCTAGATGCATGTGCATGTGGAAAGGTGTACGGCACATATTCATCCGCTTAACTATACAGCATCGTTGACTTCACTATCTCCCGGTGAGATGCTTGCCACCGCAGCATCCGCGAGTCTCTGTGGCGCTTATAGAAATAATTAGTCTCAGTAGCGCGCGATCCATCATGATCCCGTAGCAGCCAGCCAGCAGTTCATAACTGATTGCTGCCTCTACCTGGCTGGTTCTTTGATCAGGACCCTCCTGCCGCTCCTTTAAAGCCTCCCCTCCCTGTCTCATGTTATAGGCTCTGCGGGATGAGACGCCTCTGCTTTTAAACCAGAACACACTGATCTAACGCGCCAATCTGGGTGGCGGGGTTGGGGGGAAGATTCACTTTGAAGTCACTCGATTCAAAATGGGAATCAAACTATCATTCATGTAATATTGATGGAGCCTTATGGCGAAAGATTTCCAGGCTTTGAATACTGAAGGAAATCCACTTCCTGAACAGGTGTAATTGAAAGTGAACTGACCCACAGCCAAGAGAAAGGATGGGCTGCCACAGAGATACGGTTAAGGTTAAAGACTCTATCGGTCATTACAGTAATGGTGTCTTGATAATAGGAACAACCGCCCGCCTCTTTATAGGTTTATAGTGCTTTTATCTGGTACCCCCTGTGCGGTTTGTACAGTATATGCCTCCATCCATGGTGGGACTCAAAGTGAGTTGTCAGCTAATCTGACAGGCAGATATGTTTGTTGTGTTGTCGGCCGATACATGATTGCTGTCACAGCCAGCCGGCCGTTTTCAATCATTCCTGGGTTACAAGTCTCAGCAGGAGCCTCCGCTTGATTTCATTTATCATCAGCCTTGAATCATAACAGGCCTGTCACTCTCTGCGGTCGGTGATAACTTGCTTTTAGATGCTCCCGCGCGGTACGGAATCAAATCTGTCCGTGTAATGATTTGCTCCGGGTCTCTCGTCCCGGCCGGCCCGCGGCTGCGACCCCGCGCCCTCGTGCCGTTGCCCTCCATTGAATAGAGGGGTCACATCATTTCAGTCCAGGGTTTAAGGGCACAGAGAGCGGCTCTGTGCATGAAGAGATGAACGTCCAAGTCATTCAGTAGACCGCTACTGCCCTCTGCCTGTGAAGACGGCTGCCATGCGTGATGGCAGCAAACTTCTTCTAAAAGGTGCTCATGAAATATTTCTGCCAACTTCTCTGATGAATTCTGGCCTAATACGCTCAATGAAGCTGGCAGACACGCGGGCACATTTTTGAAGATGAACTTGAAATCAGAAGTGTGAAAAGTTCTGGCTCCAAGATCTGCGTGTGCCAGCAAGTTTGAAAAAAATGAAAATGAGCAGGCAAAAGGTCGAGGCAGTAATCCCATGCACAAAATGGTAACGGGAGAGAAGAAGGAGCGCTCGTCTTTTTGGGGCCAGAGAGAGTTTTGGTGGTTCTTCATTTGTGGCGCCGCTGGGCATTTGAACTCACGAGCTATCTGCAAATACGGGACTGCAACCTTTACAACCTCAACTAACTTCATATACCGCTATAGCATTACAATCATACGCTATAATCTATAATACAAACAGCAGTCCCTGTAGCGCGGTGTAGTATGGAGGTGTCTCGGCATGCTCTTTGGGCAGATAGTCCTGTTTAATAATACAGTCACTTCCCTTGTAGACACACAGGAGAATATATCTGCTGCTGGCCTTATCGTTGGGGGGGGGGTGCTTTAGATGGAGTGGGGCCACTGTTGGCACACTAGGTCTCTCTCTCTCTCTCTCTCTCTCTCACACACGCACACACTGCCACCATCCCAAGGTGTCCCTGTGGGAAGGACCTCAGCACTTTATCAACTTCCTGCCCCCCCAGTGGGCCAAATTCTGCTGTGCCGTGATGTGCCTTTTCCTTTTTATGCTAATTCTTTCTATCAGCCAAGTGTGTGTCAGCATAAACCCTCGCTGCCGCGCTCAAATTCAGATTACCACATTACCCAGACTTAAGCAGGATTAAGTGAAAGCGCCTTAAATGAACTTCACCTCATCCAATGATACGAAGGGCTCAATCAGCCTAGAACAAGCGGAATCCATTATGTGCACTTTGCTATTAAAAGAGTTTTATTTAGTGGTGATGATGTGAGGAGCAGTTCATCGCCAGGGTGCATCGTCCATGTCAGCAAATGATATTGATTTATTTGTTCTGAACGGAGTTCAAGGTTGACATAATTGATTGTCAGAAGCTTTCTGGTCATTAATGGTCGGGCCTCAGTGGGCATACTAATGTTTCATCCCAGAAATGGATAACAGAGATCCTGTTGTCTTGTTTGACAGCAACAGACACAACAAACCAAGATGTGATTATGAAAGAAAACATCCTTAATACGCGTAAATTAATTAATTAGACATAAAAAGTATACATAAATATCGAAGAGACAGAGGAACGCCCACACTCCTTACTATTGGTTGCTTTGTCATGTCGGCAATCAAGGAATTGAAGCTCCTTCTGTTGTTTTGCCTCTTTATACGCCGTCAAATCTCCAAAGGCATAAAATAAATTAAAAAAGAATTAAAGAATTACAAAATGGAAATGAAAATAGAAATGTACAGCCTTGATGAGTGACAGTGCATTTCTAAGAACTGCCATGGCTTTTTTATGCCATGACGATAGTGAGGAAACTGTGTGTTTGAAAAATGGGACGCCCACACTCGGAAAGTTTGACATGACAGTGACCCCCGCTGAAGTAAAACTCATTATGGAGTATAATTGAAGTTATTAGCCGTCCTAGACCTCTCCTTACATAATGGTGACATTTTGAACAGCTATTCACTTCAATTAAAGCCACTCCGTTTTATTTTTGAGATAATTGTTGTTGTTAATATCAGCTAACATTTTTGTGAACTAACCCCCTGTGCAGTTTGTACAGTATATGCCTCCATCCATGGTGGGACTACTAACTATTAGCTAGTAGATAACGTTTTGCAATGAAACGCTTCAAATTGGTCAGACTGAATCATATCAAATGGGCTTAAAAAGTGAAATGTATACATAAACATGGAATACTACAGAATTGTAACCTTGTTGTAAAATGAGTGTTTGTTTGGTACATATATAGAAATGTATTTAACATGTAAAGGGAGCAGAGTTCAGTCTGTAGGATGTTACACCACATATACTGTAAAAACACTTATTAAAACCTGTAATAGTGTAAAAGTGTAATATTACTGTATGCCTGATGTTCTGGCCGAACCTTAAGGCAACCCTGAGGGGTTTGGAGACAGAAAATGAGTGAGCAGGTTTGACTAACTTTACAGAGCCAAAGTGGATATTCCCTTCTTATTAACATCCGATTTCAACTTTTTGTTGAAGGTTTCCTTGTGCTATATAGACCTCATTCTTGCCCAAAATGCCGCTTCCACCCTTCTGACTTCAAGTCCTCCTAACCGTCATTGCTTGGTGGTGTATTTTAATTGGCTGGAGCTCTGTCTGTCTCTCCTCTGCAGGCTATCTAACGCCCAGGGCATCAATATCCAGATCCTCGGCACCACCACTGTCCTCATGATTGCCAACGTCACTGAGGAGGATTATGGGAACTATACCTGTGTGGCCTCGAACAGACTGGGCATCCAGAACGCCAGCCTCTTCCTCTATAGTGAGTCAACACTACTACCACACCCGACACCTTACTGTGGGTGGGCATGACTTCAGCAGTTTGTTTTCTTCCAACTACATTTCCCATTGAACTCTGAGAAAACCGGTAGGAGGAAACAGCTGCTGAAGTTACACAGAAATTATTTAAAGCTAGTTTGACAGCTCAAACTTTGTTAAGTTGTTGTCATTCAGCCAACCATGTACTCGTGGAAATACAGTAAAACACGAAAAGGCTGGAAAGAGAACCTGAGAGATAACAAGAAGATATCAAGAAGTCAATAGAAATGAGATGTTTTTGACTACATCCTCAAAAGTGACAACATTGGATAGAATCTCATTCAGTCCAAATACTTTTGGCACCCTAAAGTCGGGCAACCATACAAACCGTACAAAGAGGAGTGTAGAGTCACATTTCATTTTCCTTTAACTGTCCGTCCAATGAGAAATGTAAGCTGAAAGTCTGCACTTTTACCTCATTATCACAGTGTCGTTTCACATTCACTGTACAATCCCAGCTACTTCCTCTATAATAAGTACTAAGTCATGTACCCAGAGATTTCTAGCCTCTAAATACCACCAGACTCTACATTCAAGTTGCCGCTCCTAAAGTGATGCCAAACCAAAAGTACACAAGGTTTAAAAGTCTCTCTTGCCCCTGTTGTCTTCAAGCGTTCCTCACTAGTCAATACCTCAACATGACCACCAGGTGGCACCCACACCTCATAAATGAAGTCTAGGGTGACCCAAGTCATTTACGTTCAGACATTTTTCTGATGCTCTTGGAGCCGCTGAAATAGTAATTTGTTACACTACTTGTTACTGGGGATCGGTAAGGAGATTACAAAGACGCTGTAATATACCACCCAACACCGCTCTGGAACGATCACCACACTGGAGAAAGGTAAAGAAAAAAAGAGCCGGGGAGAAAACATGGAGTTCATTTTTCGTTTAACAAGACCGCAGTGGGGGATGTCATTTAATTATACCCCTCTCCCTCTCTCTCTCTCTCTCTCCTCTCTCTCCTCTCTCTCTCTCTCTCTCTAGGACCTGGGACAGGCCGAGATATCAACGGCTCTGCCTGTGTATCTCAATCACTGTGGCTCCTGCTGGCCTGCTTCGCCTGCCTTCTCTTCAAGTGTTAATCCCACAGTTCTCCTCTTCTTCCTCTGGCCTCCCTCCCTCCCGTCCCTCCTACCCCTCCCCTCTCCCCTCAGCCCCCCTCCTTCTCTCCAACCCACCGACATCCTTATTGCTACCAACTGTACCACCCCCAAGACTGTTTGCATTATGTTACGACAAAACCTAATGTGCTCCTAGGCACTGCTTAGAGATATTAAGAAAAGTGACGGGCTATAAATAAAATGATGACCAGTTTTAAGAACAAAAAAAATATATATATATTGAAATGAAGGACAGTACAAGCAAACAGTGCTCTTTTTAAAGAATTGCATTTTTAATTTGTATGTATTTCTTTTTTTTCTGCTAAATCTTGTCTCTGGGGTTTGGATTGGGCTTGGGGGTTTGTTGTATCTTGTCTCCATGGGTATGAAAGTAGCGACGCCCCGCTTAAAGGGATGTCAACAATCGTGTCTAGAAGTACTGAAGACGTGAGGTATACTCCCATAGTTGCATTATTATACCTTAAATTGTATTGTTAGATTTAACCAACCATTTAACCAGTGCATTAATGAGCAACGAGCAAAGGATTCAGGAGTCAGACGTACAGATTTGAAACTAACAAACGCAGCGAGAGCAAAGGGAATTTATCGCAGCTGATCTGTAACACTAAAGGGATTAGCGCTTAGTTGATATGCTTGTTGATGTTGCTACTAGAAGGAAACATCTCCTGAATCAGCTGTTTACCGGACGCAGCAGTGCAAACCCGTAGGAAAGGAGCTCCTCCGCTGTTGGATGTCTGCATCCTCATCCGGTGGCTTGGCGACCACTTGCCTTTATCCCAAAAGAAACCCTCCTTTCCTTCCCTCTCGCAGCAAGACTCTCACTCAGCAAAATAGGTGACGGCGATGCGTACTGTACATAGTCAAATTTTGTATTTCTCTATGATAACTTGTTCCACCACTGTAACAAGAGGAAATAGAGAAAACGCGTTGCAGTGTGTTGCTTGTTTGACGACCAACCAATCGACCGCGCTGTGCAGGCTCGCCTCTGCTCCTGAGGCGGGCCGCACCGCGTTTAGCCACATATATGTACAACCACATAGTGTTTGCTTTTAGTGTATGAGTTTTAGGTATCGACGAGATACCATAATTCTTCTATACTGCTGGAATTTGGATAGAAATGTATGACACCAATGAATGACACCGTGCTTTTTCAGTTGTTTTGTTTTTCCTTTCAAAAAGGGTATGTGTGTTTTCATATGAAATGACACAGGAAATTCCTAATATATTGAGATTTGAGTTTATTTCTCCTTCATTTTCTCTATGTGCTTCTTTCATTTCGTTTAACTGTGTATATATTCTTGAATCCAATGTCCTTAAATATGAAAAGACAAAATTTAATGTGTCCATGTTTCTGACTAGGTTAGTCATTTGTTGAGGATGATGATAACTTGTAGCTCTCCTAAATTGGCCACGCCAACTGAACACCACTAGATATATGATGTTAGAGGTAATGTTTTGGGAAATGATCTAGGATACTAGCATAAAAACATTTACATAAGAGCTCGCTCGTCACGGATTGAAAGCCCTTCAGTACCTGGGATACAACATGAGAGAGGCAAAACCAATAGTGAATGCTCATTCCCCGCAACTGGTCCATCAAGGCCATTATGATATAATACCATTATATAACACTATCCTAAGAGTCCTGACAAATCCTTATCTTCATCAAACCTTCAAAAACCTGATCAATGACCAAGTCCACCATTTCTTTCCTTCCTTATGAACCAAGTGGTGAAAACCGACACCAGAAGCGGCAGTATTTTGTAATGCAACACGAGAAGAAATACATCTTTCAAAATAGTGTCATTCTTTTAGCATCCAGCTCTGAAGTTCGATAGTTGACTGAAGAGAACTGCTAACGCCAGTGCACCTTTAACTGCCCTTATGCCATTTATTTTGACACGAGGTGACTAAAGGTGCGCGGATTCCACCTAGACTGATGTGCGCGCGCGCGTCTCTGTTCCGAGCTGAGGCAGCGCAGCGCTGTAAAACACACGTGTAATTAATGTCATCCTTGTCATACATTAAAGACTTACTCCCAGTGTTTTTGCTTGTAACTTGCTTCAGAGGCCATGGCTGTGTGACATAGTAGCGTTGACAATGCCATCTGATCCAGACTAATGTCCATGTGGATGAAACGGTATTCGTAGTGCTGTAACAGAGAGACAGCACAAGATTCAAGAGGCGTGAACAATGAAATAATATCAATCAAAACACAGCATAAACAACATCGTACAATCAGATTGTTGTCTGTGTTATAGTCCAACAACTGAAAGCAACTTAGTTCGAAGAGCTAATTGGTTCGAAAGCTGGTTGGTCTCGCGCTCGCATAAGCTTCCATGTGCTTTTTCGTAATCATTTTTGACGGTTGAACAAATAACTGACGTAGCCACTACAATGTTGATTAACTTGACTCTTGGTGTTTTGTACGACATAGGTTTCCCTACTGGCTCTTTCGCGGCTCCCAGCCACTGGCTAGTTCGGTACTTTAGGACGCTAGTTTATCAGCAACAGTTATCTTCTTACTGTAATAAGAAACGAATGGTGTGGAAGCTCCGGTGAAGCGGCTCCTCGCGATAAGCTTGCATGAGATCGGTGTGTGCTGCAGTATGATGTCTACTCCAGTTAAGTCTACCTGTCTCACTGTGTGTCGTGTTAAAAACCTCAGGGCAGAGTGAGGCTGGCCGTGGGCGGTCATTGGCAGACTCAAACTAAAAAAGTCTGTTTTGTACGAGGAATATCCACAGAGGCCCCGGCGGACCACCAGGCGGGAGTCGAATAGTATTTCTCTGTGTTTGTTTTCACGTGCTTCGAATACCTGATGGGCGGGGCTGCGCCGCATCAGGACCACTCAAACTACAGCGAGTTTAAAGTAGGCTAGATTGGCTTTGGAATACTTTCCTGTGATTGGCTGAACTTACTGGGCGGCAAATCCACCTGCTTGTCCAATCAGGTTCAAAACAAGAATTGACCCACCGATACGAAAGCCATGGAGGTCTTTCTTGGGAGTTAAGGAGTACTGTCCATCCATTGCTAGTAGAAGGACCAACAGCCAGCCTATGCACACAGCACCAAACCCCCTTGTAGACAGAACTGGATATCTACTGTAGACTGTAGATGCGGTTACCTAGTTTACTATTGAGCCTTGCCTCAAAATATTACCATTGCTTCACTGTACAAAACTGGCGCGTGCGTGCGTGCGTGCGTGTGTGCGTGTGCTCACCCGATTCAGTTTATTATTATTAACCTGTTTGAAAAGTTACATAAGGCATGAGATACTTACTAGATATTATGAGTTGGCCAAACAGCTGAACATCCACTTTCCACTAAGCTATGGTTACAATCGTAACCCTTCATTTCAAGTTTAGATTTTATTTATTTTCCTTTCCTCTTATGTGTGTGTATATAAGATGTTTCTACAGTAGAATGTTGTAAAGTCAGCGAATCCATAAGATCGTGTTTATACAACTCAACAGTTACAGTTGAAACAACCAATGTAATTATCACGTTTGTACTTCCCTCCCTTTGTCACGAGAAATCAAGATTCAATCATGGAATATGACACAGCAATGTCCCATTTTTTTCTATTTTACTTTACTTTATTATGGCATAAGGTTATTGCAGTCAGTTTCTAAAAAAAAAAAAGAAGAAAAGATATGTAATAAAGGTATATGAGAAAATGTTCATAACACAAAATAAAGTTGTTTGAATTCAATGTTCTGTATTTGAATGTGAATTGAGATGTCGGGGCAAGTAACCTGTTTTGGAGAAAGCTTGGAACACACGGATCCTAATGGTACTGTTGTGTTTATCACCATGTAACATGCAAATAAAATAATATATGTATTGTTATTTTCTCTCCGGGGGAGATTTTTGTCCTTCTTAATATCTCTGAAGGAAGAAGCACAGCTGATAAAATGGCCCAGGCTCTTCATCCTGCACCACACTGCACTGCCATGGTCGCATATTGCAAGCTGCGGTATGACGTTTCTCCACAAGGTGTCGCAACACACCCAGTCATGTTCCTACTAACCGTTGTGCAGTATTGGGTAGAAGGAGGACAAAGGCAATTTATGTACAGACTCCCAGTGGAGAGGCCAACTACTCTGAAACTGGTGGATTGGGGGAGGAGGCAGCCCGAAGGTTAGGAAAGCAAGTGTGTGACTGGAAGGTTGCTGCTGAAGTGCCCTTGAGCAAAGTGCTGCACCCTCAACTGTTCTAGTGGAGGTGCTCAGACTGTGGTTGCAGCTTCCAGGTGCCAGTGCTCCACTTTACATTTGAGGCATTAAGCCGCTCTTACCCAGAGAGACTGAACCGAATAACCCCTCGCTCATAAATCTCCACTAGAAGCACCCAAAAGCAGAGGAGTGCAGGGGTCAGAGCCAGACGGTCCTGACGATATTACCGCAGTCCTAGAATGATAATGTCAGACAGATGTGCTGCTGTAGATAAATAAGGAGAAAGGTGGAAGTGAATTTCAGGATAAGAGTCTTAACAGCGAGTAGAGAGTGGGTATGACTCAGCGGGGGAGGGAGTGACGAGATGTGCTTTTTGAAGAAGCAAAGCAGGGCGCTGCTGAAAAAAGAGCACGGCTGCTCAGCAAACCTTCCCCAGATGAATAAATGCGTAAGGTTGAAATCCTAATCCTGCATTTTTCACAAGCAGCATTAGCAGTGGGTTTTATTTTTAACTCGGCGGATCCACCAAGGGACACTGAAACATCTGAGCAGGGTTGGCTTCATTACCGTTAGGGGTCACACAGCTTTTTGTGAGACTGAGGTTAGTGTTAGCCTTAGGGTTATTGCTTCATTTCTTATCTGATTGCTTCACAGCTGTTGCAGTTGAAAAGGTTTACACCCTTACCACAAATATCACATGGACCCCATTTTACCTCTCAGTGGGTGTGAACATACAGTCTCTCTCAGTAGGCTCCTTAGGGTCTTGCTCTCATACTAGCATGCTTCACATAATGAAGTCACAGCAGATCAGAGGAATCAGATAGCGAGTATGCTACTTCTACTAATGAAGCATGTTAAAAATCAAAAAGGGTTTCTTTACTTTTGCAGATAATGGAACTTTGTTGCATGATAATGGTATCTTTTGTTAAAGTCAATCTGGCCCCTCATACTTTCAGCCCTCCTGATCTCAGAACAGTGTCCAGTGCTGACGCCATAACAAACTTTGACATGGCTTAAAAAAAAAAAAAAAAACTCCACAACTTATGATGGTAATTGGCACATTTGCTTTATTTTGAAAACAGACATTGAAACCATTTTTATTTTTTCATATTTTTTCTCACAAGTTTTTAACTCCTTGATAAGGTTGAAACTGGACATTGCACTCACTGGAACATAGGAAAAGTATTTTTTGTTTGCTCGTTTGTTTGATTTTCTTTTTACTTTTTTTTTCTTAACATCAGTGCAAGAGTATTTTTCCCAATTCATATCAAACTGTCATAACAACACCAAAGACATCAAAAAGAAGCCGCCACACCTCTTAAGTTTTTGTGACTGCGAAAAAGTTCCTCTCAGAGGGAGAGTTCCCATCATGCATCTGGTTCGATGGTTCATGCTACTTGTCCTCGTGTTCGTTTGGCAGAACACAGGTCGTCATGTAAGGGCCAGTTACATCAATATTATAGCTGAGTTCCATAGTTTATCATATGATCATTAAAATGGCCACAGGTCCTTTATTGTGAAGAGTTTCTAAAAGGGGTGTAAACCAAGCTTGAATGACTCAAGCAGAATAGAGAGAGAGTAATAGTCTCGTCCTACATGTTTGTTGGGATTCAGGACAAAGCTGCCCCAACTGGAAATGTCACACATTTATTAATACATTCTATTTTCCATCCTATGTGTTGTCAGTACATTACCTACTTGATGCGTTTTCAATACACTTGTCTGGTGTTTGAAAACTAGAGTTGCATTTCAAAACCGGCTTGTTTTTTTGTGCGTGCGTTTGCAGACGTATGGGTTTGGGGTTTTATTTTGGAAACGTGTTTACAGAAAGTGCACTGCAATGCAAATAAGTTACAATACATTTGCAATGCCGTTTTTTTTTTTTAAATGTGCAAATATCCAGTTGGGCGCGTTCATTCGACCACTGATTCACTCGCAATAAATAGTGAAGACATACCAAATCATATCCTCCTCCTCATCAACGTCATACTCATTATCATCCTCATCATCACTACTTCCTCATAGTATTAGCTTGAGCCAAAAAACTTCACGCTGGAAACTCCCCCAACATGAGAAAATAATTGCCACACAAAAAATGACAAACAAATAGAAACGGACTGCCTTCACATTGGGAAGGCAAAGAGCAACCTTTTTAGATTTTTGTTTTTGTGTTATTCATCATACTCTTAATTCTTCTTTCTCTACGTTAAACTTTCTCTTAGTCATCCTTGGACTCGGCGGCCTCCGCTGCATCTGCCGGAGCGGTCTCCTCTGCTTTAGACTCCTCTGCAGCATCTAGGTGGAGGGAGGGAAGGAGGTGAGGAGGAGGGGGAGGTGGGAGATGAGAAGATCAACAAGGAGAAATATGGGTAGAGATAGGGAGGAAGAAGAGGATTAGCAAGCAAGAAAGTATAGGAGGGCAAGAAGAAGAAGGAGGGAGAGAGCAGCCCCTATAGAAGCTTTCACGTGTCAGCGTAGCTGAAACCCCAGAGCACGTCAGTCACAAGATGCAACCTAATGTCTGAAATCCCACATTGACGGTGTAAATAATAAAGGAAGGGAGTGTTCCTAATGGACCCATGTATGAGAAGCATCTTAACTTGACATGCCAGTGCTAACAGCAGCATCCAGGCCTGTCACATCCCAGAGCATATTGCATTATGAGAACATCCACCAGTGGATGGATGTTACTAACAAGTGGATATCACTTTTACATTGCTTATTGCCTCTTAATATTGTTATTTCTTCTTTCATCTATTCATTTAAAAAAAAATCTATGCTGTATTATTATTGTAGTAGTGACAGTAGTAGTCTATTTATCTATCTATTGTATAAAGGCATTCTTCCAAGGGCTTGAGGTTTGTTAGTGTGAGTGGTAGTTCAAAATGAAAATGTGTCCTTCCTAGTAACACTGTGTAATGCATGTGTCACTATGAGTTCTGGCATTACTTCACTTTGTGGTTTCTGATCAAAGCCATTGTTCAAGTTCCCTGAAAGTGATGATGTCATACCCCGATGATCTCATACTCTTTTATTAGAAAGAGGAGACATCGACGCATGACATCATTGCATCGGACAGTTACTATCCAGTGGGAGATATTGCTGACGGGGCGTGTGCGTGTGTGTGTGCGCGTGTGCGTGTGCGACTCAAGGCAGAATGAGTCATACTATGTTGCTTAGCAGATCTGGTGTCAGATTCCAGGTAAGAGATAATTAGCTTGTGTTAGCCAGTGTGACAGATATTGTGAATGTCCTTCGACCACAGCCACTGAGCCGTGATGCAAAAACAATTGAATCTCCAGAGAACCAAAGCCTTTCAGTTTTGATAATCCGACATCAGTGCTACCTCGGTGATGTGACTAAAATGGTTTCTAGCAATAATGTCAGGTTCTCTGAGGACGAGCGTGGTTTTGAACCGATACTTATTTGAGCCATTTGTGGGGAAATCGGCCGCTTTGTGTTGCATTTTACACATTGATCTCTAAACCATTTGCTAAATGAGCAAACGGGAATAGGGCAAAGGAGAATAAGGCAGGCCTGAATAAAGGGAGAATCAATCTGTGTCGTCTTTTCTTTTTCTTCCATATCTCCCCATGTGCATCATCACCTGGTCAGTATTTCAGATGTGCATACCCTCCTCTTCCCCGTAACTTCAATGCGATCTCATCACGCTACGGCTGCTACAACCTCAACCACCTGCTCAGATGTGATCAACAGACGCCAATCACACAGACCTTTCCCTGGTAGAGGATCTAGATCGTGCCCAGTCTGCCTCATAAATCATTCAGTGAGATCAGAGTGCCTGGTGTCCTTCCAACTCCAGTCTCTGCTCTTACAAGCCTTAACCAAGTTAACTCAGCCTCAGTGGTAAACAGTCATTCTCTCTCTGTCAGTTCACTTGGTAAGGCAGCTGTAGATCGTGGCCGGCTGTGCTCGGCGCTACCTTAGTCAGGTAGTGTTTATTTGCGACAGAGTGGATCGTGACCAGTAAGGATCATTAATCATTCATTTAAATCAGAGCACCTGTTATCCCTGGTCTGCTCCATGCAGGCTAGCCATCCCATCGAGGTGGTAACTATGACAACAGGGAGACAGAGCTGCCTAGGTGACCTAGTTTCCTTGTAGTTCTCCAGTTGGTGGGTGTGTGCGCGTTTGTGCATGTGTGTGTGTGTGTGTGTGTGTGTGTGTGTGTGCGCCCCTGCCTTGCTTCAGACTGAGCATGCTCCATTAACTACCTGTCTGACCCAGTCTGAGAGTCCTTGGACCAGAAATATATGAGTTCATGTCAAGTGTATGTTGTGGCAGCGCGTTGTACCAATGTAATAATGTAATTTCATGGCCTTATAAGTTCTTCGCCTTTGCTATAATTGGATGTCATACGGTGGTTTGCCTTGAAATCTACTGCTCAAGGCTCTTTTCACGTTGAGGTTCCAAAATGGCTGGACAGCAAGGACATCGTCGACCTTTGACCTCCTGTCATGTGCAGGGCTTTAACAAGGACATTAACCAATACTAACCATTAGGCCCTATTAGTTAAAAATCAATTTCACTGAGGTTAATATTTTGGTACTTGAACATATGATGCCATGAGGGTCGTATGAGTTCATCTGAGATGTTCCCGACCCATAATGCCTTGCAAAAGAAGCTGTCTCGTTAAACCATTAATATCATTAAAACGTCATCCAATGGGATTTCCCGTTCTACAGCGTCCATCTTTGTTAACCCATGCAGGTCGTTTACATGACCGGCCCCCTGTGTTCCCATCTCAATCTCAACCTCTTCCGCAGTTTCCATCTTGTCGAGGCTCAGACACGAGGCCCTCTAATCTAATATCGAGCTGTGTCTCTGTGTTGAGTGGTGGAGCGCTGCCAAAGATCTTTAAATCCTAGAGACTCAACAAGCAGTTATTTCCTGTGGCGCCTGCCAAGCAGACTCCGGTGAAGCTCACCTATTCTTTTTAATGAGTTATTTACAGTAAGTAATTGCCTCTCGATTGTTGAGCGTCTCGATTTTTATTTGTCTCCGAACTCATGAATACGTGTACGGCCACTTACACCCCCTGAACTCAAAAGGTCTGCAAAAGACGAGCCTCTTATGTGCTATGATAGGTTTACTGAAGGTCAGTTAGAGTGCCTACTACAACCTCCGTACCTTGTTTATCTTTTGTTTGGTTGGGCTCCTCCTTCTCAGCTGTCGGGCTGACAGCAGCAGGCACGTCGGCTTGTCTGGCCCCCTCCGCCTTCTTCTCTCCGCTCTTCTCCCCCTCCTTTTTCTCCTCAGCTGTAGCTGTGGTGGGACTCTTGGCCGCCGCCGCCGCTGGGGCCTCCACCTCTTTGGGCTTCTCCTCGGCTTTCTCCTCCGCCTTGGGCTCGTCTTTCTGCGGTTCAGAAGGTGCCGCGGCGGCCGCGGGAGCTGCCGCTACAGGAGATGTGGCTGCACCGGCGGGAGAGGCGGCGGCAGGGGCCGGGGAGTTAGCTGGCTTGTCTGCCGCGGGGCTTTTGGCTTGGCTCGTCTCCTCTTTCTTGCCTTCCTCTCCCGCAGCTTCCTCCTCCTTTGCGGCTGCCTCCTCTCCTTCCGCTTTCTTGGCCTCCTCTCCACCCTCTGTTGCCTCCTCTGGAACAGCGGGAGTGTCTCCCTCCTTCTCCTCCTCCTCTCCGTCTTTCATCTTTTTCCGAGTTATATGTCCACGGAAGCTGGCCTGTATTTTAGTGGCAGCCTTGTGGGCCTTGTCCTCGGGTTTGTTGGTGGTGCCATCCTGTTCAATCTTCTGGTCCGCCTCCTCATTCTTCTCCACCTGGAACCCAAGAGAGAGATCATTAAGAGGAGAGACGGGTTGTGGAGAATAACCTATGAAATGTGGTCCACCAGAAACCAGCAGAATCTATCAAGGTTTACAGCGGTGGTATGTACAGTAGCTTCAGGATGTCATCCTGTCATTATTTTGTTTTGGGCCCACAACCAAAAGAGGTTGGTACAATATGTCATGAGTAGAAATACAGGAAAAGACAGCACAGGCTATGAGAAGGACTGGGTTTGTTAGTTATGAACTGGTTGTTTTATGACCATTATTGTAGAAAAGATTGGGAAAAGATGAGATCGGGTCAGTCAAGGTTTCAGGGTTGATTTAGGATTCAGTTCAAGTGGAGGATTGGATCAGGAAAAGGAATAGGACAGGTCACAGACGGCCATCAAAAGTAATATTGTAAGGGGGTCCAAGATATTACCTTAGGTAACTGGGTCCATAGCTGTCCATCAAATAGTAGGTTGTGCTATGAGTCATATAAATCTAATGAAAGGAAATCAAATCAAATGAAGAAATGAATGATGAGCATTGAAAGTGGCAAACAAAATGAATCAGTACATTCAAAATAGGCAAAATAACATCAAACGGATCAAAAACGTTACACTGCGCAGTTTAAAGGAATATAAAGAAGCAATATGAAGCAAACACAAATTGTCAGAGAGCATGAGAAAGACTGTGGGAAATCAAACTGCACCATCTGAAAGGTGAGAGGTGTTTCTACCCCCGCTGGCTGGGGAGCCGCTGAATGAACCTGCACATTGAATCTCTTCACGTGCAAGAGAAGATTCAGTGCCATTGTATTGCGTGAATCAAGGAATAACCGGTGTGTGTGTGTGCGGGTTGACTGTCTCCACATAATGAATTGGATATACTGGGATTTGAGGCACGTCAAATGACTCTAGGCATTTATGGTGGTTATTGAATTCAGGACGTGAGGCCGATATTGTCCTCTTGATAACGGCGCTGAAATAGATTTAATGTTATTCAACTTAAATGTGGAGCCTCCTCGTGGCATCCGCTAATTCCCTGCGTTTTCCACTAATGGTATCATCAAAACAGAAATTTTAAAAAATGCACATGTTGACACAAAAGCCCTTTCTGAAATAATGAGACAACCCCTATTCTCTGGGCAGCTTTCTACAGATCCATCTCTGGCTGCTAGGGAACGAGCTGGTGGCTAGAATCTCCTCAGCATTCACTGCCATACCCCTCCCAACCATCAAAGGTTGCCTTGACAACCAGAGTGCTAACTCATCACGGCACTGTCTGCTGGTTGGTCCTACGAAAGACTATATGTCACCCTGATTGGCAGTGCACCTGACCCCTCGGGGGAATGAGCCAATAGGAACTCATAAATCAGGTGAAGCAATCACCATGTCTGGGGAGGAGCTGTCTGTGTGAGTGTGTGTGATGGAGGGAGGGGTGGAGGGGGGGGGCGAGGGCTATGTGTGTGTCAATTTTGACCATACCATCAAACACCAGCATCTTGTTTGAGGTCAGTGAATGTGAGGGGGCATTTCCCCTCAAGATGTGACTTGGTGGGCAAGGCGATATCCATCAATGTCTTATTTCTCCCCCAATCCGGATTCCTTCTGTTTCTAATAATGTGATTGTATGGGATATGAGGCTTGACCACGCGGCTCCCTGCGTGAGGTCGTGACATCTATATGACGTGATTTAAGAGCCAGAGGCCCTAAACCAACACATCTTCTCCAGGGTCAGTGTGTCAGTCCAATATTAGAGAGCAGCGAGGCCAAGGTGTGTGTGGGTCTTTTATTCACATGCTGTCCCAGGGGGTGCTGGGTGAAAACCCTGCCCCGGGGCCTTTCTGCCCCGCCACTCCTAATATCTACTATCACCTCAAGCAATTATGTGACATACGATATTAAAAAAAAAAAAAAAAAGAGGCTGTGATACTGTTGGCTTTGGCTAGAGGGGGCTGGCAGGTTTTCAGAGGCTATAAACTCTTCCTTGTTAACCGATATAGTGTTTTATGTTCAAGCTGGACTACGGCTGGCCTGTTTACTTAACAATTAAGGAACTGATAGCCACCAGGTCCGGTAATGGAGTGTGCTGGAGTGCTGCAGCAAGTCGCGGGATGTGAAATTAGCCAGCTAGTAGCACAGGGAGCTAACACGCCCACTGCTCTGAATAATACACAGGTCTCCAGTGACTTATTGGGCTTTTATTATGTCTGATCTCATGGGTGCTTACAATTGCCAAAATTTGACCTGAGCACTTAACTCAAATAGAATTACTTACTGGCTGCATGCAATGAGTCAGAGCGAGAGGGGGGGCGGGGGGGGGGGGCGGGGGGGGGGGGGGGGGAGAGAGAGAGAGAGAGAGAGAGAGAGAGAGATGGATGAGGGTGTTTGGGAATATGGGGGTATGACATCATTACTGGAGCAGGGGAATGTCATTTACTTTTGAGAACTGGGTGTGTGAGTGCAAATGTAATAAAATACTTTGCGGAGTGCCAAGTGATCTCATATCGCCGCATGAAAAAGGAGGAGAGAGATCATCCCGGTGGTTTGACCACCGGGATGATCTGAAGCGCCATCATTTGCATTATTGACGTTTATGTGTCCATCCCCGCCCCCAAAAAAATGCTGCATCTCAGGCAGACAGGTTTCCATGAAGCTTCACAGAGGAGAAACGTTACATTCAACGCTGCGTTCACTTGCTTGTTCATCTGTCGTAAACCATCACATTGTATCACCTCACATTGAATCATCCAGTACTATCATGCCTACAATAGATTAACTCTTATCTAAGGTAGCAAAATTATTGCGAAATCCTTAAAGAATTGATTCCAGAAGGCACTGGGTTGTCAATTGAACCCCGGTCACGTGTGCACCGCCGCAGACAGCGTTTCACACAGTGGCACACATTTTCATTCATAAATAAAGCAGCACAAACATACAGCACAGCTCAGCTCCCCGTAAGTCTTCATGTTCCTGTTCCACCGACTATTCTCTATTTATAACGAGACAACACATTCTCATCATCAGGTTTCTGAAACTGAGAAACGCCTTATAAATAATACTGCCGCAGTTACACACAATCTTCTTCCTGGTTGCCATGGCTACACTACACTAACTAAAAACTTTTTATTCGCTGTCTAGCAAAAAAGTGAGATTTATGCGATATAAAGTGCGGCGTAGATCAATGGGGAGAGTCTTCCTGTCTGAATGAAAAAGAGACACAATTATATTCCCATAATCCAATCTGCAGCCATCATAGCTGCAGAGCATCACCTTGCGCGCTCTAGGACACGTTGACCCTTTATGAAATTCAACATGCAGTATACTAAACATTCACAAGATGCTGTCAGTAGGGAACAAATGGCTACACATCTAATCTGAAGGTAAGTAGCAGCATTCATCCCTAAATGGCCGTGCTTAAAATGTGTCCAGTACATTATCTGGCGGCTGAATGTGTCTATTACAGCTTTTGTCGATCAGCGTCAGTCTAGGCTCTCTCTCTCTCTCTCTCTCTCTCTCTCTCTCTCTCTCTCTCTCTCTCTCTCTCTGTCTGTCTGTCTCTGTGTCTGTCTCTGTGCACCGACTGTCGTGAGAACCACACCCCATAGTCAATGGCTTTACCGACAGATCCATAACCGCACACACACACACACACACACACACCATCCCCCCACCATGACACACGCTAGCAATTCACCACCTTCCCAGCGCTTCATTGCCGGTGCCATTAGGGACTTGTTTTCAGAAGGGGGAGCCAGGGAAGGGAAGGAAAAAGAGGGGGGAGACACAGGGGTGGAGGAGGAGGAGGAGGGGGGGTAGTAACACTGGTTGAATTAGCACAGAACCACAGCTCACGCTAATGCACACACACACAGGCGGCGTGTGTATAATCATCTTTTTTTAAATTTTTTATTCTGATTCAGTCAAGCAGGAGACTCCCTTTTCGCCACGCCTCGCCCCCCAGCCCTGGGTTGAGCGCAGTGCTAGTGAGAGAGGAGAGACATATTCAAGGTGATGTGTTATCATGTGCCCCATATATCACAAACCCAACAGGTGCAGTGGCCGCGTTTATACGTGTCACTTTAATATATATATGAAATTATTATCGAAAGTGCTCAGAAATATCCAGTGTAATGACCGATTCAGAGAGAATAAATGGCTCCCAAGACGACGGTCGTATTGTCACCGTTCCCAGGCAGACAGAGACGTACTGTTAACCGTTCCTGCTGGTGGCACACATATTTCCTCCTGAAAATCCCAGCGTGATTTCCATGGCTGTCTGCTACCCTACAGGAACGAAAAAAACGCCCAGACACTGAAGAGCCAAGATGGGCTGCAGTCTGCTACTGCCGAATCTCTCCCTCGCTTTCCTCCCCTCTCTCTCTCTCTCTCTTCTCTCTGAGCGAACTGCTACCCACTCATTCTCTCTCTCTCTCTCTCTCTCTCTCTCACACACACACACACACAGACATAGTGGAGCACCACACCCTTTTAGCCGGCTATCTCCTCCTGCAGAAGGGGAGAGGGGGGCTCAGGTGGTGACTGCCACAGCCCCCCTCGCTCGCCATCTCCCTCCTTTGGCGGTGAATTGATGAGCGGTGATGTAGGATTGCGTTCGTTTTGGGTTTTTTTTGCGACGGCCCAGGGAAGATGCTCCGCGGCAACTAATAAGCAGCCATATGCCGGCGTCACTACATCCTCTGGAGCAGCCTTTAATTCAATTACACCGTCTCTCTCCCTGAACAAAGGCTCTGCGATCGCCACTGATCTCATACGGGCAAGGGATGGGGAGAGGGGAGTGGTGGTGGGTGGGGAGGGGTGGGGGTGGAGTGGGGGGGGGGGTGAAGTAAAGGGCCAGTGTGAGGGGAGAGGAGCTGGAGAAAAGGGCTGGAGCTGGTGTAGAGGGGTGTTAGCAGAGAGACAGTGCTGGAGATGGTGCTAAGGCTCTGGGGAGAGAGGGCTTTGGCTGAGATTGGAGCTGGAGCCCTGGAGCCCTGAGGTGGGAGACCAACTGGGCATGGAGTTGGGATGGTAAGCACTGGATGGGAGAGGAAGAGTGGTGGCATCGGCTTGGCCTGGTGGTGGAGATGAACCTGGACGTAAAGAGTAAGGGCCGAGGGGGTCGAGGAGCAAGGGCGGGGGGGGTTTGGTCTAGGACTGGGAGGACGTTAACTGTGGCTAGGGCTACGGCGAGGGAGGGGACTCACATCAAGTGCTAGTAGCCACTCCCATAGTGTACGTGTAGCAATTGCTCCTACACGCCGCAATACCATGTCTACAGCGATATGGTCTAGTTCGGAAGCAAAAACCATTCCCCCTAGGGTTGGACTCGTGCTTGAGGTGTCGGCTGTGAGAAAAGGCTCACTGGGAAACCGGTGCCTCACCCACATGGCTTCCCTTCCTCCATGATTCCCTCCCTTGCTGCCGCTCACCTTACCGCCTGCTCACCTCCTCCTCCCACCATCCTCCCTGGCTCATTTCCTTCCTATCCTCCTGCCGCTTGCAGCCGGCATCTCAGTGTCTTTGCCACCCTTTTTCCCCCGTCTGCCTTTCTGCTTTACCGCATGCCTGCCTCTCCCTACCTTCCCCCATCCATATACCTTGCAACCTCCCTCCCTGTCTCACTCTCATTTTTTTTCACCAGCGCCCCCTGTCATACACCAACCCCCCTCTCTCAATGCATTATGTGTATCTGCCCAGCTTCCTTCCTCTCCTGCTCCATCGCTCTCTCTCCTCTACCTTTACTCTCTTCTGCACCCATCTACCTCCATGTGTGCCTCGCTTGCACTCCACCCTGCCTCTCGTTCTCTCTGGCTGCCTGCTCGCCTCCCTTTCTGAATCCTGCTCTTCCTGCATGTCTCTCATCTCTCTCTCTCTCTCTCTCTCTCTCTCTCTCTCTCTCTGTCTGTCTGTCTCTCTCTCCTCCCTGTCAGAGCTAATATGACTCATCCCGGTTGACATTTAAGAAGCAATCAAGTGCCGTCGGAATCCACAGCGTTATGAGCCTGATAAAATCATGATCAGCCGAGATAGCAGCAGGAAACTGGCCCTGATCGCACACAAAACCTCCATGATAGCTGCTTAAATACAATAGACTGAACCGTGAAAGCACAGAGTGCCACCTTCTTCTCCAGACCCGCCCGGTTCCATGCAACACCTTCCTTTCTTTCATCCCCTGCTCGCTGAGAATAGCTACGGGTGTTGTAAACTCCCCAAAGCTCCCCCTTTCAAAACCCTTTTAATGAGTGCACACTTCATAGTACCCTCCATTGACAGCATCCACTTAAAAACCTAGAGGGCTATGATAATCCATTTATTTCCATTGTATTCCCCAGAGGCCACTGACATGCTGGTGCTCTTCACTCAAGCCGTACCCCACCCTTTTTTTTTCTCACTGTGCAAAATTTGCTTTCCTGAATCTCCACCTTCCTGCTCAAGACAACACAATGCAGAGGATATTTAGACGCCCAATTAAGGCATCAATTAAGAGATGCCTTAATTAGAGAGACTCCATTAACAACGGTAGATTATACTGAGCTGCTGAATGAATGAGGGAGTATTTAACGTATGGCTTGGTTACAGAACAAGAGCAGCCACGAGAGACAATATCAGAATACACTGTACAGGTATAAGTGCCTATCAATAATCTTTCACTTTTTTTTTTTCAAGTGCATGATCAATAGGAGGGGATGCCCAACCGACCGAGATCGAGTTACAGTCTTGTGCCTCTCGAGCGAGTACAGTGTGAGGTCTGAGAGGCATTGTGGCAACATCCATTCATGCGGGATAATCACATTAACTAGGCGTGTCTGGGCTCTCCGGATAGACTGCCATGGAGGCACCCCGGGGCCCAAGTCAAAGGAAATTACACCGATATTTTCCTGTAATCTTTCCTCGAGCGCCGCGAATCTCGCTATAGACGCGAACGGGCACAAAGTTCAGAGCTCGAGAGACGTTATTCTGAAATATGACAAGCGGCAGAAATATTGACATGGCAAAGCAAAGCAAAAGCAGTTTACCGGTTTGGTTCTTCTTATGCAGCACAGCATAGTTGTAGTTGTAGTATCCTCCCTTTCCTTCTTTTTTACTTCTCTCCTTTGCCTTCTTTCTTTCCTTTTTTTCTTCTCTCACACACCCTCTCTCGCTCTCTCACTCTATCGCGCGCGCGCTCTCACTCGCTTTCGTGCGCACACACACTCTCTCCGGCTGTATCAACAGCTAAGCCGCCCAGTGCGTTTTACTCATCCCAGTTTGCACACACACGCTCTTCGGTCGGTCTGACTGCCTGGGCGCACCTCTCTCTGACTCGCTGCCTGACAATGACTACAAGCCCACCCTTTAAACCCCTCCCTTCCCCTCCTCTCCCTCCATCCCTCTCTCCTCCCCTCTTCCCTTCACACCAACCAACACCCCCCCCTCCCTCCTCCTCCCCCTCCTCCTCTCGCTCATAGTGATGAACCCCCCCACCTCCCAGAACACCACTCCTCTCCTCTACATCTTCTCACCCTCCTCCTCCTCCTTGCAGCCTGGCACCGGCAAAAGCTGCGGCCCCACCCAAAAAAGGCTCTCCTTCAATGAATGACTGCATGCCTCCAATCTTTCCGATCCCTTTTTTTATTGACGCTTTTTTTTTATTTCTGTCTCTCCACCACCATCACCACCCTCCCTTGTATCCCCTCCCTTTACAAATATGAAGAGGTATCTTTTTAAAAAGAGGCGCCTCAAAGGATGATCGCCCAGGCTCCCTCTCAGCCTTTGTGGACTGTACACTTGGCGGATCTCAGATCAGTGTTATCAGCCTGTGCGGCTCCACAGCATGTTTTCTGGCAGGGCGAGGAGCTGCTGCTGCCAGGAGAGACGTGTGAAAGAGAGCGGTGATGATCACAAATGCACGGGCGCGTGCACATATGGGCGGGCACGCGCACACACATACACATACACACACTGTGCTCTTAGGACACGTCAGCCCCCCCCCCCCCTCCCCCTCCATCCCCCAAACCAGCGCTCTCTGTTCTCATGGAAACACCAGCAGATAGACTAGAAGAGCAGAGGAGTGTAAGTGAGAGAGAGAGAGAGAGAGAGGGATGGAGGAAGGGAGGAAGGGAGGTGGAGGAGGAGGAGGAGGAGGAGGAGGCAAGAAGCCGGGTGTGGCAGACAGGCAGGAAGGCAAACTGCCTCTTTTTCTCTCTCCCTCCTTCTCTTGCACCCTCTGTGCCCACATTTGCACACAGTCTGGTTTAATGACCGTGCACAAGGCATGCATTATACACACACAACTACATTTATAACCATTACCGTACAGTGGGACACGCAGGCGCATGCACATGCATACACCCACACTCTATTTGTCTTTCATAATACACACACACACAAACACACACACACTCTGTGGTGTCAGGAGAGTCCCCACCCCCGCTATGACCAGCGAGCACCAGCAGATGCTACAGACACAATGAGGATGGAGGGAGGGATGGAGGAAAGGAAAGTGGTGTGTCAGTGTGTGTGTGTGTGTGTGGGTCCTGAGGGGTTGTGCTCTGCTATTCTTCTGCTGTTACCGGATTATTCCACATCCAGTCCAACGAGGGGAAATCATTACCCTCCACCGCTGAGCCATACAGCCTTCCCGGTGGTCGCTCCTCGCCACACAGGCAAATCTATTACTGTTAGCTATAGGCTGATACTACATCATCACCATGTGTCATCAGGTTCTTCACTACACCGTATGACTCCCTATAAGGTTGCGATTTGCTGAGCACGCACAATCTCTCTTTCAGCCACTTTACTTTCATACAGTTACACACAGCTGCCCAGTGGGAATGGCCAGGGTGGGTGGGGTGCTGTGGTTGAACTGGAGGTAAGTACCTTGACTCAGGGGAACTTATCCAGTCACTTTCCCCACCCCAAGGATTTTCAAAGCCAGTCCAAAGAGTCAAGGCCCACTGCTCAAATATAATATAGTTATACAGTCTAGTTATGTATTGTGCTGTATCCTATTTGGCTGAGAGATGGCTTAATACCGCACATTGATTTAAAGGTTTACAGCATCAACATGTTTAGTGGCAAAATCCCATCCCATAATCTATACTAGGAGCATTATACTTCATTGAACAACAACACTGAGAGCACTGCTGCCATGAACGCCTATGGGTACAAAACAGCAGGGGAAAAAAACACCATGGCTACAGTGTGTATCTCCCATTAGAAATGAATGGGAAAATAAAAAACAAATCCCCAAGAACCAAGTGGAGGATGGGGGCGGTGGAAACACAGTGTAGAGAGAGAGGGAGAGAGCGTGTGGTGGGGTATAGACTTTGAAAATGGCCGGTCATCTCAGTTTCCAGCCTGAACCAGCGTAAGTCAGTTAAATCTATGTTCACTTATTTGATATTTCTAATAGGCAGGGCCCCGAAAACAACATCTGCTGTTGTGCGGCCCACAGAGGATCTCTCTAAGCACTTAGCTGTGATTGCACGAGCGGTGACACGTTGCCGAGGAGCAGCAGTCGTGCAGGGCGAGGGCTGACTGCGATCGCCATGTTATTATTGCAGCTTACAATGTCTTTTATCATTAAACGTGAAGTAACTAAAAATTGGGCCAGCCAGAAGACTTTGTTACATCATCAGCTCACGCCTGGGTGACAGAGACCATTTCTCAGTCTATTTGAGTCCACATCCTTTTGAAGCAGAGCTGGCTGTCCTACTTTTTTTTGGTAAACTAAGTAAATAAAGCATACTGTAAGTGGTGCATATCGATAACAGGCAAAAAATGTGCCTCTACTGTAGTGGCAGGTATTAGAAAACACCTTGGAACGCCTTTGAAGATGGAGGTATAGCACAGGACTTTATATGTGTTGTCATGGAGTTTATATTACTTGTTTTGTTTAAAGCTGCACTAGTAGTTTGAGATATCTCTATTAGGGTGTATTTTTACTAGTGCAGCTTTAAATACATCCAAGGATTGTACTATATGCTATTGTTTCTTCCCATGTCTTCATGCCATGCACACCCACAATGCAGTATCTGTCCTCCCAGAACGACCGTGTTGGAGAAAGCCCCGCCGTTGCCAAAAAATCCGAGAGGTTCTGGTACCTGTGATATGAGATTCACATGCGAACCTGTCGACTGCGAGTTATCCAGGCATCTCAAGGTAAAAGCCGAATGCTATCCCATTTTCATTTACTATAACCATTACAATCAATTACTCATCAATCATTATTAACTAGGTGATTCATGTAACTTGATCACAGGAACAAATGTTTACCGTGGAACATATGAAGTTGGTATATTATGTTTTTATGACGGAACAGAATAACTAACACAATCTTTGCACAATATGTTGATGAATATGTTTGGGTATTATAGTTTTTTCAAATAGCAGTGAAACACCATTGGCTGGTTTGACAGAGATGATGAGTGAGTGCTGGGGTTTACAGCGGGGGCGAGCTGGTGGCGGTCTGCTCCAGGGACAGAGCGGCGCATCTGACGGACGTCTCCGACTCAAAAGAAAGCGAGTCTCCCAACGATCCAAGGCCACACCGGCAGCATCCAGGCTCTGCTAGCCAGAGAGACCTGGTGATCACTGCCAGCTACGATCTCCGCATCGGGGTAAGAGCAGACAGGAACTTGGCACAGGCCGTCGCAATTAGTTACCGCAACGGCAAGCTCTCTGTGCGTAGCGTTTCCTTTTTTTTTATGCTGCAAAGAAGGTGGATGCTTTTGCTGCTGGATAAAAACAGAAAGTGTACAGTCTTAGCTAAGATGCAGTGCCCTAATTTGTGTTTCTTCCTCTACCTGTAGGTGCTGGAATTTGAAAACAGGGGCATCCGTGATGGGGCCCCGTGGCCACGTGGGCACAATTAACTGCCTGGATTTGAATGTCAACACGCTTGTCTCAGGGGCGAGAGACTGCAAAGGCAAAGATTTGAGTTCTGCACGAGACTGGAATTGAACGGTCAAAGATGAATGCAGTTGGTCAGAAACGAATACACCGCAACCTTTAAGCTGTACATCATTTTCAACATATGTGTTATATGTGTTAATGGGAGCATAGTGCCAACTTGCATCGCTATGATCACAGCTTCAAAAGGTGTTTTAGTAGTAGAAGGTGTTTTGTGTTGTCTCAAGAGATGTGCTGGAAAATGACAACTTTAACTTTAACCCTGAAAGCATAAACTTGGTTACATAAAAGAAATATTGGGCCAGTGCTATTAAAACATGGATCTTGAATATTCACAGAATCTATTGGAAAAATATTGGAAAATATTCACACATTCTTTAGTATTAAGTGGATATAGTAGGATTTTGATTCTTTATCAGGTAATACCATTTGTGACTGTCACTCATACGTATGTCCTGAATACTGGGATGTATGTTTTCCCCCATTAGGGAGGTGAGCTCAGTGATCACTGGCTGGATGGATGAATTGTATGGATTTCATTGGTAATTAGCCTTTCTATTGCCTCCATTTGTGTATTTTTGAGTATTGATAAGGTTGACATGTTACATGGTTTCTGGATAAGGTCCCTCTCGCTGCCATTTGGAGCTGCCTACGGTCTGTAAATGGAAACATGTAGCTGATGTAGAGATAGATGGTGCTGCTTGCAAATCTAATCTACTGGCACTGTTTATTCTGTGAAAGTCTGTACCTACAGTAGAAACTAGCATATTGGTTTGTTTGCAATGAATTGCTGAATCTATTCAACCACCCCAATGTCTCGGCTCCCTTGTGCAGATGGAAAATACTATGCGACCACCAAGGTGGAGATCAGTGCGTGAGCGACTATTGAAGAGTTTAAGCTTGATTTACTCCGTCACCCTCTGACAGCTGAACCCATTCAGTCCCAGCAAGCAGAACATGCTGGCCCAAACATGGAGTTCAATGCTAGGGTGCAAGATGCCTGAGGTCCCTATTTACCCCA
Source organism: Hoplostethus atlanticus (assembly GCA_034670405.1). Lineage (NCBI taxonomy): Eukaryota > Metazoa > Chordata > Actinopteri > Trachichthyiformes > Trachichthyidae > Hoplostethus > Hoplostethus atlanticus. The sequence continues at coordinate 1,507,328 of JAXDDX010000025.1, forward strand.
AACTCCACCACTTCCAAACACCCCGCGTAAGCCTCTATGTTCATGAAAGCTTGATGCAAGCATCCGGGGCAGCACGTGCGCTTTGCAATACCCCGTCCACCTGCAACCTCGTTCAGGGAACAAGCAGACTTCAGGCTCCTAAGAGACATGCAGCTGAAGGAGTATATTGAGGTTTTGAGTCGTGGGCAGCAACGGCAGGCAGCAGAGAGATAAGAAGGCAGAGGACAGACAGAGGAGAATGATCTGGAGGATGAAGATCAAAGGTTTGCCCACCAGTGATTATACCAAAGAGGACCAGGTGTACGCTCCTGAACTGGGAAAATGACACCTACATCTGACACAGCTGCACTCACACCCACAGGTGGATTTCCACAAAGGCCCAATGTACTGTGAGCAAAGAGTCTTCATTTCTTTGCATGAAAATAAATGGGATTTTTTGCCCCTGCAACTATTTCTCAAGATTTCTGGAGCCCGCTTTCTTCATCTCACATTGACAAGTTGTCAGAAAGAGTGAGGATGGGATTGTTAGTGAGTTGAAGTGAACACAAGAGGCAGGCATGTTCCTCCACTAACATAAGGGTGAAATAAAGGAGCACCAGGCCATGATTGTCTATACTATATGCAACATACAGTATTAACAATAAGCATGTAAGAATTATGTGTTAAAGCTGCACTAGGCAACTTCGCACTTTGGCGGCTCCAAGTGGCTATCTGTTTGAGATACCCGTTTGAATTTTTCAAAGTTTGAAGGACTTCATTATCCAGAAATCATGTAATGTGACATCAGTAAAGTGCTGTGGATGTGAGGCGTCGTTCTCACAATGAATCTTGAGGCGTCCCATTCATTCTTGTCAGGCAAGTCACCAGCAGACACATCCTTGGTTGGCAAGTAAACTTCCAGGATCTTTATCCGTCCTCTCCTTGCGCTCTTTTGTTTCGGATCGTACTTTGGTCATTAGATATTGCATCATTTAGATAGATTTAGATATTAGATGACACATTTTTTAAGGCACTCCTACATTTCTTCGTCTTACTGGTGGAGGTGGTGAAAGGGTTAAGCCATTGTTGGAAAATCCAGTTTTCTCTGAACGAGGCACTTGCTGCTCTTCAGTTTTGATTCATCACGTCTTGTGCACTGAGAATATTTCCTGCCAGTGACCATGGCTGACACCTGAAATTAATTTGGGCAAATAGGTTAAATGTACGGCATTTCAATTTGGGAGCATGGGACTGATTTAGGTGTATTTTTACATAAAAATCTTGCTTAGTGCAGCTTAAGGCAAATTCAAATCAAATACATTGTCTATGGTGGATAAGCCTACTTTTGGAATAGTCAATTGGTTAAGATAAGTGGTATTATTAATTGACAGTAATGATATTGTATCCTCCTGCCTGGGGACTAGGAAATCTGAATGGCCCCACTCCAACAGTCTATCCAGGAAATCTAGCATCTCAGTTTTTTTTATCCATTTTTCTCTCTATATAATTCCAGCCTGACATAAGAAAGCTGTTGCCATGGTAGTTCAGATGAGGTAGAAATGATAATTGTTTCACCGCAGCAGTGTGAATTATTAAAACGTAGAGGGCATGGTAAATTGGGCTGAATGAGAAATGGAACAGAAATGAGACAGAATGAGGACCTATCTGTTTCTATATGCGTTTCATTGGTGGGCTTTTATTGGGTGTTTTTCGTGACTCTTGAGTCCCATGACTGCACAGATGAGACAGATGCTGCAGCAATTTGGTAAGAGAGAATGCGAGTGAGACACTGAGCCTGCAGCCTGTCCTTAGAGTGTTTAAAGGAATATTCAAGAGCATTCATGAATAGTGGAACACAGACCCATTCATGAATAGTGCAATAGACCAAAGACAACAGAGAGAGAGTGAGTTAGAAAATGCTAGCCATATGCTATCAATGTTACCAACTGTCTCTGTCAGCTAATGAGGAAGCATCCCTTTGCTTAACATGTTCTTTATATCAATTACATTGGAAGTCATGCTCATCCCGTCACAAAGCTGAGAGTGTAGCTCAATGTGCAAACGAATCAGTTTATAAGCCATTTATTAGGGCATAAATCCTGCTTCAAAACATAATCAACAAAAAGGAAAGCTGTAGATCCATAGCATCAAAAATAAAAAACAACCCCAAAGTATGAAAAGCTTGAATGTCAAACTGAGCATGAAAACAGGCTAGAGAGTTAACAGTTCATTGGCGATGAAATCATGACAGGGCTACCACTAATATATAGAGAACGATTGAATATACATCAAAATATATACAAGATTCTGTATACATGGTGTTGTACCATGAGGCTCCAAATCAAACCATTTTTGCTATCAGAATATAAAGGCTATAATAAAAATGGTCCACTACAGCTCAACAAGGACATTAACAGGTTCCATACAGCCTCTAGGAAGCAGGCAATAAATTAGGTGATAGATATATAGCTTGACACACATCTCCTTCACAATAACACATTCTAAAGTGACAAGTTGAAGATATCAGACGCATGTGGTCAGGGCACTGACTAGATGACTATCTGACAGAATGGTACCAGCAGTGGGCCTAAACAAACAGTATGAATAGGGAGGACTGTACAGATGCTGATGAAAAATATTATCCAGAGCACAACCTCTCAGGTCCAAGGATCTAGGTCTGCGCTTTCTCCCAACTCGTTGGTTTCAAAAGCACTTGACAGATCCTTCGACACACAGTGAGAAATTCAAACACAATTTATTTAGTATTTTCTAAACGGTTTCATTCCCCATGAAAAGTACATTCCATCATCATCATCATCATGTTGGCCAGTTTGCTGCATTTACCTCCATAGGAAAACGTTTATGGGTGAGTGGTTGAGTGTGGGAGGGAAGAGATCATTTGAATCTAGCGTAGGGTTTTTTTCCCCCAACAGTCAATTTCCAGTCAATACTTCCCACTGAGGTGCACCAGATCCAGAGCTTGTAGTTGCATCTCCCAACCAGCAGGGGTCTCTAGCACGGGGACTCAGCGAATTCTTCCTCCTCTGGAGGCCTCTTTTGTTGGATGTAGGCCTCTTCCTCATAGTCGGAGTCCTGGAGAGACAGGCAGAAAACCAGTCAGACAGACAGTTACATACAGGGAGACAGACCAACACACTCACACACTCACAGAGCCACACACACACACACACACACTCACAGAGCCACACACACACACACACACACACACACACAGAGAGAGCTTTATAGAAGAAAAAAAAATCAATATTTTATAAATCCTCAAGTCTTGCTGTCAGACATAGACGACATGTAAAATTTACCATGTGAATCGGATCGGGCAGACATGCCTCAATACGTTATTTATGGGTTGAAAGACCAATAAGTGTGGTATTATAAACTGCTCTGTACTGTACCATCAGATATAGGTCACAGCACGGAGATCTCTTTTCTTTGGTCTTCATCGGCTTGACGTCATACTCCTCTCTGAAGAATGCAGAATGGACAAGTGATGTAGGTTAGCAATAAAGAAAATCACAACCTGGAGAAAGAGGCCTGTTTGTTAAATCGTGACACAGCATTTTCCATTCGCCTGCTCCAAACTGAATGGGGAAAAAGTGTTACCTATAGCTCTGCACCAAAGGTCAACAAACAGTAAGGAATAGTAAGGCTCCTAACGGTTAGCATTAAAGGCTACTAGGTTAGCATTAAAATGACTGCTTCAGATCCATGACTGAGGTGATGAGGTGAAACTGGTCAAGTTGGCTTTACTACAACTTCTTACTGTAGACAAAAACATTGGATCCTACTCGGTAAGTTTGAACAATATAATACATAACCTACTGTATGTATTATGGGCTAGCAATGGGTGATTTATAGTTTTAGCATTGTAATAAATCAGCCAAAAGCCAATACCAGCTCTAGTGGTCATATGACTTGAAACCCCAGGATTAACCGTGACCAAGCAGTGATTTACTGTGGAGTGTTTGAGCATAGAGGGACTAAGAGTGCCACACTATGAACCAGTCTGTACCACCTGAGATCCTAATTGTAGGCGCTGATCTCCAAGGTGCCTTCCTACCGCAGGCGGAACCAAGAGAAATCAAACCCTTAACTCAAATTTAAACCTCATTTTAACAACATCAGCTCGGCAGTACAGAACCAGCTGTAACTATCAAAGCCTGCAATGACTATTATTACCCCCCAGAGACCCTGAGCACTGATTGGTTGAATAAATCCACTGACCCATTGGTGACCTCTATGGGCGATCTGTAGGCCTTGTATTGGCGGTTCTGCTTCGTGGGGCAGAACATCCGGCCAATCAGAATCAGGGTGATGACAGCAGAGGGCAGTAGGATGAAAGCCAGGAGAACTGCCACGTCAGAGAACCGTACGCTGGGCGCTGAGGAGGGTGACATGAGGTCATCAGACACGCGTTACTATGCTAGCACGCACACACTTAAACTATACATTCTTCCATAGCCATATAAATACAGGCCATCTAACTCACTAGCCATGCTACGATTTATGTCAGCGTATAAACTCCCTTCTAAAAATAACTAAGTGAGTTTATCCTCGTCTATATGCCTGCTTCTTACCATTTACAGCCTGCTGACAGCAGAGAGAGGCACATATGTATGAGTCAATATGGCTAACAAAAACACAAAATACATATTTGAATTTGTCTACAATCTCAAAATATGTGGCTTGGATGGGAATTTGGGGTATTTCTTTCCCACTCAGCCCTGCCTACATGTGTATCTAACATACTGTAAGAATGGCCAAATCCAGACACACACACTCTTTGATGCAGTCTTTCAGTGCACATTTTTTAAAAGGGTTTGAAATCATACATGTTTGAGAAACTTAATATGAAATTTCATATCAACAAGCCAGATTTGTCCATGGCTGTTCAGATTTAGTCAATGTAATGATGCACTCAAGCATGCAAAATATGATTACATGTCAGTTAGATAAAAGATGATGGACAAGCCTAAATCATTGAGATGCATTATTCTGAAACTACCTGAAGAAATAGGACCCAGTTGGTCATCGTTTTTGTGTGTGTATGTACGTGCATCTGTATGCATCTATGTGTGTGTATGTGTGTGACCCAGTCTTACCCTTGGGTGTGACGGTGAGTACAGTGTGTGAGGTCGGGGACCCGTGGACATCAGGGGGGTTTCTGACTGAGCAGGTATAGGTGCCATTATCGCTCAGAGTGGCGTTGATCAAAGAGATGGAAGCATCGCCACGTGTCGGGATTCCCTGCCACTGGATACGGCCACTGAACTGACCGTCAGTCGGAAGGAACGCCCGCGAGGAGAAATGGAAGAACTGGAGGGACGAGAGGAGAGGTGGGGGGATAAAATGAACACAAGATGAGGTAGAGGAGGTGAAAGGCAGGAAGAGGTGAGCATTTGGAAAGGGGTACATTTGAAGGTGCATGAGCCTTCGTGATGGGGGAAGAGGAAATGGAGTGGAGAATAAGAAGCATTAGACGTGGAGCTGACCCAGAAGAGATCGAGATCGAGCTGAACAACATATTGAACACATTTATAGTCTAATATGAATGAATGCAATATCTAGATTGCAACGGTTGCAGCATGGGCATTTATTAAAGTCCTTATTGTAACACAAACAATCAATAATTTTAGCAGATGGGTCAATGTAGAGGTTGTAGAGTTACTGACAGTGTTTCAAACCACCTCAAAAAGAAAACTAGTGTTAAATCTTTGAACTAAAATAAATATTTCCTTTACTCATATTAAGATAAAATAAGATTCAACTTTAATGATCACAGTGGAAAAATGGCGTCACTTTAGCAGCAAATAGTAAATGGATACTAAGAAAAATAGAATTTTAATAAAAAAAAGAAATGACTGAAAACTATGTACAATATAAAATTAAACCCAAACTATATATGTGACTAAAGATATATATGCCTAAAATGTGCATCACATGTGCATTATCAGGTCTACAGAACACCATGCACGTGTAGAGAAGAGTGTCCAGGCATGCAGGCGTGCACTGTAAAAACTATATACCTATGCAACTGTAATATCGGGCAAAACAATTCCAATACAATTTTTTTCCCTCATCATGCAGCCTAAATCACGATTAGGGAAAAGAGAGGTTATTCACTACCGCAAGATTTACACACTGGAAACAACGTCAACAAGGATTATATGGCCTTGAAATAAAATATGGCAAAACTGATCAAAAGGCAAATATAGAATCAGCTGAACAATCACTGACAATGACACAACTTTATGAGTCTACAGTTGTGTGTGTTCAGCTGCAGTCTTCTGGGGAACTTGCTGTAGGACTGGCAGAGATAAACCTAATCACTTCTCTCCCTGACACCAACACAAACCATTGTGTCATCTATGGCTGATCAACTAAGACAGAGCCAAACCTTCTTGACTAGATAAGAGTCTGCTAGGTCTGGAAACAGACATCAGACATCATCCTGTGCAGCTCAATAGGTAGAGCAAGGCTCCTAACACTGCCAAGTTTAGGGGTTTGTTTCCTATTGGGGCCATCCATACTAAAAATGTATGCTTTGTTGCGTCAGGGAACGCTTCAATCATTGTGGGATCAATGAATTCCAAATTGTATCAGGAAATTCTCCAGGAGAATATCAGGGTAACGGTCCGTGATCTGAAGCTAAACAGAGTTTGGGTCAACATGACAATGACCCAAACACAAAACCAAATCTGAACAGAATGGCTTAAAGGGGAAAACGTTTGGAACAGCCAAGTCAGAGTGATGGTTGGTTCGGTTGAGGTTATTGCTGCTAAAGAAGCTTCCACCAACTAAATCTCAGGGTTCACATACTTTTTCCAATTCAAGCCGTTTCAACAATATGTTCAATAAAAACATGTAAAAGTACAATTTTGCGTGTAATTTGCATGTATTTGTATCTATCAGACTATTTTAGGAGCCATTTATACAGGAATGCAGGTAATTCAAAAGGCTTCACAAACTTTTTCTCACAACTAGAAACTGTGTTTATTAATGTTTTAGATTATAACAAGGTTTATTTTTTCAAGTTTTATTCATCCGAATTCAATTGGCAGCTATATTAAATTCCTCCAATTACCATCAACTCCCACTGATATTTGATTGAACATTCAGCCTCTTGTCCAATCCACAGAATTAATTCTCATCAGGACTGACGTAATTATTCAGGCCACTGAAGCACCGCAGCAATTCAGATTGACACTAAAGCTTTGGCTGCAAAATTATATTTCTGATGGAGCTTTTCAAATGCTTATTCATGGTTTTTCCCAGTCTGATATACAGCCAGGGACAGCCAGGCCAATAAACCAGCCAAAACTGCTAATGAAATTGGATGGAGAGTAAATGAAGCCTTAGAAATAGAAATTAGAAACTCAGACTTGGTTCCATCTGTGGGCCACATCAGGAAAAACGTCACACATTATTTATCTGTGTGAAACAGCACAAACTGGTTTGGGTAAGTGAAAAGCATCTGCCATGGCCCAACCCCACATAGCAATACGTTTACACCGTACAGTTGGCACACCCTTATAATAATGACATTGTGACGACATATCACACTACCTGACTGTGACACACACTCTCAATATAAAGTACACAAACTGTTTTTCCTTCTCCTCCCCCTACACACATCCAGGACTAACTACTAGACCTTAATGACTAAACCAACAGCAATCTATATCAGAGGGGGCACAAAACATTAGCCCTCACTTAACTCTGAGTGCTCCTATAGGAAACGATGCCATATACGGTTACAACAACCACACTGTATGGATTCCCATGGTCCAAATGGAATTACACACGACCACACTTGATGGCTATCTTCAAGACCAAATGGACCTGCTTAAATGCTGTGGTAGACCTTAGTGCATTGGCCATTGAAACTGGACCCGGGGCATATGGGTTTAGAGGAGTGAGTGCAGTTATGGGTCTGGGTGTATACATCTATGCGCATTTAGAACAAGACCGCTATACCACCATAGAGGAAGGAGGAGTGAGGGCGCTGACCGCCCGGGGGTTTCCTGGTGATGTCTGCAAGATCGGGGATTGGGATGGAAGGGTAAGAGGGAGTTGTGGGTCTGGTGGTGAAGGAGAGGGAAGGTGGGCGGGGAAAAATTCCGTAGCTGATGAAGCACTCTTGTTGGTACGCATCCTGGTACGCATCCTGGTTAAAACTGTGGTTTTGTTTCAGCTTGTCCAGCTCCTGGGGATTGGTGCTTAGGAAAGGTTGTACCATAGTCAAGCTGCTCAAGTATGCAACTAGAGCAAGTAAATAGGCAAACAAGTTATGTTTGCACAGCGTGAGCAATGAAAGCCATGTGTTCGGAACAACCTAGTCTTTGTGAGATAATGGAAAGAATTCAATGATAAGAATAAGCAATGTACAATGTATTGTGCTGATATTGTGTTGCTCAATATTTTTAAGTATGCAATCCACTGCTGCCATATAATATGATAATTCTGTTTTCAGTATTTGAGTTCAGTAGAAAGGTAAAATAATGGCCATATGAGCAACCAGAGGTCAAAATCAATTATACTTATGGGTGAAAAGCCATGAATCTATTACCTGATGAAATGCAGCCTCACACACATTTTAAAGAACCATTCCTGCATTTTATAGAAAATCATGATGTGGTTTCTCTTTAATAGTTGAGGAAAGCATTGTGATACTGTATTGACCCCCCCTCCCCTCCCCACACTAATATGCAGGGGCAAGTGACTCGTGTTTGTGTGCATATATTGTCCATGCGTGGGCCTAATATAGACTCTCCAACACTTCCAGTTGGCACCGTGCACGGCAGCAACTGGTGCTCTGTTTCTTTGTTCCCATCTGTGTCATTTGGTAATTGCATCATCTACTTTCAGCTGTATATGTTATTATCGAATCGAACAATGCCTAGTGGAGACTGGAGAACATTCATCCCACGTTATCTTGGAAACAACAAACCTCTCAAGAATGCAAGAACAGAGACGTATCTTTGCAGTTTGAGATGGGCTGTGTCCTCGATCACAGGTGGTCATTTGACTATACTATAGATACTATGGACTATAGTACTGTTTGGACATCGTTCTCACAATGAGGGCAATGGGGCTTCCCATTCGTTCCTGTCAGCAAAGTCATCATCCGATGCATCGTCGGTTGGCAGGTAAACTTCCAGGATCTTTATCCATCCTCAGATTTGTTTTGGAATTGTGCTTTTGGCCATTCGAGATTACAAACACACAACAATACATAGATGAAAACATCTGCAGAAAGACCCTAGTCTCTACTGTCCCTGTATCAAGTAATTCAGAATGTGTTCTGCTGCTATGCAAGTCGTCAATATGTCTTTGCACCGATGCCACCAAGGCAAATTCAGGTACGATTAGCGTACTTGCTGGACAAAGCGTTTCTGATTTCTGATTGTGGCTCTGATAAATGTGTACTCACCGTCTGTGGTGGCCCTCCGCTCTGCGGCCTGTAAGACCAGTCGACAGACATCCTGCTGGTCGGCCTACTGGTGGAGGTGAAACTGCAGGACAATGTCACTGTGTCCCCTTTGGAGGCATGGAGCTCCGCCGGAGAACTCACTGTGATGGAGGAGACTGGGGAAGAGGCTGGAAATGAAAGTGGAGGAAGGAGGATAAATAGGTTGAGTGAGAGAACAAGTGAGACAAAAGAATAGACGAGGGGGACGGAGTGATACAGAGGGCAGGGATGGAGAGAGAGGTGATACGAGTGCATGTTTACAGGTGTCGGATGGATAGAGACAGAGAAAGGAGGACACATTGTGAACAATGTTTTATTTATCTGTAAGCAGAACAGTCAATATAGAATATGCTTACACCTGCAAATGTGCCAAGACTTCACAGCAGTGGTGTGGAAGTGTCAGCCCGGTACTCAAAAGGCAAATTCCTCTAGGTAGACAGTGGACTGAGTGACATTGCAATAGAATTTCCCCGTCAGCCTCTCTTGCTGTATTTGATTTGTCTGTCTGTCAAGGCCTTTCCGGTGGAGCTAAAGTAGCGGGTACAACATGTTCTTGCGTCTCTCTGGATGTGTTTCACTGTTATCACTTCATGCAGGACGCCAAGGGAGCCCAGCCGCTGCAGTGCCCACAGCAAAAGACATTTTTAAAAAACGACAAGCTCACCCAAAGGTACCTGTGAACAAGATTGCACCGCTGAGCGTTTCTCTTAAGAGAGACTTGTCATAGCCGCACCTGAATAAGTAAGTTTCATTAATAAACCATCTCAATAAAGGCTGATTTTAGGCTGATTTCTATAACTCCTGAAGGATGCAAATCTCAACACCATCTAGGCACAGCATGCAAGGGAACTAGTGTATGATGATGTTTAAAGCCAACAAACTCACAAAGAGATGAACAAACCCTCCTATTGTTCTCAATCCCTCCTTACGGCATGATTTCCTCCCACCAGAGTGCATGAATTAAGGCTAATGGTATGTGATGCGTTTCATTCCAGCATCGTATTGTGTTCGTTTTTCAGTAGCACTTAACGTGACCTTAGCAGGAAGAACGCAATATGATGCTTTGGACACAAATAAAAAGACATTCTCCATTTCAAAGCAAAGGCCTCAAACGGCCTTCTCTCCAAGGACGAGGTGATAGTGAAAGTCAGACAATCAGCGACTATTTCTGATCCTAGAGTGACATTGCTGGTTCATCAAAGACCCAAACAGTCGTGATAAGGACAATGTTTATCCTACACACACAAAGGAGCATCCGAGATTTCATACAATGAGCCTGCGTCATCTGCAAAGACCTCGGGGTGAGTGGGTCAACAACACAAACAAGGTTATCTCTTTATGAAAGTGGACATCAGGCTGAGGAACCTTGAAAGCTGAACAGCTCTTGAACTTGAGAACATGATAGATGTTGACATTCTGGTAATTGGTGACAGGATGGGACTGGTGAAGTTGGCAGCACACCAGCGGGGATGTTGACATCTCAGCCAAAATCTGACATCTGGCTGATGGATTCTTAAACAACAGGATGTCTTGACATTGAAAATGTGACAGAATAAAAAAAATAAATAAAAAAAAAGCAAAGTAAGATGATATGTCTTTTTATTTCTTAGGCGTCTTTCTTTGGAAGTGTTTATCAAAGAAGATACACTGCGATAGACCTAGCCTGCCTCGACATTTTTTCATGTGGCCTTGATTTGTGTCAGAGATGTAGCCTAACTTTGTGATGCGTCTCTTGCTCTTTATTCACTCAATAAAGGTCAAATGCATTTTAGTGAGAGGCAAACCAGTGCACACAGTTCAGAGCCATGTTTGTAGTGTATCTGGCAGAGAAACACTGCTCTCAACTCACTGCATTCCAGCTGTCAGGATCCTCAGCCCTTTTAGACTAGCCTGTCTTTATTATTATGGCCTGTTATTGTATCCACTGTGGTAGCTAACCCATTTCTAGGCTAGCTCAATTCAATTCCCTATACGAAAAAAAAAACGTACTTGGTACTCATGGTACTTTTCATCTTCGACAGTATCAGTGTAATATTCCAACAGGGCTAATATTTTGCTGTGGTATAAGCTATGTATTCCTTCTCAAAGATTAATGAGGTTCTTTCTTACTTCTTTCGTAGATCATTTTAAAAAAGGACACAGGTGGTGACGTGTCTTTTAGAGTTGTGTATTTCTACTTCATGTTTGCACTTTTTCCATACGCGTAATGCCGATCTTTGCATCCCTACCGGGAGCGCGCACAACATTCGTTTTACTACAAGCCAGTGTGTGTGTGTGTGTACTTAAGAGTTCACACTGTAAATCCTTGTGAACCTCACCTGGCCGTAGAAAAGAGGGGATACATTTCTCGGCAGGTAAAAAACAAGCCCTGCCGAATACTGCATCCCCCTTTTATTTATTTTTCTGATGTCCTCCCATCAAATAACTTTCACAGCACATAGTGTGGGTATTTAAGAGTTTACACAGGATAGCAATTTCTCGGCAGGGATGCAAAACTCGGTTCAACACCTGTTTGTTGACCGTGAAAACGAGGCATGGAGGATTACACAACTTTCAAATTAAATAAGCCTTTGACATTACAATCTTTCAAACACCTACCGCATAAGTAGGACAGCAGGCTGTGGGCAAGCTAGGCTAAACATGAAGTTAAATCAGACTAACTAAGACATGTAAACCAAGATAACTATGATCTGACAAGGCTGTGGAAAGCGGAGCTCAGGCCTGCAGTACTCACCAAAACAACAGACCAGACACAGCAGCCACACGACATTCAACGGCGAATTCCTGAAGCGTAGTCGACGCATTTTAGATGTGATAACGGGCTCACTACAAGCGTGATAAATTACCCCCGAGTCGAGTGAAACTTTCGGTCATATGCCGTCCATATTTTGTCATGACTCAGAGGCTCCGCGGGTGGCAGCGCTATCCCCGACTACCTGACAAACAGGTGTACCAGGAAGTGGAGCTGCAGTAACGTTAGGGGCGATTGTAGTTCACTACAACACTCGGCCCCTCTGAATGAAGAGGTGGAAATACCATAAAGGAAAATCAATGTAATATCCCTATAATATTCCTATACTGACTCAATAGTGAGTATATAGTGACTTTACTGGGCCTATCTCAGCCGAAACTCTGTGATGGGAGGTGCCCACTTGGCAACTAATGGCATAAACCTCGGTTTATTGGCGTCTGCATAGATAGTACAGTGATTACACTACAATATAGCACTATATATGATGATTCCTGTATACCAGTTTATAGGTCTGGTGTGATATCTGGATAGTACCCTTTTAAATGTGTCTTCTTTAAATAGGGAGTACAGTGTGGAGGCAGAAATACAGTACTCCTATAATAAATACACACACAGGAATATTATAGGCATATTATAGTGATACCACATACCATAAAGTACTTTAGTAAGGTACTCTAAACTCACTGTTGAGTACCATTGGCACATTTGATTTGAGTAGCACTTCTCAACACTTTCCATAGCTAGAATCATTCATTGAATTATTACTGTAGACAATAATTCATGTTTCAGTTGCAGGTGGAAAGTGTAGAAATTGGATCACTGTAGGATTTGCATCTAAACCAGATAGGCTTAGGGGCTGCTGGGCCATTTTTAGCAGGGATCTAGTGGAGGGTAACCCTTTATAGTCTCACAGAAAACTTGATCAAGTAAATTTATAATAGACATATCATAGTAAGCAGTATCTAACTGATCTACGTTATATGAAGATATGGTCTTTTAAAGGGGGAAAAAACACATCAATTAATGCTTTTCTGAAAATATCATTTATTTTCATTTATTTTGGTGTGTAACTCATGGTGATCAGTGGGAGTGGGAGTCAGAGTTCACCCACCTTTTTATTTATCACTATCTCTTATCACTATTTTTAAATGGGGCGTGGAGTGTGGAGACAGACTATAACAATAACAAAGTATAACACATTTACTCCTGCTGTCTTCGTCCCCTCATATGACCCCTCTGTGTCAACGCCCGGGGCCCTGTCCTTCCCTTATCTCCCTAGCCAGCTTCTGTGTAAAACCACGGATCCTCCAATGGGACTGGCCTGCTGTTTCTAGGCATTTTACTTCACTGTCCCCGTCCCCAAGCTCCCGTCTTTAGCTTTGTAATTATCTCTAATAGGAGAAGGTATTTGTTTTTCTAACCTTTGCTAGTTCAGTTTAACTCTGGTGTAGTGTTTTATCTCTGGCCTCTCTGTTTGTACAGACCCCTTTTGAAGTGTATTTATGTCTTTATTTGGTCTTGATTCTAAGCTACGTCCGTTTGTTCTGCCGAGGGCATTTCCTATATTCTGACAAGAGAAATGCTGTATTTATGTTGCATAACCTCATTTCATTGTATGACAAATCACAGTAGATTTAATTTGAAGATGTAATAGCAGGGTCCTGTGTTAGTCTGGACTTTTTTCCTGAAATACAGCGTGTTCGTATCAGACATAAATGGGCACGTCACCGTAAAAAACAGTTGATTTACTGGGCAAATAATGGCACACATATTCTCAAAAAGGCAAATAGCGTTGCACAAACTCATTTGGTTTGAGAATTAAAGAGTCAGAATTTGTCCTCCAAGTATCTACAGTAAGTATTGCTCAGATCACTTATTCCATGTGTTAAGTGCTGATTAAAATGAAGCATAGCAGGGCCCAGAGGCTCACTGGGGGATATGGTGGGGAAATATAGTTTTCACATTGTGAATGGGGATTGTTAGTAATTCAATTCATAACAAAGAAGTATAACTGGATTTCTAATTAACTAAAGACCGTGGAAAAATAGTTCTTGGTGAAATTAATTAAACAAGGGGGCTGGGACATTAGGATTCAGATGTAATGTGGCTGAAATGTCCCATTACGTCCCTGTTAAGAACCTGCTAGTTAGCTATTTTACCCCTTGACACAGATCCAGCAATGTTCTCTTTGATGAAGCAGGGTTGCTTAAGCTCTTACCCGGCTGCATTCACATACACAGATTTACCCGGTGTTTCTATTACGTTAGTTGCAAAATGAAATTTCAGAGATCAGCGAATCTGGAAATGTCAGAGATCCAAGCATGCCCTATATGATAAACAATAAGGATGTGGGGCTTTATGCCTAGGCCCCCCTGCTCCCAGGGTACGTTCACAAGCACAGTTTTCATATTGTATCTGTATCATGAGGCGATGCTAAATGACCTGGGAGCGTTCACAAGTTCAGCGTTGCACAGTGTTTTGTTCTAACTATATTACATAATCTCATTTATTTGGTCACAGACAGCCCCCATGCTCTATTGTAAGAAACTGGAGTCTGATGCTGGTTACCTGGATACCTTCACAGCGTTGCATTGTGTTGCGTATTGTGTGTGCGAATAGAGGCTCTCTCTGTCCGGTTACAGTAGCGCGGATTCAGTTTCAGCCGAAACCTTCCCAGTCCGAATGAATGCTCTCCCCATTTATCCACTCTGGCTTTCTGGCGGCACTGGTCAACAAGGGGACTGTTCTTCTGTTGTCAACACTGGGGGAGGGCTAATAAAGGTGGTTTGAATTGTCAGGGGCAGACGGTGCACACAGTCATTATCCTTTAGCCAAAAAACGTGAGAGGGCTTTTGGACATCTCATCAGTTTACATGTACCCTGCTGTTGTGTGTGGGTGAATAGTTGGTGAAAGGGAGCAACTACCGCAATCCGGGCAAAAAGATAGCCGGCCCTATTATGCTTTCACATATAGAAACTTGTGAGAACTTCATGTTAATATGGCTGTCCTGCTAAGATCAGTCAGAGAAAAGCCTGATGGCATCACTCAGCAGCTATAGGAAGTCCTACACTATACAATGACTCTGCTCCTTCTCAGAATGAATGGATGAATCCTGTATGGGTGTGTGTGTGTGTGTGTGTGTGTGTGTGTGTGTGTGTGATGGTGGACAAGAGGAGCAATACTGTCGCCATTATAACTCCCTCTCATGTTCACTCTAACATTCAGGTCTGTAGTTACATTCCAATGGGGTGATTTGTTTCTCTTTGGCTACCTGTCGAGCCAAGCCCAGTGTGTGTGTGTGTGTGTGTGTGCGTGTGTGTGTGTGTACAAGTGCGTGTAATGATATATAGCGGTTACCACATTACCGCGCCAGGTACAACCCATCCTAAGGTGTGGAATGCAGAGGCAGAGAGAGAGACTCTGACGCTGTGCCCTCATTGGTGAAGATGGGCTGACATTCTTTCCATTCCCATTTCCAGTTCTATTGTGTTTTTGAAATGTTTTACTTGAGTTCCTATGCGGAGCTTATTGTCAGGGGAGAAAGTCTTCTTAGAAATGAGTCACGGCCGAGGAATGGCTGAGAACACCTTTTTTCCCAGCAGTTGGATTCGCCCTCCCTGCTTTTGCTTCGAAGTAGCAGTGACGCCGACTGAGACAGAAATAAAAATGTCAAACTCCCTACGGTCTTGTACGTAACCAGCTCTGATAATTAGGTAAAGTAACCCGTGAAACACTTGTCAAGTCCCACTCTGTGGATTGCCGCTCTCTAAAGCTCCGCCAGGCTAATTAACAGGAGCCTCGGCGATACAAAGCAGATTATCCAGAGATGCTTTGCTGCGGTTTTACTTATTCAACACGAGCGGCCTTTCCCTACAACAAAATGTAATTATTTATCGAAGATAAATAGACACTCCTCCCTCTCTCTCTCTCTGTCTCTCGCTGTCTCTCGCCCACCCCCTCTCTTTTTTTGTTTAACTGGCTCTGTCTCCCTTCACCACACACACACACACATTAGTGCTGTCAGTCAGTAACCAAAGCTGCACCCAGAGGGATAGACTTTGATCAATACACACACATAGCCAAACAAACACACACACACACACACACACATACACACAGTAACAGACACTAACATATTCACACTCATGAACACTCTCATCTAACAAACCAGCGCGCAGACAGAAGTCAGAGAAGCATGCATAAGCATATTTCACCTGCAGCGACTCCAACACACTGCAACGATTCACTGCAGTAACCCCCCCTTCCCTCCTCGCAGGTAAACAAGTGCAGAGCTATGCAGGCAGACACGCCGTGAGCACACATGACTGGAAGCGGTGCATGAGAGGTAATGATGCCTAATAAATGCTTGATAGCTAGATAACGCTCTTACATAATAGATGAGTTGTATCAAATCATGTCGTTCAGCCGCGTGTGATTATTTGTTTCACGGACCAAGTGCAGATGAGCGGTTTAAATTGAAGCACATATGAGACCATGCAGTAAAGATTGAGTTCATTTCTTTCAATTTTATTAGAAAATCTTTTTTTTTTTTAATATAAAACCTCTATAACAAACACATACACTGACAGGATACAATACTTCTGGCATAATCTAAAAACAAAAAGTAAAAAAAAAAAGACAAATAACTTGGAAGAATCCCAAAAAAATGCATTGTTCGGATTTACAACGAAAGTACATCATTGTATCAAAAGGAGGAAGAACGAACAGGTATTACAGTCTTTTGTTAGTAGGTGTGATGCTTTCGTGGATGCTGGGAAACAAAAATTCTCAAGGACATTTTTTTTTGCAATCAAAAGGGTTTTCAGATCTGACTCCACGGACTCCCACGCACCCCAGGCGCCCGAGGACAGATGCATGCAAGCGGTTGCTCACTGATCAACTTTTGCGGCCTTCAACACGGAGATCACGACAGGCGCGTCACATTTATAGTCTTCCTACGTGTGATCTTACACGAGATAAGCGCTTCGGCCTGCCGTTGGAGGGCAAAACCTGTTTCTGTAAAGTGATCGAAATGTAAGACCGAGCTTATCCCCGACTTCCTGACTAGTGTGAAAGATGATGGTAGATTCTACACTATGTGAGAGAATAGTCTGTAGTTTAGTTACTCTTACACAAGAAAAGAGTCTAGCATATGGCTCATTGGGGCAGATAACTAACTGATCCTGGTTCTAGCTGCTCCCTACATGCCAATATAAAGCATGATGCATGTTTGCTGCTGATGTTGATTGTATACAGTTGTTAGGTGATGCACATAACACGATCCCTGTCCAAAGCATCAGACAATTACGTTCTCTTCAGGCCAGCAGCCATACCTGTAACACACTAGCACAAGCTGCCAGCGTCAGGATACCAACGCCTCCTATTTCAGTCAAGTTTAATCCAGCAGGTATGAATAGTTCTGCTTTTTGGGGAGCCGAACTCCATCAAAGTGAAGTCTGATTTGCTCCGTACTCTCAATTCAATGTGCAAGCCTTGATGATCATCAAAAGCATCGCTCTAACGCCGCTGTTCTTATTTCGGGAGCTTTTGAAATGGAACTTTCCTTCCTGAGCAACGTGCTCGTATTCAACACTGCAGCGTTCTCTCTCTTGATCTATTCTCCACTCAAGTGAACCATGGATCCTAATCCATGTGCGCGCGATCTACGCATCCCTCCAGCAAGCTGCCTGGCTCTCTTTGTATCAATGTTTCTGCCTCTCTGTCCTCCTCCTCCTCAGTCGGAACCGCCACCTTCGTCGTCTGAGCTCCTTTCCTCCTCCTCTGAGGAGCTGGGGTCTTTGGTGCTGGCCTCTGAGATCATGCCATCTGAACTGTCAATCTCTAGCGACGTCTCTGATAGGTAGAGGTGGACGGCCCTCAATGGGTGGCTGGGACACACACACACACACAGGGGAAAGGGAGACACACACCGGAGAAGGATAGGAGCACACGACACATGTCACACACAATCAGCAGCAGGGTTAGAGGCACACAGGGTAACACAGCCCAAGTTGAGAGTGAAGCTGGATCTTCAAGAGAAGCCATCTTGGATCAAAATCTCTGATTACCAGTCTGCATCTGAAGGGGGGGTAAAACTATTTCCTTCCTTTGCTTTTCAATGATTGGTTTGAAGTCTGAACAACTCTGGTAAATCACGATGACAGTAAACGTGTCAACTTTTCCTTGAGAGGCACGGCTTTTGAAGTCTGCCTACTGCAGGTGCAAAGGTTATCCAACAAGGAATAAATGTCCTGACCGACTGATCTGTTACTCTTCATAACTTCTGCAAGTAAAAAACACGAGAGCAGACGACACGTTTTGCACCTCTGCTTCTTCAGGTTCGTTCATCATTCCTTGTTGGATGTTTTTTTTTTTTTTTTTTCCTGCATTTGACCAGCCACCTCACAGATTCGGAGCCGTGCAGACGATATCATACCCTTAACTTTATTACAGAGAGATCTGAAAACCCAACAGAGAAGCAAAGAAGTCCCGCACACCCAGGAAAGATGTCTTTGACCAAACAGCGCACTGTTGGACCGCCAAACGGGCCAACAGTGACGCTGTCAGGTGGAAAGAAAATTTTTTGCCCTCCGTCTTATTTTGATTATTTGACAGCAGCTTGAATCCTTCTGGAGTCACAAAATCAGACAAATAACACCACAGAATGTCAGGAAAACAAACATACAGTGATATAACCTTAGTGATCAGTAGTGAAACAAAACAGAAATGTACACCACCGTCTTGTGGGTTCAGAAGAGCCACAGTTAGATGGGTCAGACCACCAGCACCTTCGTGTGGCGTTCTGTAACACGGTTCTGCCGATTTGGTGGGAAATCTCAATAGGAAATCACAATAGAAACTAGGAAATGGTTTGTTCATTGTTCCACAGTTTCTATTGTTTGTTAAAATAGTATATCAAGTATGTGGCTTGTATTGGCAAGTTGAAAATTGAAATGTATTAGTAGGAAGGTAAACTAAAAATAAACCATTGTTCTGCCTCTACCTCATCAAAACATTTACTCCAAACAGGAAATGTGTTTGGAAGCCCATTTAGTTGAACAGGAAAAGATGAACGGATAATACACTTGTTTCTTTCCAGAATAAAAGGCACATAGTGGTATCATAAAAGACAATAGTGGTTCTACAGCATTCTACACCAAGGCACGTTTTCAATTTTTTTTTGTTTGGTGAATAAGAGCCGCCCCTGTCAAACTGGTCCAGGTTTGGCTCCAAAGACTGCAGTTGAAGGAGAAGGAGGAAGTGGAAGTGAAGCGTCCAATAGGAAAGAGGACCTCAGAGCCCCAGGCCCCAAAGGGGGAGCACCACATGCCTCGGTCCCCAGAGGGAGACAGAGAGAGGGGGAGAGAGAGAGAGAGAGAGAAGGTGTGTCATTCCACCCCTCTTTTCCTCTGTCCCCCCCACCTCTTTCTCTCTGTCTTTCTGCTGCTCTTACCACTCAGTAGGGTCTTTTCTCTTTTTTCGGAGGCGCCTCCTCGTTCCCTTCCTGCCTCTGCCTCTGCCTCTTCCTCCTGCATCTCCTGCAGGACACGATGATGATGAGGAGGATGACCACGCCAGCGATAGCGCCCCCGATGGACAACGCCAGAATCAGGAGACCAGAGAAAGAGGCTGTGAGGGGGAAAACCAGGTGAGTGAGTGAGGAGGCTTAAACATGCAATTACTCTCCTGAGCCATAGAGTATAGAGCTGTGTGTGTGTGTGTGTGTGTGTGTGTGTGTGTGTGTGTTTATTTCGCTGAATATTGTGTGAAGTGTGACGTGAATTGTGCTCTCCAGTACTTTTTAGCACTTACATAAACGTTTGTGTCGCTTAGCAACCACTTTGTTTAACTACCGTTCAAGGCCTGATTTTTGCTGGGCGGAAAAATAACATTTAATTATTAGTGTGTAAAAATAAAAGATCAGATCTGGGGACATTTGTGTTGTTTTTTATTCGCAATAACACACTTTCATTCTTTTCCCCAAATAATTGTTCTGACTTCGCTGTTATTGCACCTTTTCAGCAAGAGATAATACATTACATAATAATACATACAGATAATACTAAAGCGACACTACGCTCATAAATGATACATTCAATTAATATTTCAGTTTCCGACCCTCTGACCTGTGGTGACGACACGTAGCCGAACCTCTCCGGAGTTGCCGTGGGCGTCCGGCGGGTTCTTGACCTGGCAGATGAAGGTGCCGTTGTAGGTGAACTTGGCCTCTCGAATGATGATGGAGCCGTCATGACCCATGATGTCACCAGGCCCACACCACGTGCTTCCTGAAACGGCCTTCCAGAGGCGGGTACGACCGCTGATGGTAGTAGAAGACCTAACAGAGGGATGTGATTGGCAGATTTTGGTTGGAGGGGTCGCTGGGTTGTGATTGGTTGACTGAGACTGCTGCTACTGGGGGAGGAAGGTAAATGAGGGGGTATTTTTCTGTCAGGGAAACAGACTTTTCTCCACCTCCTGCTTCTTGTGTTTTTTTGTTCTCCCACACACACACACACACACACACACACACACACACACACACACACACACACACACACAGGCTGTTTAAGGACACCCCCCAGGGAGCTTGATGACTCACTGACTTCGCTCTCGCTTGGCTGAGGGGGTGGATGCTCCCTGACACAGTGAGGGTGGTTGATCTCTCTTGCTGCAGCATACACACACACACACACACACACACACACACACACACACACACACACACACACACACACACACTCACCGACTCATCTTGGGCACCAGGCACGAGGGATCTGAAGCTCCAGGAGACGGTGAGGGTGGACACGGTGATGGGAGCAGAGCTCTTGAAAGTGCACTTCAGACGAACATCTGTCCCGTTGACCGCCTCCACATCTCCTGACGTGGAGACACGCATCCCACTGACCCGCAGCACGCCTGCAACATAGGAGCACACGGTACAGCAGCACACATCACATGTCAGGAGCAGAATACATCCGGAGCTAAATCGATACATATGTGCATAAATGGTGAATAAACATTGAAGCAGCGACAAACTGCACACACACACACACACACACACACACACACACACACTAATCAGCAAGAGCAACAATACAGTAGCATGTGTAACACACACTTCTGTAACAGCAGTCACAATACATGCCTGCCTGTTGTGTCTGTGTGTGTGTGCAGTGTACCCAGTGACCCTCTAGCCCACGCAGAGCTGCACTGAGAAAAAAAAAAAACCCCACAAGCTCCAAGTTGTCACAATAAAAGCTGTATACTGAAATGGCCAATGCCCACAGACTGGCCAATTTCAGTCCAAACTCTCAGATGGGATCTGGGATCAGTGGCCAGGTTCCCGTTGACCATTTCCTCCATTACGACCTGAAAGTCCCAAATGATTTTAGCTCAGTCGGCCAACTCTGTGACACTTTATGAGTAATTGCCACTTCAGATACACTACTGTAGCGGAGACAGAGGTGAAATACAGAGGGTGCTGTATATCATATGGATGTGGACTATATGGGTCTCTACCTATTAGATGGAAAATGAATGAACTGGAAGAGTGGCCACGGATATTGGCAACGATTTGGCCCTTCCACCTAATGATGGATGGAGTTCTACAGAATGGATTCAGCATTATGATATGCTCGGGACACACACACACACACACACACACACATATATATATATACAATGCCCCAGGAAGAGACATTCTTAATCACTGTGTTGAGTTTCTGTCTGGCAGAAAAGCAACATTACATCAGGGGCTGGCTGATCACGTCTGCCTCTCCCCGAGATTACAGAGCGTCGCTCATGGAGCCAGATCCGACCTAATGCTTATTCTGGTGCAGGTGCTGATCAACTTAGTATTGCCCTGTTGTCGGGAAGAGAGTATGAGACGTGTGTGTCTGTGTGTGTGTATGTCTATGTCTGTGTGCATACAGGCAGCCTCAGTGTGCAGTAGTTCAAATCACTTGTCCTATTTATAGCACGCGCTCTATACACTCCTGATAATATCAGGAGCCACGTCTAGCCTTATTAAACTCAAAGCCAAAGCCATCGGCAGGGCTAGCGGCCGCGGTACACTCGGCCTGAACGTCCTAGCGCCATAAGCACACTCCACAGGAGGACCCTTGAAGAAAAAACCCAAACACCTGACGACAGCACTTCCTGTCAGAGGCACTTCAGTCTCACAGGAGAGCCATCGATGCCCCGACGCCTTCACCTCAGCGCACTCGGTGACATCTCCGGCCTACGTCGTGTAGCTTAGCTAGCATAGCTTAGCTAGCATCAGGGTAATTTAAAAGGTGGGTAAACCAATGATCATCATACACCATTACATATAAAAATCACTTAATTCACACTTTCATCCTTAGAAGTCTTCATATTACATTAGTCTGATGGTGCTCACTATGGTGTTTACAATGGATTTCTATCATAAAGATTGATTTCAGCCGTAAAAAGTTTATTTCACAAATAAAACGGTGGGTTAACTGAGTCCAGGTGGGTTTACCCTCTGTTGCATCCCTGGTTATAATAAAAATATCTGACATTTTCAATTGCAACTTAATCGAACAGCCACATAAAGTCGCTGGCATTCAAATAAAAAAAGTTCTGGGGAGCTAAATTGAGCCGTCAGTATCGCAACTCTGGCAACTTTGATCGCAGCGCGTATTAAGGCAGGCTAGCTGGGAAAATATATCAGCAGGGTCTTTGGCTCCTCAAGCAGAATGCTGCGCGCCTTATCAGGCTGGAGAGGGCTTCCTGACACCAGACGGCCCCCGCACAGCATTAAGATAGACAGGCTGCTCTCTCATCGCCGAGCCCTGACAGAGCTCCAACAGCCTAATGTGTTTTAAATGAGCCCGATGAAACCTGGGAGGAGTGTGTGAGTGTGTGAGAGAGACAGAGGGAACACGCTGCAAAAAATATCCATCCTGAAAAAGTCAGTCGTAAAATTGAAACGTGGAGAAAAACAATCTGGCAAGACTGGTGAGATAAGGCAGATCACGAAAATGACACTTACAGTAATACAAGGAAATTGATCAGGGTTACATGCACACATGATACGTGATTGAGACCCATGTGAACACCTCATTGTGTTTGTGTTTATTGTCTCAGTTGCGGCGTAATCTCACTCATTTTCCATTTTCACTCCTCTGACTAGAGACCAGTCAGAACATGTTCACACCGTAATCACATTTCTTTCATGTAATTGTGATCAAGATGCGTACGTGCAGTCGTTGTCGAAACAACCCGAAATGTATTGGAAACAACTGAAGTTATCTCACCCCGTTGAGCGATTTTCATTTCACTCGTTTCAAGACAAATAAGGCTTTACGGCTTCATTTGAGCTTAAATGACTGGATACGTTTTGCAGTGTAGAGTAAAACTGTGACGGCAGCAGGTCTACCTTTCTCTGACACACCTTCTCTCTCTCTCTCTCTCTCTCTCTCTCGCTCTCTCTCCAGCTCTAGTTTAACAGGTTGTGTGTACGGAAACGCTGCAGCTAGGGGGAGAAAACGGCTTGTATTTAAGACATTCATTAGTCAGATAGCATCAATGCTGGCCCTATCAGAGCGCCTGTAAATGACTCCCTCCCTGGCATGACAGGAGGTGTCTGTGCATGTGTGTGTGTGTGTGTGTGTGTGTGTGTGTGTGTGTGTGTGTGTGTGTGTGTGTGTGTGTGATCTCAGTAGAATAGTCCTAGCTACCAGGTAAGGGCCTCAACCTTCAGTAAATACACTCAACATCCAAATACACTGAACATCCAAGTACACGTTCCTTACTTCAAAGTAGGAATACATGGTTTTCCGTCTTTTACACACATAGAAGGACGTCAGATCTCTCTAACGGAGGGGAATCTTGAATAAAGTTTATTACTCATGTTATTACGCTGAGTGGGTACAGACAGTTAAAATGCAGGAATTAGCGTACGCGATCCACGCGGCGTCGACGCCCCAGAACCAAATTGTTTAACAGCGGTTGATGTAACGATTCGTCACGCTCCGTGTAACGGGAGAAAAAGCGCAAGCTCCGTGCCGTAAGAGATTAAGATAAGATTAAGATTAGTTTTATTTGCAATTTGTGGTGCACACATGCACCAACACACACAACACATGCAAGGGGGGAAGTGGCCCGCCGAACACAACACACACACACATGCAGGGTAGGGTGTCCGAATTGAATGAGTCCTCTGCATTTTCCCATCCCCTGCCGACCTTCCTCCAGGGACAGCCAGGGAGCAGTGGGTAGGCTCCTCGTGGTGGTCAGGGACAGGACAGGAGGATGTTGCAAGTTTTTAGATGGGGTTCTTTTTAATAGAGACCCATGTAACACCTCCTTTCAAGATTTCACCGATAAGCTCATCTATTTACAGGGAGGATTTTAAATGAGTGTAAAAAAACGCTTTTGACTACGTCGCCTTCCGACCTGATTAGGGTTCATTAGAAGGGATATTAATAGAACTACAAAATTGTTAGGCCGACGTACAGTGTTTGCAATTACTGTACTAATTCGTCCCAGAGGCTGTATGTAGTGTGCATGATTGCTATTTAGACGGTCATTAGCAACGCGCTAATTGGTGAAAAGGATGCATGCCATTACATGAATAACTGCATGAATGTTTGTAGCAGGAGGATTTTGTGAGGCGTTGGTTAAGACTCAAGAGGGACCAGGATAAATAGGGAGATGTGAGAGAGAGCAAAGCTGAGTGAGTGAGTGAGTGAGTGAGTGAGTGAGTGAGTGTAGATGGACAGACAGATAGAGTAGCAGACAGAGGAAAAATGTCCTCTTCAGTGCAATCTGTAAGGAAGCGATAAGATAACGCTGTTTGTTTCCTCAGTCTGTCCATCCATCTGCGTCTGCCCGTCTCTGTCCAGTCCAAGCCACTGGCTTGTTTACGTCTGAGTATCCTGCCCGGCCAGTGCCGACCACACCCGATATCCAGAGGGAGAGAGAGCTTTCACAGCCTATTAAGATGGAGCTATGTACAGCAGGGCAGGGCCAGGATCCAGACCTTGGGTAAACTATAAATATATAGTTTCAAATAGTGTAAACTATGTCAGCTAAACTAACAGTGAAGGTGTGAACGTTTGTACGATAAGATGGTGTTTCATTCCAAAACCTGACGTTATCTAAAAACAGTTAATAACTCATTTTTATTGCTCAATATATAAAAGGTACAGATCATCTAAAATGTTACTATTTTGTAAGCAAAGATGATAAAATAGGTAATAACTTAAAAAACACATGACATGTTTTTGTAAAGCAGTTTTTGTAAATAGAATGAAACTCTTCAAGGACTGCTTATGTTTTTGGTCAGGTATTCAAAATATGTCTGACTACTTTTATGCCAAGGTCTGTTAAGATGTCCCAACATAAAAAATGTATGATAACATAAATCAGTCATAAGAACCCCCTCTCGGTCTGTCTTCATTAGACAGCATCTGATCTAACACAGGCTCTTGGAAAGGTGTGTGTGTGTGTGTGTGTGTGTGTTGACAGAGCCTCTTAAGGGACTTGCTGTTGGCATAAGTCCAAATGATCTTCAAGGGTACATGTACACACACACACACACACACAATCTCCATCAGATTTGTAGTAGATTTGTGAGTGTTGGCGTTGGCCCATAATATCTGTCAATACTTACAATACATAACAATAAAGTGACCTCGCTGAACCTTTACACCGCTTCACTCTGCCTGTCGACACCCTGGTCCGACCTGCACCGGCCCACACTTGCTGTCTGCTTGCAGCCAAAGAGGACGACTTCTTTCATCTAACAGTAAAATACTCAACCCCAACCCGGTAGAACAGGACTGCTTTTACTTGACTTGGCAGCGGTCCAGAAGCATGTGGCCTTTCCAGATTCCCGTACAAGCCGTTCAGAATAGTGCAAATGTTAAAACAGTATCTGCACAACATCTGGCCACTAGCGGACGCCTCACACTGGAGTACATCATCTTTAGTCCGGGTGGCCGTGCTCTAGTGATCTGAGTAAAAGATGCGCTGATAGGATGTGGCAGTAGTTTGTTTTGAGGGAGTATCCCTTCGGCTCATCCAATCTATCCAAATCAATCACAAAACACCAGTGTCAAGAAATAGATTGAATTGAAATGTGAAAAATACAGAGAAGAACCAGTGAATTCTCTGACTACTGCCAAGACAACATTTTATATGGGACATGTGGCTGATGGGAGATTGCTATGTACAGTTCAGACATTACTAGAATGGATTTACGCCAAGAGCACGCAAAGCACGTAATCTGTTCGTTTACCGAGAGGATGTGAATCGTCTTGGATGTTGAGAGAAGGGAAGAAACGCCGCGGGACAACTCAACCGATCGGCACGACTCGCCGTATCGGGAAATTGAGTTTGTTACATTATTTCCGAGACGGCGTGCTGGTGCCTTTCCTCTCTTCATTATGGCACAGAAACAAAGGGACCACCGGAGGAAACCTGAGCCTCTGTTGCACCAGTTTAGAAGGAAACACTTACACCAGGACCGCAACGCAACAAAGGACCCGGCAGGATTACAAAGATCCTCTTCTCTCCTTTGTGGGGAAGAGATTTCACAAGGCCAGGTTGGTTTTTCACAAGGCCTCTCTTTCATGGAGGGCTGGGTGGAGGGCTGGGACTGGGGTGGGAGAGGATGGGGGGGGGGGGGGGGGTCGGGTTCAGGTAACACTGTGCTGGCAGAGCGAGGGGAAGAGTTGAGGGAGAGGAGAGCAGCAGAGGAGAGAGGGGAAGAGGGCAAGTGTTGAGCAATGTAATGGTGAGGACCATAGTGTACTGTACACTTTCTCTCTCACCCTACAGGATTCTCTACACTGCATCATGCACACACACACACACACACACACCCGCTCTGACACAACAACTACTCTCTCTTTTCTGCCTCTTTTCTGCTCATTTTCTTGACAATCTGTGAAATTGTCTCCTTCACGAAATCAAAGTAATGGGAATGCCTCCAGCCGCTGAATGTGAACGTATCCATCTATAATCCAAGTTACTAAATCCAACTCTCGGATTATTACTGAAATTAAAATAGTCATTTGTTATTGAGGAAAGTAATAATGTAATAACAATGTAATAACAATGTAATAACAATGTAATAATGCTACTGTAACCACCCACCACTGGTCAATAGGTCAACAAGAAAGACTCAACTAAGTACACCAAGCATCTCTCCCCTCTCTCTCATTTCTTTCTGTATTACATCCCCCCCCCAACCCCCCCACCCCCACCCCCACCCCCTTCCCGCTCCCATTCCTCAATTGTAATTCATCAAGCGGTGGCGCCCAGAGGAAGTGCATTGTGGGGTGAGAGAGGATAAGAGTTTAATCCATCAAACCTCTTCTACTCCCAACCTCGCCGCTGACTCAACAACTTCGGTCCTGGATTACAGCCTCAGGTATGGGGGTCGGGGGGGGGTAGTGAGGGGATACTACATGTTTCAAATGTTCAAACAGTGTGCTGAGTGTGCTTCGATCCAACCCGCCCCAATCATTTGCCGTGCAGCTAGACCAGCAGCTAGACCAGCAGCTAGACCAGCCATGTGTTTCGTGGCCTGTAGTGTTGTGAATCAGACTGGATCCAGCCCGCTGTGTTTTCCACACCACCTCCTAGGCGGATGAAGAAGCCACTGTAGCAACACCACAATACACAGTGTAGGTTCCTCTTTGCTTCCCTCTCTGCCCCCCACCCCCACCCCCCAGGCTAACCCCCTGATCATTAATCTGCAGTAAGTAGTTGATGTAATAAGTAGATGTCCTCGTTACCCTTTCAATAAAGAGACGTCCCTTTTACCAGCTAGCAGTCTAAATAGCGAGTGCGAGTCCTGGACACCACAGCACACAAAATAATAACACACAACTCTCCCAGCCTGCATGGGAAAGTCTCCTTCCTGTCCTGGCTTTTATGGCTTTCATCAGAACTCTTTTGCTATTTGTGATTGTTAATGAACTTCCTCTGGGCGCTCCGGTCATATCAGATGACTCAGAGAGCAGCGCTGATATTTAGAACTTTCTGGAATCCTTCCACTGAAGGCCGGCGGAGCTGTTGCTTTAACTGGAAGATCTTGCTGTGTACCGTTTTTCTAAACAGTTTTGGGAACTGGAAGTGGCCAGCCAACAGCATGCATCAATGTACAAACACACACACACACACACACACACACACACACACACACAGACGCGCACACACATTTGAGCAGATAGATACACATTCTGCACATGCACGCAAGCGTACACAAGCACACACACACACAAACAAATCCTGAACGAGGCTGCACACACAAACACACACAAACACTTTCTATTCAGTGAAAAATGAGTTTCAAATCCCTGTTTACACTTGGCGCCGAACACACTGTGATGATTTAAACATTGCACAGGGAGTGCCTCGCTTTCACATTCAAACACGACACAGCCGTCTCAAGCCCCGTGTAGCAGGGATCGGCGTGTTTTTGAATAGTCATTGTCAACTCCACAACCCCCAGGCGAGCCCATCAACCCGACACAAAGGCCAGACATCCTCCTAGGTGTGCCGACAGAGTTCCACGTGTCAATAACCCGCAGCTCTGCTTTGTTACGTCGACCTATTGTTGGAGACAGATTAGAGACATGCTGTCAGAGATAGAGCTCTTATATCCTGGTAAACCCAATGCAATCAGACGCTGCTCCACTGTAAACCTGACAGAGTCAAACAGAAGGCTAAACAACCAGTGTAAACTCTGGTATGCTGCAGTCAACAACAGCTGTGTGTGTGTGTGTGTGTGTGTGTGTGTGTGTGTGTGTGTGTGTGTGTTGTGAGGGAGATAAGGAGGAGAGATGGTAAACCTGTAAGTCAGGACAAGCTGCCGCACGTCAGTCTGTGAGCACGACAGGCCTCTGAGTCAGGAAGAAGAAGCTCTTAGGAATTGAACCGCGGGCTCAACAGGAAAAACAGACGTACCGTCAACCATCCGCAGCAGGCCGTCACATGACGCTACGGAGGCTATCGCTCCTCACTTCCTGTCGGCGTCTGGAAGGAGACTAACCGTGCGACACGAAATGTAATCTGGTGTTTGTTTTCAGCCGGTATCCCGTTCCCTTTTGCCAGTCAGAGCGTCTGGGCTGCCAGACGGTTACAAACGCTCGCTCATCAGACGTATCCAAACCAATCACAAAGCATGGGTGTCAAAGAAATTACGTTGAGTTGATTCTTTTCAAAATGCAAGAAAAATAGAGAAAGAACCTGTGAATTCTGTCATTTTTTCAAGGTTGATTAACTTCCCAAATATTTATATGGGAAATCTGGCTAATGTAAGATTGCCATACAGTTCAAACATTAATGGCTTTGTAAATTATGACTATCTGAGGTTAAGTGCGGCCTTGATCCCAGACCAGCGGGGACACTCAACCATCCCCGGGTACCTTCAGCTAATTAGTTAATTGGCTGCTTGGCCATGTGGAGTTTGATTTGTGTTTGACATGACGTGAACTTTTGTTGAGGAAGCTATTCACTTACTACAGCTATTTATTTATAGCCGTTTCTTTTTTTTTTAACCGTTTCATTGTCGGCCTTGTTGTTCTTTTTCTCCACATCCCACGGGTCATAAGACACACGAGCTTGTCTTGACTCGTCCTGACAACAAATCTCTATTTGATGCTGCCTATTTTACAGAAAACCGAAAGTGCTGCCGTTTGAGTCTCTTCAAATGCAAAAAAATACTGCTCCCTAAAGTATCTTGAAGCAAATTACATTTTTTTACACTCCTGCCAAACACAAATTACAAAATACGCGAAGGAGTAGTGCATTTATCTCAGAGGGCTCCGATAAGAGGATTTTCTGTCTTTGATCAGAATACAGGAGAGCTGGTTGGTAAATATGTCAGCTGTGGTAAATATTTTACACAGTGCTGATTTTAGGTCATGGGTGTGCATCTGTGTACCTGGAGGTTGGGGAGTGGGGTGGGGGGGGGGGGCAAGAGAGAGAAATAAGTAAGACCAGACATATGTGTCATTTGTTTACGCACAAACAATACAATGCATTTGCAATTTCATCCCATAAGCGTGAAAAGGTGTTGAAGCGATTGCCTCGTTTCTTCACGCCGTGGCATTTTGCAGACAATGAAACCAAAAGGGAATGGGATTTCAGGAGAATCAGGAAAACAAGTGCCAGAGGTGTTGCTGGGCCACGATCAGAGATGCAACACACCTCTTTCCTCCACATGCTGTTACTTGACGATCTATTCCACTGATGATCTATCTCCCCCCCCACCTCCCTCTCAGACATGGTGCTGTTGTTACCTATCCTCCCCTGTCAGCTCTCCAGGCACATGCTGCTGGTACACATAGGCGTCTCGCTGCTGAGTGAATCCTTCACTATGCATTGGCAGTGATGGATGTGTCCAATCAATATAATCCACTTAGTTCAACACAGATTACTTCAAGGTTAAACAGCTTGGCGTTTGCTGAATGAATTGCCATTGATAGCACTGATAGCAGTCCAGGTTATTAAAACCTTTCCCATTAGCTGTGCTGTTACAGGAGTTGGCTGTTCGGATGTGAGCAGCCAACTTAAATGAGTGTTTATGTCCACAACGAGACCCTTGTTCCGACAAGTTGTTATGATCCATGTGACATATCCTGGATAAACCCTCGCACGGGAAGCAGGTGTACCTGTAATTCACAAAGCCTCTGTGAACGTAAGCACGGATACGCGTCAAAAGGCAGGAAAGGAATAGCGCCGTATAAAAGCACGAGACAATGCGGCCAGGATTTGATGCCGACAAATACTGTAAAGTCATTATGTTTACCGAGTAGCCCCCTGCTATAGCCGCTTTACAGCCCACGCAGGATTGCCTCGGCGACCCACTCGGACGCACTGTGCCAAGTTCTCCACTTCCCAATGACGCACGGCGGGCACGAGATGGAGTTTAGGGGCCCCTGTGGAGCTTTCACTAATGGATCTTGTTTTCTCCTCTAGTTTCTCTCGACGGGCTCATCAAAGTGTTTTTTTCCCATTAGATTACTCCTGGGATATGTGGAAAAAGTAAACTTTTACGAAAAAGATGCGTTTTTTGTTAGACAACCGCTGAAATATTCTTCCCACCCAAACGCAAAAAATGTATAGTCGTGTGATATTTATACGAGTCTGACATCTGTCTCAAAATATAAACGAATATGTCTAAAAAAAGAACATGTCCTGGCAAGGTATTTATGTTTAATGTCCCCTAGGATGAGCACATAAGATATTTTAAAATATCAGTAAAAGTAGTGATGAAAAAAGTATCCTGGGATAATTTCAAATATATAACTATATTCTTGGATAAGATACATTAAAATGTATTTCGTATCCAATGTATGTCCGCACCCTGTAAGTAAATACCTGTAAATGCCTGTAGAACAAACAGGCCTATGAAAGCGGACACTTTTGTAATACTATTGACATTTTCTTCAATTATCCAAGATTTGAGATTGTTACGTGTATACAAGTGCATGAGTTGGTCTACATCCCATATGGAGTCAAACATAATCGCTTCACTCTCGTTATTCACCTATACTGTATAGAAGGCTCACCTGAAGCTGCGAGTCCGGACAGGACGGCGAGGAAATAGAGCCGTTTTACGCACATTGGAAGGATGGCAGGCTGTCCGATGTCCCAGAGACCGGTGTCAGCCAACCCGATGGGAAGTGCAAACCGACCGAACAGTGTGTGAAAGCGCTTCGAGAGGTGAGGGAACACGAAGTTATGCTGAGTCCTCGCCTCCTCCTCCTCCTACCCAAAGACGCGTACAGACTCGCCGCTGCCCTTGTACATTTTCGTTTCGACGCCCTCCCACCACCACCACCACCACTACCATTTTCGGGCGGGGTAACAAGTCACCCATTCTCCTCCTTCTTATCTTTTCTTTACGTGTTAAACTTGGAGCAGGTGAATACCCAGTGCTCATCCAACCAGTTCTGCTGCTGCGTAAAGCCCTTTTGGAATTCCGTCTATACCAAGATTGTTGCGCAATACCAACCGGCTGATAGGTCAGGGTTCATCAATATTATAGATATACTGTACATAGGTATCATGCCATGATCTGATCTGTTATATACAATACAATATATTATGTGATAAATAACACGACATGATATCATATCATATCATAATATGATAGGACATGACTGACATGATATGATATGATATAATATGACAACATACTGTATGATATGATATGACATGATATGACATGACATGATAGGCTATATGATATTTACATATCATGTTATAGACAATACATTACGAGACATGACACAATGACACAACACATGACATGACACTACATAATATGAGATGATATATGATATGATATGATATGATATGATATGATATGATATGATATGAAAGGTTATATGATATATAATAAATGATATAGCGTATACAATATGATACATTATGAGATATGACATGATATTGCATGACATGATATGACTTGAAATGATTATGTAATTACACAATACCATATGACACCATATGACATCATATGACATATGTTGGCCATAGAGCCCTTGAATGAAAAAGAACTAGAGCGATCCTATAATACATTTCATAAGGATGTTATACAAATATCAAGGGAACAGGGAAACTTTAAAATATCATGCAGCTATTTCAGGTCAAAGATTTGCCATCCTATAGTAACTCCATAGGAGATTATAAACCCACTATTAAGTACCAGAGACATACATAGATCCCTATAGGAATATTATAGTGACTCTTATCTCTGCCTGCTGGTTTAACCACCTCAAGTATCTTTTTATTAAGCCTATATGAAGACCTTTATGATGGGTAAGCATCAAAATTTAATGAGGCATTTGACGATGAATTGTGTGCCACTGTAAATCAATAATAAATAGATGAAACATGGATAAATAAATGGTAAATATAGCAATGGATTGAATGTGCCAATATGATATAATTCATTGTAACGGGGGGAAATCCAGTCACATCAGTTTGTTAGTGCTTTATAAGAATTCCAGATACATTATATTAGAAATATTAGAAATAACACTCAGTTTAAGAGTTCATATGAATTCGTATGACTGTATGAATAGTCCAGTCAGTGTTTGTGAACATTAATAACCTTCCCAAAGTCAGAAACCACAGACCTGAGTGCTGAGTTGCCTGTCCTAGGCTATAGGAATAGCACAGAATGAACTGTTGATTTTAAAGGTGCTCTCCTTTATTGAAGGAAGAGCAGAGAGCTGAACAGTTTATTTATTGAATCGATATATGAGCCTGGCTGGTTACTGCTTTGAACCACTTGGGGGCAGAGCTGCCCTTTGATGTACAGTATCTTTGTAGTTCCAGTCCACAGCCTGTCACGAAGATCAAAAAGGCAGTTTGGATTCAGTTCTAAGTGTTCGTGTTAATGGATGAAATACCACGATACCTTACCAAACAAGTTGTGCAGTGGTATATCCTCAATCAAAACAGAATTTGAACATAAACTAAATTAACCTAAAAACAAAAACCAAAAAAACTTTTTGCTTATAAGTAATACACAAGTATCAAATTCTAAATGATGAAGAATAATCAGGAATATTTCTATGTTGGAAAATGCACAAATAAAACAGCATACAGCATATGAATATACCTTATATACCATATGCACACACATCAATTCATGTTGAGGTTTAACTGTGAATACCTCTTGAAAAACACTTCCTGTGGGGAGCAACATGTGTGTGTGTGTGTGTGTGTGTGTGTGTGTGAGAGAGAGAGAGAGAGAGAGAGAGAGAGAGAGAGAGAGAGAGAGAGATGCTTGCTCTACTTGAGTCTTTCTTACCAACCTATTGAGTTTATTCAGCCCACTTTGTGTGTTTTGTGCAGCATTCAATACATTTAGTCTACAAGAGAAGAACAATTAAGAACAAAAACTAAATAGACAAAAAGGGTAATCGTAAGAAAATGAACAGTATTGGTGTCAGTGGCGTGCTCGCTACCCTCCTCTTGCTCGGAACCACCGTGAAGGGCGATGAAGGTAAATATTGATATATTTTGCAGTTGTTTATATTTTCCATACTATTTTGTCCTGGTCTGGAGTCAGATGAGCACAAATCCTCATAGAAAATATCATCTATTTGAGTTTTAGTTTTGTTGCCAAATGTAATGTAGCATGAATGTACAGTACTGTGCAAAAGTGTTAGGCACATGTAAAAAAAAAAAATCCATAAAGCGAAGATGCTTTCAAAAATAATGAAATGAAAAGTTTCTAAATATCAAAACATTTACTATAAAAAGCAGTAATGTAAAACAGACTTTTTCCACAGTACTGCATGTAGTGTTATTAGTAGTAGTAGTAGTAGCTGTAGTAGTAGAACTGTTGTTTTTGTTATGAGCTGTTTTCATTTTATTTTCATACATTTACGTTTCCCAGAACCATCTCAGCTCTCACATCACCTTGGTGCCATTGAAGACCAACAGGAGAGCAGGATCTTAATGTACCAATTCTGTCAATTCTTGTGTTTTTCAGGTGGTGTATCATTCTGGAAGACAGAATTCACAATGACCTGTCCAAAAATACCAGATACGTGGTACAAGGATGCAAAAGATTTAGAGCTCAAAAATCAAATTGATTTGACCCGCGTGTATGATGACAGTAATAAAGGCCATTACAGCTGTAAATACAATGACGACGGTCACGACAAGACATATCAATTCTACGTGAAAGGAAAGGGTGAGTGAAGAATTTCTTGATTTACCCATGAAGTGCCACTGGTTTTAGTTGTAGCTGCTGTGTTGTCACTCCCCTTACTCTCATCCTTCATTTCCCAGTGTGTGAGAACTGCTTTGAACTGGATGGGAATGTGGTTGCGCTGGCCCTCGTTACAGACCTGTTTGTGACAGGCATGGTGATTTTGCTGGTCTACATGTGGGCCAAGAGGAAACACTCTGCCGCTCCTACACCGACTACCAATGGTAGGAGCTCAATCTAAGTGTGCATCAGGATCTCAATGCAAAGCGAAGGTTTATGTCAGATATCTCATTTTGGAATACGTGGAATGAAAGTGCCGTTTGTCGTTTCTCCCTCTGTAGCGCGTCCTCATGCAGGGGGCCATGCTGCTCGGCCCGGCCAGTCGTCTGACTATGAGGTAGGTACATGCACCGAGGGTGGAATCCATTGTCCTCTCCATTTTACAATCACGTTTTAGGCTTTTGGCTTTTTTACTACGAGTGCAGCAGTTGAATAAGCTTCAATGCCTCCAAAAACCAAAAAGCAACCAAACAATGGGAGTGCAATATTCCTGTAACCACTGAACAACCATGGAAGAGAATTAGAGCTAAGGAGAGAGATAGAAGGGATTTATTTTCCTTCACACTGAAGATGAGGCAACAAAATGATAGCAATTCAATAACTGACACATTTTGACATTTTGAGGATAATAAGTTGACTATGATTGAAAATCTTCTTCCTGAGCTGAGTGAATTCAAAAGTTCTCACGACCAAGACTGCACAAGTCAGACGTAAATAACAGCACAATACATCATTGTGAAGCAAAACCTTTCATATAGTTGTGAGGTGTTATTGTCAGCACCTAACCTAACACGCTTGCATTTTTTGTGTTTTCACAGCAACTGAATCACACTCGTACTCCAGATACTTACTCTACTGTTAACAGGATGGGATAGAGACAAGTCACATGAGTGTGCCAGGTCACGGACCTAAATGCTGCACCAACGAAGGCAAAACATTCACATAAACATGCATGCACATGTGCAGTTACGCATTACTTGCATGCAAACACTTACTTTTGCTCTTTGAGGTTTTAATATAAAAATTTGAACTAGAACTAGAGAGCACTTTCTAACTTTGCTAAGTACTGTTCAAATTGTTGTCATTATTATTATCATTATTATTATTGTTTTTATTATTATTATTATTATTATCATAATATTGTTTCCATTGTTATTATTATGAATGATAATATACAAATAATAATACCACAAAATAATAATAATAATAATAATAATAATAATAATAACAATAAAAATAATGATAATTGGTTATTATTATACATTTGTTTTGTCACTCCAAATATATTGAGAAATACCATGACTGTTTGCTGTACATATCTGTTTTCTCTCATAACAAATTGTGACTTATTGCACTGTAAAAAAAACAGCAGGAAAAAGTTGGAGACCTGTAAGATGTTACTTTATGTAAGGACAATGTATATTATTAATTCTACTTGTTTCATTATTCTGAATTTGTTTTCCCATTTTCATGTCTTTTCGGCTAACGCTGTATTAATGTGCACCTTGCAACATCTGCTACCAATAAATAAACCAATGCTAGAGTCAGACTAAGACAAGACTGTTCTCATTTCATGCTTCCACTCGACGAGCGCATGAAACTTAAAGCAGCCTCAAAACCGCAGCTCGTATCTGCAGCACACCCACACGCGCTCTCATCATTATCTTCATTATGTCTCCATTGCTCCTGTCTCTGTTTCAAGTCTTTGTGTACATGTACGTGTGTGAGCAACATTTTTCACCGTTGCCTATCATCGCGTTGGAATCTCTTTGGAAACATCTGACAAATCTGAGACGTTTCTCAGAATGGGCAGACTGCACAGTGGAAATGTTGTGCCATATTGCATGTGCCTCGACTTGTAAAACTGTGTTTTTCAACACAACTCTGATTGAGTACACTGGCGATGATGCAAACGAAAGGGGAAACGCAACGTCTAATATTTCCCCTCCAACCAGAATAAAGATGATTGAAATGTTAATTTGTTCTGTCTGAGTAGAGTTTAGTGGAAATACTCCTACACTTACTGCTCAGTAAACTAGAGCTACATCTGCTGTGTGAGAGAGAGAGAGAGAGAGCGAGAGAGAGATAAAGAGAGAAGGAGAGAGAGAGAGAAGGAGAGGGGGGGTTGTATATGAGTTATTCTGTCTCACTAGTGTAGAGTAGAGGAGTTAAGGCAAACTACTCCCACACATTAGACTTAGACCTACATCTGCTGTGTGTGTGTGTGTGTGTGTGTGTGTGTGTGTGTGTGTGTGTGTGTGTGTGTGTGTGTGTGTGGTGTGTGTGTGGGTATGGGGGTTGATTTGGGTTGTGTTTCTGAACTGAGCTGTCTGGTGTTTGATCTCTGCTCTTCCTCTTCAGCTCCTGTAGGAAACTGCAGTTTGTAGCTTTGTCACAGCAGCGCCGAGAAGTGGGCGAAAGAAACGGAGCGTTGATCAAACACTTTAATCTATTAGATTATCTGACACAGGGATGCTTCCTCTGAAGCTCTCCAACCCTCCAGAGGTTCTCTCATCCTCCTGTTTTTCTCTTTCCCTCTCCTCTTCTTTGTTCCCCTCTTTCTTTGTATCCCCCTCTCTCTCTCCGTCTCCCTCTATCCTCATCTGCCCCTCTTCAATATCTTTGGTGAAACAGATTGAGGAGATTGTCACTCTCATGAGATGGTGTAAAATAGTTGAAAATGTGCAAAGACAAGACAATTAACTCATTTTGCAATTCTTACAAAGATTTATTTCTCAAAATTAACTTGTTAACATGTTTTTTTTTTACAGCATTATGTCAGGGCTAGGTAGCCTAGCTCCGATGCTTCCTGCTCTTTTGAGGCGCAGAAGAAGAGAAAAGCAGTGATGATGAATCAAAAAAAAACAACACATAAATACATTGAAAAATACCAGAGTAAGCAAACAGTACACACAACTACAATATACTTTGATTATATTAGATAGATACCAAGCAAGAGATTAACCAATCAGGCACGGTGAGAGTGATCAAACATGTTCCAGTCTATGAAAAAACTAACACTGCCACAGAAAAGACCATTAAACTAGAGATTAAAAAGACCTATGCTGGGACAGAAGGCCTTGCTGCTCCTTTCTACTCATGATGTTGACCCAGAAAACTTTATCCCTCCTGCAGAAGTTGGCACTGGAAGGACACAGACAGTTGGAAGGACTGTGTTCCTCTATCTTCTGAGTACATCATACTCATCTTTTTGACCGTGTCGCTTGAGGGGCTGGAAGAGAAAGCAGCGGGGTTGAGAAAAAAGGCAGGGAGCGAGGGATTTCGCCAGATTTTTTAAGTTGCCATCACACTTCAGCTTACCTGGTACGTATCGCCGGGCTCTCTATTACTGTTGTTGTTCGGAATGAGCTGCTTCCTGTCAGAGCCTGAGGAGACTATAGGAACTATAGGAAAGAGAGATGTGACTGCTAGGGAAGAGGACGTAAAACTACTACACTTATGTCCAGAGGTGGTGTAGTGGTTAAAGGAGTGCACCAAGTTTTTGAGAGTTCGGCCCATAAGTAAACATCCACAATATGTTGAGTGACAGGCAGTGAGTGACAGACAATATCCAAATTTAGAAGACTGACCTAGTAATAAAAAGTGTTTTTTTTTTTAAATGATATGGCCGGTAGATTAATAATTAAAGTAAAAATAATACCTAATATAGCCGATGGAGCCAGGTTTATTTTTTGGAGCTATTTTAAATGAACAACCAGGAATTCATCCGCCGTTTTTAAATCTGCACACAGTCTCCCATTGCCTGCCATGTTCACTATGGAAACAAGGAAAATAGTCCCTGCTAGTTGTGTGTGTCAAGAAGATTTTACCAATGTCCTACACAAGTCTTTAGCCAGATTTAGCCACATGGCCTTTAAGATTTCTCACCATTAAGCTGTGGACCTGCTTCTCATTTTGTCACTCTGCTCTGCTGCAACAACCTCATTTTCTCATGGGGATCGTTAAAATGTCATCTCGTCTATCTAATCGAATCACTCGGTCAAAAATATGGATAGATAGAGGCAGACAGGCAGACAGACAGACAGACAGACAGGTCTCTCTTACTTTTCTTGTTGGACGGTGACTGGACCAGCCTGAGCGTTGGAGCCAATGAGGTAGACGGCCACTCCTATCAGGACTGTAGCCACCAGGTTTCCAACAGCAATGCCTGATATCGCAACCATATCCAGCTCTATGCAGTTGTCACAGGCTGGACACACACACATACACACACACACACACAGGCAAAAACACACAAAATATTACATTAGATTTCCAGGATGCAGATGTTTTGTCAATCTGCCATCTTTGATGTGTGACTATCGCCAAGAAATACTAAAATATGTGTGCATACAAAGCAAGTAGCATAAATGCACACACAGAAAATACACATTAAAATATACAAAATACTTTCATCATGTAATCTGTATGAAACCGCAACTTTTGCTGCAGAACTCACTTCGGATTTTCACATAGATTTTGTTGCCATCGGCGCATGTATACTCCCCTGAAAACTCATCGCTGTATGGTATCTCCAAAGTTTCGTCCCCCACCTCAATATCACCTGGTTTAGTAAGATTGGAGCCTTTTTCACAAGACACTTTAATCACCTCAGCCTTGTCAGCCACTGTTATTTTGGAAGCGTCTGATTTACCTGTGGAAGAAATAGACACATTAGAATCGGATAGATCAAATAGATGTACACCATGCGTCGGTTATTTCATTGTTTCAAACGTCACGTTGGCATCCTTTTGATAAAGGTTTCAGAATTTCAGATATCTAGTCACCATTACCCCGCCTCCGACCCCCCGTCAAAACAGTCTTGTTTCTTACCCGGCTCGCAGTTGACAAATGCTGCAGGAGAAGGTGGAAAGAGAGACGAAAACATTTCATTCTAGGCAAACGTGCATGAAACTAGGCAGTGGGTACATGTTTTCTGCTGAAGAGTGGAAATGTTTGCCGACCATTTTGATTGCACTTCATTAAGAAACAAAGGTCACGCCAGAAGCCTACCTGTCAGCTTCCAAAGCAGCAGGAGAAAGGCCAGCAGCGTGATCTGCCCTCTCATTGTGCTTTTTACTCTTCTGGGTTCTCCTGATGATAGAAGAAGAGCGTTCATACCACCACTAACATACACCAGAAACAGGAAGGGCGCCATTTTCTCCTCTCGGCCAACCATTTTACTCCAATACAACAATAGAAGTTGCTAGATAATCACTATCACATGACATCAACGGTGAATTTGAAATAAAAGCACTGACCTCGAAAATAAAAACCTTGCTGTGTCCTCGCTGTCAAAGGATCCGGTGCCCTTGTCAGTGTCTCAGTGTGTGTGTGTGTGTGTCTCTCTCCGTGTGTGACTAGGATGCGTGTGTGTGATTGGCTTATTTTTTTTTCTCTCTCACTGCGCTGTGTTGATTTCTACATCTGGAGGACTCTGTGCCTCTGTGACTTCCAGCAAATGACACCATATGTTAGCGTACCCCACTGGGCCGGGGTTCAACACAGTGGCTTTGAAAAAGTGGGTTTCATACCCCACACGTCAAGGTGACATTTACTGTACTAAAGCCATAGGGAATCGTCCATGAATCGCCTGTTCAGCTGGTGTAGGAGTTGATATAAAGGTCTGATGATAAAAAAAGTGATAAAAAGCATGTTTGTTATCATATATATGAAGGTTTTATAACAAATATTATGTTTAACTACATTTAAAAGATATTTATATGAGGGTTATTAGATAGATTAGACAGGCGGGTGTAAATTTTCCCATCATGCCAGCGACCATTTTGTCAAAGTAGGTGCCACATTTTGGAAGGAAACTCTTCAGTGTTTATGGAATTTAATTGACTGATCAAATTGCTTTGCGTTGATTCCCACACCGTGCCGCGTAGCTCCTTTGGAGAACGTGTAGCGTTTGGTAAAGCCAAAGAGATGAACACAGCCGTTTGTGTTCGAATGAATATTTCATTTCCCCGTGCGTTGTAAATGTTGGTCCCACGGTGAGCGGCTGACTAGATTCCCTCTTCGGTGCAGAGGAGCAGCAGAGGCAAAGAGATGCTCCCACAACAGCACTTCCTGTCTAACTAAACCCACAAGAACCCATGACCTAGAGCTAACACCTGGTGCACACACACACACACACACACACACACACACACACACACACAACCATATAAAAACATACATGTCTTTCAATTTCTCTCACACCTGTCGTGTCAATCATCCCAGTAAGAAAGCAAAGAACCAAAGCTCTCCACGCACCACCCACTGCATCAACAACAGAGCTGCCACCATGTCACCACTACACTTTCTGTCTTTTACACACACACACACACACACACACTTGTCATACTCCCACACTCCCCCCCTAGTACTATGCCAAACACGCCATCACCCAGCAGAAAGCCCTCCATATTTTTCAGCGCCTTAAAAGCACCCTAGAGCGCCCCCTGGTGAGTGTCAATAACAGCACAGCAGGACTAGTGTTAGTTTCCATATACTATCTTTATTATACACATATACATATGCATACAAATATACAGTACATGTAAGGTGACATGTCCATATACAAATACATACTATATATATTGATGTACCGTCTCACTGCGTTGAATGTCGTTCACGTGTACAGTCTCACATACGTGTACATGACCTGACATTCTGGTGTTACCACAGAAAGAACATTAAAGCATTCCACAATGCAACAGGAAGGAAGGTTATGATGTGTTTACAGACCGTAGGGAGGACGAGGACGTAAGCGCAATGTACAGAATATGGGTTATGTATCTTTTTTAGGGTATAATTCATAATACTTATTTACTTCACTTGTTAAAATGACACCGTGAAGACCAGAACAGTTGAATCAGAATGAAACAAGCATCTCGAAATTCTCGATATATATCATAGTTGATACTTTAATATAGTCTGGTTGGAGATACGAGGGGAATTTCAAAGTAAGAGTTCACATATTGTATTGTCCAGCAGCAGATGAGAGAAATTGGAGGAGACTGATGATTGGATGAAAGAGCGACTGGCAGTTGTTTTGGGTTTCCTATTGGACCAGCTGCACTGTTGGTCACACCTTGTTTTGCAGAGGTTGTGCGTGTCTGCATGCGTGTGTTGGGATGTATGTAAGTGTGTGTGTGTGTGTGTGCACGTGTGTTTGAGGTTAGGTCAGAGCCAGATTTCCTCACTGCTCGTGCTGTTCACCTTATAGATGTAGCCGACCATCGGGTACCTGGCAAAACCTGGGGATCAATTCAAAGAGAATATCCAGTCAAACGAACAGCAGAACACCATATTCAACCGGAAGTGCAAAATATGAAAACAACACAACAGCCTGACCTCTGGCGGCGTAGGCAACAGACAGATCTTCCTCCTCCTCTTCACCTTTCTTCTTCTCTCCCACACTGTTCCGCTGGGCGGCCTCCCGGGCTACAGGAAGTGACAGGGGAAAAGACAGAGGACTTGATTGTTTGTGTCAATTACTGGCCACCATCACTCAAGGAGGGAGGGGGAGACAAGTTCTATCCATGTTGTTGTATCTTACCTTTTCGCAACGTGCTGAGGTCATTGAGCTGCATGTTGGCGGGCAGAGACATATTCTCTCTGGGGAGGAAAGCGTGATCATCCTTCTCTGTCTTCAGATTGGCTGAGTCACTGTGCACATAATAAGGGGGGTGGGGGTATCAAAGTTTGACGTGTTATCGGTCTACCGGCTCACATAAACTATTCATAAGCGCACAAAAATGCTTTCATCGGTGTTTCTCTTCCGTTCCCCTAATGTTGCTGAGATGGATGGCGAGGTTGGAATTCACTGAATGAGACGTGGTAAAGCTTTAAGTGCAGGTACAGCGTCAGTGTGATGCATGTGTAAGGCAATTTCCTTCGTCTGTGTGTCGACAGGAGAAACTCATTTAGTCTCGCGTTCAGTCTTAAAACCTGCTTTAGTTTCTGCCAGCGGGATGAGATAACGCCACTTGTTTCCACTGCAGTTTGAGAATAACAAACTGAGAAGCGAAGTGCCAAGAAAATTACACTTGATTTACTGAAACGAGTTGATTTGCTTGTTCTCCCTAGTTTAATAGTACAAGGCAGGGCCGTAATTATAATATATATTGGGGGGTGACACATCCCAAAAATGTCCCCCCCCAGTATATTGATATCAAAAATATAAATAAAAAAAATTGCTATGCTATGAGAGGCAACCACACACCGCCTTCTGAAATAATCATTAGTAAATGTAATCATAACTAAACGTAACAAATTGCCATTATTATTACTACTAGTTCTAATGTTACGGTGTACTGCAGTTCTGCATGTGGTTTGTCCAAGTGGTGTTGCCGTACCCCAGCAGAAGCCGTTGCTCGACTGCTGTGGGTAGGTACAATCAATGTCAAACACTCTACTGTCTCTCTATTTGATTACTTTCAAATGTATTAAAAAGTGAGGAAATGAGTTTTCAAATTTTGATTCCCCCCCCCCACCCCCCCCCCCCGCAGATTTGGTCCCCCCCAATGTTGACTCCATGGCTACGGCCTGAGACATACATCAGTTCCTGTCTGCTGGTAAATATCTGTAAGTGTTGATTGGCCTATCTACTGTAGCATCACCAGACCTGCTTTCGCCTTTCACAATGATAATGTTGATGGGCGCCTACACACAAACCCCCACCCCCCCAAAAAGACAAGTAGTCAGGCTGTATCCTTTACCTTTTTTTGGTCATCAGAATCTCCACTGGCTCATCTGAAACACAATAGAGGGAGATGTATTAACTGACTACATGTTTCTTACTACACCTGCTGTCCACACACTTCTGAGATTTCCCCGACAGCCTTCAGTCTCGCTCCGGTCTCACCAATGGACTTGCTCTTGTTCTTCTGCATGAGGCAGAGCACTATCAAACTGAGGATGAGGAGGGCCATGAAGGCCATAGACCCTCCGGTCACGATCCCCAGCATGGGCACCTCCACACGAGACTGCAGGAACTCTGGAGAGAGAGGGAGAGAGAGGGAGAGAGAGAGAGAGAGAGAGAGAGAGAGAGAGAGAGAGAGGGAGAGAGCTCTTCAGCATCCATCACTCTCAGATGTCTAAGTCTGTTTCTATATTCATTATAGGTCCCGTCTGATCTGACTTCCTGTTCA
The DNA here is from genome assembly GCA_034670405.1 of Hoplostethus atlanticus. NCBI lineage: Eukaryota > Metazoa > Chordata > Actinopteri > Trachichthyiformes > Trachichthyidae > Hoplostethus > Hoplostethus atlanticus. Next base: position 1,551,473 of record JAXDDX010000025.1, read on the forward strand.
CCGTCACTGACCTGCCAGCGTGAGGTTACTCTGCACCGCTCCAACACTGTTGCTGGCATTCAACGAGACATTCCCCGATAGGCTGCTGAGAGTGACCTTCAGCGTGTGATTGGTCAGCCAGGGGTAGCTGCGCGAGTCCAGGATGAGGAAGTCGGAGGTGTTGGCCACCAGCTGGCCCGACTGGTCCACGAAGGTGATGGTGGCAGGGGGGGTTGGATCGCACCAAGGCGAAGAGGACCAGGGAGAGGCCGGGGTCTGAGGTTTCGCTGTACTGAGCTTTGATTCGGAGGATCTCTGGCTGGACTGGGAGAGAGAGAGAGGAGGGATGGGGAGGGAGAAGATGATCCACAAGGCTGAGCTGACTTTTGATCTGTATATTCTCAAAGCTGTTCCTAGTCAGCACCTTGGCCACACACACACACACACACACACACACACACTCACACACACACACTCACACTGGACGTTGAGGGTGACCGTGGCGTTGTAGCTCTCTCCCGTCCTGGGGTTTGACGCAGCACACACCAGCTCCCTGTCCCACTTCCTGGCCCGCAGAGAGAAGGTGCTGTTGTGATGGGACCCGGGCCTCATGACCCCCGACTCCTCCTGTGAGGTCATCACCAGGCGCCCGCGCTCCGGCGACGGCTCGCTCTGATGCTCTCCGTTCAGGTACCAGGTCAGCAAGGGCGGGGCATGGGGATCCCAGCCGTCTGACTGGCAGTTGAACTTGTGTGTCAAGTTTTCGTGCAGTGTAATGACCGAGAGGTGCCGTCCGTCAATTTTGGGGGCGGGTTCAATTGCGCCTGCGGGTACAGGCATAGTGCAAATACGGGGGATCGTAAACCTATGATTTCTGCTAGTATGGCTTCAACACTAATATTTAACGATTTGTTAATAAAGTTGTTTATTGCATGAGATGATTTTTACTCTGGGTTATTTTTCACTTTGTGCCAGAAAAGCTATATTGACATCAAAAAGAGGTCTAGCCAAACACATATTTTTTTTGAGTAGTGGTCCACGTCTACATTTGGTGTTGCTTTGTGCCTATTTTCACTTAAAAATGATCTTTAATCAGTTGTAACTCGCCTTCAGACTATTTTTTAAAGGGAATTCCACCAAGAAATAACAAATAGCTTGTTATTCTGCGAAAGGAAACATTTCCCTAAAACACAATTTCTTTCTGGTGCCTTACGAGTTTTGACTTATGACTTTTTAAGAAATGTCACATCTTCACATTACATTGCCTGAGATAGTCGGTAGAATCACAGATGAGCAGTCATGGCCTATAATAAACATAATTCTTGAGCTTTAATAACAACCTAGAAGTCAATATGGTGGAATTCCCCTTTAGCAGTGTAACTGTGTCTCACCCGTCCAGGACCAGGTCAGTGTGTGAAGGAACAGGACAGCGGAGCAGGAACCCAGATGCACACACTCCATACTGGCCCTACCGGAGCTTCTACACACACACCTACCTGCTGGGAGAGGGTTAGGGTGAGTATAGCAAGATTTTCATCAAGTCTTTCTGCACGCTTCACATTTGAAAATGTTCACATAGCGAGATAAAGCTAAACATACGAAGAAACCGAGAGGATGAGATCGAGATGCTGGCCTAATGAACCAGAGACAGACAGTTTATCACTATCTGAGCAAAGCAATATAGAGAAACACAATCCGACACACACACACACACACACAACGAGAGCTGGATCAGCAGATGAGACTCTACACAAACAACAGAGAGTTGCATCCGTCTGACTGCTGCTTCAATTATTCACCGGCTGCCCATGTTTGATTTGTAGGAGGACAAAGACTCTCACTACGGTACAGAATACTCACCAGCCTGTTTGGATCGGTGGTGATTTCGCACACACACACACACACACACACACACTCAGACACGCTAAGGACACGGAATGAGTAATGTCTGGTAACTGGGTCACGTGATCTGGGTGTCAGCGCCTCGGACGAAAGCAGGGACTGAGGCGTCAGGCGAGGAATAACCACCATACGTACGCAGACAAGCCATCGTACTGTACAACACATGCAGGGAACGAGGCTCTGCAGCCTGCAGGCCCTGCAGCTGAGGACGCTGGGCTGGCACTGGCTACTTGATGGGCAGTAAGGGGCAATGCATTACGATGCAGTCACACACACACACATACTCACTCCTCTGTGTAGGGCAGCATGCAGGCATTTCATTAGACATATGCACTTAGACACAAACAAACCCCCTCTACACACACACACACACACACACACACCATTACCTCAGCCCTGTCTGCGGACAGTGTTGTGATTCAGCCTGCTGGAGCTCCATGGCATCAGAGAAAGAGAGGAGAGAGGGAGAGAGGGATGGCGATGACAGCGAGAGGCAGCCCCCCCGCCCCCGCCAGACTCAGTCGCTTTCCCATCAGAGTACACTCATACACTTGCACACACTCTCACACACACACACACACACATGCAATTACACACAGGGCTCTCTCCGCAGGCTACAATAGCTCCGGTAGCAGCATTTACTAGCTGGGGCTGACGCAGGCAGTCACGCCGTCGCCACTCTGAGGAAGGAGGGAGGGAGAGGAGGAGGAGGAGGAGTGGAAAGAGGGAGAAAGAAAAGGAGAGAAGGAGTGGGCAGAGGAGATGGAGAGGGAGAGCAAAGGGAGAAATGGATACAGAGGAAGACGGGATGCAGAGAGAAACGGGGGAAGCGAGATGAGGTTGACGAGAGGAGAGTTGTGAGGGAGGAGGAGGGAAAGAGGAGACAATGTGGGGGAGTGAAAGAACTGGAGAGGAGAAGAAAGGGTACATAAGAGCATGTTAAAAGGGGGAGCGGGAAGGAGGGAGAGAGAAGGAAACACAAGGGGATCTGCGCAATGCATCAATCATTAACGATCCACCAACAGTTTGGGGATTGAGCGTGTAGCTGTGGTAAAGAGAGGACTTGATGTCAGATGTCAGCTCAGACAGATCAAGGGTGGGGGGGGTGGGGAGATCTCTCCTCCATCGCTCCTGTCCATCACCAGACACACACCAGAGGATGACTGGCTGTTAACACACATCATTTTCACATTTTTTTTTAAAGTGTTCCCTGATTATTTTTTCCTCATCTCCCCCCTCTACTGTACTCTCTCTCCCTCCCTCCCTCCCTCCCAACGCCCCCTGCATCTACCAACAGTGCACTAGATCACATTATCTGAGCTCAGTTGCTCTGGACTGAAAAGCCTCTGCAGTGCAGCTGCACAGCAGACCAGAGCAGTGGCAGGAAGAGCACTGCAGCCTGGAGGCACACAGACAAAAGAAACATGCAGAGAAAATTAATTCTTTCTGACCAATTTCAAGCTAAAATTGGGATCCATGAGAACATTGAAAGCAGATCACTGCTTTCATAAAGATAAATTAATAATAAATTCTTGACTTTAGAGGTATGATGTCATTGTTTTATCACATTTGTTCAAATTATTGAGCAACATAATCTAGGATGAAGTGAAATAAGTCTTCCATTACACGCTCTCCTCTAGTCTTCATGCATAGAGAGGCCTGGGCTCCTTCCTTTCTGCCACAATAAAAGTTTTGATGGGAAGGTTTAGGCCTCATGTCTAGCAAATGCATTCTGTTCCTCATAACGTCAGACATCTAGTGAACACAGTCAAAGAAAGGTTAGCACAGGAGGCTTTTACACCTTAAAGGATGATGCTGCAGACAGCTCTTCATCCATACTGCTGACTGGTTTGTGCCGGAGACAGGCAGGGTGGAATCCATTCACTTTTCAGGGGCACAACTGAGAAATAACAAACACATTTTCTATAGAAGAACATGTCCTAAAGAGTCTAGCTGGCTGAAACACATCCAGCATTCACTGAACTGCATGCACGAGCACATACAGAAAGGTGACACTGTTCATACACTGTTCATTGTTGCCAATAAGCACATCAAACCTTATGAGTCTCCTGTAGCCTTGATACGACAAATCAAATTTGTGCTGAAGCAACTGATGGAGATGTAAGAGTCTTCGCTGCTGCATTATGAATCCAGTTTATCAAAACAGGCCAAGCACACACATACACATCGCAACCTTTTTAAATTATTTATTTATATATATTTATTTATTCATCTCAGTTTGGTTGGTATTCTTTTTAATCATTGTTGTTGCACTTTAGTATTTTGTACTCAAAACAAAAACTTAACATAAAACAAAACAAAAAAAACAAAAGAGACAAAAAATGAACAAATAGGAAAAAAAAGAGAACGTAAGATACAGGGGCGGAGCAGAGAGCCGGCTTACAGACGAGGGAGAGAGGGGAGGTGAGAAAAGACAGGGAGGGAGGGAAGTTAAGAAAGAAAAAAAAAGGGGGGGGGGGGGGGGGGGGAGTCAGTCTGATCAGGCAGAGGATGTGTGTACTCTCTCCTCGCCGTCTCCTCTCCATCAGCTGGAGTGCTTTCCATTCGCTCAAGTCGTCCCATCCCATGTGCCTCTGCTCTTGTCCCTTCCTCTCCGGGTCCTCTGGGATCTGAACAAGGGCACAAGTGACTCTTACACTGACCTCAATACAAGGCCAGGTGGAGGAGTCGCCTCCAGTCTAATGTCAGAGACGTAGGATGTCTTCCATCCATTCAGCTGTTTCCCTCCCGCAGCCCTCAAGCATTCCACTCCCTTTCACAGATCTTAGTTTTGGCTTGGTGTAAACAAGGGAGGAACGGGCCTCAGATGTGAGCGAGGAATGAATGAGAGCTGGAGGGAATAACTGGATGGAATGGGAAAGAAAGTTCCTTCGCCCTCTATTGAGACAGTCTTGAGACTGATCTTGGGTCAGACATCCTTTCCCCACGTTTTGAGGTCAGGATAAGGCAGAGTGCACATCTGATCAGGTTCATTCGTTTCACGAGTCAAACCAAGCCGTTTCGACCCAAAGCTAATCCCATCAGGTCTGAAGGGGAGTGAACGTTGGTGTACGGGAAGCGGCTCGATTTCGAATGGAAAGCACATCCGCTGCATCACGCCGCTGCCAGCTCTCAGACTGATGCCTCAACACAATAGAGCTGGGGGTTCATGTCGACCGCGCAGCCAGGCATCGAGAAATCTGGCCAACATAAGCGCAGGTAGATAGACCTGGAACTTCTTTGCACCACTGTCTCTGGCTGGCCCAACAGACTCACCGTCCTGGGGCATGCTATACAGGGAGGGTAGATAAGGGACCAAAAAAGAAGAAGGGGGGTATTAACCGTTCCTGTAGTATTTCCATCCCCTCCTGTGGCCCCCAGTATCCTGTAGCCTCAGCTTAGGACACCAAGTACAGACCCCTGTAGACTGGTTTAGCCTTGTATTCCTCTGCTGTGGCAATTCAATTCACACAATTCATTCCTATGGTCTCTCCTCCTGAAATCCCTCCCTTATGTGGTTTTGGAGGCGTGTCCAGTATCCAACTCCGGGGAGAGACCAGATCCATTTACCTCCTCCCATCTTCCCTTCCAGGCTCAGGGGAGAAAAACAAATTAAAGGCGGGAAACAAGCTAAAGGGTGATAAAGAAAAGAAAAAAGGGTCGAGTAGTAAGTGTCCTCCTGGTTTCCCATTAGTAACAAGGCTAGCGTGGGAGGAGGGGCCATGTCCGTAAGGCGTCAGCCAATCAGAAGCCGACGGAGTCAAAGATGGAGGGGAGGGTCACAGCAGATACGTAGGGGAGCGAGCGAGCGAGAGCCAAAGAGAAGGGGTTTGTCCATCTCCGCACTCGTGATGTTTAGGATGATATGTTGGCTATTTTACAAGTTATTCCCTTGTTATTTTTTTTTTTTTTTCATGTCAAGTCTCTGTAGCACCCAAACCAACCCCGGACAACAAGGCCCAAAGCCTGACCCTATATAGCCTGCCACAACTACCCCATCAACAGAAACAGGCCCAACATCAACAAGAATGACAACAGTAACAACATCAATGATTGAAATTATACTTTAAAAAGCAACACAAAATAATTACTCTCCTCTTATTCAAGTGTCTCGATATAATAATAATATTAAAACAAATAAGAACAATCTTTACCGACGAGGAGAGAGCACTGTCTCTCTCTTCTCTCTGTCCTCTTTTGGCTAAAAATCTCAATATCCAGAGAAAAAAAACAAAAAAACATTTTGAAGACATCCAAAAATACAAATGATAAACAATACCAATATAAAAAGCCTCCCCAACAACATCTAGAAAAGAAAAAAAAAAAAAGTAAAAGAGAAGTTTTGATACAGAAATTGCAATAGCGTTCTATACATGGCATCACTGTACAAGGAAAGGAGCAAATGTCTGGTAAAACTACCCACAATGCAATACACTGTCACTGACATGGGAGAAGGGGTAGGAAGGATGAAGAAAGGGGTTAAAAAAAGGAGGTGGAATGGAAAAACAGGGTTTCAGCATGAGAGGAAGGGACGGTGAGAAGACGAGAGAAGGCGAGATAGGAGGGGTGAGAGGACAGGTAGAGGATCGCTTGAACCGAAAGTGCAGAATTACTTAAGTAATCAAAAAACAATGTTGTCTTCCTTGCAACACAGAACTGTTTTTTCCTTTATTAATAATAATAATAATAATAATAATAATAATAATAATCATTATAACAATAAAACTTCTTTTACAGAAAACAGTAATAACAATAAGAGTAACAATAATGACCATCATTTCTACATGGACATTAGCCATAAAAATGAATCTTAAAACAAAACAAACAAGAAAGAAATTTAAGAAAATGAATGCCAGAACAGGGAAAGGAAGAGAAACAAAAGAAAGAAAACGGTGAGAGAGCTGGTTTGTCCTGTGCGATGTCACTGAGCTCCATTTTTGGAGGGGGTGGTTTTGTTGCCCCCCCTTTGGAGCCCGACCCAAAACACCCCCCGCCAAGCCCGGCGGAATGGGCTGGTCCGCTCCGAGAGAGAGAGGGCCCTCATTGGCTCTGAGATCACAGCCCGCTCTGGAATGGTCCACTGCAGGACAGCGGAGGGGAGAGGGAGGAGCAGACTGAACCTCAAAGACCCACCCCCACTCCTTCCTCTCACACTCGTACACACACACACATACACACTCGCGTACACACACACACACACACACACACACTCACGTACACACACACACTCACGTACACACACACACTCACGTACACACACACACTCGTACATGCACGCACACGCACACGCACACACACACTTAATGTGAATACTTTGGGTTTGTGGCAGAAGGGTGTATACGTTTCTCTTGGTGTTGTTGGTATCCATGCTCCTGCGAATTTGTCTGTATGAATGCCTCGGCCAATGAGGCACATGACGACGTCTATGTCAAACAGGTAAGAGAGGGGGGGAGGGGGGAGGTGCAAGTCAGGGCAGTGAGGGGAGGGCGAGGTTTTGTAGGGGAGGAAGTGAACAATCGAGGGGCGGTTTTGCGAGAGGGAGGAGGGGAATCCCAATCGGATGAGAAATGAATAGACAACCCGCGGTAGTGTCTGCTGGATGGCTGGCTGTGCAGAAAACTGGCACTGTGACCTTTGAACCCACAACCAGCCCACAACTATGACCACAACCCACCCCGCCCTCCCCCTCCCCGAGCAGACTGCCCTCCCAGGGACAGATGGAGACAGACAGATGGACGTAGAGCGCCCCCTCCTGGGCAGACGATGGCGGTTTGGCGTGAAGCTGCTCAACTCAAGTCAACACAACTCAGGGTGGCTGATATGGACCTCTATACACAGGATACCCCCCTCCTGAGAGAGAGAGAGAGAGAGAGAGAGAGAGAGAGAGAGAGAGAGAGAATGAGGAGCAGAGGTAAAAACGAAACAGGGTCAATTTCAACACAGAGCGTTTGTCATGTTTAGTATGACTGCCTGTGTGTGTGTGTGTGTGTGTGTGTGTGTGTGTGTGTGTGTGTGTGTGTGTGTGTGTGTGTGTGTGTGTGTGTGTGTGTGTGTATGCGTGCCTGTGCTACACCCCAGCCTGCTCCATGCTGTACTGCAGGTCGGGGGGCTTATAGCTGAGGAGCATGTCACTGGTGCAGGAGGAGGGGTAGCAGGCCGCTGCATGGAGCTCTCCTTCGACATCACACACTGCATGAGAGAGAGAGACACACACACACACACACACACACACACACACACACATTTCACAGATATGGACAAAGAAAAGTCACGTCTTGAATCTCAAGTGATTTTTCTGATGTATTATTAGGAGGATAAATGTGTGTTTCCTACTGACCCGACTCTTCCCGCTGGTGCAGCTGCTGGCTTCCCGTCAGTGATGTCTGGCTGAGGATGTCCGACATGCGGGCAGAGCTCAGCGCCTTCCCGGCCAATAGGCTCATCCCAGACATGGGCTCCGCCTGGTCCTGGACAGGAAGTGAACAACACTTATGAGTCCTAACAGCCTCGGGCAGCAATGAAGAACTTGTCGATCTACCGTTGAGTCGTTTAACAACTGTATGGGAAACACTGCACTTCCACTCACATAGGCGTCGTCACAGTTCTGGATGGTGTGGTGGCGCTGTAGCTGTCCACGGGACCTGTAGGCGTCACCCTGGGGCCCTCGCGAGTAGCCCACACCATTATGGTCAGGCACCTCCATGGCCTGGCCCGGGGTCCTGCACTCCACATGCTCCGAGTCTGAGAGAGTGGCAAGGAGAGGGAAAGATGGAGATTACAATCGCTGTCTAAGGAAGTACTTAGATGAATGTAGTCTGGATGAAATGTGTCTTTTTGCATGTACATTGCATGTCACTGCAAACTGTGAGGAATCTAGCTTTTTGTGCAGGTGTCATTTGTCAGTGTTATTGGTTATGAACCCAAAAATTTCCCCCTGGGGATCAATAAAATATCTATCTATCTATCTATCTATCTATCTATCTATCTATCTATCGGAATTTTTCCCCCACTGTAAATAGTAGACGAGGGGATCTGAGCTAACCCTCTGATCCCAGGCCTTACCTCTGGTTGCTGAAGAGCTCCTTATGTAGCCGTGCCTATGTGTAGGGGAGTTATAGGGTGGGGTGCCTCCTCGGGGAGGCCCGAGCAGCTCATGCCCTTCCCCCGCCTTGGCCAGCAGGCCCTCGTGTGTGTGGTGGTACCCGGCCGGCACCTCATCCTCCTCCATGCTCTCCGAGTGGGGCAGGACAGGGCAGGGTGCCTGGGCCTGGTGCTGCTGCGGCGGGACCTCTGGGGGTCGGATCTGGAGGAGGTGATGATAATGTTGGGCTCCAGATGCTCCCTGCGGGGCGGGGGGTTCCAGGCCCTCCCCCTGGCTCAGCTGGCGGAGGAGCAGCATCTCCCCATAATCCTGGGGCCCGGCACTGGGTGGGGTAGGGGGTGCCTGGCCTGCCCGGGGGCTCTGCCTCTTCAGTAGGGCGGCCAGGTCCTGGGTGGGCAGCCTAGAGTCTGCATGGCCCGTTAGGGAGTGGCGGGGAGACAGAAGGCCCTGCAGGGTGGGGGTGACGTGCTGTTGCGGAGGGCGGTACTCCAATGGGGTGGGGGAGAGCAGGGCTTGCTGTAGCGTTGAGGGGCTACCGTAGCTGCTGGTCCCCACCGCCCCGCTCTGGTAGCCATCCAGGCCGGGCACGTTGAGGGAGGCTCCCTGCAGGTAGGGGTTGTAGGAGCCGACCACACCAGAGGCCCCCCGTGAGGCAGCGTCGCCAGAGAAGAGGTGGGGGTTAAACTGGGCCTGGTCGTACCCTGACGAGAAGCGGCCAAGGCTGCGGCTAGATAGGAAAAGAGAGAGGAGAGGACAGTTAGCTAAAATCACCACACAAGTAGAGTCTAGCTACGACTTCAGGTCTGGTCCAGGGTTCAAGTGTTCACTGAGAGGAGTGCATTCCAAGGCCAGTACGTTATTAAGTACACGGTTACCCACTCTCTCAATGAAGGCGGTCCTGGGCACAGAGGACTGTCTATCGGCTGTGGTGGTGTCCAGGGTACACTGACTACTCCAACTGTTGGGATGTCTAGATCTACTTCCTCACCACTTACATCTAAATCACTCACCCAGACAGATCAGAGTGGAGGATTTGTTGAGGTCATCTCAGCAGTGTTGGTTTGGGGTTATCATAACATATTGGTGTCAATGTTGGTAACAAGTACTCTTTTATTTCTCTATGAAATATCTGACCTGAGCAACAATGTTACTGTCAACATGTCACTTTACAGTTGAGAAACCTGTCGGCAGGGCATGATGGAAATGAAAAGGAAACAATGAAAAATATCGACAACCATAAAAAAAAAGAGAAAAAAATCTCTCTCAAAAAGTATTGACAACAAGCAACAAACTAAAGACAAAAAAGACCAATAGTCCATAAGCATTGTAGGGGCCATCAGGGGACACCGGTGACGGAGTGGGTGGGGTCACCTGTGCGTCTCGGCATTGTCTGCACTCAGCTGCTTCCCGAGGACCCGGTGTCCACACGGCGTGGACAGGAAGCCGCCCTGCCTCTGTGCCCCACCTCCGAGCTCCACTTCCTGCACCTGAATGGTCACCTGTGCAACCAGAGACGCAAACAGTTCAGTCAGCATGAAAGGGGTTGAATAAACATCAATAGGAGAATATTAGTGGCTGATAGCTATGAAAATGCCTATACTGACTTTCTTTGGTTGGAAAACTTAATCTCTGCGCATGTTCGTCCAGTAAGTGACATAAATGAAACTGTCTTCTCAGCATTTATTCTGCTTTGGTGCACAGGGCCGGCTCTAGACTGCTGGAAGCCATAGGCAGAAGTTTCTGTGGAGGCCCCCTTTTCTTTTTCTTTTTTATATCAAATAAGAAAGTTAACATTTTCTTTTCTTCCTGAGAGTAGAAAAATTAAAGGATTCGTGAGACCCTGGGCACTTGGCGCAGGTAAACCCGAACCGTATCCGATCACTATTTAGTCTCCATGTAAACAACTAATTTAGGGAGAATTAATCTTCAATCAGAGGGAATTCATACAAAATGCTAAATTATTGTAATGTATCCCTAACCTGTGACGATGACCCTCCAAAAAAACAATAAAAAAAAGATTTTCATTGGATCTCTGTGGTCACCTGCTGTTGCTGAGGTACACCCTGGGCCAGTGGGACACCGGTGCGGGCAGATCCAGCCTGCTGATTGGTTGGTATGGAGACCCTGGGGAGGGTTGTAGGAGGCGGGCTGCCGCTCTGGCCCTGATAGAGCGGGGGAGCACCGTGCTGGTACTGCACTGATGAAGGACCTCCTAGACATTCGAGTAGAGTAGAGCATTGGATTAGACTGGACTACTAACTCACTTAAGGGACTGAAGACAACAGTTAGGGATGCATCGATCAGGTGTTTGGGGCTGATTACGATTACCGATTTCGCAACAGTTTGATCAGGTGATCAAAATTATTCATTTTACCTTTCTACAAACAACGGCACATCATGTAAAAACGCACAGCAAGCATAAACAGTAAAATCTCAATATAGCGCTGACTTTAACAGACTGTTCTCATGGAGGCGTGACATGTCTGGTCTAACCATGTGACCAACACATCACAATTATTATCCAAACATAGTTAGTACATGTTTCTGTGTGCTGGATGACGGAGGTACTCACTCACCTGCTGCCACTACTAGCTCAAGAAAAAGGTTTTCCACTGAGGCAGCATGGTGTTCTGTCCCATGAAACTGTTGCTAATCATGTAGGCTATGAATCCATACAATAAGCAAACACTCTCTATTCAGAAAGGAGCAAAATTAAATGGCCGAGCCTCTCTGCGCCATCCTGCTGGCAACTCTGTCATTTAAAAACAGACAGGCTTCTCTACTAAAAAAATAAAAAGCCTGTATTCAATTACTGTCAAACGGCACATGAGCATAAATAATGAATGTAGGCCTGTAATGTGATCAGGCAGTTGAGTGTGATCGGCCAATCACCGATGACCTATTTACAAAGTCAGTATTATGATCGGTGGCCATGTGAGTGGTGCATCCCTAACTACAATCCTGATCCCTCTCCAGTTCCAAGTTATAAAACAACAGAGCACTCTAGGAATTGCAGCGCTCACCGTGGCCCTGCATCATCGCTGCGGAGCCGGGGGGAGGGCTCTGATTGGACTGTCTGAAGAGGTGGTTGCTGGGATGTGTTGGCGGAGGGCTAGAGGGCTGGATACGCAACCTGAGGGAGGACGGGACCGAAGAGGAGAGGAGAAATGAGCGAGATATGACAGTGATGTACCGCTTCAGCAGGCAGCGTTGCACCGCAGTATCAAATTTACATAGATGTGTGTTGAATAGCTGACGAGTAATGTATGAGAGTGTGTGTGTGTGTGTGGTGTCACCTCTGCAGCTGGTGGGTAAGGTGACTGGGCTGGCTCTCTCCATGGCCTAGAGACAAGGCCTGCAGGTCAGAGAAATTCACATTAGCCACATTAACAGTGCATGTTGTGTTAACGTGCGCTAGCCAGACTGACATGTACATGTATGACTGCATAAGGCGAAACTGCAGGAGATGGAAAGAGTGCTGAGATAAAGTGTGTGTTTCAGAGAGAGGGGCAAGTTGAGGAGACAAATGAGGCCACAGTGCAGGATATCCGAGCTCTATGCAAAACAATTCAGGGAATTCTCAAAAATGTGCAAGGATAAATTGGATCTCATCTTTGCAACACGGAGATTTGGTAGCACATTATGTAGCTAAACTAGAAAATATTCCACAAAATTATTCGATTCGTGGCCACACATCATTAGCACTCGGGCTGCTGCAATAATTGCATAATCAAGTGAGCCAACCACAATTATTTTGTATGGCCGCTATAATGGTTTTGTTTTCACCTTAACAATGTTTCCACTTCCATATTCACTCTCAAATAAAAGCAAACATATTGGCAAATTGGTCAGATCAAGGTGCCTCTTAAATAGCTCAAATCTCTGTGCAGAGAGGTTATAATTGCAATGTAGCACGACTTCACCCATCTGGATTTTAGCAGAACGAAAAAGGAACGCCAAATCATTCGAAGGAGGTGATATGCTGCATTTGTGGGAGATAAATGTCAGTCAAATCCTTCAACAAATGAATCTAAAGAACCATGGAAGAGCAACGCAGCACAGACGCAGCAGAGGCTTTTGCCTGTGTGACGGAGTATAAGTGCGACAGTAACAAACGCCACTGACTGGCAGTGTGACATTATTTACCCACATGCACTGTATTTTGGTTTCCAAGGCTTAAAAAGCACTTTCATTTTATGTAAGTATATCCAATGCTAATACATTAGTCTTTATTAATGAGGAGTATGTGTGCTTCTTGGGGAGACCTCTTGTGGCCATTTGGGATAGAGCCAGGGGTCTAACTGGCCAGGATCCTCAGTGTAGCAGACACTACAGCAGCAGCAGTGATGGAGCTACATGTAGGCCTTCCTCAGCTGGTCTGGGATCACACTCAGCCAGTCTCTCTTACTCTGTTTATCACAGTCTAAATAAATAGGAAAAACACCACCCACTCTCTACTGCCCAGTGGACTGCCCACTCTCCTCGGCGGAAAAAAAGACAATTAAATCAATGACAATTATTTGTGAAACAATAGTCGTCATTACAAAATGTCATGAATCACCGCAGCCCTAACTAGCACTGGTGAGTTTTTGAGAAACTAAACTAAAAGTCCTGACTTCCTGTTGTCTTTAGGCAACCCTCTGAACCCTTGGATTTTCCAAGCCCATGCAAGAATTTCCATGATGCGTTATTTAATCTCTCAACTTCAATGTATTCTCCACCACCGGAAATCCAGCTCTCTTTGATATCTGGGGGTTTCCAGCACAAGTGGACAATAACAATGACCTATGCCATGAAACATGATGCAGCGTGTGCGTGTGTGTGTGTGTACCTGGATTTGCTGTTCTTGCTGGTACAGGATATGCTGTTGCTGGGTGTGCTCCAGGAATCGCTCATCCTGCGGCGCAGCATACATTTTCTGGAGCTGCTCGCACTCCTGTTGAAAAAACACACAGACACAGAATATTTAGAGTTACACACCAACAAGGAGAGTGAACACAAAAAACAAAAAGGCCACATAAGCAGTTTTGCAGGGCGCACTCACAAGAAAAAATAAAAAGTTGCAACATGGAGTCAAGACTGAGGTGTCCAAATTTTAGTATGAGTAGGAAGTAAATTGAAATGCGGCTCATCCCAAGATGTTCTTTCTGCTGATATACATGTTATAGACCTAACAATCATGCTAGCAATAAAAACTGCAGCACAAACCCACATATCTAGCCATCTGATGTTGTCAACCAGTGTAAATTCAGTTTAGTTAAACTGGGTCAGGATGTTTAAGGCTCAGTGGCGATGTTTTCCACCTTGAGCATCCAAATGGTGCTAGGGCTAACACCAGGCTAACCACCACTAGTCGAAGGCTAGCCAAAAAGACAAACAACACATGCATGCTCATATAACTAAGCTGATGTTTTTGTTAATGATCCTAAATCGCATTTAGTTAATAAAACTAATAGTGCTGCACATGCTACAACGCTCCCCCCCAGAGTGCAGGACTGAGAAGATTTCCTGGTACTTCAGGGTGAGATGCGGAAACCCCAACGTCTCCATTCACTTGGCAAAGTTCAATAAACAAAATCAAGTGAACAATAGGCATACCGGCATGTATGACCAGCGAGCGCACCTCTGAGGTCACAGCATCATTCATGCGCTTGATTGCTCCCGATGCCTTCCCAGTCGGAAAACCTATGCCCTGCTCTCTTCAGTGGAAACAACAGATGAGATCTCTTGATTGTTTCAGGGTCTTCCCAGGTGACAGGTCATATGTGCGTCCAACTTTCCTCTAACTCTATTAACCCTCTTTTACAGCTAATCCCCACCCCAGCACGTCAGTGCACGTCTGGTGCAAACCCCTGCTGCTAATACGATGATTACCCTTACACCCTCCCACTGTGTCAGGTCATTTCACTGCAGTGTCACTATGGTCTCCCCAGCCTGCGGTGGTTCGCCGTGACATCTCGAGAAGCTGCCTGGGGTTTTCTCAGGTAATTGGCTCACCTGGAGTAATCTGCTCCGTGCGTCAAGCTCACTGTAACTCTACCATGCGTCAGTGTCTAATAACACCCTTGGGTGCCCACTCTGCTAGCATGCTATGATCCAACTTGCTGGTGCGCACTAAGCTCTCTTCCTCATCACTTGATTACTCCTGAGATGTCGTACTTCCCCACCTCAATCAAACGTCACCAACAGCCTGGCTGGATGGCTAAAGCAGCTCAGAGATTAGTGGGGTGACTTTGGGAGAGGGACTGATCTGGTCAAACTCTTCCTGCCCCTGATTGGACCCAAGACCTCTTAACATTCAGATGCCCTGGGCTGATTTGTGGTACTTTCAATCATCATCATCATCAATCATCTGCCCCCCTATGGGAAGGGGAAGTAATGATGTATGTTCAGGTGGTAGCAAACCAAGCAAAGACTTGACCCAACTACACCGCGGTGCACACTGTGAAAAGTGATGGTGATTTTACTTCTATCTAGATATCAATCTTCCACAATAGTTCAAGATCAGACTTTGTTTTTACTTGGTAGTGCAATTAAATGTATTGTACTTTCGTTCCTGCGACACAAAATTTGTTCTTTTTCTAACAAGTTCAATTATTTCATGAGCAGAATGCAGAATGTTTCTTGTTATAGATCTAAAATATATCTATCTAAATATCTCAAATAAATGAGAGACTGTGATGCCCTTGACCTTTCTGTCCCTTCCTGTAGCCAACTAATCACCTGGAATAACTCTAAACCTCATCCAGTCTATCCCTGTAAAATCAGCTCAAGGTGGCTCTCTCAGCATCACTGCTTACTGTAAGCTTCTTTCCTGTGGTGCTGTGACCCTCTCAGGGCAACTCTCACCTCTATGTCCCCTGCTCTAGTCTCTAGCTTGTCGTTCACCAGAAATGACCACATCAGTGTAGCTAGGACCACAGCAGCTCTAAACAGCCCGGTTTCAACAAGCCAGGGCTGACCCGTGGCTCTCAGCTTCTCCAGAACACTGCAATTCTTTTATGCATAACATTGCCACCAGTGATGAAAGTAGTATTAAGGTATAAGGTCGTAGCTGATGGGTACATATAGGCAGTAGCACTAACAATCTAACAATACAAGTCCTGGTACTTCTGCGTTTTTGGACAAAACTGTCAAGCAAATGTTCAAAGGGGCATTAAGGGGCAACCTCTATCAGTGACAAAATGAAAAAGTGACATTGTCACAACAGAATGAGGAAGCGAGTTAATTAGAGCAGACAGGTAATATATATCACAATGAAAAATAATACTCCTTTGTCATTTGCTTTTTTTTTGGCTTGAGAATCAAATGTATTGCAACGCCTGGTCACTCGCTTGTAGCACCGTCCTCCATCTGTGAGCAGGTGAACATGCGTGGGGTTGTTCAAAAAGAGAGAGTATGGGCTGGGAAGTGGATGCCAGAAATCTAACCGTCTGGTCATCGGTGAGTGATTGGTACTGATCAACAACCCTATCAAAGCCAAAAGCTTCGTCTGCCTAAGCTTTCGTCGGGTTGGCCTGCATGCCTGTCTATTTCTCGATTTCTGTTTGTCCACACTTGGCAGATTTCATTATCTGACCCTGCTGATCCCCGGCCAGCCTAACAAGGCTTGCTGGTGTAAAGTAGCTGAACCCTGACGCCTCGCTGACAGGCGGTTAATACCAAGAGCTCAGTTCATGGCACTCTCAGTGAGTGACTAAGCACATATTCCAGTGATGTACCCACAAGTTTAACCAATTGAAACGTCTCTCATTGTTAACCCGTGGAAATGTCGTGTGACTCTGTATGTTGCCTACATTTAGTTGATCAAACTAGCATTTCTATTGTTGACTAGTATGTTGTTAACTATCGTCTTCAATGTTTCCCTCGCTATTACAGTGACGAACCTGCTTGAGTTGCCTAATGAGGCTGCTGTTCTCCAGATGGGCCTTGAAGGCCTGGATGGTGGCGGCGCCGTCTGAGAATCGTCTGACAGGCGAGAAGCGCTCCATCGGGAGGTGAAGGGTGTTACAATCCTTATAGCTGGATCTAGGGGAGGGGACCACAGGGGGGAGACACGCACAGACACACGCACACATACACACACGTGTACACAAATCCAGACACACACACACACACACACACGCAAAGACACAAAGTGACAGAAGTTGCACAGACACATGACACACACATTCATACAGACACAGATGAGACACAGAAACAGACACATCTACATGAGCCCTTCACATCTGTACAGCATCCATGAACCAAAAATGTCTAAAAGGTGATAGAAAATATTAGGACCACCTGCTCTTTCCATGACATTTTCTTACCAAGTGAATCCGGGTAAAAAGCTATGCTCCCTTAACGAGTTCAGCCATTAAATTCACGTTGGTCATGACAGGAGAATGTGGATGAAGGGGACGAGGCAGGTTCAGGAAGACGATTACTGAGCACAAGAGGAGTACCTCAGCATCAGGAAGGTGGTCCTAATATTTTGTACAATAAACAGAGCAGCTAGCCCTGTGTCTTGCACCTTTAAACCTAAGAAACCCTGTCTCGGAAGACATTGAACTAGTTATGATACAGCCGAGGCCCACTAGACACTTTAGATATTAAATGTCACAACTGATCAGTTCGAGGCCTGAGACATATACATACATTCATAGTGGAAGTTCTTCTACGGGATCCTATAAGGGCAATACCACTGACAATTTCCGACATATGACATTAAAGGAATAATATTTCTCGACTTTTTCCACAAATAAGCTCTTTGCTCAAGTTCTGAGAAAAGAAGATTGATAGAAATGGACATATGGTAACGCTTTTAAGATGCTAAGCTTATACTGTCATATACAGAGCATGTGTTTAGCGTACATCATAAAAAAACTAAAATACTAGACACAGAGATGAAACTGCAACAAATAAAGACATCGCAAAATTGTGTGTTGATCATAGAGCCCGCTTGCCAAAAAGTCAGTGTATTCCTTTAATGAACAAGTCTCTAACATCTGGCAGCAATAATCAACTCATTTACCCTTTTCAAGCCCCATCTAGATGAAGCTTGAAAAGAAGTTCTGCCTAACACCACACAGAGTGAAGAAACAGTGCACCCAAAACCTCAAACGAGTTCCTAAATTGAGTTAGAGGTGGACGATACTCATCAAGACCAAAGGCTACACAATTGCATGGACAGCGCCATATAGAGTTTGAGTCATCTGGGGGTGCTTTCATGCTCTCACTCGATGCCAAAACAGAAGACATGTGATTTGTGTTGGAAAGAAAACACACTGAGGCTATGATTTTTTGCTTCATGGCGTTGCTCATACAATAACAGCCCACTGAATCACGGGAGGGATGTCACATACCTCCGCTTTCCAGGTTTGTGGGGGAAAAAAAACAGTTATGTTGAAATGTGCATGACCACTGAAGGGGAGATCTGTCTGTCATGCCACCAACACCACTATCAGCAAACATGTCCCCAACTACCCTTCCTCTGTGTGTGGGGGCCAAAAGTGCACAACCTCAGCAGACAGTGTACATGTTCATGTCTTTCTGCTATGCATGTGTATCTGTGTGTGTGTGTATGTGTGTGTATGTGTGTGTGTGAGAGAGAGTTAAGCTTGGCCTGGCTATGTCCCCTCAGTATATGTGTGAGTCTTTGAGTCTGTGTGAGTGTGTGTGTGTATACAGCTCAGAGTGGGCGTGTCCCCTCACCGGGTGTGTGTGTCGGGGGCCCAGCCCCCCCTCTGGCGGGGGCCCTGGAGCCGCTGTGACTCCGCCGAGGGCTCGCCGTGCGACGTGCTTGTGAGCGCGTGCGTCGTGTGCCGCTTGGAGCGGTTCGCCAGGTACCTGGGCCGCAGGGAGGGGGGGGGAGGGCAGGGTGGGGGTGGGAGACAGGAAGCAGCGCTGGTCAGCTCTCTGTCCTCATTGACTAACGGAGTTGGGGGGGAAACAGGATAGGCCCGCTCCCTTCCCACTTCTGCCAATGGGTGTCATCATTCATATCATCTTAGCCAATCAGGAGAAATAAAATAAAATCACACAATAGATGGATCTGTCACAGCTTATGTGTATCCCACAACCCGCTAGCTTCCAATTTGAGGATTGGAATTGCTTTGCCATTTTGTTTTTTGAGATGACAGGTTTGCAAGCTTGAGAGTTAGCAAAGCCGCGTGAGAAAGAGAGAGAAAGTGGGGAGGGTAATTTGGCACCGTTTAAAATGCGAGAGATATAGAAGCTTTTGGCCAAAGAGTCTGAGAGGTAGGAGGGCTAGATTTGGTGGCAGAATCAGATTGAACTGTGTGAAAGCCAGTTGCGCGATGGAGAAAGGAGGAGAGAGAGGGGGTGAGCGCCACAGAAAGAGTGGCCACCTCCCGTGGCAGAAAGCAGAGCTGCAGCCTAGAGGCACTCACTCCCAGCAACCCAGGACGCCAGCGAAGTCTAAGGAGGTGCCGTCCGAAGAGGAATACCTGGGAAAGCCCTAAGCTGGTCCTCTGAAACCCAGTACTCCCTGTGCTAACCCTGCACCAAGCCTGAACCTGATCCATCGTCTCTTTACTCCACTGAATGTCACTGCTCTCATTTCAGAGTCTACCCTTTCGGCGTTACCAAACTGGTTGATCAACACAGTAGTATCTGTTGTAACACGGGCACCCCCCTATATTGGATTTGTCTTTTTAACAAACTTTTCCACTCTCAAACTGGCTGACTGAGCCAGAACTATTTTGGGTCTCTAAAAAGGTTTGTGTAGATTGGTGATGCATGTGATCACCAAATTAAAACAGATCTGTATTTAGAGTAACAATGTACAAAGTATGCTGTATGTATATGAAAGAATCAATGTGAATCTACACAAAATGTTCAAATAATTTACAGACTGAGGCTTTAAGCAAATTCTCATTTTTCACTACTTAAGCTGATCCAATCCTTACTCAACCTCAACCTCCATACTGAAATCGCTGACCTCTGCTGTCACGGGCTCTGGGCCTTCCAAAGTATCCAGTTCAGACAACACCCCTCTACAGTATGCCCCATCACCCAAACCCGTTCGCCGTGGGTTACCTCTGGACTGCCTCCTGGTCTGGCTCTCCATCCGAACCCTCCTCATCCACCGGAGCTACCGCGGGGATAGGGTGCTGAGGCAGAGCGAGTGAGGGAGCAGAGTTAAAACAAGATCACCGATGTCAATTTACCAGTCAACACTCACAGTACATAGGAGGAGTACAAGCAGAAACATATTACACCCGTACACAGGTCCGAATCCCCACCGTAACGTCTGTACTCACCGGGCTGGCCACGAGTGGTGAGGGGCCCCGGGGCCTCTTGAGGAGCTGGGCATGGAGCTGGATGTTGGCCCCGCCGTCCGAGGCCCTCCGACCCAAGGGCCCCATGCCGTTGAGCAGCTGCAGAGTCGGGGGCTGCAGCAACGACTGTTCCTGGAGGGGCAACAGAGACAGGAAGTCAGGTCAGAGGGGAGGATCAATAAGGTTCACACACAGACCGAGATACAAGAGGTAAAAAACAACAACAACAGTAAAGTATGTGCAGGTGAAACGAGGGAGTTCTCACATGATTTTCTAAAGATGAGCAGTGCAGCGAGAAAAGGCTACAACTTTAAGACCTCCCAAGTACTGATATTTAACCTTTTAAGGCTGAATTTAGATGATTCAATTTAAAACATTTTAAGACTTTTTACGGACCCGCAGACACTCTGCATTAGACACACTGCATCAAGGCAATAATATACGAGCAACATCAATCTTAATCCATGTAACAGAAATGAAAGGCCAGCTAAAAAGTTTAGGCCTTTAGGATGTTAAGACACACAGTTACTTAGACAGACACACACAGAGTTTCCATCAAAGTATTGTTAATGTGAATTATGTATTGAATTAGAAAAGCTGAATGGAAATTTTGCAAAAAGGAATATATATATATATTTTTTTACACTCGCTTGAGAGAGAAGTCTTGGTCACTAAAGAAATATCACAAATAGTGATGGAAACACGTCTGGCAATAAATAACCTAGCGCCATTTGCAAGGCTTTCTGTAAAATGTCCCACAACCTCCCACAGATTCATTCCCTCTGGCTACCTTGTATATGGCGTCATGGCGTTGAATGGCCATTCAAATATTGTGCTTAAGTGCATTTCTTTTGTTTTCATCTTCAGAGAGCATGAAATATGGCCAACGCTAGCTGACACTAAAGAACACTACTCACTTCTTAATGGACATCTATTTGCTTCAAAAGTGTGCTCTAAATGTGCTTGAAAGGTGAACGGACCACCCACTCCCTCCGCCCAACCCCAACCCCATCCACAATCCAATTGTCTGTACCTTGTACTCCAGCTGCTGTGTGGGCTGCAGGCTCTGCGTGGGCATGAGGGTGTGCATGTGGCCCATGGTGGGGGCCAGCGGGGGGAAGGGGGGCTGGGGCACGGCGCCACGAGGGAAGCCCGGCGGGAGCTTCTGGAGCTCCTCCTGCATCTCTGTCCTGAGGTGGGTGGAGACAGAAACACAGGAAGTTAGTGTTAGTGGCTACGTCTATATGCACTCAGTATTCCAGATGCCTGCCTCATATCCCGCTTAAGGTGTTGTTTGGAATAGTTACACACCTTCAAGTTACATTCAAGAGAATATAAGTGTGCATGTGAACGTAGGAAATGATGGATGGCAGCATGGAGAGTCTAGAGGTATGGCAGTCAAAGGATAGTGAAGAGATTCCTTCCAACACACTAGAGAAGTAGTTGTCACCTGATATTACAGAGTGGTCAGCTGACACAGCTGAGTAGTGAAACCAGTAGTAATGACAGGAACATCAGTGATGGTAGGTGTAGGGTTGTGTGTGTGTGTGTGTGTGTGTTACCTGGGGTCTGGTACCCCTACGGTGTGCCGCCTCATTGACAGGTAGCGAGCCATGGCTTCGGGAGATGGCTCCTCCCCTTCATCACTGTCCAATGCCATGCTGCCGTCCGGCTAAACAATCAATATACACATAAATATTTAGTATTGACCTTTAGAAGGTGTGTGTGTGTTTGTCTATATCTTTGTGCACGTGTGACAATAGAGTGATGTATGATTTCCAATTGCAAGTCCAATATACATGATATCCATGCCTCAAAGTTCAGGTATGCTATTATAATCCCTGCTGCAATGCAGGGATCTGACGCATGCTTGTGTTTCACAGCATTTGTGAGTCAGCTTTGAGGCTGTGTGTGTGTATAGACTGAGATGCATCCCAGGCTATGCCAACAGTAGTAAACACTGCATGGCCACGCAGCCAGTGATTGCAAATTTGTGCATCATTCATCTACAATATGGTCCTAGGACTGGATGCTGTCATGGCAACTGACTGATGGCCACTGAGCGTTGTTGTGGAGATTCCTAGCTAGCCCATCAAGCGTGATGACCCCTCCTCGGTGGCCACCTGCCGCGGATGTGGCAGCTCATCGCCGCTGAGCATCATTATGACGATAGCTGGGGAAAACGCCATGGTGACTCACCTCAACGATCTGGTTCTCCGGGTTGATGAGCTGGACGTGGGGAACGGTCATGCTAACTGGATTAGCCTGCTGATCCGTCTGCTTGGCACACACACAGACACACACAGACACACACAGACACACACACACAGACACACACAGTGAGGACTGCACTGACTAACTGGGTAACAACCTTCTTAGAGCAGTGTGACAGACTGATCGATACGCGTAGACGTTTACGTGCATCTACGCAGTGTAACTCGGCCTTTACCTGTACAGCGTTGAGGGGATAGCCAATGGGGCGCGGTGTGGGCGGGGCGACGCGCAGGGTTTTGTGTTTCTTGAGGCGGTCGGCCAGCAGACTGTAGATGGCGCTGCAGTGATCATACGCATCTGTGTGTAGGGACTGGAGAGAGAAAAGATCATGGAGACAAGCTGCTTTTTAGTTAAAACTCAAACTCCTTTTCTATTGACTGACTATATTTCAGCCTGTATGTCACACTACTACATTGTTTGGTCAAAGCAAGACACGATAAGTTGAAAAGGAAGTTGGGGCAGAGAGTTAGAAAGGTTACAACTGATGATACTTGACGAAAAATAATACTCAAAACTGAAAGACATCTGTGTGTGTGTGCGTTACCTGAAGTGTGCGCTCTCGGTCCATGCCCATATCAGACATTGCCATCAGCACCTGTTCATTGATATGCTCCGTCTCTCGCTCCGTCTTCACCTGCTCGCACTCTGCTATCAACTGGATGGAGAGAGAGGGGGAGGGGTGGAGGGCCGAGAAGATGGGAAGAGAGAAAAACAGCATAAATGTATGAAGTGATTCTATTTGCTTTTGAGTCAGTAGGCTCTAGTCAGTAGCTCCGGCAGAGATCTACTGCTGGTGAAATCATGCGGACGGGCCTCACCCTGTCGAAGTCAGGGGTCCGGGTCTCCCTGCCTCATCCACTTGTTCTTACAGATCTGCTCCATTGACAACCGTCTGCTGGGCTCCAACACCAGCATGTGTCTGATCAGGTACTCACAGTCTGCAACACCATACACAACAAGCACGTACAGTCATACTTGAACGTTTGTGAACCCCTTCTGCAATTATAGGAATAGTTTTTACCATACGATCCTTATTTGATCAAAATGAAATTAAGAATCTATATTTACTGATTTCATGTTTTTATAGGAAACTGTGCATATAGTAAAATGAAAAGTTGAATTAGTTAAATCAAGTCAGGTGGGTGTGGAGTTAACCAATCAAAGGTCAGATCTTTTGTGTGGCACCCCCATAAATACAAGTGAGAAACTAACAAATAGTACAACTAGTAAATACTTTCCAGAGAATTTCCAGACTTTCCAGTTTATTCTCATCATCAACCCCGCTGATGAAAAAACAATTTGACATTTTAAAAAGCACTTGGATGGAAACAATGCTCATAATATATTCCACTGTTTAGGGGGAGGTCTGGAGGAGGAGGCGGGGAGAGATGGGAGTTGAGGGGGTGAGAGTTGACCGCATTGCATTGCTCACCTGTGGACATGAAGAAGGGGATGCGGAACTTGCCGCTGAGGACGCGAGCCCGCAGGTTCTGGAGGGTGCTACCGTCAAACGGCAGGGCGCCACACACCAACACATACAGCACCACACCCAGGCTCTACACAGGTCGAGGAAGACAGTCAGTAAGCACTTGCACCGTGAAATAAGAGTGGTCGCAATTTGGACAAACTAAGCTGAAATTGCTGTAAAATAGAGGAATCTTTTGGGTTACAGGATACGCACCTCTGCTAATCAAATAGTGGGATAATAATACAGTTTTGTCAGTGTCTGTTCAAAGGTTACATGATTTTGCTAGAGTGCATCCCAACTACCCTCAGAAGAGTAGAGAAGAGCTTCATTTTTAGAAAACTGAAGCTACACAGAGGTGATCTCTACACATCATTGATAAATCTCACCTGACATTTGTCTATAGGTGTGTATCTGGGCTAAGCCACAAAAACACACATTCTAGTATTAGTTTTCCATGCTAACCACACATTTTAGGTTGTATGTAAACCAAATCTCCTATTATGCATTTTTGCTGATGCCAGCCATGTTGACATATTTGTCTGTCTGACTCATCAACAGACTGTAGATTTGTAGGAATTGCTAAGCTTGTGGCATAATGAGACCGGTAGCCATGCTAGCTAGTTAGCGGGACCCTGCATTGCTGCCCAATGGGTCTTGTGTGTTCCTGGGGAATCAACATACCCATATGTCTACTTTAGGTCCATCGTATTCCTTGCCCTCAAAGAGTTCTGGGGCGGCGTAGGGAGGGCTGCCACACCACGTCTTCAACAGCTGGCCTCGGGAAAAGAGGTTACTGAAGCCGAAGTCTGGGAGAGGAAGTGGGGAGGAAAGGTTTGTTCAATCTTACAACCTTCTTCTACTGAGGAAACCCAATCAAATGCTGCAAAGCACACACCCACCCTCGCCTACACACTCAGATCAGAAAAACACAACATTTAGTCACCCACCCATATATCCTCAGGCACACACACAAACCTGCGATCTTGATGTTGAGGTTGTGGTCCAGCAGCAGGTTCTCAGCCTTCAAATCTCGGTGGACGATGTTGCGGCAGTGGCAGAAGTGGACTGCCGCTACGATCTGCTTGAACTTCTTCCTAGCGTCCTTCTCTGCCATGCGCCCGTGGGCCACCAAGTGGTCTACAAGACACACACACAGAGTACAAACAAATTGGAGAATAATTGAAGTGAAATACATCGAGCAGGTGAATATAGGTGAAAACTCTGACCCTCTTTTGATTTACACCATTAAATCCACATCAATCGTTTTCCTTAAGGGGAAATTCCACATTTACACTGTTATAGATCATCAATCTGTGATGTTGACTGTGGTAGCCATGTTTCACACCCTTTAGTATTTGTACAGTCATGTTGGAGATATCGGAGCCTTCAAAAAATTCCCATATTTCCTACTCGGGATTACCACTAGGAGGTTGACTTGAACTTTTTTTCCCCCAGTCGGAAGTTCCTATTTACGGTATCTCTCATTACACCTGAATGCATCATCATGTTGTCAGTGGAGAAAAAAGAAGAGTCACGCCCCTTATGCAAAATCCCATGTCACTGTGCTGCATTGTGGACTATTGAGGCTACTGTGAGAAATGTGTCTCTTCTACGATGGATTTCTCCCATCATGATTATTGAACATCGGTGTAAAATGGTGATTCTAGAAAGAAGCCCTTCTTCTTTCAGTCTGCATGACTGACATCAAAACCTGACGATTACCGGCGTCTACGTTTGGCCAATCAATCACAGGGATATGACATATACACCTCCAAGCAACAAAATACAACACCACAAATACAAGGTACAATGCCAATAGGTGTTTTTAAAGTGTTTTAGGGTGGATTGTTCCTTTAAGGTAAATGAGACACGGAGTGTGAAAAAGTGGACACAAGGTGGCTCTATTATTTTCTACAATCTGTGTGTTTGGACAAAAGTGAAAGAGAACATGAACAGAGACAGAAACTGAATCAGAGGGAGAAGCTTTGAAAGAGACAGCCTACGGGAAGTCCCTTACCAAATATCTCTCCACCGCTGGCGTATTCTGTTACTAGATAGATCATCCTCTCAGTCTCCATCACCTAAAGACAGAAAACACACAATAAGACATCTGCTGACACTGAGACAGACAGGCCAACATCTAGCATTCTTGTGATTGAAAATATGCGGTAAAGTAATTTGATTATGTTTCAGCTCTTAAAGGCGGCTTTAGACTAGATGTCCAAGATGCTTGTGATGGGAAGGGTGAGGGTTTGAATCCCCAGACCGGTTGGAAAAATCTGGGTAGGGGAAAATGAGATAAAGCCTCCCCTTCCTCAACAACTACCATTGTGGTCCTCTTGGCAATTAATACCCAACAGCTCCCAGTTGTGGATGTGTAGAATTGTAAGTGTGAAGCAGGACTAGGTCAACTTTCCATGGATAAATATAAAAAATATAAAAATAAACTGTTGAAAAAATAATAGCAATTTTCAGGTGATTTTGATAAATACCATGATGGTATCTTTTTGATTTGTGATTCAAGCCCATGTCTACAAACATCAGCTGCTTGCCACAAGTAAACCCAGAAAACAATGGCAGGTAACAGGGGTGGGTGTGTGTGTGTGTGTGTGTGTGTGTGTGTACCTGGTAGAGGCGGATGATGTGGGGGTGCCTCAGCATCTTCATGATCTGCACCTCTCTGAAGATCTTTTTCAGGTTCTCGTCGTCCAGCTGGGTCTTATCCACTATTTTTATAGCCACCTGGAGAGAAAACGAGAGACACAGAGAGAGAAAATAAGATGGAGGCAGAGTGAGTGACATGGTGAGGAAAGAAATAAAGAATGAGGGAGGACATGGGCAGGATGGGAAGAGGAAGTCAGAGAGACGTTAGGACCGACAGGAGGGAGGAAGGGATAGAGGGAAGAGCAGAGAGGAGAGAGAAAAAGAGACAAGCAGTCACTTAAACCATGCAAGAGGTTTGAGTTTAATTGTCGGTGACTGCAAACACATTTAGCTTATACTTCAGTGAGTGTAACAGTAGAAAAAGCTTCTATTTGTAGATCACCAAAGAAGAAACAGATTCTCTCTCTCCCCTCAGCTCTAACAGACAGACCGAACGAATCCAACACCAACTGGCACAGCAAGTCCATCAATGAACTTGGGCCAAAACACAAGTGATCACAGATAACCAGCTGAGTTTCAAAAACTCTTACTATGATAAAGCCTGATTGCCGGTACCTCTTCAAATCATGACTATCCAAAGTGCTTGTTGTCCTTTCATCTCTGGACTCCGGCTAGTCTGGCTGACCCGACCCGAGCCGTGACCTTTGACTGGAAGTACGACTCTTACGTAACCACCGACAATGGGCCCGGCGGCGTGGAAGGTGATGGTGTGCGACAGCAGCTTTGCTCTGCCACTTAGGGATGAGAGGACGCCTTTAATGACGAAATCAAGCTGAGCTAATGTTCTGGCAGGGCTTCCCCAAAAACACAGCTTCTGCCAAAAATAGACAAGCGAGTGTAGTGTGCGTGGGTGTGTGAGAAAATATAAAAAGCATGCATTATGCTTTCACACACACATGCACGCACGCAGATGGACAACCATGTCACATACTGTTTTGTGCCATCCGTAGCTCTCTTTTTCCTGTTAGCGGTGATGAAGAAGATGAGGCCATCTGAGGCCCAACCGGGCTGACTTCCTGTTGCAGACAGGAAGGGGAAATGAGGGAGAAGGAAGAGGGAGCTCCTGGGAGAGCACAGACAGAGAAAGCTCAGCGTGTGTGTGTGTGTGTGTGTGTGTGTGTGTGTGTGTGTGTGTGTGTAGTTTCCCTTGAAGGGCGTTATATAACTGGGGGAAAGTGTGTGTGTATACCTTCTCCCTTCATATAGTCACGGAAAGGTTTAGACTGATTATTGGTTTGCCGATATTGACCTTTTATTAAATCTCGTGTATCGGCCAGTCAATGTTGTCCACCCCCAATATGATGAAGGTTCCTCCTTGACCACAGCTACATAAAAACCAAACCTTTGTACATTTTATTGAGGCGTAATGCATCCCAGAGTTTCCCCTACCACTGAATAGCTAGGGTGGGTCACCCTGCCTTAAAGAGCTGCTAACCCACATAAACCAACTTCATCTGTGTTTGTTTCTGTGGCGTTTTAGTGTCCCTTGGTGTTCTAAATGCTCAGAGGCTTTCCCACCCTAATAATACAAATCTGGGGCAAACACTGAATCCTTGTAATCGCCAGTCTGAAAGTGGTCAATTTTAAAGATATTGACTATCATCACAAAATATTGCTTATCGGCAACTTTAATTCAAAAATAGCGGTATCAGTATCTGCCTACAAAACCCATGTCAGTCGAACCCTAGTCATGTATATAAGTATGTACACGTTTGGAATGTGTGTGTCTCTGGTATTTTAAGATCCTGTAATCTATTCTTGGGCCTGGCAGATATCCAGTTATGTTGATGTAATCACTTCCCTCTGCATCATATGTATAGAGTCTAACAGTAGGATATCTGGAGCACACGCACACACACACACACACACACACTTACTTTGAGGACATTGTCCTTCTCCATGCAAATAGGTTCAAAATAGGGAAATCGGGCTGAAATCACAGCGGTACAGAAGCTTGACGTGTGCCAGGCTATAAAACCCCGAGCCAGAGTTTGGTTTGATGGCCAGACGACAAGATGGGCACACAGAGGCACCGCTGGGGCAGATGGGAGTTGACTGGCACAGCAGAGCAGCAGAGATTTCAGGCCTTACCATAGAGGAGGTCGGTCAATGGTCAATCAATTGATAAATAGATAGATAGATACTTTATTGATCCCCAGGGGGAAATTCTGGGGTTGCAGAAGCATAGCAGTATCAACAAGAATGTACAAAATACAAAAAAAAACAAGAATCTATGTTATTTTCAATTGTTTGAGATTTGTGAGAGAACGATCACCAAACCACTTCCATTTCACAGGAAGGTCAATTTAAACCAAACATGATAATAACACCAAGTCAGTGTCCACACGCATGTAATAACCAGTGGACCTGCTTTTGGTACGTTGTGATAATTTCATACTACAAGCAGACCCAGCCAGGTAGCTATTAGCTCTGGGCTTGGACTATTGGAGGAACTGCTATACATGGACTTGAGTCCAGCTTTGGCTTCGGCCAAGGTACAGTAAATGTGCTGTGACTGAGAGTGTGTATGTTAGCTGCTTCAGGGTGTCCCTCTCTGCCTGGCATCGGCTTCCGTGACTCTGGAATTTTCCGTTGAAAGATCTGGGTACACACACACACACACACACACACACACACACACACACACACACACACACACACACCAGCTGCGTTGAGCTGAAGTGTCACATAGCCCCTCCGATCACAAGACAGTGACCTCAACACAACACCACGCCGGAGCAGCTGATGCCCAGCGGAGGAGCCCGGACAACCGTTTACTGTACATAACACAACACGCGGCGGGCCCTCGCTTCACAGTGCACGGGAGGCAGCAGGGACCTTACAGAAAAAGAAACATTACAATTGTGCTACCTAGGCTATATATTGTGGCGTTTATCAAAAACAATATATTCAGTGATGTATCGGTAAATAAAAAGGTGAGTCGACTATGATCTCCAGTCGCTGGTCAGCATGAGATCGGTTTTCTCCTCTGCATGTAACATCAGTATAATGATAATAAAGATTTATATCTGCGTAACGAAACGGGTAACTCGATCCCACAAATAAAAAGGTGGGTGTAAATTTACATGGTTTTCACCCTCCACTACATCCCTGAATATATTGTGTGTATGCATTCACGCATCAAGATTAAAACAATAAAAAAACATCCAATCTCCTCGTTTCTAAAGCGTCATCTTGATATTGTCCTGAAGATGTCTTATTTTTCTGTTTTTCATGGTACAACTCTCTGATCGCATTTTGTGTTGGCTCCGTCGTGACACCAATCGTGAGGTCCCGGGTGACGGCCAGCCTTAATGTTGGAGAACAACAACGGCTCACCTACCAGCATAAAGGTTAGTAAGACTGAGATTACTGGGAGCTTGTTAGGAGCTTATACACAAGCTGATGAGAAAGTAACGCTGGTTGAGCGAGGGGCCAGGTCTGCTCCTGTATGAACACATAGGTACAGAGAGACCAAGAGGCATAGGCAGCAAGGAGGCATACGGCACCATTGCTATTTGTTTCAGTACATAAGATATTAAGAGAATGGTACACAGCGGCATGCATTGTGAGAAACATTTTCACCGTGCTTCATAGTTGATCAAAGGCAGACTTGTGCCCAGCTTCACGTTGTCGCTAGCTTTTTACTCTGGTTAGTACTTTGTCAACCAGTCAACCCCCCAAAACTATATAAACACCCTGGCATTTTCAGTGTACTGACTGATAAACAATTCGAGCAGGGCGCATGACTATGCCATATCCCTGGTTTATACATCTGCAAATTGTAGACCAGGCACACTGTTAACATGGCGAAAGCATTATGTGGCTGTTCGTAGTTGCCACCACTGCATGTGAGCCACTTGCAACGAGCACAAAGCCTGGTACCTTCTATAAATAATGAAGAGCCTATCATTTGCTCTTGCGTTTCTTGTGTTGATGTGCATTGAAGTTGTTTTGTTACGGCGGGAAACTGGGTGAGGCATGGGAAACTTCACAATCATATCATAGGAATGTAGACAGTGCGGGATGAAAAGTGGTTGGTGAGTTGCTGGTAATTAAAAATGTCACCAAGTATGTCCTGTATGCTGTTAGTGGAACAAACCCAATCAGCAGGCAAGTGTATCAACTGCACAGAGCAGGCTTATACTCATTGTTGCCCCCACTGTCTTAGCAAAGAAAAGACATCATCTGCCGTGTGGTTTAGCCCAAAACAATCAATTGGGACCATTTAAGGTACAATTGGTCCATAGATTAGAAGTTGTTTCCGAATAAGAGGCACTTCCAGACCAGGAACTGACACAAGGAAGAGGACCAGAAGAAAACCCAAATCCCAGAACCCAAATTAAAATCCTCCCACCCCCCGCTATTAAACAAAACAATAAACACCAAAGTAGAGTCTGTAAACCACCTCATAAAGTTGCTGTGTTACAAACAGACACATTCAGCAACAGCCACAGGATACAGTTGTTGAATTCAAAGTGGCTCAATGAGCAAAGTGAGCAAGCATTAACTGATGGGTAAGTAAAGAATCACGAGAGCTGGAAACCCATTTGCAGCTTTTTTGTGTCCACTGACTCCACTGGCTAGTAGATTTCACAATTCAACAGCTGCTTTTTCCCATTTTATCAGCCAATTTGATTTTTACAGTAGTACAGGAGCTCCAAATGATGGCTGGTTACCTGCCAAAGAGACTGGTACAAGTGGAAAAACTCACCAGCCTCAGCCAACATTCACCAGTATCTGGCTCATGGCGGGAGTCATTTCCCACCCTGGTGATGGGAGACAAGGACGGCTATAACTATGCTGACAGCCTCGGTCGTCCTAGAACAAGAATATCTCCCAATATATATTCTCCTAATAGACTTCTCCCCGAGATGCTTCCGGAGGAGGGGGGGTGTAGTTTTCAAAAAGCAGAGATTTAACACGATTAAGCGCCAGAACTGTGCTAATAAACTACAATGACCAGAATTCACTGAGCCCACGATATGCTCTGCACTCATACAGGCAGGGGCAACAAACCCAGAGGAGGAGACGTATTCACGAGTGAATAGATTTGACGTTCAGCACTATTTCAGTTTCATCTTTTTTAAGCAGAGCGTAAACAACTTGAACAAAGGACGAAACTCTAATTAAAGTAATTGTTCTAATATAGTGGAAGAAAATACTGTCAAATAGCATTATACCATCAAATGAAATGTTGTGATATATTTTGTTCACATAGCCAGCCTTCCTTAGGACTATCTGATATTTGCTTTAAATGCATCCGACTCAACCGTGATGAGGCTAATCCTAAACAGAGGAGACCGGGTCCATGGTCTAACAGCAGAAAGCACAGGTAAACAAGTTCACTCACACACACACACACACACACACACACACACACACACACACACACACACACACACACACACACACGGTGATATAATGTATGAGCTTAGCCTTCATCAACAGGTGACACAGATTAAAACACCCACAGGGGTATGATGCCAGAGCTTAACCGACATCAGCATGAGGGAGTTTAATGCACACACACGCACACACACACACACACTTCAAAAAGATGGCATCATAGCTATCTGTAGCCAAGCCTCATCTTTTCCAACAGCCCGGCTAACTAGAAGCTGCTGGTACAAATCCATAATTGTGGTTTATGTGTGTGTGTGTCAGATATAATGTAATAAATTAATCACAGTGCCATACATGCAAGATAAGGTCAGAGCAGGTCAGCATACCTCGTACCACCGCATGATGAGCGCGCACATGCATGGATGAAACTGTACAGCCAGTATGAGTCAACACAATGCCTTTCAGAGATGTGCTACTTGTGTGTTGTGTACTTGTGAGTTTGAGTGTGTGTGGGAATGACTCAGTTGATCGTGAGTCAGCGTGGATGTACAAGTAAGACTGAAGACATACTACATGACTGCACAGACTGCGAAAAAATTGGACATCACACACTTAATGACTGGCATTCGCAGCTTTCTTTTCCCATCTTGCGTAGCGGTGCACATACTTGATGACCAGCTCACACTACAGAAGTACGGCGAGACTTGTCCAGACCCGAGTCGTAGAAATCAAACACGTTTGAAATCATCATGAACAGTGATGGTCCTGACTGGATCGGAAAGGCAAGAAAGAAAAGTCACGTACTACAACATCATTTGTGCTGACTGTCTTTTACGATTGCCCCAAACTAATCGGTTGGTCATGATGGCCAAATTGTGTTTGAAATTGGACAAAAACTTGAGTAGTGTCTCCGGCCGGAGCAGCAGGAGCTGAAGATATTGGTTCCTGGACGTCAGGATTTTGGTTTCCAGCTGGAACCGTGACCTAGAGGTAACAAGAATCCAACCGGTCTGGGACGCTGAGGAGGGAAACCCAAAGTACACCTGAAGAATTTTGTGGGGTTGAATCTAGCTTATACCTCTGGTGAACTAAAATCACCCAACAATACAACCATCTTCACAACAGACACCGAGATCAGCGAATGGCAGGTCAGCTCCAATCAGAATGGAGGGCAGGGGGGGGGGCTCTAACCGCCATCATCGCTACGGAAACGAGCAATACTTCAATGGACCTTTCTCCGACTAGGAGCCTTGACAACACAGTAACCACTGACAACAAGTAACACCGTTGATGATGACGTCACACACACAGAGTTGTGAGCTTTGATTGCCTAGCACAGGGGATCTGGCACAGCACACACGGTCATGCACGCGCACGCACACACACAAGCCAGTGGCATCAGCCTAGGCTTAAATATAGCAGCTGCAATGGTTTATGGTGGATTGAGTAGGGCCATACTGATGAAACTTACTGTAGGCCCTCTGTGACGTCATCTCACTCACTCTCACACTCACACACACACACACACACACACACACACACACACACACACACACACACACACAGTCTCGGCTTCGTTCATCCCCTTTGAGGCTGGCTGGCTGCAGATTCACACTGGAGAGAATGCAGCAGAAGTAGACTAGAGGGCAGGAAGACTATTCAAGCAGAAGCACAGCCTTTGTCACATTATTCACCCAAATGAAATCACAGCAAGAGGGCATGTGTGTCTGAGAGAAAGAGATGCTGTATGCAAGAGAGCTGTGCGTGAGTGAGTGAAATTGTTACACAGTACATTAGGCTTGTTATCTAACGCTGGCCACCCTGCCCGCCCTCCTCCTCATCTCCCGCTTGCCTAGAAAAGAGGAGAGGAGAGATAGGCCTGCTTCCCCGCAGACAGACAGGTCAGGGCACGCCGCACAGCGCCATCTTTTACCAAACATGTTCACCTCACTGTGGGTATGACAAGACAAAGGGCTATGTTTGTGTTTGTGTTTCTGTGTGTGTGTGTGTGTGTGTGCGTCAACTCTAGTTAGGTCATGCGGGGACACTGACCATTCCTTCTTCCTCAAGCCATTACACTATGAGTGCACACACAAACATACCTGATGGCAGCCCTACACTCTATTGCAGCGTGCCCATCAGTCGTGACAAACACTCACAGAGAAAGTAGCGTGTTAAAATATTCACTCAAATGTGCTGAAACGGCTGGCAGGCAGACTGTTGAAGGGGGGGGGGCAGGCTCTCATGTCAAGATAATTGAGCAGCAATATGAGCCTAATGTTCAACTGGCTTGAGGT
Source organism: Hoplostethus atlanticus (assembly GCA_034670405.1). Lineage (NCBI taxonomy): Eukaryota > Metazoa > Chordata > Actinopteri > Trachichthyiformes > Trachichthyidae > Hoplostethus > Hoplostethus atlanticus. The sequence continues at coordinate 1,585,790 of JAXDDX010000025.1, forward strand.
ATACGGTCTAGATAAGCCTTAGTTTATGTCTCAAGCTATTCATTCTTTAATAATCTGACAGACTTTGATCTCAGGCTGGATCTGAGTTCAGCTATGGATAGGAACGAGTTCTCTTGAATGAGGCGAACAGAAATCTGCAACACTGGTTGCATCACGTGTCCTTGATTCAACTTTAAAGTTCATCACCGTTAAGCCCAAATGTCAGCTCTGACCATCTACCTAGACAGCGAGAAGCCTCCCGACTACTTGGGATGGGCATTTTCTATCATTGTCAAAGATTGAATGATTAAAGATTTCATTGACTGAATCAAACAGAACTGTTTATTTGTAGATGCATTACATACAATGGTTAATAGCGGCTGTAAAAAGCTTGTGCAAATTTGCCAACTGTTAAGGTGAAATACCATCTGGGGTGATGCAAATGCAAACACCAGGCCAAAGCAGGCCTAATTAATAGCCTATCAAATTGCGGCGTGTGGCTATCAATTCCATAACCACAAAATGGTCTCGGGCAACAGGCAAATTAATCTCTTAACAGCGCCGTTGTGTTTGCACACTAGCCAAGAGGCAACAGGCCTAGAGGTTGAAATAGGTGGTTTCTTCAGCCCGTACCAGCTGCCGTATCACTACTATTCCACAGTTTACTATTTACATTTCATCTATTTTGTAACCCTGAGCTGCACAGAATTTTATCACACTTTCAAGAGCATCTCCTATGTAACTGCTGATCATTGCTGTGCACTGACGCAACACCAATTCAGAGACAGACATGGATGCAGGGAACTGTCAGGTCTTACAGAGAAACAATATTGCTTTGGACCAAGTCAGAGCAAGGAGGGATATATACGGTTAGTGTTCACATTGCAATATTTAGAAGATGACATTTCCACTACCTGATCGACAAGTCACAATTCTATTCAGATCCATCTGCAGATATCATGAAGTTTATAGCAGTAGCCCGTATGAACAGAGGTTTTGCATCACAACACACAAATAAACCTCTTCCGTTGTAAAAAAAAATCAATCCTTTGCCATGTCTTTTAGTTTAGCTTATTTTTTGACATCTTTCACAGAACTTTGCTGATACAATCTGGTTTCTGATCTGCTGAGCCGGCGGTCTTCAAGCCAGCAGAATCAGCCGTTCCTTTAGCCTATAATTGTTGGTGCAATTCTGAAACTGAAAGTTTCTGAACCGCTGAGCGGGCTGGTCCAAGACGGCAGTGTCAGCCGTCCCATTAGCTTATTGGTGAAATCGATAGCGAGTTAAGAAATGATTGAGTGATGGTGGGACTTAGGGATAAGCCTAAGCACAGGTACAGGGTAGTGTAAGCGACATTAGCTGTATTTGGTGTTGAGAGCGGGTGTCGAGGGGGTTCTGGGACGCCAGAAATCACTGTTGAGCCTTCTGGGGGTGTCATTGGCCTAAATCAATGAAATATCTGTGATGGGGGGTGCCCACTTGACATACCCGCACTCACACACTCCTGTAACACCTGAATTGGGCGTCTGTATGAATGCCCTCCCTGGATTATGGCACAAAGGATTGTAACAAATCCTGTGTAACGCTTAAATTGAAAATGATCAAAATCTGAAGCGATGGGGGCTTGGTCCTAGCCTATCCAGTGCCTAAACTCCTGCAGCAAATAAGCATTAGGCCTACACCTAGGAAGAGTAGTTGTGTCAGTCAGACCTAAAAAGGGAAAAAAGAAAATTAATAGTTTCCCTAGTCATAATTGAAGGGTCATAACCAGCAGTAAACTATATGACTGAGCAATGAACTCAACACCTAACGCAGATGTGGTAATCAAGCAAATGGAAAAGTGTTGCCAAACTGCCTCTATTGTAGTGCCTGGCTGTCAGAGTATCAAAAGTCCTTCTTTGACTTCCACTAACTGACCTTTGTCTGGTCATGAACTTTTACTATTACAACATCCAGTAGCGGCACGCTAGCCATCAGCCAGTGTGTGTCCCCTCCTCCCACTAGACTCAAAGCGCACGTTTGAAATGGTAGCATGCATTGGGGAAAAAAAAAAAACTTTGAAGAAAATGCCTGTTGAATGTTGTAGCTTCAACAAAGCCAAAGATAGCAAATAAGGCTTAGAATTGGACAATTCCCTTTTGGGCTTCTGAGCTACCAAGCATACGCACCAGTCTCCTTCTGTGTAACTGCACTGCAGGATATCATCCAGCTCCATCTAACAATGGAGAGAGTTGCTAGGCTATTTTTTTTTTTCTAGTCAGCATTTATCATTGGATAGCTCTAAAAGCTAGGCAATAAAACAGCCTAGCACATTTCATCTGACGGCCACCATATCCATATTCATATCAACGCAGGCTTCGTGTAAAAGCAGACTCCTATTCTTCTGATATTCATGAGCAACTGGGGGACACTGAAATCTCTGCACTAGTCCATGAAAACCATGAGCTGACTGCTCTGTCAGTGACCACCATCAACAGACGACAAGGCCTCCCTTTCATTCTCTCAGCTTCTCTTCCGCTGGCTTTTTGTCCTTCGTCCATCGCCCGCTCCGTTTCAGTCAGCCAGTCACAACCACACACGCACGCAAGCATAAACACGCACGGACACACACAGGAAAGCTTCGTACCCAGACAACTCACCAGTCTGTCACCATTACTTTCCACTGCCTTTGTACTGGTCTACTAGATATCGCACCCCCACCCCACCCCCATACCGTCTGATGTGTAAATGGCCAGACGTTCCAGTCAACACAGTCCCAAAGTCCTTCAAGGAACATCTCTGGAGAGTTAAGAGATGCTCCGTAGCACTGGCTGGCCCAAGTTTATTTTGGCCTCACACACCACCATCAAACTAAATGGAAGGATCTCTGGGCTATGTGGCATAAAGCAGCTAAATGACCTGTGTCTGCCTGTCTGTGTGTATGTCAACAAGGATATAGAGGTGGAGCCCGCACAATGTCTGGACACACCTTTCGGTGTGCCATTAGAGTCAAAGGCTCATCATCAGGGTCAAAAGAAAAAGTTTTGTAGGAGCAGTTTGTGCATGCAGGCTCTAGCTACTTCTGTTTATTGTGAGTTCCCAGCCCTGCATAAGTGATGTGCGTACTGACCACAAGAGTCATATCATCAGAGGGCTCATTCTCGTGTCACCACGCTACTACCACTGTGACCTTAGAGAAGCAGCTCTCAAACAGACCAGTTAACAAATAGGCTCATACCAGAAATTATACTGGTGTTGCTGTTTTCAAAATACTGAAATGCACAACCCGAGACTGCCTGACCATCCTACCATCCCTTGGTTCGCCACAAAGGATAATCCCACCATGCCAGCCAGGCAGACACAACCAATTTATCTGGAGACTGCAAACACAACCAGACCTTTCTCAGATGACAGTGAAACTTCAAAACAATGATATGAGATGCCTGATCCCGTAGGTCAGTGATAAAGGAAAGCGCAAAACCTGAGCAATACCTTCCCCATGTAATGAATCGTTTGTTCATCACAAAACAAACAGGCCTGATTAAAAAAAAAAGGCTGAGCACAATGTGAGTTGCCATGGGCAGTCATGTGTTTGTAACACGGGACTGAATTGTGACAAAGACCAACGTAAGGCACAAGTACAAATGAAGAACGGTAGACTTGAAATGCTCTGCATGAAAATCATCTATTGATAATAGTGTTGTAGTGTCAGCAATTTAATGTGTCAATCCTCAAGCATGTAGAGCTAACAGATGTCCACTCTATGCAAAGGCATCTACGCCCACTCAAAGCATATGATGGCATTCTGTGGAGCCACGAAGTGTACTCTCTAAATGTATCCTGGCCAGCTAGGCTACATGGAAAGGTTATCTAGGTATTTGAATAACACAACAAAACCTGGCACAGAGCTGAAATATCACTTTGACATATAGAAATAGCCATACCACAACAAAAGACGGTGGCGTTTCACCAAGCAATTTTTTTCGAATGAGAAAAAGTAAACTCATTCGTTCCTTCTAATCATTCTTTCCAACGCTAAACTCGAAATGGACTGCCTCTGGCTCTGCTGTGCTTGGCTTTTACTAGTTTTCCGTAGCAGTATTGCGTTTTGAATTGAACAGAGGTACAATATATTATACAATATATATAACATTGGCAATTTATTGTTATCCACTGGGGTGCTGCTAACCCCAACCCTGGTGTGTTGCTTGTGTCTGAAATATAGCAGAAACTATCCAAACAGCTAATTAGCTAGTGAGCTATGCTAGCTAACATTAGCTTCGTTACTCAATCGGAACCCCCTCTCTCTCCTCTTTTTCATCTCCGTCAGTACCCTTCTCTCCGTCCTCTGCGCTATGCCACACATCAACCTAGGGCCTTTCTAGCTTTCATTTGATATGGCTAACTAACATTCTAGATTGATGTTTAGCTTGTGAAAAAAATATGTCTGTAACGAGTGGTTGGGATCGTTGCCCTGTGTCGAGTGGACACCCCCGCACCGAGCAGCGGTGTCATCAGAGCGGGCTGGCCGTTGTGTCTCCGGAGCCTGAAGGCCCCAGCGTCATCCTGGGCAGAGGACTGAGGGGCTGCCGCTACGGTCGAAAAGGCTGGAAACAGAACGATGACAACTTGTAATTGACAACCTCCAATGGCCGGACATCAGTCGTCTTACCTTTGCTTTGGTAATGATGTGCGTGGCTAGTTTAACAACCGCGAAATTTCCCTTGCCGATGGTCCGCTCGATTTCGTAGTAGCCCACTCGGGCTGGGGGGGGCCTGGTAGCCGAGGGGTGGCCAGGATTGGTGATGCACCCCGCGGCCGGGGTGGTTCGACTGGAGTGGCTGATCCCGGAGGATGGCTGTGCTCGGTTCTGGGAGCCCATGCCTGCGTGGGTCGGTCGGGTAGAGTGCGTAATCCCGGCCGCAGCGGACCCAGCTGCACCTCCGCTTGACACAGCCGCCATCTTCTCGCCTCTCTGCAGGAACAACAAGCAGCCTTGCGCAGCGCGCATCGCGGGCACGCCCCCGCCCTGCGTCATTTTACGTGAAACGCTCCTCCGCAGCGCCCTCTCTAGGTTGTAACCATGGAAACGATGAGCGTAACAAATGACTTCATCCACAGAAACGTATTGTGGTTGCCTTGGCGACACAGAAGTGCGCATTATCACTCTGGTTCCCATGATTCGGTGATTCCGCGCAAGCTACCGCACTATGTATGAAAAGACAGTTTCATGAGGCTTTAAAGGTATACCGACACGGCTTGTAATTTCCGTTTCAAAACATGGAGATTAAAGCCGATGAGTTGAGGAGAGGGACATTTGCGCCCACAATTTAATTCCTTTATGGCACGGTGGTCGAATACACATAATCATCGATGGAGATTTGCAGTGCTCCATTCGGCAATGCCATTAAGAGGTCATGGCATGAAATGGATGTCCATGTAGGCTACTCAAAGTAGCATTTCGATTCTACGATGTATTTTGATTCAATAGCCTGTAAGAATTAAAACAAATTATAAGATTCTACATACAATGTTATCGTCTATTACACAGAATATGTTCTGTCTTCAACACCTTTACTATTTACTTATTTGCTGCTGATTATCTACTCTGAATGTCCAACATGATCTACTGAGAAGTGGCCCTAACCTTCTCAAAGTATAGGGTATTTGAGAAGAGCTCTTGAACACGTTGCAATTAAAAGCAGCGACATTACTGAGCTTTTTTCCTCGCTAATGAAATTTCCCCTTTGTATTGCACATTCTTGAAGAAGAGAGCATCGCAGGCTTATATGCAACATAATTAAGTCACGTGAAGATGGATTGAAGCTCATTGCATTTATGCTCTCTCTCTCTCTCTCTCTCTCTCTCTCTCTCTCACACACACACACACACACACACACATAACGCACACAATATACACGTCATAGAGCTCGAGAGCGCGTGTTTCCTGCGTAGTCACAAGGTGTACGCGCTTCTGAGCAAGAGCCAGCAAAGAGCGAAATAAAGGAGTAAAGACTGACCTGAATGGCCATGATTTCATTAATGAACAGCCACTGCGAACCACAACAGCAATATTATTATTGTATTATTGTTATTATTGTTGTTAGTATTGTCATTATCATCATCATTATGGTAGAGGATATTATACAGATATCACGAAAAACTATACATTATACTGTGCATACATGTCGCAAAGAAATGACTATTGAGCACCACAGACACACTATAAATCCTTGGAGAAATATTGAGTCTCCACTCACCATCAACCGGGTGACAGTTGAGAACTGTGTGTGTGTGTGTGTGTGTGTGTGTGTGTGTAGACTTTGATAAAAACAAAATGGGCAAAATACAACTTTACAGACACCTTGGACAATGAAGCTCTATTCTATATTATTCTGTTCTATTATATTCTGTTTAGGCTCATAATTTCTCATAAGGTTGTGGACAGCGCCTCTCTACGGTGGAAAAGAGTTCCTGCATCCTGCATCTCTCCAACACGCCAACAGCCCAACTACTACTGGGTGTTGTGGCCAGTCAATACCATCAAAACGAAAGTCCGTGTAAATGTGAAAATGCCTTCACCCACTCAATAATGTCGTCATTTAATATTGCTGTAATAAATGCTGTTTATAGTTACCTTATATGATACCGTATACCTTATATGATAATGTATGCTATTTTTAATCTCATTTAAAAAATCTCCTTTATCATGATATTATCTATATCTATTTCTATGATTCTTATTGGGACTTACAGTGTTGATATTTTGTTATTTGTATAGAATCCTTCTAAAATGTATCATAGGATTATTGTAGTTGCTTTTCATTAGGGCAGAGAGTCTCTCTCTCTCTCTCTCTCACTCGCTCGCTCACACACACACACAGAATAAACAGAATATAATGGCGCCCCGAGCAAGTGTTTCTTTTCCATGAGGAAGGTTTCCAGACTCTGCCAGGAAGCTGCACTGTCATCACGAGGAATGAGGAAGAGTAGGTCGGAAGAGGGTTTTTTTCTATGCCAATATGGAGCTTGCAACCCGTCCCTGGAAGCCCAGCTGTTGTTTAGGTGATAGCTAAAGATTGATCGTTTTACTCACTGAATTGACAGCAGCATTTAGTCTCAATCCAATCGAAGGGCAAACAACTTTATACACAGTACCCGTACATTAAATGGATGGGTCTACAGTGAATTAAAAGGAGCATCATTTGAGAACCTGTTATAAATATACTAGCCTCCTGGACTTCTCTCATTTGATAATGTGAGCAATTTCTCTGGAGTCAGTTTCTATAACTGTAATCAATGCTGCCTTCAAGTAGTAAACTCTTCTTACCGAGTTAGAAAGTCTGAAACATGACTCTCAGGGGCCTTTGGCTGGAAATAATGACCAAATAAACCGTGTTTACAACTAGGTGCAGTGGCGTATAAGAGTCAGAAATGCGCATTGGGCATGGAAATTATGCTAAAATAAGTTGTTGTGTATATAATAATGACGTATTTAATAAAATACAGCACTTTTACCATCGGTTGTTTACATTCCTGTCATGCTCTCCGCAATTTTTCCCTCAAGACATGCTGCCTAAACGTCAATTCTCGGCAACTCAACTAACTATCATTGGAAATTCCGAGCCGAGAAGAGGAAGAAGTAGTGAGTTTTCACTTGAGTCTCTACTTCTAGGTACCGCTACGTCATCGCAAAGCCCGAGTCTGCTCTCAGTGAACTGGCGTTAGTGGAAAATCTGTGAGATATGGTTTTCTGTTGCAGATATTTTCTATTAAAACGTTTAATGATGATTTGGAGCAAATTACACCCAATTTGCATTTTTGTTAATATCCAGAGGTGAAATAAATGTTTTGAGAAGTCGTTTTTGAGGAAAAAAAAACACAACACTAAGTTCAAGTCTGTACCAGATCAGTCACTATGGTAACGGCGTTACGTTTCTCTATGCTGCATGTCTGCATGAAACTAAACTGCAGGAGGAGAGGGCATGTGTGAGAGTTAACACCCATTTTTAGTTAACACCCACACTAGAAGGTGGGCCAGTGTTTTACTGTTGACTCATTTATCTTCTGAAACAGTGGCGGTCATCCATGTGCCATGGAGGCCCAAGAGTATGCACGTTGTCACATGTGAATTACATAAACACAACAGCTGATTTCCCCAGTTAGACCCCCCTCTCTGGTTGAAGGTGTGCTAATTAGTTAAATACGTGGATGAGGAGTTTGGTTAGAATGAAGGCCTGCATACTCTTGGGCCTCCATGGCACATGGTTGACAACTACTCTACGATAGACCGTCTTTGTTCCGACTTTCCCAGTTGTATGTACCACTTTGTTCGGCTGTTCATTTACGCTCAACCCGTAATTGTCATGTTTCGGACAGCAAACGGAGGCAGCAGTAGAACATGACGTCATCACGTCATGCTGGGTTTGGTTTGTTTACTGTCTGAGCGTGGAGGGGGGCGCTAATGACACAGATTTCACCCCATTGTAAACATATCACTTGACTTGAAGCGGAAGACAAGATTTGCACAATGCCTGTCCGCTGCGATAACAGGCCACGACAATCGCGTACATCAGACAGACTCGAAAAAACACCCGAAACTGCCTTATTTTCGAAACGGCCCGCTTACCTGGAACCCAACCTCGAGATCAAAGTATAGAGTTGCTTTGCCAGCGTCCGCACTAACGGTGCTAACGTTAGCCAGCTAGCTAGCAGCTTACCAGCACTTGCTGTAAGAATTGAGTGACGTTTCGTATCTCGTAACTAGTTGGTCTGATAAATTCTAGTTTGTCACGGATGTCAATAAGACACAGGCAAGTCTTTAACTAATGTAAACAATCGCTGCCTTTTTAGCTGGTGAGTTAGCAGCTGCTGTTATTGTTGGTCATTTCTGGTATTGGTACAGTGAGCTAGCCAGCTTGCTAACCGATTGTTGTTGAATGGGGTGTATTTTTCATTAGTGTCGGTCAAACTGTGGTTAGATATCAGTCGCCAGTTTAGGTAGACGTTATCAAACATTGAAGATTGAAGAAATGGTTTTAAGGAGCTGCTGGAAATCTCGACACAAGACCAACTCTGGACCTGTTCACTGTTGTATTCGACCCGGATTTGCAGTCTTGTTGTGGTTGTGCCTGACCCAGTTTGGCTGCAGTACTGGGGCGGTGGGGGAGACCAAAGCGGTGGTCCAGAAAGATGCAGAGTTTGATGTCAACTACAATGACACGGTTACAAGTGACAACCAGACAATCTACGCTTTCAATCACACTGTGTCCAGGAATAAGGTGAGTTCACGTAGTGGCAGTAGTGCAGCCATACTCCCAAGTTGTCTAGGACATTAGACCCTTAGCCTTGAATTTAGTTTGGATTTATTTTATTTGACTATTCAGTACGATGTATATGTTATCTCCTCTGTCTCTCCCATCTCTCTTTCTTTGGCTCACAGACGGAGGGTGTGCGTGTGACTGTGGATGTGCTGTCAGAGGGGTTGGAGAGCCCTATCCTTTTTGTGGTTAGGCAGAAGCAGGCCGTGCTGTCCTTTCAGGTCCCACTTATCCTGAGAGGCCTGTGAGTAACCCACCATCCTCACTACGTTGGTGTAAGCAAGGGGCATCTGGAGGGATGATCGAAACGCCCTAAAATCAGTCTGAAAGGAACACATGGAGATTGAAGAGTTGCTTTGGTAGTCTATTAGCAGCCTGTTATCCTAAATCCCCTGAGGGCACAGTTTTCTCTTTGTTTAGATTAGATTAGATTAAATTAAATGGCTCTACGAGAGAGTTACTAGGAGAGAACGTTACTTCAAACTCCACTGTGAATTCTGACAGTGTAATATTACCTTGCTTATCTACAAACATACTTTGAAAAATTCGGCTTTTATATATATATATATGTATATATATATATATGTTCCACCAAGCATAACTTCTTTCAATAAAATGTCACTCGGTGGATCAAATGTATGCTGAATTTACCAGTCGATACTAACAATTTGGTAAAGGTCTTCAGTCATGTTCTGTAAGGTATGTCCATTTATAAAGCAACGCAACATTAAACTGCTGGAATTCACAATGGAGTTTGATGTGACATTTTCTCCTACACAACATGAGAAGGAGAAGGGCACACATTGGTGCTAGGTTGAGGTTAGCTATGTGACTCTAAAGACTTCATTCTGACATTTAGGCATTTAGGCAAGACAAGTCAAAATGGTCATACGTGGACTGTAAAAGGCCAGTCTCCAGAAGGCCTAAGCCTTTATGTCCTTGCAACCAGCAGCACATATTTACTCTGTCGCTGTTTATTACAAAGTTCTGGCTTCAGGTCACGAGATGGCCAATATACACAGAGGTGTATATTATGTACTTAAAAGCCTGGGTAAAAAAAGGGTACGAATGAATTCTAGTTGCAGTTTTTGCTATAGGATGTTTTGTAGATGTGATTTTGGAGACCAATTTTTTACTCCTGGACTTATTCCAGGAGGTGTCACGGTTAAAGAATGTCTCTTATGTGGAGATTTTTATGATTATATTGGGACAGTTTTGCTGTAATTGCAGTTTCTTTTTAGTGCTGACTGATAAAGCCAGATGAAGAATTTTCAAACATTTACATTATTCTGTCTATGGGTGCAATTTTGCAAATGTGGCAGGCCAGCACAGCTAAATGAATGTAAAGGAAACACTGGCGACTTGACATTTTACTGTTTACTGTTGTTATTACATGGACGAATCCGCAACCTGCACAGCCTTTAATATGCTCTGGATTGTACTTCAATGGGTGTGGGACAGTCAGCCAGTGTAACCTGGTTTATTAGGGTTGGAGTTCAGGAGATCCAGCTGTTTATCGGCCATTGGCCAATAGGCCATCTGTGATATGATTCCCCACACTAAGGTCCTCTCCGTGGTTACGCAACACGAGAATGGCCAAGCCAGAGCCTTGCTCGTGCAGCCAGGTGGCCAGGCATGTTTCAGCAAATAACCAGTGGACCTTGTACTTTCATTACCTCTTTTTCAACGCAGTGTGCTGGATCGGAAGAACCCAGCTTACTGTAAATTGGCTACTTAACATTATTTCTGTTTTCACTTAGCTCTCATGTGTCACAGACATTGCATAAAAGACTCAACCTCCACGTATTGAGCCATGTCCGGTCAGCAACATTTTCAGCAGGTCCTGAAACAAAAATCCTTGGAAGTTAATGCGACTGAATTGTCTCATTGCCCCTCTGGATTATCACTTTGAAATTCCCTAACCTTTAAGCGGTCCTTTTTTACTTCAGTCAATCTGGATGATGCATTACTTACTTAAGTGATAGTGATGTTTGATCTAGTCTGTTGAATGAATGTCCCTTAAGCCAACTAACTCATTACTATGGTCAATGTACACATGATAGCTCGCTAAATGATGAAACTCAAACCACTTTAATGGGAACTCTAGCTTTATCTCTCGCTCTTTCTGTCTCTCAACCGCTGTGCCTCTCTCTTTTCTCTCTCTCTCTCTTCATCTCTCCCGTTCTCTCCCCAGCTACCAGAGGAAGTACCCATATGCCCACGTGGGTCGGACGTTGTGCCAGCCTCCGACCCGGGCTGCCTCTGAGACCCAGTTCTTCTATGTGGATGTGTCCACCCTGTCTAGCCTGGGCACGCACTACCAGCTCAGGGTCAGCCGCGTGGACAGCTTCACCCTGCAGTGAGTAATGTTTGGTACACACACGTACACACACACACTGCCTTATTATCTTATACACACACTTATTATCAGTACTATCACAGACTGAATTGTCAGCGTAAGGCAGTTGCTATCAGGATATATTGGTAATTGATACTGACTGACTGTGTGACGTGAAATTAAAATGTTTTACAGGACAGATAAGAAATTCAGCTTCACTGCCTCGCCGTCCCAGCCACAGGTAAACACTTTGATTACTTGGGCTACGTTTACACTATAGGTGAAAGTGGCCCAAATCCAATTTTTTGTTTTTTAGTGCGGTGTGAACAACACATGGAAAACACATGGAATCTGATCTTCTCAATTCCGATTTGGGCCACATTCTTGTGTGGTCTTGGAGCCGATACGCGGCAACGCCACCCAATGTGGTTTTTCATGCTTCTTGCCGTGAGAGCCGTGTGGAAAGGCGCTGGCACAAGTACTCAAATGTAGCCCTTCTAAAGCCCTGGATGAACTGCGCCTCGGTGAAGTCCACCACATCCCGGGCACACCACTGCTGGCTCCTCTCCTGCACCCACACATCTATGCACAGAAGTGGCAGCAACAGCCGCTGAACAGAAAGCTAAAGCCACGCCTTTGGCGCTTTTTCACCTGCTCGTCCTCAAATAGTCCATACAATTACTGCTTAGACCACAATTTCACTGGCTTCCATGATAGATGGTGTAGTAAATGTGACGTCATTTGTTGTTGTTTGTGGAAAAGGCAATAGGCACTAAAGAAATTCCTTACAGCTAGGAATAAAGGTCATAGTCAAGAGTGATATTAAGACTGTAAATAGGTAGACTGAGAGAAAGGGAGAGAGGCAGAAATGAAGAACAACATGAAGTAAGATGTTGAAGAGGAAATGCAAAACGAGGGGAATTCCTGTTTTCACAAGACTCTTCGATACGCATCGACATCCATGCTTTATTGTCTCAAGACACAAGCTCTGTTTTTCAACACTTAAAAAGGGAGAAGAAGCTTCTGTTTCATGCATCAGGAGAAACCTTCCAGTTTTTTCTAGTTTTCCATCTAGTCAGTCATGAAAAGGCTTTGATTTGTTTCTATTGGCGATGGTCCTTTTGCTTTTCTTCCATTATCTCCTGTTTGTTGTCGATGGTTTATTGTTGCAGTTGCAATAATCACATCCTCCTATACTAGCTGATTTCAACCCATATATTGCATCCCCAGGCAAAGAGTTGACTCACCAACACCCATAATTTGAACAACCGCAATGTGTTTTTGAATCCGACACTCCTATTCCTCCCTTCCTCCCTTTTTTCACAGTACTTCAAGTATGTCTTTCCGGATGGGGTGGACACGGTGATCGTCAAAGTCAACTCAGAGATGACCTTCCCCTGCTCCGTCATGTCCATCCAGGACATCCAGGTACAACTGCCCCAGAAATTGACCCCAGATGACCCCACCGGTTTCTAGTAGGCCTGCTGCTGTCCTCTAGTGACCCCTGGTTGGGTGGTCAGCATGCTGTAGCGTTCTTTAGTCACACGAGGGCACTGCTGAGTTTTATTATAAGGCCCTGAATAAAGATGATATACTGGATCAATATTGCAGAGAAAGGCAGTGGGACTATCAGTCCACTCTTCTCAGGACCTCTTAGTTATGAGGGGTGGAAGTAACAAAAATGAAAACAACATGATGAAACATGATGAGTGACAAATTGGGATGTGGCATATCCATTTTCTTTCTTTCTTTGGTTTTCTCTTGTTTCTCTCTCTTTTGTTCTTCCTGTCTTCAATCCTTTTGCCTTTCTTCCTTCCTTTCTTTCTCATTTATCTCTCTCTCTCTCTTACTTTCTCTCATTCTCTCTTCTTCAGTGTCCTGTGTACGACCTTGACAACAATGTGGCCTTCATTGGGATGTACCAGACCATGACCAAAAAAGGGGCCATCACTGTGCAGGTAACGTGTCTCTCTCTCTCTCTCTCTCTCTCTCTCTCTCTCTCACTCACTCACTCACTCACTCACTCACTCACTCACTCACTCACTCACTCACTCACTCACTCACTCACTCACTCACACACACACACACACACAGCCTCAAACAGCTTGTGAAACTTAAGCATGCTTCAGATCCCTGCATTGCAGCAGGGATTATAAATATCATGTATATTGGACTTGCAATTGGAACTCATACATCATTCTATTGTCACACGTGCACAAAGATATAGACAACACACACACACACACACACACACACACACACACACAGAACAGTACTGAATTACAGTACATTGGATACAGATATTCCGATTTCTTTCAAGGCTTTGAGCTTTTATGGTACAGACACCACTACCACTACCACACAACCAGACTGGTTCCAGCTGAAACAACATCATATAGCAATATCATTGTTCTTTGGTCTCTTTCCCTCTCTCTCTGTCGTCTAGAGAAAGGATTTTCCCAGCAACAGTTTCTATGTGGTGGTGGTGGTGAAGACGGAGGACGAGGCCTGCGGGGGTCCGCTGCGCTTCTACCCGCTCCGTCCCGATGAGCTGATCGACGCCGGGAACCGCAGCAAGGTCCTGGACGTGGTGGTGACGCCCACCATCAACTGTAAGTCACGTCTGAGTGTGAACAGTCCAAACTGGGAAGATTTCATCACATTTCATCACAGTCGTCTATTAGTGTTATTTCTGCTAAGCTATACTCTATAATTATGGATTCCCACATTAAATCACAATGCACTCTGCAAATCCACTATTTCGTGAAGGCATCATTGGAAACTCCTGCAAGTCTGAGGCTGGTTTATTGAGGAAGAAATTGCAATATTTACTTTACTATTTCTTCACCAAATTCCTCCTCTGTTCAGAGCGTAAAAATTATCGAGGGAAGAATTAGTGTCATTTCTGTATGTGGTGTATATATATGTGAGCCATGTAAGCTGTAGGTAGTGTTGCTGATGCCTCTCTCTCTCTCTCTCTCTCTCTCTCTCTCTCTCTGTCTCCCCACTCCACAGCCGAGGTGTACGTTATGGGCATGCTGTTCTGCCTAGGCAGCTTCCTCTCCTTCTACCTGCTCACTTTCCTCATGGCCTGTCTGGAGAACAAGAGGTAAGTCAGTCAGGACACCCTCCCTTCCTTCCACCACCCACCCCCCCCCATCTCCCACACCTTGGTCACTGCCACCTGGAGTTTACAACATTCAGGGAAACTAGACTGAATATTTTTCTTGTGTTTTTATGCAGAATGAAGAAGAAAGAGGTGCTTTTACATCCTGTCGACGCGTCGCCCGCAGAGACAGGTATCCCGGAAACTAGCTAATGGACCGGCCCACTAGGGGTTCGTCAGAGGCCGTATGGGGCATACCATTTTTTTGTACTGTAGGTAGATGACATATGTATGATGTTTGAACAAACTACCCTTAATATTAGTTTCTGCCATAACAAGATAATGACTCAATAAGCTTTTTATGTACAGTTTTTATTGTCTATCTGTATTGAATGTGTCTTTCACCCTCTCTCCCTCATGCTAATACGTGGCACAGCCTCTCTGCTTGGTAAGAATGGAGATGGTATAATGTTGCAACTACCTTTATGCACATAGTGCCCTTTCTCACACTATGGTGCTGGTCTGCAGAAGCTCTGCACTCATTTGCCCACATAGAAGGGGAGATGAAAGATTAAAGATACTTTAATCTTGTTTCTGCATTGCTTCGTAAGATAAGCATGGCACTTTTGACCCTTTCGGGAACTTGTGGTGTACAGCGAACTGGCTATCATTGCTACCATTCTCTCTTTATGCCTGTTAGCATCACAAAGCTATAATAATAATGAAAACAAAAGTGCTTCACAACCAAGGACGTAATAAGACATAGATCAGTAGGGGAGACCAGGGCTCTTTGGGACAGACTAACAATAGAATTTGTTGTAGCATGTTTCACCAATGGAAACGCTCTATTTTTAGTCTGTCCCACAGTGCTCCAGTCTCCCCGAGATAGTCTGACGACAGCGGAGTCAGCTAAATACGTTAACATCATGACAAAAAGTCTGTGAATCTGGTTCACCAACAATGTAAAGATCCACGGTTTGGATAGCAACCTACCAGTTGGAGAACCCTGCGTACCCTGCTGGCATGGTCCTTCCAGCTTAGCTCTGTATCTCCGGCCATTCACTTCAGTGTGTGATGTGATTTTGATCGTAAACTGAAGGACGTAGACAGTCTAAGCAATTTGCCCTCACTGAAACACTCACAACCTTTCGCCTTTCACAAGCTACCATGGTGTGTTGGGATGTGGGTTTTCAGACTTTTTGGACACCCAACTCCCATTCATGTGTAATCCACATTCCTTCCATTAAAACTTCCCCTTTCCCCCCCAAACACACTATTTCCTTCTTTATATGTGCACATCCCTGCATGTGTGGATGCTCTCCCTTACCACTCTGGGCTCATTTACTAACTGTCAATCTGCAATGCACAGGATAACGTTACTAACTGGCGTTGCTTGTCCTTGTTGCTTGTTGATGCATGTACAGATTGTTGTTGGATGTTGGATTGTGACATTACCTGTGTGTTTCCATGTGTCCACAGGAAAGACTCCAGCCTCGCCCTACGAATATGGCTCCTTTGGTGAGTTGTGGCTATTTAAAGTGGTAATCTGCCATCCAGAATGATTTAGGTGACCTCTTGAGTCGTTGATGTGGTGTTTTTGCACTCCACAGAGATCGCTTGTCTATCAAATAGTGTGTTCAGCTTAGGTAGTCTAGGTTTAATGGTCTTCGTTCACATCCGACTCACCGCCTTCCTCCTCTCTAGCTGACAACGGCAGCACACTGAGCTCAGAGGCCATCACTGATAGCGCCACATCAACTGACAACAACTATGGATACATGGGTATGGACACACACACACACACACACACACACACACACACACACAGTGCTACTGGCCCACCACCGGTCACTCCACAGTATTTCTCCACGGCCTCTCGCCACTTGGCTCGCGATTGGCGGCCTTGCGAACGGCTCTGGTCACCTCATTGATTGTCTGTGTGTTTTTGCTCTTCAGGACAGGAGCCTTTCAAACGTCGAACAATCTTCAGTCACCTTCACCACGTAGCCATTCGCATCGGTGACACGCCACCTTTATAATCAGTGAAATCACTCCACACCAATCAGCACCGCTTCAATCACACTTCAAGAGATCAAAGTGTTCATGTGATTTATAAAAGGAGCTGAGTTTAAATGGGTTCAAGATTGAAAACCATAAAAAGAGTTGGTAGTTATGTGTGGCCAGGGAATCACCACTTTCCAAATTCAGTGGTGATACTGAAATGAACGCCAAAACAATCTTGACAGTGCATCAATGCATGAACAATCAGGCTTGATTAGCCCAAACATGAAGACTGCATCTTTGAAAAATGTCCTTTAAAATCCCATCGTCCCTCCAATGGCTCAAATCTGAAAGCCTCTGTATGTTCAGGGAACTTAAATCCTTTCTTTCTCAATGCCGCCGTCTCCTTCTCTCCCTCCTTCCATCAGAGCAATCACTAGACATCGTTGGGCGAAGCCGGCAGGAGTCTCTGAGCTCGGTGGAGGAGGATGACTACGACACACTGGCCGACATCGACTCGGACAAAAACATTGTGCGCACCAAGGTACGCCTCACCTCTCTGTTTCAACACTCATTGTCCCTGTTCACCGTCTCCGACTGGACGTGTTTGTAGTTGTGTCTTATGTTATACTATCATCAGCGATGGTCTCCCGTCCTTGTTACAGAAATTCTTATGTGTGTCTGACCTGTCCCGCAAAGACAAGAGGATCCTCAGCAAGAAATACCAAATCTACTTCTGGTGAGGACGTGGGGGGGGAAATGGAAAACGACAGACAGCAGAATAGCATTGAACAAGGATTCCCAATCTTCTCAATCTAGGTCAAGGCCCCACATTTGACCAGAGACCCTGATTTGATAAAGATTATGTCCCGGGGAAGCCCGTTGAGAAAATATGATGCTGTTGGATGTGATTTTATTCTGAAATTACAGCTATACTGTAGATGGGGTCAATTGTTGTACATTCTGCTATTGTCAATCTTCTGGTGAGTGAAATGACGCTAGGCCCCTCAAAGACTCCTGGGGGTCTCTGGACCACGCTTTGGGCATCACGGACATAGTAATAATAATAATGATCATAATAATAAGAAAAGTTCTGTGAAATAAAAGAAACAAAACTATCCGCTATAATAAGAGACTGAGGTTGCTGACAGCAGCAATAGGATGAAACATGGCAGTAATGATGTGTGTGTGCTGTCCTCTCCTCAGGAACATCGCCACCATCGCTGTGTTCTACGCCCTGCCAGTCATCCAACTGGTCATCACCTATCAGACGGTACAGTGACGAGAGATAATCGGTGGAATATGATACGGCATGTTGAAATCGTGTCCGTTTCTATCCAACTTCGTTCTGAAAAGTCTCTCTTCCGCAGGTTGTCAACGTCACAGGAAACCAGGACATCTGCTACTACAACTTCCTTTGCGCCCACCCCCTGGGGGCTCTAAGGTGTGTAGATGTGTGTGTGATGTGTGTGTATGTTTACATTACTGTTTACATCCCTGTGTGAGTGTGTGCCACGGCCGACACCTCTCCCCTGTCCCGCACAGTGCGTTCAACAACATCCTCAGTAACGTTGGTTATGTGATGCTGGGCCTCCTCTTCCTCCTCATCATCCTCAAGAGAGACATTGTCCACAACCGAGCCCTGGTCCGCAACGACGTCAACGCACTGGTGAGACACACACACACACATAGAGACATGCAGGCTCACACAGGCACATACAAGGAGCAGTAGTCCCATTGTTCACAGTAAGTTATAAACTGGATAGTTCTAGTCCTCAGTTCTGATTCGCTGAGTCACATTCAAAGCCACTACTGTGTCATGCTTGGTTTGTGAACCCTACAGGAGGAGGTCATTATTTCATATATTATAGAGAAATAACCACATACAATCCTTATCTAAACCTCAAATCTAGAGATATCCCAAATAAAGAACTTGCACAAATTAATATGATAAAGTTAAATTGTTTATTTAACAAAAAAATGAGATGTTTCCGTGTGCAAAGAAATATGAGAGTAATGTGGGGAGGAGATACAGGCTCACACCGACACACGGGACAGAGTAAAATAAATAAATAAATGGTGGGAGCAACCCAAGGAATTCACTCAATATAGGGTGTTGATGTTTTTACTTTACCACCATTTATCAGTTCATTCTTACAATCTGACCCTCTCTTTGTCCCTCTCTTGCCCTCTCAGGAGTGTGGTATCCCCAAGCACTTTGGTCTGTTCTATGCCATGGGAACAGCTCTGATGATGGAGGGCCTGCTCAGTGCCTGTTACCACGTCTGTCCCAACTATACCAACTTCCAGTTCGGTACGGCTGCTTGTTTTTCTGGCTAGACCTCCATGTAGCCCCTACTGCCTCATTCTTCTACATGTAGACTGTCTGATGTCAAATTTGTCGTCTGCCACTCTTGTATTTCAGGGTTAGGGTTGAATTGTGAGGGACCATATATGGGTTGTTAGCCTGTTTCTGGTGGGTCCCCACATGAAATGAGTGTTAATATGAGTCCATCTCAAATCAGATATCCTCCTTTTGGGAAAAAAAAAAGTGCCAGTCTGTCAAAATGATTAAAAGTACCACATTTAAACAGTTTTTCAAGGATAGAAAGTGCCCTCTACTAAGGTCATTTAAGTTCTTGGTTGACAAAATGATTGAACACGTCTTTTTACTCCCCGCAGACTTTTTCTGAGCTGAAAAACAACATCAACAAGCCAGGGAGGAAGTGTTCAGGCCAGGGAAGCTGCAACTAAGTTATAGAAAGTCATAGAAAAGTGAAGGAATTTTACATCACAGGGCCAACAACATTTCTATGGCACGATCTGAAAAGATTTCCATTGCGTTCCATTCCCCTATCGTCTTGTTAGATGATAGCAGAGCTTCATATACTAATGTCTCTCTCTCTCGCTCTCTGCCCAGACACCTCCTTCATGTACATTATAGCAGGGCTGTGTATGCTGAAGCTCTATCAGAAGAGACACCCGGACATCAACGCCAGCGCTTACACTGCCTACGCCTGCCTGGCTGGTGTTATCTTCTTCTCTGTGTTGGGAGTGGTGAGCACACACACACACACACACACACACACACACACACACACACACACTAGACATACAGAGACAAACAGTCAGTTCCCCCAGAATCTGTGGTATTTGGTAATTTGAATTTGGTCTATCTATTCTGCCCTACAAAGCCAAAGAGCAGTAACGGCATGAGAAGTGAAACTGAGGAGAAAAAAACGTGTGATACCGTGCTTGTTGTTGTTCTTGTGCAGGTGTTTGGGAAAGGCAACATGGTGTTCTGGATCGTATTCTCAGTGATCCACATCCTAGCCACCCTTCTGCTCAGCACACAGCTCTACTACATGGGCCGGTGGAGGCTTGGTAAGACCACAGCAAGAGCTTTGACCCCTAACTAGCCTGGAGTCTTCATGGCAGGGTGTTAGTATGGTTAGAGTGGTGCTAGTATTGATCAGTAAAAAGTCTATTGATCAGTAAAAGTTCAATGTTCTTCAACCTGGTACCAGTTTACAGCGCTGGTGTCAGTGTTTTACACCTAGTTTGTAATTTGTCTAAGTGTGTGTATATTTGTGTCTCAGACTCTGGGGTCCTGCGCAGAATCGTGTATGTCGTCTACACAGACTGCATTAGACAGTGCAGTGGACCCATGTACATTGTGAGTACTACTTCAATATATATCAATTAAAGTGTTGACATGGCCTGACATAATACAATTACATGGATTTATTTGAGTCTTTTAGTCTACTCAGAGAAACTACAATGAGATCAGCCCTCAGCTGTCTTGAGATCAGATACAAAATGTTGCAGGATTCATTGTTGCTGTAGGTTAAGATTGGATGCATGTAGATGTAGCCAGCGCCTCAATCACCAGCTTCTAACACGAGGTAGACCGATCACTGTTGGCTGTTTTGTAAGTCATCTTTCTCCCTCTGTCTGCCCGTCAGGACCGTATGGTTCTGCTTGTGATGGGGAACATCGTCAACTGGTCTCTGTGAGTAAACATGGGGGTGGAGCTACATGCAGAAGATGTGAATGTGTTTGAATTAAGAGTGCCCCGTGTCATGCAAGACCGAAGGATGACGCCATATTTCTGTCTCCCTGTGTTTCCTCCACCCGGCCTACTCCCTCTCTGCAGGGCTGCCTACGGGCTCATAGCGAGACCTAATGACTTTGCCTCTTACCTGTTGGCCATCGCCATCTGTAACCTCCTGCTCTACTTTGCCTTCTACATCATTATGAAGGTGTGTGTGTGTGTGTGTGTGTTTCTTTGTTGGGGGAAGCAAAAGAAAAATGTATTATTTTCTTTAATGTAGCACTATGGAACTTAAACACGTTTTGTAAATGAGATGCTCATTTATTGTGTGTGTGTGTGTGTGTGTGTGTGTGTCTGTGTGTGTCTGTGTGTGTCTGTGTGTGTCTGTGTGTGTGTGTGCAGCTGCGGAGTGGTGAGCGCATCCAGTGTTTGGCGTTGGTGTGTATTCTCTTCACAGCCGTGGTGTGGGGCTTCGCGCTCTTCTTCTTCTTCCAGGGCCTCAGCACCTGGCAGGTCAGTACCACACACACACACAATACAACAGGTTGAAACATAACGATTTTGAGTATTAGCCCTCCAGTTTTAGTTGCCTTGCACTCTGAACATTTCCTTTTCGTGTGTGTGTGTGTGTGTGTCACAGAAAACTCCTGCAGAGTCTCGCGAGCACAACAGGGACTGTATCCTGCTCTCGTTCTTTGACGATCACGACATTTGGCATTTCCTGTCCTCCATCGCCATGTTTGGATCCTTCCTGGTACAGACCTGTTTGTTCATGTTTGTTTGTGTGTGTTCATATATCTGTGTGCAGCAAGTTGAAGATGCAAACATTTACATTAATTTCAGAATTTGCTGCATGACTCCCATTTCCAACTTTCTATTCCCCTTTGTTCTGGAAACTCCTCCAATGTGCTCCAAGGAGAATGTGAGGATGGAGGATAGTTATAGATGTACGCAGGTCATCCAGGAAACTTGCAGCTGCAGTACTGGTGTGTCTTTATGCCTGTTGGCATTACCATGTTATTATGAGTCTTGAGTTGAAAGCAGCAATCTAGTGGATAAATAGAAAAGCGGGTTAACTAGGGACTACCTCGACTTTGGTGATCATTATAAGACAAGCACGTCGTCCCCCAGAAACGATGCATTCGCCGCTTGGGCCGGTGAGTAACGAGATGCATCATCCCTCCAGTTTCATTGAAATTGGACCGGTGGTGTCTGAGATACATTTGAGTTAAACATGTTGACCACTAGGAGGAGCAAACTAGTTGGAAGTGTCCCCACTAGGCCAATCAGTGTTATTTTCTAAACTCCCAAAATGCATTCAAGTTTCATCAAATTCAGACCAGTGGTGTCTGAGATCAGTTTGATACTATTCACTATGACGTGTACCATGAATTTAGGTCATGAAGATTTATGCTGGGTAAATTGAGTTTCCGTGGGTTACCCTCCACTACATCCCTGGTTAAAATTCTATTGTGTAAAAGTAGAATCCATGTAAAGGTCAGCATGGCTATCGTCATGTGTCTCTCCACATGTACTCACGGCCCACCACTAACCACCTCACCTCCCTGTTTCCACTTAGGTCCTCCTGACCATGGACGACGACCTCGACACCGTCCAGAGAGACAAGATCTTGGTCTTCTAGATCTGGCAGATCTCGTACAATGAGCTCAAGCTCTTCCTCTCTGCCTTATCGCCCGTCTCTCTCTTTCTCTCCTGAAAACAACAAAAAACAGCCAGTAGCCCGTCTCCAGGGCTGTACAGTAGGCGTGTCTCAGCCTCTCACAGCCAATCACGAGTCAGGGAAGTGTGGTACTTCCTCCCTCCCTCCCTCCACCTGTATGGACGCTTCACGTGCCAAGCAAGAGTTGGGTCGAACTCTTTTTTTTTTGTCCTCTCGCTGCCACCGTCGATATAACTGTTGTACTTGATGTTTACTTATTGCTGACGATGAAGATACTAAAGCACCCTATTGCTAAAACTACGGTTCAAATTAACTTATTTTATACTGTCTGCTTTACATTTTACATACAGGGCAACAATGCATTTTTAAATTTCGCTGTTTGTATGCTGTATGTTTATATGCTGTGGGTGTGTGTGTGGGTTGTGTGTGGGTATGTGTGTGTAAACATAAATGTGTGTGAGTGTATTATTCCTGTCCAGTCTGTCAGTGGCCTTCAATGTTCTAATCATGTTAAGTCTGATACTGTACTCGATCCCTCAGCTACCCCTCCTCCTCCTCCTCCTCGTTGCAGGAGACCATTGATGATTGTATTCTATTTCTTAACATACCTACAGTCTGACTGAGAAAGTATTTTTTGCACTGTATTGTATGAAGAAAAAAAAATGATTTTAAGCGCACATGCTGAATAAAGTCTTGTTTTCAGATACTTGGTACTATACTATACTATACTTGGTACTAGATACTATTCTTCTAAGCTGTGACTCAAGACGCTACAATGGAAAAAGAGCTCGGAAAACAGGTCAGAGTGTCTTCAAGTTTCATTAAAGACTTTTTATGACCTTTTTAATGTCAGTGATTCTGAAATGTAAGACTAATCTGGCTAAACTGCAGACTAAATGTACTAACTAAAATACTACAACTGTATTCAAGACCTGGAGTTTATCTTGAGCTATCCTACAAGGAAGTTGACCAGTTCAATGTGGTTTTTTTTATCCTCCATGTAAATCTGATGACTCCTTTTGAGGTTTAGACCAAATATTCCATCGAGGATTTCCTGATGCTCTGGTCCTTTCACGTTATAAGGGAGATTAGCATGCTAGGCTAACACAAACCTGAACAAAATGTGTGTGTGTATGCACATGCACAAACAAGAGACTGCACACAACAGTATACATTTATGAATATATAAAAATGTATATTTAAAATATTTCATAGAAAAATACAGGAACATTTTTACACAAATATCTTTGCACAAATAACTAAGAGCAGGAGGATTTTCTCTCCCTTTGCCTGGATCCATCTCATAGTTTAGACTAAAATACTGCCCAGTCAACGGTTCACTGGTAGAATAGTGGTTATTATGGTGTCTTTCCATTCAACTCTCATTTACTCTCCTTCACGGACGTTAAACGATCTAGAACCTGGTACACCCGTTAAGGTGGACTGACCGGTATTGTGGTTAAGGTGGAATTAAGGAGGTTCTGTGCGTAGCAGCGCCAGATCTGTGAAGAATAAATGGATGAGGGCACGTGGGAATGAAAAACTTTGGATGCAAAAGCACAGAATTCCAACAGTGATCCGTCGTTTTAAAGTTGGGTTTTTGACCCCTGTGCAATGGAAAAGCACTTCTTAGTGTGTGTCATGTCGTTGCTTGGAGCATGAGATGGGCAGGCTTTACGGCTTCAAGATAACTCAGGTAGATAACATTTTCAAGGACTTTAGGATACTTCCTTTAGAAAGTCTTAACTTGTTTACACTCATTAAATGGAAAACTCCTTCCATCTAACACCCAAGTAGACTAAGCCATCAGGAAACAAAAAACACAAAATCTATTTTAAAAGACTATTTGGTCTGGTGTGGAGCTGAACAGCAGACAGACCAGGTGGCCTGGTGGCTATAGAAATCATCTCACAACTAGAGGGTCTATTCCCACTGGAGTGTCCTTGAGCAAGACATTGAAGCCCCTCTGCTGTTTACATCCTGTTTATGTGTGATTGATGGATACGTAAAGAAACCAATTCCTAATTACACTAAAATGCCCATTGAAGTGCTCTATAAAAATCCCTCTGACAGCCCAGGTCAGAGTTTCGTTGCCCTCGGTCTAAATATTGCCCCTTGATTTGTCATTTGCCTCCTCCTCCTCCTCCTCCGCAGCAGACGAGGTCGGACTTTCCCTGAAAACCTTGTGTTGAGCGCTTTGAGAAGGAATGAATCAAAGGGGGCACAGCGCTCCCCTGTGAAGGTGTTCAAACGGCCACAGTCGTTTGGGTTTCATAGCCCTTATTCTCTGCCCGATCCCCTGCGGTGTCCTCAGTAATGATAGACTTTGATCTGGTTGTTATCATCCAGGCCCAGCTGGACGAGTCCGCTCATGGTGGACGGAGTGCGATAGCGAGTGAAGAGAGGTCTGAGCCAGCGGAGTGAAGGACGCATGACAGTACAGGGCTGAATGCATCCAGCAGTCTAATGCAGTGATTCAAAGACATATTCATTTAAACCACAGCGAGTGAGTTTGGTGGATATGAAAAAAAAAGATATGTCATCAAGAACCTTATCAATGTAGTAGACTGACTGGGGGAATCCAAGTAAAAGTTATGATGCTTTTTTCTATTTCACCCAGACACACTTCAATCAGGAAGTAGAGATGTAGATTAAGATGAGGAGACGGGTTGGATGGTGTCAATTGGGGTGCAACACAATATTGATACCTGTGTGTATGTGTGTGTGTGTGTGTGTGTGTGTGTACTACAAGAAGGATACATGCTGGTGTCTTTCCTCCGCATCTCCAGCCACCTCTTGTTGCCGTCGATCAGCCCCTGCAGCCTCTGGCCGTCCACCTCCACTGACTTCTGCATGGACTGCAGGCTGCGGACGTGCTCGCTGCCACACACACACACACACGCACACAGTTTTTTTTTAGCATGGTTGTAAGCTGGTTTGCGTCAGTGAAGGCGCGTGAGAAAGCCGTCATAACGGCGACACGAAAGAAGTACTGCTGGTTACCTAACAGGAGTGCTTGTTGAGTAAGCTGAGGTGGTCCTCGCGGCGCTGGGGGCCACTGGGTCCACGGCTGCCCCTGAGAGAGTAGAGCGACATCACAAACATTACACACCTGACTAACCTTTATTTACAAATTACTTGGACAATACGGGTCATTGGTGCCTTGCTCAAGGGCGTCGGCGTACCAGGGAAGAGCTGGGCCCAGCGGCTCATGGTGAGGTCCTCAGAGGCCCTCAACCCGCTAGCCATGGAGGTCGCGTAGAGAGGGGAGGCCCCGGCGCCTCCGTGGGGACCCCAGGCCCAAGACGGCCCCGAGAGACTTAAGGGGGGAGGCGTGGCCGAGGCGCCGGGGCCCGGGGGCCAGGGCATGGGGACGTGGGCGGCGTAGGGCTGAGACAGAGGCAGAGGGATGGTAGGGTACGGTGTGGCGCTCTGCCTCTGGGCCAGCGAACCCAGCGCGCTCAGGACGGTGTTGAGCTGGCCTGAGATCTGCTGGAGGGACTCTGCTAACTGCTGGACTTTGGCCGGGACGGTAGGATGGCCTCCTGATATGAGAGAGAGAGAGAGAGAGAGAGAGAGAGAGAGAGAGAGAGAGAGAGAGAGAGAGAGAGAGAGAGAGAGAGAGAGAGAGAGAGAGAGAGAGAGAGAGAGAGAGAGAGAGAGAGAGAGATGAAAATGATGCTGAATGACGCTGGGTGAAGGCTTATCTGTCCATGTGTTTCGTTAATAGACCAGCGTGTGTCACCTGTCCTGTCCGGGGGGTCCGCGGAGCTGCTGACGTCCGACTCCGTCACATCGAAGGTCACCTTCCTTTCTCCTGCCAGCCGGGACAGATCTTCAGACAGCGGCTGAAGGGCGACAACAACAAGACAGAATACACTAGCAGCCAGCAGCGAGTGCATGAAATTGCTCAACCAAAGTGAAATATGAGTGTAGGATTACAAATACAGGTTTTGAGATTATTTCTTCTACTGACCTCCTCTGCCACAGAGCTCTCTAGCTGCTGGAGCTGATCCTCTTTCCTCTGTAGGAGAGCACTCCCCCTCTGAACAGTCAGCCGCAACTCCTCCACATTTCTGGCCTCCTGAGAGTAGAAAAGGATGGAGGAAGGGAGAGGGAGAGAGGGAGAGGGAGAGGGAGAGGGAGAGGGAGAGAGTGTCAGCAATGTGGCAAATTACCACCATCACCACATAGTTCCGCTCACAGGAGCCTCACCACACGACAACTTCAGTCTATTTTTAAAAGAGAGAGGGAGGTGGCGGGTCCCACGTATCCTACCTGCTGAAGGTTCCTCATCATGTCCTGGGTGACCCCTGCTTCCTGGTTGGCGTCCTGAGAGGACCCGGCCTGGGCCGTCCGCAGAGCCACCTGTCTCTCCATCAGCCGGCTGCTCTCCCTCTCCAGGAAGACCCTGGCCTTCTGGACGGACAAGCCCTGTGAGGAGATGTAGCGGCGCAAGCTGCACGGACGGAGGGAAGAGGGTTAGGGCCAATGACAACGTTTGAGGTCAGGTAGGTGGACAAGAAGGCGGGGCTAAAAGCTGGAAGACTACTAAACATCTATTTTATACTTCCTGTTAGCCTGTCATGATGTTAGGGTTAGCTGTCAATGGACTGTAAAGTGGTGTGAGCTAGGGTTAGACTGACGACTGACTGGCTGTACCCAGATCAGTCAAACCCTAGCTAGAACCGCTAACAGGCAGAAAGACAGATTGGTAGCAACACTAGTGAGTTAGTATCCCTCTACTCACTCGTCCAGGCTGCTGTGGCTGTCGGGGATGGGGGAGACGGGAAGGTCTTCCAGGTCCTCCACATGTAGCGATGAATCCCTCCGGCCACTGGAGGGCGGCGTGACCTCTGCCTTCTCTGCCTTCTTTCTCTCCTGTTTCAGCTCTGGTCTGTGGGAGGCGCTCACTCCCTCGCCTCGTTCCAGCTCGCTGCGTGGAGAAAACAACGAGAAGACAACCCATTTAGTAGAGAAGCACTTCACCTCACGACCTGCTAGCCTGCGTAGGAAACCCTTACCTGACTCTGTGGCCGAGGCGGTCGCATCTCTCCTGCAGCACGGCCACCTTGCTCTCCAGCCGCTCCTTGTCCTCCCTCGCCCTCCTGCTCTCCTCCCTGGCTTTGTCCCTCTCCTCTCTCATCCTCTCCTCCTCCCCTTTGGCCTCGTCCCTCTCCTCCCTCGCTCTCTGGACGAGCTCTCGGGCTCGATCCCTCTCCTCCCTCACCCTCGCCAGCTCCTCCTTCAGCCGGTCTCTCTCCTGGACCAGCCGGGGGGTGAGGCCGGGACACAAATACACACACACAGGAGGGGATTAGGAACTAGACGGATGGATGGGTGGGTGGATATAATCTCACTCTTCATAAACATTGTTTTTTAAAAGTGCCTCCTCCGACTCCTCACCTCTATCCCTCTGTCCACCTCCTCCTCCTCCTCCCCAAGCTTCTTCCTCCTCCTCTTCAGGTCCGCTGCCTGGAGGACCCAAAGTGAACAGAGACCATTAGTCTGTGTGGTTCAGATTAGAGTATCAGTGACAGATTAGCAGCATGTGTGGGATAGAGGACCTTGCTCTGCAGCACGGCCTCCTGGCTCTCCAGCTCCCTGGTTCTCAGCTCCAACTCGTCTGCTAGATCCTGCAGCTCCGACTCCTGAGAGGTGAAATAAGAGACAGTGTTATAAGTGTGTGTGTGTGTGTACGGATGGCGTCAAGAGTCAAGTTCAGGTCAATCAGAGGTGAGGTGTATTAATCTATACCTGTGTGTCATCAAACTACATCATGGTTTACAGCACTTTAAAGCATCTGTTCTTTATTTGAATTTACTGTCCCCCAAAAGAACAGAACACATAGAAAAGTGGTCATTTGGGAAGAAAGTATTCTAGACCTTGTTATCAAAAGGTTTTTGTTACAATAATAGTTTTTTGACGGCTAAAAGCCCTTGGGGCACTGGCACACTCAATTATAGGTGTCCCTTAGGTAGGTTTCCCAGAGCAGGTAGTTATTTTATTTCTATAGACTTATTTAATTTTAAACCAAATGATAAACAAAAATAAATAATAAATTGATTACAGATGAGACGGATGACATGGAGTATGGGAGAGTTTTTTAATTTTTTTAGTTCAAACTTGGAGTAGAGATGGAGCGTGGTAGAGATCTCACATTAAGATGTGTAGGTGTAGAAGTGCCCTAGTCGCAACGAAGACTCATCCAGCAAAGACCACAGTAAGAGCACGCTGCATAACGGTCAAGGAGGTGACAAAGAACCCTAAGGTGTGTGTGTGTGTGTGTGTGTGTGTGTGCGTGTGTGTGTGCGTGCACGCCTGTCTGTCTCCCCACCTTGCGCGTGTGTGTCAGCCGTGTTTTTTCCATCTGTGCGTCGAGCTGCAGGCGTAGCTTCTCCAGTTGGACGGCGTATGATGACTGGAGACGCTCTCTGTCCTCCTGCAGAGTAGACAGCAAGCGCTCCCTCTGAGCGGCCTCCTGGATCACACACACACACACACACACACACACACACACACACACACACACACACACACACACACACACACACACACACACACACACACACACACACACACACACACACACACACACACACACACACAAAATGTCTGAGTACATCTTCTCTTTCCATCTTCCTTGACAACACAAGCTGAGAAAATTGAGTAGTGTCTTCCCCCCAGATGTTATTCTCTGGTCTAGGACAGTCCAATCTATATTTGTGAACATGAAAAACTCTTCTAAAGACAGAAACTAGAACCAGCCTAAGACCTGAACCTGTGATGTCCAGCCTTGGAGATGCTCCATAGGACAAGACAGGTTCAAGCCTTCTTCAAGACATTCTCGAGGAGGGATTAGTTCATATTTCAATAAAAAAAGTTGCTATTATCTTATTAATTAATTCATCGCTGTTGTTATTCGACTGTATGAGGGTATCAGTGTTTCGACCTCTCCCTGACCTCATCTAGGTGTTTCTCCCTGATGCTGTTCAGCTCTCTCCTGTGGTCGTCCCTCAGCTTCTCCAACTTCCTGTCATGGTCGCGCTGCACTTCCTCCCGCACATCCTGGAGCACGTCGGCCAACTAGGCATCGGTAGTAAAAGACAGTTGTTGTTGTTTTTAAAACATGGCGCTTTTTCCCACATTGCAAATTCAAAATCAGTCACACTTCACTCCTCTGTACCTGGATGCTACTTCACCACCTATGTGCACTTGAGAAAAATCACTTTGTAGAAATCACGTCTGCGTGTGTGTGTGTGTGTGTGTCCTCTCACCTCTCGCTGGTACTCTGCCAGTTGCTGTTCAGCTCGTGGACTCATCAGCTCCCTCCTCCTCTCCTTTTACACACACATAGTACAGACACACACATACCCGATGTCACCAAAATGCCAGCGTGTACTATCGCATTAGAAGAACCAACACAGAGAACAGGACAATGGAAGGAATGTTGAATACAGAGAGGCACTCAAACGCCTCCTGACTGGAATCATCAACTGGACTTTGCTACTGTGATTGGTCAGGAAGGGTCTAGACTGAGGACTGAAATATCATTGGTCCAGGTGACAGTCGTGCCAATCGCATTAACAAAACTCAAACAATGAATGTTAAGGAGTGTACAGGAGTCAAAGCACTCTGTCACCTCTTGTTTCAGAGAGCTCAGTTTCTCCTCCCTGTCTCCCAGGAGTCTCCTCCTCTCTGCTTGGAGCTCCTCCTCTGACTCCGCCTTCAGGCCCTCCAAATCCCGCCTCCTCTGGGTCTCCAGCCGACCGCGCTCCGCTGCTCGTTCTGCCTCGAGAGTGACATGCAACTCCCTCAGCATGGCCTCGCCCTCCTCCCTGAGGACACACACTAATTTGTCATTTTTGGGGGGATTGTGGGTAGACCTAGTAGAGTTGAACTGACAGAGGGTCAGAGAGGTTCGCAGATGTTTTCATGTCATAAACACATGTCATGTGTGTGTGTGTGTCTGACCTGAGCTTGCGTTGCTGGTTCTCCCTCTCCCTCTGGGCAGACTCCCTGAGCTCCTCTAGCCTGCTATCAGACTCCTCATTCAGCCTGGCCTCCTCCTCTCTCCTCTTAAACTGGAGCTGCTGACGCAGAGCCCTGGAGAGAGAGAGAGAGAGACACAGACACACACACACACACACACACACACACACACACACACACACACACACACACACGAAGTGGTTCTAAAAATGGGTTCCAGTAACCTTTGAGTTGAAACTTTATTTCCCTTAAGGGAATTTCCCTTAATAATACTGCGCACATATGATAAAAAACAACCACAAGTAGCAATGAGTGAATACATAGATCGATAAGAAGTACTTTTACTTACTTTTTACTTACACATAAATTACATCTCAATATGTAAACTATATTCCAGTTTCAAAGAAGCTCATCTGTGAGTACACCAAGGGCAGAGAGCAAAACCTTGTGGAAACCTCATTATTACAGCACGCAAGGAGACAACTGTGGACACGCAAGGATGCCACACACACACACATACACACATGCATCCACGTGCATGGTGATCCGGATCGAGGGTTTCCCACATTAGACGATCACAGTTTTTATCCACCATTATGAAACTAATGGAGATAGAGACATGATTCATGAGACATAACGTCTATTGATGACTACATTTAAAAAAACCTTCATCCACAAGGATTTTTGTCATTTATTTCTCAATGAGATCAACACTAGCTGCTGGGTTAACGTTGACTGCTTTGACCAAGGAGGCCTCATTCAGTAACTCAAGGGAGCAGGTGAGTTCTAAAGTATTTTAAATCTTCAATGTTATGCTCTGCATGCCTACCTGACTCTCTCCTTGCTCTCCTCCTTCAGCTTCCTCTCCTCCTCTTCCTCTTCTCTCCTCAGCTCCTCCCGGAGGACGGACATCCTCTTTTCTTTCTCCTTCGTCACGTGCTCCTTCTCCTCCTCCACCTCACGGTCGGCCTTCCTCTTCTCCCTCTCTCTCTCCTCCAGTCTCCTTTCCCTTTCCCTCTCCTCTTCCCTCTCTCTCTCCTCCTCGCTCTCCCTCAGCCTCCTCTCCTCTCTCCTTGCCCTCTCTCTCTCCTCCTCCTCCTCTTCCTTCTTCTCCCTCTCTTTCTTCTCCCGGTTTCTGTCCTCCTTCCGGGTCCTCCAGGTGGGCTCCTCTCCCAGGGGGCTCTCCAGGTCCCTTATGGGGGATTCGTACTCTTGGAGCTGCGTGTTAGAGGTGCGGACCAGCCGGCCTCTGGAGGTCTCGGGCCTCTGGAGTCCCAGGGAGGCGCTGAGGCCCTCGGCCTTCGGACGGAGCCCGACGCCTCGCTCTGAATGGGAGGTGCTGGAGAGGGAGGGCGAGGGGACTGGACTGATGGAGGACGAGCCGGTCGACTTTCGAAGATGGAGGGTCGTCTTTGCCTTTAGCCTGCATACGGCTGGAGAGAAAAGCGTTTTTTAAGACTTCAAAAACTGAATTTAACACCTTCTTCAACCAAGGCCTTGATAATATTTCAAGACTTTCTCAGGATATGCACACACCCTATTTGAAGAGATATTCTGCACAAGGATAATAAAAACACCTTTGTAGAGTTACAACGAACCTCTCAGCAGCCTCAGCCCTCTTCTTCCTCTTTCCCTCCTCCTCCTCCTCCTCCTCCTTCTCCATTTCCTCCTCTTTCTCCAGAGGACTGGCAGCAGCAGACAGGTCCTTAAGGTCCAGAACCTTCTCTGACAGCTTGGAGAGGAAACCAGACTGGGGGGAAAAAACAGAACCATACCAAAACATTTTGTCGAAATATAATTACAAGAAATATGAGGATTTTTATGAGACGGATAACGAGATGTGGCTCTGTACCTTGACATCATCAATGGAGGACGAAGCCTCCTCTAGCCGTTCGCTGGCCTCGGACTCCTGCAAAAACACACACACACACACACACACTCAGTGACGTGGCAAGGCAACAATTCTACATTAACACACACACACTCATACATACACACACATTCACTCAAGAACCCAAACAAGTTGATATCTAAGCATGCTGCCTTTACTGGAGACACACAGAAACACAGGGCATGCTGGGATTTATGGGGGGGGGGTGGCGGCTGGACTGTCTAGTCAAACAGTTCTATGCCAAAAACATCTAAAAGCGTACACAGCAGCACTCTGAAAGAGAGGGAGGAGGAACCAGAACCCTCCAATCCAGTCCTCAGGGGCTCCAATGGGCTGACAGCTGATTGGTTGGACGTTTGGTTTGACTGACTGGAACTCCAATGTGGGTGTGATGCGATCCAGGCGTGAGGTTGGGAACCATGGTGGCTAGGACAGCCCCTAAGGCAGTGGAGTTGGATTTTTAGGGAGGTGCGTGGGCCCGTGCATGGGAGGGGGGGGAGGGAGGTGATGGGGGTTGGGAACACGCAGGGAGGCAACACTGAGCCCTACCTCTGCCAGAAGGGGTTTTTTTTTTGGCCGGGGTCTTTCTCTTGCCAGCGAACAGAGTTTTTCTCTTTTTGTCAAGCGTTTTCAGGGGTTTCTTCTTCTGGCCCGGCTTGGCGCTTCGGAAGTGAGACGTTTCCTTCGCGAACGTCTCGCCAGTTTCCTCCTCGCTCTCCGATGTCGTTTTTTGGGCGCGACACTCGGCTTCCTCCTCTCCCGTCCCTCCATCTATCCCCTCTCCCGCCGATTCCCCTCCGTCGCTCCGTGAGCATCTCTCTAGCACCTCCTCGTCGCTGTCGCCCCCCTCCTCTGACAGTTGCTTTTGGCTCAGGGAGCATCTCTCTAAAGCTTCCTCGCTATCTCCCTCCTCCTCCTCCTCCTTTTCCTTCTCTCGCCCACCCTCGCTATTTATACACCTCCCTGCCTCTTCCTCCTCGCTATCGTCCTGCCCTCCCTCGCTCTGGGGCGCCTCACTCTCTACCATGTCATTATTATCCTCCCCCTCTTCCTCTACCTCCTTCTCGACTTCCTCCACCACTTCGTCGCTGTCTCCCTCTAACTCCTCCTCTGTCTCCCTGGCGAGAAGTTTCATTAGTGTTTTCTTCGCTCCTGCTTTCTTTACTTCCTCGCTCCCCTCTTCCTCCCCGTCCTCCAACTGTTGCTCAATTTCTTCCTCCACCTCCTGCATTTCCTCCTCGACCTCATCTTTCCTGTCCGCAAACCGTTCGGCGCCCTCGTCGCTCTCCCCCTCCCCTGCTCTGTCTTTCATCTCGTACCTTTCTCCTTTTTCCTCGCTGTCATCCTCCCCTCCCCCGTTGCTCTCCTCTGCCTCGGCGCTCTCTCGCTGTTCCTCGCTGCATTTTTGTTTTTTCGTCACTCTGCCCTCCCCTTCCTCAGTTTCCTCGTTCTCTTCATCCTCCTCACCTTTGTCGCATTCCTCCTCTACCTTGTCGCTTTCTCCCCCCTCCTTCTCCCCCTGTAACACCTCGTAACTTCCTCCCTCCTCTTCCTCCCCCTCTTCTTCACTTTTCAATCGGCTCTGAGCTTCGTCGCCAGGCTGCTCATCCTCAGCTTTCTGGTCCTCTTCCTCCTCTCCATCACTTTTTCTAGCTTTCTCTATGGCTTCCTCGCTCTCTGCCTCTCCATCTCCCTCTTCCACCCCCCCTTTTTTCTCACTCCCTTCTCCCTCATCCTCTCCCTCCACGTGTCTCTCTTCCACTTTCTTTTTTACCCCTCCTTTCTCTGCACACCCTTCTCCCTCAACCTCCTCCTGCTCCCCTCCTCCTTCATCCTCTCCCTCAACATCATAGTCTTCCACCTCTCCTACCTCCACCTCCTCCACTTCCTCCTGCTCTTCCTCAACCCCCCGTCCTGCGCGTTCAGCAGTCAGCGGTTGTGGGCTGGTGGGACCGGCCTTCTCCCCCCTTCTACGGCCCCTGCTGCCCGCCAGGGGAGACAGGCGGAGGTGACGGCCCCGCAGAGAGTCCTTGGTCGGTGGGGGAAGAATGGGAAGAACAGCCCATACGTCCAGAGACACGAGGGAAGGCGTGTAGAGACACAGGTGAGAGAAGGGAGGGAGGAGGGAAAGTGAGGAGAGGTGGATAAAGACGGGGGGGTTGTTTGTTCTTGACACAACTGCATGCAAAACCGACTTATCGTAAAAATGAGTTAGATTACACAATGAAGTCTGTGCACATGAAATATAAATGAGACCAAACAAGCATGCATGAACACACCAGACACACACACACACACACACACACACACACACACACACACACACACACACACACACAGAGGGCAGGATCATGTAATCATATCGTTTCCCCTGCATGGTTGCAGCTATATCGCTGCTAAATCTCTGGGAAATGTTGGAACACTTCATGTGAATGATTTGTTCATTCTGAGTGGTTATTCTTCTGATGGTGGTGAGGGAGTTGGCCTGTGCACCACTAATGGAAAAATAAAACCGGGGGGGAAACGTTCAGACAGCGAAGCAGTAACAGTGACAGTAGGCGGACAGCAGGACAAACAGGAACACACAGTGGCAGCCGTGGCCGTAGGACAGATCCCAGCAGCACAGCAGCTACACAAACACATCCCGGGTCACGGTGCAAAGGTCAAAGGTCAAAGGTCAAAAGACAAGAGGTCAACAACAACAAAAGTCACGGGAGAGAGAGACACAAGAGCAGTTATATGAGACAGGAGAAAAGGCCACTATGGTAACGATACACTGAGAACATGTAGAGATATGGCTGTCCCCAACGTTACCTACATCGCCATAGCAACATCCTGAATAATTCATAATCCATTCAATCAACAAAACTAAAACTCTTTAAATCAATGAAATTGGGGTTCCACTGAGTAAAGAAAATAGAATGAAGAAGGGAAGAGACAGACGGCTTCCTAAACAAGGTACCAACATGTTTGTGAATACGGTTCTGAGGCCGAGGACGTGCTTCTAAGAACCATCCAATAGGATTCATCAACTGAAAATGTCTCGGTCGACTTGTTATTTAAGTAACTCACTAAGACTGGGCGGCCCTTCACAACACTACACAGGTGCAATCTGGGAGTGCTACGTACAGAATACAGAAACGGCAAAGAGGTTAACCTGTGAATGGTACACAACAGAAATAGGAGAGAGACAGAAATAGAACGACAGGAACATAGCATGGAGTAGAGTGGAGTGTGTGTGTGTGTGTGTGTGTGTGTGTGTGTGTGTGTGTGTTTGTACCTGTTGGGATGGAGGCTCAGGGGTGTGGTCTCCAGACAGGGCCAAGTCCTGCAGTTCCGGCTCAGTCCTCTCCTCTGGTGGAGCTCCACCACTGGCCTCACTGTCCTGCAACACACACACACACACACACACACACACACACACACACACACACACACACAGGCATTTAATGACACAGCAATGGTAGATTGGAGGCAATATGAGGCCATTTTGTGTACTGAAGCTGCCCACGAACGATATTTTGTGCCGATATTAATTTCCTTAAACATGGATAATAACAGTAATAATACATATTTATGCATTACAATCCATTACAATTTTCTATCAAAGTCCAACCAGTAAACCGATGTCCGTCTACCACTACTATATTATATTCTTTCCTCCTCATTTTCTAATTGCTGCGCTTGTTCTCACTTTCTATCGTTGCAAGACATTGTGAGCTATGGTGGCATGAGCTCAATAACACTAAACTGTTATTGTGCTTGTCTACCTCATACTGCAAGCCTCCTCCTAGGGCGTCCATGTCCAGATGGAGGTTCCTCAGTAGCCTGGCTGAACCGCGAGGACTCAGCTGCAAAAGGGACGACATCAGGTTTGACCGGGCCGTATACCGAGCCACGCGCATCAGAAGCCGGCTCTTTTAGTCGCGATTGCATTTGTCTTTAGGTTGTATTGTACCTCGTTCTCTGAGATTTTGTCTTCACCGTTGTCGTCTTCATCGTCGAAACCGGGAAGAGAGAGAGACACCTTCTCCTCCTGCCTGCTGCCCAAAACACTGGATCCTCCACTGCTCCGAGGCCCCTGACAGGAAGAGAAGGTAGGAAATGGTGTCATCAGCATATATAAGTGGCTTAGGATGGTGTGTCCTGCTTCCACGACGGTGCAGGTTATACTTGACAGGATAAACAGATTCCACATTGGGCTTATGATTATTTCCACTTGTGTAGTATTGCTGCCAAACATCTATAGCCCCAAAATATGCTATTATCTGTTCACACTAGCAGCTCTTTACAGCGACTGGTTCTCACCCCCAGGGAGGCTTTGAGGGGCTCCAGCCCGCCAGAGCTGCCGTGGGACCCCCGGAGAGCAGGTGTAGATCCAGAGAGGGGGCCGGGGCCAGGGGCATCCAGGCCTCTCAGAGGAGCCAGGCTGCCCAGCGGGGACGGCAGGGGTCCAAGGGCCGAACTCAGTGCCTAGCAGTTAAGAGAGAGACCGTCTGGTGAGTAAACACGTAGTGCTGAACAACTGTGTGTAGCTCTATAGCTTCATTTTAGTTTGGCAATTATTTGTCATAGAATTTGGGCATGTCAGCAATACTCAATGAAACTCAATGAAAAGTCTATGTGTCACCCACATATTTCTAAATGCATTTTGGAGACACCCCATCATCACTGAAAAAATGCAGGAGATTCTATTATTGCTTTAAAATCTTCATTTCTTCAGATTTGAGTTTTATTTTGAATTTTGGCGGCATCTTTGGTGCCAAGTGGTCGTTGCCGTGGTGTTTCTGCACTGCACTTCCCAGGGGTCACTTGTCAATTACACAGTGATGTCAAATGAGGAAGCTTTCATGAACTGGGTATAGGTTGAATTACTATTAGAGAATAGCTATTTCTTTATAGGAATATGCTGCAAACCTTTACTTTAAAACCTCGTTTCCCTGGTTTCCATGTGTGTGGAAGACATGGGCAACAGAGAAGACACCATGAAAATACAGACCATTTTCCAGGCCGCAAAGATTGCAAATTGGGCGTTGAAGTCTCCAGCTGTGACTGAAGTGTCTCCAATTTTCATTGAGCATAGCATAGCATCTCTCTCAGTGTCTCCCTCTGTAGGCCTACCTCCTGAATCCCTGCTCTGCTCTGCCCTGGCTCTCCATCTCCATTTTCTCCAGGGTCTTTACTCACAGTGTATAGAAGAACGAAGAGTGCCCCTCCCTTTCTCTGGTCATCTTTCTGAAGCTCTCCCTCCGCTATGTCCTGTCCTACCTGCTCAACCATGTCTTCGGTCTCCTCTCTCTGTGCTGACGAAAGGATCGCTATCTCTCCTTGCTCCGCTGCCATCTCTCTTTCTTCTACCTTTGCTTTAACCATCACCACCTCTTCCACCTCCCCCTCCCCCTCCTCATTTTCCCTAGGAAACCCTATCGTCGGTACTCTCGTCGGTACTCTCCTCACTCTTCTTCTTCTTCCCCTCCCTTGCTCTTCCACTCGTTCCAGCGGCCAGCTAGAAATGGAGGAGGAGGCAAGGCCGCGGAGAGCATGGGCAGGGGTGCAGGTGTAGGACGGGGACGAGAGATGGTTGGATGGGTTAAGGTGAAAGGGTGCCATAGGGCTGGGCTGGGGTAGGACTGAAGGTAGGCTAGATGGTTCAAGGCGTGGGACTGCTGGGATGTGGAGCTGGGGTAACGGTGAGGGCTGAGTGGATGGGTGGGGGGGAGGGACTACTGCCAAGTAAGAGGGATGACTGGACCAGCTGGGTGAGGACAAGGAGCATCTGGAGGCTTGTGCTGACTGTCCACCTGCCTGCCATTTAATCTTTTTCTTGCTTTTCTCCCCTCCATCTGCGTACTATTTAAAGGAAGGATGCGTTATATGGGTGAGATATCATCAATCTGTAATGTTCAATGCATTCCAGGAGTTATTTTGTGATGAGTTATTTGAAGTGTTGTAATTTACTTGTTTGGTGTACCTCAACCTCTACTTTAGGCAGTGATTTCCTAAGAACTTCTTCCCATTGAGAAAAGGTCTATAGAGGCTACTGTCAGGTCAGTGGAGAATTTGGCATCACTTCTACGATGGATGATTGTTAAATGTTGGTGCAAAATGGCGAGTCTAGGAAGAAGCTCCTGTTCTTTGAGTCTGAGGGACTGATACGAACACCTGAAATAACCGTTAAATACAATTACCAATATTTTAGCTAGTTCAATAGGAACAAACTGGCTACATTTATAAGACTATAGAAATACAGCCAAGTGAGACAAACCTCCTCTTCCTACAATTCTTTAAACAGGTTAACATTGTGTTGCTTGCCCAATGTTCTTTTGAAAAATAACACTAAAGGCCATCTTGAAGGCATCTTATCTCACACAGTCATTTCCCAACATGCCTCAGTGACTCAGTAAAATACCCATGGTTCTTTGACTTCAGGGGTTATTTTGCTTTATCAGTGAACTACTTACATCACACACAAAAGTGGCAGTTACTGCCAAAGACATTTTCGCAAGCAACACTGTAGGAGAGAGGCTGTGTCCAAATAGCACCCAAGGGAACGCTCAGTCCAATCCAGTCCTGTCTAATTGGTAATGACTGAAGAACACAACACATCCCATCCTCATATGCTCTGTAAATCTAACAATGTGAATAGCCACTTCAATGCACTTTAAATTGGACTGTAAATTTGTAAACTCCAAAACTCATGGCTCTAATTCTGTCAGGAGGCCATCACAGTGAGAATTATTTTTAACCAGGAGAAACTCTTTATTAGCATCGTGAAGTGAACTATCTTTAAGATTAAATATTTTGTTTTCATTTTATTGGATTTCTATTTACATTCCGTTTTACCTTTTTATGCTTTGTGCACTAACCTCCTCTCGTAACACATCAAATGTAGCGTCTTTCAAAAAAGGAAATACAAAATAGAAATAATAATCAACCACTCACTCCAGGGGTCTTGAGCAGCTCCTTCTTTTTCTCCTTCTTCTCTTTCTTCTCCTTCTTCTTCTTCTTCTCCTTTTCCTTCTTCACCCCTGCGCCCCCCACGGTGGCCGTGAGCTGGGTGCGCTCGCGCTCCTGGGCCACCAGGCGCCGGTAGTGCTCGTCGCAAGGGTGATCCCAGGTGGACTGGCCCGTGGAGAAGTTGAAGTAGTAGACATCCCCTGTCACGTCCTGGCTGCAGGGGGAGGAGGAGGGGGAGGGGGGAGAGGAGGGGGTCACTTCAGCACCTCAATAAAGGCCCCCGCGAAGGGAAGGAGATGGACGGATGAATGGATAGATAGATAAGATAGAGAGTGGTCTGAGTGAGTCTCCTTGCACAATCATACCTTTAATAGATAGATAGATAGATAGATAGATATATAGATCTACTTTAATTTACTAATATTATATTTATATGATTTTCTGTATGTTTACTTGCTCTAAAAAAATCTTTCATCTAACATCTAACTTTTATTAGCAATACCTAATAATGGTGTATTTGTGTTGTAGTTTGTGATAAGCCTTATCTAGACAGTTCTACTGCAGCTGACATCTCCCTGAAGAGTCATTGAGCAGGTTGCTATGGGTTTCCATGGTTCAGGTCTCAAGAACAGCCCTTCACCCTTGATTATTTTCAAGGACACAAAAGCTCCCAAGTTACACAACCACAGCAGATACACTGCTGCAGACTAGTCTTCTCTATTCAGGGCTGCGGTTTGGGGGTGGGCAAGCCGCCAGGGCCCCAGTTCCCTCTCTCCCTCCTTACCAGGGCTTCCACTCATGAGGCAGAGGAGCAACCATGCCCTCCCTGGCCAGCCATAGGAGCTCCGGCTCACTATCGGGATCAATGCCAATCTCTCTTGCATACTCGTGGATCTCTGACAGGAGAGGGATAGAGAGGGAGAAAGCGAGAGCAACATGAGAAGCCTTGACAATGTTTAACTATGTATTGTAATAGTAGTATATTAGATCTACACAACATCGTAGACTAGGGTTCGACAGCTATGAGTTTTTGAAGGGGCGATTTTTTACCAGAATTTTATTCTTGGCAGAGTGAAAAAGCCTCTGAAACAGCATTTTAGACCATTGTATGACATTCAAACTCTCCACTGAAAGCCAGCATAATGAAATTCTTTTAAGATTGGTAGCACCTTAAGGCATGGTGACCCACCACATAATTGAATGGTAGGAGAAACTGAGATGCATTAGGCCTTTAAACAAAGAATTAATAAAAAAAACAAAAACCCACTATTGAACAACTAAATTAATAAATAAAATGAGCAAAGAAAATAAAGTATTTGCAGGTTTTGCAGGTTACAGGTTTTGATGTAGCTGTGGTTAGGGGGGTAGTGGACAACATTACTGCCGATATCCAATATTTAATAAACAGCCAATAGTGGCCAACCACATTTGGAAGTCTTATTCTATTCTCAAAATGTAATGTGACTGGTGAATTTCGGGACATGCCAGCCACTGTGACTTAGGAGCAAATATGCAAGTTCCCTGCCCTGCAGATAGGTGTGATAGAGTCAAAGGAATGTGTCACTTTTTGTCAACATTAGCAGCAGCAGTGGTTGCTTTCAAGGTTAAATATCACCGCCTACTACTGTACCCACTATGTCTTATAGACACTTAAGCCACCCATGAGCCCTATGTACCTTGTTCAGAGGGGATATAGTTCTCATCGTAGTCCTCTTCAAGGATCAGCTGGTCTCCAATGAGAGCAGCTGCAGTCATGGCTACTGAGGAGACAGGGGGAGATGAGTAGCAGGATGACTGGCAAGAAAAAGTCTAGCTTGTTACGGTTTTTAGCTGTGCTGTGCAAAATAGACACTGCCTGCTAAAGAAGGACTATAAGATATAGTTTGCCTACTAGCTCAGCTAAGAGGATTAACAAATTGCCTTGAATGTAGATGGCTACTCATCTTATGCAAAGATAAGCGGTGGTTTACTAGCAGAAAAGTGCCCAACGAGCAACTGCGCATCAATAGAGCCAATTTCATCTCATTTCGATAGACAAAAACAATCGATGTGCAATAATGTTAAGGCCAGTAATGCGCAGGAGGGTAAGGAAAGGGGGTGAGCTTACTCTGAGAGCATCTCAGCTAACTTCAACTTAGCTGTGCGCCATCTAACGTTAGCTTAGCTAGCTAAGTAGTAATAGTAGTATGAAACTAGCTTCTTAACGTTAAGTGATATACCTTCCCAGCTATTAATCGTTTTCTCACTAGCCTCCGGGGCAAGATCGATCACTTTTCACTTGGTTGACATGGACATTTTCCACACAGAAGCGAGAAAGATGAGCGGGTTGAACTATCAACAACAACACCAGCAGATCTCCAAGGACGCTTCATCCGTTTCCTGTTGACGATGGCAACGTTTTCCGAATCGCGCTCTGATTGGCTGAGCGACAAACGAAATATGCTGCTTTCAGTGCTACTCGTAAAATCCAAATTCCGAAATTGTAGGTCGTAAATATAACGTGACGCACACTCAATTGATGAATTTGAATGGAAATAATAGAAAACTTGAACTTGTAACAAAGTGTTGTTGGTGGGTTTTGTTTTATTTTAGAAAATCAACTATCACAGAGCAACTTCGTTCTGTAGAGGTAGACTGATTAGCAGAAAATGTGCATGTATGTATGTATGTAAACACATTATTTTTATAAACTAATATTACTAATATAAACTAACAACTATTATATGAATTAATTAATTCATTTATTCATAAATACATTTATGAAAAGTAATGTATTTACATAGATAAACAGTTTACTTGCTTAGGATATGACCACTGACTTTACCAATGCTATTCTTATCAGAGAATTGTCTGAAACCTTACTAGTCACTGATTGCTTTATTCACTGATTGTGGTTATTCATGTGTGCAAATATCTCATAAAACGTGCAGGCCTTAGATCAAGTACGATCAAGTTTAGTATAAAAATCTACCCACATTTTATAAATGAGGGTCACGACTGTATTTACAATCATATCACATAGAATAGGCTGAATAATGCAGCCAGCTAGCTAAGTTCAAAGAAAATTGAGCATCATCGCCATCTTACACAAGGATGGAGAGCTGAGACAAAGATTGAAATAGGAGAAGAAAGACTAGAACACAAGAGCCAAAAAAAACAGTTCAAGAAACAAAAAAAGACCAAACTAATGTCACTAATGTCACACCCAAGGAGAGATGGAATGTCTGGAAGATGAAGATAACCAAATGCAGACAAGGCAAAGCATCCTTCCTATGAGTGTAATAAACCAAGAGTGAAAGACAGAAGCAGAGTCTGACACCGACAGAGAGTCTTGGCTCAAAGAAAGCTGAGACAGGCCAACATAGAAAGAGAAACAGAGGAAAGAAAGTTAAAGAAATAAAAAGGGCAAAACAACAGAGAGAAGCTGAAGATGGAAATTCAGATACAGCAGCAAACTGAATCAGGATGCATAGTTT
This sequence comes from Hoplostethus atlanticus, assembly GCA_034670405.1. Lineage (NCBI taxonomy): Eukaryota > Metazoa > Chordata > Actinopteri > Trachichthyiformes > Trachichthyidae > Hoplostethus > Hoplostethus atlanticus. The sequence goes on from JAXDDX010000025.1 coordinate 1,628,565, forward strand.
GTGCTGCAGGGGCCCTTCAGACAGGATTAAGTTAGACACAGGTTTGGGGGTCCAGAGGTACATTATGTCTGTGAGCCCTAGTTGGACCCCTGTTTGTCCTTCTAACTCTTTTCTGCATATGTCTTCCATCCCTCTCTCCTTCCAACCTTCCTTCCCAAAATACTGGCACAATCTTTTTTTTTTTTTAGCTTTTATCTGTAATTCCTTTAAAACTATTGTTTTTTTTATTGTTTTACATACATTTAATTACTTTTTTTTAGATATTTGATTTCATTGTCACATGTGATTTTAAAGAAGTGGTGACATGCTGTTTTCAGTGTATGTTCCTTGAAATGTATTTTGACTGAACCAGAATGTGTGTCAAATCAGTTCAGTAGGCATGGGTTCATGGATTTCATGTTGACGAGGTGCCAATATTTATTTGTGCAAAGGGGAAAAAAGTGAGATGTAATGGCATGCTGTGTTGTAGGGGAAGCTGAATGTAATGATCCCTGTGGTGTGGCAAATGGCACCATTTGTCTCCAAGTCTCTTATTTACAGCGGGGGGGGGGGGGCATTCACACCATGTGACTAAATAATCCCTTTATCCAGCAGTTTTCTGTAGTGTAGCCAGGGGGTGATTTAAGTGGGGTTAAATAGGGACCCCTTTTGTTATTATTATTATCTTGTTTTCTTATGCATTCCATTGTTAACAATTGGCTTAAATCGGAAATGAGAAAAATAACTCTCCACCCCCCTCAACACACTTTTGTATTTTATCCAGTGTATATCGTGGGTGGTATCATAGGTGCAAAGCAGAGAAGAGCAGTATTTCAAGTAAATGTATTTGAAACACATATTTAATTATTTTTGAATATGTTATAATTTATATTTGACTAGAATAAAATAAATCTAATGTAAATTGTTGCACGCTAAAGCCAAAGCCAACTGAGCAATGTTGTTGTTGAAAGAGTGCCAGAATTTACAGTTTTTACAATGTATTTTTTGTATTTTGAAAATACAGAAAGTTTTTTTTTTAATTCAATAAATTTCTTGACAACTGTAATTTGTAATTTATTTTGACAATTGTATTAACAAGTAGTTGTAATTTGTAACAAGATACAGTTTGATGTATTTTTGCTCATCTCCGGGTGCAAGTAAATACTGTTATTCTGTTTTAGAGTTCTGCTGGTTATGGTTATAACCACAAGGGGGCAGGAGAGAGCAGGACTGGTCCCTCCACTGCAATCAAACCTGCATTTGGCAAGGGCTAAATTGCTTTGGCACCTCAGCATGACTGGTTCCCCTTGAATGATGAAAGGTCTTACATCTCTCTGACAAATGCACCGTGCTACACCGTGGTGGTGCTTTGAAGTAAATGAATCATTTGGACCTCTCTGGCTCAATGTGATGTCAACAGTGCCACGAGAAAGCCATTTCCCCACTGTCCCGACGCATTTTTACTTCCACCCTCACACATTCCTCACCTCTTGTGCTGCTTTTTCTCAGAAGGTGATATATTCCAGACAACATACTTGGATTCAGGCAAAACATGTCTACCCACCTTCTGTATTTGTTTTGGCCGTTGGTGTGCGTGGTTTGGTTATAGTACTAGGGTGAATGACACCTACATCTTGGGCAATGGTAGCTTTAGGACTACAAACAGGCCTTGGAACTGAGATGATCAATTCAACACCTACGCACCAAATCACATATTACACAGTCCAAACACAACCTGTTCTTTCATATGGCTCAAACATGTCTCTTGCAGAGAAATCCACTACAGAGAAACCAGATCACTAACGTGAAATGTTTTTTTTTTTTTCTTTCTCCTGGCTGGGCTTGTTTAAATCAATACAGTAACCATGAAGCTCATAGAAACCACATCAGCATTAACGGTAATTTTTTCAAAACTCAAAATGAAATTGCCTTTTCCAGCACCTCACTAGGGAATGCGGTCTGAAATGTTGACTTCATTTGCTGCCTGGGGTTTGAAAATATGAAAAAGTGCACTCAGTGAACTACATTATCTTTGGTGCCACATTTCAGAGCAGCACACGGCTAGGGACACTCATAAACCTAGAAGATAATGCTCCCTATCAGCGGACAGAACGACAAGTCACTGCATGTTGGTTGGCATAGAAATTGCCCCGGTGTTTGTCAGCGTGTGTGTGAATAGTTTTAAGCCGTATTCCTCATCGACTGTATCTCACCCTCGTTTTGCTCATCGACACATTGCCATCTAGGTTATCCGAGTTCAGGGCGGACCCTCTTTTCTCTCGCTTTAACGTCAAGCTGTACAAACCCCAGGGAGATGCAACCCACAGTAACACTGTAGGGATTTTGTCCAAATATCTGTATTAAGGCAGGAGCGACCTCAACAGATGTGACATTGCAAAATCACATCACTGGAGTTAAGTAGACTTGGGTATATCAACCTGATATGGTGTGTGTGTGTGTGTGTGTGTGTGTGTGTGTGTGTGAGCGCCGCACTGTTGCTTACAGCTGAGATAACCTCCCCTGCTGGGTCGCGATCGGTGCTCCATCATGGAGGCAGCTGGAGCAGTGACGTGACCTTTGAACCTCAGCCTGATCAAATGGTGCATTTACTGATTAAATATTTATCAGCTCCAGGCAATTACCCCACATCTGTCCGGCTAGGAGAATAGAACTACAGTTGATAGTCGCTGCGGTGCTGGTTGCTGTTCGTCTCCCAAAGAAATTCCTTGTGTAAGTTTTTGAGCATCGGTTAATACCATGACTACCACGTGCTTATCTACAGGAGATACCACAAGGCTTGATACAGTCAAAATTCCTCCTTTAAATGAGGAATCAGTCAGATCAGTCTATCTATGTCTATCTTACATAAGGAACAGGAATAGGAACACTTTGTTGGAAAAGTATCTATTATCTACTCTATACTAATCTCAAAATCACAAGAATCATCTGTGGACAAAAAACTAGCTTGGAGTCATGACATAAATGAAGAAATAATGGAAGAAGAATGGAAGGATATTTGTTTGAAATCACAAGTGCTTACAATTGATACAAGATTCAAGCTTCTACAACACAAATGGGTGATGAACCTATATAACACCCTCTGAATTGCATCACTTTGATCCAAATATACCAGAAGCAAAGGGTACATAGTATCACTGTTCATGGTAATGTCCAATTATCAGGGGTTTTTGGAAAAAAGTGTTGCAGTCTCATAATATTTCTTATCATCTCCCGTTATGTCCTGAGCTATGTATACTTGGTATGTTTCCCATAAATTTTGACAATTTTTGTAATTTTGTAATTTGTAAATGACAATTACACAAAATAAAGAAACATGGTGTTCTTCTGTCTTCTACAAGCGAAACATACAATTGCTGTGCTTTGGAAAAGTACCGATAAGCCAACACCCAGCCACTGGCTGAAGGGACTGTCAGGCTCTCTGGCTATGGAAAAATTGACATTTACAGTAAGAGGTAAATCAAAAGACTTCGACAAAATGTGGGGTAAATTTATGGACTTTTAAACAAATGACTATCATAAACTCCTTGACGTAAAACAATCTGTATTTCAACACAACTTGTTTTAACTTTTAATTTAATTTATGTTAGTTAATTTGTCTCCCTCAGTTTAAAATGTTGTTTTTCTCCTGATTACTGTGCCTGATTACATATTACATTTTTCTTCCTCCTTTTAGTTTACATTTATTTATTTATTTATTTTATTATAATTATTATTTTATTTTATTTATTTGTCTTTCTGTATTTGTCTGTCTGTAATTGTATGTTGTATGTATGGAAAACCCCAATAATATTTTGTTAAAAAAAAAGAAAATTTGGAAAAAATGTTTGGATCCAATGCTGGTGGTACCTGTCTGACAATGCAGAATTTATCATGATCATGCATGAAAATGTCTTTTATCCCATATTTTCATATCTTCATATCTTCGTCTTTGCCTGTTAAATCATAACAAATGAGCATTCCTATGTTGCTTACGTTATAATCGTTATGAAACCATTAGCAACTGTCTCGGCTGGCACAAACGCTGAGGCCCTATTGATAACAATTATGACGACAGTAATCTAGATAGAGCGTGGATCCAGAGGCACGGTGGTGCAATAAGGACAGTCTCAAAGGTTGCTGTTCCAGATAAGAGCCATTCTTCTGACAAGGTTTTATTCCTGGTCAACAGCTATACGTTCAGACTAGCTGATACGGAGAACGCTCTTATCTGAACACCACCAAGACGACGAAGACAAGCTGGGGCCCTGTGCTGTGTTCCATTCGCCCCTGAAGTAAAGTAGTAGCCCTTCTTTGTTTGGTGATGAATTGGCTGAAATAGACACAGTTTGACTCCTCAGTTGGAAAATCAGACTTGAAGTCACCTTTAATGCTCCCACTATTAAGCTGCGTCTTAAAAACAAATGGTTAGAGATGAAAATGTTAAAATATCCCAGCAGGCGTCGATCTGTCACCCCTCTGTCTTCAAGGCTGCATAAAGCTCAGCTTGGCTCCTCAACAAAGAAGCAATGAGGGGGGGGGGGGTCCACAAAAGTAATGAAATGACCAAGGAGTAGTTGGGGGTGTGAGAGACATGGTGTGAAAGACAGGAGACATGGTGTGAAATGTGGAATAAAAAAAGAGAAAGGGGAGTGGAGAAAGAGTGGAGAAACACAATTTGGCTTGTGAATGGGAATGGAGGAATTGTTGCAGCCACACAGTGAAATCTACGATGGGAAGGGGTGGGGGGGGGGGGGGTTGGCTCATATGTTTCATTGCTGTGGAAGAATACTTTGTCATCTTACTGTGATCGATGCATCAAATTATTTATATCTAACATCGTTTGAATGTGCAACACTTTATGTTGTTCATTTAAAGTGGATCTGTTCTTTCATATGACCAGCCTTGAAGATTTTCACCATCTGTATCCGTTGCATCTATATGTACATACTGTAGGTGCAGGATGTTATGGTATGCACTCAGCATGTTGGAATCACTCAGTGTAGGTATTGATAATAGGACAACATGAGAGTGATGGCATTCAGACAGATGTGCATTGATCATATACACTACTACTTCCAGAATTTCACCCCCGGGGATCAATAAAGTATCTATCTATCTATCTATCTATCTATCTATCTATCTATGATTGTGCAAGGAACACAGACCGCTCTCTCTCTCTAACTATTGATTAACACTGACGCTCACTATTGATGACAATGATTAACCATGTACTGCTGCACCATGTACTGCTGCACCGTCAGACTAGTCTTCACTCAGCAGTCTGCTAGCCCTGCAGACAGCTGGAGTCTGATGCATCACACAGGGCAGCATTACTGGCTCATCTCTATTAGTGGATGGGAGAATGTGAGGAAGCGAGTGGAAAATGATTACTGCAGCACATTGGCACAGAGCACTTGAGAAAATAAATACATATGTTGTTTCCCAAAGGGTCAGCAAAGACATTAATCATAAATATTGCCAGGCTGCATGCATATTCCTTCTGGTTATGACTAGAATGTGTAATAAAAGTACTTCTTCCATCTTATTTCCTTTTTTTAAACATTTGTCTAATAAAATGTATTTTATTTGCTGTTGTTTTATACTGTAAAGTGTCTTTGGGTACTAAGAAAAAGCTCAATATAAATGTGATATATTATTATTATTACTTATTGATCAATGAAAGTGTTTTTTGTGCACACAATTTATATTTTCTGATGTACATGACAGTATGCTTCACTGATTTCCCCACACGCTTTCAATTAGGGAGAGGAATTATATCGTACTAGCTGCTTCTGCTAGTTTATGATCACATGGGAGAAATGCTTGTGTGACAGAAAACGCGATTGTGTCGTATACATAGTATATACGGAACTAGAAACCGCTCTCTTCGCCGTGAAAACAGGGATTCCTGTTCCTCCACTGACATGGAGTCACGGTGACAAAGTCCGCTGGTGACAGGACAAACGGCAGCATGACACACACCACCCTTTGACCTATTAATCATGATAGCCCACACAGAGATACCCACTCACACACTGAGATAGGCCTGTCTCGTTATCCAGAATTCAATGACTGGGAGTCGACTGTGATTCCGCAAACTTGATCACATCAAACTCTAGTCCCAGTCTGCTGTTTGCTTTTGATGGTTTTTGTTGGCAGCCTTTTGGAAGCACAAACTGTAAACACCGGTTCTCTTAAAGCCCCACACACTCAACTCAAACAAACGGATCAGCCTAAGCCTTTAGGAAAGTACGCCTAGAACAAATGTGGAAAAAAATCATTTCTTTTCAGATTGAACACGTGTGTTTTGCAGTAAACAATTGGATTGAACATTGTGTTCATGATAAAGCTTACTCAGCACATATTCAAACATTCAATTCAAGCAAAAGACAAACTGTTTTTAGTTTTCACATAACAGCAGTAATGCACCATTTTGGGGATAAAGCACTTCAGGCATTTATACTATGGGTGGCTGCAGTGGGGATGGGACCCCTAACCCTGGTAAAAGACTGCATGACCTACAAAAGACCTTAATATGCACTTCAAATTAATATTTGATGTTGGGTTGTAGACCTAGAGCATGAGACATGGAGAGTTTGAAACTTTCTCTTCTTCATTTTCTAACTCGCTTTAATGTTCTTACTCCTCTTTTCCCCATGCCCTTCTAACTATCACATCTATATAGTTCCAGTTCTCCTGTGGTCACCTCTCTTCAAATCAAATCAAATCAAATCAATTCAAATCAAATCAAATCAATCAAATCAAATCAATCAAATCAAATCAAATCAAATCAAATCAAATCACTTTATTTATATAGCACATTTCATACATTCCGATGCAATGCAATGTGCTTCACATCAAATAAAAAGCACAATAAATAAAGTGCACAGATAAAAAAAAAAGATTAAAATAAGAGATACAAAAGTGATTCCAAATCAAGAAAAATAAAATAAAACAAATCAAATCACATTTATCTGTATGGCCCTGCACCACAGTTACAGTCTCAACGGGCTTCACAATGCCCATAGTGTGAGAACAGTTAATGCTGGCACACGACACCCCCCAGTCTCAGCCCTTCCCTTTCATCCCCCTTCCTTTCCTTTTTAGCCTCCAACTCTCCCAACTCTCCCTTCTCCCTGGCCTGGTATTAATAAAAAGCTTAACTTCGTTTCTTTCTTATGCAATTCACCCCCCTCTACCTCTACCTCCCCTCTTTGTCATACTCTCACATACGTCTCTTTTACTGTCTTCCTGGCTCCGTCCTCACACCGTGTTGCCTTTTGTTCCCACGTCTCTGATCCAGCCGCGGGAGACGGTTCGGCCACGGGACAGGTGAGAAATAAAGGCCCCCTAAACCCCCATCCACCCCCATCCACCCCATCCACCCCCCTGCACCCCCTGCAAAGGCATTACTATCACACTGAGTGTTAAGTGTCACTCATGGGGGATAAAGAACAAAAAAACAAAGTTGTGTGAGTGCGTGAATGTCTGTGCACACAGAATGGCATATATGTATTTACGTGTATATATGTACATAGCAAAACAGTGTCTGAGTCAGAGTGTGTGTGCGTGCGTGCGCCTCTGCAGTGTGCTGACACTCACCGAATGCTCTCCTCCCAGCAGGTGACCATTGAACCCTAAACCCAGGGCCCTGCTGAGGGAAACGGTTGGGGGGTGAGGTCCACCTCCACGGAGACACATAGCACTCGCACCTTCCCCCTCCTTCCCACAGGGCCTCACCCCTCACTCGGGCACTATAAAAAGTCTGCTTTCCCTGCAGTTCTTCAGTCTCAAGACCAACACCAATAGGTAAGTCAAGCAACGGCTGTAGCTGGGAGCTGGGGACTGGGGCTGAGTCTTACTCTGCAGGTTGGCCGAGTCAGCACAGAGAAACTTTGGGGAACTGCATTGTTGTTTTTCTTTCAGCTTTGTACAGATTGTACAGAACATTATTTGGGAAGCATGCTAAGTTGCCAGGGAGGGAGATTTCTGCAATCTTGTTTGCAGTTTAGCTGAAGTTGTGAAGTACTTTCAGAAGTATCAGAAGTAGGTTTCTTTGGAGGGAGAAAAAGTTTAAATGTTAACTTTTACATTTTTAAAGAACTTGTACTTTATTTTGTGACGATATTTCAGCAGTCACTCTCAAAATACCTTTCCAGGACACTAAAAACATGATGATGGTACTGTACTGTACTTTGAGTGCAGAGAGTTGACTAGCTAATTCTATGTACATTTTAAAGCAGATTATGGATTAGGTAGCAGCCCAGAGCTAATCTCCTTGAGGAGTCTGCATAACTCTGTCACCAGACCTAATCTACCCAGATTACAGCCTTTTAATAGGCTGGCAGATGCCTGGTAGTGAGCTCACTGGGGCAGTTTAGGGATGAGTGTGTTACAGGATTCTTCTTATCCAGTCTTTAGCTTTGCATTAGCTGGGGGGATTTAACAGTTGTTGGATTACTGGGTTTACTTCTGTTTTCCAAATTCAGCTTTTGTTCATTCCTTTGTTCTGTGTCTAAACTTGTTTTTTTTGTGAAGTATTGTGAGTGTGTTGTATACTAACCAACTCTTCCCCCCCTTTTTGCGCCTCAGACCACCATCATGAAATTCCTGGCTCTCGCTCTCGCCCTCCTGCTGGCCATCGGTGAGTACTGCAACCACCGTTCCTTGCCTTGTTGCTGAAAGAAATGCTTTTAGTCTGAACCGCTTCATGAAATCATGTATTGTTTTGTAGATAAATCAGCACTTGCTGGCTGTTGCTCTTAACTCCCTTCTCCTCACCACTTTTCTCATCTTTCCTCCCTCTCCAGGCTCCCATGCTGCCTCCCTGCAGGCTGATGAGGCCCCCTCCCAGCTGGACCACATCAGGGCCGCTGTGGGTATCTACCTGTCTCAGGTGAAGGAGAGTGCCACCAAAGCCCTCGACCATCTCGATGACACCGAGTACAAGGACTACAAGTAAGGCACTCATTCTCCCTTTCATTCTCCTTTGACTGATACTTGCTCTTAGCCGCTAGTTCATTCAGCAATCCTCTTATTTACTTGTATATATTCCATTCCATTTTCAATCGCTTGTTCATTGATGCCTTCATTCATCTTTTCATTCATCTCAAGTTCACCACTATATGTTCCTCCCTTCCTCCTCCCTCTTCCAGGCTCCAGCTGTCTACGAGCCTGGACAACCTGCAGACTCAGCTCCAGTCCATGCAGGCTGCTGCAGCCCCCTACACTAACATCTATGTAGGCCAGATCATGGAAGCCACTGCTGCCATCCGTGCCTCAGTCATGGCCGACGTAAATGCCCTGCACGCCGAGCTGCAGCCCAAGAGTGTTGCGCTGAGGGAAGTCATTGACAAGCACATCGCTGAGTACCGCGCCCAGCTGGATCCCATCATCAGCGAGTACGCTGCGAAGCACAGAGCCGAGATGGACGCTCTGAAGATCAAGCTGGACCCCGTGGTGGAGGAACTGAAGAGCAAGATTGCCACCAACGTGGAGGAGACCAAAGCCGCCCTGATGCCCATGGTGGAGTTGGTGCGTGGCAAGCTGACCGAGCGCCTGGAGGGCCTGAAGGAATTGGCTGCCCCCTACGTGGAGGAGTACAAGGAGCAGTTTGCCAAGGCCCTCGCCGAGGTGAAGGAGAAGGCTGGTGCCCTGAATGCCGCGGACCTCCAGAGTCAGCTGGCCCCTCACATCACTGCCCTGAAGGACAAGGCCGGGCCTCTGGCCGAGGATGCCAAGGCTAAGCTCGCAGCTCTCTACGAGACCATCGCTGCTGCCCTCAGCAAGAACTAAACCCTTTCCACCCTCTTGCTGTAACTAACCGTGTCTCTCCTTCCTCCATTCCACTCATTTCTACATTCCCCCTCTACTTCACACACACATACACACCACCTCCCAACCATGAAGCCATCGCTAACTGGTGCACTTTCTCTGCAACAAAATGGCGGGACTCTTGCTTTCTCTCTCCCATGCACACACCTCACCTCATGTGCGTTGTGCTCAAGCACACGCAAGCAAAGACGTACACGGACACATACATACTCGACACACACATGTGCTTTACCATTCACATGCCATGGTCATCTGCTATATGTTTTGTGTATGAATTGTATGTGAATATTCACAAGTGCCTCGAACCTCTGTGTAATGCTGCTTGTCTGATGAAAACTGTGCTTCAACGAATACAGCTCAATAAACATCTGACTGTTTCATACTACTCACTACTCACTCTCTGACTTTTCATTTGACAGATTTATGCTTTTTAGTCATTCTTCTTTATTTGTGGCAAAATAAATAAAGATTGATAAAATAGTCTCAGTATTTCTCTGTACACACATGATGGTTTGAACACGGTGAACACACTGAATCGTGACATTTCCACATTCCCCTTCATAGCTTGTGCTGCAAGTGAAAAGAAAGAAAATTCAGTGTTGCCATGTGGAGAACAGCAGGCAAAATCCAACACCAGAATCCTATATCGTCACTATGCCACTCTAACTAAATGACAAATGACAGTGATTGCAATGCTCCCTTTTATACCCACAATCCAGTCCATATTCAGACCCATATCGAAGGGCCCCGACAGTGGGGGATTTTATAACACACCCCCAATGTGATTGTTCAGTTGATGCCACTGTTAAATGGGCTGGCTCAGGATTCAATACATTACACAGAGGGGAGTACTGTGATGCACTTTGCCATTGCACCCCCTTGCAAAGCCCCCTGTAAAACCAGCCACGTAGGGACATTAGTATCACTTAACTTGTACCAATGCTGGAATATGTCAAAAAGTGTTTTTTAAATAATAATAATAATAATAATAATAAATAATAAAAAAAAATAAAAAATAACAGTTATCTAAGGAAAGCCCTAGGACCTACAGTACATTCAAGCCTTATTGGAGTGGCTTTGACCTAAGTGGGCCTTTAAGGTCATATCATGCAGAGAGCCTATTGTAAGGTCGTGATTGATCACAAGGTCGATTGGAAAAGCACTAGATTAAGACAAGCTGTTCTTTTTAAAAAAAAAAGCACATCCAATAACATATGAGATTTTTTTTTTTTGCCCGCGGTCTCGTAAACTGTGATTAATGAGTTGATCGGGACTGAGGGTCGGTCTTATTGACAAGCTGGAGTCTAGTTGAGTTGAGCCCTGTTCTCTGCTTCGGATAACCTGAGGCTGGAACCCCTCAACGCCGCCCCATCATAGAGCCACATGGGGCTACACACACACAAACACACACACACACACACTATCAAAGCATCAAAATCATATCGCATTTGTGTTCATTGCAGGAAATGTAATGTTTTCACCAGATACATGACTCAGGTGAGGTGAGACCCTGATGCACATGCGACCCTCCCAGACCCCCCAGACAGCATCCACTGTAGTCACTATAGGGAAGGACCGACTCTCCAATTAGTACGGTGTTGAGATTGTGGTCTATGAATTATAAAAGCAGGGTTTGTTGCTGTCCACGTCCATCCACACCCAGTAACACTGGGCTGAGTAGAAAGTTATTAATGACCTAGTGGCTGGACACGTCAGGCCTCACTTCAGGCTTTAGGCTACAGGAAATGATACGAGTAGATCTTATTCCCCTTGCGAGCAGGGATTTCTAGATGGTCCAAACAGGGCTTCTGCGTGCGCGTGCTTGTATGCACGTGTGATTGTGATTAGTGCATGTCAATGGCTCTATGAGTATTGTAATGGATGAGGCGGGCGTGCGGGTCCCCAGTGAGCGTCTCAGGGTGTGTATAAAACCTGCTTCTTCCTGGACACAGTCACAGCCACTGCTACCCCTGAACCATATACGCTGTGGTAACACGGGATGTGGTAGCTGGAAGTGGATAGGGAAGAACAGTTTGAGAATAATCTGCCTTGGATTACATGTTGGTATGGTTCTCCTCTGGTCTCGATACGATGACAAGAGTTGTTAGTTGCGGTCAGAAGTCGAACAACACACTTGATTGAATAGAAAGGGAGAAGAAAAGAAGAAAAACGACAAATTCATTCATCTTATTCAGCTTGCAGACCATCAGCAGCGCAGGACACACAGGGCCCACACAAGTCATGGACAGTAAGTATTTTATAAATATGTGTATCATGGTCAAAAGTGTCCTTGTCGCTTCGACTTTTGAGTTGAACGGGCCAAAGCTGCACTCTGGTGGTGATGATTAAGGTCGGAAGACAAGGAAAGGAAACTACTTTGTGCTACACCATTGTTTAAAAAAAACATCTTTGAATCATCTTGCACTCTTAGATTATTGGCGGTGCTGCTCTATAATATTTATATATTGCCTTGTCTCCTCTCCTCTCCTCTCCTCTCCTCTCCCCTCTCAGGTCCTCAGCTCTCCCAGAGTTGTGAACTGGCCCTGCCCTGCTCTGCAGAGGTGCCGTGCTTCAAAGCCCCCCAGGTCAGCGGGGTCAGAGTTCAGCTGGAGATGTGCGGGCTATGGCAGCAGTTCGATCAGCTGGGCACCGAGATGATCGTCACCAAGGCTGGGAGGTATTAGCAGCGTGTGGTGTGCAATACAGTTACAGCACAGCATAATCTCTCCACTACTTTCCTTTCTTTTTGCTCTGCTCTGCTCTCTCTAACCGCACTGCGCTGCTCTGTCTCCGTCGACTCCAGGAGGATGTTTCCGACATTCCAAGTACGAATCTCTGGGATGGATCCTGCTGCTGAATACGTTCTGCTCATGGACTTCATCCCTGTAGACGACAAGAGATACAGGTCAGACACACACACACACAGAGGTGTGTAGTGCATAGCATGCGGTAAAGTGGTAGATGGTGCTTTTTCAGGATACATACAAACACCCTCCCACTTGAATGATCTTTCAAACATATTTTTTTTAAAGTGTGTGTGTGTGTGTGTGTGTGTGTGTTAGATATGCGTTCCACAGCTCATCCTGGTTGGTGGCAGGCCGCGCAGACGTCGCAGCCCCAGGCAGGATGCATTTCCACCCGGACTCACCGGCCCGTGGAGCCCAGTGGATGAAGCAGACGGTGTCCTTCGACGCTCTCAAACTCACCAACAACCTGCTGGACGACAACGGACATGTCAGTCGATCGAAGCCACGCTCGTTTAGTTTTTCAAAATAGATTCTCAGAGAATAACTTGATTGGTGCAGTTCCACATAGTGCTTGTTCACTGTGCTTGTCCAAACAGGCTTTCTATGTGACTTACATGTTGTCTGTGTTCCCTCACTCTCTCTGCACCAGATGATACTGAACTCCATGCATCGCTACCAGCCGCGTTTCCATGTGGTGTACGTGGATCCAGCTCCCAACAGCCATCTGCAGGCCCACAGGAACTTCTGCTCCTTCTCCTTCCCCGAGACCCGCTTCATCGCCGTCACCGCCTACCAGAACCACCGGGTAGGAAACCCAATGTTGATAGACATCAGACCTAATCCTCTAGTAGTTTGTTTAGCCCTCTGAAGGTGATCTGTATGACTGTGCTAATGAATGATGCTGTCCCAAATCCCATTCATCTGTTACAATTGCCCGTTTCTTCCGCAGCTCAAAACCTCTTACTTTGGCAAGAAGATCAGCTACAATTTATACAGAAAATCCTATTTTTCTCTAACTTTTCTATTGGAAGTTTTTCATTCCAAAATGAGATATGTGCCACGTGAATAATGTGACACCCGTTCTTACAAAATGACTTTTGACACAGAAGTAAAACTCATCAGGGTATATTATTGAAAAATGTAAAGGTATATTATGTAAGAGTTGTATAAAATAGCACCCCCTGCAGGTGCAAAGGTGAACGATGACAAAACTGATGAGCGGTAATATTTTCTCTCCCCTATGTGCTGTGTTAGCTAACTCTGAAGACAACGTAAACTACATCAAATCTAAGTCCTCGATTCAGAATCTCTCAGCATACCGGTCAGCTAAGCGTAGCCGCGGTTAGCATTAACTGCCCCTGACCTCTGACCTCTCTGTAGGAGGAGGGGCAAAAGAGACTAGAATTTACCTACAGGGAAGCATAGAGTATCACATTACTGTTACTGTTATAAGCATTTGGACATCCCTCTCTTTCTCTTCCCAGATCACCCAGCTGAAGATCGCCAGCAACCCGTTCGCTAAAGGCTTCAGACCTACAGACCCCCAGGACTGGTGAGAGTCAATGTGACGCAAACATCAATCGATGGGATTGGGAACACAGTATTGTCAGACCTGATTACACTTAGCCTGATATTTCCTGGGATAGGCCGACTGACATCCAGACCACAGTGTATCTTTGCCATTCTTATCAGCTGGTAAACAGCGATAAGGCAGCAGTTTCTCTGATAGCTTAACTTTGACCTTTGTATACTAGGTGGAAATAACAATTTCATCTAAGGAGTTTCATACTTGGAGAGATGTTGGCCATGTATGGTAAAGAGGGATGCCCTTGTGGCCATATGTGAAAGTTTGCATTGATGTGTGTGTGTGTGTGTGTGTGTGTGTAGGATGGGCAATGGTAGGCCCCTGACAGTGTGGCGCCCACCAGAGGACAGAGTTGAGCCCCACACCACCACAGCCAGGGAGCAGAGAAGCTGGGGATCAAAGACCTTGACCAGTATGTTTCTCTTTGTCTAATAGTATATGTTGGGTGACTCTGTATAACTTGTAGTAAGAACTATTCAATACTTGTATTCAGTACTACTAGGATTATTTCCTGTCAGTTGTATCGGGGCTCTAATTACTTCAATAATTCAATAATGAATTTTACTTTTATGACAGCAATAGGTGTCCTATTAGAAAAATGTAACTCCTAGCATATTCTTTTTATTTTTTCATTTTCACGTGCATATTTCATATTCTTGGTATATTTTCACATTTTTTGTTAATTTCTTCTTTGTTTCGGTGTTACTACTGATGCTATTTCACACACCCTGCATATGCACATGTTGTAACACATTCTGGTGCTGTAATTGTTGCCTGCAGTATGATTAAATACCCACCATGTGCTCTATTCTTATTTATATCCTATTTTCTTGGCTGTATCCTGTGACTATTTGCTGCTGCAATAACCCATTTTTCCCATGGGCATCACTGATCACGTTTTCTCTATGATGAATGGGTTACAATAGCAGAACCTTATGTCTCAGATCAGTGGAGTGGACCAGTGATGTAGCTCTGAGAGAAACAACTTTATTTTGAATTTCACTACTACTACTCTCTAACCGTGTTCCTCTGCATCTCCAGGACAGGAGGACCCAACGCCCCTGTTGGCAGAGCAGGGTGGACTGCTCCCCCACTGTAAAGACTCCTTGGGATGCACCATGGAGAGAAACGATGGGGACTGTATATTGCCACCTCCTTCATTCCTCCCTCTCCCTTCCTACTGGGATTGTCTGGGTTCATCTCCAGAAAGAATGAATCTGGGATAGATGAGAAAAGGGAACCAGAGGCGAGCTGACTGTGCTTTGAAATAGATATTCACCTTACTGCTTGCTTACTCTCTTCATATTATGTACTTTAACAGTGTTTCAGAGTGTTTCATAATGAATGTACACAAGGTTTGAGACTCCCTTCGAAAATGAACTATGAACTACTGATTCCATAGGAGGTAAATAATGCCATGATGTACAATAAGGTCACTATAAACTATTGAGTACCATAGACACACTATAATGCCCTATGGGAATATTATAGTGATTTCTTGTTAGGGCAAATATTAAACATTGCTGCAACATGTGTCTATTTCCCTTTGTTGTTTGCCATAATAAAACAATACTATAAAGTCTAAAAGTATTTTTCTCACTGACTGTTCCTAATTATATGTGTACATAATGACTTACGTTTTAAAAAATCAAACTATATTCTGTGTGCTTGTTGTAAGGCGCTCTGGATAAGGGTTTCAGCAAAGCAATCAAGATGAAAACTACGTTACCCAGATTGCAGAGTGTGCTAGTGTTATTTCCTGACAGCGATTTACAGAGAGAGACAGAATAAGACAGGAAATCTTGTTGTTTTGCCTTCAAAGTAAGAGTTGTGCACACATTAAAAAACCTGACATCTGATAGCTACAGTTCAATCATTTAATGAGGGCTTTTGAAGGCTGATACTAGCCGACATTTTGTAGTGATATTCTATACCTCTAACATTTTCATGTCCAAAAAATCCACCCAAAGGGAGCAGGGAGAGGCTGGGTGAGACTGGATGAGGCTGGATGGCGCAAGAAGATGCAAGAACAGGCTTGATGAGATTGGATGAGGCAGGGTGAGGCTGCATGGGTGAGGTAGGGTAAGGCAGGGTGAGGCTGGGTGAGACTGGGTGAAGCATGATTTCTCTGGGTGAAGCATGATTTCTAAAATAACAATAGACCAGGCCAATATCAGATTTCTACTAAAAGGCCAATATTGGCTCGATATATTGGTCTAACTCTACTAACAACACTATATTGTATCGTGCTCAGTGATGTAGGAGTAAATAAAAAGGTGGGTAAACCTTGGATGAACTGGGAGGGTGAACTGGGAGACTTCAGTCAGATTTTCATAAAACCATTCCCTATCTAACCAGTCCCTATCTTAATATAACTTAGGCTCAATTTGACACAAACCTCTAAGATGCATAAAATAAATTTACCATAAAAGATTTGTGTCAGACTAAAAGGGAGCAAAAAAAATCTACAAGTAAAAAGCAGCGTGAGCTAAGGTGGGTTTACCTTCAACTAAATCCTGACTGGTTTTTCAATAAGGATTTTATTTTTTAAATCGTGACCGGAAGTCGTCTCTTTTATACTTGAATTTGACAGGTGGTGATGCTCCGCAGCTCTCAAGGATGCAGCGGGGTGGATGGAGGAGGAGGAGGTGAAAGACGGGAAGGCGGAGAGCAGAATGAACGGGCTGGAAAAGAGGAAGGATGCGGATTATGGTGGTCTGTCAGCCTGCCTACCGACGATGGTTCCGGTCGTTTGAGAGCAGGATGCGCGGAGAAAGCGACAGAGGCCTTCGGTTGGTTGATACGCGGACCTCGGGAGGAGAGGCGACAGAGAGCCTATAATTTACCGGTCGTCTCTTAGAATTAGCGTTAACACCGCGCCAGGTTTGAGTCTGATTTGATTTCAAACGCCTTTCTGTTTTTGTGGGAGGACAAATTCGTTTCCTTTCAGATGGTAAAGCTGTTTTGAGCTCTTTCTAAAAAATATATCAGTCCGAGGCTTCTCTCTACATCGTTGTGGTTCAACTGCCATCATGGTTTCAACCATCATTTTCGCATTATCACCACCTGATCTCGTCTCCGGTGCTGTTGCGACCGGGATGTCAAACTGAACGGAGCACCGTAGAGTCAAAGCTAAAAAATAAAATATCCCCCCAAAAATACAACTTTATTGTATTTCGACATGGAGCCGTTAACGTTACACCCTCGGTGTGTGACGGGTCTATTTATATGGACGACTTTGTGTCTGCTCAGCAACGGTCAATCCGTACCGGACGCTTCGGGCCCGCCTCTCGCCATCCGCGTGCCACTGCGTCAGGGCGCTCGCGCTGAACAGCCACCGCCGTTGCCACCTGCCGCCACTGCCGGGCCCCTCGAGCGCGCCCCCCCGGGGAGGTCCGCGCGCAGGCGGAGAGGAGCATCGGCGGGCGGCATCAGCTTCGTGGACATGATCGATAACCTGCGTGGGAAGTCCGGCCAGGGCTACTACGTGGAGATGGCCGTGGGTTCTCCCCCGCAGAAGGTAAAGGTCTCTCTCTCTCTCTCTCTCTCTCTCTCTATGTAAATTTCACTCTCACGCTCTCTCTCGCCCCCCCCCCCCCCTTACCCCTCTCTCAAAATCTTGTTAGATTTGTCAGGATGTTAGTGTTACCGCGTTGACCAGTATTACTAAAACATCTAAATACAATTGAAAAAAACAAAACAGTACACCAGCAAATAACTCTCTCTCCTCACCCCCTCCTCTCTTTCTCTGCCAAAGACATGCCCACTAGGCTGACCCCGTGTCGTGTGACTAACTTTACCCTTCAGAAAAATAACTATAACAATCCTGTACTAAAATTTAGAAGTATACTAGAGAAACATCACAGCTAAACTAAGGCACTATAGGAATATCACAGGAATATTATAGTGATACCAAAATAGAAAAAAGTCTGATAAAGTCTCCATTGGGTAACACAGTAATATTATAGTGTTACCAATAGATAAGACAATACCACAAAGCATGGTAAGGTCACTCACTATTGAGTACTGCAGTATTATAGGAATATTCATCCAGGATACCACACCTACAGTATGTGTCCTAAAATAACATTTCTAATATATATTGTCAAAATAACTAAGCCTGTTGTCCAACACTGTTGATGTCCTCTGTGATGACAGATGGCCTGCAAAGTGCCTGTGTGTGTGTGTGTGTGTGTGTGTGTGTGTGTGTGTGAGTGAAAGAGAGAGAGAGAGGACTGAACGACACAGAGAGATAATGGGACCATTAATTCTGCAGAGAAAGTAGTGCCAGCTAGGTGCAGCTGCAGGGTACAGGCTGGCACACAGAGGGCGACGGATAGGGAGATGGGGAGGGCTTAGAGAGAGAGAAGGGGGGAGAGAGAAAGTGTGTGAGAGAGGGAGAGTTAGACAAAGTAAGAGAGTGAGAGCGAGGGAGGAAGAGAGACAGTTAGCGAGAGAGAGAGAGAGTGGGAGGGTGAGATGTTCTTCAATGAAACATCTTGACTAAAAGACACCAGGAAACAGCCACAGTTCAATCATAGAGAGGCTAGGATTACGATTACAAGAATTTATTGTGACAGTCACATGGAAAATGTGCAGAAGCTTAGGTTTGGCGTAGACTCCAAGGGGTTATCTTAGGGTGAAGCTCCCCAGGGGCAGGTAGGAGACAGGAGGTAGGATCTAAGGATGCTGTTGGTGGCGGGGGAGGCGGTCTGTTGCAGCGGAGCAGCAGCACCTGAAATGACAGCAAAGCACGAAACAGCTGAGGGAGTAAAAGTAGCACGGATCGGTTTGTGATTGGCTCCCAGAGTGGGTGTGAGGGAAGGCGTTTGGAGCGTGGGCTAGGGTGGTTGGATGACTGGCGATGATGCTAAACGGAGGGGCGTGTTCGGCTCCGGCTGACAGAATTATGAATGAGTGGGAGAGCGGTAGGCTCCCTGATTGAACCTGCGCTAAGCTCCATTTTTCTCAAAAGGAGTCGAAGACAGAGGGATAGTTACAGTACACAAATATGAATAGAGAGGGAGCTAGAGAGGGGGTTCTGCAGCAGGTGCAGAACTCTGCTGAAGTGTCCTTGAGCAAGGCCCTGCATCCCTACCAGCTCCAAGGGTGCTAGTCTATAACTGATGCTGACCTCTGACCTCCCTGTGGAGGAGGGCAAGAGAGAAGAGCCTTGTAACATCAAGGCCATTGATCCTTGGGCTTCAGGGAAACACATCCCTTTACTACAGTAAGGTCAGGGATCAGTGACCATCTTATTCATTACAATGGCTCTCTATAATGGCGCTCTACCCGGGTGTCTACAGGTGCATAACATTTGACCTGTAACCTGTCAAATTGCTTCATGACAAATAGCGGTCAGATTTGGTGGCAGTGGTATTCTTAAATTTGTCCGAACTAGTCTTCAATTGATTCCAAAATGTCCTACATTTAACTTGAATCCTGTAAATAACTTTTTTTTACTGGAATGACTTTACAGCACAGTATGATTTAGTAACGCTGGGTAGCGTCCTGTAACCGCTAGATGATTTCTCCCCCACAGTTGAGGGGGAAGGGCAGAGGATGGCTGGAACAGACGGGCACGCTGCCAGGGTGGACAGGAAGAGAGAGAGGGAGCAGAGGTCTCAGCATGTCAGGATGCAGCCTTTAGGGTTTGTGTGTGTGTGTGTGTGTGTGTTGTACATCACTGTCCAGAGCCAGGTGACTCGGCATGTGTGGATATCTCTGTGTGTGTGTGTGTGTGTGTGTGTGTGTGTGTGTGTGTGTGTGTGTAAGGAAGGAGGAAACCGGCAGGACAGTGCTCAGCAAATTTCTGTCCAGGAGAGACAGACAGAGTGTGTGTGTGTAGTCTTACTGTGTGTGTGTGTAGATACAGTATATGCAGGCATGTACAGTATGTACTGCTCACGGTTAGCATGCACTTGTGTGTATCATGGACACGTGTGTGTGTGTGTTAGAGAGTCATCATGTATTCTGGGGGTGCCTAGCCCTTGAGACTGGCGCGCTGGATATTTAAAGAACCAATTCATTATTGAACAGCTTGCTGGTGCTCACCACTGACTCTATAGCTGTCTGTCTCTATGTGATCCTGTCTGTCTATCATTGTTTTTCTGGCTGTCTTTCTGTCTTTATATTTGTTAATCAAGCAATCGATCAATCAATATATATATAGAATGTAGTAAGGAGAAATATATGAATGAAATGTATGAACTACAGCAGGTATGCAGAATGTGAAAAATAACAGCAGTAGAATAAGAAAAAAAATTTTTTTGAAATTTGAAATACATGGAAGTAAATGAAAATGACACAAAGGTCAATATATTTGCAATATAAGATACAATGTCAATATATGATGTAATGTATGTTTTTATGTCAACAAACATAACGTGATGTTGTAACTGCCACCGTTAAAGCGGTGAAGGTTAATAATGCTTTTGGCCACGTCTAGTACTCCTGTGCCTGGTGACCACGCTAGCGCCGGCTTTTAAACAAGCTCTCCGTAAAGCAGCACCTCGATATCCATGACCCAGCCCGACTGCTCACCTGCCGGTTCCTGACCGCGACTGGATTCAGTTCCAGGCCCAAGAGAGAGCCTGTAGGAGAAGGCCTGACACCACACCGCTTCAGGACAAAAACAACTCTGTATCCTCCGGAGACCCGGAGAAGTGGAGCAGGGTGGCATCCTTTCTGCAGCGTGTTCCGCATTACACAAAGCTGTCCAGAGCACTGAGAAAGTTCCCCCCCTATGTGAAACCTGGTGCTGATGGTTGGCAGTTTTGGTCACGTACACGGACTGAAACTATGCCTGACCTTCCTAATACTTGTATCCTTTGCCATGTAATGTAAATGGTGGATTCAAATACAGTATGTATGTATTGCGGCACCCTCGGGGATAAGCCCCCTCCGAGGGCACGTCCATAGCACAGATCACACTTGAGGCAGGGCTCAAACAAAAATTATACTTTTACTTTCCTAATTCAGTCAAACGACAACTCAGACTTCTCATAATTCCAGATTGTGAGGGGGTTTCTTGTCTGGGTTGTCCCTGCTCGTCTCCTGTGTAGACTGCAGATTTCACTCTTAAGTCCGTGTCACGCGTTCAGCTCCCCACCTGGCTGATTGGTGATCTGGTTCAGCTGGGGCAAGATGGCCGACTGGCTGTGGCCTGCTGGGGAATGTAGTCCCTTCCCCACAGTTTCTCTGTCTGCCACAGCATGAATGCATCTGTCTGACTGACTGTCTGACTGACTGCCTGTCTGTCTTTCCAGCCATCTGTCTGTGTGCTCCACTCACACATTCACTCACTGTTTTGACTGACCGCGCAAAATGTGATACTCACATAGAGAGGCAGACAGAGGAGGAGGAGGTTATAGGGTGATGGAGGGAAAGAGAGACAGAGACAGAGAGAGGAGGTAGAAAGGGCAACCTGAGAGGAGTCGAGCGGTGGGAGGGAGAGAGGAGAGAAGGACATTTAGGGCAACAGGAAACACCACAGGATGCTACAAGGAGAGAGAAAAAGAGATGGAGGGAGACATCGAGAGAAATTAAGAGAAGGCAAAAAGAGAGCGAGAGATAAAGACAAGGGAGAGGGAGGGGCAGCCACTCCAAGCTGTTGTTTTTAGTAGGAGGAGACTAATGTACTATTTTGCTGATATTGGCCTTTTAATAAGAATTGGATATCAGCCAGTCAGTGTTGACCACCTCCGATATGATGGAGGTGAGGTATGGTTTTACTCAGCCAGTCTCAGGGCGTGTCAGTCAATGAGACCTGCTTCACCCTGCCTCAAGGAGCTGCTAGCCCACCTGTTAAGGCTTCCAGTGGGTTTGTGTCACATGATCTCACTGCTGCTTCAGATTTCCACCCTGAAAACACTCAACCTTTGTGTTTTTTTTTATTTTTAAAAATGTTCAAATATCAGCTGTTGGCATGTTCAACCCCAAAAATATCGGCGTCAGTATCGGCCATGAAAAACCCATATCGGTCTAACTCTAGCTCTGCAGGGCAAATAGTATTATGAATAGATATCTCGCTCTCCAGGGGAGCAAACATTCAGATTAAACTTGCCCTTCAGAGAAAGAACACGATGTAATCAATTTCACAATGTAACCTGAGTGCCAATTTTACAAACCTATCGATTACTGCAAAGTGCACACAGCAGGTATTTAGTAAAACTCTCTCTCTCTCTCTCTCTCTCTCTCTGTCTCTCCATTCATCAGTTGAACATCCTCGTGGATACGGGAAGCAGTAACTTTGCCGTCGGGGCGGCCGCTCATCCTTTCCTGCGCAGATACTACCACCGCTCACTGTGAGTAGACGCACATTCAGTCACGCTTGGTGAACAAGCGATGAGGAAGGAGCTGTTTTAATTCTGCTCTGTAGTCCATCAGTAGCCTCCGTCGGGGGGAAAAGCTCCCAATTCTGTTGAAACCAACATCAGAAACAGAAGTAGAACATTTCAGTTTTATTGTTTGTTCACCGAGCATGACTAAGTTATTTGCCCTACTAAACTATCCATGCAGCAGATTCTGGTTTCTTTCTGTGCTCTATACACAAGTAACCCACTTCTACGTCCTTATTCGCTCCTTATTTCTTCAGAACATTATCGCTCTCATGGAACATCACAATCGCTAAGGTGGTTTTCATGATGATCCCCACCTGGAAGTCATACAGTTTCATTCACCATACATCACAGGAATGAAATAATCCCTCCTCTCCTTCCCCTCTTCCCTGTTTTCTTCCATGTCCCCTCCTCCTCTTCCCTTCTTGCTCCCTACCTCCCTTCCGCTCACAGCTCCAACTCGTACCGGGACCTTGGCAGGAGTGTGTACGTTCCCTACACCCAGGGCCGCTGGGAGGGCGAGCTGGGCACCGACCTGGTCTCCGTACCACACGGCCCCAACGCCACGCTGCGCGCCAACATCGCCGCCATCACCCAGTCAGACCGCTTCTTCATCAACGGGTCCAACTGGGAGGGGATCCTGGGGCTGGCCTACGCCGAGATAGCCCGGGTAAAAGCAAGGGTATCCCTTAAACAGTCTGAAAACATCAATACTCAGAAATGTCACATGACATCAGTGAACTGCACACGGCATGTTTATCACTTCAAGACTTGACGGATTACATCAACACATCATTGGCTCTTGAAGGAGAGAGAGAGCGGTGTGAGGAGATAGGAGGGTGGAAGGAGCACTGTTTGGCTTGATACTCAAAAAAGTGTAATATATTACTCCTTACTCATTTCAGAAGTACTATTACTTTAAATACACTGTTTATTGTATTGCTTTTTCTCTTACACCCCCAAAAGGGAGGAGGTTTGTTGTTTCAGCTCAGTACAGGTTTGTTGGAAATTCAAAGCTGAAAGCTAAAAACAGCAACTTGGTTTGGCCACTGTTCAGGAGTAAAGCTATCCCCTAAAGCTAACCTCTCTCTCTCCCTCTCTCTCTCTCTGTCTCTCTCTCTCGCTCTCGCTCTCTCTCTCTCTCTCTCGCTCTCTCTCTCTCGCTCTCTCCAGCCCGATGAGACATTGGAGCCTTTCTTTGACTCTCTGGTTCGCCAGACTCCAGTCCCCAACCTCTTCTCTCTCCAGCTGTGTGGAGCCGGCTTCACCCAGAACTACTCCCTGGGCAGTGCTACTGTCGGTGGTAGCATGGTGAGACACACACACACACACACACACGCAACCATTAAATGACATATTTGAAGCCAATATTTAAAAAAATCCATGCCCCCATACTCTCAGATCATTGGAGGAGTGGACCCGTCACTCTACGTTGGAGAGCTTTGGTACACGCCCATCCGCAGGGAGTGGTACTATGAGGTGATCATAGTGCGCATTGAGGTGAATGGACAGGACCTCAACATGGACTGTAAAGAGGTGAGATCTGGACTGATGGTTGGATGGATGCAAAAATCAAAGAAAGAATGAATGAATGAATGAATAACCAAACCTATTGACTGGTTGGATGATGGTTTCATGGTCAGTCGTTGATGCTAGCACACTGATTCATGCTAGAGAATAAAGCTGCCTCTCTCTCTATTACAGTATAACTATGATAAGAGCATCGTGGACAGTGGCACCACCAACCTACGCCTGCCTAGAAAAGTCTTCCAGGCTGCTGTCAAAGCCATTGAAGCTGCCTCTTCGGTCAGTCCTCACCGCACCACGGTTTATACCACCCTGCTATAACCCTGTTATAACCCTGCTATAACTAATGTCTTCAACTCTATGGAATGCTGTGTCTTTCCTCTTCCCTCAAAACATTTTTTTTCCCTCCATTTTTCTCCATCCATTCACTTTCCCTTTCCCGTACCTGTGCTCATACCCAACCGCCGCCAGTGTCTTGAGAGGTGAAAGTAGATGGTAGTATTCTATCACACACTGAAAGACTACAGACTTGTTCCATTAGTTTGATTATAAAACGAGACATTCATTTCTCCACTGAAACCCATAATAAGAACAAGAATAACAAGAATACACAACATGTTTATGTCACATTAGAATCAACGCAGATTAGGGGTTGTCCACATACAACCTGTGTAGTATTGATCACTACTACAATAAATATTGTCAAACAAACTGCATCATCATATTGGAGATGAACACCACTGATTGGCTGATATCCAATTTTAATATATCAGAAAACTGATCCATTGGTCTAACGCACGTCTGAAGATATCTGGGCACGCCTCCTAAAGTCTTAAATTCAGTTTTAGAGGTCTTACAAACTTAAAAATTAGAAATTAGTCCAGTAATGCAGACCATATTCTACAGGTTTTCAAAATTAGTATTTCATTCTAACTGGCATTAAAAAGGTCTTAAATTTCAGATGATGAAACCTGCAGATGCCCTGTTGAGTTGCATGTCTCAAGACTTCTCAAGGCAGTCATGTATTCTCTGGTGTATCTCCTGCTGCCCCCCCCCCCCCCCCCTCTTTCAGACGGAGCAGTTTCCCTCAGGTTTCTGGCTGGGGGAGCAGCTGGTGTGTTGGCAGGCCGGTACCACACCCTGGCACATCTTCCCCGTCATCTCCCTCTACCTGATGAGTGAGAACCGCAACCAGTCCTTCAGAATCTCCATCCTCCCCCAGGTAACACACTTCCACCCGGTAGCTTACACCAGGAGTTCCCAAACCTTTTCATACCAAGCACCCTCACATAGATTGATGCAATTTTGTCATCACAGAAGATATTTGTATTACTTTGTACAGAGCTTATGTAGGTGAGGAGGTGGGGACAGTGATCATCCTTATACATTCTCTCACTGGGCTAACTTCTAATGACTGTTGACCATTTTACTAGGTGCTCCCTGGAACCCCTTCAAGGACCCCTTGGTGTTCCCCAGACCCCAGTTTAGAAACCCACTGGCTCAAACCAAGATTGGTCTCGACAAGTCAATAAAGCAATCGTGTCCACATGACAAGAGTGCTAGTATGTTTTATTGAAACTACATGTAGCTGGGTTGAAGGACGACTAGGAACGAGACACATCCTGTTCATGAGGAGTTCAGCAAACCCTTTGTAGGAATACAGTTGGGGGACAGGTGTTTAATTTACTATAAGACACGTTTGGGTTGTGTATATTTCTTGCAACTTCAAATATTTTTCACAATATCTCAAATGGGAAACAAAATTACCTAAGGTTTGCTACGTAAACCTCTTATGATTTGAAGTTCTCAGTTCCTTTCATTTTCCTTCCTATGGAAGTCTGGTCACAATAACTCACTCTGTCCCTCCGCAGTACCTTTGTAATAACCCTCAATAGATGAAAGCCTGACTAGAGAATATCTTTTGAATAGAATTTCTGAAGCTTTTCATTCAACGCAGAAAAGCCATTAAATGTTCTTTTATCCGAAGCCATCCGAAGAGACCTGGGAGGTGGTGGAATGATTGAGATCTATTTGACGGTCCAGTGTGAGAACAGAGGTTCACTTCAGTACACCTGTGGGAGGATGGTGACCTTGATGAAAAATGAAAAGCTTGAAGAGACTTTTTTTGTCTTGTGTGCTTGTTTTTTTATGCATTCACATATTGGCTTTGCAATCAGTCACTGAAAGTACGCAAAGCCCACACAGTCACATAGACAGACAGACAAGCAGATGGACACACACACACAGAAAAACACAAAGACACACACATACAGATAGACACATACAGAAACATCCACATATCTGCACACTTCCACTGACACACACACATCCATCCATCCTTTTTCTAGCCAGGTCAGGGTCATGGTGGCAACAAGCCACGCAGAGCAGCCCAGACGTTGGGAGATGTAGCCCCTCCAGCATGTTCTGGGTCTATCCCGGGGTCTCCTCCCCATCGGTGGTGCCTGGTGCACGTCCAAAAGGAGGCGTCCGGGTGGCATCCTTACCTGGTGCCTGAACCCCCTTAACTGGCTCCTCTCAACGTGGAGGAGCAGCGACTCAGCTGTGAGGTCCTCATAGGTCGCTGAGCTCCCCACCCTATCAGGTAGAGTTAGGCCAGCCACTCTGCAGAGGAACCTCACTTCAGCCACATATATCCACGGCCGCATTCTTCCAGTCACGACCCAGAGCTTGTGACCATAGCAGAGGATCGGAACGAAGATTAACCGATAAAGAGCTTTGCTTTGTGGCTTGACCACCACGTTCCCCGGGGTGTCCTGTGGGAGGTGCTGTGGGGGTACGGGGTGCTGGGGGCCTCTGCTGTGAGCCATTCGGTCCCTATACACTCAGCATCATGAGAGCTGTGTTCCCATTCTTGGCACGAAGTCAAGCTTGTTCAAGGTGGGTGCCAGACTCTGACAAGGGTGCTTCTTGTCCCCACCTCCCATTTGCGATATTCACAGACAGGACGCTGCCGAGGTCTGGAGAGTGTCTGCTTTGGTGACGCGTCCGTCCGTCCGTCCGTCCGCCAGCAGACACACACTCATACTTGCACACCCACAAACATTTGTACCCTCTCTTTCTCTTACACACACACACACACACACACACACACACACACACACACATATCCCACCCTAACGCATACAGACATGTTTAGGGTTTTCCATTGCACAAGTACAGGATTGTTGTACCCACACTGGCCCTACTACTGTATTTGTACCACACGGTATCAGCACCATTCGGTTTTCCATTTGATTATTGAGTTACAATTTTATTTGTACAGGAGAGAAAACTAACGATAACCTTCCTGTCAGCATCCTTTCAGGAAGAGAGTAGTGAGTGTGCATCAGTCTAGAGAAGATTAGAAAGTCATACCAAAAAGATTTGGGTTCAATCAGTCCACTGTGAGACAAATAATATACACATGGAGAGAATTTAACATACCAGGAAGAAACCTCTACTGTCTAAAGTGAACAAAGCTGCCTGTCTTCAGTTCGCCAGACTCCACCTGGTGACAACCCAAAACTGTCCACCAAAATAACCTCCCTACGGTCAAACATCCACCATGTTTGTTTGTCATGGTCTGGGGCTGTTGTTCTTTCTCTGGACCTACCAAAGAATGACTCAGGAAGAAGAAGTTATTGATTGAAGGAGTTCACATATTTCTGCTCACAGGGATATCACATTTTTTTGATAAATAAACCAGTTTTGTTCAACAATGAAAATATATCGTATTTATTTGTGCATGTTCTTTATTTGGGATATCTTCATTTAATGAGGTTATTCCTCTGTAATACATAGTAAATAATGATCACAAACCCTAATGAAAAAACATACCATACTGTGCCAGAAGGACAGTATGGGACAGACACAGCATACTAATGGAGTGGAAAACATCTATTTTAAACCTCTCTCTCTCTCTCTATCTCTCTCTATATCTCTCTCTCTCTCTCTCTCTCTATCTCTCTCTCTCTCTTTGTGTCCCCTGCCAGCAATACCTGCGGCCGGTAGAGGACGTGGCCTCGGCCCAGGAGGACTGCTATAAGTTTGCTGTGTCCCAGTCCAGTACGGGTACGGTCATGGGAGCCGTCATCATGGAGGGCTTCTACGTGGTCTTCGACCGCGAGAAGAAACGCATTGGCTTCGCTGTCAGCACCTGCCATGGTGAGGAGGGAGAGGAAGGGAAGATGGGTGGGAGAGAGGGGAGGATGGAGTGTGGATATTGATTGATTGATGGATTGGGATGGAGGGAGAACAGAAAGAGGAGAGAGAAAGGACAGGAGACAGTAGCTCCTTACTGTACTGCACTGCAATTTCCAAAAACCTTTTACAGTGACCACTGGCATGAAAGTAAAACTCACCGTGGATTACTGTTGAAGTTAACAGCTAACTACAGACCTTTGTTTGTTCTCCCCATCCCAGTGCACGATGAGTTCCGCACGGCGTCGGTGGAGGGCCCGTTCCACGGCGTGGACCTGGAGGACTGTGGCTACAACATCCCCCAGACGGACGAGTCCACACTCATGACCATCGCCTACATCATGGCGGGCATCTGCGCTCTCTTCATGCTGCCGTTGTGTCTCATGGTGTGCCAGTGGCGCTTCGCCCGCTGCCTCCGCCCACACGGTGACTTTGCTGACGACATATCCCTCCTCAAGTGAGGGGGGGGGGGGAGGAGATGGACACAAGGAGGCATAGGGACGTAACACTTGAAATGTACCAGAGAGATTAATTGTGACTATAAAGGTATCAATGGATGTACAGTGTCAAGAGCTGTTGGCGCTGTAAACTCTTTTTCAGGAATATGATATATAAAATAAGTGCAGACATACAATGAATACTCAGAAAGCCAACCGCTCTCAAATGGCAGAGCATGGAATGATATCTAGAGCCATTACTGACATATAGGACAACGAAGAGAAAGGTGTCATCAGCAGATGGCTGCAGTATGTCTGTGGGTGTTCAAGCAACCTATGCAGATCAGCATGGAGTTATGGGGAGGGTAAGAAAGGCAAACTCCACGTGAAATGGGAAACAAAAAAACCTGCTTATTGTTATGAATAGTGTGCAAATTGACCCGAGGGTTTGAGATTGGATTTGTGATAGAAAGGTTTTCTCTTTAACACTGTATAGCTCCACACAGAGTGATTTTGGTTTAGGGGAAAACAGAACATTTAACATTGTTGAGGCATGATGTAAGACATAATATATGTATGAGGTGAATGTGTGTGTGTGTGTCTGTGTGTATAGAGGTTGTGTGGGTGGATGAAGGGGGTTTAACCTGTGTGCAAGCATGCCTGTATGTGTATACACAGAAAGACTAAATGAAGATGAAGATGATAGTTATTGAGTATGATCAGCGTCTATGAAATCTCACTATTTTGCCAGCAAATAATTCTGCAGTGTAAATCAAGGAAGCATAAAGAGACTAATCTGGTCAAATATGAGATTGTAACAGCATTTATGATAC
Organism: Hoplostethus atlanticus; assembly: GCA_034670405.1. Lineage (NCBI taxonomy): Eukaryota > Metazoa > Chordata > Actinopteri > Trachichthyiformes > Trachichthyidae > Hoplostethus > Hoplostethus atlanticus. Next base: position 1,658,046 of record JAXDDX010000025.1, read on the forward strand.
GTTCAGTTTTACCCGACGTAAAACTGAGACTACTGAACACAGTTAATATCAGATGTCACTTTTTCTTCTTATATTGATAGCTTAAATGTATCTATTGTACATAGAGTTTGTGCATTTCAGATCTGTATGCACAAACTTGCACCCATACACACACACACACACACACACACACACACACACACGTAAAAACACACATTGCTTTAACCTTTCCAACTACTGCTGCACCATCTGATGATTTGAACACGTAACATCACATTACATGTAAATGAAGCAAGACTTCATAGGGCTTCTTTCACAGACACAGAAACAGCCTAATTCACCACATCTTTCAAAGGGGACCATCTGTATGCTAGGAAGAGGAATCCAGCCCAAAATATATTATTCACAAAAGAATACAATATATATATATATATGAGGGACAGTTTCTACTGTCTCTCAGCAAGCTGTAAATATATGAACTAAGAACTGTATATTAATCTGTCAGGCGCTGGCTGGCAGCACTATCGAACCAATAAAGTACCTATTGTAACTATAACGGTTTTTGATTTCTCTTCACACGGTGAGACCAATATGGGTTTTTGAAAGCCAAGAGTCAGAGTGGAAAGCATCACGTGACACTGAAACCCATTCTACTCTCTAATTGAAAGTGGATTGGTAGCAGGGTCAGGCAGGTTTCATTGAAGGCTTTACAGACTTCCTTCCACCCCTGGAGAGTAAAAAAGGAAGAAACCTAGATCATATCAGAGGTGGAGGACACTGACTGATATCTATGATATTTTTAGAAAAAGGCCAATATGGGGTCTAACACTAGTGCAGAGTCAGCACCATCTTTGCAATCACTTCTTAAAACATTGAAACCAGACCTACTATTATAGACTTGCTTTTGTAAGCTCTTTTTTCAGAACCGAAGCTGCCCTCCTGTGGTTTGGTTTGGGTGCAGCACTTATACGCAGCCATGGCTCTGAGCCAATCAGGTGACACGTACGACGTTTCTGCAACTCCTGGCTGACGCACGACGTCTGGTTGCGTCGAATGTGCTTTACGGAAATGAGATGACAAGCTTGATTTTTCAACACAAACAAGGAAGCAGAATGATTTCAGCGGAAAGGTAAATATTTCTGTAATAATAAAAAGTATAGTAGCAATAAGTTACCGTGTTCATTGGCTTCTACTGCCTTCGTTTCTCATAAAAAGGGCACGTTGACAACCGTTAGGTCGCTAGTGTATGTTTGTTGTCTAGCTAAATTAGCTTTGACAACAGTAGCTACGTCGGTGAAACTCGAAAGTTGTTACAGTGGTTCAAATGTTTTTCAGTCGCAACAATGTTGCTACAAATGTACATCCACGTTAGTTATTTTACTGTAGCTTTATAGTGTAGCAAACCTTTGTCATATAACTGAGATTGTCCATTCAAAGCGCAGTTCATCCAACGAATAACGTCAGTTAGCGATCCAACTACACGAGCCACTAGCTAAAACCCCAGCAATCAGCAACACTGAGAGCTAGCTAGCTGATTTGAAGCAGTTGTTAGGTGGTTTCAGTGTGTCAGAGTCACCTTTCCGAACACCGAATAGGGTGAGACCAATATGGGTTTGGTTGGTTTGGTTTGGTATGGGCAATACTGATATTTCTGAGTTGAATCACAGGTAGCAGATATTCAGTATCTTTAATTTGACCATTTTCAAACTCAAATTATTTTAAGTAGGTTGGCAGCTCATTAAGGCAGGGTGAGGAAGGTTTCATTGAAGGGTTTACAACCTGCCACCCCTTGCTTAAGGATACTACAGCAGGGTGGATGTTTGCTGTCATGGGGACTTGAATCCGTGTCACCATGAGAATCCACATTCCCTGTGTTTTCCATAGACTGTTAACTAAGTTTACTACAAGATTGCTATTTCGCAGGTGTTACTTTCATGGATCTTATGGAATCACACTATTAATATAACTTAAGTAAGTTGTTTTAGTTAAGTGGATACCGGATAGTTTTTCACTAGCTGGTTCCTCGCAATATGGGGTATATTAGGAACAAGTTTATTGTGCAATCTTTGTATGACAGCTTTTTATTTTGTGTGTGTAATATCAGTGAACACACCCATGTTATTCAATACAGCTGGCTTCCCATGGGTCGTTTTGTAGGTTGGCTGTTTGGATGATGCAGTCTTTTCAGAGAAAGTAGTTCACTAAATGATATCTTCACTACTTTGTACAGGTTTGTGCTACTCCCTTGCCAGTAGCCTACTTTGTGGTTTGGCTGTTGTACTGCTGAAATCATAGCGGAAGTGCAGTGAACTTTGTGGTTTGGCTGTTGTACTGCTGAAATCATAGCTGAAGTGCGGTGAATGACACGTCCCACCTTTTAATATTGAATTCAGTTATCTTGATGATGGCATGTGATGTGGTGATGTTTCCCTTTAAAACTGAAAGTTGCTTGATCTTTCCTGTCATTTAGCTACCTAGGTTACCGAAGCTAATAGAACAGCATCCGTCTCTGAAAGCGTCTTAACAGTGTTCGTGGTTGCCCCAGGGATAGACTTGATTTGAGATGTACCAAGAGAGTGTTAATGAAACATGTGCTTCAACAGCTCTCTGAATTGGTTGTCAGTAATAGTGTTGACCTGATGTTGTGAAATGTAACTACTGGCCTCTGAATACTGCACACAGGTGATGAGCATCCAGCCGTTATTAGATACTACACTACTAACAAGATCTCAGTTTCTCTCCACTTCTCATTCCACTTTGTCTCCGTCTCTCACATCCAGGTTGCTGTTCAGATGAGAAAGGCCTGCCAGTTTGACCCCACACATTGCCCTCTGTTGCCATGGCAACACCATATTTCCCCCCATTCCTCCTCCTCCTTTTTCTGTCCTCCTTCTCTCTCCTGCTTCTGACCCTCCTCCCCTATGTGACCCCCTCGTTTCCCTCCTCTTCCTCCCCTCCTTCGTTGTTGCCCTCCCCCTCCTGTGGTCCAGGTCAGTCCTGGGCGGTCCGGCTCTACAGTGGCCAACATCTGGAGGGAGAAGATGGGGAGGATAGCGCCGAGGACCTGGATCTGATAGCCAACAGGGTGCAGTACTTTATGGTCATTTTGTCGCAGACATCTGATTGCTTTTGCTATTCTTTTTTTCACAGTGCTCTCTTTCTGCACACACATATGGTATGTGTGTATATGCACATATTACATTACATTACAGTCATTTAGCTTTTATCCAAAGCGACTTACAAAGTACACTATGACACTATGTGAGAGAGTCTGAGAGTCTCATGCTCTACCGACTGAGCTGTCTGGGCCGGACATACATGCCGTATATATTTATATATTTCCATTCATTTTCTGTATCTCAGTATGTTTGAGTGCACCCTTTTTGTACATTATATGATTGTATGTAATTGTATTCATTTATTGTCACCTAATATTTTATAGTGTTAATATTGTCAGTGTTATGTTATGTTTAATGCCCTATATTTGCTCTACTAATATTTAAATCCTATTGTTTTTATTGCTATATCCTCTTCTCTGCTGCTGCCTCAACCCAATTTTCCCACGGGCTCATTAAAGTTTCATCTAATCTGCTTTAGAGTTGACTAGGTCAGGGAAAAGGAGAGCTTGCCCAGTTATTGTAGCAGTATCACACCAGTTCCATGTTTACTGATCTATTGTAGTCTCTCCATCCCAGGTGGCAGAGCAAGCCGGACTGGAGAACCAGGGCCAGATTGGACAACTGGAAGGCCACTACCTGTTGTGTTCAGCCAAGCCTGGCGCTAAGCCTGGCTCTTTGGCGGGGGTTGGAGGAAAGAGAATCCGGCCTGGGGACATCCTGGCGGCTCACCCCCATGTCCTGTGGCACTCCCAGGAGACAATCCTCAGCCGGTCCAAGAGATCAGTGGCCTTCAACGACCCCCGGTACCCCAAACAGTGGCACCTGGTGAGGACTTGGATCACTGTGTGTCTCTGTGTCTTGTGACAAAGTTTGACAACATGCAAAGACCACAGACTGTATATAGGCAAAGCATTCAAATGTTAGCATCTCAAAAAGTACCCTTATTGATTTATTGGCCAAAGATACATTTTACTGTCATTTGGTGCTTGGCTGGTGCTAATCAGTAAAGACCCTGCCGTAGATTTAAAAAAAAAAAAAAAAAATCAAAAACAACTATGGTATGTCTAGATATGTGAGTGCGTTATGCTCATTACATCTAGCCAATTTATTCCACCACTTTAAACACCAGACTCTCTATTGCCTCTTTACTTCCTTCCTTTCAAAATACCCTGTCCCTTTACTTTTTAATATTTTTTAATCCCCTCCTTACCCATCTTCTTTGTCCCCTGTTCCTTGCAGCACAACGACCTCAGTAAGGGTATGGACATCAACGTGACGGGGGTGTGGGAGCGCAACATCACCGGCCGAGGAGTCACCGTGGTAGTGGTCGATGACGGGGTTGAACACACCCTCCAGGACATTCAGCCTAACTATGTAAGTCAAAACCGTGACAGTGATTTCACACGTCGTGCTAGACTGAATAGTCTCCATCGTAACTACCTATTAACTTTTTATATCAGTCTTTCAGCCACGGCTGAAATCACCAAGTAAAGCAAATGGTATACACGTATGCCAACTAAGACTGACCGCAAGACAGGCAGAAAGCTACCGTTTTGGAAAAAGCACTGCGCCTGGCATCTTTTTAGGCAGAGTGGACCACTTTTTATAATTCAGAGAATTTCAACTATTTAGAGGAGCTCACTACCACACTACTAACTTTCTCTCCACGTCTCATTCCACTTTGTGTCTGTCTCTCACATCCAGGTTGCTGTTCAGAAAGACATGCCAGTTTGACACAATTTTTACCTGCCACACATTGCCCTCTGTTGCCATGGCAACACCCTATTTTCTGTCCTCCTTCTCTCTCCTGCTTCTGACCCTCCTCCCCTATGTGACCCCCCTCGTTTCCCTCCTCATCCTCTGATAATGTTGGCTGAATGTTCTGAATGATGAGAATCATCTCAAAGGGTGCACACGTTTTTTGCACTTGCCATGTTCCCATTTGTTTGTCATTTTGAAACTGTAATACATGTGAATAAGTAGTAATCTTGCATTAGAATTTGTGGAAAGGTCTCACGTTTAACCATGCAGAGGTCGGGTCAGCTTCTGTTCACTTAATAACTCATTGTAACATACACTTTGACCAGGGCTGCCCAGACCTTTGCATATAGCTGTATCTGGTTCAAATTGGCAGCGGTGCCTTGAAGAAAATTGCCTTTCATATATTCATTCACCCGCAATGGGTACGTGTCCCTCTCAGAGTCCAGAGGGCAGTTATGATCTGAATTCCAACGACCCGGACCCCATGCCCCACCCAGACGCCCGCAGCGACAACCACCACGGGACGCGATGTGCCGGGGAGATTGCTGCCGTGCCCAACAACAGCTTCTGCGCTGTGGGGGTGGCCTATGGCAGCAAGGTGGCAGGTACAGGAGAATTGAATTTGACTTTATTGTACAGAACGTGGATAGCCCAGTGCTAAACGAGATGCTTTTGAGCCGCCCCGATTTTAGTTCAACACTCTGAGGTTTCAGAACATGCTGATAGTTCCCTCACTCACCAGTGAAATTGCAGAATGCTCTAATAGGGCTGTGTTTTGAGGCATCTCTCTTGTTGGTTTGTGTGTTCAGGTATTAGAGTCTTGGACGGTCCGCTGACGGACAGCATGGAGGCCATAGCCTTCAACAAGCACTACCAGATCAACGACGTCTACAGCTGCAGGTGACAAACACGGTCTATTGGTCCCGTTAGGTGTTTCTATAAGGACAGAGACTTCAGTAAGCTTGAAAATATCATTGACACTGCAGGTACCTGTCCATTTCACAGCCTTACCTTGTGTTTTCACCCAACCTGTACGTTCAGGGCACTTGAGTGTTGGTTGGCAGTTGAATGTCTGCTTGTCCATAATCTGTCCCAGCAAACATTTTGACGTTCAATAGATGTCGGTACAATGGCCTGCACCAACGTGTGTAAATATAGCACCGAAATGAAAGTTGAGATGACATCTCAATTGTTTTGTGAACTCAAAACCTAAATATTTTTTTGATATCAGTTCAAAACAATTTCAAAAGCTGTTTTTAATGTGAACATTTAAAAAAATGTAGTGCTCGTTTGGGTTTAACTTGGCCCCCTCCTGTACAACACCACTCTTCATATGGTTTGCTGGGATTCCTTTGATTTAGTCTGTTGTCTCTTTTAGTTGGGGTCCAGATGATGATGGACGCACTGTGGATGGACCACATCCCTTGGGCAAGGTGAGAGAAAAATCCAGAGTGCTAGGCAAGATGTTGTGTGCACCGCTTTCTTTCTCCTGCAGAGGGCAGTATGCTGTAGCAGATCAGTCACAGACATGTAAATTAATTGTGTACCAGGTTTTGACTTTTGACTTGCTATATCTCTGGTACCTGATGGTAAACAGTAATACCCTTCCTCTTCTAACAGTGTAGATGACCTTGGTCGATAGATTGAACAGCGCTTTGGTTTCTTTCCTCCACAGGCGGCGCTGCAGCACGGGGTGATCGCTGGCAGACGAGGCTTTGGCAGCATCTTTGTGGTTGCCAGTGGTAACGGAGGCCAATACAATGACAATTGCAACTACGATGGCTACGCCAACTCCATCTACACCATCACTATCGGTAAGACACAGCAGCTCTCAGGTGTGCGTGCATGCGCCTCTGTAAGTTTGCTTATGTTTTTGGGGCTGGACATGTGAGCAAAGGGCCATAAAGTGTGTGCGTGTGTGTGTGCGTGTGTTTTGCAGGGGCAGTAGATGAGAATGGCAGGAAGCCCTTCTATGCTGAGGAGTGTGCGTCCATGCTGGCTGTCACCTTCAGCAGCGGCGGGAACAAGCTGAGGAGCATTGTAAGTCCTAAACGAACACACACCCACACACGAAGAGAATCAAGAAGGTTGAGGAGACTATCGAACACAGATACAAGGAGGAAGTAAGGGCGGTTAAAGTGACGCTCACTTAACCAAATTGTCACAGGTTTGATACCTGCAGCAACCAGTGTGTCCATATCTGTTGAAGTGTCCGTTAACAAGACACTGAATCTCATAGCCCTGTGGTGAAATGCATACATGCATGTGTGTCTCAGAGGGAGAAGCAGGCAAACAAATCCCTAACTGATTGGCTGCCTGTTGCACTGCGCTACACACAGTGGTAGCATATACATTTGTGTTTTTCTGCTGAAAGGTAACATTATTCCCCAGTGGTGACACACAGAAAATGGGTAGGGTGACATTTTCCCATGAAAAATGTAGATTTCTTACTTTGTTCGATAAACCTTATTCTTGGCAGGTACTCCCCCGCCGGTAATGCTTGTGTGCTGTCAATACATAGACAGCTGCCTCAGAATGAGTATGACTAGCTCAGCTGGTAAACCCAATGGATCTACCGTACTGTAGAGTAGCTCCCATCTCCCTACATGGCCAGGACAGCTGTTGGAAAAGGCCTGTATGACGTCGGTAAGAGGTCTGGGAACTCCTCAGCACATCCCTGTGGTCCCTCTAACAGACAGGCTGTCACTACTGGGTGTGTGTGTGGCTGTGTGTTGAAAAGTGTGTACCTCTGGTCGTGGAGGTTATATGTGAGATGTGTTCACTTGTGTCTGTTGTGTGCGTGTGTCTTGTATATGAGTGTGTATGATTGTATACATGTGTTCAGAAACTGTTTCTACATTTTTGCCTCCCTTCACTCTCTTTTATTGGTATAACTACTCTCTTTCTCTAACTCCTTTCATCTCCTCAAAAGCTGAACTTCCCCAGGGCCCCTTCCCTTGTCATTCAGTCCTCATGTACTCCATTAACCGGACTCAAACAGTGTCAACCTCAGGGCACCCGCAGTAAATGTGTCGTCTTGTCATGACGACTTCATGACACTGGCGCCTGAGTGAAGTGTTCTTTACCGCTAGTCTAGGCACACACTTTGTGTTGGATATGTACCCACATGAAGTGTGTGTGTGCGCGTGTGGCCTCCTGCCAGCGCTATTACCGGCTCATCACTGTTTGTACATGTGTCTCCACGGTTGTATCTCCCACTCTCAACCCCTCATTGTCTGTCTGTCTGTCTGTCTGTCTGTCTGTCTGTCTGTGTAGGTGACGTCGGACTGGTCCATGCAGCAGGGCACTGGCTGTACGGACGGCCACACCGGCACGTCGGCGGCAGCCCCCCTGGCGGCGGGCATGGTGGCCCTCATGTTGCAGGTCCGACCCTGCCTCACCTGGAGGGACGTCCAGCACATCATCACCTTCACCGCCACCAAGGTAGGCCTCATATTATGTTATCAAGTCTCTTACTGCATTAGTGCTTATATAGGCCTGCATAGTTGAGTAATTCACCTGGTTTCTCATGTCAGAACGCTGACGTGCACGTCCGGACTTATGTGCACACCTGGACACATTGCTCTATACGGTCATGCTTGAAAGTTTTGAACCCTACAGGGGCTCGTAATTATTTCATATATTATTGTGGAAGAACCTCATAAAATCCCTATCTAAACCTCAAATCAAAATAACAACTAAATTTATCCTTTCATTGTTTATTTAACAAAACTGGTTTCTTTAACAAAACCTCAGATGTCTCTGTGTGAACTCTGTCATACTTGTGACACCTTTATCAGCGATGACTTGGAGTAAACATCTCCTAGAGCAGTGGTTCTCAATCCAGTCCTCAAGGCCCCCCTGTCTTGGAGGTTTTAGCTCCAGCTCTACTCGGGCACACCTGAACCAATTAAGGTATCATGGTTCAGCTGGAGCTAAAACCTGCAGGACAGGGGGTCCTAGAGCCACTGATCAGTCTCTTCATCTTCCTGGAGGGATTTTCTCCCACTCCTCCTTAGAAAAGTCAACCAACTCAGTGAGGTTTGAGGTCTCACATGAACAGACGCTTCAGATCCCGACAGCATCTCAAACCAAAACACTAAACTTCTCCTTCCTGAGCCATTCTTTAGTCGATTTGCTTGAATGCTTCGGATTATCGTCTTGTTGAACCTGTAAATCTGTCAGCACCATGCTGTATCTTTATTTGCTGTATGATTCTCAATATGGTATTTTGTTATATTATCAGTCCTCTATTTGTATCCTATGCTCTGTTGCTGCAGCAACCCACTTTCCCCACAGGGATCATTAAAATGTCATCTAATCTAACCACTACGCCAAATGTTGATGGTTGTGATTATCCCTGGGTTAGAGTTAGGGTGGTGCTGTAGAGCTCAGTGGCTAGGTCATTGCACTGTGGCCACCCACACTAAAAATGCACTCTAATGGTACTGAATTGGATCAAAGCATCCATCAAATGTCATGTTTTATCAACCCTAACCCATCCAACCATAACCACAACCATAACCCAGTTAGTTATTCTCTCGCTATAGTGTTTGCGAGAATGTGGTGTGAATTGTTATTTCAATATTATTAGTGGACAGGAGCACTAACGCTGTCTGTGTGTGTGTCTTTCCTCTGGATGTGTGTTTGGACAGTGCGACACCACTGCAGACTGGATGGTGAATGGAGCCGGTTTCCACCACAGTCACCAGCACGGCTTCGGACTCCTCAATGCATGGAGACTGGTCAACGCTGCAAGGGTACACACATGCACACAAATAGAGCTAGGGATCAAAACGTTGTGATTTTTAGGTGTACAACGAATCATATAAATGATAGCAAGAGAAATATTAAGACATTCGGTGCCAACTTTCACCTTTTCACCTTTTTAAATGCATGGCTGCTGGCTACATGCCAGACACGTAACCCTCTCAAAACACAGCCCACGATAGCCACTTGTTAGTATAGTCTGACACAGCCAGATCCTGTTCCACATTCTGTCTCGCTTCATTTTAGCCCTTTGTTATCGAAGAAGGAGCAAACCAGGGCAACGTGATCGTTATATTTCAGGCCAAATGCTACGCAGCCCTTCTACCAAGATGAGTTTAGCCTCCTCCACTCTCTCCCATGACACAGCCACCTAGACAGCATCCTTAACAAACTATCACTCCAGTTTGATTCATTACATGGTACTTTCTATGTGTTAATTACTACAATATTAGCGACATTTGCACAGAGATGGTGAAACATTTTCATTTTCTCTTCATTATAATTTTTTTGAAATGCATTCATTTGCGGAGGCAATTGACCTAATAAAAAAGTAAATAGTTTGAAATACTTTGAATTACACAGAGTAATTGTGAAAAGAGTATCGTTTTGGTCTCTCTCTCTCTTTCTCTCACTCACTCACTCACTCACTCACTCACTCACTCAGGTGTGGGAGTCGGTGCCTTTCCTTGTGTCCTATCAGAGTCCGGTATTGGAAGAGGAGGAGCCTATCCTGACCTATCCCGACAAGCTGATCCGCACCTGGAATGGTAACTTGGTCTACTTGTCTCTCTCTCTCTCTCTCTCTCTCTCTCTCTCTCTCTCTCTCTCTCTCTCTCTCTCTCTCTCTCTCTCTCTCTCTCTCTCTCTCTCTCTCTCTCTCTCTCTCTCTCTCTCTCTCTCTCTCTCTCTCTCTCTCAGCCTTGACTCTCTGTTGGACTCTTGTTTGTAGAGTTTACACATTGCGGTACATAGCCAGCCCCTCCCTCTCATCTCCTCCAGCAGGCAGGCAGTCTGCCTGTCCATATTAGGTAATGTTCTCTAGTTTGAGTGTCCTCTCTGAAATATTGGGTGAGATTTCTCCACATCGCCTCTATTTCTGTTTACTTCTTCATATTTTCCCTCTTTCTCTGTATTTCACTATTCCTCTCTGTTTGTGGTCATTCGTTTTTTGATCCCACTGCTCTTCGATTCTCTCATATATGTCTGTGTATGTGATCACACACACACACACTTGCATATACACACAGGATGACCTCATCATAGCAGAAACCTCTCCTCCTCCCTCTCCTCCCTTGATCTGTGTCTTCCCTCTTTTATGGCCTCGCTGTGATCAGGAGCACTGTGTGTGTGGGTCTGTCTGTCTGTGTGTGTCTGTCTGTCTGTCTGTGTGTGTTCTTTCGTCTGCAGTCTCATGCAACAAGAGTTTCTGTAGGACAAAGCAAAGGAAGAGTAGCTGAGAGTCACAGAACAGACCCGTAACAGATCCGAAACTGGGCTGTATTTAAAAAGCTGTTATACTGTATCAAACCGACCTCATCACATTTCCCTCATTTAAAACTCCCATTAATCGGTCATGGTCACGTCCCTACCAGGCTTTTTGTCATTGACAGTGTTCAGGCCACCATGTCACACTGTTTGTTGTTGTAGTTGCTATGTGTTTTGGCTTTTGGCCTTGTTAGCTAATGTCCTGCCCTCAGCATTTCAAAGTGCAGCCTTCCCATGTGAACACAGTTGCTACTGGCATGTGTGCGTGCATGTGTGTGTGCGTGGGTGTGCGTGCGTGTGTGTGTGTGTGTGTGTGTGTGTGTGTGTGTGTGCGTGCAGCGTTACCACTAGCTTTCACCTAATAACCACCAGTCAGATCCACATGCTAAATCCAACAGAGGTGGAGAGTCAGTGATGTTGACTGTGGAAAGTTGCAACAGCTGTTAAAGCGATACAATGTGTGTTTGAGTGAAAGACATCTGTGTGTGTGTGTGTGTGTGTGTGTGTGTGTGTGTGTGTGTGTGTGTGTGTGTTAGAAAGTGAGGAGGCGGTCATGCCGGTAAAGAATTGCTAAAGGTAAGAGCAGAATTGAAGTGATTTAAAGGGTGTGAGAGAGGTGGTAAAAAGAAAGAAAGAGAGAGAGTGACAAACAATTATCAACTCAAGATTTAAGGCTATTTGTTTTGCAGCAAAAGTGAAAACAACAAGACATAGGGCAGAAAATACAGAGATGGTGAGTACTTCTCTCCTGTCATGCCATTAAAACATGGCTTGTACAGCATGTTCCCTATGTTAGGAACACATCTCTGCCAAATCTCTCTCTCTCTCTCCTTCATCTGCCCTTTATTTACTTTCTCCCTCCTTCCCTTTCCTCTCTTCCTCTGCCCTTCCTTCTCTCAGTGCCTCTCCTCTCTTTGCTCCACCTCTCTCTATCTCCTTACCTCCTCTTCCTCTGTCTGACCCCTCAGTCGCTCTCTCTCTCTCTCTCTCTCTCTCTCCTTCTGCACCGTTGTACCTCCTTTCACAGCCTTCCCTCTCCCCTTCCTCCCTCATTCCCTTGCATCTGTCCCTGGCCTGAGGATGTGTGCAGCCCTACATGGTCAGGGAGCGCCAGGGCCCATTAGTAGGCAGAGCCCAGGAAATACCAGGGAATTACTGGACACTCACACTGGGTGGGAGGGAGGGAGGGAGACGGTGAGGACGGTGATTGATAATGGCTGAGAGTGGAGAGTGGTGGTCCAGGGTCTCATGGAGATGGAGAGAGTGTCACAGAAAGATGTGAGAGGTGAAGATTGTAGCACATTTTGAAAAATAACCCCCGAAACCCAGTTGTGCTCTGTTATATATTTATTTTCTAAACATAACTTATTACGATAACAGGTTTTATTACATTTTTAACCCCCCCCCCCCCCCCCCCACACACACACACACACACACACATGCTAAGCCCTCTCCTCTCCACCAGTCACTGCTGCTGACCTGAGGCAGTCGGGGATGCAGACACTGGAGCACGTGTCCGTTACCGTGACGATAAGCCACCCATGCCGCGGCAACGTGGAGATCGTGTTGGTCTGCCCCAGTGGCATGAAATCACTCATTGGGTCACGCCGCGCCATCGACAGGTAAACACACACACAAACACTCTTGCAGCCATTTTTGTTTTTGTGACCGTTGTTTCAAGGCAGATAAAGACATGGTGAGATATATATATATATATATATATATATACAGCAGTATGGTTATTTATAATTTAGTACATCAGATATGTTGTATACAGTATGTGCCTCATTTTAGTTTGGGCATATCCTGCAGAATATCAGGACACACTGCAGTCCAACATCAAATAGTTCCTCATATCAGTGTGTGTGTTGCCTGTATGTGCACACAGAGACCCTTCAGGCTACCAGGACTGGACGTTTTCCACTGTGCGCTGCTGGGGAGAGAGAGCTGAAGGCCAGTACCACCTACAGATTGTTGACCACAGTAAGACACTGCTACACACACACACACACACACACACACTCTCTCTCTCTCTCTCTCTCTCTCTCTCTCTCTCTCTCTCTCTCTCACTCACTCACTCACTCACTCACTCACTCACTCACTCACTCACTCACTCACTCACTCACTCACTCACTCACTCACTCACTCACACAGATGCACTGACAAACAAGAGAAGTATTGTGAAGTGTCTAGCACGAGAAGTGTCAATGGGATGGGAATGTCTTACCAAGGGTGGAATGCACACACACACACACACACACACACAGACACACACACACACACACACATCTCTTCCGTGTCTTTCTCCGGTTACAAGTCTGACTTTTGTGTGCCTAGACTTGTCAGTTGATGCATCCAGATGATAAAACCTGCATTGAAATGTAAAGTGCAACCACAGATTTTGTCTCTCTGTAGGGTTGTGGAAGGGATATTGTTTTTTGTGATGCATCGCATTAACTAAATTCATTTTACTTCAAGTTGACCAAATGTACCCCCCCCCAACATACACCTTTCTCTCTGCGCCTGTAGAAGAGCCATTGTCCCAGGTCTGTGCTACAGTAGGGGTGCTGAAGCAGTGGAAGCTGACCCTGTATGGCTCCTCTCTGACCTACAGCGAGGTCAAGGACAGACAGAGGTCAGGGCTCACTCAAGTTTTTCATACTGTCGTTGGTAATGTTGGGGGGGGTTAATCTAGTGTTTTCCTTCCAGGTATACTATTTTAATGAATCTGTGTATTTGCCCTTTTATTAATTTTTTCTTCTGTATTCATGTTTTATTGGTTGCATTTGTATTTATGTTTATACATAAAGGCTGTTATTATTGGATGTTTTTCTTGTGGGTTTAGTTTAGTTCATCATCAGTTCATTAATTCTGGTACTTAATTGTTAGAATTGCTTGAAGGCAGTGATAGCGGCGTTATCCTGCATTGATTGCTGATAGTATATTGACTGACATGTGAGTTAAGGGAGTGTTCTGCATGCTGATTGGCTGTGTGGTGATTGACAGGCTGGTGGAGGAGGCTATGAGTGGCCAGTATCTGGACAGCAGCTTCTCTCTGCGCTGCCCCCCCGGCCTGGACATCCCTCCAGAGATAGTCAACCCCTTTACCTCCAACAGCCTCAAGGTAAACTCCCACTCAGCATCAGCTCTGTCCCATCTCTCTCTCTCTCTCCCTCGCTCCCTCGCCCGCCCTCTGTCTCTCAATGTCAAGGTACCAGTTCACATTTTGTCGTTTGGATTCCACAGCAGGCAGCAGACTATATGACATTAGTGTAAACTGGCATCCAAAATACCAACCCCATTGAACCCTATTTCACTTTTGGTTTTCGCCACCTGCACAAATGGGTACATGTTGATGTGAAAAAACCTATGGTGGCGAGCAGTACTTAGTAGTATTACTACACTAATACTACTGACTTACTGCCTTTATGTTTCTCCTCTACCCTCCTTCCCACCAGTTTCTGCTGTTGCTGGGCTGCTTCGCTCTCTTCTGGTCTCTCTACTACACCTTGGAGGTGACCCTGGCCCACCTGGACCTCCGGGACCTGCTTTGCCTGCGCAGGAGACAGGGAGGTCACCGGGCCAGGAGGGGGCGCCGAGCGAGAGGAGGAGTGGAGGAGGCTATGGCAGAGGAGGAAGCGGAGGAGGAGGAGGAAGAGGAGGAGGAGGAGGAGAGAGACTCAGGGATAGACTTGCATTCAGTGCTGGACTCTGAGACCAAAGTGCTGCTTATCAGTGGAGAGAGGGCGGCCACATAGCACTGAGCCAGAAGATGGACCTAAGACCTCTCACTGTCCATGCTCATGGATCCTCTCAGGCTTTGCCCCCCCCCCCAACCCTTTTAACCTCTCTGCTGTTGTAGACTGACCGCCAGTCAATCTGAACTGTGGTGGGGGTTCCCAGAGTGGACCGGAGATTAACATGACTGTGAAGAGTGGACTCTGTCCCACTCTGCATTACCCAAAAATGTGGCCTTGTATCAAAACCTGTGTTTTTGTGTGTGTGTGTGTGTGTGTATATATGTGCGTGTGTATGTGTGTGTCCTCACAAGGATAGATATATGAGGGAAATCCTTAAAGACATTTCGGCCAGTCCTCATTTATACAAGGAGGTAGTTTATGGTTAGGGCTTGGGTTTAGGGTTAAAGAACTACACTGACTTTTTGGGAAACTGGCTTATTGGTCAACTTACCTTTTACACGTTACTATAAGAGTACCACCAAAATCATCTCTTGTCTCTGGTAGATATCTCTGTCCTGTGCACATGCTAACACGATAGCATACAGTACGATTTCCCAGAAAGACAGTGCAGTGCTTTTAAGGTTAGAATTAGGTTCAGGTGAGGGTTACACATGTAGTGGTGAAGGTTTGGGAAGTACAAGGATGCTTGTGTCTGTGTTCAATGTTTGATTGATGGGGATGTACTACTGCCACGCTACAGACAGCTTTGAGGACCTTAACCTAAAAGAGAGAATGGTAGACATTTGATGTGTACTACGGAATCGTATGAAACTGCTGGTGTGTGTGTGTGTGAGAGAGCTTGTGTTCCTGTGTGTGTGCGTGCGTGCGCGCTGTGGCGTGCAAGGTTTTCCACGAAAGAGTGTCATGAAAGTGAGGTTCCGAGCGAATACTGTTGCATTTCAAGAACTTTTTTTTTTTTGAGATTTTATTTGATGCATTGACTTTCAAGTCTGGGGTTGTTGTGTGTGGGTTATCAATTTCCTCCAGTACTTAAAAACTTGAAGTGGGTTTTTTTTCCAAGTGTGTGGGGTTTGTTTTTTAAATCAAGTGTAATATATACACAACGTGTGCCTGTTGTACAGATATACACCATCTGAGTTTAATGATTTATAGGTATTGTTGAAAAAGCTATTAAAGAGTTTTACTTTTTTATGTAAAGGACTGGTTGGAGTGAAGTCGGAAGCTGTGTTTTGCTGTGCAAGTCACAGGTGGTCTGAATGATAATAAAAGACTGTTGATGGAATATCCTGATCTGGTCATATAACCTTTGGAACATGGGTGACACACACACACACACACCATATATTTTCTGGTCTTCACATTTCCTGTGGGGAAATTCAAACTGAATCAGTCGGCTCAGTGGTGTATTTCAAGTTATTATTTAATAAGACAATGTACAAAAATACTGGAGCTGATACAGCAGGCGTAGCATTCTGCAGTGTTATATATTGATCCATATTGTGACCGTTTAACTGATGAGTATTTGTACGCCATAGGTTGTATCGCCTCTCAACTTGCACAGAGCCTTCTGTAGGCTTTAGACATATCTTGATGTTTGAGTCCGAAACCAGAACCACATGTAATACCTAGAAAACATGCCAAGATTCAGACATTGGTTAAATATCAGCTGTTACTTAATCTCTTTCTCCCAGTCCACATAATGTGTGAGAAGGAACTTGACTTTGGCACTTTGGTTATGGAGTTTTTACATCCAAGGTGAGAGAGCTAACTGCATGCTGTTTTTACAGCAACTGGTTCCGGTTTGAGGGTATTACTAAGACTACAAAGACTGTTTTTTCTGGTCCTAACTTCAGTTGGAAGGACAAAGCAGGGTGAGCTTTGCAATCGCCAGCGCAAGGGACTATGTAAGTGGGTCAAGGGAAGTGTCGAGACTAGGGATGGGTACTTGGAGGTGCTGAAGGTTTGGGGACAGAAATGTAGCCGAGCTCTGAAGCAGATGAGGTTTTGGAGAAGGGAAGGGAGTTTCGGTGGACCGGCTAGGTGCTTACAGGCTCTAAGAGGGTCTAAGGAGCATCGGTCGAGGCGCTGAAGAGGTTTTGGGGGGTCTGTGGCTCAGTGATTTCAGAGGATCTGTCGGGGTCTTCCATAGCTCATGCCCTCCTGAGAGGCTCCCTTATTGGACCCCATCTGTAGGCCAATCACATTTTTCCCCGCCTTCATCTGGTCATCAGAGAAATCCCGCTTGTTCTCCTGGGATTTCCTGCAACAAATCACGGGGAAATGTCAAAAGTCAGGCGACACACCCTAGAGTAACCAATTACGTTCAGCTCAGATTTTTATTGTTTGAACTCCAGTGTTTGTCAAATTCTGATTTTAGGTAGTGTCCAAAGAGTAAATCGGGTTCCATTTCCTGCATGGGACTCACTTGAAGAACCAGTTAGGGTCTCCTTGGTAGGTGCCTTCGTTCTTGGTGACGGCCAAGCTGCCCAGAGCTGACAGGGTCCTCTGCACCGCCGCCAGGTCCTTACCTGTCATACAGTCATACATACAGTCAACACTGTCATCCTCACATTGGCCACATCATGATCACTCTGTACCTACACATCATCCTATCCTAATATTACCGCACCCTTCCTCAGTATATGGTCTAACCAGGTAAACTTACAACTACCACACAACTATCAGGGTGGCCAACCCCAAAGTAGTTTCACCTGAACCAATTGTTCTCTTCTGGAAGACTTTGGTGTTGCAGCTCAAAGCCATTCAAACACTACATTTTTTTTGCAGTGGGAAAAGAAAACCATGAAAAACCTTCTTCTGACCTTCCCAGAGATCCACAGTCTGGAACATGTCAGTCTTGGTGACGCCATACTTCTCGGCAGCATTGAGGAACTGAGAGATCTGCTCCATCTGTTTGAAGGCCATGGATGAGCTCTGGATCTTCTTCACCGGCTTGTCCCCGGGGAACAGACTGTTGATCAGCTCACTCAGGATCTGAGGGGATGGGATGGGGTAGAAGAGAGAGTAAAGAAGGGGAAGACCGGCTGGAGGAAGGAGGCGTAACCTTACTATTATTCTTAAAACATTCCTAACATTCACTTTGGGTCAACGTGACCTGACCGGGTTAATTGCTGCATGGTAGATGTACAGTTGTTGAGTACAACCTTGAAATTGAGTAGACATGTGCCTTTACTTCAAATCAAAGATGTTTTGTTTGTAGTGGAGCAGTCTGGAATAATGCCATACCTAAAGGTGGAAATTGGAAGACCTATATTTTTACATGTAAAAGCATGTAACACCACAAGAATGTGACTTTATAGTTAAATGTGCAACACCTCCTCCCTCTTTTATTGAGAAACCAAAGATTTTTGTCTTTTGAAATAATTCTTCTGATAGCTTATGGACCTTATAGATGCACATGCTCACCCAAATCAAGTAGGAGTTTTAAGAGCTTTCACTAAAGGATAGCTCTCACCTCATAAAGGAGGGAAGGTGAGTTTTGTAAAAGGAGGAGTCTACACCGACATCACTGGGAGAAAAGTGTTCAACTGCTGCTTTAATGCTTCCACGAGGTGATATTTAGTCAAACATGGGCGGCATAAAGTGACATGCGAAAAAGAACCGATCACTCACACAGCCGTCTTTAAGCCAGGCCTGGAAGCCCAGTTTGCCCGCCTCAGGCTTGCCCACCCCGGAGCCACACTGGAGGTTGATCCACTCCACCAAGAGCTGCTCCAGCTCAGGGTCATACTTGCTGTCGATCTTGTCCTGAACCTGCCGGCTCAGCCCGAAAGATGGACCCTTGTTAGCCATGCCGACTCCCTGAGAGGTGGGGTTGGAAAGCAGAGGTGGAGGGATACATTGAAGGAAGAGGAAGACAAAAATAAATATGTCAAGGGCTTTAAGACCAGAAACAGTTTCACATTGTGTTTTAGTTATAGAACAGACGAAGAGGAAATGTGATGCTCAGCAGTTTAGTGTCCTCCAGTGATGTCCTTACCTGCAGTCAGTGTGTACATTCATGGCAATACAAACATTTGGGTCTGGGTTCTGTCAACAGACTATGTGTTTTCTTACTATTGTTCAGACCGTTGGAAACTTGGACTCAGCTATAGCCACGCAAGCATGCAGACATGCGAAAAAAAACAAATGGCGCATTTACTCCCAAACACATATATACCGCCTGCATATGTACAAATAGAAACATTGGTGAAATGCATGTCAAAGGCGTGTATATAAAGCATAGATGCTCAGCACTCACGTTGGATACCTTTATTCTCCCAAAACAGAAACAAATTAATAGCCTTGTGTCTCCAGATGCACACCAATCTGGCCTGCCGTGACCTGTGTCCGAGGCAAAAGTGGTGTACAGTAGGAGCTCTGTATCAGCCAGCTGGTTTTTGCATACTTTCACCTCCACACACTCTCTCTCCTTCTCTGTCACCACACACACACACACACCAACACCATTGCCAGCACTTTCTTGTTTTTGCTTATATATTGCCTTTGGGCCAACAGCCAAGTGCCAAACCCATATCAAAGTGCTGTCTGCACCGTCACCTTTGCTGCCATCTTGATGTCAGGTCACTTCAACTTCCTGTTCCTGGTGGAGGGGGGGGGTTCAAAGTTGAAATGTTAAATGTTAAAACCAGTAGTTCCTCTGATGAGCCTTGAGTGATGGACGGTGTTGCCAGGAGCAACAACAGAAATAAATTACTTTTTTTGGGGGGAGAAAATGTGTTTTTCCATAGGCTGATGGATTTTCTTGCTCGTGGTATTGGCTGTGGTTTTCATTGCATAACGTGTCAGAATGCCAAGTTGGGCCAAGATGAGGCTATTATATGATTTTGTTTTATTTTTCTGCAGACCGCTCAGCACAACAAGCTGACAGACAGATACTGCACACTGTAGCCTACGTGCCATTGGCATTAATGAACTGCTGCCCAGACTGTCCGCAGTGTGTGACCAATAACCTTGTCTAATATCCACTGAAGTCCCTGTGGTTCTTTCCCAGACCACACGAAACCAAACACACATGCATTGCAACACGCTCACTTACATACAGCCACAAGTCCAGATATGTTCTCTCTCTTTCCCCTCTGACTGTCAGTCTGTCTTTCCTGCACACGCACACACTCATACCCCTTGTTACCCTCGCTGACATGCGTCATTATAGAGTCATTACAGAGCAATGTTTGTCTGGTACGCCGTTAACTTTTTTTTTTTCCATTGGCCGCTAGTCCTCAGCCTCTATGTGGGCCGCAATTACACATCGCACACATTCTGCTCTCTGCAGAGAGAGAGAATTAGAGGCTATGTTCACTACACTGTGCACTCAATGCCCTCTATGTCCTACCTGTCCAGAGAGGAGAGGAGAGGAGAGGAGAGGAGAGAGAAGAGAAGAGAAGAGAAGAGAAGAGAAGAGAAGAGAAGAGAAGAGAAGAGAAGAGAAGAGAAGAGAAGAGAAGAGAAGAGAAGAGAAGAGAAGAGAAGAGAAGAGAAGAGAATTCATCATCTCTCCCTCTCTGTATCAGTGTGTATCTGCGTATCTCACCGTATGAAGATCACATAATAGCTTGGGAGGTCACATGAGACCGTCAGGGCCGAGTTTCCACTCTGATATTTCTGTGTCCAGGGAGCTGTTGTTATGTTTGGGACCCGGCCCAGGTCTAATAAGTCAGGATCAGTCGTCAACAAGCTGCTGTGGTGCCTCGCTGCCTCTCTCATGACAAACTCTCAATACCACACATCTGCAGTGTTCATCTAATACTAATATTTATTCTATTACTATTACTACTACTAATACTACTAATACCTCTAATACTACTAATACTAATACTAGCACTACTACTGCTACTGCTTCTACTATTACCGCTACCACTACTGCTACCACTATTATTACCACTGCTACTACTACTTCTACTACTACCACTACTGCCACTACTGCCACTACTGCCACTACTGCCACTACTACTACTACTACTAATAATAATAAACCTAGATATAGACACTTGAACTCAAACCAGAGTTAAGGGTTTCGCAAGATAAATAAGTCAGCAATAAAATAAACGTATGAACATGAACTATAAATAGAGAAGAAAAAGTAATAAAATACAAAAAAAGGCAAATGTACAAGAACTAAAATAGAATGCAGACCACAGATTCAAGTAAAGGCAAGCCTTAAAAAAGTGGGTTTTCAAAAATTGTTAATGCTCCGTATCCCACAAACATGACATCACCACCTCCATCCCTCCGTGCTCTGTTTGCCCTGCTCTGTTTCTGGATTACCATGGCGAATCTGCCTAATGCCAGAGCAGGAAACCAGTGTGAGGGCTGTGGTTACTGTGGCAAACTGTGGCAGCCTGAAGGGACGTGGCGTCATGGAGGCTGTGCCTCCGCTGCAGTTAACCGACTAACCACCGCATGATGATTCGGTGTAGATACGCTGCCAGGGAACTGTGTGGATAATAATGTGATACTTTATCGAGCCCTGCAGGGAAATGTCCCTGCTCCACGGGGAGGTCAGAGGTCGGGATTCAGTGTCTCGCTTAAGGACGCTTCAGCAGGGGCGGATGCTTTCCAACGTGGTGGCTGCTTTAAACCGGGTTACACCGGTTGAAAGAGGCCACCCTGCCAAACCAAATATAATGTTAACTGATGTAGGCTGGCCCTCCATGTCAGAACCCTTTCATTATGGCTCTGGTTTATTCTGCTGGAAGAGAATACCGTGCTGCCAGCAGCCCAGAAGTATAGAAAGTGTTTTCTGGATGCATCTCAATGCCAGAAACCATCACAGACCTGGTTATGCTTACTGGATTTATTGCTGCTGTGTGTCTGCGCTGTATATGGCTGCAGGTTAACTCCCACTGCCGGCCTTTCCTCCTCTCTGTTCTGCCACTGGGCTGGCGTTGTAGATAGTGTTATCTGCTCCTGTTGCTAAGCTGTCCATTGGCACTTCGCCCCCAGCTACTAGGCCCCGGTGTTACTGGAGTCACCGGCGCTGCTGGGGGGGGGGTCCTTAAAGTTTCAACAGTTATCTTCCCCTGCAAACGTCACAGCCCCGCTCCTAGCCTTAGATTCACGTCCCACAACACCCATCGTCACAAAGAACCAGACATGGAAAGCATATAATGATCTACAGGTATGTCTGCATCTCCCTGTCTGTCTGCCTATCCATGAATTATATTTCCTACACCTGTCAGTCTGTCTAGGGAACTCTGGGGGAAGTGTGGGTCATTTGCTAGTGCAAATAAAGATGCACTGCCAGAGGTCCTCGCTTCACATGTCATATAAAGCCTCAGCTATGTGAACATTTGTCCAAATTGGGTTACTTGTAAAACGCAACCAAAAGATTACCTCTCGTGCTATTAAAAAAATTTGCATCTAACAACTCGACTGACCACTACCAATAACTCACAGAGCTGTTATAACAGTATACACATAGACAATGTGATGACAACATGCTGTTTGAATCACTCTCCACAGTGCCGCTGCATCGCACTGTGTTTTGTCTAGGGACTCCAACCTCTGCTCTGTGTCCATTTGCTCAAAGGAGTTTGATGAGGAGTGTATATGTATGTTATATGACATGGCAAGTAAAGGCCTCAAGCATTCAAGACTACTTGGCTGACTTGACTGACCACCTGACCCTGCCTGACTGTCTACCTGCCTGCCTGACTGTCTGAACTCCGGTACAGGCACTTCAACCTATGGAGAAATAACAGAAAAGGCATACTCACTGTGTGAAGGGATAGGTGACGAGTCAGTCCTCTAGTCCTCTAGTACTAGTGCAGCGTGCAGGGGTGAGTGTGGATGCTTGACTGAGTGTTTGTATACGATTCAAAGGACCCTCCCTCTAAAAAGTGCCGGCTTAAAAGGACCAGATGAGGCACAATGACTTCACTGGTCGACCAAGAGAGGGAGGGAGGGAGGGAGGGAGGGAGGAGGAAGAGAGGGGAAGGAAAAAGGAAACCTCATCCTTAAAAGGGCATGGCCTTTCTGCAGCTCTCTCTCTCTCCCTCTCTCTCTTTCCCTCTGTCTCTCATCCGCCCGGTCTGGTAAAAAAGCCCAGCCTTATTTGGGTAGAGCTGCTCCACGGAGAGGCGAGGGAGAGCAGCCAGACGGCTTTCGTTTGGTCAGCAGGAATTCTCCAAATACTTTCAACACAGCCCTAACCCTCTTTCAAACTGGGACAACAAGGTGGAGGAAAAGGGGGAGAAGAAGGAGGAGAGAGAGAGAGAGAGAGTTGGGATACAAAGAGATGGGACTGGGAAAAGAGAGAGTGAGAGAAAAGAGACAGGGGTGATGCAGAAAAGAGAATGAATGAGGTGGTGCTGAATAGCGCCACGCTAGGAAGCAGAACAAAAGCCAAAAACGACATACAATATTTCCACAAGGCACATTTTTGCCTTTCACTCCTACTGACGTTTGCAGTTGATTTCACAGATATGAGAGAGAAAGGGAGGATGGAAGGAAGGAATGAAGGAAGGAAAGGAGGAAGGAAGGAAGGAAGGAGGGAGTTAATGCACAAAAAGAGACAAAGAGGGAGAGGAGAGGAGAGGAGAGGAGAGAGGAGAGAGACACATATGGAGGAGTGACAACAGTAGTAGAGTCATCACATCATCCAGGCACAGAACACCATTTAAGTCCTGTATGTCCTGGGTGCACTCCTAGTGTGTGTGTGTGTGTGTGTGTGTGTGTGTGTGAGTGTGTGTGTGTGTGTGTGTGTGTGTGTGTGTGTGTGGGGGTCTTGGCCTGCACCAGAGCCAATAACATGGACAATAACTCCCTCTTGTATGTTATTACAGAAGAACAAATCCACCCTGAAACATTTTAACACAGTTAAAAAACGATTCACCGCTAAAGGTCAGGTTTTGGTGCCAGTCCTTCTGAATCAAAGAGCAAGAGCTGCTTTCTACATTCATCATTTCGCACCGACACTCAACAATCATACAGGACGAAATCCATTGTAGAAGAGAAAGAGACCAGAATGCATTGCAGGCAAAGTTTGCATCGTTGCGGATCTGTCGTCGCTAGCATGTGAAATGTAACACCCTCTTTGATGTCTTTTTTTTCAGTTTGAACAACAGGGCACGGCATTGTTCTCTCTCCACTCACTTTTTCTTGGTTAGAAAAACGTACTACGTCATCGCTATTGTTCTCTCCACCTACACATGCACAGCAGAGAACCTCCTTCTCAGGGGGTTGTTGAAAGTCATCCTGGGAAATGTAGGAAATCATTCAAGTCAAGTTTATTTATGCAGGAATGAGTCCTAAAACCAGGCAATGAGTTAGCATTTTTACACTTCTGGTTCCCTCGTCTCAAAGTCAATGGGTTTTTTGAATGGGTTTTTGGTTAGATGCCTGAAATAAGGTCTGTGGTTATCACGTTTTGTTCCTACGACATAAAATACGTCAGTAAATACCCCACTCGTGAATTTTGAAGCTTTTACGTGTCTTAAAAAAAGGCAGTTGCTAACAAGCGGGCTAAGTGAGACTACAGAGGTTGTCGGAGGGACATTAAACGCCATCACGCCGAACACGGTAACTCATCTAAATCAAATCAAATCAAATCACATTTATTTGTATAGCCCTTAATCACTGTTACAGTCTCTAAGGGCTTCACAGTGCCCAACATGTGCAAATAATAAATGATTACTTGGAGAAATTGGAGAACTCTTCTAAGAAGAGCGAATCGGGCCCAGGTGGGCGGTAAAGTACTGCTAAGTAGAATGACGGGAGATTCGTAGCTGTAGGGCGCAGAATCAGGACTTCGAAGAATGTAAATTTGTTGTTAGTGTTGGGAGTAAGACTAAGGATAGGGTTAAATATCAGGGCAACACCCCCTCCTTTTTTCATCTCCCGGGCAACCTGAGAACTAAGAAAGTTTGGGGGAGAGGCTTCAATTAGAGGCAGAAACTCATTTGGCTTTAGCCAGGTTTCACAGAGACTCATCATGTCTAGATTATGTTCAATAATCAAATCATTGATCAGCAGCGCTTTTGTTGACAATGATCTTATATTGATGAAGCCCACAGTGAGGTGTTCAATACTGCTAGAATTTTTATCAATGTTAATGGCAGTATGCGTGGGTCTGATTTCAATTAAGTTGCTGTAATTTACTGTGGGTCGGTAGGAAATTTGACGGGCGCGGTGGGAGAAAGATACAGTCTTAATTGGAAGGACTGTACTGTAATTTTCAAATCGAGAGGTGCCGCTGCCAGAGGATAAAGTAGAAGCAGACTGGTAAAACTCGACAGATATGGGGAGAAAATGGCGAGGGGGGGTCACAGTCTCAGTCTGTTCTGCTGTAAGCTCTAACCTGGCAGACTCCACACCCTTTCTAGGCCTAGCAGGTTCTCTAATCACCTGCATCCCGGCGAGCTCTACGGACAGATGTCAGCTTTCCCTTAAACATCTATCTATGTTGCTAGATAATAAAGCAGCGCCTACCCCATTAGGGTGGAGGCCGTCAGCTTTCAGCAAGCCGGGTTTGCCCCAGAAGGAGGGCCAGTTATCTAAGAAGACTAATCCCTTTTCTTCACAGTACTTCGCCAGCCAGAGGTTGAGGGAGACTAATCTGCTATAACTCTCATCATTGCCCCTCGCGAAAGGTAAGGGGCCAGAGACAATTAATCGATGCCGACACATCTTCCTAGCGAGGTCACATGTCCTGGCTATGTTGAGCTTGGTGACCTCCGATTGCCTCATCCTGATGTCATTGGCGCCGACGTGTACTATGATGTTGCTATACTCACTGGGTGGACCGTTTGCCTCTTTCTTACCCTTGTGTCTGAACCTATTGTTCGCCAGCACCCTTAAGTTAGCCTCAAAATCTACTCACTAGTCTGCCGTTACAGCCTCTAGTTGTGTTTATACTTGCGCTCTGTGTACGAGCATCCAAGGGTGGCTTTTTCCTTTAAATGTCTTGTCTCTTGATAGGCAGTTTCCTTTATTAAAATTGTAAAATCCTGAACTCTGAACCGATATGAAATCGATATGACCTCTCTGACCTGCCACAGACCCTCTGCTGTCATCGGCTCTAATATGTCATGATGTCATCGATCGTAATATATCATTTGGTAGCAATTTTACAGCTTATGGATGTGGGTAGACGTTAACGTTGTGATCAATTTAAAGCCAGAATTGTTATTTGTGGCACGCTGCCAAGCCAATGCAAGCCTAGCTCATATAATTATAGAAGCTAATGGAATGACTGGTATGTCTAAACTTTCATAGTGTCTGGAGAGTTGAGACTGTGTGTGTGTGTGTGTGTGTAAGCTGCTCGTACATCAATATGTGTTTATATAACTGAAGGAATTTACTTACTCCTGGCGCGGCTGTGGTTTGTAATCATTTATAATGGGCTTCCATGGGAGGCGCTTGTTTACAGCGTTACACAATACCGTCATAGGTCAAATACTAGCAGCTTTATGGCATCAGCCCGCTGTTATCATTCCCAAATCATATGTCAGACTCTAGACATGACTGCTACCTATTTCCATCCCTGGACAATTTGTGTATGTTGGTGTGTGTGTGTGTGTGTGTGTGTGTAGCAGGCGTGCTTAGGTGAATACAAAATAGAAACATAAAGGTGCATAATTTATCAAATCAACTTTTATTTTCTCCAAAGAAAGCCTGTTTTACACAAAACGCCATTAGTTGTGTAGTGTATTCACAAGTGTGTCTTAATGTTGTTTCTGTTTGCCTGATATGCAAAAATACATTGTGTGTGTGTGTGTGTGTGTTTGATTGTGTCTACACGCATCCGTATGTCAGCCTATGTGTGTGTATTCCTTGTCTTCGATTCCTCTACAACAGGGGTTCTTAAACTACGGCTCTTGACTTCAAATGGACCAGAAACCTACTTCTAGTAGGTTACTTAGTTGTGGTCGGTGTACAGGAGGTATCCAGTGAAGATGTTCTGCCCTTTATTGTTTCCACAGAGCTTCCTCCCAGACACCAGCTCCATGTAGACCTGGGCGCCTCTCTTCAGTTTCAGCACCACCACCTGAGGACACACACACAGTCAACAGTGTCGTAGATTTTCCTCTGGCTGCCATGGGATTACATTCAAGTCACAAGGAAAGTGCATTTTCAGGTGTCGTATTTCGTATTTCCGTATTTCGGACGTATTTCCGGTTGAAACAAATTCTTGATTCTTCAAAGCGTTTTATTATTTTCATTTTTAATGGATACTGGATTATTTATGGCTGTTTGGAGGAGACAGTCACATGAATTCTGCCCCGAGAAATACACTCACATGATGTTTAAAACTTGAGTTGGTTTGGGCAGGGCTGAGTGCTACCCTTCCAACAAAACAAATCACCTATTTATTATTTTCCAATTTGTAATCTGATCACACTGGGTTTGTCTTTCAGTAACCGTTACAGTTCACAATTACACCTTTTGGTGTAATCGCATTTATGTAATCTGTACCTGGGTGCCGGTGTCCTGTGAGTCTTCCCGGTTGTCCTCCCACATCGACGTGATCACTTCTCCGTTCTTCATCATCTGGATCTACAGATACAGATACAGCGCTATATGAATCTAACAAATGAACTGCTGTTGCCACATAATTAAAGGAAGCTGTGACGGTTATTCTGAAATTCGGGTGCTTTTGCCAAGTCTGCGTGGTTGATTTACCTTGTGGTAGAGGCGCCCGTTGGGGTCAGAGAGTTTGGAGTAGGCCGTGAAGGAAAAGCTGTAATACCCACAACGAGGGGCAGTGAAGGCACCTGGAAAGGTAGATGGACAGTTAGTGGTGTAGGGACCCTAAACTAGTAACTCTGGTCAATGATCACCACACGGCAAACAGCCGTCAATATAAATAATAATAATATAAACTGTATACTATTAACTATGAAGGTGAGTAGAGGTTGGTTGAGTTTGCCCTCCCGTACATCTGTGTGTGTGTGTGTTTCCTACCCAGAGCAGGGTTATATCCATAGCCTTGGTTGAGGGAGACGTTGGTGTAGGGGATGGGCACATTTCTGGTGAATGGACCGAAGCAGTCTGACCTGTCAGCCATGGTGGCTGTGAAGGCAATATGAGTCTCATCTAGGAGAGAGAGAGAGAGAGAGAGAGAGAGGGAGGAAGGAAGAATCCATATACTCAGGCTTCGGTGACTTTATTTGTGCGCGCGCTTGTGCACATTTGTGTATAAGTTCATTCCTTCCTGTGTTTATGTGTGTGTTTGTTCCTGTACACGTGTTTTCCTGTGGGTGAATGTATTTGTGTACCTGTCTGTTAGGGTTCAACTGATACCAGCATTTTGTGGCCTGAAGCCACTGATAGCTACACTAAAACTCTCCATTAAAAGACATAATAATAATAATCATAATATACCGTATATATGTATAATGACAACATATTCATGCATGCATACTTTTTGTGGAATCCAATCAAAATGTGTGTGAGTGTGTACTTGTGTGTGAGTGTGTATGTGTACCTGTGATTTCCTCTACGCTCTCCCCGAATCTGACTATTTGGCGCCACAGTTCCACGACCCTATGGAAGATGGACTTCTCCACCGCGGCCACCTGATCGGTCACACAGCAGCAGCTACGCTGACGCTCGAAGGCACATTTGCAGTCCCAGCCCCCACAGTTCAGGTTACCTCCGTAGGTGACTGGGGAGAGATGGAGGGATGAGAAGAGGGAAGATGGGAGGAAGGTTCAAAATGATAGGGGCATCAGGTGGATGGAGTTGGGAGTCAAGATAAGGGAAGTTTCATGATTGAGGGAAATGAACAGGACAGGTGGCTGCCTCAACAACCATCATCAAATCAAATAAAGGGTAAAAAAAGAATATTTGGCTTGACTTCCAAGAGTAATAAAAGAACTAAGGCTGTAGAACATGAAAGCGTATGATGCATACTTCTTCTCTGAAGTGGGTGAGTGTAAGATTGAGAGTGAGTGTTGGCAGTGTGAGTGGCTTACGTGCTGCCTGTTTCATGACGTCAAAGTTACTGGCTGTCACATTGGCGCAGAGAAACAGCGCTCCCCACAGGCACACAACCGACAATGCGACCAACTTCATACTCTGAAAAAAGTATTCAGTCATGAGTTAATTTGTACTCAGAACTAGGGAGACTAGATGATGCGTGCAGGGTCGGGGGAAATTTACAGGTAACGGGGGTTACAGTAAAATGATTACAAAACTCTACTGTAATACAGCTAATGGATAAAAACAGTAATTACAGATACTTGTATTTGCAATCTGCTTAAATGATAACATTAAATTACATACAATATATATATTGAAGGTAAAATAATCCAAAAATAATAGTAGAGATTACATCACTGAGTTTGAT
Source organism: Hoplostethus atlanticus (assembly GCA_034670405.1). Lineage (NCBI taxonomy): Eukaryota > Metazoa > Chordata > Actinopteri > Trachichthyiformes > Trachichthyidae > Hoplostethus > Hoplostethus atlanticus. The sequence continues at coordinate 1,687,175 of JAXDDX010000025.1, forward strand.
GAACCCTATCCTGAATCCAATAGATTAGTCCATTTCTTATCATTTTTGACAGATATTTCCAAACTATAAATCACGCGGGATACTGCATGTCAAACCTACCTATTGTACTGAAATTGGCAAAACACACTTGCTATAAGTGTACATAGAAAATCACATTGCCCTATTAGTGAGAAGTCGAAATATCAGAGAGAGAAGAGAAATGTAAAGTTAGGCACAAATTTCAAAATTGTTGACAAAATATATTCCTATAATTTCTCCGTCTATGAAAACATCAGCCGTTTAGATTCAAGGGCCGAATCTAGTTCCTCATACAACGTCTTATCACTGCCAAACCTCTTCATCTTTGACTATTGCGTTCATTAAATTGAGAGCTTATGACTTCTAGTTGGAGTGACTCATTTATGGATAGAATCTACAGATACATTTCCGTTAGAATTATTATTGCTGAAAGTGCATGCTCCATAAAAGGATAGTAGCATAAAACTTACTGTATCTGTTCCCCTTGTCTCCTTGTACTGAAACACAGTCTATGTCAATTCCTTGTGAGTTTGTGAAACTGAGTCTTGGTCACTGTCTGCAAGAGTTTTTGACTTCAGGTGACCCACCCCCCGACAGGTAAATGACAGCAGCTCCGCCCCCATCGGACACACACACACACACACACACACACACACACACACACACACACACACACACACACAGACACGCACATGCACATGCACAGGTTTCACAGCCAAACACTGACACACAATTACCTCTGAGGCGACACCCTGTTAATGTATGGTGTTTCTCATTGTGTCTTTTGTGCGGACCATAACAACTTTTAATAGGACACCGGTGTCTGGTTGCCGTCCTCCTAGAGGACAAATCTGAAAATCTAGAGGCTCTGAAAAGGGACCGACATGGAGATCATTGTTGCCAGGTCTCGGAGTATGTACCGGTCCACAGAAGAGAGAGAACAAAAACAAAAAAAGGATCTGATAGAGGAGCGTTATCAGACCGTCTGAAAAGGCCCAGATCTGACACCGGCATATAACGTCACCCGGTTCTCATGCTGAAGTGGAAGGAGGACAGGGAGGCTCCCATCTCTGCTTTCCTTTGCCCTCAGCTTGCGATATTTTTGACCCAAGGTGTTGATTGCTGTTCATTGTGGGTCCAGATAAGTGATCGACATTCAGCCAAAATGGACTCCATTTAAGTAACTCAAAAGATTGGGATTCACAATAATATCACCACGCTGGCCAAGAAACAGGAAAGGAAAACCAGGAAAGGCTGTCCTTCCCTGTTTTCCAGAGTTACCAATAGTGACACCACTGTTATCTATTATTATCATCTCTTCTCATCCAGGATAGTGGCGTCACGTTGACACATTTCAAGCAAAATGTGAATTGCATTTCCAAAAGTCTTCCAAACAATTTGTATTTGTTGCACAGACACACAAAGAAGATGTAAGGAAACCCAGCGCTGATCTAGAGATGCTGGCCGATGTGTTTTTGGTTGTTTTTGGATCCCTTGGTAACTGACTGAAGTGCTGACTGTCAGTGTAAAGCTGTCTCCTAGTGTATGTCTGAACTCTAGAAATAGTTTTCTATGTTTTCATAATATACAGTAAGTATTATTATTATTATTATAAGCTTTGATGTTTTGGCTCCATAATCGTCTTATTTCTCGCAACACACTGCTCAACGTGATTAGTGATGTCGTAACACGTGTGAGAACATGTCTGCATTACTTATTTGGTCTTAAAGGGGGAATCGATAGGGATAAACAACGACATAGAAGTTATTTGTGTCAATGTTTCTTTTGCAGGAGTGCAGTTACTTGGGACTGGTTTGATATCTCAGACAAGTTTATGGTAGAAATGCAGAGAAGTTGAAAGAATATGACAATAATAAATCAAGAGTCTGGTGATATTTACTGTGGGTTTTAGCACATCAAGAATTGTTAAATAAATAATGAATACAATCTCTCCATGTATACTTACATATTAACATTACACAGGGGGCATGATCAAAAGGACTGTAGTTCTTTAAATGCTCATCCAGTAAGGCTGAATTAAAGCTGACAATCTCCACGTCATTGTGTCTTACAGAAAAAAAAACCTCTGTCATGCAGCTACTCCCGATCACAAATGAAACCACAGAAAGTCCAAATACCATCATTAAAACCATAGAAGATTAAAACAAAATACCATAAAGTCACTATAAAGTCACTAATGAGTAGCACAGACACACTATAAATCCCTATAGGAATATTATAGTGATCTTTTGTTCAAATGGAACTGGTGTATCAAAATATGTATTGCTGTCAAGCTCATTGCAAAAGGACAGTCAGCTGTGTGTGGTTCCACGTGCACAATTGTAATGGGGTGTTTCCTATATCGACAGTCACCTGTGAGGTTGCTTGGGACCCAGGGACCATGCATTGTCTTTGTGTGTTATTGTGATAGCCACCTGCGTGTATGCAGTCCCCAGACAGCCGACCTGGTTCTTCCCTTATCAGCTGCATGGAGGCCAGCGTGTATCAGGTGTTGATTTATGTCTGCGCTGGCCTCGTCTGACCAAAAACAGACCTGTCCTTCACACGACCCATATAACAGGATAGGATACAAGCGGTGTGCAGGTGTCTGTGTGAGGGACGCTGCAACCTGCCTTCAAACCACGAGTTCAATGTTGATGTTTCACGTTTGAAAAGAACACCTCCTTTTTCGGATCAAGATGGTGGCATAGTCACAAGGGCATAGTGATCTCACCACGATTGTTTGATGTGAAAATGAAAGGGATATTTCCGTCCTGGGTCGGCTTTCAATGTGATTCATCTGTCATCTGTGGCATCGACAGTTTCCAGGTAATATAACGTAATTCACTTTAGGTTTTTTTCAAGACAATGGTTTATAAAGCTATTTTGAGGGTTAAAAGTGTGAATGTGTTTTATTTTATTTTTGGAGGGTAGCTTAAATTGAGAAGTATATAGGATAGGCATAGATAAGCATTTTGCTTCTGCCTTAGCCTGTTCAGTCACTACTTAATACATAGACTGTTGATTTTGTTTATACTGTTTTGTTTATACTGTTTATATTTATTGTATTATGTGTGATGGCTGAATAAATATTACTATTACTATTACTATTACTTTTACTTTCAAGGTTTGATGTCGATGTGATGTGGTTGTGGAAAGGAAAGTTTAGGGCCCCCAAAAGCTGCCAAGAGGGCCACCCAAAGCATTATGGTTGGTGCAACCGCATGATATGACTCATAATGTCAATGTCCATGCTTTTTTATTGACCTGTACAGAGTCAGAGGGATTATATTATCTGAACTTCCATACTCTGTACTTGACTTTTTCAACCTGACATGATTCACTCTGTTTTCATTATGGACTTAACACATAGAATGAAAGACCTCAAAATGCCTATATTTGAGTGTTTGTTTGACATTTTACTCATTCAGAACATTTCCACAGTGGTCTCAAGATAGCTAATACTTATATTTTATGATTTTATAAAGGGCTATTTCTTTAATGTATGTATCACTTTAAAAATCCCCAATTACCCATAGTGCATATTGGAACCAAGTAAGCAGAAAGTAACTCACAAAACCAACAATGTTTGGTAAAATCCTCATTTATTTTCATGGAAATTTACAGGTGCGCAGGTATTAAGCATTTCCCATCACTGTGTAAATCACATCACTGAGGATCGTGTCCTCAGTGAGGAAAGAGATTAACAGCTGTTACACAAAAAAAATCAAAGCTACTCAGGCTGTGTAACATCAATCAGGTGTGGGGGAAGTAAAGATGGACACTGTAATTCTGTAATTTGAAATTAACTTCCACCCATAGGTAATCTTGGTAAACTTGGCAATTTATAGGACGTGGTCATGAAAGAATAGTGAGGATGGAAGGATGTTGCATGAAGGGAGAGCATGGAAGGAATGAGAGATTAGGGCAAACAAGGCACCACTGTCAGTATAGAAAGACCTCATCTATCAGACTCTAACCTCGTCAGTAGGGCAAGAGTTGGTGCAAAGTGGGAGGCAGCTATCGTTCCCTAACTTAGGCGGTAGCATAGAGGAGGAAGCCAGTGAAGGTATTGTAATGGCTGTCGTTGTCGCACAGGAAGCAGCCCGCGGGCAACACGACATGCACGCTGTCCCCAGCTTTTAGCGCCACGGCCACAACAACGGTGGCGCTGTCCTCCTGGTCCTGCTGGTTGTTGTCGCGGAGGTCGGCAATCGTTTCCTTATTCACCACCAGTCTGGCGCAGGCAGCCAGGTCGTTACCACCGGAACCGGCGTCGCTGTACACGGTGAGAGCGATGCTGTAGACACCGGATATGCGAACGGTGAAGACGCCGGTGTTTGTATCGTAGCTCCCTCCCAGGTTGATGAACACAACCGTGTAGATGACAGTCACATCATCACGGAAGGGACCCAGGCAAATGCGTTCGTTTGTCAGAGCCACAGAGAAGGCACTGCGGCTGGCTGGAGATGGAGAGGAGACAGGAGAGGAGACAGGATAGTAGGGTTAGGTTTAGATAAATCAGATTGGGACGACGTTTGAGGGCTATTCAGTTGGCTCAAACTCTCTCTCTTGGTTGTACTCTCTCCAGGTGCGCGTGACTCTCGCGGATGTGTGTGCGCGTGTGTGTCTGCGTCTCACCTTTCACACTGTTGAGGACGGCCAACGCTGAGGTCAAATCCTCCTGCAACGCCTCTATGCTTTCGTTAAAGTACTTCTCCATCTTGTTCAGCTGCTGTTGCATCAGACAGCAGCCGCATGACGCCTGGTCCGTAAGACACACTTCACACACACACACACGTACACACACACAAACACAGTTGAAAGTTGCACAGATCAACATATGTACTTATATGGCTAGTAGATAGACAAACCAGACTTATTTCTTTATCACTTTCTCACAATTTCCTACGCCTCTTCCGTCGGGGCGCGTTGGGCCCCTAGTACCCTTGGAACGGGTACTAGGACTAGCTGTTCCATCCCAGGAATACTGAGCTAAAGTTGCTCCCAGCAGACACAGGAATACAATGGCTGGGAGGAAAAGAGCACAAGCATGTACCATTAAACCAGGAAAGAAATAACAAGATAAAAGAAAAAACACTTTCCATCAGGATATATGAAATCTAAATTGCTGCCACAACTCTTCCTTTGTCTCTGACTTAAATCTACTGCTACAACCTTTCTTGAATCTATTTCAAGACTCGTTTCTGTCCTTCTGGAGTCCCACGTTCACGTGTGGAGCTCCAACCATCTTCCTCCTACCTGCTACGCGGCTACCTGCGTCTTGTAACTCTGCATCTAGTCTCACCTCTCATGCTGAAGCTGGCAAAAGATGGCAAAAGATGGTCTCTGAAGGATGGATGGTGTGATAGACTGATGGAGAGAGGAAAGTCAGGGTTATATACTTTACTCAGAGCCCCTCCCTTTTACCTTCACCTCATTCCTCCTCCCCTTGATATTGCTTTTTCCTCCTTTCTCCTGCCTATTTGCCTCTAGAGCGTTATGCCTGGGGATGCATTCATTTCTTCATCAGTGGGGTCTCTCTCTCTTTCTATCTCTCTCTCTCTCACACACACACACACACACACACACACACACACACCCCCTCCAGGGCTTTGTTTTGAAGATGTAGGCCAGGTATTGTCTATCCTACAGGGCAACATGTCCGCGTGGTTCAAAGTGTTCCCATCAGCAGACAAAGGTGACTCCTCCCTCTGTGTTTACAAGTGCATACGGGCCTCCGCCTCAACATTATTGGGTCAAAGAGGCCATGTAAGGCAAACCATGACAGGGGACTCATCGTTGTGAACTGTGATAGATGTTTGTGTCAGAGTCTGCAGGTAGCAATGTTTATGAACTGTTTTGAACTCATTCCCGTCACAAAATATTGCAGGTAAAACCTTTAGTTTAGACTTTTATGACATTATTTTATACATTATTTTCCATACCACCAGAAAGCCAGGAGGAGGCCATGTTGTCAGTGTGATATTTGTCTAATTTCTCCAAAGTTTGCCATCATGGTAATACATGAAAAGCTGTTGTTACTGGGTGTAAAATGAGTCTCATTGTCCAACAGTGAATAGTGTTAGATTACTAAAGTTTACAACACAAAGCAAGGCTATGTGTATGCACGACAGATAGGACTAAGAGGAAGAGTGGAGATATTGCTGATAACTGATAGAATGGAGAGGGAGAGAGAGAAAAAAGAGAAGGAAAGCATCCAGGTCAGCAGTGTAGGGATCAAAGATGGGTTTTTTTTTTTCCAAGGCAAGCACTATTCTGGTTCTTCCTCTGAATATATACGGGAGAATTAAGCTTATAGAAACCTGCATTACACAATAACGAAGTGATCCAAAGAAATACACAAGAGCTACTCATACCAGCAAGTCAAAATGGCCATGGCATACACATCTGTTCCAATAGAAAAAAGGAACATTAACCTCATTTCCAAGAAATATGAACAATAAATTGTGTGAAATCAAAATGCTTCTGCTCATTCCTTTATTCATAACAAATAAATTAAAAAAAAAGCTTACAACATCGGTTGAAGAGAGCCTGGGTTACAAAGAACATCTGAATGACAGTATACTCACAATAGAAGGTAGACAGCAATGGGGGAAAACCAACCTTTGTTTGTTTCATTTTTGGCAAGACATTTACTTCCTGAATAAAACTTTCCAAGTGCCATGTACTTGCAACCAGATGCACAGATAATATCAGAAAACCTAGACATGAAGGCCCTGTTTCATACAACCCAGTTCCACAACAGGCCATCATTCATCAGTTCAGTTGGCACACAGTCACCGTGGCCCCCACCCCCGACCAGAACCTGAACCCTGGGTACAGCGGTCCAGTGAACTGGGTCTGGTGCCAGTAGATGGGGTGGGCCTGGTTGTTGGCGATGCGGTAGAAGGCCAGAAGGCCAGTGTGCTGGTCCAGGTAGACACCAACCCGACGGGCCTTGGGCGAGCCCAGCAGGGTCTCCTGGCTTGCATGCCAGAAGGAGAAGCCAGTCCCGGACCAGTGCAAGCTCCAGGACTGGGCATTGTGGCCCAGGCGGCTCAGACCATCAGAACCCTTCCGTTCCATCTCCTTGTAGGCCACACCGATGGTGATCTGGATGGCGGGAGAGGGGAAATCATTATCAGTTGAGTAAAGAAAGCAATTCAGTTTAGCAATTTAAAGCTTCGCTAGGCAACTTTACACATGTGGCAGTGAGAAGTAATCGTTTGTAAAATCTGGACTTCAGTACCCACAAATCATGTAAGGTGACGTTAGTTTTAACATAGTCTGTGATGGCTTGATACCAAAGGAAACTAAACAGACGAGAGAGACAAAAGATCTAACGCTGGTGAGTCCAGCTTTCTCTGGATGGAGCGCTTGCTGAGTAAATTCTACCATCCATTGCTCCACTCCTTCCTATCAGTCCTTACTTTATGTCCGGTCCACTCCACCTCCCAGTAGTAGGGGCTCCCAGCCAAGGGCTCTCTGCAGAGGACCTGCCTCCAAAACTGGAAGCGTTCAGGATCGTCTGGTGGGTTCAGGGTCTCAGCCCGCAGCTTTGCCTTATGGCCTCCATCCGACAGCAGCAGGTGGCGATACACAGTGGCGGGGTCCATGGTGGGCTCAAAGCGAACTGGAGGCAGAGTGCAATTCAACAAAGGCCCTGATTCTGGATACACTAAGGCTTTAAAACTGTGGTCAGTGTACAAGGTAAATGTCCCGATCACTATCCATCATTAAGAATGGTTCTGTTTAAGTTAAGGACTCACATTTCAGCATTTCTTCTCTAGTCATGGGCTCCACTGTAGTCACAGGAGATGCTAGAAAGAACAAAAAACGAATTACTAAATGAATAAATCACTGCACCGATAACATATATTGATGAATACTGTAGGGAGAAGTTGTGGATTTGTGTCTGCAGGCAGTTTCTAATCCATCAGTATTTACCTTGAGCCCGAGGAGGAGGGAGTGAAGGAGGGGTGGCCGAAGCTTCGTGTCCAGAGAGGTAGAGGAAGGGACAGGGACAACCAGAAGAAATATGAATCCCACGGCTCTCGCATTAACGAAGCAATTCTGTTCATGTACTGTTGCAAGAATTCTTATTCATTTACCTTCAGGGCGAGGAAGGAGGAGAGGTGGAGGGGTGGAGGAGGCTTCATTCCCAACAGAAGAGAAAATGAGAGGATGAAATTAAACAAAACATGAACTCACCTAAAATTACAGACATTAAGCATTTAAAGCGATTTACCTTGAGGTCGACGAGGAGGTAAAGGTGGAGTGTGTGCTATCATCTCATAAACTACAGAAAAGGGCAGATGGGTCATGAGAAAACATGAGTCCACTCAATACATAACTTTGACTCGTGATGATGCAAAATGTACCTGTATTTAGCAGAGGGTTTGGTTGCTTGTCTTGTGTTGAAACGGGAAAATATCCCATTTATTTCTTAACTGAAACTTACCTGTGTTTTGTGCGGTGGCCTGATTGCTGTCAGCAGCTGCTGTAATGCCTGATGGTGCCACACCATTAGCTATTGGAGCCATTGAGCCATCATTCACTGCAGAGGAGAGAGGAACGTCTGAACCATCTGAACAACAATAGAAGAGAATAGGACAGAGTAGAAGAGGAGAAGCCAGATATCACTTCATCCTCTCCATCCAGTACTGACCTACTCTGAAGATCTTAGCCAGGCTAGCTTTGCAGAGGTCCTGTAGTGAGTCTTGGAGGTCTGTCAAGGCTGAGCGGATCGAGGCTACCACCACTTCCTCCCTGCCCGGCCCTGGCTCTTCTTTGGCCCCAGTCTGGCCCAACGGTTCCATGGTCAGGAAGTTCTGGAGAACGAAGAACACAAATTACATTAAAACTTCCAACAAATAGCAGGTCTCAAATAGTGTCTGGATTAGAGCCCATTTTTTGACTTTTTTGACGACATCGGGATCTGTAGTTATGCAACCGATGTGTCCCGATTTTTAAATTTTTAAATTAAAGTGTAATAAACAAAAAAACATTATTTATCCTGTCTGTTTGAACGTTGTAATTGCTATTTACTAGAATTATCCAGTAGAGGGAGCTCTAATACAAGTGTGAGCAGCTGACGCGCTACTTCTGTAATACGATCTTTTACATTTTTTAATCTATCAAAAAGTTCTTTCTGTGTTTATTTTTATTTATTTGTTTGCTTATGAGTTCAATGTTCTCAAATATAGAAAATGTAATAAAATATCAGTTTTTCAAATTGATTTGAAAATTTTGCACTTTTTGACAAAATATCGGTCAAAACATCGGTGGGCTAGGACTCTCCTAAATCGGGATCGGCATCGGACCCAAAAATCTGGCATCGGTCGGGCTCTAGTCTGGATCTCTAACGATAGCCCCGCAGAGTTTTGATATATTTGATATTCAGTAGTAGTAGTAGCAGCATCTCATATCAGTTGCCTATAATAGTAAGGCAATATATAAAAGTAAATATAAAAGAAAAATAATATAAAAGTAAAGAAAAATATAGCCGCAAGCGGCAATTTGCAGGTTCTTACACTTTTGCGGTTAGGTGTTAAGGTTAGGGTTAGCCCCACAAAAATTTGTGGCGCCCCCTATTGGCCAATTTTAACCATCAACATTTAGTTCAACATAACTATCTAGCAAGTTTTGTGATGACTGGACAAACTCATTGATTTATGGCACAATTTGCACACGTTTGGAACTGGTGGTGCCCCCTATTGAGTGATTTCAAAATAGTTTTACACACGCGGTTCAACATTGTTATCAAACATATCCTGCGGGTTTTGTAATGATTGGATAAACAATTTCTGATTTATAGTCTGATTTGTGTTATGCCACGCCCATTTTTCTTTGCATTTGTAGCGCCCCCTAGTGGTCGATTTGAATGAAACTTTCAGGGTATGTTTGAGGTACTTATGTGGACATATCCTGCAAGTTTTGTGATGATTGGCCAAACGGTTGTTGATTTTGGTCTATTGATGTGCTGAGCCACGCCCTTTTTGAAGTTCATTGGTCAATATCTTGAAAACTAAATAAGATATCAAAAAGTTGCTTTATGCAACTTTTGATAAGCTTGGTCCAATAATGATCCACAGAAAATTTGGTAGCAATCGGACCTACGGTTTAGGAGATGTCAAAAATGTGTTTTTCAAAAAATTCAAAATGGTGGAAAATGTAGTCAATTTAGTGGTTCTTGAGGCTTTTTTGTAGAGCACATTGAGCTGGACTTGTGTGTCAAATTACAAATCAATCAGAGTCACGGTGCGATGGATGTGGTCTTTCCAAAATGGGCCTTAATTACATCGCCACCATCTGGCCGACTGGGCTCATGTTTCTTGGGAAGCATTTGCACATCATTTCCAGTTATTGGGCCAAGTTTCATGGTTTTAGCTCATTCCAGCTCACGGCAATTCGAGCCGCAGCATAGGGATAATACACCAACAGAAAACCCCCTTTGGGGTTTGAACCCTAAAGATAATTATATAAATTTGAGAATAGCAGTCAACAAACCTTTTTTATGGATACAGGGTACTGTGGACCTGCCAAAAGAAATACTGGCCTGTCTCTAAAAGGCCTGAGCTCTTTTGTTGAGGTAAATAAAGGTTTATGGTACTTTGACTTACTGAGGTTCCCATTTTAATGACACCGATTGTACTTTGATGTGTAAACATAATAGCACATGGTTAACTCTGCAATGCAAAATGAAAAGTGGTGGTGGAGTGTAAATAAAATTGATAGGTGTACTCAATTTATATGAATGCTTATATTCCTGTAGGTATAAATGAATCATTAAACATGCACAATAGATGCACAATAGACATGGATTACATTCCCTGTCCCAGTGTCCCATGCATTACCTTCAAAAAGCTGATATGGTCCTGCATGGCCTGCAGTCTGCTCATCTCCTCGCTCTTCCAGCGGAGCTGTGCCACCTGCTGCTCCAGCCTGTGGATTTGCCCCTCGGCCCGGCTGCCTAGGGAGGCCTCATGGGTGCCGAGGAGCTCGCCAACCTCGGTGCCCACGAGTTCCACACTCTTCACAAGCTCTGAGAACAAATCCACACTCTCCTTCTGTAGAGCCTGGACCGTGGCCTGGGGGGTGGAGAGAGGGGGAGGTGATGGTGAAGGAATGATGGACGGAGGAGGAGGAGGAACAAACAGAAGGAGAGGAAGTAGAGGAAGAGGGAAGCATGCGTGTCAAAGAAAGAACTCCAATAAAGACATTAGAAAGAGGTTGATTATAGGCTGTTAACGAGGCTTCCACATCAGAGTAAGAAATTGGTACTGAAACTAATAGACAGTTGCTCCTTACCTTGTGTTGATGGGCAACTTGTGGGAGATCCTTAAGCTCCTTCTCAGTCTCCTGGATTCTCCTCTGTACATCTGCCTGCATCTGAACTAGCTCATTCTGGATGACACACAGATACATTACATTACAGTCGTTTAGCAGACGCTTTTATCCAAAGCGACTTACAATAAGTGCATTCAACATAGGTAGGCAGGAGAACTACTAGTCACCAGAAATCGTAAGTGCATTTCCTTCCTAAACAAGCATCTAAGAGCATAACCAGTGTAAAAGTGCAATAAGTTAGCTACCTACCAAATAAGTGAAGCAAAGAAACAAGAGCTAAGACAAATAAGTGAAGCATATAAGCAAGTGCTAAGAGGAGGGGTCAGGGTAGTGTTTCTTGTCACTAGCTTAGCATTAAAAAAAAACAAAAAAACACTCTGTGGCATGAATGGCCTGTGATGTAAAGACTGGTTTCAGTCACTTCACTGCAGGAAATTAACTGTGAACCTGAAGAGGAAAACATCCGCAGATGAAACATGACCATACAGTTAGCTGTCCAACAAATACAAGTTCAGCCACATTGTGAACACATTTGAGACAACGTAATACTTAATACTTTACTAGTCTTCTACACCAAGAACAAACACAATATAAAGCACTAGAATATTAACATCGCCGTGTCTTGTCCGATACATACCTGTCTCTCTCTCCTCTCTTCCTGTGGTTTGAGCACACGATGCCCCTTGTGTCCATGCTGACAGCACTCTTCACACACACACTCCTTGTCATCGCGGCAAAACAGGTCCAGGGGCCGCTGGTGCTGAGGGCAGGGTCTGGGGGCCACTGTGGGGAGCTGAGGGTATATACTCCCCTGTCGCTGAGGGGCCCCCACCGGCCCCGTATCCGGTAGGACCTCCAAGTAGATCGGCATCGACGGTGGGGCGGAGGACATAGACGGGCTCTGCTTGAAGCTGTTGGCTCTCAGTTTCTCCATAGCCTCCACTAGGACGGTGCTCCTAGCCAGTGAGGGTCGAGGACTGAACACCTGCCTACACTGAGGACAGCTGTACTGGCCCTTGGTGTCCTTCCTGTCCCAATGCCCCTGGATGCAATCCAGGCAGTACGAGTGTCCACAGGGCAGAGTGGCCGGGTCCTTCAGGGTCTCCAGGCAGACTGAGCAGACGAAGGTCTCCCCTTCAGACCAGGCTGAGGCCATGGTGCTGGGTGGAAAGGAAGAGGATGAGTTAGATTTCCCGGAGGTCAGACCTAGGCGTACGGATGACCAGAGTTCCCTGTTGGAGTAGGCTGAAGAACTAGGTATAATGCTAGAAAGACACTCAAGTTGAAGCACACAAGGAAGGCTGAAGTGAAATGCCAATACACATGCATCACATGATGTTTAAAAATCTAAGCAACCCCGGTTCAGGGTGAGGCTGGAAAAACAGGTGGGACAAGGAGTTTCTCTCTGATGCCATAGGTGCGTCACAAATGTCAAAACAAATGTCCCATCATGAATGGTACATCTATGGTACGAAGTGGTGAGCAGCATTACATCACGGTATAATTAATAACATAATATGGACACATAATTATTTTTTCCCCAGATAGGACTGGTAGGCCCCTTGTCGATTAAAATGTAAATGACTCTATGGTTTCAGCCGACTCAGTGATGCCAACGAGAAGGAATCTGGAGAGGACAAACTGGTTTTTCACCTTCTGGACAGGAGGAGTGAAACCAGGAGTGGCAAAAAGGAGGGGTTTTCCCCACGATTTCAGCAGTCAATGATGTAAATAATGTATCTTTCCTCCCTCTTGTATTGGCCCTACATACTAAATGGGGAAGAGTTGTGAATAAGATTGTCGTCATCAGAGTTTCGTGACGAAAGGACTGACTGGCATGAAGCAACGTAACGCCATATTGACTAGTGGCAGCCAAGCTAGCTGGGCGAAAGGCCAGCTACCGATGTTTCAACTTTCAAGGTGAGTGTCTTCAGCTTTCAAAACAAGTTTTTCTTTTAAAGTTGGACCGCTAACCCGATTTTTAACTTTGTTAAGAGATGTCCGATGCTTGCTCTTCAACGAATTCCAATTTTAGTATAGGGGTACGACTATCTTTCTCCTTTGCATTTTGCCGGTTTCAAGCTAGTCTGTTAGCCGGCTAGTTAACTGTTAGCATGCGTCGCAGCTTGACAGCTGACTGTCAGACGGGGAAAGACCCTGACGAACTAGTAAACCAGCAGCAGATAACGGTAGCTTAACCGCAAAGCTATTAATGACTGTATACATGTCTTTAACACCGAAGAGTAGCAAAGTAACGCTCGCTAGCTGACACGTTAGCAAGCCAAAGTTTGACAAAGATGGAACAGGTTGTATTGGCTTGACCGACAGCCGAACCCGATGGGCTTAAAGTGTAAATGAAGGTATGTGGCTCTATAATAACAGCTGGACTGAACTTAATTGATAAACTTTAAGGGTGTCTAGTATGATAATAGTTAAGCTTGGTTAAACCTCCGAGCTCAGATCAGACCGCCGTGTAAGCCAGTCCCCCTATACTCACCTGGGCAGGCTACACGCTAGGATCCTCCTACTCTCAAGCAGGTGGAGATACGGGGCTTTTCAAGATTTACCTGAGCTGGGAAATAGATAACGCTTCAAATATCAAATGCAATACACAAATACACTTCAAATACAATCAAATATCCTTACGATTGCCTGGTTATTATAGTGGTGTAATGGTCAGTGCTTTTATCTGACCCCAGTTGGCATCTAAAGTTGCATCTAAATTGGTCAGATGTAGAACCAACATTATTTTTTACACTTCTTCCTCTAGGATGTTGAAGGGTCCTCATATCCTGACCTGGTCGGGTCCCATAAGGCCACTGCTGCTGGGAGTGAGAGACTCCCACCTCCCTGCTTTATCTGAACACACCTGCACTGGATGGCATGGTGCCAGTGCTGGGAAGGAGAAGAGAGGCAGAGGAGGAAAGGAGGAATTTTCATTGTCCAAAGAGGCTGTATCCACCTCGTCAACACTTTCCTTATCAAGCTTTGACTCTGGGCAGCTGAAAGCAGCTTCATCTCAAAACCTCAAAACCAAAGCTATTCTGTCTAGTCGTCACCTGCCGTTTCAGGTCCCTGTCTCTTCAAAACCCAAGCTAGCAGCTGACCCCACCATATTGGAAAATTTAGCACACAACCCCAAAGCTCTGAACACATACCATGACTGTTCAATCAACACCACGTGCCTTCAACCCCATGGAAGGCCATGGGACATTAGCAAACCGTCACTCAGTGTCACTACTAAGACTCAGTGTAGTCTTCGTCAAAGCCATTTACACTTTCGTTTTAGCTCATCGACACAGAGACCATGGATTTTGAACCACTCCCAAAGTAGACCTACACCCTGCAGCCTCTCCCTTCCCCAGACCAGAGCACTCCATCGGGCTGCCCCTCGTGAGGTAACTGCCCTGAGGGACTGCCTGTCCTTGGAGAATGAAGAGAGGTGTCGACAGAGCCTGGGGCCCAACCTGAAGCTCTATGAGGGGGACAAGGGGAGGAGAGGGGCCGGTCAGACCCAGGGAAAGGGCCAGGGGAGATGGGCGTCTGTCCTGGTCTCTCTCTGTTCTGTGGAGGGGGAGCCAGCGTTTCTCTTCACCCTGCGCTCTAGCACACTGAAGGGAAGACACAAAGGAGATGTCAGGTAAATGTCGCACTAGTACCATGACTGTTAATTGAAGTGGTATTTACCCCCAATGTTAATAATTACACAATTTCAGCACTAGAACATATTAAGTAAAAAATATATGATTTTGTTTTTTTATTAAGTAAAAATATATGAATGAAAAAATATGAAAAGTATTTGAATTTACAGCATATATGCAAGGGTGTGAGTGAACACGTGATTAAAAATTGTTGTCTGTGTGTAAGGGTGGAGGGTAGGGTGCGCCTCCCAAACGTGCTCAGCAGTGAACGTGTCCTCATTGCCTTCACTGTGTAGCTTTGCAGGAGGCAAGAGCGATCCGTCAGACAGAGACGTGGTGGCCACGGCGCTGAGAGAAGCCCGGGAGGAGCTGGGAGTCAACGTGGCAGTAGAGAAGGTCTGGGGTGTCCTGAAGCCTCTCAGGGACGCGGTGAGAGAAAACTAGCACACGTGTCACACCCGTACTGAGTCTTTTGTTGATGGGGCGAGCTGATCAAGGCGATGAATACATGGCGAGATGGATTTAATGTCTTAAAATACAAAAGAAATGCTGTTGTTGTCATGTGAAAAATGCTGTTGTTGTCATGTGAAAACCTTGCAACAACAGTTTGGGGGATTTTCATGTTTTAACTTCAGTTTAAAGATTACACAGTCCTCTATGGGTTCAGAAAGTTTTGAACTGAAACCATTTTGGATAACCTCAGAAGAGTATGGCCATCAAGCTAAAAACAAGGCTGACCTTTATAGTTGCTGAAAAGTTGGATATGATGCTTTCACCTGACAGTTATATTACCTCAGTATATTACCACACCTGTTACATAAGCACAAGCTTTTAAGCTCCTTAAATGGTCTTGCATATAGTTAAATGTAATATTTTTCATTTAGAAGTCTTAAAAATGTTGTTTCTTGGTGTTTTTCCAGTAAGAAATCAGGTCAGGCAGATCTGTATGTTCTGATAAGTCTACAGTTGTTTTCATGTTAACATTCATTTCAATAGATACATTGGTATTATATTTCATTCTGTTGTTAAAAAGTCTTAGATTCTGCATGATGAAACTTGCAGACAGTTGAGACACCCTGTGCACTGCAGTCCACTAACCCTAACCCGACAGACGCTGGTTTGCTCGAAATCAGGCCAGAGGGAAATCTATCCTCCCTTTTTAAAATGTTGCATCATTAAGAGCACAAGCGAGATCAGCAGGAATGCTGATTTACGACATGATGTTACAGATTTTTCTAGATATTAGCTAGAATACATTAAAGAGATAAACAGCACATTGTTTTACAAGCTATCTCTAAGCTCACCAGAATCTTCTGTTTCATATAAAACGCTATGATTAAACCAAGGATAGACACAGGCAGTCCATATCACTTGTCTACTAAGCAGAGCCAGCCTTGGGATTAAGGACTAAGTTGTGTGTGTCTGAATCTGACGCTGTTCATGTCGTTTCTCTCTCCCCAGTCCGGCATGATGATTGCTCCTGTGCTGGCTAACCTCGGGCCCCTAGAGGTGCTGAATTTCAAACCAAATCCTGGAGAGGTACAGTCATCCTATTCCTAGTACGGGCCAGAAAGTGGGTTTAGAAAGTCAGAAAGTTCAGAACCTAATAATCATTCAGTCATTGGTATTGATCAACAACCCAGTCAACCCCTGCAGGTATATTATGGTCAATTTTTGCTATGGGACAGTAACTCTTTTGAAAAATGTGCTGGGGTGTCCTGGTGTGTTAGCTTGGTCAGGCTCATACAATCTACCCACCACATCCAGGGTCCCATCCTGGGGCCACCCCCCTCTCTCACACAGCTTTTCTGTCTGTCTCTGCTGGAAATTACCAAGTAAAATAAAAATGGCTGAAATAGATTGGATTGAAAATGGATTGAAAGTTGTTTCTAATGAAAACCAAGCAGGTAACAGGTATTGTTTTGAATCTGTTTCTTCACCAGGTGGAGGAGATCTTCACCATGTCTTTGTCCCACTTGTGCAACTCCCAGAACCGGGGCTACACACACTTCCGCGTCGGCAGCAAGTACGGATACACACTTCCAGTGTTTCGTAATGGGAAGCATCGAGTGTGGGGTCTGACAGCTGTCGCCCTAGACCACACGCTCAAACTCATTGTGCCGCCATAGCAACTGACTCAACCAATCACAGCTGTCCTACTTAAGCACATAAATATCATGTATGATAACTGAATGATGTGAATTGGCAATCAATGGGGCTTTGTGTAGCAACGTCAGGACATCAATGTGAACACAATGCATTTTTCATGATCGGAAGTAGTAGAGTAAGGTGTAGGGTACTTGCTTTCTGAACTTTCTAAGCCTTGGGTGAATAAGAATCTGTTGAATGGATCAGGTGTGTAAAGATGGTGGACAAATGAATTGATGTCGAAGGGGAAGAGTAGATGAAAAGATGAAAAAAGCCATGACAACAAATGGGAAGACCAGTATTGTAATATACCCGATCCATTCTGACTTACCTGAAGCCTGCACACTATCAATAATAATATAATTAATTTAGATATATAATTAATACAGTGTCTTAATTAAAAGCTAAAAGAAATGCTTCCTTAACCTGTGTTCGCCTCTTCTGCAACTTCTTTTCGCTGCTTCTTTCCAGTAGATTTATTAAGTTGAATCAAGAAAGAATTAAAAGCTTTCATCTGCTCAATCATGAAAGAGTCCTGTACGTGGCTCTTATATGTTCTGCAATAATTCATCAAACCACATAAGATCAACGACCAGAATATTTCTTTTAGGATCAAAGCTCTCATTTTTTGTTGTTTCTGAAAATAAAAAGTTTTATTTTTATTTTTTTTAAATGAAGATGATCAGTATTCTCCCTAGATGTGGGTTGAAAAGTTGATGAAGTCATTCACATTTCAAATGTCAGATTGCTTCTCCCGGCACGCCGGGAACAGGCTCCGTCGAGCACATCTGAAATACTTGAATACTTGAAATAGTGATTTCCAATGTGATTCAACCCATGTCTGTTTGCCATTTTCCCTGCTGTTAAATCAAATCTAGACTGTTCTCTCAATCACTGAAATAATGAGCACACCATGCCGTAGTGCGCTGTTGAACAATGCAATAAATTATGTTTTATGATAAAAGGCTGCTCTGTAATATTCATTTCTACTCTGAGAGAATAATTGTGAGAATAATTTATTTTGTACATGATTGACACCAATGCAATAAATAAAGTGCAGTATGATAATTTCTAATCAGTGTAATAATCAGTATTTGAATCACATGAAATCAACAAACCCATAAACGCCTCCTTTGCATCTACTTGCTACTGTACTTTTAAAATGGCTAATGTCCTGTAACGTTGTGCACCGGTCCTATGAGCCTCTTGATAGACCGGCAGTAGTGCAGTCCAGTGAGTTCTTATAGTCTTGGGTTTTGCTTTGCTTCTGTTGTTTGGCCTGCTTGCTGCAACACCACGCCTCTTCAGTGTTGTGGACCTTGTGGCCTATTTAATGGGCCTTAGTCCCGAAATCAGCAGAAAACTAGTACTGACCCCACAGCTCTGCAACGCGCAGGCATCAGATTGTAGTTGAAAAATAATGGAGTAGTCTCAGGATGATTCTCTCACTCTCTCATTACTACGACACTATTTCACTGTTATCTTTACTCCACTGTTGCTGTTGAGGCATCAAGGCAACGAGCACTCCATGGGGTCCTGGGAGTCGGGAAGGAGGTGGCAGTTGAAGGGCCAGCTGAAGGAGAAGAGATCCAGGGCTTGGCCGCACTGCTGTTCAGCCGAGGAGCAGACGGAGCGGCAGGGCTGCAGGACGCCACCCTGGGGGCTGCACTGGGGCAGGAACATCCCACACACCAGCCTCCGCAGGGGCTCGAAGCACGCCAGCTCCATCAGCACCTGGACAGGAGCAAGAGAGGGCGTTATGCACTGTGCTAGTGTTGGGTTGGTCTGAATAGCCGCTGAAGTGTATCCACATATGAGTGAGTGAGATTTTTCTAGGGGCGTTTTTGCTTCATTTGATAGTTGACGGCGGAGAGTGACAGGAAAGATGGGAGAAAGAGCGTGCGGCAAAGGTCCTGGGCTACATTAAAAACCCAGGATATCACGATCATGTGGTATCAGCTCATGCATCGTGTGTGTGTGTGTCTGTGTGTGCGTGCACATGGACAGATTATGCCACCAATGGGCCCCGGGGGAAAGTAATTCCTACACCATCATGTATCAGCTCCTTCAAGTGCTACTTCCATGCAAGGGTGGGCCCAAATAATGACAATATAAACAGAATATGGAAAAAACTAAACAAAACAAAATGATGCAACATAGCTCACAGATTTTAATGGGCATATATTCCAATTAAAATGAATGAGATATCGCAAAATGATCTACACACAGATCCATATTGCCAGACGTGTGCACGTGTGTGTATCTTACCCGGTACTGTCGGAGCAGCGCAGCAGCCTCTCTCTGATCAGCAATGGACAGCCAGATGTTAGGAAAGGAGGTGAGGTTGTAGCTGAGGCCCTGACACATCTCTACCTCTATGAACTCACACGATGACGCTGGTGGGGTGGACAGAGAACAGAGACGCCTTTATTCTGATAGGGTTTTTTTCCCACATTCATTTGAAAAGGTCTTTAAAAGTCTTAATGTTGCAGACACCTCGATGTAATGCTACTGTATCGGTGACTATCTAGCAGGACCAGCTACTGTAACTGAAAGCAGGGTGGAGAACAGCGACTCACCGAAGGGAGGGTAGGTGGAGTTGTCGCAGCCCTGCTCGTCTGCTCCATCAGAGCAGTCGCTCCATCCATCACACAGCCACTGCTGCTGCAGGCACTCCCCCGTGCTGCAGGCAAACTGGCTGGGGCCACATGTCCCTTCAGACAGCAAGACAACAAAAACAACAAATGTTACTAGATGGCAGGCAGGAGTGGGAGGAAGAAGAGGGAGAGGAGAACTTTGAACTTGCATTTTTGCATTTGTTTTAGTGTTTACACTATGAAGTACTCTGCACTATTCTTTTTCTTTCCTTCTATTTGGGGGCCGCCAGCATACAAGCATTTCATTGTGCTGTTTACTCTGTATTCTGTCCACATGACAAATAAAGGACACTTTTTTTCGAACTTGAAACTGAAGGTAAGAAAGAGGTTAGATCAGAAGGAGGGAAAACAGAAGAAGGGAAAGGAAGAAGCAGGAGGTTCAGAAAGAGGTAAGATTGATAGGAAGGAAGGAAGGAAGGAAGGAAGGGAGGGAGTGAAAAAGACTGGTTGGAAAAAAGTCCAGATTCTGCAGAGCGCCTGGTGCATTGGTGGCGATGTTGTATGATTCTTGTGAGAAGAGGATTGAAAGAGTTGTGTGGAAATTGGCAGCTTTGGTATAGAGTTTCAAATTTAAGTAATAATACATTTAAGTTAATAATACCTCTTATATTTCCATTTATTAATTAATACTGAACTGACCTAATTTGTAGAAAATTATTTTTTTTCGGTGCTGTAAACTGATGAAATTTGACAGCGATGAAGCGCCTCACCTCTGAGCGGCGGGTCAGAATTTGCCCCATTATAGCGCCGTAGCACCAGTAGCACCTGTGGGTCAAATGAACTGAAGCGTGAACTCACTGTCTGCTAGGGACACGGCCTGGTACGTGGCGTTGAAGCCGCTGTCAGCCACTCCCTCGTCAGCCACAAACACCACAGTCATCTGGGGGCCGGAGGAGGTCAGCTCTGGTGGGAAGCTGGTGCCGCAAAACCTGAGACAGAGAGAAAACAAAGAGGAAGGACTAGACAAAAGGATGCAGCAGAAGATAGTGGTTATATAAGCCTCCTAAAAGAGGACAAGGGAATTACATTCAAACATAACTAAGTAAGGGAGCCGTTGAAATAATATTCCATGACATGTTCATATCAATAAATGCCAGCTTTGCTACTTCTATTGTCAACTGATGAAACACAATGATGATCAAACCTCTAGCCAGATCATGAAAGCTTTTACATGTTGTTCAACAGATCCGGTGTTGGGTAGATCTTTCCCGAGACAAAACCTCTGGTAGGAAGTGATGCGTATTCATTTCAACAATGATTTGTTTGGAATCACCGTTGCCAACTTGGCATCTTTGTCGCTAGATTAATCTAACTGGGTGGTTAGCATGAGCAGCGATAGCCACCGTGGCTGAACAGACAAAGAGACAAACAGCGCCACCTACAGAAACTCAAAAAAGGTTTAGTGCAGGTCTCACCGTCCCAGGACCCGTCCCACTCCAGTGTCGGCGCTGTCGTGGACCTCCACATAGTCAAACTCACACACGTCCTGAGTCTCCAGACTGAAGTTCCTGAAGCTCAGTCTGACCACGTGAGCCTCCTCCACAGATATACGCCATGTACACAACTCATGGAGAGAGAGAGAAACACACACGTCCATAGAGGTACATACAGAGACGAGAGATCAGACAGCACACCCCCAGCACTGTAGTAGCCAGCTGAGCTAAGGGCTCTGCACACGTTTAGCAGACTAGAGCCAATTTCCAGCTACCTGTTGGTGAGGGTACGGCTTGGGGTGGTTCGGACTTGCCAGGTATCCATACGGCCCGGTCTTCTGTCCACCGCACTCTGCTTGACATAGGGAAGCAACCGCTATGAGTAAAATGAGTAAACGCAGTAAAAGATCAAATCAATAAGAGATTGTAGCTGACCAGTCTTTTTATTGGAAAGAGCAGGAGATCATGATAGTCCATCGTATCAGGGTCTCTTGTATGACTTGTTGTGTTACTCACCCTTGTGCTTATGGCTACAGTTGGCTTCATCTGTTTGGTCGTGGCAGTTGGGCTGGCCGTCACACACAGATACAGGCAGCAGACAGCGACCACTGTCACACATGAACTCTTCTCTGGAGCAGCTCTCTGAGGAAACACACACACACAAATGCACTGATACATGCACAGATGCACACATACATGTAAATGTGCAGGGGCATACATATGTGAGGGCATATGTGTATATCAAACACCATCAAGTGCAAACACACACACACACACACACACACACACACACACACACACACACACACACACGTAGTAACCAACAGTAACACTGACTGTGTTCAGGTGGTATGGCTCTGTATTGCGCGGTGAAGCCACTGCCTGTGATGCTGCCATCCGAGCGGAAGGTGACCCACACTGTGCTGCTGTTGGTGTTGACTGTCGGTGGCGCTACATTACCACAGAACCTTTAAAAGAGAGGGATAGACCAGTAGAATAAAAGAGGAGATATTAGTTCTAATGCTTATTGTGCAACATTACACCTTCATGTGTCATATTACAACATAGACACTCAGCTGATTAGGAGAAACATGTCCAGGAGTTCAAACGTAGTGAAATCTTTCTAAGGAGAAAAACACCTCAAGTGTGAAATAGTCACTAACCATGCATAGACCTTTAGCGCCACCTACCAACTATTAAAGGTAATGACAAGTATACTAATAATGCCCCATAATAACTGAGACATGTCCAACAACTGAGATACTCATAATAACTGAGATATGTCCAATAACTGAGATACTTATAATAACTGAGATATGTCCAATAACTGAGATACTCATAATAACTAAGATATGTGCAATAACTGAGATACTCATAATAATACTCATAATAACTAAGATATGTGCAATAACTGAGATACTCATAATAATACTCATAATAACTAAGATATGTGCAATAACTGAGATACTCATAATAACTGAGATATGTCCAATAACTGAGATACTTATAATAACTGAGATATGTCCAACAACTGAGATACTTATAATAACTGAGATATGTCCAATAACTGAGATACTCATAATAACTAAGATATGTGCAATAACTGAGATATGTCCAATAATTGAGATACTTATAATAACTGAGATACTTATAATAACTGAGATATGTCCAATAACTGAGATACTCATAATAACTGAGATATGTCCAATAACTGAGATACTCATAATAACTAAGATATGTGCAATAACTGAGATATGTCCAATAACTGAGATACTTATAATAACTGAGATACTCATAATAACTGAGATATGTCCAATAACTGAGATACTCATAATAACTAAGATATGTGCAATAACTGAGATACTCATAATAACTGAGATATGTCCAATAACTGAGATACTTATAATAACTGAGATATGTCCAATAACTGAGATACTCATAATAACAGAGATATGTGCAATAACTGAGATACTCATAATAACTGAGATATGTCCAACAACTGAGATACTTATAATAACTGAGATATGTCCAATAACTGAGATACTCATAATAACTAAGATATGTGCAATAACTGAGATACTCATAATAACTGAGATATGTCCAATAACTGAGATACTTATAATAACTGAGATATGTCCAATAACTGAGATACTCATAATAACAGAGATATGTGCAATAACTGAGATACTCATAATAACAGAGATATGTCCAATAACTGAGATACTTATAATAACTGAGATATGTCCAATAACTGAGATACTTATAATAACTGAGATATGTCCAATAACTGAGATACTCATAATAACTAAGATATGTGCAATAACTGAGATATGTCCAATAACTGAGATACTTATAATAACTGAGATATGTCCAATAACTGAGATACTTATAATAACTGAGATATGTCCAACAACTGAGATACTTATAATAACTGAGATATGTCCAATAACTGACACACATCCAAAGAGTTTGGTTTGTGGTTTTATGATCACAGAGATCTCTGGCATCAGACCAACCTGGTGACCACAGAGCTCCGGTCGGTCTGCTCCTGCACCTCCAGCCAGTCAAACAGACAGGGAGACGGCCCCTCCACGGTCAGGGAGGAGACGTGGATCTGGACCAGGGATGGGGCTTGGACCTGGATCACCCACACACACAGGGAGTTGGGGGGGTAAGAGCCGGGGTGGTTAGGAGAACTGAAGCTGCCTTCTGAGTCGGTCAGTACACCGCCACAGCCTGAGAGAGAGAGAAAGACAGAACAGTACAGAAAAAAGGTCATGACAAGAAACACATGAACGTCTGTTGATGCTGCAAACAAGTAAGTGAGAGAGAAAGAGAGAGAGAGTGAGTGAGAGAGAGTAAATGAGTGAGTGGATGAGACCAGGAAACCAGATCATTTCTATGCAGCACAGTTGAACGCCTACGTGTTTCAGATGTGGGGAGTCTGGCAGGCTGTGGTGCTGCTGTGCTGTCTCTCTGACTCCTGTTGCCCGGGACGGTGGGGAAACCGTGGGACACCCCGACTCCGCTCAGCAGGTCTGGAGGGATGGTGGACAACAGCTGCCTGTCCACTGCCTGGCCTTTTATCTCTGGACCAGAGAGAGACAGCAGGGTGAGAAGATCTGACACCCACAGATGCATTTTTGAAATCTGAATTTGTGTAATCATGATCTGCAAAGCCCTTTGAATCCGTATGAGAAGACATTTCTTTGCGCTGTGACGATGATATGAAGTTGACTCACGTGTGAGGATGAGGACCAGCGCCAGTCCCAGGGCTGCTACCAGGAGCAGGACAGCAGTGGAGACCACCACCGCCCCCCAGCTACACCCCGGACCCCGCAAACGCATCGCACACACCCCAAACAGACCCCGGCCTGAGGGGACACACACACACACAAACACACACACACATGCGTGGGTACACAGAGAGACAGAGAAAGACATGCCCTTTGGAACCAAGGTTCTTATAGGTTAATGTTTTTGATTTACTTTTTATTTCTATTTTAGCTTGAATTCAGTTTCATTTTTTTAATTTATTTTTAGTGAGTTTCACGAGTGTACTCTTTCAGAGCATTCTATTTTTTTCAAGTTTTCGTTTTTTCACATAATTTAGTTTTTGTGTTACTGTTTTTTTTGGTCATTTTAATTTAAGGCCAATAAAAAGGCAGATAAAAATGGCTGGTCGTGTGTAACATAAAAATAATAAAAAATAAAATAATAATCCATGAGCATTTTGATTTGATTTTATTGAATTTAATTTTAATTTAAACCAGCCAATACAGTTTTGTTTTATAACCTTATCTTGTTTTCATTTCAATTTTAGTTTCACTTTACCCATATAACCTTGTTTGGTAGGCAAAAAAGTTCATATTCTAGCTCAGTTTGCTCAAGTTCAGACACAGAAAGCAGCAAGCTGATTGGCTGACTCACTGGCTGCCGGTGGTTTGATTGGCTCAGGGGTGGATGAGGAAGTCCTGAATCCCTCCACCCTCTCCTCTCGCTCCCCCTCCAGCTCAAAGGCAGGGTTGCAGAACACATTCTGGGGCGAAGTGGAAATGAAAGTTACCAAACTCATATTTCTTTCATAAGGTTACTCGCAGATATTTTACACAAGTATTGATTTTAAGCAACAACTCACACACTGTAATGACACTCAACGTCAAAGGCCTTGATCGTGCACAAATGGAAAACAAATTTAGGTTTCCTCCTAGAAAATTACACATGGGCCCAAGGGATCAACGCATTTACGGAGACAGGGATTCAGAACTAAAAGATGCTGCATTGAAATAACGTGCAGGAGCCGACAACGAAACCCAGTAAAGAGGGGGCTCCTCCAACCAACATGTGGATCTGAACCTTTAATGGGTGCAAGTTCAAGTGAGGGAGGCGCTAACCAAAGTCCTACCGAAGGTCCCGTGAATCTGTGGCCTTTCCTGCCCACACAGCGCCATCACCGGCCACAGGCTCTCACTCACCTTGTAAATGTCAGATGAGTCTGAATACACCGCGATTTGGGTGAGGTCAGACATCTTTCGTCCACTGCCCCTTCCTTGGGGGAAACAAAGAGGGGCCCAGACTTCAGCCCTCCTCTTTCCGCAGAGCCTACTGTAACGATAAATACAACGTTGACGGCATTGTGATGAGGGCTGTTTCTCGATGAGGGAAAGTTAAAGAGGTCGCCCTGGTTTGCCTTAACATGGTTCACTTTCCGCTCGAGCTAGAAACTTGTACACGAGAGTGCAGAAATCTCACGGCCTTCTCTCTCCCAGCGTAGCAGAGCAGCCCATTGTCGAGGAATCCGTCAAAATAACTCAAAAAAATCAAATAAAGGAAATTCAAATAAAGAATCCATCCATCACAAGCATCCGTGTTTGTTGCTGTTGTGGCTCTCTTCGCCTGGTTCAGTGAACGCACTACACACTCGTATTTCTCCAGCTAGTTTTGACGGTGTGTGAGGAGTTACAAAAGAGTTTTAGAAACTCCTGCACGGTGTTCAACAAAGCTGAGTCAGCTGAGAGGACTGAGCCCCGAGGAGGAGGGAGGGGAGAGGGCATGGGAGAAGGGGTGAGGTTGTGGGTCCTTGTTAAATCTCTATAATACCCATAATGATCGTTTAAGCTCCTCAAATGTTTTATACACACACAAGAGCACGTGCACACACTCCTACACACAAATACACTACACACCATTTCACACCAAGTTGGCACAGGCAGTACAATCTGAGTCATTTAGCAATAATTCTGGGGAATTAGCCATCGAAGCAACGGTGTTTGGGTCTGATGAATTATATGGTGAGAAATACTAAATAGATTGAGGGATTTGAAATCCATTAGCTGCCCAAAGCTGGCTCACAACATTGCACTTGAGTTTTCTAAATGATGCTTTATTGAATCCTTAAAGCCTTAGTAGTTTCTTTTTCGGCAAAAGTCCTGGTGTGAACTTTACACCCACAACAGATTTTTATACCAAGAAAGTCTTCAAACAAGGGAGGGATCTTGGCAAAGACAGTGCTGCTGAAACTGTTTTTTTTATAGCAGTGATCAGGGGGTTTTGTCCTAAATTGCTCAATCCCTCCCTCCCTGGCTGGTGCTGCCGTGTTAATGGGTAGTCACTCCTCAAATAAAGCAGTTGACTGCCAGTCAATAGAGACACTATCAGTGGGGTTCCCGTCACACACACACACACACAAACACAAACACACAAGCTAATATAGAGTCTTGTCATGTATTTTGCGTCGCTGTTGTGGATCGTACTCTTTGCCTCTGTCCAAGAGGGTGAGTAGTGCAAAAGTGTAAAGATTCAGGTCGTCTTACCTTTGCGATTCTGACATATCTGCATGTGTTTGTGCTGTGTTGTTGTACTGATATGTGTGAATGTGTGTGCATCCCTGTGCATGCATGTATCAATGTAAGTTTATCGTAGGACTGTTTTGCTGTATGTGCTCCAGTGTATCTGCAGCATGACGAGTATTACTATGAAGATTACGGGGAGCCCGAGCTGCTCAAACTCAACTGCTCCACCTCAGAGACCATCAGAGGTGGACATGTCACCTACTCACAGGTAGGTATACGCTGCACACGTTCTCAGCTAACTGGAGAATACAAACGTGATAGAATTACACAGCTTTAATAATGTATTTTGTGCACGTCTGTAGGTTTCTAGCCTTGCTGTAATTTTTTTGTTTTGTTTCCTATTAGATTGTATGTAATGAATGTGAAGCTGAATTTATGTGGAAACAGTTCCCAAAATAGAATTGCCTTCCGTTTTCAAATCCTAATAAAAAAAGGAAGTGCAATGCACAGAAAATGAAGCAACTCAAGATTCTCTTTCCTGGAAAGCTTTGCATCGCTTCATTTAATTGAACTCCAAAAGTGAGCAGAGGGTGAATGAATGTTTCCTGCGCAGGGAGGACTTGAGGGCAGTGTGCTGACCTATCACTGTGCCCCGGGACACTACCCCTTCCCTGTCAGCCATAGGCTGTGCAGAGCTGATGGGGAGTGGTCAGCCATGGCATTGGCCAGTGGCAGACGGATGTCACAGACCACCTGCAAAGGTAAAGTTTTGGATGATGGTTAGTGTAGGAGGATGTCATGATACATTATCTGTCCCTCATGTCCACACATAGCGCACTTTTAATATACCCGTCTCTCTCTCGCTTTCTCTTCCTCTTTTCCTGCCTTGCCCTCCTTCCTCCCTCTCTGTCCTCTCTCTCTCTCAGCGGTGTTGTGTCCGGCCCAGCTCCAGCTGGACCAGGGGGATTTCTGGCCCAGGAACCAGTGGTTCCGTCCAGGGGGAGGCCCAGAGCTTTTCCTGCCTGGAAGGGTTCACCCTGTCCGGGTCGGCCCAGAGGAACTGCACCCTCTCTGGGGAGTGGACTGGAACCACTCCTATCTGTGACAATCACGGTGAGAGAGCATGTACTTCCTTTGGTCTCATTTTTCCATTTGCATTGGCCACATTACAGGTCACATTACAAACAAAGGTCACTGATCAAAATGTGAATAAGACCATTCAGTCTTTTAAGCCTTTCAACCCATTTTCTCTTTGGCTACATTTTCTTAGCATTAATAGGGAGATATGTTAGTGAGGCTCTCAGTCTGCCTGTATGAACCTCCCAGAGGGGTTACACAAATGTTTCTTTAGTGGTTATGAGATAATAATAATTACCACGCACTCACAATGTGATTATACAGCACTCATAATGCCTTATAATAAGCACCACTTCAAGTATTATGCAATCATCCTATGTACTTGAAGTTCACCATTCTGTATCTGCACACACACAAATATGCATCTCCTTTAAAAATGGTCCATGACCCAAAAAGGTTGAGAATCACTTAGTGCATGGTGTTTTTGTATGTATTTATTATGTACTGTTACACTACCCTCTCTCTTCAGATCCGGCTGAGGACTGTAAGGACCCCGGGGTCCCGCCGGGGGCCCAGAGGTCAGCAGGCCGCTTTCGAAAAGGAGAGAAGCTGAACTACCAGTGTCAGGCTGGTCTGGATCTACTGGGCTCGGCTCAAAGGGTCTGCCTGGAGAACAGGGAGTGGAGCGGCTCGGCACCACGATGCCAGGGTGTGGATGGATGTAGTTTTGTAGATAAATTTAGTCAAAATAGTAATTATAATTATACTTTTACCCCTATCAATTCTGTTAGACCCCCAAATCCCTTGGCCTTTGTAGTGGTAAGTCAGTCCAAATTTGATCTTTTGACTCTACATTCTCACCATTATAATGGAGAGCAAAGCAGAATCGTTGTAATCTGTTTGGTGACCTACATGTAATAATTAAGCACATTGAGTAAAATGATTATATCAGTTAATGTGATCATCGTTCCATTTGTCCCCAGAAACTTAAACAGGTTTGGAAGTTTTGCCGGCAGATGAAACAGGACTTTGCCATCGCTTAGTGTTTAGTGAACTGATGCCTCTGCCAAAACCACTGACCTATCAGTGTAGGCTAATCTTCTGCACTGTGTATCATCACATGCTGTACACTTATGGCACGTTGGGGCATCAAACTGGTAAAATAAACAAGACGTAACAAAGACACCATTATCCTTTGTGCTTGAACGCAGCCCCACATACCTTTGACTCCCCCGGTGTTGTGGCAGCAGCCATGGCAGGGTCACTCTCTGGCATCATGGATGTACTCTCACCGCAGTTCAAAAAGGAGGGTGGGTATAATCTGTAACCTTGTCCCATGAGCTGCAATAGCACTTATTGCAACCTCATATTGTGTGTGTGTATGTTTGATGTTAGCGGGGTAGTGTTTGTAATTGTAGTTATTGTAGTTTGTAATTGTACTTCTTCCCCTTCAAGTGTCCTTTGGTCGAACTCTGCACGTGGGCGATGGCAATCGTATGAACATCTATATCTTAATGGACACTTCGGGCAGCATCACCAAGGAGGACTTCGATAAGTCCAGGGACGCCACTGTTGAACTAATCAGGAAGGTCTGTACCGTCTGAACTTCAACTAGAAGAATGAGACAGTGAGACAAAAGATTCTGTTGGTGCGCCTTTACATAAATGCATCCTTTTCCGGACACGGCCCCCCGACGCGTGACAAAGCCCTTGATGCAGGAGCTCGCTGACTTGTCTGTCATTGTTAAAACCCGTATGCTTTCCTCACCGCCCTTCTAGTTGGACAGCTATGATGTGCAGATGCAGTTCCATGTGACATCGTTCGCCAGCGAGGCCAAAGACATCGTGAAGATCACCGACGACGTCATCAGCACAGACGCTGATCGGGTCATAGAGAGCCTGATGGCGTTCAACCACGATAGTAGGACACCGCAGTATCAGCTTTAATTCAATGCCTTCATCCGTTCATTCATTTATTCAGTCAGCAGCTCACTGACTCGCTCTTTTTCATGCTGTCATCTGCAGGTCACGGGCGTAAGACGGGCACCAACCTCCACGCTGCGCTGCAACGTGTCAATGAGATGATCGCCTTGTTTAAGCAGAACCGCCAGGACAACCACTTTAACGAGACTCAGAACATTATCATCATAGAAACAGACGGTAAAGAGACAAGACAAAACACCAGCGTTCACTTTTGACCTTTGGACAACACCGCAGAAGAACAACCCTTCCTTTTTACCGCGTATAGGAGTTCATTCCCCATTCCTCTCTCTGTGCCTGCAGGTCACTCCAACACCGGGACCAGTCCCCAGAGGGCCCTGGCCCAGACCCGCCAACTACTGGGCTACCGCACCGTGGTCCCGGACCACACGGAGGAGACGCTGCTGGGTATCATAGTGAACAATCTAACTGAAATTTGAGTTTGCTAGCTTGTAATGCACCATTTACAGTTTAAGTAACTAGCTAATGCTCTTATCCAGAACGATGCACAACAGCAGCACAGCAGCAGAATAAGCTTCAGCTATTAGATCAACAGAAATTACAAGCAATCAGGTCAGGGCCTTAGTGCCTTTTCAAGTACATGTGTATACCCTCAGATGTGTACGTGTTTGGCGTTGGGAGCAATGTGAACAAAGTCGAGCTGAACGCCATCGCCTCAAAGAAGCGCGGCGAGGAGCACCTCTTCATTCTGAGAGACTACGAAACACTGGGAGAGGTTTTCAACAACATGATCAGTAAGTAGGTTACGAACTGGAATATCTTCTCGTCAGCATCCATGATACTGTGTACGAGATCCTCAAGAGTATGTAGGGCATGAAAGCCTTTTCATCAGCTGGCCACAGCAACAAGTGGATTCATAATTTCAGGTATCATTTTGTTGCAGGTTTTCAGAATAGAAAGGCAGATTGAAGACGGGTTGGTGACCTGTCTGGCTTTTAGAAAGGACAGACTGAACTAGCAGAAGCAACACTTTATCACCCAGGCCATGAATGTGTGATGTGGAAAAATGATTTCAGCATCAGATCCTGTGAATTTGGAGTTTTAAGGACACAATTTTTGCACTTTTTAGTCAATCAATCATAATAATTACTCGTAATGTTTAATAGGTGACCAGAGTGTGACGATGTGTGGGGTGGCTCAAGAAGATATTTCCAAGAACCAGAAGGAGAATAAAGAGAAGAAGACGTCCTACACCAGACCGTGGCATGTCACTGTGCATCTTGTGAGAACTGCGTGCGCTCACCCACCAAATTCATTTGAATCATTTTTTCCCATCGTTTTTGATATTATACCAACAAAATTTGCCAGACTGCCTCCTCTGACCGTTTCCCTTACCTGTAGTCCAATGTGCCGACTGATCCGACGTGTTATGGATCCATTGTGAGCCAGAACTGGGTACTGACGGCCGCTCACTGCTTCGCCAGGGCGGCCACAGAGAGAGTGACCCGGCAGTATCAATTGAAACACGGTCAGTGTTGGTGCAGGAAAAAATGAATGGTTTGCATGCTCATGTAAGAGACAGAAATACAGCGAGAGGACGAGGGAATCGAGGCAACTTGAAAAAGAAAACTGGGGCAGAGGTAGCCTAGAAGTTAAGGGAAGCAGGCTTGTGACCTGAAGGTTGCTGGGTTCGAATCCTTGGACAGGCTGGGAAAATGTAGGTGGAAAAAAAGGAATGATCTCCCCTCCCTTAACAGCTTCCACAGCTTCCATTTCTCTCTCTACTGCATCTATCAAATAACAGCAAAATGAAATATTGATCGCTTTCCCACATTCGATGTTGAGATAACAAGCACCCTCTTTGTTCCCTAGGCGAAGGTATGGTGTCCAGCAAGGCGGTGATCATGCACCCCAAGTACGACATCAGAGCACTGAAACACAGGAACGTGTCGGAGTTCTATGACTACGATGTAGCGCTGGTGCAGTTGAACAGTAGCATCCCCCTCTCCTGGAAGGCTAGGTGAGAGATCTGAGGAAGAGATTTTACACACACACTCACATACACACACACAAAATGACTGTCCACGACTCTTATCAGAGATCCAAGGATAATCATATACTGAGATCTCCACTCAAGGCCCATCACTGCATTCAAGCAGAGGCATGAAAACATCACACTTCCAACAGTTTCATGTCTTGAAAAAGTGGGTGTGTTGCTCCTCACTTTGAAAAGTGGGACATTTTAGTGTGTAATGTGTGTGTGTGTGTGTGTGTGTGTGTACAACAGACCTATCTGCTTGCCATGCACCGTACCAGCCAGCCGAGCCATGAAGAGAATCAACGCTACCTGCGAGGAGCACAGTAAGACAAGACCGCCTGACCTTTCCAACTCTCATTGTCTCATTGATCTGATATGTGATGTGATTTGACTTTTTGAACATTTTGTTGTGCTTATTATTTAAATTTTAAGCATTGATTTTTAGTCTGAGTTATACTGTGCTAAAGTATTCTTGCACCCTAAGATCCCACTAAGTCCCACCAAGATCTAGTGAAGGGGACCTGGACTCAGCTTTGTTAGCAAGAAAGACACTTTTGAAAGGAAAACTTGCTCAGAACCACTTAAGACAAGTATGACATTTGAAGTACGACAGATAAGAAATGTTGAGCAAATGTTTTGTGGCAATTTAGTCCAAACGAACCAAAGGGACTGAATACTCTTGCAAACTCAATTTCTCTGTTATTTTAATCTTATAGTTCCACATACATTTCTGCAATTTTGTTTTTGTGCTTTGCAAATAACTCAGAATAAAAATCCTGAATAACACAACAAAATGTGCAAAACATCAAGGGGTCTGAATACTCCTGCACTGCATGTGTGTGTTTGTGTGTGTGTAGGAAAGGAACTACTGCCACACAAACAGACGCCGGCCTTCTTCATCCATAAGGCAGGACTCCAAACGCAAGGAGACACACATTCACACAGAAGACCAGGTGAGGGATGGATGATGTGACTCTTGGGGATGTTTAAAACATGCTGGTCCTCAGGGAGCTAGCTTTTAGATTGTTTTCTTTTTTTGTTTTTATGGATTCTATCATTGCCTCTCTGCAGAGGCCGGGGTGTGTGGAGAAGGCTAAGATCACGCTGAAGGAGCCCACTGATGTGACGGTGGATGAGTTTATTCCTGAGCGGTTCCTCTGTTCTGGAGGCTCCACAAGACACCAGGACTCCATCACCTGTAAAGGTCTGGAGGCAACGCTTATGTTCCCACTAGGGTTAGACCGATATGGGTTTTTGAAAAAACGGTTTCACATTGAAGCTGTCGACACTACAGTTTTTTACGATCACTAACAAGCATTTAGCTATACTTAAGATACTTTTTCCAAACTCCTTACACAGCAACACACCTACATCACACAATTAGCCAAATAGTTCATTTTCTGCTCAAAACCACATTTTGTTAATTAAACACCAACTCTACATTTCAAAATGCAAAAAAACGTTCTCTACATACACTAACTCTATCAAAACACGGCAAACCCGACTCACTATCACATCATTCTTTCAAAACACTAGCACACGTTTTCTCACAACGACTTTCAAAATACTAACAGTTGATGGCATTACAAAAACTGCATTACTTTTCATGTTTCAGTTCTACCTGCATACAATAGACAATATGAAATCCATTGTTTTTTATAATTCAGTTTCCTTTACTGTAAGTGTTGAATGTGTGCATTTTTGGCAACATACTATCTAAAAGTGAATGAGTCATCTTTACTTTATTGAAATGTACAGTAGAAAAGAAAATAGTAAGTGACAGAATTGCTGCAGTAAAATCTTTATTAGCAACATGACATTGCTGCCAGTGATGAACAAAAAATCCAACATACATGGCCTTTGGTTCCAAATGTGTAAAAATAAAATACACAAATACAGTAAAAACACCAAAATGCACAGTCCTGTTCTACAGTTTTTTACAGTCGCTAACATACTTTTGTCCAATCTGTAGTCACATTTTCAAAACTCTAAACACAATTAGCACAACATCCGTCTGTTGTGGACCAAACTGTAATCTATACGATCTTCAGCATGTGGCCACATGTTCTCGTCCACATCACATCTATGTCGTCTCTCGCTATGCACCTTGGATAGAAACGCTTGGCATGCACAATATGTGTAAACACAATATGTATAAACACAGTATGTGTAAATGCTTTTCAGTATGTCCTACTGTATGTACTGTAACCCATGTTTACATGTAGAGTAGCATAGTGTAAAAGTCACTATAGAACAAGACATATTGGATAGACACCATACCTGGACGTGTTGGTGCCGGTGCTGGTGACCCGCTCACTGTTCCTTTCAAAAGGAACTGTGTACAACTGTTTCATTCAAACTCTGTGTTTGATCTATTACACAACTAAATCAGCTATTTCTCAATGTTTCAGTGATCTGTTCATTCAGAAATGCTTATCAGCTGTTTCAATAAAGCCTTTGAACCGCTGTTGTTGCAGAAGTAGAGGCTTTATACTGTATTTAAGGTTTTGAACATTAGGTTTTCATTTCTGGCATGCTGTGTGCAAGGATTTGTAAATAAGACAAGAAAGATCCATCATTTTGGTATTGGGTAAGCTTGTATGTAAAGAAAATCTAAGCATTTTAGAAACGTGTTAATTGACTGCTTATTGTGTGAAAACATGAATTGTGTTAATGGTATGGTCCACAACTGACGGATGTTGTGCTAATTGTGTTTAGAGTTTTGAAAATGTGACTACAGATTGGACAAACGGGTGTTAGCGACTATAAAAAAAAACTGTAAAACTCTGCTGAAACCCAGAATAATGAAATTCCTTTAGCTGGGTTGGCAGCTCTTTAGGGCAGGGTGACCCACCCCACCTATTCAATGGTAGGGGAAACCCTGGGATGCACCGATAAGTGACATTTCATAAAAGGCCAATATCAGTCACTAGTAGAGACAGAACAATCATACACACATACACTTGAATACACTCACACATTATACATTGTATGAAAACTGGATGGTTCTACATTAATTACAGTGGCCTGGTGATTTATTTATTTGTTTTGTCATAGGTGACTCTGGTGGCTCCTTGTTCCTTCAAAAACGAATGCGCTACTTTCAGGTCAGTAAGTCGCCACGCTTCACCTGAACACACTTTCATCTCACACAGTGGACTGTGCGTTTCCCACAGTAGGGAGGGAATTTCAACCGCTTGTCCTTCCCCAGGTGGGGGTAGTGAGCTGGGGCACCACAGACATGTGTAGTCCAACCGACCAGCCTCTGGAAGACCACACCAGCGACAGGCCCCCTCCTGATGCTCGCGACTTCCACATCGACCTGTTCACCATAATGCCGTGGCTGAAGGAGCACCTGGGTGAGGAGATCCAGTTCCTGCCTGAGGAGAATCTGGGCTGATGACCAGATACCAGAATCTGCCCCGAATCTGCTTAGGCTAAGCCATGAGAGTGGAAAAATAGACCCAGTCAGGAAGAACTTATGATTCAGTAGAGTTGCAAATCTCTAGTACCAGTTAATTTATCCACAGCATACACATACGAGGTGGAAATAATCAAGGCCAGTGACAATCAGCAATTTAAAATTATTTCCTAAGGCTTTATTCTTGACTAGAATACAAATATTTCTCAAGACTGACAGACATTGCCAGAGTGCAGTCTATTCACTTGCAGAGGACCTTTTTTGTTGCTTGCCATACTTTTCCTTCTAGTAAACTCAACGTCATGCATACCAGGCTGTTGAGGCATTCACTTCAAATAAATGTCTTACTTCATACCAATACATTGACTTTTTGATACAATATTGCTTTTGTGAAAAAATACCTGATTTAGTGTGGTAGTGCTGCAACATTGGTATTGAAATGTTTAGTCAACGTGCCATTAGCCATATGCACAGAAGCTAGGACATACAGGCAGCACTGCACTGACTTCAACAGTGATCCCCTAAAAGAAACTTCAAAAGAAAAATAGATCAGTCTCTACTGACTATCTTAAGTCTGTTTGGTGTGATTTCCTGCCGCTTCACAGGCAGTATGGATGGGATTCTTGCTTGTTGGTTGGATTCTGCTGTTTAGTTCCCTCATCGGCTGTAATCTGCGATCTTTTCTGTGCCGGGAAGAAGCCAGCGAAGTCAGCTGTCCAATCAGCCTTCAGAGAACTGTCGGAACAGGGCTTCTGATTGGCTGTCTTTGAAGTTAGGGACAAAGTGGATCTGGACGATCTCGGAGAAACCCTCGGAGAGATCAGGAGCCACAAAGTGTTTCCTGTCCAGAGAGAGTTCCAGGTTAGCGTGAGCAATCGAAATCTTAAACATAAAATGACATTCACACTCATCACTTTGAGATCAAAAGTCAGTTTTTATTGCCTGAATTGAGGCCTGAAATGAAAACCCATTAAATCAGACATTTTTCACTTTCATTTGGATGTAGTAACTAACTAACTAAAACACCTTTTTTGCATTAGTGTACATACCATTAAACATACAATTAAAACAAGGACTGACCGGGACCAGGATCACGAGGGCTGCAAGGCAGTAAAACTAGAAAATTTGAAATGGTGTTTTGACTTTTGATAGCCACTGTATTTTCTATCTCTGCACAGAGATTTTGGGTTCCAATAACATTACATTTTCTGAGCCGTGAGAGTGGAAGAGAGAAAGAGAGAGTGAGACGTACTTGTAGCTATGGAAGATCATGTCATTGACCTTGGCGTGTTTGGCGTCTGAGGGAGCCATCTCCCGGAACTGGGAACAACGAGACACACGTGAAAACATTTCTCATCACCAGCACTTGAAACAAGCTCCGATCAAGAGCAACACAACGGTGAAAGGCTGAACCTGAGGGGTAAAGTGCAGTAAAAGACAGACAGGTAAAAAGGTCAGATTGTGGAGAGGTTGAGTCCTACTCTGTTGTTGTGCTTGGCCTGCTGCAGAGAGGCTGAGAAGTGGAAACAGCGACAGGACACTCCAGCTGCCTTGGCGACATCCACATATCTGGAAAAGACGCACAAATCATCGTTTTCCCCAAACACGCAAATGCGTTTCCCCTATATTTTATTTCCATCTGCGGTGGTAGGAAGTGCAAAGCAACATCGCTACCGTTGTGGTTTACCGTTGGCGAGACTCGGGGTCCGGGTTGGTGTTGTCCACGGCGACGCTGCGGCCCTCCTTCAGAGCGCGCTCACATGCCGACACGCAGCTCTGCCACGACCCGAGCATGTCCTGACACACAAGGGGTTGCAACGTGTTATGGTAGATGTTAGGGAACAATAATAATAATCAGCACAATCATTGTTTATATTGCACTCAAAATAAAGTTCCAGAGATTTATAAATAAACCGGCAAATAAAATAAAAGGTCTGAAATATAAAAGCAAGGCAAGAATCATGAAAGGTACACAATCAGAGGTCAAAACAGATCAAATAAAAGATTGTTACATGAAAACAAGACTATAAAAAGGAGCTTTTTAGGAGGGGATTAAAAAGACAAAGCAATATAATAAGATAAATATACTTACATGTATTTGTTTTGTGGTACTTTTGGCTAAAAGGTCTTTCTTTTTTGTTAATTTTCAAGAGTACTACGACAAAATAAAAGGTGATGTATACATGAAAGTGCCTCGTGGAATGAGCCCTATTAAAACGACAAGATGCCGTCATCCAGCACGACAGAGCTCCACTCACCCTGTTGACGTACACATAGCCCTTTGGGATGATGTGGCTGTGGAAGAAGGTGGATTTACCAGCTGTGGAAGATGGGAGGAGAAAACAGATTGAGATGAGAAGGGTGTGGCAGGGAGAGGGGAACCAGAGGGAAGCGAAAGGAAAAAGGTGATACACAGTCCACTGTCACTTACATGCAGGGAAACCCACAGCAACGATGACCTCCGTCTTGCTGGAGGTGAGGGAGGCGGTGGGCGGGTCGTACAGCCTGGCGCTGGAGTCCAGCTTCCTCTGGTAGCGACGATAAATAAAGACAAAGGTTCACAAACCCAACCAGTAGAGGCCAAAACCCATACACGTGGAGGCACACACACCCAAGAAAAACCCAAGAGTGACGGCATACAGCCGGTATGGCCGATTTTACTCACAGGGTCAAATTCAGGCAGGCTGTAGGGGGCGCTCTTCCAGCCTAGGAAGTACTCCTCTGGGGTGTGGAACTGCAACCCGATGTTCAGAGCAAACTACAGACAGGGAGGAAGAAGATGCATTAAGGAACGTGTAAGAGGTACAAATCACGCTGCTGTTTTATTACGTTTCTTCCTGATCCAGATTTCTCCCAAGTTATCGGCAAGTTTCATCAAGTCCACGTTAAGACTTTTAAAGAGATATTTTATACCCGTTAGAATGAAACACAACTGTGGACCTATGAATATAGGTCAAATACAGGTCAGTGTGACTGGGCTCATTTCAAGATAAAAGGAGTAGGAGAATGTGTGTGTGTGTGTGTCTGTCTGGTTGCTGTAGAAGAAGCAGGGGGGCGGAGCAGAGATCTTACCAGTCGGTCACTGCAGGAGAAATCCTTCTTCTTCTTCCCTGGAGCCCAGTTCACTGGCCGACCTGCTGCATCTGGGGACAGAGGTCATGTCAGATGCTGTGTGTGCGTGTCCGATTCCGGATCAGATGAACACACTGTCACTCACCTCCGACATATAGACTCTGACTCTTGTCAACAGTCACTCCGCCGTTAGCCTGAAAGCAGAAACACACACACACACGGAATTGAAACTGGAGGATAATCCAAAATACAAACACAAGACTGGACTCCTTGTCAAGCAGCGTGGTGTGCGAAGACAACGTTACGTGGCAATATGAAGAATGCTAAATGGGAGTTTTCTTGTTGTCTGTGAATAATCCATCAGCCTTGCTCTGTTTGTCTTAGGAGGTGTGGTCATTAAACAATACGTGTGTGTGTGTGTGTGTGTGTGTGTGTGTGTGTGTGGTGCGTGCATCTCTAAAACAACTACCTTCTCACACAAGTGATTCCACATCCCCATCGCTGGTTTCCTGTAGCTACCTGGACCAGTCGCTACAAACACCTGAAACACACACACAGAATCCAAGACCTCAACAGTGTGTTAAGTGTGTACGATATCTCTTTACGCACTACACTAGAGGTACACTAGAGGTACACTAGAGGTACAGTGGAGTGGGTCGACAACATGACCAACCTGTACGGGCAGCTGCAGCGTGCCGAGGATGTCCTCCACTTTAGACTTGAAGACTTCTGGTCTCAGTTTGCCTTTGGCGATCCCCATCTGGTTAGTGAAGAACACCACCTGAAAGGCGGAGGACAGGGTATGACCCCCGCAGTTTTGACAGTGCACGGTCGACCCGCTAAGACACCAGTAGCCTGAATACGTTGAGGCCCAATATTTCAGAGGCTTCCATCTTTCAAACATGAGTAAATATCTGACGACGTGTTGCGTGTTCCTCTTTCCCCACCTTGTATCCTTTCTTCAGCAAGCTACCGAGCCTGGGGCGAATCTCAGGGAACAAAATCCTGGAAACAAACACGAGCATAGGACTGTTACCACAAACCACAGAGAGAGAGAGAGAGAGTGTGTGTGAATGAGTGTTTGAGTGAGTGAGTGAGTGATTGAGTGAGTGAGTGAGACCGAAACAGCTCAGTTGGTAGAGCATGACATACAGATCAAGGGAGATCAAGCAGAGAGAATTGAACAAGAAGTGTCCAGGGGAGCAGACGTACTTCCAGTCATCTGGTGCAGTGGGGAACACTTTGCCAGACTTGGTGGTGATGATGCAGCCGTCTATGTCAAACCCAGCAACCTGGAGGAGAAAAGTAAATGACATTTACATTGCATTAGTAACTGCATTGAGACAGCATCTAAGACAATATCACTCCTTAAAGCTGCACTAGACAAAATTGCAAATTGATGGCTCCAAATGTTTTGTTTTTTAACATCAACACCTAGAAATCCTGCATCAGTAAACTACACAGCACGCTCATGTTTACGAGTTGTTTATGAGAGAGGCAAAAAATCTAATGTTGGTGAGTCCAGCTTTCTCTGGACGGAGCGCTGGCTCACTGGCTCACTCAAGTTTTGTAATTTACTTTTTAATGTACCCACTTTTTTTTCTACTTCTACTTCGGTTTGCAACGTCCTACATTTCCCAGAATGCCTTTTGACAAGCCCCAGAGAACAGGCGTGAACTTGTTGCTGCTGCCTTCAGGTCATGTCAGACGAAGTGGAAAGGTGGGAAGATTTGTTGCTCCGACCTGGAAGCGCTCACGTGTTCAACTCGTTGGGAAGCCCTTGGCTAGTGCTAGTTATCTCCATAGCAGCAACCCGTTAACCAGTTGCTTTGTCAACCAAACCAACTGCAGCAAGTAGTTAATCATAAACAGAGTCGATTGTGCAGAAGCGTGCAGATCCTAACGGTCTCGTCAAGCTACCGCTATGCTGTAACTAGCATATCCAGACTGCAGACACAGAAAACCACAACGGTTCAGTTGCTCCCACCTTCTCGCTGCCCTTGACCCCAGCAGCAGTGTAGAGCAGCAGGTTGCCTATCTGCTGCCAGTTGCTCTTTGGACAGGACGATGAGGACGGTGACGCTGAAGAAGGCTGGGTGCTGTTACTGTGCCCCGCCGTAGCCTTCTCTGCCATCTCCTGCAGATGCCTCAGCTTTTCCTCCGCCAGTCTCTCCTCCTCATCCTCCTCTTCGTTCGTCCCTCCATCCGACCCCTTCTCATCTCTCCTTTGGCGCTTCCCCTCAGGGCCCACCCTCTCTGGGCTCAGCGACCTCTTAGCTGCCTGAAGAGATACTGTATTATAATGCCTCTCAAAACTTGATTAACTTCATTTTGTTTGTGTTTACCATCTTTGTTGCAACCTTACAGAAAGACGACCATGAAATGCAAGTTGCAGGTCAAAATACATCTCGGTAAGAAAACACTGGCAAACCTCCTACCTTCATGGGAGAGGCAGGAAAGAAATCCTTTATATTGCGCTTGGGTCCCCCGCTTGACTGTGTCTCTTTTTCTTTCCCGTTCCTCCCTCCTTTGGTTTTATCGGTGGCTTTCAGCCCTTTCTGTGCCGTGCTGGAGGCGGTTCCGTTGGAGCTCAGGGAGTAGTGCAGCTTAAATGGGTGGTTCTGGTTGACCAGGTAGAGGGTGCCTCCCTGGGCGAGTTTACCGGATTGGCCCCGGCCCAGCTTCTCGCTTCCCAGGAAACTGGGGTTGGGACCCAACTGTGGAGGAAGATTTATGTGGACGTTGGACTACAGGCACTGCCATCTAGATATAATGAGGCGGTTATATTGACACAGTAAAGTTTATGGCATGGTAACCAGGGTCCATCTACACAAAAACATTCAAATAGAATAGGACACATTGAGATAGAGCTGATGTTGTCTAGACTCCATGGTTAATTTTTGAATATAGGAGTGGATTTGATCTGGCAAACTTCCATTACATATAGCAGTGTTTCCCCTAGGATGGAGTTGTAGCAGCGGAGGTGAAGCATGCGCGCAAAGCACAAACATTTTGCAACACCACAACTTGCATCACCACACTGTTGTATTAATCAAACAGTGTTAATTTACTTAAATGTAATGACATTTTCAATGATAAAATAACTTACATTTGTGACGTTTCTGGTAGATCCTTTCTGGGAATCCAAAGAATATGTAATATCTCTGAGGGAATCTATCAAAGTTGTCTTTGAGATTGACACCTTTCGCGCGTCACGGTGGCCCTTGAGACACGACATATAGAATACTCGTCTCGTGCATAGTAACGCCCGCCTCCAGGAGAAGAGAAACAATCGGTGCATGTGGAATAATAGCCTACTTTTAGCGAAACGAAACGTATCAAGATGGATCTTCCAAATGTTGTTTATTTCACAGATATGCGTTTCCTTGCGTATTCCTAACAAATGATTGCGTTTGCTGTAACGTTACTGTGCGATCTTCACGTGAAGTCGCAGAACTGTTTTCCCTTCGGCGAATGATAATCCTGAATCCTGAATCCGTGATCAACATTGCTTGCTTGTTGACATCTACCCGGTGCTTGTTGTTATAATCGTTGTGCTGACATTATCATAGAGCTACACTTAGGTAAGCGCAAAGTTTCTCGTTTATATGCTTTACTCACAAGTGTGTGAATTGACCTGGATATGAAGCGACCGTAGCGCAAAATAATATAGTTCCTAAAGAGAGAGGAACTACAGAAAGACAGAGCATTTGACGGCCATTATATGACGTTGCTGAAAGTTAGCTTTGCTTAGTCACACAGGTCAACTACGAAAGTGGGAGGAGTCAGATTAATTAAATAATACCCTAAGGGCTTAATAAACTGGGTTTCACGGTTTGATTTCATACCTGAGTAACGAGGACATCCCGGTCTGCATAACAAGCCACCAGCTTCACTAGGGGAAACACAAGCGTGAGTACACACACACACACACACACACACGGACAGAATA
This sequence comes from Hoplostethus atlanticus, assembly GCA_034670405.1. Lineage (NCBI taxonomy): Eukaryota > Metazoa > Chordata > Actinopteri > Trachichthyiformes > Trachichthyidae > Hoplostethus > Hoplostethus atlanticus. Next base: position 1,729,716 of record JAXDDX010000025.1, read on the forward strand.
CAGCCTAGATGTGCATAACTACTGTGGGCCGCAAAGTTGTGACTGATAGTGTTGTTTGTGATAGTGTAATTTAAAAACAATATTTTTAAATTTGGCGTGAAATTCTCTCCATACGAGAGAGTACGACGCGTATAGGGTCTGTGTCGGAGTCATCCTCACCCTGGTGCCTGGAGCATTTCTTGTCGGTGACCCCGGTCTCCGGACCCCGACCCAGAATCACAGCTCGTCCGTCCTCCAGGGAGATCCGAGCTCCCGTCGCGCTCACCAGCGTGCACGACATATCTGGAGAGAGGAATCACAGCAACACGGCGCGAGCTTATAATGTGTTTGTGAGCGGTTTGACTTTATGCAACTATGGATAGCCGCAAAGATAACAAGGAAGCTGTAGCTGCGTACGTTTTAAGGAGAAATATCTACTTCTCAAGTGGCAACACTTCTCTTGTGTTTCAGTTGGTTACGTTGACAGAAATTAACAGAGGAAGAAACCGAAGAGGGACTGGTTTTGTTGTGGCACCCGGGCCCATCAAAAAAATACCCTCGTGTGGAAACATGCACTCGCTGTGTTTATTATTTCCGCTTATAATTTAACGGGTTTTCTTTCCGGGAGTCCGTTGATAGAACGGCGTAATTTCACAATTTATATTATTGCTTTAAGGAATTATTTCCAAGGTTGTTGTATGCCGTGGGCCGGACAGAGTACCTACTGTACATAGATGACAGAATAGCTGGGTGAGTCACACCTCCCACTGCCACTCCACCCAAGTCACTAACACAAGACAACCCAGAAGAACTGCTGAAGCCGAGCAAAGCTGGACACTGGGGGGGATACAAGCCAGTATTCTCTCAGTGTAGATGTATTTGCAGCTGCCTCAATGCCGTGTTTTCACTTTAATCGTATCTAGGTGTGTGGGTGAGGGTGGGGGTATTGGCATGCACATTAAAAAGAACACCTCATTTAACTCGTCCTAGATCTGTTACGCCTCTTTCCCTTTCACTTAAGCTTGGCTAGAGGACAATAAGCAACTTGAGGAGTAACTGTTGAATGTTATACATGTTCCAAAACAAGATGAGCAGGTTTTTCAAGTAAAATGGTATTTTATTTTACTAAGTTTACTTGTAAGCAAAACATAACATACACGTCACATTCACATTATATTTATTTTAAATTTTGGTTGCAGTTAGGGTCAAAAGCAATTACGATACACAGAACCACGTAAAACCATGACATAGTACACAGGACAAATAGACAATAAATCATTTCAGTGGTAGAACTGCAAAAAGGAGCTGGTGAAAACGGGTCAGTCAAAGTTTATGTGAGTAAGGGATATTTCATATACACATTCAGTAAGTCAGTAGCAGCTGAAAAAAGGAAAATATGAATGTCTTTTACCTCTGAACAGAAAGTCTGAAGGTAGGAACTCAAACTCCTTATGCAGGGGTTGGTCAGGACAGTCTACAGGCCTAAGGAAGTAATGGCTCCTAAACCAACGTGTAGAGCACAGGTTAAAAAAAAACAGTTTCCTCAAGAAATAAAAACATTGTTGCATCGTCTGATATCATTGCTGTTTTATCTCACAGACAAATTAATATTTATTTCCAACATCCACAAATATTGACTTTGACCAGCTGGGCAGACAGGTTTCTTATACACTCACAGAGCGTTTCTGACCTTACCCGTCCGGGTAGGGCTCCACCCATATGTGCACACAGTCAACTATTCACACACAGAGAATTTCTTTTACTGATGGGTGACTTCCACACTGTCCAATGAGATGTGACTCTGCCTTACCTCAGGCAATAACATGGTCTGTCATTACACTTTTCTCAGATGTCCCTCCTCTTTTTCTTTTGCTTTCTCTCTCTTAAACTCTCCTACCCCTCGCTCATACAGTTTTTGGAGGATTTCTTGTTTGGACACACTGTTGCGCTGTCGTGGAATGATATAAACTGGAAGCCTTCACCTTAAGGTAAAAAAAGTAATTTGAGGTATAATCTGATCAGTGTGATGTTAGCTGTGGTATTAATATCAGTACTGTTTGCTACAAATGTTGGAACTCTCACATTCTGCTTTGTTACAGTTACAGTCATGTTTTAAAAGCAAAACAATCGTAGTAGCAGAATTTACTTCGGTGGTCCTGAATCAGGTCCCACCAAGAACCAAGAGTATGCAGGTTTTCATTCTTGCCAAACACTACAGCAGCTGATTTTGCTGATGAACACGCCTTCAACCAGAGAGGAGGAAATACTTGGTGAAAGGAGCTGCTTTTCCGTTTGGTTGTAATGAAAACCTGCAGACTCTTGGGCCTCGATGGCACTTGGTTGAGAACCACTGATTTACTTTATTTCTCTGAATCGGTCGTGAATCACCTTAGTGTTATAGACACATAACACATAGGTCACCAGTGGTCACTTTATTTTTCTCTTCCCACAAGGCAACCCGGCTGACTGCTTGTACCTCCATCTATAAGCACACTGCAAACAGCCATTCTTATAGGTATTTCTTATCTCCCAGGAGCACCTGACAGCCTCGCTCCACTACAGCTCAACAGCTTCACTCCACCCTTACATCAGGTCTTCTGGCTCCAGCATACCTTTCCTCTTCACCTCTCACCCATTCCACTCAATCTCCAGAGCATCACTCCTCCTCACCATGTCCACCCAGTCCGCCCCTTCCCACCACGAGGGGGCCTACATCTCCCTGATGAGAGGCCTGAGAGAGCTGGACCTCCGGGGCCCTTGCGTCCCCAGTGACCTGGTCCTGATTGGTGACCACGCCTTCCCTCTAACCATGAACACCCGAGGCCAGGTCCTGATGGCTGCCTCTCTGTACGGCCGTGGACGGATTGTGGTCCTGGGCCACGAGGGCTACCTGACCGCCTTCCCTGCCCTGGTAGAGAACGCCCTGACCTGGCTGAGGGGGGATGAGTCTGACAACCTGTCTGTGGGGGTCCACCACAGCGTCAAGGCAGTGGCTGATAACCTCAGTGGATCCAGCCTCCAAGCCACAGTGGTGGGGGGCTTCAGTGAAAATCTGGGGGTCGGGGTGTATGTGACAGATGCCTACAGCGTGGAGACCTGGTGGCGTATCTGAAGGCTGGAGGAGGAGTGCTGATAGCTGGGCAGGCATGGAGCTGGGCTGGGGAGCACCCTAAGGAGAACACCCTCCTCGGATTTCCAGGGAATAAAGTGTCCAGTGTGGCAGGGATCTACTTCTCCGAGCACACTGGGGAAGTGGAGTTGCTCCATGTCTACCCTCAGATCCCATCCTCCTGGCTGGCTGTAGCGTAAGTGTATACTTCTCTTTCATCGGAAATTGAAGATGTTTCTATGTATAGTTTGTATATTATATATAGTTTTTCTGTTATTACTATCTACATTTTTGGCTTCAATTTGTCAATAGAGAATACTCATGGCTCTACAGATACTAGTATCTCTCATACATGATGTGAAGATGCACATCCCTGACATTTGTCTTTTTCTCTTTCTCTCTGTCTGGCTGCCTCCTCTTCCCCCTCTCAATACAGAATCGGTAAAGATTTTGAAGACGACATGGAGTTCCTTCTCCAGGGTGTGTCAGAGTTTGATATCCAGGGCGGCCGCGTACCTTCTGAGGTTCTGGTCCACGGCCCGCTATCCTTCCCCGTCGGTACCACCCAGGATGGAAAGGCCTTCCTGGCAGGGGCCTACTATGGACAGGGTCGGGTCATTGTGGCGACACATGAGGGTTACCTGGGACGGCAGGTGAAGTGTGAACTAATGAAAGGTCTGAGATATTGTTGAAGAGATGGACTGAAGTCAGTCATCACTTGGTGAAGTTATGTGGTTACTGCACAGTCCAGGTACATTATATTGTTGCTGACAGTATTCAGACTGCAAATATGATTATTTATCATATTTCTATTGTCAAGTATGACGTTTTGGTCTTTAGCAGTTTACTAAGAGGTGGGTGATTGATCTGCAGAATTGTAAACTGGTCCATTTGAGATTACCTCTGCCATCTCTCTAATAAACTGCCCTCATCACAGGAACTAGCTCCGTTTTGGAACAATGCCATTCACTGGTTAGACGAGGGCCGGAAGGGGGCGGTTGGTGTCGTGCCGGACCTCGACCACGCCTTCTCCCTGCTCAGCAAATCGGGATTGAGCTGTGAGAAGACGAACTTCAGGAAGGACCTGAGTGTGTTTGTATGTACGGCCTACAGCGACGAGCACGCAGAGGAGATCCAGGACTTTGTGGCAGAAGGAGGAGGCCTGCTGATTGGTGGGCATGCCTGGTGGTGGGCACAAACACACCCCGAGCAAAACCCAATGACTGAGTTCCCAGGTATGATTATGTACTATAACATATTGATTCTAAACTGCTGACCAAGTACACCGGCATATATACTAGCCTATACCATAACATACCGAAACACATCCCAGGCACTACCCACTAATTGAATGCATAGGTATGGTATTATACGGGCCTATGACAGAACTCAGGCACAACCCAGGACTTCTCTATAACCTGACCTATTCAATACAACAGAAAGTTATTCCTTGGTTACTACAGAGAAACACTCTGCTAACGCCTGCTATCTAGACGTTTCTATGGTTACAGTTCTGCTACAGTGTAGCCGTAGATGCTGAATTTGTTTTTGGCGGAAGCTTGTACATTACATTAGCTTGTAATAAAACCATTTAAATCACTATTTCATGTCTAATATATCATGTATAGGGAACCAACATTATCCCATACTAAATAGCCAATATTAAATATTAAATAGCAAATATCAGCCAATCAGAGTGGCACAGTAGCTCAACACTGTTGCTCCAAAACAAGAAAAGACCCAGGTTCAATACCCAGCTCTTTCAGTATGGAGTTTGCATGTTCACCACATGTTTGTGTGGGTTTCCTCCCACATTCAAAAGACATTGGCCCCATTGGCCCATTCATATGAATGAGATGGACTATCAACCTGAAAATTTCGGCATCAGTATTATCCTTCAAAAACCCATACCCATATCAAAGCCCTAATGATGAAAGGCAACCATAAGACACAGTAGAGTAATTCTGTGCTGTTGTACTGTGCTCCAGGGAACCACATCCTGAACAAGATGGGCTTGGCCCTGCTGAAGGAGACACTGGAGGCAAGGTCGCTACAAGGCCCCGCTCCCTAGTCAGGCTATCAAGGACAAGTACCACTTCCGCCACATACTACGGCGTTTTGCTGGTCACGTTATCCAGGGGGAGGAGCTAACTAAGCATGAGGAGGCGTGTCTTAAAAAGCTGGGTGGGGACTGCGCCACCTACCTGCACATGAATGCCCATGACTGCTCCTCCTATACACAGGTGGTGTCCACGCTCACAGACATCTTGAAGAAGTCAGGCATGCCACAGGTAGGTATTGAATATAATCAGTGCCTATTAGTATCTTTATAAACGGGGCATCCTTTTTGATCACTTGCATCCCAGTCAAATTCCAGACTTATAATAATAATAATATAATATAAACAGTAGAATCAGCAACCTTGTATTTATGTTAAAGGGGCAATACATTTTTTTATTTTTTTATTTTTACTGCCCCATAGCACGAAATGACCATGGTATCACGGTGGAGGTTTGATAGGGCTTTTGATAAATTTTTGAAAATGTGGTTTAGGAGGACATCTATTGATGTTGTTGCAATTCCTACTGGTTGCCGATAGCAATCAATAGAGATCATAGAGTACTTAATTCCCCCTTAACATGGCTGATCCCGTTAGTGCAACCAAAATCTATTCATTATCCATTTTCTTTGCCCAAGGTGTCTGACAGGTGCCCTGTGCGGAGTCCCAAGGACCACCTACTCCTCAGTGTGGGGGCAGAGGTCTATAAGGTGTGCCCAGACCCTGATGCCCTCCTGCCCTACCTCATCAAAGACAACCCCACGATGCCTGTCGTCAATAACTATAAGATCAGGATTAATGCTAAAACAGCAGGTCAGACCTCATTGTTTATCATAAAGAAGACAAAACCTGCCCTGCATCTTTTATCAATGGACATACTATTGAGTTTAACCTCTGCTGTGTGTGTGTGTGTGTGTGTGTGTGTGTGTGTGTGTGTGTTAGGAGGAGAAGAGTGGCTCAGTACAGGTCTCTACCTCTCTCCTGGTATGAAGACCCACATAGCCATGCCAGCAGAGATTGTCAACAAGGGATGGAAGGTACAGTGCACAACATACAAATATCAGTTATTGAGTTCATCTTATCTCTGTCAATGCTCTGATACGTAAGACCAAACTGAACTGGCTTTTATTCAATACATGCTGTGGGATATCAGCCAAATAGAATTTGGGGAGAATTCATAGAAACAAGCCTCTCTAGCAGGTTTAACTGCCCTCTGAAACTTTGACATCAGTTCTTTCCAAATGTAATGGAAGACTAGTCATTTATTTGCCCCCCCATTTACATTTCACTCTGAAATTGAATATAATGGTTGAATTGAATTTGATTTGCATTCCAGTGTCAAGGCTAAATATGTTTTCAAATTCAGTTCTTACAATTCAAATTAGTTCTCTGTGACATACATCCAGGGATTTCATTTGAATGACTTCAAACATTTGAATGACTCCATGCCCAGACAACCTTGGTTGATGGAAATGACAGGAATTGGGAGGGAATCCTCAGTTAAAGGAGCAGTCATCCTGATTCAACCAGGTTTCAACAATCACAGAAAAAGAGTTGTTTGATAGGGACAATTATGAAACCTGATCGTTTTGTTAATATTATTTACAGGAAGTTGTAAACTTGTAAAGAAAACTGCCCAAATATAGCTAATTCCAAATATATTTATCTCTCATCCTGTCCATCCATCCAGCTAGCCACCCATACATACATGTATTCATACATGCACCTAGGGAAACACACTATTTATCACTTTTCATACATGACTTTTACTCCATGTCTTCCTTAGGTCCAGATAGGCTGCCAGACAGATTATCTGAACGCTGAGGAGTTGAAGCGAGCACCGTGTGTCCACCAGCGATTCCCTGTTACCACTGAGATGATGCAAGTGTGGAACCTGTGGGGAGGGCTCATCTACCTGGTGGCCCCACCCAACACAAAGCTGGAGGGGGCAGAGGTCACGGTGCAAATCGCCGTACCTGCACCGTATTACAAATCTGGTGGGTGAAACTGTCATCATACCATCATCATACCATAAAATACCATTCCGTCGATCCAGGGACTGGTCAGGTCTGCAAACGCCAGAATAAAGCTGCCAGCCCCAGGAACTGCCTTTTGTCTTGGACCAAGAGCAGTTTTATCAAGCTGGGGCCACACCTCCCATACGGAAATGTAATATATGTACATATAGTACATTTCCATATATGAAATATATGTACATATGAAGGAAAAACATATATGTACATGTATGTACAAACTATATGTGAAACCTATTATAAATTGGAACAATTTCATATATGACATATATGTCTAGCCCATACAAATATATATGTATGTATAATGCATTTTGTGACATATATGTCACGTATATAATTATTTATACATATATGTATTTGTATAATATACAAATATGCATAGCATATTATGTATATGTCTAGCCCATACAAATGGATGGTAAATTGCATTTATATAGCGCTTTTATCCAAAGCGCTTTACAGTATATGCCTCTCATTCACCCATTCACACTCACACACCGATGGTGAGCTACCATGCAAGGTGGGGTTCAGTGTCTTGCCCAAGGACACTGTGACACTGCGGACTGGAGGAGCCGGGGATCGAACCTACGATCTTCTGATTGGAGGCCGACCCGCTCTGGCCGAGCCACAGCCACCCCATATAAGTAGAGAGTCCTCCCCATCGGGGAATTGAACCCCGGTCTACTCGGTATACTAACCACTATACTAACGAGGAGAGGCATATGTTTATGTTTATGTTATATATGTTGTATATATGTTGTTTTAATAAACATATAGAAATATATAAATTAAACATATATTGTTAACATATATGGTTGCAACATATAATACCATATACAAATTCATACAATACAAATTTTTAATATATGTACATATACAAATTTTACTATGGATATTTCATATATGTTAAAACCTATATCGTCATACATCCAGAGGATGTATGTATGTGGTAATAATATATCGCCTTATATGTAACATATATGGCAGTATCGCTCGCTGATATAGGGGCATATATGTCATATATTACATTTCCGTATGGGCTGCCCACAGCCCGAGTGGTTCCCCAGATACCATACGTCCCTCTGTCCAACTGCACACTTCTCGGGGTTGTCTGTGAGCCCCGCCTGCCTCAGGGACTCTAGCACTGTTGCTGCATATGCCACTCCCAGCTAAATTGGTACAATCCGTATGAAGTGGAGAAGGAAATCTGGCAGTAGCCTTTGGTCAAATTTGGTGTGGTGAAAAGATGAGCTGTGCCTGCCTGGGGGCACTGGATAGGCATCAAACTTGGACACCTCGTTCACTTTGCAATAGTCGGTACAGAACAATATAGGCCCATCTGACTTGAGGACATGCACAATGAGGCTAGTCAATGTGAGACTCTTCTATTACTCCCATTTCCAGTATAGCTTTCAATTTGGACAGAAAGACTTTTTGCTTGTGTTCCAGAAGTTGGTATGGGCGTGAACACACCGTCATGCCTTTGGGGGTCTCTATGTGGTAGTGTATGAGGATGGTACGTCCTGGCAAGGGCAAAAATACATTTGCAAAGCACCTACCTCCCACCTTGGCTACCTCTGTCTTCTGGCTCTATCGATCACTGTCGTAGCCAGATTGACGTGGTCCACCTCCCTCCAGAGTTTGAGGAGGTTGAACCTCCTCCTGTTAAACCCAGACCAATCCATGCCTAATAGGAGAGGCTATGCAAGGCAGGAACTAACTGCAGTGTTGACTCCATGAAGCCTAATTTCCAATGGGAGCATGGGGTATTCATGAATGTCCCCATGCTAACACTGAATAGACACCCAGGATGCCTTCACTAATGCCCCGGGTCGAATCAGGTGCTGATGGATTATGGTCTGTGTACCCCCTTGTATACATACCATGGGGGGTAGGTGGCACTGGGCCCAATCAGCTGTTGCCAGCGGAAAGCATGGCGATGAACTGCTCCTGCACCACCTCCTGAAAGATGCCATCAGGGGAACACTCCCCCGGCTGGAGCCACCACCGGTCTCAAGTTGTGGTCATCTATCTGCTCCCTGTACTGGCCACCACTGTTACAGGCGAGTGAGATGGATGAATAACAGAAAGGGACCAAGGTAGCTTTGGCACACCAGCACAGTTTATTACACAAACACAGCTGGTGCTCAGCTTCCTTCTTTTTCTCTGTTTTTGGTCTTTTCAGTAAATGTGCTCGCTTTGCTTGGTCCCAGTCACACTGCAAGAGAGAGAGCACACTAATTAGGTTTTATATTGTGCAGGTGCACGCAATAATTCAAAGTCTAGGTTTCCCCTATCCAAATAAAACACCCCATGACCCACTCCTCTCTTCTCTCCAGGCGTGACAACAGCGGCTGATTGGTCATTGCTGCGCACAGCTCCCTCGCCCTGGGCAGAGTTGGAGTTTGACAATATCATCCTTACCGTACCGTCAGATGTTGTTCGGGGGCTGGAGCACCCTGATGAGGTGGCGGTACTCTGGGACAACATCATGAGGGGCATAACTGACCTGGCTGCCATCCCACACAAACTCCCCCGCAAGGAACGCTTTGTGGCAGACGTGCAGATTTCCTATGGTAAGTGTTTGTCTGTGATTTATCGCTACCTCTATTTTGCTCCTGTTCATTTCAATATGTCACAATCTTTCCTCATTCAAGCAGCTGTTTGTTTAAAAGTGATAAGAGTTGACTAAAAACTGCTTTCTTTGGTGTACGGTTATTGAGGGTTGACAGATCAAGGCTGGGTTTCTGAAGGAGGGGTGGAAAAATTGCATATCTGAAACTGGAAGTGGAAATAAACAGCGGCCACAGAGCTGTTTATGATTGACAAAATACTGGGACCAACTGTATCAAACACGTCTTTTAGGGACTTGGTGGAGACAACATTTAGGGGAGAAGTAGAACACTTTGTTTTTAACCGTTTAGAACAGCAGAGTTTTCTGAAATGACATGAAACATTTCTTTGGGGAGGCTTCAATATTATAATTGGGGGAGAGTTGATAGAGTTGACTTTCTGTAACACTGTCTCTTTCTTTATATACTGTAAATCCTCCCCGTCTCTCCATCCAGGCTGGATGCATGCAGGCTACCCCATCATGATGTTCTCGTCTTCGGCGACTGAGCTGCTCGACACTGAGGCCGCCAGACGTTCAGGCATGTGGGGTCCCATCCACGAACTGGGACACAACCAGCAGAGAGGCTGCTGGGAATTCCCACCACACACCACAGAGTGCACATGCAACCTGTGGTCGGTGTACGTGCACGAAGAGGTGCTGGGGATCAACAGGGCAAAGGTGGAGTAAATCATCTGTTTTGGACAAGACAACTCTGACAGTCATAAAGTGACCAATTATTGTGACATATTTTTTTTTATCCTCTGTAAAAAATGTCCAAAGTATCACGTTCACCTCATTCCACCTTGATCAGTGTTAATGATGTGATGAATGTCGTGTGTACAATGCAGGCACACCCCAATATGACCCTCGAAAAGAGGAGAAGTCGTACAGAGGGGTATGTTAAGGGAGGCAGGAACCTCAACGGCTGGGAAATGTGGGTGGCCCTGGAGACGTATATGCAGGTGAGAGAGAATTACATTACATCCTGTAGAGAAACTAGAGTCTACTTTTAAATATATCTCATTTTGGTAAGTTGTATTGGTTGTAGTTTTGAGTGGTTATTGTTCTAGTGGTACTAGTGGTAGTGTTTGTTCTCCAGGTTAATAGACGACTCTTGTGACAGTACAGAGGGACTTTAGAGGACTCTAGTTTATTTCAATGAATTTGTTAACCATCCCTGTTAATGCTCCCCCCCCCCACCTCTGTCTGCTCCCATGTAGCTCCAGGAACAGTTTGGCTGGGATGCCTTTAAGAAGGTGTTTGCTGCCTACCACAACATGAGCAACATTCCCGGCGACCAAAAAGGCAAGATGAACCTGTACGCCCAGACTTTCTCCCAGACCGTAGGGAAGAACCTGGCTGCATTTTTCAAGGCCTGGGGCTGGCCTATAGACGCAGCCACTGAGGAGAAACTCTCCAGCCTGCCTGCCTGGAGTGACCACCCCATGGTCCAGTATGGCTGAACTGTAGACTGCTGCTGGTAAAGGTGGAGACAGACATCTATCATAACAAGTCATTTAGTCTCATATTCAGTCTTAAAAGCTCATCTTTCTAAAAAACAAATGAGATAATTCCTCTTGTTCACAATGCAGTTTAAAGATTCTTCTAGAAACAGGTATCTTGAAATGAGGCACAACAAAGCTGATCTCTCCACCAATATCAAGAACATTAGCCGCAGCCAGCACACATACATTTAGCCACGCACATCGTATTCACTATACTATATACATTATATTACAGGGGTTATTATAGTATTTTATTTTATGCTTGCTTGGCGACTTGCAACTTCTGTGGTTTTGTTCCAAATTATTTTTATGATATCAACTGCATTATGTGTATATGTATGACTTTATTTTGTCAGTTTCTCACATTATTTGTTTAAGAAGTTAATTATTTTATTGTCCATTGTATCAACTGTATACAGAAGTATTTTATTTTACAGTCAGTCCATGTTAGTATATATATAGAACAGCACAACAGTAGTTAACACAACTAGTAATTTATTATTACTAGTACAATTCCTAATGAACAGTAAATTGGTCAATGTTGTTCACTCTATTTAGATATTTTACAACCTTAAGTGATCATCAGGACTATTGCTTTATATTACAAAGAAAGTAAGTCCTTCTGGGAATTGCCGCACCCTCTTATAAAAGCAATGAATAATCTTGAAACCTCAACCTCTTCCTCTTTCTTTGGTAATGCAGCATTTATGGAGTATTTGACCACGTGAACTTTGTCATCTTCTCTATAAAACCATAAGACACTTGCTTCTTTCTCTTATCCAGTGTGTGCAGCTAAAATTGAGGAAGTTGAGGAAACAAACTGCCAACATATTCAGATGCCTGTTAAGGAACTGTCAGGGCTGGTCTGTAAAACCAATTTTAAACCCAGGTCTACATCTATCTCACTTGAATCATTTTCACGCTGGTCACTGTGTGATTACTTTTGGTCTGAATATCCATGTTTTACAACAGCATGCCAAACTATCAATAAGTGATTCTCAAAGTGCCTCTTCACTTCCAGCAGCCTAGTGCAGTTTCACCTGCAACATTGACTCTTATTGATAGAACAATGACTTGTGGATACAATTTCAGTTATGGAATACCAACACTTGATATTTTGTATAAATCAAGTGACACAGTCCTGAAATATTAATACAGATTGAGTACTTGCTTATCCTGTATGGACACCATGCTTAGTTGCTAGGAAATGGAAATGGAAACAGTAAACACGGTAAACAGAGAAACTTTGTTAGGGTCCTATATGTTAAGTTGTTTGATTTCATATTCCTTTTTACACCTGTAATCTTTAGATTGGATTACACATTCATCTCGGTGAGAGAGCAAGTATATTGCATTGTATCCACTGTACAAAACTCAAATTCATTTTTAAAAGCAGATTTTCAAGTCCTTTTTTAACCATAAACAGAAGTCTGGCTCAAGGAGAAGTCTCGCTCTGAAATCTGAAAGATGAGGTGAGTTGTTGCATGAAGAGGTTAAACAAAGGTTTCTGGTTAAAAAAAGGTCTATCTCTGTAGGGATCCTTTCCGTAATGTTGTCAGACACTTCCAATAACAATCTGAGCCTGTCAGTGGCAAAAACAAGCACTTTTAGTGGACGTACTTGGATCGGCGCACTTGCCCCTGCGGATTACGTTGCAGCCATAGCAGCCGGTTTCGCGACTGCCGACTGAGGCGATCTACCGGAGCAATACAAATAAATCTGACTTGAATCATCATCATACATCTGATAACCAGCAACCATCACATCCGGTGTAACCTCTGAAACCAATGTTCAGACTCAAGGACATCCAATTAGAAGAGAGAGGCTGTAAAGGACTGACGTTATGATAGAGTCATGTAACATTGCAGTTTGGCTTGAAAGTGATATTGTGGTAAACTGTTCATTTCATGACAAGACTGAAAATCGAGTTGGTAAAGCGTTATCTAACATTTACAAAACTGTAGTAAGCCATTAGTGCTTTACTCGCCTCTGTGAAGCCATTGGTAAGGCAGGAAGAGCCTTCATCTTACAACAGGTAATGCAAAATTGGTATTCATTAATACGCAGGACAAGAAGTTACTATCCCTTGTGCCATAATCCAAGGTAAACACTTGTAGAAGCCACCATCAGATGCAACACCATAGCAAACATCAGGCTACACCGTCACAGATCTACAGTCATTCCTCAGATGGCACCATTCCCCAGTTACCTACCCTAGCCAACAGCGGTATGCAGCACGTCATTGGTGTTATCAAGTGGGCACCTTCCTTCACCGATGTTTCGTTAAGTTAGGCCCACGACACCTCAAGAAGGCTCAACTGTGTATTCCAGCGTCCTGGAAACACCCCCCTCTATGCCACCACCTCACAACTCCCTTTTACCCTCGCCATCTAGCGCCTGCCATTACCCTAGCCTTGGTTAGCCTTGATCCTAGCCTTGACCTAGCCTTAGCCTAGCCATACCAGTACCACTATTAATACCTTCCTTCTCAACCTCTGTAGCCTTCCTCCACTGCCTCCTAAGCTGTCTTCTCTCCCAGATAAGTCTGTCTATCTCTTGTTGGCGCCTGGATTTAACTACCTCGACCCCTAACTTCTTCCTTTTCTCAAAGACGCCAAACCTTTCTACTCCATAATCATAAGCAGTTCCTTTAAGCTTGTCTAAAACCCTAACCAAGTCACTCTTGATAACTTCCCATTTCCTGCTTTCTGCCGTCCCTGGACATTTAACTCTAGGTTTCTGAGCACTAATCTTTTCCCTTTTTGGCTGGCTAGCCTCTCCGCCTTCCTCGGTGCTAGAACCTGCTCCTACATCAGGGGTGCTGATGTCCTGCGAATTGTGGTGTACTTCCTGTCGCTGGACTTCACCCGACTGACTTCCCTCTACCAAGCACCTCTTCCTCCCTTGGTGGATTCTAAGGCCCTTTAAGGTTGTTACCTTCTGCCAGCCACACAAGCAAACCTGAAGCTTCTTCCCATCTACCTCTGAACTAGTGGCTTCCACTGACATGTTTGCCCTACTCGTAGTCAAATCCATTCCAGAGTCAATAGCCGTGTCAACCATCAGTGAGTCATCTTCCGTCCAGACTCTAGGGGTGTGTTTCTCATAGTTATGTCTAGGGTGTAACCAAATGGCCTATCTAGCCTTGGCTACTGCAGCATTGAGTTGCTAAACTATTGCCGCCTCTATTTCGGTCTATTTCCTCCTGTCAGCTGTCTTTCCATACTGCCAAAATGCTTAGCCATGTTGTCAATATAACAGTACTATTTTCTGATGTAAACAATGGCGAAGGTTTTGATGACAATGATTGAAAAGATTGGCAGATTTTGACAATTAGATGGACTATTCTGCATGTGATGACTTACACAATGAAAGAATTCTAACATATTTTGGAGAGTAAAACTATTCAACTGAGAAGAAACATAATCTATTTTGATCACAAAGAAATATACAACCAATAATTGTTCAAATTGTGCTTAGTCATTTGCCTAAATGTGCTAAAACATTTGCAAATGGTAACAAAGAGAAATGCTCTTTCTGTTGTGCACAAGTAACAAAATGTTGTGAAGAATTTCACATATTGTTTTGACGACTTCAACTGTCAATCATGACAGATTATGACAACTGGTTCAACCATTTTGCATGTAGTGACTTGCAATGCAATGAACTAATGCCTAGATGTTCTGGGGGGTGAGACTATTCAACAGAGAACCAATATAATACATTTTGATCAACATGACATAAACTATTGATAATGTAGGAAACAGCAGACAGTTGTACATAAGCATTTGCATGAATGTGTCAAGGCATTTGCAATTTGTTCAAAAGAATGAGAAGCTGCTTTTATGATGTGCACAAGTGACTAGATGATGTGGAGGTTGAACAAGTAGTTTTGAGAATTTCAATTCTGATCTGAGAAATGTACCAAAGCGACTGAGAAAAACTGTAATACAGACAGATGATGTGTTGCAATTCTTCTCAGAACTTCCCATGAACATCTGCCCCAGCCAGAAATGACTGGTGTCAAGCTCCTCCCACAAGGCAATAAAAAGCTGTGTAGTGCTAGCCTACTACATTCAAAGACATTACTATTACTACCACTGATACTACTACTAGTACTAATACCAATATTACTAATAGCATACATGCATGTGTAGTTTCTCAGTCTGAGGAAATCATTTTGCAAAACCTGCAGAACCTGCACATCCGGAGGTAAATATATTTTATTTACTAAGTAAGTCTCCGTATATCTTAACAATTATTAATTCATCCTTAACCTCTGGCATTGTCCATGAATACTTTTAGAAAATCAAAATCAAAAATATCTTGCTTTCACTTGAACTATGGTCTTATTTTGTTTTTATGATGATTGTATAGATGTGAACTTAAGCAAAATGATAGATAAGTTGTGGTAACTTATTATATTATATATATATATATATATATATATATTTTTTTTTTAAATCAGCTTTAAACCAGCAAGCTGTGAGTCTGATTTACATGAAACGGCCTGGACAGCTCAGTCTGTAGAGCATGACAATCAGGGTCGTGGGTTCGATTCCCACATAGTGTGTTAACTATCACCCTTGTAAGTCGTAAAAGTGTCTGCTAAATGACTGTAATGTAAGCTAAAGTCGCTCTACAAACCATTTTCCATTATATGATAAACATATTTTCAACATCATGGGCCTAATTACTAAAAACTGATGGACCACGCTTTTTAAAATAGATTAAAAAAAAAATAGTTCACAGAATTTCAGAAAAATAAATAAAGTTAACCAATAAAGTTGCAAGAGGTCATAAAGTAATTTGACTGCTTGTCAGATCATCACGAGACTTGATATCTTGAAATTTGGTTATCAAATGTGACATTTTGTATGTGTGCTATAGGGCCATGCTGTAGTCCTAATATGAAGTTGGTTGTCAATGGGGGTATGGCCTATCACAAAATCCCCTGTTTTTGCAATTTCTTGTGAGCAATGATACATAATGGTGGTAAATGTACCGCACAAAAAAATGACCCCAATTGGCTTGCGCTATGATTAAAAGTAAAAAAAAAAAGAAATGCAGCTTTAAAAACATTACACCTCCCGAGTCACAAGTATGGTTGACATGAATGTTAGTATGCTGGACTTGCTCTACAACTGATTCCAATATCATCCATTACTGACGAGGATGTTGCAGCCTGGTCAGCAAATACCTTTAGGTCAAACCTCACTCATCTGGACCCCTGATGACCCCAATTTTAATTATTCTGTGCATTTGCCCTTGCATTCTATCCTTTTTTGTTCATTTGTTGTTTTAATTTATTGCTCCCGTTATTTATTTATCTTGTAAAGCACTCTGTAATTCTGTAAAGTGCTCTATGAATAAAGGTTATTATGATTATTATCATTAGCAGTAGTAGAAGTATTATATTAACCCAACATTCAAATATACTCTCTGCATTATATTTTCCCATGTCAGAGATATTAGTAATCTGTAAATGCAACTTTTCACTGGAACATTTTTCAGGTAGGGCATATGAAAATGAAAGTGCATTATAGTCTCATTTCATTATAGTTTGCAGTTAATGGTCATTATATTCTTGCATTGTTTTTTCTCTACCGTCTTGCACAGAAACCAAGTCGCTCTGAAACCACTGCCATTCCACCTCTCCAGCAGACATTTTGTCACAAAGTGCTTCACAAAGCCTTTTAGGAGGAACTGCAAACCTCACCACCCTTCTTAAGTCTTCCTCAATTGCCTTCCCATCTTCTCCTATATCCTATCTACACCTTACTACCAAAGTTACAGAGCTTCACTCCACTCCACCATGTCCATTCAACCCACTCCCTCCGCCAACCAGCAGGCCTACTCCTGCATAATGAAAGGCCTGTGGGAACTGGACCTCCGGGGCCCTTGCGTCCCCGGTGACCTGGTCCTGATTGGCGACCACGCCTTCCCTCTAACCGTGAACACCCGAGGCCAGGTCCTGATGGCTGCCTCTCTGTACGGCCGTGGACGGATTGTGGTCCTGGGCCACGAGGGCTACCTGACTGCCTTCCCTGCCCTGGTAGAGAACGCCCTGACCTGGCTGAGGGGGGATGAGTCTGACAACCTGTCTGTGGGGGTCCACCAGAGCGTCAAGGCAGTGGCTGATAACCTCAGTGGATCCAGCCTCCAAGCCACAGTGGTGGGGGGCTTCAGTGAAAATCTGGGGGTCGGGGTGTATGTGACAGATGCCTACAGTGTGGATGCAGATGCGAAAGACCTGGTGGCGTATCTGAAGGCTGGAGGAGGAGTGCTGATAGCTGGGCAGGCATGGAACTGGGCTGGGGAGCACCCTAAGGAGAACACCCTCATCAGATTTCCAGGGAATAAAGTGTCCAGTGTGGCAGGGATCTACTTCTCCGAGCACACTGGGGAAGTGGAGTGTCTGCCTGTCTACCCACCAATCCCTTCCACCTGGTTGGATGTAGCGTGAGTAGATAGAACCTTGATAAGTAAAAAAAAACTTGAACTTCAGGTTATTAACAATAGGTTATATATAATTACCTTCCCAGAGACAAACACAGACATGAGATATAATCCCTTCCAGACAGGGAGGGAAATTCTCAGACAGGGAGGGAAGTTTGCATCATGTGTTGCTTGAAACAACACACTGAATACTTATTCATCAAAATTCATCATCAATACAATTACTCAGATGGTTGTGCATGGTTGTGCAATCCCGTACAGAAATCTGATACATGACCATAGAAGGTATGCACCTCACCTGTTGAACAAGTATGGCTTCATAAATATATGGCCCTATATGGGTAGATACACTAGTACCCATACAGGTGATCTTAAAAGGGTTAATATTATTATCCATCACATACTTATTGAATTTCATTGCAGAACGTGCACATTTTAAAAAGTAACTGTAGCAACTTGCTACCGTACCGGGTCCTTGACAGACAGACAGGAGGGCAGAGTTAAGGAGGGCCGGCAGGCCAGCCGCCAGGCTTCCTGGAGCGTCCTGCTCCAACCCCGACTGGGCAACCCTTCCCCACTCCGTCTCTCCCCCTTTCGCACCTCGCCTCCGTCCCGGTGTCGTAGTATTTTCCCACTCCCCCGCAGAATCTGACTCCCCTTCGCGTGAACGCGCGCACACTTAACACGTTACATTCTGTGGTCAATTTACGTGATTTCTATCATAGATTTCGGGTTTTCGGGTTAAATATGATTCGGTAGCCAACTGTAAACAGTCAGCTTCAGTTTACTGCAGGATATATGAATAATGAAAGAGTAGTAAATCGGCAGGAAGACGATTTTATGCGGGATTTCGTTTCACTTAGTTTTGTTTCGCAAATGTCACTGAACGAAATTCACGTCTCCTCTTAGGCTACAGCCTAATAAACAATTCAAGGTTATTTGCTGACATATCTGGACCTGTTTGTCCCCAGAGGTAACAGGGAAGAGACTGGCCTCACCAGAAGCCTCCTCCTCTTCTCATCCAGATCTCAGCACTCTTCATCTATCACCACCAGTGCCCAGACGCCACCGGGGGATATCCGACTCTACTCTCGGCTTCACTACCCCCTTTTATAAATATGAGGACGTCAGGGTGGGGTCTGTTCGCCAAAGATTTATCATATTTCATCATTGTTGTGCACGTGTCAAAACAATAATTGAAAAATTAAGTCTCTCCTGATTGAACTAAAACCTGACTCCTCTAAGAATGCAAGATGTGACCCTCACCAAATTCACTCAGCGGGCATATCTGGACCTCTATTACATATTTATAAAGTCTTGTGAAACTAGTCAATACAGGGGAGAAATTAGGAGGGGAGTCAAACTTTGATGGGTCAGTTTTACATCCAACAAAATCTGACTCCCCTATTATATTAGGAATGCAAGATGTGACACTCACCAAATTCACTCAGCAGGCATATATTGACCTCTAGTACTTATGTATAAAGTCTTGTGTAACTAGTCAATACAGGGGAGAAATTAGGGGGGGAGTCAAATTTTGATGGGTCAGTTTTACATCCAACAAAATCTGACTCCCCTATTATATTAGGAATGCAAGATGTGACACTCACCAAATTCACTCAGCAGGCATATATTGACCTCTAGTACTTATGTATAAAGTCTTGTGTAACTAGTCAATACAGAGGAGAAATTAGGGGGGGAGTCAAATTTTGATGGGTCAGTTTTTACATCCAACAAAATCTGACTCCCCTATTATATTAGGAATGCAAGATGCAAGAAATCTTTGGCGAACAGACCCCACCCTGACGTCCTCATATTTATAAAAGGGGGTAGTGAAGCCGAGAGTAGAGTCGGATATCCCCCGGTGGCGTCTGGGCACTGGTGGTGATAGATGAAGAGTGCTGAGATCTGGATGAGAAGAGGAGGAGGCTTCTGGTGAGGCCAGTCTCTTCCCTGTTACCTCTGGGGACAAACAGGTCCAGATATGTCAGCAAATAACCTTGAATTGTTTATTAGGCTGTAGCCTAAGAGGAGACGTGAATTTCGTTCAGTGACATTTGCGAAACAAAACTAAGTGAAACGAAATCCCGCATAAAATCGTCTTCCTGCCGATTTACTACTCTTTCATTATTCATATATCCTGCAGTAAACTGAAGCTGACTGTTTACAGTTGGCTACCGAATCATATTTAACCCGAAAACCCGAAAATCTATGATAGAAATCACGTAAATTGACCACAGAATGTAACGTGTTAAGTGTGCGCGCGTTCACGCGAAGGGGAGTCAGATTCTGCGGGGGAGTGGGAAAATACTACGACACCTGTCGCTGCTGGTTCCGCTCACTCTCCGCTCCATACAGCGGACCCCTGATCCTGCCGCTCGCCTGTCGACTCACTCACTCCGTCAGCCTCTCACACTGACGCACACTCTCGCTCACACATGCACACGCAGGTTAAAAGGGCTCTAACTGGCTGCAGTCGTGCTGGATCCAGGGAGAATCAGTCCAATGACTCGACTCTTTCTTGGATCCAGCCTACGCCCCACCCACTCCCTTAACCCAGTCTGCCACAGTAACCTTGAATACAAGTTTCTCCTTAGCATTATCAGGGTGACGGTAGCCTAAATATTAGAAAAGATGGCCATTGGTTCAAATCCCCAGAATGGCTAGGAAAATAACGCCCTCTTGGCCACGAGTAGGACTGGTGGTACATTCGCTCCAGGTTTCCATGACAGAATGTGAATCTTAAGCAGGGTGTTTATGAAAAAGGAGCACATGTGCTCCATTGTGTCTCCAAAATGTTTTGTTATAATTGAATTGTGTATATTTCCTCCTTTCTATCCTCCACCCACCTTCTCTCGCTGCTCTCCAGGATTCGCAAGGATTTCAAGGACGAATTGGAGTTCCTACTCCAGGGAGTGTCAGAGTTTGACATCCAGGGCGAAGGCGTACCTTCTGAGGTACTGGTCCATGGTCAGCTGGCCTTCCCCATCGGTTCCACCCAGAAAGGACGGGCCTTCCTGGCGGGAGCCTACTATGGGCTGGGTCGGGTCATTGTGGCGACACATGAGGACTTCTTTGGACTACAGGTCTGGTGGAAACTATAGCCACTTATCCTCTCTAATTTGCTCAGGGTTGGATAATGATTACAAAAGCAAGGGATATATACAATGCACAACTTTATCTCCACAGAAGCTGGCTCCGTTTTGGAAGAATGCTCTTCACTGGTTGAGCGAGGGCCGGAAGGGGCAGATTGGAGTTCACCCATCGCTACACAAAGCCTACTCCCTGTTCAACCAGCTGGGACTGAGCTGTGAGAAGACGGACTTCAGGAAGGACCTGAGTGTGTATGTATGTATGGTGTACAGCGACGAGCACGCAGAGGAGATCCAGGACTTCGTGGCAGAAGGAGGAAGCCTGCTGATTGGTGGGCATGCCTGG
Source organism: Hoplostethus atlanticus (assembly GCA_034670405.1). NCBI lineage: Eukaryota > Metazoa > Chordata > Actinopteri > Trachichthyiformes > Trachichthyidae > Hoplostethus > Hoplostethus atlanticus. Next base: position 1,750,912 of record JAXDDX010000025.1, read on the forward strand.
TGGTGGGCACATACACACCAAGGGCAAAACCTAATGACTGAGTTCCCAGGTAAAATGCCACACTGTAACATACTGCACTTTCACAGTCGACCGAGCACAGAAATGTAAACCCCTACAAGGGTTCCAGCAAGTGTTCCAGCTTGATGTCTTTGTGATTGATTGAGGCTGACCATAGTCGTCTTCTTTTTTCTGATAACTGTTTTGTTTTGTCTCCTTGCTTTTTGAAAGTCTATAAAATGATTTCTTCTCCACTGTTTTTCCTGTCTTATTCAAACAGCCAGCCACACAACAAAAGTTGACCATGTTGTTGCAGCAAGTCAGAGTAGGCTAAGTACGTGGTGATCTCCCAATATCGCCACTAGGGGGTGCTAGAATGCTTCTGCAACGCCTCTATCGATAATTGAATACATATGTGCCATGATTGAATAAAACAGCCTAAACAGACACGGTTATGCAATGCAAAGAATAAAAATAACATAAACGATGCACAGGCACTTCACAAATTCAAAGAGTTAAGAGATACTCTACTCTCCTCTGTTCCAGGCAACAACATCCTGAACAAGATGGGCCTGAGCGTGATGGGGGTTACCTTGAAGGCAGGTCTCTATGAGGCTCCTGACCATGCCAGTAAAGACAGCTACCACTTCCATCACCTACTACACCGTTTTGCTAGTCATGTTACCCAGGAGGAGAAGCTTACCAAGCAGGAGGAGACGTTTCTTAAGAAGCTGGGCAAGGACTGCACCACCTACCTGCAAATGAAGGCCTATGACTCTACTTCATATACACAGGTGGTGGCCACCCTCAACGACACCTTGAAGGCTGGCATGCCACAGGTGAGCATAGATTTACTATCTACTGTACTGTCTATACTGTGCTACATTGTTCCTTGTGTTAGGGAAGAAATCTGTTGGGGGCGCTATTGCATTTATTATTGTGTCAATGCTTGTCCATTTGTAAAGCTCATCTAAAGCATTATATTGATGCTTTCCCACATTCCATCACCAATCCAGGTGGGTGAAAGCCACCCAGTGGAAAGCCCTGAGGACCACCTACTCCTCAGTCTGGGGACAGAGGTCTATAAGGTGTGCGCAGACCCTGATGCCCTCCTGCCATACCTCATCAAAGACAACCCCACGATGCCTGTCGTCTATAACTATAAGGTCAAGTTTAATGCCAAGACAGCAGGTCAGATTTTTTCTTTACAATGAAACAAGATGCAAAGCAGAAACAGAAAATATATTTAATGTAACTAATTAATATGTGTGTCTGTGTCTGTGTTAGGGGAAAAGGAGTGGATCAGTACAGGTCTTTACCTCACTCCTGGTATGAGAACCTTCATGGCCATGCCAGCAGAGATTGTCAGCAAGGGGTGGAAGGTATGTGATTCATACTTACTGTAAATCTGTCAAGCACAGTTTTAAAATATGATCTAATCTTTAATGTAATGATTTAAAAGTGCACACATTTCTAAAATCTGATTATTTGATCAAATGTTTTTCCACAAAGAGACACAAAAATTTCCTTTGTGCACAAGAGCAAATAACCAACAACAAAGGCGAAGGACTTGTGATAGTTTGAGCAAGTTTACACTTGATTTATAGCACTAATTATTGTACTTTTTAAAGGATGGTAGTCCTTGGTTGGCCAAATGATCTTTACAGTTTGCAACCTCTATATTTTGGAAATATTGAATAATGAACTTCAGCCCTGGATGTGAGAAAGCAGTAGATATAAGTGGTGACGTATTTCTTTGCACAACAACTTTTTATGTAAAATGTAGGCAACGCTGCTGCCCTCTAGTAGGTACAGACTGATACAACGGACTGTGTGTGGTGTCGGTGGAAATCACCACAGTCAAGAATAGTGTCAACTGTACCAGCCTCTTCCAGTTCTCAAGCATAAAATCTATCTAATCTAATCTATTCCTATATATAACACCTCTTACTTTGGCCTGGGAAACCATACTGAAGATCAGCAATGGTCTGCAAGATTGAGGGTGCACTTGAATAAACAACGTTATCATCTGCATAAAGATGTAATTTTCAAAAGTGGTCAAACCAATTATTTATATAGATAAAAATGAATCACTGTGGCAAGAAGATGTTAGATAATTTGAGATGTTAAGAAAAATATTAAGCAAAACCAATGAATCTACGAATCTATGAGTCTCTCTGTCTGTCTAATCTAGTTTTTTTTATTTTTACAACCAAAAATGCTAGTATAGCCTTGTGATCCAGTAATGTCACTGATTTGCCCAGGTCCTGGTTGGCTGTCAGACGGACTATCTTGGCAAAAAAAATGAACTGAAGAGAGCTCCAAAGGTCCATGAGGAATTTGATGTTACAACAGGGATGATGCAAGTGTGGAACCTGTGGGGCGGGCTCATCTACCTTGTGGCCCCACCCAACACAGAAGTGGAGGGGGCAGAGGTCATAGTGCAAATGGCCGTTACTGCCCCTTATTATAAATCAGGTGAGTTTTGTTATTCAGGGATGGAGAGTAACAAACTAATATTAAAATCCATGCAATCTGGTTAACACATACATGTGCTCATATCACGCTAGACCAAAAATACACACATTGGCTTGTTCTTCTCCGAATTATGCTTAGTCTCACTTTACTAATTCTACATATCTTTAAACCAGTGGAAGGTTTATTCATGTCAGCGTATTCATTTATTCACACACGGCATTCATGCATTCTTAGAAAATAATTATATTGCTTCTTTCTGCCCTTTTCAGTCTGTAATGGGGTCTGACTAAGACTAAGGAGGTGACAAATTACTTTCTCTCTGGCATAAGCCACCTGCAGCATATAAAGATGATTGCTAAAACGGTGTGCAGAGACAAATACTTTAAATTGTGAGCAATTATACAAACGCTAGCAGTGTGTTAAGGGGTTTTGTGTTCAATTGATTAAACCGCTCTGTCAAATTATACAGCTCTACTCTTGCTGATTAAGTTTTGGTAAAGCTCTGTCAATCAACTGTCTTGTGCAAGTTAGTTGAGCATGGAAATGATATTTATTTGCAGTAAATTTTATTTTCTCCACTGAACGTACCCTATCACCGCTCTTCCCTCCAGGCGAGACAACAGCAGCTGAATGGTCGTTGCTGCGCAAATCCCCTGCCCCCTGGGCAGAGTTGGAGTTGGACAACATCATCCTTACTGTGCCGTCAGACTGCGTTAGGGATATGGAATACCCTGAAGATGTGGCATCACTCTGGTCTGAAATCATGGGGGGCATCGCTGACCTGGCTGCCATCCCACACAAATTCCCCCGCAAGGAACGCTTTGTGGCCGATGTGCAGATTTCCCATGGTAAGTGGTTGTCTGTGACTTATCGCTACCTCTATTTTGCTCCTGTTCTTCACAATCTTTCCTCATTCAAGCAGCTGTTTAAAAGTGATAACAGTTGACTAAAAATTGCTTTCTTGAGAACTTTGGTCTACAGTTATTGAGGGTTGACAGATCAAGGCTGGGTTTCTGAAGGAGGGGTGGAAAAATTGCATATCTGAAACTGGAAGTGGAAATAAACAGCGGCCACAGAGCTGTTTATGATTGACAAAATACTGGGACCAACTGTATCAAACACGTCTTTTAGGGACTTGGTGGAGACAACATTTAGGGGAGAAGTAGAACACTTTTTGTTTTTAACCGTTTAGAACAGCAGAGTTTTCTGAAATGACATGAAACATTTCTTTGTGCATATTGTCTATGGCGAGTGTGTTCATCTGTCCCTTATGTCAGCCTCTGTTTGTTCTCCATTTAAACAGCTCTCTCTTCTCACACTTGCTTCTCTCTCCGACTCTTATCCTTTCTGTGGATCTCCAGGCTACATGATCTAGGGAGATCTCTCTGCCCCAGAGCTGCTCAACCCAAAAGCTCTATTCCTATAACACCTCTATTCCGCTTCATCTCTCCATCCAGGTTGGATGCATGCAGGCTACCCCATCATGCTGCACTCGTCTTCGGCGACTGAGCTGCTCGACACTCAGGCTGCCAGACGTTCAGGCATGTGGGGTCCCATCCACGAACTGGGACACAACCAGCAGAGAGCCTACTGGGAATTCCCACCACACACCACAGAGTGCACATGCAACCTGTGGTCGGTGTACGTGCACGAAGAGGTGCTGGGGATCAACAGGGAACAGGTGGAGTAAATAGATCAATTGTTTTAGAGGAGGACAATGTCTTTATTCTGCAGTATATTAGAAATACATTATATATTATCAGATGTGTAATTAAACATTGTTACAATATGCTTGTTGTACAATTCCACTTTCAACAAGTAGGAGAGGTATTGCTGCCCATGGCCTTGCAGCATTCACTCATTATTGTTCACTTAATATGACGATTCATTTCGTATGGCAGGCACACAGTGATTTGACCTTGGCCAAAAGGCAGAAACGAAGGGAGGACTATGTCAAAGGGGGCAGGAACCTTGACAATTGGGTTGTGTGGGAGGCCCTGGAAACATACTTGCAGGTGAGAAAAAAAATGTTCTGAACTACATTTCACGCCCCCTGCACGCATACCTCTGTTATAGGGCACTTTAAACTTAACATAGCAGTAGTAGTAAAAAATGTATCCTTGGCTCTTATTCTATTTCTTTTCCTAGCACTTCACTCTAACCTGATCATTCGATTGTCACAGAAATATGACACTTAGGCCCTGACCTTTGCATTCATTTTTTAGTTGCTTATAACTTCTGGTGATCTAGGAATTCAAGCTTCTTCTACTGAACTCATATCTTTCTCTGTCTCCTCCCCATGTAGCTCCAGGAGCAGTTTGGCTGGGATGCTTTTAAGAAGGTGTTTGCTGCCTACCACAACATGAGCGATGTCCCCAAAGACCAAACTTACAAGATGAACCTGTACGCCCAGACTTTCTCCCAGACCGTAGGGAAGAACCTGGCTGGATTTTTCAAGGCCTGGGGCTGGCCTATAGAAGCAGCCACTGAGGAGAAACTCTCCAGCCTGCCTGCCTGGAGTGACCACCCCATGGTCCAGTACGGCTGAAAAGAAACACAAAGAGAGAGAGAGCGAGCAGGATAGAGAGAATTAAGTTCTGATATGTCTATGGGGTAAATGGGGAGTGGGTTTTCTGGGAAATCTGAGGCGTATTGTCAAATCCAAGAGGAGGTGTGGTTTTCTACCTCGTGTCTATGCTAGGGGATCTGAATATTAGCATTCATATAATTCACATTTTATTTTCACTGTATTAATTGGAAATGTGGGATGGGAAATCATGTTTACTTCATTCTTTGCTTTGCTATATGCAACTATATTTTACATTACTTTATATAATAAAATAAGTGACGGGTAGCTGTGCCATTTGGTGAAGGAAATAAAAGTCCTAGTTGGAAAATTAAAAACAAAAAACTTTATTCTTAATTTTAGGTTGTCAACTTTGTTTGTCACAGCACTTGGTCACATAGTATAAAAAGGGGAAAGCATATTTCAGGGTCATATTATTGTGATTTTGTGTTACAGGAATGTGTGGGTGTTGTTTGTGTGGATCAATACTTTTCTATTAAAGGAATACACAAGTTTTGGGGAGAATAGACCAATGTTCAACTTACTCACATTAAATGATGAGAACATCATCCACGTGTCCCCGGTAGATCATTCACTCTGGCGCTCCATGCTCCACACACTTTAGCATACACTATGTTAGAGTGATAGTCGTGATTCAGGATATTATTAATAGATGGAGATACATGTAAGATGTTTGCTATATTGTTGAAAAGACACCAATAGTCTAATAAATAAATAGTCAACTCTCCTTTACCACCTCTTTTTATTCATCTGTTTGTGGTTGAATGTGAACAGTAATAAAGGAGGCATCAGTTCTCACTAATTAATATGAAAGCTGACTTTTCAGGGTAATACTAATCTAATGCCTAACTCCAGCATTAAAGGGCTATGACACCCCAAATAATTCCCTTCATTATTCCTCCTGCTGCTCCGATGCCATGCAGTTGTTGTGAAACAGCTCCCCTACTGGCTGATTAGAGAACTGCTGGAGGAATTCCCCTAGCTTATCCAGAGAATGCTGCTCCACCCTGTTCTCCTCTGTGTTCCTTGCTGTGGCGGCGCCACTCTGAATGGGTGTGCCGTTGTTGTCCACACAGCAGTAGGCGTTCCACAGGTAGTCGGGGATGTTGACCCGTCTGACATTGTTCTTGACGATCCAGTTGTCTGCAGATGGAATGGCACCGACCAGAACGTAGGCCTTGGAGCACTTCTCCTTGAAAAGGTTGGTGAGGTCGGACTCGTAGATCCTCCAGGCATTCTGGTTCAGTTTGGGGTTCTGGGGAATCACGTTGGTCAGAGTGAAGGTGGCGTTGCGGGTAGGGACTGTAAGAGAGAGGGAGAGAGTTAAACATAAAGGAGGGATAGAGGTTACAGTTTGCTCTGAACAATCAAGTTGTGTGGGGTAGAGGTGGCAAAATTGTTTCTCCCTTGGAGAGAAGCGTCCATACAGTTGGACGAGCTGTGTGCTTGATGCTGTGGTGCTACCATTAGCAGTATCGATAGGTGAACCGCCGGTGTGAGCAGGTTTTAGCTTCAGTATTATGGATCCTTCAGTTGCTTCAACATCATGGAACTTTCGATAATTTGGCGTCCATCTCTTGGTGATATATATATATATATATATATATTACTTACTACAAATATAGCTAGTAAGCTCCACCAACAAACTCTACAATAAAAGACTGCTCACCTACATGGATAAGACCAAATTATGGTTTACCGCATATCACTGGCAAACTGACTATATATGGTTTGAACTTACAGACAGAGCCAGAACAACAACACCTCACGCCTCCACTGGATGAGTTCAGGCACCACGGGCCCTGAGTGGCGAATACACTCTCAAAACACTCTTGGGCTGGTTGCCAGCTGTGGCTACTGCCACCTGCTGACCCAGCAAAAAGAAGTCCCATGTCCAGCTCCGCTACCTGCATGATGTCCATTGGGGTTGAGGTGTCCACGGTTGAAGCCGGAATGTGTGTAGTCCTCGTTCAGAGCCTGTTTCTGCCCCAGGTAAACCCCAGGGTGGTCTTTCCCCAGCCAGTAGCCATCTTTCATCTCTGCTTGCCAGGACAAGTCCACCAGCTACAAGACAGAGGTGACGAAATCAAAAACTCTCAGATTCAAAACTACAGAGGGTGATCTCATTACAGATCTCAATGCAAACACCTGTCTTTTTACAATATCAAATGCTGAATGAGATCATTCTAGGTGGCTGATATGTTCTATGCACATTGTTCATTCTCTACAAGCCACAATCTGTTATTATAAAGAGGGACAAGTACAGTACAACAAATGCGTAGGTGCTCTCCAGATACTGACAATGATTGGTGTTCTGCTATTTTAACCCCATGCATACACACAGGGCACCAACCTGAGGCTCTACGAACCAGCGTTTCTCCCTGCCACCTCCGTTGCTGGGCTGGAAGTGATAGGCAGAGTAGACAGCAATACGACGGTTGGTGTCATACAGCGTGGCAAAGTGGTATCTCGTGGGGCAAAGATAGGCAAAATTACGATGTAAGTAGTGACGACCACTCTGAGAAGACGTTAAACTCAGAAGCTGACTGCCCAAACAGAGTTGTATGTTACCTGTTGACGTAGCGCTGGCAGAGGCGGGCAGCACCAGGTGTGGCAGCGCCCCACTCTGGCACCTTGCCTCGGTAGAAGTACTTCACACACTCTGGCACATCCTGGGGGGGGAAAAAACCCCAGAGAGGAAAAGGGGCAAAGTGAAACACACACACACAGGTTTGATGTTCCTAAATGAAGGCTTTTGAAACAATTGAAAGAAGACACTGACCTCAAAGCGAGCCACGACATCTGCATGGACCAGAGAGAGGAGGGAGAGAAGAGCACACGTCACCAACGTCTGCATGTTGGACAAAAACCTTGATAGTGAGGATTCTCTTCTGCTCAGTAGAATAGACTAGAATAGAATAGGATAGAATAATGTTATAAACAACAAGGCACCAACAGATGTCAACATACAGTGTACCCACCGACGCCCCAAGCCCTTCTAGGTCAAGGTCACAGATTATTTTTGGTGCTACGACTTCACTGAGTGTTGTAGTGTATCTTCACTCACCTTGAACTGGCCCCTGTGCCACAGTCAGCCCTGAGCAGAAACCTGGCTTTTATACACCACTTCCCCTCACCCTTTTTTCTCCCTCTCTCCTCCCCTTTATCTATGTAACACGTGATATTTGCGTGGGGGAAAACCAAAGTTTGGTTGCTTCGTCGGGTGGGGATGTGGATGACCGACATGAGGCCCAGCCCATGTGAAGGCCTGGGTGTGTGTGTGTGTGTGTGTATGTGCATGTGTGTTGTGATGTACTGTTAAACTGATAGATTGCCTGTAAATTGATATAAAAATGATGTAATCGGTGCTGAAATTAGGAGTAATAGGGAGGTACGAGTCCCTGTGGAATTTAGAAAAAGGCTTATGATACATTAACCACAGATGACACAATGTACTGTATATCAAGAAAACATTTGTATCTGTGCTGTGACAAGGTTTGATGTCATTCCTCACCCCACTATGCAATTTATTTAAAGCCTAACTAAATGTAGCATGTTTCCATCACTATTATTAGAATATTGGCTATAATTCCTTTGCGGCAAGATCAATGTACATAGTTCAGTCAGATATAGAGTCACATTTCTGAGGTGTTGTCACGATGAGACATTTAAGCATAGCGAGTAGGTTTGAATGCACTTCAAAAACACAATATCAAAGTACAATAACAACAACGATTCATTTACAATGCACACAAACACACGCGGCTCTAATATCTATTCTAGTGTTATAATCTTCAGGGGTAGAATCTTTTAAAACGTCCAAACAAAAAGCATGTGCATTTACCAGATTCAGAATCTCCTTCAGCCAACTCTCGGTTGGGCAACACCAAGACATCTGTTCATGTGTTGTTTTTCCCATGATCACAACACCCAGGCTGCGGCCTAGCCTCACCTTTTCAGTGGCCCCGTCCCAATTCTGTAACTTACACACACTTAACACTTCCCTGCCCCTCAGATGTCTATTGTTGCAAAGTATTAGAATAGTTTCTATTACGGATCGGGGATTGATATCTGGTGACGTCAATAATGCTCATATGAGTATTAACACACCAGTGGAGGGTTTCCTATATGAATTTCTAAAACAATAATGTAAAAATACAATTAAAAAATACCTTTCTGACCGTTGTTTGCTGACTTATGAGGTGTTGTTGGAAAGAAACCTTAAAACTAGAAGACTAACCAACACTTAAAGATATTATTGTTAAACTATAATATCTTTGATAGTGTAGGTTAGTCTTCTATTTTTTATATGTATAATACATTAAAATTGGTAATGTCTCCCATGAGTATTTAATTGTCAATATTTGTACTGTCACGGCCACCCCAGGGTCCAGAGGTCCCGCAAGCCGAGACTGATATCTTATACCGATAACGTGATCAGATCTAAACAAAAATGTGTAGGAGTGATTGTTACCTCTGTTTGTCAGACCCCGGAGCAGTTATGCACCTTTAGAAAAACACTCGGCATGCCTGGGAATACAACAGGGGAATAAATGTTTTCCTACCGACCTAGGTGACGTTTGGCCCCGGGTCCCTCCGCTTGGAACCAGCTCAGCCAGTGTGTCCTCGGCACGGCCAGCCCCTGCATCCTGGTGGAAGCTTGTGTCTGTCTGTCTGTCTGTCTGTCTGTCTGTCTGTCTGTCTGTGCATGCATGTAGTGGTGATTCCAGAGAGACAGTCCAACAGGCGCCATCTTCTTTTAACCTTTGGCCTGACCTTGTGACCTCAATACTTCCAGGTCACAGACTTCCATAAACCCCAATAAACACCCCCCCCCCATGTATCCCAGGCAAGCCTTTATTTGTGATGACCTCACGACTTACAAAATGGGAACCCAAACAAAGTGTTAATGTTCATAATTAACAAAGTGATTACCCACCGATCATCCCTTAAACCCATCCAGGGTAAGGGGAAACCTGCACGCCAAAGGTTGAATAATATCGAATTGGAGCGAAGCCACGGAAAACATGGAGAACATGACAGATAAGATAAAGACAGAGAGAGTACCAGGGAAAAGCTGTGTATTTAATCAGCCTTGCATCCATTGCTCCCTGTACACTCATATTTCACCCCAACCAACCAATGGCTTTGGCTAGAGCTGTGTTTTCTCAGTGTACTTGTATTATTATTGCTAGTAGTAGTGGTAGTAGTAGTTGTAGCAGTAGTAGTAGTAGTAGTAGTAGTAGTAGTAGTAGGAGGAGGAGGAGGAGGAGACAGATGCTGTTGCTATAGTCTGCCTCTAGGTTGCAGCAGTGAATCATGATTTCAAATTCACATTTGAGGTCTTCTTTTGAATATTATTCCATTGCAGATGATAATAAATGTGCATCTACCTGAAAAAAATAATCATTCTGCAAATTGCTGAACCAATCGCTGATACGTTATCAATGGTCAAGTGGAGTAAATTACAGTTTTGTCTCACTAGATGGCTTCAAAGCCAGGAAACATATTCAAGTGTGGCTCTGTGTGGAACAATCATTGATGATGGCACTTTGAATGACAAGAAAATGTATTGAACCGCCACCGTGGCGGATTCAAATAACCGCTTTTATGTTTTTTTGTTTAGCTCAGACGTTAATTTGAGTGGACTGCGTGTTTCAGACTTGAATAAGCATTTTGTCACTTGAAAAGATCACACGGAGTTCGGCTCCCCAGACACAGATTAAACCTAATCCTTGACTCAAAAGCATCTTCAGCCGCTGTCTGTCGATGAGAGGGGAACCCAATGTAGTTCAACAGCATAACGTGTGTGTGAGAGACTAGGCCATTGCGTCGTGTTAGCGAAAGACACTGGTGGTTAAATGGGGACTTGTGAAAGTCCTGCATTCGAAGATTTAGTCTCTTCAGCGTGGAACCGGATTCCCTTATTGGCTCAACAGCCTCCTCAAGTCATCTTTTCTATATGGAACATGTGCCCAGGAACCGCATGCTTTGATTTATATTGATCCCGGTCACTTGATTGATTGGCTAGTTAGAATGTTAATTAACCAATCTGATTGCTGCTTGCCTCGGGGGTTCTCTGGTTATATAGATTCATGGTGGATAATGAAGATTATAGTAATTGAGCAAATGTTAGATGATTTGAGCCGGCCGGTGGAGATGGACAGCAGCATGTGCAAGCAGGAGCCTTTTGTTGTTCACATCAATGCAACTTTCCCCCAGATTTTTTTTTTTTCTTTTGCTTGGCTAGGTGGAAAGGCTTCTCCGATGAAAACAATAGAAAATGTAATTCTCCCAGGTGGGGTGGTAGCTCTACGAAACAGGGTGGCCAGACCGCCTATTCTATACTAAGGGACACGCTGGTTCGTGGTGTTCTAGCCCACTTCTATTATGAGTAAAGTGAAAATGAGGCAAAGATTTGAGGCCACAACTGTGTGTTTTGGCAACGAAAGCAGTTGGGTAGGAATCCATATGAGTTATTGGAGTGGATTACCCTGACCTGTGTGATATACAGTTTCAGCAGGAGCAGGATAATAGAGGCTGGGTGAAAACAGTAAAGTACATTCTTCTATCCCCTGTGGTCGGACTGCAGTGCTGCTGAGGAGACAAAAAGGTGAGACTGCATCTTTCTCTCAGACTTATCCATCTCTGTACCAAGGACAGACAGACGGCCAGACACACATCTCACCCCAGACGGAATAAGGAAGGAGATGAATTCAATCAGCCCCCCCCCCCTTTCCCATTTCCCAATATCAACTCCCCCACCACCCCTCCCCCACACTCTCTTTATCATTTCCCCCTTTTTTTCATCTTTTTAAGTCGCTTCATTTCAGATGCATTCATACATTTCCAATATCTTTATGTATGAGTCTGTCTTCCCCCTCCCTCCCTCTCTGCTCACCGTGCACCCCCCCACCCATCTTTCCTTCTCCCTCTCTCCTTCCTCCTCCCCATTCTCTCTCTCTCTCTCTTTCTCCCCTTCCCAATTCTTCCTATATCTCCCTCCCTCCTCTCTCTTTTTCTCCCTCCCTCCATCCCATTACTGTAATCCATCACTCTTCCATCAGCCACCATGCAAACAGGCCTCCTGGTTACCATGGCAACCACCTCCGGCCCGGCAGTGCGCAGCCCCACTCTGATTGGCTGGCAGGGCCCAGGCAGTCTCAGTCTGTCTGGGAGATGTGGTAATTGGCTGGGAAGTCACACACACACACACACACACACACACACACACACACACACACACACACACACATACTGTACTGACACACAAAACATACACACAGTACAGTACCCACACATTGACATACTGTATATACACACACACACACACATATAGACACACGTGCTTACGCTGGGCCTAAATAAATACACATGCACACATACTGTATTAGGTGGAAACATGCACGCACACACACACACACACACACACACACTGCACAGACATCCTTAGAGATATCAGAGGGAGACTGGGGTCAGAGTAATGAAGCTCATAAGAAGATAGGGGCTGTAGGCTGTGTGTGTGTGTTTGTTGTTTGTGTGTGTAAACATGTGCAGGCGTGTAGAAGTGTGGGTGTGTGTACATGTATGTCTGAGCATGTGTGTGTGTTTTTGTATGTGTGCGTGCTCAGGCACATGGGCACTCGGGTGTGGGCGTCTGTATGCACAGGACGGCGGGGGCTGTGGGGGGGGCGTGCAGGATTTCGGATGGGGTTGGAGCTCTGCCAAAGGACGGACGGAGGAATTGGTTTTTTTTCTGAGCATATTGTTAAAAATACCTGTATTCCCCCAAGGAACCAAGTGTGTACTAGTTTTCAGTTTCTGGCTTCTGGAAAGGAGGGAGGAGAGGAAGGAAGGGAAGGAAAAATGGAATTCTTGATCAGCTTGACTTCACTCTGCTGCTGCTGCTGCTCAGCCAGGTCTGGCCAACACAGCAGCTATGATGAATGTCTCATCTCCAGAAATACATCACAAATAGCAAGCTGTACCTGTCCTGAATAGCAAAGTACATTCTTTTCTGCAGTGTTCTTAGAAAACAATTGTGGACAATGGGACTATTTTGTTCCCCCCATGGTTTTTCAGGCCAGCTATAGAAACAAAACAAGGTTGAACCTTTTGTCGGTTTTGCCGCCGACTGTCCTGTTTCAAAACATGTGAAAAGGTTTTTTTGGAGTGCGCGGCAAAAAGGGAAAGAAATGGTTCTGCTTCGACGTATTTTTTTTGCAGCAAAGAAACGGGAAATGGTGATTAGTTATTCAGGACTTCAAAGCCAACTTGGAGCACACTGCTTTGATAGATAGTTATCGGCTCGGTGAAAAGAGGCGAAATGTTTGGTCTGCAGTCTCCGAACCCACAAGTATTTCTGCGTATCAGGGAAGCACTGTTGTGTGGGCTGCAATTTCTGCCCCCCCCACGCAAAAAGAAAAACATTGGTAGGTCTACTCTGGGTAGTGAGCTGGCCTAGTTGGCAACAATACAGAGACGGACAGACACACCGCCGTGCGCACACACACACAAAGCACACACACACATACATATGCAGTGATTTATTCTGCAGAAATCTTAACAAATAAATGCACATATATACACACACACACACACACACACACACACACACACAATGACAACACAAAGGAGCAGCCATTTTTATATCTCATCTTTTTAATTGAAAAAAATGAGTCGAGGGCAGAGAAGAGAGAAAAAATTGGGCAAATTGAGAAAGCCGGATGAATTCACAGAGAATGAATGACAGCGGTGATGACAGCAATGCAGTCACAGTCCACATTTCAAAGCATTCCCAGGTACCACACATAAGAGAGGAGGGGAGAAATAAAAAAATGTCCAAGATTTCATCTTCCTCTCAAGGTAAAAAATACAAATAAAAAAATCAGCTTTACCCAGTGTTGTTTACAACAGACAACCACATTGAAAAAAAACGGAAAGATAAAAATCTAAAAGTGCACTCATACTCACACACACACATACTTACAAGTTATTTCTTATTTTTGGGAAAAGGAAAAAAAAAAAAAAGTGCAAGCAAGATCACAGCACGACAATTTACAAGAGAGGCCACGTCCTGCTTAGTTCAGAGTGGCCCAAAGTCTTACCCCTACAACCCAGCCACCCCAGAAGCCTATGAATGGGCTGAGATGGCGGTAATGGCGTGAACTTGAGGCCTGGTGGGTTCAGGTGGGGTTTTCTTCGTGCCCCACCCCCCCCTTCCCCACCTTGGCGGTGAATTGTCCATATCTACAAAGGGAAGGCTTAAGGTTCATTAAATGTCCCTTATCATATCCATACCCACCCTTCCAAAACCCCATCATGGCACCCCCACACTCCCCAAAACTGCACCCCACCCCACCCCCATCCACCCTCCATAGTACAATCAAAATTAGAGTTTGACTCCGCCATGCTTCTCCTACTAAGTGCCGGGAAAGGTCCCAATGTAAAGGCTTTTCAATCACCGTCGACATTGTCATCCTCCTCCGCCGCATTGATACTCCTAATAGTCATTATCTTCACTCAAACATCATTATCATCATCATTATCATCACCGTCATCAAACGGCTTCTAGTCACTCATACACACTTCCTATGTAGACATTACGGCACCAGCTCTGATTGGTTAATAGAAGAAAACAATTCTTGATTGGACACTACTGGTGTTGTTTACAAATATAACATTGATTTAGCCGTCCTGTAGCATCCGACAGGCTCCTGCATCGTCTGAGTTTGAAAATGTGTACACCAAAGCACACGTGCGTCATACTCTGCTCTCGTTATTTGAGTCTTCTAGCAGTGCCGTGCCATGCGAGCGGCGCCACTGAGAAGAAAATGTCTGCGGAATAATAATTTACTGTTTTGGTTTAAGTTTGCTTTTCTCTCCGACCTTCTGGTAATCATACGTGGTTTTACACACACGCACACGTGCGCGCGCACACACACACACACACACACACACACACACACACCCGCAGGAACACACTTAGAGAGCGATGCAACCACACTGTGCAAAATGTGAAAAACACTGATTACAAAACCGAGCAAGGAAACAAACAGGAAATGAACAGAAGTTAAAGGTTATTTCTCATCGTTGTTTGAAAAAGCAATACCGGACGATATCAAAATATGAAATCAGAAACATTTCTGGTGTCATTCATGCATCAGTGGATTTACATTGAATTGAAGGGTAGCACAGTATTTGCACCTAATGCCTTTCTGTATCAGATGGCAAACGCAATTACAATTTAGGTACATTCTCACAACCCATCTGATCTGGCGAGTTCCTTTTAGAGACATGACGCAGCATTAAATGAGATGTTCATTCAACCCCCAAAACCAACATCATTTAAGCAATTTCATACTTTGATCTGTACACAAGAATATGTCATATGAAATGGCAATTTGTTGCCCCTACTTTAACCACCTATTTACAGCTATTCTCCATGAGATCACTCTCTACTAATGAACAACTCAAGAAATGTTGAAAACATCCAAATCAGCACCTGCAATTTAGCTAACCTGGAACATGCCCATAAAAGTTGCCTTGAGTAGTCCAGCTAAAGAGGTTGATGATAACGTAGTGGGCATTTGGGTTAAAAAAAAAAAAGGGTTTTCTCAGTGCAAGCTCACAAGAAAACATGCTGGCTGGCTAGCTTCATCCCCTTATGAAAACCATGTTACAATACAGGCCCCTTGCATGCAGAGCAGGCTGGCACAGATGACTTGAATAGCATCTTCTCCTACCGATGTTTCACTTTCACAGAGAGGGCAGCCCCGTGCCTCGCAGGACACAAAAGGTGATAAAAAATTGGCTGGTTTCACTCGGAGAGAAAGAACGCCGGCGTTAGTTGGTCGTGGTCAGACAGAATGCCTCAAACAGGAAATCACACAAGCCACGCCTTCCTGCTCCTCAGCCCCTCCCACAAGATCCCACCTAGCACGGAGCTGGCTACAATTAGCTCTCAGTTACACAAACACACGCACACACAGTTGAAAACACACTCAGTTTTGCCAAAAGAGTTCATATCACAAACACATTATTGCGAATTAAGTGTGCTTTCTTTTCAATTTCAATTAAAATTCTTTAAAAACAATTGAAATAACAACATGCAAATGAAAAAATAAATAAATAAAAAGGGATCATAAAAAATACGTTTTTAGGCCTTGGCAAGGGCCAGACAAAGATCTGCATTGTCCACACACAACAACCCTACATTCTTCACACACAGGTAACACACGCCAAGCACCACAAAGCATCATTTCAGTCTCACATTGGCTTCACAGTCATTGTTTCACAGAGGGGGAGGGGCAAATAAGGGTCAGGTAAAGGATTTGTGAGAAAGACGCTAAGCCTAAATTGTCTTTTTTTTTTTTAAATACACGGTTTGATCAGAGACAGCTGATTAGAGAAAATCCATCTCTCCTTTCATCCGTAGATGACATTGGACCACTAAAACCTTTCGGTGTCAATCCCAAAAAATGTATCACTCATTTTGAAACCCTGTGCAAAGAGAGGATGGGGCGAGGCCAAAAGGTGGTCGAGTCCCTGACCGGATCCTCGTCGTCTGCCGGTGGAGGGGGACGCTTTCATCGGTCTAGATTCACTCATGAATTCTGTACAATTCGCTCCCCCATTGAAAGTGAACAGGGCAGCAGAGTTCAACGTCTCAGCTCTGCCAAACATGGTAAAGGAGAGGAAAAGTGAACGAAATTTTGGTTCAGTGTATTTTTCACAGTTGGCTAACAAACATACCGCTCCATGGTTATCCAGGGTCTTCCATGCCCTGTCCTCTGCCTAGCAACCGTCTTATTAATTCTCACTCTCTGCCATCTCTACTTGACTGACTTGCAGCTGAAGATCATTAGGGCTCTTCCGAGGGCCCTTAAGAGGGCGCCCGTGGAGTAGTGTGCCTCTGAAGTGCCCTTGGCAGGCTGGAGTGTGTGTCTCGCTAGCAAACTTATTGCCAGCTGATGAATTCCTCCGTTGAGACAGAAGAGGAGGAGGAGGAGGAGGGGGGTGAGGTCGGGTCAAGCACAGCAGGGAATGCAAGTGACACAAAAGGATGAAGGTCAGCTCGGTGCTGGAATGACGTTCAAGAATGAGCAAGTGGTGGTTCAGGTCAGATGGGTGTCCACAGCGCTGAGGGTGGTGTGTGCTCAGTCACGGTTAGGGTCGCAGGGAAGGATCGTAGAGGAAGTGCCAGTGTGTAGGGGGGGGGGGGGGCTAGTCGGCCGAGGCACAGCAGGGGGTGACGGAGTGGTGATTTGGGAGAGGATGAAGGACCGAAAGAGATGGGGCGCAGCTCCACAGATTAAGTGAGGGTGATGTAGGCTGAGGCCTTCTCCTTCAGTTGTCTCAGACACAGATGACAGCTCCAGCTCCCTGGAACACACACAAACACACGCACACACACACACACACACACACACACACACACACACACACACACACACACACACACACACACACAGAGAGAGAGAGCACATCACAGATCAAAAGTTTAATCACAGCTATTGTAAAGCCCTGCGGATTAATCCCTCATTTCAGACAGAGCGTGAAGTAACACCGTAAATTAAAGCTTGATGTTAAAACACCACATGCTGTGTGTGTGGTTTGTGGATGGAGGGGATTTGACAACTAGTTTGGTTTGGATTTTGGCATGGGATTTTGAAACATTAATCAAACATCAACTTCAGTCTGCTGCTTAACGGCAATTCTCCACCTTCTCACTTCAAAGTGTACATAGACAGACGGCTCAAGACATTGTCTGACGATGTGGTAAATAGGTATGTATCTAAGTATGTATCTAAATCTACAAGTCTCCACAGTGCTAATCATCCAGTAGCCACTGGGAGAGCTCCGGTCTGTGATGGTGATCTTCACCGTAAAACTAAAATAGCCTGAATTGAATTTTGACCATGTTGTCACGTAGATCAACAGTGTCGTCTGCGTGGGTCGTACATGACACCGTTAAAGGGTTTAACACAAGTGGCGCTGCTATGTTCAGCCAAGTGACACCTTTGCCATGGAAACGCATTATCTTCCTGCTGCTCATTTCCATGGCAACGTCATCAAACATCCCAAGGCAGCCATCTTATGTGTGTCGTATGTTGAAGATGATTTGAGCATTGCCACTTTGCATTTCACTACACACCTCGTGTGTGTATGTGACAATTAAACTCCTTGAATCTTGAATCTTGAATCTTGAATTTGATGTGAATAGGGATGACCGTTTGAGTTCTGTGATGATACCCACAATGCCGTGCCTATCTGTACCCTTCCAGCCCTGTCTTGCTCCAGGGGGTCCCACAGTAAGATGAGTTGTTTTTACTATTATTTCATTCCCAAGAGGTCAGCATGATTCTGTCATATAGAGCAAAGGTCTTCTCAGATGGGGTTCCTTGGGCTCTGCAGTCTTACCAAATGCAGGTCAGTGGACTGATCTATTTGGAGGTCCCTGGTCTACAGCGTGCGGTATCTATACATTACGGTGGGTCCTTTTTTTTGTGCTGTACCTACCCTCTGGCGGTTCAGACATGGGAGGGCTCAGACAGTACATGTGGTAGCCTCTGTCACAATCATCACAGAACAACAACTGGTCCTGGAACAGAAAAAACACATAGAAAATAACAGACATTATAGTGCGGGGACGCATTTACAGCTGATGACACACAGTGAATTTGAACATAAATATGTTTGTCTTTATGGATGCAAATGGGGACTAACTATTTTTAGCCCTGCTTAAAAGGAAAGTTCCACCCTCTTACTGTGTCAGATATCAGCAGTCTGTTGGATTCAGCCATTGGCTTTACTTGTAGGAGAGAAAGAGCAATAGCGATAGTGATAGCAAAACGCAACATGTCTTGTGACTGCATTGCATTCTGGTCTATTGAGGCTGCTGTTGGTGGAGAAATTGATGTCTCTTCCTCTTCGACAAGGGATTTCGGTCTAGAACAAAGCCCTTGTTCTTTGATTCTGAGGGACTGACACCAAAAACCTTTGGCGTTTTGGATCGCTGAAATGTTCAAAATGTTCCCCTATTAAACTCCACTGTGCTCCAACGTGACGTCACACTGTCTACATTTGGCCAATTACACACAGATATACCAGAAAACAACAAAATGGACCAATGAACACAAGGTACATCACCAATAGACATTTTTTTAACAGTGTTAAAGTGTTTGAGGGTGGATTTTCCATCCTTGAGCAAGACAGTGAATCTCTACCAGCTCCATGGACGCTGTTGTTGTATAAAGGACAATGTAAAACTTGTAAAACTCAATTGAAGCAATAATATAATGTGAAGTGTTACAAGGTTTGTAACGTGTGTGTGTGTGTGTGTGTGTGTGTGTGTGTATGTGCAGGTGCATGTGTGTTCAGTATGGGCTTGACACTTGAAGAGAGAGAGAGAGATCCTACGTCATTCTCAGAGGTGCCACACAGACTGCAGGACTTGCACTCGATGCACTGCCAGCGATAGGTCCTCACTGCAGCCGTCATGTTCACCGTGAACTGGAGACAGGACGGATGGCCTGGTGGGCACACACACACACACACACGCACACAGATGGTCGAGAGACAATTTAATGGACAGTCATTTTTCTGTGCCTATATTAAGCATCTAGAATTACAGAAAAATGTGGATATATATATAATAAAGTTAAAGGAACATGAATTGTCTATCAGCCATTTCCTGACCTTTGCCCTTGTTATTTTACATTGCTTGTAATTTTTGGTATTATAGGAACTGAAGCTTATTCTAGCGTGTCAGCTAAACTTTCAGGAGGATTTCAGTCTCTGCCCTTCAACCTCCAACTGCTCTCTACCTGAGCGTCCACAGTCAGCACAGGAGATGAGGTCTTCGGGACAGCCGGTCTTCTTGGAGCCTCCAAGACAGAAGTCGCAGTAGCCGTTGGCGATGACTGAGCCGTCCGCCGCTTTCTTAGCTGGGGGCAACAAAAAAAAAGAGAGAGGTGGGTAAAGAAAAAGGGGGACTTGTAACATCCAGCTCCCTCAAAAGTCAGAGTTATGAAATCTTGCCCCGGAGTGCAGGAGCTGCATCGATCTGCAGACAGCGAGGCGGGAGAGGAGACCAGAAAGTCACGACAGATCAACAGATAATCACTCTGTGTCGGAATTGGCACAGTCAGAAATGTAGAGAGAGTAAGGACTAATAGTAATGACTTTATTTATATAGCACCTATCGAAACAGTTCCAAAGTGCATCGCAGGAGTAAAAAGAAACAGGAATAAAGAGATAAAACAAAATAAATGTGAGCCTTAAAAGTAAGTAGTAAAATCTCAAAATCAATCCTCGAATGAACAGGTAGCGAGAGACTGATGGGACAGCTGTTAGGTGGTGCGTGTAAAACAAAGAAGAGGCAGGGAGACCTGAAACTGGGTCTCCCTCGCCAGACTGTGCACCGGCCCAGCTTGGTACAGCTCTCCCTCCCTATCTCTCTCTCTCTTTCTGTCTCTGTCATTGTCTTTGTCTTTCCATCTGTTTGTTTTGGTAAAAACAAACACCGATGCAGGCCCCCGCTGAAGCCTGGGACTTGCCAAGCCCCGGCTCACCCAGGAAGTGGGAGGGGGAGACGTGGAGACGGGGAGACGGGGAGACGGGGAGAGGCCGACTATGCTGGCAGTCCCTGGGGTCTGGCAAATATTGTCAGAGGAAAGGAGGAGGAGGAGGAGGAGGAAGAGGAGGTGAAGAGAGAAGGGTGTGTGTGTGTGTGTGTGTGTGTGTGCCGGGACAGACCTGTCTGCATGCTGTGTGCAGAGAGGCAAGTGCGCCACGTGAAGCCGTTTCGTAATAACTATTAACAACAGAGAAATTCCCCCCGCCTGCCTGTGTACTGTGTTTGTACATGTGTGTGTGTGTGTGTGTGTGTGTGTGTGAGTTCCACATCTCCCTGCCTGTCTGTCTGTCTGTCTGTCTGACTGTTTGTCTGCCTCTGTGCATCCTGCCTGTCTTGCCGCCGTCGATTGCATAATCACTTTAATGGCAGCGATCACGTAACCAGTGCAGACTATTTGTATGTGTCCTTTCTTCTCCAAGATGTAATGCGATGGGCCGGCTCTTCACAATGACTCACCAGGCAGGGCAGAACAAACGGTGGACACAATGGAGTGGATTACTCCGGTATACACACACACACATACACACACACACACACACACGCACACACACACACACACACACACACACACAGATTCACATATATGCATAATCATCATCCTGCAGAAACACAAAAGATGAGCACAGACAGGCATTGCTGCAGGAGTCTTTCTGGTGGTACTGTTTTAGAGTTGAGAGTGTGTGTGTGTGTGTGTGTGTGTGTGTGTGTGTCAGCCCCCCCCCTTTCTCTCTCTCTCTCTCTAGCGAGGTCATTAATCCATCCATTCCAGGGTGGAGTGGGTCAGCTGGGAGGGGGGTGGTGGTGGGGTGAGGGGCGGGTTTGGGGGGGGAGGGAGGTTAGAGACAGAAATGGGGGGTTGGGAGGACAAAAAAAGAGAAATTTAGTTTAAGAAAGAGGAGAGCTGAGGAGGTGCGGGGGGTTGGAGGAGAAGGAGAGGGATAAGGTAGGGGAGAGGAAGAGACGGAGAAGGCTGTAGAAAAGAGGATGAGAAGGGAAGGAGGGAATGATGGAGAGAGATTGGGTTTCCACTCCACGGGGCCTGGCTATAATCCTCCGAGAAATAATATAATAAAAGAAAAAAACTCTCTGATGAGGATGAGAGAGAGAGAGAGAGAGAGAGAGAGAGAGAGAGAGAGACAGAGGGAAAAGGAGACAGCAAGAAATAGGAAGCTATACATGTTACTGCAGCACATGTGTGTTATATACCGTCAGACGTAACGCTGCTGCTGGGCCGTGCACCAGCAACCCATGGAGGGCTTCAACCAGAGGGCGTAGTAAATAAAAAGGTGGGTAAACGACGCCCCCCGGCCAGTGATCACCAGCGTAAACCAAATCAATTCTATTTCCTCCTGTTAAAAGAGCATATCCTCATATAGCATCAGTTAGATACTATTTACTAGGATGTATACTCACTAAGATTCATGTCAGCCTGAAAACATGGTGGGTGGGTTTACCCTCCGCTACATCCCTGCTACCGGAAAATTCACAGCTCAGTATTTCAAGACAGATGGTTATATCCTCTTAATAGCTTTCGATTGGATTCCACACAGTTATGCATGACTGTGTAGTATTATTATTATTATTATTATTATTATTGTTATCATCATGAGAGTTATAGTGTCCCGTGGTCTGAATGCTGTTTCAGAGGCTTTTCCTCCCTGGCCAAGAATACAATTCTGCATGAAACAATCAACACTTTTGGTATTTGTTTTGGCATGAAAATTGTCAAATTCTAAGACTGGCACAAAACGATAGGCTAAAATATCGGTATCGTCCTTCAAAAGCCCGTATCGATTGATACGTGGAGGCAGTGTTGTGCTGAAATAGCATCAGATACTGCCAAAATCCATAATCCCTTTCATTTGCTCAACATGTAAAGAAAATATAGAACATTAAAGCTCATATGGCACACTATGTGAAGAGGACATGCTGCAAATGCATGGATAGATACTGGGTGAGTACATAGTGGGGAGTCTGTTTATTAGAAAGCACCACAGCCAGATGTTGACTGAGTCTAGTAGGAGGATGCAAATATTTAGAGCCAATGCAAACACGTCTTCTTCTTCTTGTTCTGGTCAAATAAATTGCTTTTTTTTCTTCTTCTCTGTTTTTACTACTGCTGATCGGGGCTCACAATCCCTGGTGGGATCAACTAGACAGGCACGCATGCAGACAGACACACCCACACAAATAAAACACACATACTGGCAGCATGTGTGCCTTTGTATTTATGTGTGCATGTATTAGTGTGTGTGTGTGTGTGTGTGTGTGTGTGTGTGCGCTCGGAGGCCCCAGAGAGTGAATCAGCAGGTCCTGACACATGTGTGTGAGTCGGGGCTGCCCGCTGGCCTGCCTGCTCCGAGAAACCAAAAAAACTCCATCAATGATTAAACGCCTGCGGCCATGTTTCAGGACCCGCCGGCAACCACAGACACGCCATCGCTGGCAAAGAGAGAGAGGGAGGGAGGGAGGGAGGGATAGGAGGACAGTGATGGAAGGAGGGAGAGAGAGAAAAGAGTGAGCTAACGAGCAGAAAGAAATGAAAGAAAAGGCAGGTGAATAAGGAGACAAGAGAGAGATTGAGATAAATGAAGGACTGGGAGGGAAATCACAAGTCAGATGGCTAAGATGGTTCAGTGTGATGCGCAGCCCTTCCCTCACATCCCTCCAAACCTCCTCATCCTCTCCTCCTGTCCCTCCTCTCCCACTCTTTCTCCAAATCTTTACCTCTCCTGCTCCAGCACCTCGTTCCCCTTCTTTTTTTTTATTTTTTTTTTTTTACCTCCATATCTCCCGTTCCCTCTCCTCCTCCAATTACCGGGAGGAGTATGAGCAGAACCGCACACTTCACAGCTTTCAAGTGTTGGAGAGAGATCCTCCTGGGAATTATCCAGCAAGAGATGAATCCTCAAATGCCCCCTCCCTCCCTCCCTCCCATCCTTTCCTCCTTTCCTCCCTCCATGCTGAGCTCTGATTTTTCTTTCCTATTTAATTTCCTCTCCTTCTCTCTCCAGCTCCTTCGCTACCTCGCGTTGTTATTTCCTTCTCTAAGCCCCCTCTTCCTTCCTCTCTTGTACATCTTCCTTTTCCCATTTTGTTTTATTTTATTTATGCACACAGGAATTTGATAAAACAACGCAAAAAAAAACACATACACAAAGCTACAAACATTTTGGGGCCCAAGCTAAGAAAATGCGATTAGCCGTGGGTTCTCCTGCAGAGGAGACGAGAGCAGGGAAATAAGGAAACATCAAAGATCCTTACCGTTTCAGCAGGTGAGGCCATTGCTTTTTATGCTTGGCATTTAAGCTCCTTCATATTTTGTGTCTTCAGCTTTGATTAATGGAATAATCAACTCTTCTTTTTCCTATTGCTATTCCTATTCCCTATTGCTTTATTCTTCATGGCTCGAATGCGAGGGCTTTTCAGCTTTGGAATTATTCCATGGCCGCACCAGGTGCGAGTCTTAAAATCGTATTTTTCTGAAAACAAGTGAAAAATACTGCCAGTTGGGTGAGAGGATTCTGTTTCCCAATGGAAAGCAACTCAGAATTTTCTATACTCAAATGCCATTTTCTTGAGTTTATCTCATTAAAATGATTTAATAGCCTGTTCAAAATAACTTTAGTCGTTTAGATGAGATAAACTTTGATTTTTCCGCCTGGAGGAATTGAAAGAAATGAAGTCATGACCCCATGTCTTCATCTTCATGTTTCCCCTCCCTATCTCCCACTGTAGTCCATTCCTTCCCTCCCTCTCTCTCTCGCTCTCTCCCATTCCCACTTTACCTTCCTAGCAAAAACTGAACCGAAATGTCCAACTTTTTCCTCCCCCACGAACACCCCGTGCCTTTCCTCCCTCTCTCCCTGCCTGGCCCCGACCTGGAACCAATACCACAGCCCCACTATAGTGGTCGATACTCTCATCCTCCTCCGGCTAACCGCAGTGGAAGCCTCATCGAGTTGGCACCTCCATCCAAGGGAATTACCTTACCCTCCAGACACACGCACGCACGCACATGCACTCACACACACACACACACACACACACACACACACACACACACACACACACACACAAATACCTGTTGACTCTCTACCCCTCCCTTGTCTCGTTTTCTCATTTCTCCTCTCTCGTTTTTTCATCTCCACCTCCTTCACTTTGTCTGTTGATTTCCACTCTCTTTCTGTCTTTGTGTGCTTCTTGATTTGAATTGAGCTTTCAGGGTTTGCTTGTTCTCCGTCATGACACCGAACGGTAAAGTTCATTTCAGATGGCAGATTTCTAAAAGTGCAATTCTCAGCCCAAGCAGGTCTGACGAGAGAGTGATGCAATGCGCTTCTTCAAACCTATTCTATTCTATTGTATTCTATTCTAATGTCATCAAAAGTCAATACAAAATACAACATATATGTTCAAACTTGGTGCAGTGCTCTAAAATGTGGTTTGGAGGGGAATCTTCTAGCAGGGATGAGTGTGCACGTACGTTTTCAGCTCTTTTCCATTACAAAAGACAATAAACATTCCAATACTGCAGGTGTACATAGGGGAGGGGAGGGAGGGGATGGGTGTGAAGAGGAGAAGGAGGTGAAAAGGTGGAGGAGGAGGATTTCGAGAAAGGGGGAAACAGAAAGAGAGAGAGTGTGAGAGAGAGAGAGAGGGAGGGAAAGGAGGAGAGGGAAGACGAGGAGGGAGGCAGAGAGGAGCACAAAGGGGAGGAAGGAAGGGAGGCGAAAAAAAGTGGCTCCCGTTGTATCGGGGCAGCGGTGTGTGAAAACACACACTCTGCACTCCTGTCGCCTCGCTGCTTAATGAGGAGAGCCTCTCAGGAGCAGCACACACACACACAAACACATATACAAATGAGAGTGCACAGAGATAAGACCACCCCCCCCCCCACACACACACACACACACACACACACACACACACTAAGATTTATAACCAAGCCTTTGCATAATAACTTTTGCAGTCTGGATCTACTCCCATCCCCCACTCGCTCTCTTTAACGTGAAGAATGAGAGTCCCTCTGCCCCTGATCCAGCCACACACACACACACACACACACACACACACACACACACACACACACACACACAGTCACAAAATATTGCACACATTGTGCGAAGAGACGAAAGGACAAACAAAATGGCAGCGAAAAATGCACAAATCTGGCAAAAGCACACATATTCACGCGAGCCCAAACGCTCGGGGAGACGGCGTCAGGTTTCTTTATGCAGACAAGGAGACAGAGAGGCAGTCAGATGGAAACCGCCAGTCACAGATGAGAAGTCACTCGCTTTCTTTCTCTCTCTCCTTCCTCCTCTCCTCGCCCCTGTCCTCGTCCTCTTCCTCTACCTCGCTCACAATTTAGCACTTTCATGTTCTCTCATTATTTCTACTTCTCCCTCTCTGATTCGATTGCTTCTCTGCACTTCGTTGTGCTTCATTTTTCGCTTTCCTTTTCTTATTTATTCTCTCTCTCTCTCTCTCTCTGCTTTACTCTCAAAGAGGAAATTGGAATTCCTTTTCTGCAATCCATCTGTTGTCACACAAATGCCTGCACCACTGCCATGCTCCATTCTCTCCCTCTCTTTCCCTATTTCCACTCCTTTCCTCCCTGTTTCAACCCCCATACACACACATACACACACACACACACACACACACACACACACACACACACACACACACACACACAGACAAGTAAAACTTTCACTCCCATGTCCAGTCAGCAGGTTGCGTAACTCCCAGTGCATTATGGGTCCCGATGCGTGCAAGTGTGCATGTATGTGTGTGTGTGTGTGTGTGTGTGTGTGTGTGTGTGTGTGTGTGTGTGTGTGTGTGCACGCACGTAACACAAGCTCATGCACAGGGATGACATTGCAAAGTAAAGAGGACAGAGGAGGTTTTGGTGCATAATAAAACTTGATCTATGGCTGCATTGTAATCACACTGACCTGCAGACACACACACACACACACACACACACACACACACACACACACACCACACCATCAGCCTCTGCAGTCTGCAGATATGTGCACATTCAGTGGATAGACACACATGCAAGTAAATCACGCACATACACACACAGAAGCTGACACACACTAACTCACCCATAAATCATGCGTGTAAATAAATCGACACACATAAACACACACACACAAAATACACACAAATACACAAACATACATACACATACGTACACACACATATGCACATTTAAAGCTCTTAGCCAACATTGATTTGTTTCCACTGTCGATGTAGATGTTAAAACGCTAAATATTAATCCTATTTTGGTCCAGGGAGAGCAGGCATGTGACTAATGTGTAATCCTGTTTCCTGTTTGCCTAACCTCACATGGACAACCACACAGAGCCGGCCCCGTTTTGTCTGTGTGCACTATCGATAATTACTGGCCGTACCGTCCTGGACAAAGAAGAAGTTTGCCAGAGGACATTTAAACTGGTAATCTGTGAGATCTTTGTTTTTTTTATTGCATCGCCATCTTTGGCTGGTTGAATCACCGCTGTGTTAAATCAACTGGTGATGGAGAGTAGGATTCACACTTCTCCTCACTGATTGTGTCTCACAGGCAAGCAGATGGAAAAAAACCTCGAACAGGTAGAGAGGAGATAGTGTGATGATGATGATGATGATGGTGAGGAAGGGTGATGGGTCAGACAGCGGTGGGATGGAGCCAAAAAAACAAACCAAAAAGACTCAGGAACCAACCAACCAACCAGCCAGGAAGCCAGACCGCCACATCTTAACACAGAATAGCAAATGAAGCAGACTGCAATATTACCCTGCCTTCTCCACGGCAACTGTCTGGGGGAATCTATATGATGAATCATGAAGAGATTTCTTTTGCACTTTTTTTTTTTCCCTCTCTCAGTCTGTATAAGTCTCTGCCTCTCGCCCCGGTTCTCTCTCTCTCTCTCTCCGTCGTCTCTTTGTCTGTTTTCTCTCTTTGCAAAGTCCTCTCCTCCTCCTCCTCTCATTCTTTATGTTATTTTTAATGAACTCCTCTGTGCACCCCCCGCCCCATCTCCGCTTCCCTCTCACCACTCCTAAACTTGAACTTCTTCCTTCTTTCTTCCTCCCTCCCTCCCCTCTTCCTCTCCCTTTCCTCCCCATCTCTCTATCTCTTCCTCCCCCCTTCTTCCTCTCTCCTCTCTCTATACCTTCTCCCTTCTCTCCTTCCCTTCCTGTCTCTCTTTTCAATGTACATAACAGTGTACTCTTTAGGAGGGAGCCCTGACGGTATCTATGGCAACCGGATTGCTAGGCAACAGCCGTTTCCCTTCCTTTCCTGCGCGGTGCAGCGGCGGCAACAACCATCCAACCAAATGCCGAGGAAGAATGCCGGCGTATCGGCGGAGGCACGTGGGAAGTTCAGACCACCTCTAGAAAGCAATGCATGCTGTGGGTTTTTAAAGTACGCCGTTAAAAAGGTGTAAATATCACGTCAACGGTCATATTCACCAGTTTGCATGCACTTCCTGTACGCCAGGAGAGAAACAGATTAATCTACACAAAGACAAAAAAGACTGAGCGAGACAGTCCTTCTGAATGTGACAGACAAAGGCAGTTTTTTAAAACACTGTTGCTGCACATATACGTACAAAAGTGCACGTATATGAGCTCATGAACACACACACGTCTGTGCGCGCACCATCGGAGGCTATTACGGAGAGAAGTTATTACTAATGACAGTAATGATGAAGTGTCTGGTGACTCATTTAACATGGGTGTCAATTATTTTGATTACGGCAAGCTGTGACTCTCTCCTGGGCGAGTCCAAATTTGATCTTGCATCATTAGAAAGGAGAGCAAAGATCAAACACAAGTCTATTTGGAGGCCATGTCTAAAAAGGATGTTCCCTCTAAGCTGGTCGTTCGGTGTGCTATGTGTAACAGAAAATGGAGTCAATACAAGCAGGTTTGGTTGGTAGTTTGATATGAGATGTAGAGACTTTTGCCATAGCTTAGGATTTAGTGAATGGATGCAGACAGCAGAATAGTCCAGCTGCATCATCTGTAGCTAACGCTGCTGTCGCTACAGCAATAAACACAAGCGCCGGAACCTTTGTGCCAGACATCAAATGACCTTACTCCATATACTCCAGAGAGAGAGAGAGAGAGAGAGAGAGAGAGAGAGAGAGAGAGAGAGAGTATTTGTGTGACAATAGAAACCGAGAGGGGAGTGGCCGTTTTAGGTTTCCAGCATCATTTCATAATGACGTTTGTTGATCAGAATTCTTCCTTCTCTCCTCCATCTGTGGAGAGAAGGAGGGAGGGAGGGAGGGAGGGAGGAGGGCATGGGAAGCCATTTTGAGAGACAAGGCAAATACTGGAGGGGGAAAAAAAAAACCAAAACAACAACATCAACAACGGTTGAGTGGGAACAAAGGGACGCTGACCTTCAAAGAGCTCAATTACATGTCACCGTGTCACACACACACACACACACACAGTTGGACGTGATTGCCCATACAGCATAGTTAAACATGACTCAAAAAGCAAACACACACACATGACACACAACACGGGACTCACATATGCACACATGTACAGATGCATGGACAAGTGCGCGCACACGCACACACACACACACACACACACACACACAGAGGTCCCTGCTGCTCCACACCGTAGGACCGTCTGTCCGTCCAGATAAAGTGGCCTCTGAATCTCAGTTCTGGTTTGGGAGGGGGGAGGGATTTAATAACAACTGGCCTCTCTCTCTCTCTCTCTCTCTCTCTCTCTCTCTCTCTCTCTCTCTCTCTCTCTCTCTCTCTCACTCTTTGTCTCTGTCTGTGTCTCTCTTTCAATCTATTTATCTTATTCACACTATTTCACTCTTTTACTCTCTCCTGTCTCTTTCTCTCCCCATCTTTCTCTCCTCCTCCCTCCCTCTCTCCCTCTCTCCCTCTCTCCCTCTCTCTCTCTACCCATAAAACCAATTTTCAGGTGGACACCGCAGGGCCGACCTCTAAAGTAAATACCCCCCCCCCTTTCACCCACTCCTCCTCCTCCTCACTCCCCCCTCTCTCCCAACCATCACATCAATGCCAAAAAAAGCACCACCCCATCCCAATCGCTCTCCCTCTCTCTCTCTCTCCACTTCCAACCTCTTCGCCTCCTGTTTGGGGGGGAAAGAAGAAGTGCAAAAAAAGGAGAGAAAAAAAAGAAAATCTAGTGCAGTCATGAATTTTAATGGCGCTGCTCATTTCAAGTAAATAGTATATCGGCTGGGATCCAGATATATGGAGAGGTTCAGTGGTGGTGGTTGGGTTGGGGGGGGGTGTGTGGTGGGGGGGCAGGGAACAAAGAAATAAATTAAAAGAAAAAAAAAAAACAAAGCTGGACAGAGAGGATGGAGAGGCAAAGCGGTGACGAAGAGGGAGAGGAGATAAGAGAGGTATAGCGCTGACGAGCGGCGAGAAAGAGGATAGGTGTAGGGAGTGAAAGATGGAGGAAGAGACAGAGGGAAAGCGATGGAGGACAGAGAGAGAGAGAGAGAGAGAGAGAGAGAAAGAAAATCTCATCTCCTGGTGGAATAATCTGACATTTATCAAACTGATGGAAAAGGGGGGGAGAAGTGGAGAGAGGGATGGAGGCATGGGGGGGGAATCAGAGAAATGAAAGAAGAGGAGAGAGACTTTCATAGTTTTTGCAATCAGTTTCTGTGTGTTTTAGCCCAGACTTGGTGTGTGGATGCGGCAGGCAGACTATTGCGTCTAGACGGCGTTGGGAGCCGGAGTACGCCATGAATAATGCATGCAGGGTGGCTTTCATTCGAGGGAGCCATATTAATATTATTACATATGTGGCAATATACCAAGGGGTGGTGGCTGTGTGGGGGGGAGTTCTCCTCCATGACACTCAGCAGATTGGGAAAGCTATAATGGCAATCACACACACGTATGCATACACTCACACACAAGAACACACCCACAGAGCTGCACAAACGCATGTGCACTCGCATGTGGACACACAAACCAAAAAGGCTAAGCTTCTCTTTTTCATTTCAGTAGAGAAGATTGCATTTTCCGAGAGTGAGAGAGAGTGTGTGTGTGTGTGTGTGTGTGTGTGTGTGTGTGTGTGTGTGTGTGTGTGTGTGTGTGTGTGTGTGATTGCTGACTGGTTGGAGGGGGGGGGGTAGTGACGGGGGATATTAAACGATTCAAATGCTGCCTCTCTCTTTCTCTCCTCCACTGAAGAGACCTAAGACTGCAGCATGGCCACACACACACACGTACGCACGCGCACACACACACACACACACAGACAGGCCAATTTAAAAACACACACTGCCAATTAACTGAGGGGGAGCTTCTGCTTGGACATTGTTGTAGCGAGGTTTACGTAGATAGTGTTTGTGTATGTGTGTGTGTGTGTGTGTGTGTGTTTATATGTGCTCTATTCCAAGTAAATTGCTTGTTTTAAAACAGGGTGGAACAAAGGAAGTGAATGAATAGTCTGCTTTCCCCGGTCAAACGTCCAGAGTTCTCATGGGTTTCTGAGTCTGAACAACTGCAGCCATTTCACTGCCGATTACTGACCCAAGCAGCATCTCCCCCGGGGGGGATGATGAACGCATACAATCGACCTTAAACCAGACGTTCAAAAAGCAGAAAAACCCCAAATGAGAAAGGCACGCTGATAGAAAACTGGTATTGAAAATAAAACGGCCCTTGATTGTGCACGTCAGGTTGGGAGGAAGGCCTGATTCAGAACCCACTGATCAAAACCTGCAGCAAAACCTGCATTTTTGGCTTGCGGTACCTCTGCAGCCCCTGTAAACCAGGACTGTAAACCAGATCACTGTTATGTATATACCATTATTCCACTCTTTATCACCCGAGTGATGCTTACACAACCTCGCTCTACTTTTTTAATGCCCGTACAACCCTGGGTCTTTCTATGCCACTTAACAGCTGCAGGAAGTCTGCCAATACCCTCATAACTTTCTTCAAGCAATTCATCTCATACAGCGTAACTACCTTGTGGTATACTGGACCGATGCAATAATGGAGTAGCCATAGCGGGTGCGGTAATTTGGAAAGGTATATAGATGTTGAATGTGTAAATGCAGAGCGGGGGAAGTCATTTATCATACGCCTGCCGTCGTCCCTTTGTGAGTTTCTGTCTCTGCACCAGTAGCATCAAGACCGATTTCTACATTTTGCCGGTGCTGGTACTCGTTGTAAGTACATAAAAGAAATGAGTCTGATTCTGATTTGTGATTCCAAACTAATATTTTCCCAGAGGCACATTAAGGCCCAGGGCTAGAGCGGGGGTCGCCCCAGACACCGGAAGGTTAATAGCAGCATCGTGGAAAAAGAGGCAGAATTTAGCCCTGGGCCACGTTAGCCGAGGGCTAGCGATAAAAATAGTGACCTTCAAACCTTCAAAAAGTTCAAGACCCGGTGTCGTCTTGCACGTTACGGTGACTGCATTGTGCAAAGGACAGGGAAACGCTTGACACTCAACACCCAGATCAGATCATACACACTGCGACAGAGTTGGAGAAATCAGCTAAAACCCGCTCCTCTGGGAGAAATCTTACCCGTCGTCCGAATCGAGTCGTTTGGTTTGGCTGGATCAGTACTGTGTCCGTCCACAATACATGCACATCGATAATGTGACGAGGATGCAATTAAGTCAGGACCCATGTACACACCATACTCCAGGGGTTCTTAACCTGGGGGGCGCGAGGGAGTCACAGGGGGGTCGCGGCAAGTGTGCTACAAGAAGTATTTTTTTTGGTCCAAAAAAATAAAAATATATATATATATATATTTTTTTTTTTTTTCCCTGTGTGTACAGACTTTGGAAGCAAATGTCTTGACGACGACCATGAGCAAGGGAGTACAACACCCAGACAGAAAACTCACGCTTGTGGTTGTTCTTGCGCTGGAAGGGCAGCGTGTGTCGTTCCGACTCTTCTTCGCCCTCCTCGTCCGCCAGGTGTGTGTGAGTGTAGTGGTAGCTCAGCCCTGGGCGGTTCTTGTAACGCTTTCCACAGACTGAAACACACACACACACACACACACATCACAGAATGTGTTTATTATATTGATGTCTGTCTATTGTGTAGGAAACACAAAAGAGTAGAAATGAGAATAGAGACGGGGCGATGCTCACTGTCACAGACGTAAGGCTTGTCTCTGTCTTCAATGGCGCTGGGCTCTTGTCTCTTCCTCATGCCCCCAACGCCACAGGCCTGCAGAAAACACACACACACACACACACACACACACACACACACACACAAGTACACATACACAAATACACAAGATACACATGAAAAGTTTGTAGAGCCACACTCGCCATATGCATGCTGAAGCACTATATGCACACACACAATTAAAAGTGTGTAAAAGCACACTCTCCACTTGTATGTTCAAGTGTACACACACACACACATACACACACACAGATACACACACACACGTGCACTAATCATCTGCTCTGTGTTAAGCTCCACTTCCAGCAGGAGGGGGCTGATGACACCTAGCAGGGAAGCAGCAGCTCCAATTAGCAGCCCTGGTGTCTGTACGTGTGTGTGTGTGTGTGTGTGTGTGTGTGTGTGTGTGTGCGCGTACGTGCGTGTTGCGTACGTGCGCGCGTGTGTGTGAGCGCCACGGATTTCAGAATACAGTATTAACACTTGATTATCCTCCCACAGGATGCCAGAAAAGAATAGGAAGAAAATGTCTCGTCTAATCAAAGATGTAAAAAAAAAAAAACAGGAATTCCAAGACTGGATAAAATCCTTGGATACATTCATCAGATGACAGATGTCAGATGTCAGATGACGGAGCAACAAAAGCACAAAATGACACGCAGTAAGTCGTAGCTACAGTTCTGAGGAGGCAATTACCAAGACTGGACTATCAGTTATCTAAACAAAACAAAAAAATGGAGATATTTCATTTTAACAGCCCCGCAGAGTTCAACTCAACTTCCCCGGGTCGGCCCGTTCACGCTGACAGTCAGCCCATGTGTTTCCTGGGTCAGTAGTTTGGGGTGAAAAGGCAATAAGGTAAAAAATAAAAATCGAAGCAGAACCCAGGGAAATAAGAGCGGGGAGAGAATAGCGAGGAGGCTGAGGAGTTGCCCTACCCGTCCTTTGGTACGGTTCTTGCGTTTCGGGACGTCCTCCTCCATCTCCTCCACCTCCAGCTCATGGGGGAAGTCCCCGACCAGCAGCTTCTGTGGGTGAGAACGAGACAGAGACTGACAAGTCAGACAAAGAGAGATGGAAGAAGTACACTGAAGCTGCTGCTATCCATCCATTTTCCTTTTCCTTTCCTTTCCTTTCCTTTCCTTTCCTTTCCTTTCCTTTCCTTTCCTTTCCTTTCCTTTCCTTGCCATTCCTTTCCCTTCTTTTCCTTTCCTTTCCTTTCCTTTCGTTTCCTTTCCTTTCCTTTCCCTTTCCATT
Source organism: Hoplostethus atlanticus (assembly GCA_034670405.1). Lineage (NCBI taxonomy): Eukaryota > Metazoa > Chordata > Actinopteri > Trachichthyiformes > Trachichthyidae > Hoplostethus > Hoplostethus atlanticus. The sequence continues at coordinate 1,785,073 of JAXDDX010000025.1, forward strand.
CCTTTCCTTTCCTTTCCTTTCCTTTCCTTTCCTTTCCTTTCCTTTGCTACTGACTGTTGCCTGTAAATGCTTTATGTCAACCACCTCAGCCTCTACCTGCTTTAGTTCTGTTCTGTATGGAGCCACAGGCGGTAATATAATTGTGTTGCTCCCTGCCGATTTTCAGCTTGTTTGCTTAACCCAGAGCAGGGAGCACGCTAAAGAGCAGAGCCATTAACACCAAATATAACCAAATATATCAGCATGTTATTGCAATAAATGATTCAATTTATGACGAGTGTTTCCTGACTGCACCGAGACGACAGGTTTTTTTCCCCGCATTATTTTCTCCCTTCGCTGTAGAGAAAAGGGAAAAGCTTTGCTTGACAATGTGTGAACTCATCAACCGACGCATTTTGTTTTTGTGTTTGTCGTTTTTCACGCGATGGGAAGGATTTGTTGTCCTTTAGCAAATAAAAGACAATAATGCGATCGCGCCTAATGCGAAAGAACACGGAGAACAGAGGCAACGCTTTGATCTCTGACGCCGCGATTGAAGGATCAGAGAGAAGGAACAGGAAGAAACGAGCGGTACCGTCAGCGGTAAGGAGAGAATAAAGCACCCATATGGAGCCGGAGCTGTGACGGGGAGGAGTCACGGAGCGCTGCCTATCTGGGTGAGCCTCCTGCTGGGCTGAAGGAGTCAGGAAAAGCCCTGGATTAGAGGACCCGAAGTCCCAGCGGGGCCTCTGGGCCTCGAGGGCCTGCTGTGAGGGCCATTCACTCAACTGCTGATTGGGTAATTGTTGACTTGGTTGGAAGGGATGGAGGGAGGATGAGGAGGACGAAGAGGTGGAGGACGTTGCGGGGGAAAAGACGAAGAGGGGGATGGTGAAAAGGGGGAGGATCATGAAGAGGGGGAGGACAAAACGGAGGAGGCGAAGGCTTGGAGGATGTTAAGGGAGAGGACGAAAAGTTGGGAGGATGAAGAGGAGTGGAAAAAGAGGGGGTGCAAAGAGGAGGAAGATGAAGAGGGGGATTCCTAAACCACAAGGTTGGTCTGTAAAATACGCAAGCTGGATCTAGGTGAAACGCTGAGACCGGCTCCAGTGCAATCACACACACACACACACACACACACACACTTGGTGCCAGGAGGGAGTTGTCAGCGCCGCGGGAGGCTGTGCCATCGCCAAAACATACACTCAGAGAGAGACACAGAAACACAAACACAGAGACAGATAAAAAGAGATCGACACGCCGACATACAAACCAGCGAGGAGAAAGACGACAGAGAGAACAAGGGAGAACTGAGGACGCAACGCAGGGGGAGAGAGAAAGAGAGAGGGGGAGGGGACCGAGACAAATGAGAGAGAGTCTCACCTGGCACTCGCTCATTGGCTCCTCCTCCTTAGTCTCCACCTTCTTGTCCAGGGTTTCCCCCGCGAGCAGGGACTCCAACACGGGACCCTCTGGGACTCCCCCCTCCTTCTTCAGGGAGGCCTCGTAGTCTGGAGGACGGGACAGTCGCAATCAGAAAACAGCAGGAAACGCACAGTCGGGAGCGGAAACGTGGCCAGTTGGTACGAATGAAAGGACACGCTAGCGGACTCCTCCGTAGATACGCAGGCTCGTGACCGCCTGGTCTGAAATAGCACGATCGTTGCGCGCGGCCTTGTGGGGAAGCGTCTTGTTTATTGCTCACACTTCCTTGTTTACATTCAAAAATATGTGAATTATAGGAATAGTTTCCTCTGAGTGATAATAACAAGATAGGGAGAAGCAAGATGGCCGTCACTTTAGTAGCTCCTGAAGTTTGAAGGACAGGAAACAAAGTAGGAACTCACTGGAGGCCCGCTGAACGCCATAACAACACACACACTTTAAATGGTAGGTTCCCCCCCCATTCGCGGGTTTTTCCACGTGGCTCCGCTCCCCCATCAGCGGGTCCTCCTGCTTCTTACCAATCTTGAACTCGATCGGTCCGAGCCGCGGGTCCTCCAGGATGTTTAGCCGTCTCTTCTTGCGCCAGCAGCGAGCGGGATATGTGTACAACTGACCTGGGGCATGGCCTGGGACACAGTGGAGCAGACAGCTAGGTTACAATGTGGACTACTGTACTTCATGAATCAACTCAGATAAATGGATGACTGGATGGATCAATAGGCAATATTCTCAATTTTGGAACTGTTATGTTATGATGATGATGATGTGCTATTGTAGAGGACATATTTCCAAACCAAATCATATATAAACTGTCGTTGAATGGATGGATACAATATAAAATGTTTGAAATGAATTATATATTAGTTTTTGGACACATTTGTTCAGATTCATTCAATTAGTGAATGCATCAGTGCAAATCAAGATGAAATTGTAAGTGAGTAGCAGACAGAGAAGTCTAGAAGTGCCAGACACACACACACACACACACACACACACATTCTCTCTGGAATAGTTGCGATGCCAGCGGCATATCATTGCCTACAGGGGTGTCTGATTCACTGCCAAAACACACTGATGTTACAGAGAGGGGGGGTTGGGGGGTAAACACCCTTTGGGGGAAGGAAAATAAAGTTGAGGTGTGAATGGGAGACATGGGACAGAGGAGTGTGAGGAAATGAGGAGAAAGGAAGAGAGATGAGGAGGAAGGAACGCAAGAGGTGACATAAATGTGCAGGGTAGAGGAAAAAAGCCACTGGATAAATGAGTGTAGGGGGGGAGAGAGGGGGAGAGAGAGAGAGAGAGAGAGAGAGAGAGAGACAGAAAGAGTAATTGATGGAGGACAAGGGTTGGCAAACACACACACACCCCAAGACGAGTTGAAGCTGAGTTCCCTCACTCTCCAGCCATCCACTTGCTATTAGGTTGCTGAGGTATTACACACACACACACACACACACACACACACACACACACACACACACCTGGTCCGCGGTGGTTCTTCTCCATCCAGATGTAACAGTTGCTTTGGGCCACGCCGGTCTGGGAGTCCAGGAAGGGGAGGCGCATGGAGCGCTCGGCACAGAGACGGGCATTGTAGCTGCGACAGTGTTCAATGGCTTCCTTATAGAACTCCTCACCAAGGCTATGAGGGAGGATGGGGGAGGAGGGAGGAGGGAGGAGGGAACGGGGGTCAAGGGTAAAGGACAAGGAGGCAACACAGTGAGTCAATAAGCAGAAAACGGAGAACGGCTAAAGGGCAGCATGCATGCACGTGTGTGTGTGTGTGTGTGTGTGTGTGTGTGTGTGTGTGTGTGTGTGTGTGTCAAAAGGGGCAGTGAGTGGATAGCCATGGGCAGCATTGGGGCAAATGCAGGGCAAGAGAAGTCAGTACGTGTGTGTGTGTGTGCGTGTGTGTGTGTGTGTGTGTGTGTGTGTGTGCAGTGTAGGCAGCAGTGAGCCGTAGAGATGCACAGTCCTATTAACCTGGGTCACAGCAGATGAGCTGGCAACTACACACAGTTAAACTATACATACCCATACACATACATACTCTCTCTCTCTCACACACACACGTGCACACACACACACACACTACAGTAAGAGTGTCTGTCATCCATTTTTCACTGTGAGACGATAATGTATGCACTGTGTTTTCTCACTTGTACAAGTGTGAGTTTGATTAAAATGCAGTGTAATTTTCTTCTCTTTGTTCCGCTCTACTCCTCCCTCCCTCACTCCCCCCACCCGTCCCTCATCCTCCCTCTTACCTGTTCTTGATGACTGCACCTCCAGATTGCCTGTAGGGAGTAAAAAAAAAGAATAGATGTGTGGTGAGTCACTCCTCCACCCCACCCTGCTTCCTCTCCACCATTCATTTGGCTTTTCCTTCTTTTTTTCATCATCTCACTCTCTCTCGCTCCCTTCGCATCTCTCTCTAGTCTCTGTTTTCTTGTCTTTTGTTGCGTGTTTTACTTTCACACTCTCGCCATCTCTCACTACACTCGCTCTCTCTGTCTCTCTCTCTCGCTCTCTCTCTCCCTGTCTCTCTCCTGTTAATCACTCCTCTCTAGTGTCTTCCTGCTGGGTGCAGATATCAAGGTCACTCTGCTATACAGACAGTAGATACAGTACACACAAAACTGCAGCGCGCACACACACACACACACACACACACACACACACAGTTTCAGAATGGGACTAGCAGCAGCCTCACAAAAGCAAGAAGCATTTGTTTTATGCATTTGGTTGATTGATTGATTGATTGATTGATTAATTGATTGATTGATTGATTGATTGATTGATTCATTCATTCATTCATTTTGTTCATTCATTATCTGTGCAATTGATTGATTTGATGATGATTTACAAAATATACCATTGGATGCACCACTCTGAAGGCATTGTTCAATCTAATAATAATCTATAATCTATAATCTATAATAAAGTATATGTACAATCACCTTTCAACTGAATAACAGCAAAGCTGGGTTGGTTGAAAAGACGTGACTTTTGTTGGAAACTTGCCACAAAGGGAAGATTGTTTGTAGTGTGAGGCCCAGACTAAGCAGGAGGGTCTGGAGAATCAAACCGATGAAGAAGGATCCGGTAAGAGATCTAGAGAGATTCTAGCTGACATTTCAGCTGGAATCAACTGACCTGGTTGGTGGTGAAAAGATTGAACTCAGATTGAACCATCAGGCGAAGCAGACGCCGCTAGGCCTGACGGCTTGTGGTCGGCCTCTTCAGAAACTTCTGAACCAGCCGCTGCTGGACGCGTGACATTTAAAAGGATGTGATCGTGGCATCGATACGGGAGGCGGGTTGTGTTCACGTCCCATAATGTTTTGTTGGGGATGCGTTGTAAGCCTTCTGCTGAATAGAATATGCTTTACAGTCCAGCGTCTGCCGCTGGATGTGCATATGACCATTACAGTATTTTACAGCCGCATTAGTCTCGCGTCGCCAGAACCTCCTCACTTCATTTCACTTCATTCCAGCACTGTGCCAGCTATTGTCTGTTTAGTCTACAATAAAGGAATGAAGAATGGAGCGGCGGAGTGGACTAGCGGTTAAAGGGATCGTCCTGTAACTGAAAGGTCGCAGGTTAGATCCCTGCAACTGAACAACTCCCAACCTGCTCACTCTGGATAAGAGTGTCAGATAAATGCATCGTCGTAAGACCAGAGTGCCACCAGCAGTCCGGCCGAAACAGAAAGGCAACCATTCCCTCGGACACAAGCGTACCTGCTGCTCACGTATAAATAGTCATGAGGAGAGAGGATGAACACAAGGAGCTCCAACAAACACGCACAACCCAAAAACACAAGTCCAGAAAGCCTGACATGCACAGGTTTTTAAAATATTAAGCTCGGGCTTCAAAGCTGCAGACCAGGGGTGTTAGTGACTGGAATGAAACTGGGGGCGGAGAGAGAGAGAGAGAGAGAGAGAGAGAGAGAGAGAGATTGAATGTGACTGAGAAACGGAAAAAAGAGAGACTGAGTGGAAAAAAGGAAAACATTCAAAATGCAAAACAGCTCAGCGCTGAGCTCCCCTTCCACTTCTCCCGACATAACCCTCTCATTTCCCAATCCCACCCCCCACCACTCCATCCCTCCCTCCACTCCATCCATCCATCCCTCCCTCCACCGCTGCCTTTAGAGGTATTGGGACAAGTCGGCCTCCTCGATAATAAGTTGACAGCTGTAGAAAATGGCTGCTTTCAATTTGGGTGCTTCCAATCTCATTATATTGTGGTGGCAGAGCAACACAACTGTTTGCCTGTTTTGGCTCAGAGAGAGGAAGAGCTGATGCACTAAAGCTGGGAGAGAGACATAGAGAGAGAGAGAGGGAGAGAGAGGGAGAGAGAGACGGGGATACAGAAAGATAGAGAGTGAGGAATAGAGACAGAAAACACCTTTTGGGGGAAGAAAAAGGAAGTTGAGGCGTGAAAAGGAGGGAGTGATACTTGGGAGTGATGCAAAAGAGAGAGAGAAAGGGAGAGAGGAGGGAGACAGAGAAAGTGAGACAGTCGTGGGGGAAGATAAAGAAACAGAGAGAGAGATTGAGAGAGAGAGAGGGAGAGGGGGGACAAAATGTGAGAGAGAGGGAGGGAGAGTAAACGAGAGATCCGTAGTGACAGAGTGAGGAGCAGAGCGACCTGTAAAGAGAACATCTCTCTGGAAGGCTCGGCGCTAACACTTGGTACTTTGACCCCCCATCATTTAGCGGAAGGGCACACACACACATTTTTTTCGACCGAGCCGAATTGGTCTGCATCTGAGAGCATTCACACCTTCGTCACCATCATCAGGAAAAAACAACAATGCGCTGCTTTTAGACGCGATTCAGTTATAAATGGCATCGAAGGGGCGGCAGCCACGGAGGGAGTGTGATCAGAAAACACATTCTCTCAATACTATCTCTCGCCGTGCTAGCCGACGAGCTAAGGAGGAGAGAAATAAACCTGTACTTTCGTTCTGCCAGCGGCACCCTGTTACTCCCGACTCTACTAGAAAAGCCTGTTTAGTTTCTCCACTCAGGTGGGCAGCGTGGTGGCTCAGCGGTGAGAGATCGAGGCCCTGTAACGGACAGCGTTGTGTCCATCAGCAGCCACGTGTCCTGTCAAAGTGTCCTTGAGCAAGACGCTGAACCCCCCTACCTGCTGGTGACTGTAAGTCACTCTGGATAAGAGCGTCAGCTAAAATGTCCGGGTTGTAAATTGCACACGTGGCGACGCAGCAGAGACTTAAATGCTGTGACGCAGATAGGAAAGGAAGGCCCGGCTATATACATTTCAACACGCAGGGAGGAACCGATGGATCACATTTATGACCCTGCACACAGAGGGGGAAGACTGTCACAGCTGCACCCCCTCTGGCCTGTGGCCACTGTGGTCGTAGCCAAGCAGGTAGTCGGAAAACAGACCACAGAGCGGGGCGCCGACAAACCAAACTGCCCATCATCAAACCACAAAGCTGATGTTGGGTTACTGATTCTGCACCGTCACACACACACAGGCACATTCATGAGCACAAACAGAGGATTTCTGATTTTGTCTTTTCCATCAGTATTCATTTTTTGTTTTATTTTCAAATTTAATTTCCATTTCAGATTTAGTTTTTCCAGAAATGCATGCACACAAACAGATACTCGCAGTCGTAGTAATTAACTGGCGTGTTGCCAATTCGCCAACAAGCTGATGCAGACTAACTGAAGATGTCCAGACAGTCACAATCACACACAAACGTTTCCCCGGGCCTGCCCTGTGCAAGGGACACACACACAAAGCACACACGTAAACATGTACATTGCACACACACACACACACATATATATATATATGTGTGTGCAAGCCTTGTTGCAAAACCATATACACACACGCACGTACACCTGCACACACACACAGATATGCATGTACACCCACGTGCATATACATTCACACATATGAAAGTAGACAAACACTCATATGTGCACATAAGTAAATACACACATATACACGCACGT